>OX101813.2:53676912-55115037 GCA_944452925.2 Chrysolina oricalcia | reverse complement strand
TGAGCATTGAGACGACCTAAACGACTGTTCCAGAGTTGATATGAGTAATCTTGAATTGCAGAATGGACTTCAAAGTTTTCTAACTGATTGAGAAAATGAATGCCATATTTTTTCTGAACCGGTGGCTATGAATTTTTCTGAATCCAATGGAATATTTTGGGTTGTTACTCGGCAACCATGAACTGCGTCAAATATGACGGTATGCCATTTTTCACAATCTTGCTGACAACAAATTCATTGTTATGTCGGAAGCAAGTACATTTCAATTTCTATTCTGTTCTGATTATTCAATAGAATCTCTTCTTCTCCAGATCTGGTACAAAGAAGATTGGTACCATTTGCAATACCCAAACTCCTGTTGGTTGTTTCTCTGAATGATTTCAGCCAAGTCTGATGAGGTTTAAAATGAGCAGTTGCCCCAGAATATATTATTCAATCCTTGTTGAATGTTGTTTCAGATTAATCACAGGTGAAAGCAAAAAAACTGCAGTTTTCGGTCCCCGTCTTTTGATTCTCTTGTGATTTCCTCGGGTGTGGACAGGCGTAGGATATATGACTATATTCATTATAGTTGAAGCATTTTGGACCTCTCGATTTGGAGAGAAAGGGTTTCTTTGGATATTTTCTGCTGAACAAGTCGAAGGATGATGAATTCCTCATACTTTTAACATTTTCTTGCAGCAGCAGATTCTTTACAAATTCAGTCGATGTGGTATGTTTGGAACCTTGTATGACTAATATTAAAGGTTTGTACTCATCTGGTGAAACACCAAGTATGATACCACCTTCTACATTGTCTTTAAATGGTTCACCCCGTCTTCGAGCTGTTCTGTTATTTTTAAAATTATGTTTACAGACTCTTGCATTGAAGAAGTTTCTTCGAATTAGGTCCGGAAAATACTTGAGTATAGACCGACCAACCTAACGAAGTTAGAATCTTCGTAAGTTTTCTTCAAGTTCGTCCATTCTTCTTTTGCTGACTTTGCCTTTTTAGTTTCAGCAGCTGCGCATGGTTTTAGGGATAGATTGATTTTAGCTGAAGCCCTTTGGTCCAGTTCTGAATCCACTACTCCATCGGGTTTTGGTTCAACACATTTCCAGAGATCAATCAATCAAAAAATTCTTCATCTACAACTTCCATTCACTGTAGTTAGATCCGTCCAGGTGTTTCATCTCTGCTAAGCCTCCCACTGAACTGAAAATGACGTTGCATTTTGCTGCTATCCTCAGCTCGAGCTCGATCCTGAGTTTGGCAATTTCTGATTTCATTTCTTCCAATGCCATGTTTTCTTTTGGAAAACGGAGTTTTTTCAAAAATTTACAGAAGTTGTAAGAAAAATTTTAATTTTCGCTATGAACTTCTCGAATTGTAGTATTTCACACTACTTTATATCGCTAAATACTTAATTTTGGGCCTATGACCTGATTGCAGAATATTCCAGTAGAGAATAATGTTTGTAATCATTAAAAGAGGAAAACTTTTAGACTAATGGTTGATTTATTCACGCCTTCCTAAGAACTAAACTTAAGACTAAGAACTAAACCTAAGAACTATGTAGTCAAAGAATAGGAGTTATGAACTCTTAGTTCTTAGTACTATTTACAGTTCCATAAACGTTCGCATTGTTTCCCTATTCATGAACTCTAAGTTATTAATTTTAGGATTAGGTTTAGTTCTCAGGTACGGGTGCATAAATCGACCTTAACTTTTAAAGGAATATATTAACAACTGAAGAACACATTCGTAAATAACAACATATACAGAGTCTGTAATATTAATATAGTTATAGCGGATAACTGTTTACAACAGAAGAAAACTTCACTACCTTGGATAGAAGTCCCCAATCGTATTGAATGAATAGTTCAGCATGTGGAATTGGGCATACTAAAACTGATTATTAATAACCCAGCCTTCTGCAAATTTCCTATAGTCAAATTGAAAATATAATTAATGTCGGTAGTTTTTCAACTTACCGACAAATCTTTTCAACTATAAATAAAAATGTAAATTAAAATTATTATGTATTATGATAATACAACTCCGGTATTGATGCAAATCGTCCTGATGATATCCTAGAAAACACAAAACGTTTCAAAAGGAATTCAGTAACAAAATTTCATAACTAGCATGAAAGTTATTTTTGAAATTATTATCAACAATGCAATTGAAAATACTTCTTTACCTCAACAAACCTGGTCATGATCAATAAATTACTTTGTACATTTACTAATATGTCTTTTGACCTTTACATTTACGAAAAAAAATTGCAAAACTCGTTTAAATCGATAGTTTCTAGTCTGAAACATCTATTTAACAAAGAGTTCCACTATATTTCTTTCACTTTGAAGAAATATCACGATGGAAATTGTGCCGCTGATGTCACGTTCATCAGAAACACCCCCCACCATAAACTACGTTCCGAAACAGGCAATACCGTTTTCCTTAAAAATACAGCTTCTAGCTTGATATAAGCCATTGAGAAATAATAAAAACATTATCACTTGATCAACTCAGAGAAAAAAATCCGCATATTACCTATTTTTATTGTATTTATAGTTTTCAAATTTTCTGAACGGACCATCCTTTTGATGAGAAACGAGCGTTGGCAATACCGCAAATCGTTGACGTGCTCATTATTCATCGGGTGAAATAAAATCATATATGTCTATGATTTCATTTTGACTTTCATCTCTTTGAATTCGGTTTTTCAAGTATATTTTTCTGAATCTTTACTAGTACCTAAAATTTTTTGATAGTTCGTCTTCTTTGCAATTACTAATATTTCAAATCTTTCTTTCAACTCTGCTTTGAATACAATAATAACATAACGTAAAGTACTCACTTGGAAATGTTCTCCACAATATCATATATTTCCGCTCTTACATAGGGTTTTTTCACTGCTTCGAACTACATTTTACGACTCGCTTTATCTTTATACTCCACTTCCAAAATTGTAAGTGACTCATCGTCAGTTTACGTGGTTTCAGAGTGCGGAATGCACGTAAACTAACGATGAGTCACTATCTACAATTTTGGAACTGGGCTATAGGTGCATACAAAAATTGTTTATTAGAATTTTCACTGGAGTTCAGACAACCGGGTACAAAGCACTTTTTTGACATGTTCCCTTTGTTGCATGGATACAGATACAGGATTCAAAAGAATTTTATAATACTAACAACAGAAACTTTCAAAACTTTCAAAACCGCATTAACCTCAAATAAAAAATCACGTAGGGCCTGTTCGTGTGCAACATAAATATTTGATGGAACTGCTTGACTTGAGTTCAATTTTAATGTAGGCTAACGAGTTAAACAGAGACGAACGATTCTTAATGGTTTGCTCTGTGAAACAGTTGAACGAACCCGTCTGGTACCAAATGACAACTGTCATACGTCATATTATATTTGAATGAGTATTTGGTGCACAACTTTAATAACGTTGCCAAGTCTAGTTTTGATGAACGTGACGTCACGAATCACTTTTCTTCTGATTATAGAGAAACTAGCGGTCAGAGAAAAAAATAAAAAAAATCCCGAGTGATATTAGCGTATATCCTTTCTCATTACAGTGTTTTCTCATATATCGTGGAAATATCCATTATAGTCAATCAGAAAATGTTTGATGTTTATTTATTCATTTTATATTGCACCTCGCTAAATCCATCCTTATTTATTCATTTATATACTATACAATATGATGCGAGTTTTCAGAAGAGAGCAAAATAGTCACATTCCTCTTTCAGGTTGGATACATTCAAATTCAATTAAAATATAAATTAGAGAGTTTTACGCTATAGCGCGCTATCTGCCTACACGTTCCAACGCAAAGCTTCAAATTTATGGTAATTAAAAGTTTGGGAAAACTGTTTCGCGTGGATTTGTTTATTCTGAGAACAATCATTCAGGCTCTGGAAAAATTCTAGCACTGGTGGTAAAACTTTTGCAATCCAGAAAAACAATGTATGACTCAATTATGGTTTCTGTTGAATAAATGTTACAAAATAATATCATGGTAGTGAAAAATAATATTTTTGTACAATTTTCAATAAAACTTGACATTGCTGCATCTCTATTGTACATGTTTTTTTCACTGCCAAAATAATTCACAAAATTAACATGAAATATTACTTTTTGAGAGATTCATTCACAACAGAGACAGTTATCAATTGATTATTCATCATAACAAAATTTCATTTATTGGAATAATAATTGATATTAAAGTTTGAACAATTACTTCCAACATAAATTCCTAAAGATGATACATGTTGCTGCTGATCAGAAACGTTAGATATTTCTTGAAGAGTTGATTCCACAAATTTATCAGATACTTTAATTTGTTTGGAAGAAGATGGACAATTCAATATTTTGTTAGAAATCTCAATTTTGTAATTCAAACTATCTTCTAAATATGCTTCTGCTACGAAGGCAGATTTCCAGCCACCTTGACGTTTTATGGATGTAATGTTGCCCCCTGCATTGGCCAGAAGAGTTACAGAGCTTCTCCTGAAACAGTGACCTGTGTAGCTCTTATACATGTCTTTTTCAAGACATTTTGCAATCAAGCTAGAAATTTCTCCTATTTAATTTATCCCCATATGTTGGTTAATACATTTTCCTCGAATATTTCAAATACAATCTTTTACTTTTTGTTCTCTAAACTTGCGGTATATATATCTCAATATAATCAGAATTTGAAATAGTAAACGTTCTTGCGCAATCGGTCTTCGTATCAGGTATTTCAACAATCAATAAAGATCCAGCAGCTTCAATGACATCAATAGTTATATGTAATAACTCTTCTCGGTGACAAGCACCGCTGATACCCAAAATTAGAATATACAAATAAAAAATATTGAAATTACTACTAATCTTACAAAATTATGATTAAATCTTTACCTTATGAAGTAAATTTGTTTCGTTTTCATAGCATTTTAAATACATTTATTGATATCATGCCGTGATAAAACTTTAGATTTATTTCCTCGGTATCCGACGCTTTTGTTCTCAATAAACGGGACCCATTTTGAAAACTTTCTTATATAAATATTTTTCCCAACATTCAATGTACTTTTCAACATTGAGTAGACACTCCATACATAAGGTTTTATAATTTTTGATTTGTCCCCAAAATAGCATATAAGCACATTTTCAGAAAGTTTTTTTACATGTTTCTTGTCGCACCATTCACGAAATTGATCATGTTTTCTAATATATTAACTTGGATTTGGCCGGTAACATATTACATTATTTACTATCATCATTGTCGGCGGCAATACATACTATCATGTATGACTGATATCCTTTGGAAATTATGTAAAAAGTTACTAAAAGAAAAGTTAACATATTCACACTCCGAAAGTTCCAGCGGCATTCTTAACCGTCTTTTAGGTGTTTCCGCCTCACCGAGCACAAGATATATAAAAATATTAAGCATCTCATACGAGACGTGCCTACGCTGAGAATGAACGTGACTTGGCAAAATTTCGAGCTCTATGATATGTCACCGCAACCATTTCTACACCAAACGACGGTAATTTAATACAAAAAATGAAAGTTATTTTATTTACTGGGGTGGAAGTACATAGAGGCTGGATTCACATGCATATATATGAAACGATTTCATCAAAACATTTCCATAAATATGTGCGGATAGGAAATGACAGAAAATATACAGGGCCGCCCAAATACAATGCATTAAAATGTATTCATTGTGAATAATATTGTACAAGAAGGGTAATAGTATTAAAATTAAGATGGTGAATCATAAACAGCGATAAAAGTTATGTAAGCGAGATAATTAAAAATGTGTGTGTCATCGTGTTACAAATTTCCACTATTCTCTTTCAGATGACCAGAAACTGATAATCTTTGTATAATTTTTGTTCCTTCATTTGACTTCGTGAAAAAGTTTCCTCTAAAACATGTTCACCATTTTGACCAAAAGGACGCAGATGTCATAATTCCAAATCTTCGCAAAGATGTTTCCTGATTAATATAACAAATTTCCAAAAATTGAGGTACCCAGTTCAATTGAAGGAATAATGTTGGCGAAAAAAACTTGAAAAACCATTACAGTGGTCCAATAAATATATTGCTGCAACATCACTACCTCTTCACTTGTGTCAGCCCACGAAATAATTTAGAAATATTCTACAGAATAACTATGTAGGCTAACCTCCAATAGGTTCAAACTTTTGAAATAATTTCGAAATATCGAACTAAGAGAACAATCTTTGGTTGGTAACTCCTTCAGTAAATTCGTACCCTAGAGCCAGTGGTCTTTGAGGATTTTTTTTAATAACCCGATAGCCTAATAACTGACTATTTGGCTACGTATTTATCTGAGAAACATTTACCAGTTCGTTTTGGACTGGCTATCATCGAAAATTTTCAGAATGTCTGAACTTACAGTTGAAACGTACCAGAGCTCATACTTATAATCGCTATCACGAACAAGGACGTGTGGCAACATTGGAAGTGACTGGTGATTCATTCCTTGTGAATGTTACTATTATCTATTTTGCGTTTTTTTCACAACACATGCGTTTTGAAGATATTCGATCTGTTTCGTTTTCGGTGCCCCACCCTGTATAGTATAGGTTGAGCCACTACTTCACCATTATTGACATTACAGTTTTGTTTTTCCATTAGTAAACCGTATTAGATCAATATTATTTTTTCATACACAATATATCTACTTATATTGGCAGAAATCAATATTCAGCCAATACGAAGTGCTACCTGGGATTTTAAGCTCGTTGGACACATCATTCATAATATTAATAAAAATAATAATAAAGCGGATTTATTCATAACTTTAATAACTATACATTAATGCAAAATATAGACAATGGAAGAACCAAATGATGAAGTGGCGAAGTGTCAGCTATAGCTGTTCTGTCAGTTACACCATTGTTTATATATAAGATAGTTAGTCAACCTTATTGGATTATAATTGGATCAAAATGGATGCGACATGTAGATGGCGATAGTGAGCTCGCATCCAAGTTATGTCGTAACTTCAGTGATCTGGCCTCCAAGTCATGTCGTAACTTGATTAAAACAACGGAAAAGCATTAAAATCAGGGTTTTTTGAAGGAACCTGCATTAAAATTACGTCAAATATTCATGTTTGTAACTAATCACGCTAAATGACACTCGCGTTTGCGTCCAACACCAATTACACAGGCATTGACTAACTATCTTACTTCTATATAAACAATGGCTACATGTTATCATTCCTTTACAGTTTCAATATTTGTACATGTTCTCTTCAAATCCCCTTAGCATATTGTGTATTGAAGTAGACTTTGAATATTGTAGTAATTCCCAGAATGAAAAAACTTTTCTTTCAGTGTTATAATCGCTTCGTCAAGCACAACTTTATACACGTTAATTTTTTTAAGAGGAAGATATATTTTTTCATTCTGTCCGCAAGATCTGTTCGTCCATTGACTCCATCATCTGACATCAGTTTTCAAGAAATCCTTGTGAATTTTGATGACATATTGATCTTTGTAGAGTTGTAATGATTTTTTTTTCAAAGCTTCAACAACGCAGATTTTAACAGAGTCAATTTCTTGGGATTCCTCAGTATCATAAATTTCCTCCGGATATCAATTTGAGGGCAATGTGGCCGCAATAGGGAATATGCAAGTGATTTAAATTTACTTGATTTTTTTACCTCCGATACTTTATTGTCTTGACATTACACCTACACCATTAGTTTATCATTTAGTTTGTATTAAATACACAATAAGCGCGTGGAATTCAAATTTGCGAAACGCATCACCACTGGTCGAAACGAAGAATGACGTCACATGGCACGTTATGACATTTATCTCTTTCATAGAAAATTTGTTTTCACTTATATATCTGTAGTGTTTTCCATTACATAGTGCGATTTTGGTCTAGTGACAATTGTAAATTATCAAGAGCAATGACTGAAAGTGGTTTTGTCAAAGCACAATCCGACAATACCTGAACTGTAGTAATAGTTTATCAAATGATAGTTTTCCTTTTGTAATTTAGGTGAGGCAGGTATAAACAGTTATCTCACGCTTGATATACAAAACATTTATGCATACAAAACTTACTTCTGATCAATTCACTTCATGTTAACTATCGAAATACAATGTACTCACATTGAAATGATCTTCACAACAATGTAAATGTGATATTGGAGATACTTCGCCTCTTCTCATAACCTCATACCCTTGTTTACGTATTTTCGCATCTCTTGGAACAGAAAAAAATACTTTATTTGGTGAACCTATAAAGAGTTTTGGCATTCCGGTACTAGACAATACCTATAAAATGGTGTTTTAGCATTTTCCATTATCATAATAGCGATTAAAACTGCAAATCCCTAACCTTATTAATAACTGTCAATAGTGTCAATGGCCATAACTATAGAAAGGCTTGTTCATTGAAGACTGCTCTGGTTGATCGAGGTCAAGAAGACTAAAAACAAGGAGGGTTTAATAAGCTCTAGCCAATCAGAAACTTGTATCATCAACGCGTCATAGTGACGTACTTGGGTATGAGTACAGAGTCGAACTCGAATCAAGCAACAAAACTGTCAGCAGTAACTCTCATATACCAAGAGCTAGTCCGTCACTGTCTATAGATAACGGCGGCCATGACATGTATAACTACGTCACATTTCGTCACAAATGTTCTTTCATCTCTTTCTACTAGTGTTTCCATTGTCTTATGGGAAACAAACACTCCTTGTTTTTAGTCTTCTTGGATCGAGATCACTTTCACATACCTTTGTTTATCTCTCTCTAACACTTGAACTGCCTTTTTCTTACTCTTTTATAAAATATCAACTTCAAGCAAGTAGAGCAATCAGAGTACGTCTCAAGGAACGACACTGAAGAAGAACAACACTGATCGCGCTATGTGACGTCATCCACAGCGCGCGAAAATGGAGTCGTTCAAATAAGTCAAATTCAATCGGTATTTTATATATTATTTTAAAAATTAATTCTAAGACTTTCAACCGTATTTATATTTTTTACTATGTTGTAACGAAGTAAAAAATTGATTAAACAAATTTTAAAAAATTATGCATAATCCCTATTCAACTTCCACAACGAGTGCTGATGGGAAGTATACTGTCAGTGTGAGTTAGTGCTTCTCTGATATGAACATACTTATATGTAATTAACTTTTTCAACCCAACCTTAAGATCATTAAGATATCATATTTTTTACCATTTAATCTCCATTAAGACAATTAGAACTGTTTATAGGAGTCGTCATATAAGAAAAAAACATGACATAGATCTTACACAATGTTACAATATTGATTAAATTTTCACAAAAATTCTTTCATTGAATAATAACTCTGACGGACAAGCAAATCCTTCAGACCTTTTTTAAAATGTATTTCCGAAGGACAAGACTTTATTTCGGGAGGTAGTCCATTAAATATGAGAATACCCACGTTATTTGGTGACTTATATGAAAAGACGGACTTTGTTAAAGGTACATGGAAGTTATCATTTATTCTCGTGTTCAAATTGTGTATTCCACAATTTTTCGTGAAATGACCACGATTTTTGTAAATGTGTACATGTTTCAAGGATAAATAAATCTGTGAGCGTTAAAATACCCAGTTCCTTGAAAATGTTTCGGCAACTGACATCACTTGGAACACCAGCAATCGTCCTGATTATTCTTTTTTGAGCCAAGAACACATCACCCGAGTTTGAAGACCAACCCCAGAAACCAATGACGTACCTCAGTCGTGAATCAACTTGACCATAATAAACATTGATCAACTGTTTTGTGGTTAGAATTTTTTTTAGATTCTTCATCATAATATTTAGTGAGTAGAGTTTCGATACTAGAGAGTCGCAATATGTTTTCCAATTTAGACAGAAATCTATATGGAGACCTAGAAATTTAACACAAGATGTATGAAGAAGGCATGATACGTCCTCGTTATCGGTAATTATTTGTAAATTATCACATGTTTTCGGGTGGGTTCTAAACCTCATATACTGTGTTTTTGTGTTGTTTAAGTGAAGGTGGTTAGAAGAAAACCATGCCGAGATTTCACTGAAAGTTTCATTAGCTTTGTGTTCAAGAATAGTGTCAGATTTATCAGAAATGATCACTGATCTGTCATCGGCATAAAAGGTAAAATGAACACCATCAATAGACTTTTCCAAGTCGTTAATATAGATCAGGAAGAGTATTGGACCCAGAACAGACCTTTGTGGTACACCAGTCGAAGTGTTTCACCTCAGCAACATGTTCTTTAAAATGTTTGTGATCTTAACGATCGTGCATTCAGATGAAGCAACCAAAATTGTAATGATTAAAGAAGTGAATGTAATCGGAACGTACTTTGTGGATTTATTTCAGAAAACTAAATTTCTACTCAAAATATTGACTGTTTTCCACATCATAATACACAATATCCCTTTCCATTTCATCCATCGACTTCACTTGTATTTCCATATGCAGCATCAAAATTTGTTAAATTCGTGCCAATAAAAAGTTTTTTTCAGTTTTTACTCCATTATACTAAAGGGGACGTCAGAACGGGATAATATGCCTAACAATCTGTCTTTCCACGCTACGCTCAACCAAGGCAATTAATCTCTCTGTCATAATCGCCTCGTAGCAATGGTTGGCGAAAATGAATTCGGTGTGCATGAAAATACGCATTCATGGAAACACATTGTGTTGAAAATGGAAAAGACCCTTTCCTGGCAATTCGACTAATTGATATATCGTGTTATATAATAATTTGGTGGATTAGACCGAGGCAACAAAAAAGGGGAATTTTATAACTTTCTGTGGCCAGTGGTCCATCAGGTGAGGAAACTGATTGTTTCCAACGCTTATTCGAGAAAGGAGACTATTTGAAGTGAGTTAAAGTCTAGAATAGACACTAAAATAGAAGAGAAAAAAAGTTTTGAGAGGACAATAGAAGATGAAAACATTTTGGAAAGAGAAACATTCTCAATTGAAAATTGAATCAATACATGACTCCTATGGAAATACCCTATACAGGGCAATTCAAATTCGACCCCCACCATTGGGTTCTCCTAAACTACAGGAGATACGTCGAAGCTAAAATTGGGACAAAGTTGCGTATTCTGGTGCTTAACAAAATACTGTTTTGAAACTTGGAAAATTCCGAGTATTTCCGGACATACCGGGAAAAAACTGAAAATCAGAATTTCCGTTTTTATTTTTTTCTATCGTTATTTGACAACGTAGCTCAAAACCAAAAGTACATTTTCATTGAAACTTTTTTTCAGCTACACGTTTTCATATTCAGATTTACTATACGACGTTTCGTCTTTTGGCATTCATCATCAACTTTTTTTTCTGTTATGGGCGCCATATTGTTTTTTGTACAGAAAAATAGCGATTCTCATTCTGATTTCATTGATGCATGATTTGTTATGATTTGCACTTCTGAAACCACAGATATAAAAAAAAAACAATTTCATCTGAGATGGTCATGAGTTCATCGAAAAATTTTGTTAAATAAACACTAGTTGTCAGAACTCATTAAACATCATAAGTTTGCACAAATACTTCAGTCGAAATGTACTCATTTTCAAATGAAGAAAAACGAAATATGTTGAAACTTTATTATAAATTTGATAGGAATAGTACGAAAACAGCACAAATTTATTTTGAATTATATCCGGAAAGACAACAGCCGGATAAAACATTATTCGGAATTTTGGACAAACACTTGGCTGAGTACGGTGCGTTTCAAAAACCAAGAATGAAACATGAAGCAGAATGGAACAAAATATTAGATGTAACTTATTAGCCGAGGTAAAATAATTGATCATTCCATATTCGAAGAAGTATAATTATTTTTGGATAATTGCAGATCCTTCCAAATCAACACATCAAGTCTCGGCAGAAATGGATGTGCCACAGACGAGCGTTTGGAAGGAATTCAAAAAAAGTGGTTTGAAATGTTATAAGATACATATTTCACAAAAATTACATCTAGGTGATCCTGAGAGAAGGATGGAATTTTGTAGCTGGCCCTCGAATAGGGTAGACCCTACAAACTTCTTGAAAAACATTATTTGGACCGACGAAAGTACTTTTTCGAACTGTGGTGTTTCAAATAGAAATAATGAGCACATTTGGAGTGAAAATAATCCACGACACTTCAGAGAAGTCAGACCACAAGTTCGGTTTCGTTTGAAGATGTGGGCTGGAATTTATGACGACCGAATACTTGGACTTCATTTCTTCTGTAATACTTTGAACGGGGAAACCTATCTTCGGTTCTTAAGAAACGAATTCGAAGAATATATGGATACGTTTCCCCTTGGTAATTATAACAGCTGCTGGTTTCAGCATAACGGGGCTCCTCCACACAATAAGAGAGCAGTTTGCGAATATTTACACCAAAGATTTCCTAATAGGTGGTTAGGAAATTCTGGACCTGTGAGGTGGCCGGCAAGGTCACCTAACCTTACAGTTTTGGATACTTTCTTGTGGGGCACTTTAAAGAACACAATCTAAAGAGAGCCAGAATATGACACAGTAGATGAACTTAGAGACAATATCATCACGCAATTCAGGTCTATCAGAAGAAGGGATATTGTTAGGACTGTTCTTAATTTGAGACGACGAGCTCGGTTATGTATTCAAGAGGAAGGCCATCATTTCGAACAATTGTAGTAATACTTTTTGTGCATTTTTTACAAGCTCATGATTTCATTCTTGTTTTTTGAAACGCACCGTACTCAGCCAAGTGTTTGCCCAAAATTCCGAATAATGTTCTATCCGGTTGTAATTCAAAATAAATTTGTGTTGTTTTCGTACTATTCCTATCAAATGTATAATAAAGTTTCAACATATCTCGTTTTTCTTCATTTGAGAATGAGGCCATTTTGACTGAAGTATTTGTGCAAACTTATGATGTTTCATGAGTTCTAACAACTAGTGTTTATTAAACAAAATTTTTCTATGTGGTCATGACTATCTATCTAAGATAAAGTTGTTTTTTTTAATATCTGTGGTTTCAGAAGTGCAAATTATAACAAATTATACATCAATGAAATCAGAATGAGAATCACTATTTTTCTGTATAAAAAACAATATGGCGCCTATAACACAAAAAAAGTTGATGATGAATGCCAGAAGACGAAACGTCGGATAGTAAATCTGAACATGAAAACGTGTAGCTGAAAAAAAGTATCAGTGAAAATGTACTTTTGGTTTTGAACTATGTTGTCAAATAACGATAGAAAAAAATAAAAACGAAAATTCCGATTTTCAGTTTTTTCCCGATATTTCCGGAAATACTCGAAATTTTCCAAGTTTCAGAACAGTATTTTGTTAAGCACCAGAATACGCAACTTTGCCCCATTTTAAGCTTCGACGTATCTCCTGTAGTTTAGGAGATCCCAATGGTGGGGGTCGAATTTGAATTGCCCTGTATAACTTGGAAAATAGTGACTCAAGTTAAACTGTCAGTTGCAGATCTGACTTTATCAACATCTCGTTCATATTTCCAATAAAATCAACATGAAAAACATATTATATTGTGGAAAAAAACCCATTTGTAGAAAATTAGGAATTATTCTTTGGAACGAAACACAATATGGAGCAAATAAGGACAGAAACAATATTGAACATAGAAATTACGAAAAGATGTCCTATCTTGAGAACATTCGATTATAGAATGGTAGGAATTATATTATTGAGAACTCCTTGAAGGTAGAGATACGATTAAAAAAATCTATTTCCAACAACGGTGGACCACCATTCTCAATTACGAGGGTGGTCTCAGAAGTACCTGGCCTAACAAAGAAAACACAAATATTTTGGAAAAAATTATATTTATTTTTCAACGTAATCTCCTTTTAGCTCCACACACTTTTCCCATCAGCGAATTTCAATAAGTTTTATACCCTTTTTATAATAAGAAACGTCAAGCTCCTCAAAATAGCCATTAACTGCCGACGTAACCTCTTGATTGTTGGAAAATATTTGACCACCGAGCTATTTTTTCAAGTCTGGGAACAGAAAATAATCCGAAGGGGCTAACTCTGGCGAATAGGGTGCATGAGGTAGCAATTCAAACTTTAATTCATTAATTTTGACCATTGCAATAACGGATGTGTGAGCTGGTGCATTTGTCTTGATGAAACAACACTTTCTTCTTAGCCAAATGCGGCCGTTTTTGCTTGAGTCCTTCGCTCCAACTTTGCAATAAGTTCGCATAATACTCGCCGTTGATAGTTTTTCCTTTTGCAAGAAATGAAATATCCCACGCGCATCCCAAAAAACCGACGCCATGACCTTTGGAACGTTCATTGCCTTCTTTGGAGCCGGTTCTCCCTTTTCAGTCCATTGTGTTGATTGTTCTTTTGTTTCGGGTGTGCAGTGATGGACCCATGTGTCATCCATGGTTATGAAACGGCGCAAAAATTCGGCTTTATTTCTGTGAAACCTTGGCAAACACTCGATGGAAACATCTTCACGACGCTGTTTTTGTTCCATTGTGAGCAAACGCGGCACCCATCTTGCGCACAGCTTTGTCATGTCCAAATTTTCAGGTAATATGCAATGTACCGCATTTTTTGAAATGCATTCTATGTCTGCTAGCTCGCACACTTTCAGTCGACGATCACCCAGTACCGCTTTGTGGATTTTCTTCAATATTTCTTGAGTCGTCACCTCATTTGGTAGACCACTGCGATGCTCGTCTTCGCAGGTCATACGGCCTCGTCTAAACTCTGCTACTCAATATTTTACTGGTCATAACGGAGGAGCAGTCTCACCCAGAGTAGAATCTAGTTTAGCTTTTATATTGGTTGAGGTAAGGCCTTTCAAATAAAAGTATTGTATCACATAACGATGACCAATTTTTTCCATGTTTACAAATTCACTGAAAACGTTTACTATTGATGGCTGCCAAACAAATACTAAACAACGTGGCGTCTTCAAACTTGAAATATATGCTGTATTATAGATTGTGTACTTTCCAATACAATGGTATTTTTCAAGCAACTACCGCTATCTCTTAATCATTCCTATTGGTGAAATTTTATCACCATTATATGAATTAAATATTTTACTAGATTTGAAAATATACTTTTGGGAAATATTTTCATTCCAAAATCATTTCGAAATCACACTGTTACTGGCCCCAGTGTCTAAACCGAAAGTGAAAGGTCTCCTGTCAATTATGACATCCATCAAAACTGGATCTGTTTTGACATCTAAAGTAAGTAATGAATCTTCGTCAGCTACCAGAAAATTGTTGCGGTTGAGTTTATTACCTTTGACTTTTCTATTTGGACACATGGGTGCGAAATCTCCCTTTTCATTGCAAATATGGCAATGACATTCTCGAAAAGAACATTTGTCTACCTTATAATTTCTACTCCCACAACAAATGCAATTAATACTAGAGAAATTCCCTGGAATGGATTGCACTTCTGTTGACCGGGATTCAGTGATTTTTGGACAGATTTGACTTCCCTATTTCTGGTATTTCGATCCGCCGCATAATTTATGGAAGGTTCTCTCTTCAAGGTTTATATCTGTGATGTTGATGAAGCTATCTCTACAGCTGCTGCTAACCTTATGTCTTCTTTCTCTTCGAACAGCCTATCTTTCACTTTCCGGAATCATATCCAATGATAAATCGATTCATTAACGCACATTCTATCTCTTCTGCTCCTCCAAATTTGCAAGCTCAGACTAAATTTCGTAACCGTGCTGCCCAATCTTTTGGTGTTTCATTGTCGATTTTGCGAGCTTCAAAAAATCTTTCTCTACACGCCCAAACTGATATGACTGACTTGAAATGGTCATCTACTAACGTGACAATTTCTAAATACTGTTTTTGTTCTGGTTCCAAAGGCAGACACATATTGAATATAAATTTGTAAGCATCCTCATTCAATAAACTCAACAAAAATCACCCTTCTTGGAATCAAATTAAAAATTTACATCACACATAATAATAAAAAAAATACAATAATAATATTCATAAAATAAAATTAAGTATAATTTCGAACATGTGATGAAGTGTCTTCCTACTCGTAGAAGAGTATATATGCATTTCCGCTGACAAGGGAATTTGAATGAATCGTTGAAACTACGGAATCGTTGTATTCGTGCCATGTGCCTGTATACGGATGCCTACAGTAAGCAGTGTAGTGTTCGCTATTGGTAGTCCCGCTGTGATTCGTCACTGCGTACAAGTTATAGCGTACAAGGGGCTACACTGTCTGCAGTGTAGGAAAATCAATGGTTATATTCAATTTTCCTCTAAATCTTTGTGTTTGAGAGAATCTTTTTAAATGGATAACTAAAATTTTGGGGAATTTCTGAATCAATAGAGACTTTGTGCATTTCCTCCTTCTTTTGCATTTCAAACATGTCGGTTTCTCATCACCATCCATAGTTTATTCCCTAGTGAATGAATCCAAACATTGCGAGAGTCTAAGTTGGCCTGTTCTTTTTGATATCGGAAGAGAACGGTCCCAGAATGTATCGAAAGTGACTGAACAGTGGCCGCAATGTGTACATTTCAATGTTGATTTCAGCTGTCCAACAAAGTTATCTTGGAGTTGTCCATTCCCAAGTATCAAGACCATGTCTCTCTGGACTCATCACAAGTGTTAAATTTAGGGACAATCTCGGCCGAAATGAAGTTGGGCTAACCGTTATTGCCTTCACGTCTTCGTGTAGTCCCTCCAGTAGATATCGAAAAAACTCCTGGGCATCTTGTTGGTTATAACTGAAGAAACGTGGTGCAAATCTTTGGATTTCACTTTTCAAAGAGACTGTATTAACAACTCGATCCGACGCATCTTCTGACCACAGTTCCTTTATCACTTCCGCTAATGCTTTGATCAATGCTCCCTTCATTTTTGATAATTTGGTGTTAATATATCTTGTATAAGCATCCTTCTTCAGATATTCCAGCAACCATTCAGTATTCGACACTGGATAACACTGTTCATATAGCAAGTGTTACCAATATTTTTCAATCCATTCAGGCCGAATGTTTTGGTAGTACTATGGTACCACAGGCCTATTCTCGCTGCTTAAACCACAAGTATCTTCTTCTGAGTGGTCTGTAATGAAGTGGTTGTCTCTGTTACTGTGGCGTGATAACGATCCTGAGTTAAGGTTGCTGGACATAATTTGTTCATAACATGTGAGTTTTGGAGTAGTCAATGAATCTTCTTGTAGTAGATTATCCAAATCGTTCTCAAATTGTTTGAAATTTTCTTTGTCGGTGGAACTGAATGCAAATGAACTTACAATCGGGCTGCTGCATATAGATTTTGATGAAGACATAATAGAATTAGTGATTTTTGAAGAAGGTGAATATGAATATTGGGGATAAATGAATATTTCATCTAGGCGTTTGGAGGTAGGAATAGTACCTAGAACAGATGCAGCATTTCCCCTTTGTAACGCAATACTGATTCTTTGAATCAAAATTTTGTCGCTCTGGAATCATCTGATAATCTTGAAATTTTTTTCCCAATTTGATTTATCAAGTCTGAAGCGTAAGAACAAAAAACTCCGTAAGTTTCGATAGCTACTGGAAAAAATAGATAGTAGTCCTTCAAAGTGGAATATTTTTTAATCTTTGCTTTTTCCACGTAATCTGCAGCTCCACCTGATACTTTGGAAGTCGTCATGATGTGTGATAAAGCAACAGTGTCCACGCAGGTAAAATCCCACACTAAAATACCTTTTTTACGGTCATCTTCACTTATATTATTGGCGGTGAAATAATTTTGAAGTCTGCCCTTATAAATATACCAATCTGAAGAGTCAGTAACAAATTTTTATGGCCAGTATATTGAATTGATTTCTCTGCCATTTCACGTAGGTTTAAAAATCCTCGTCGCCAACTGTAATGTATTGGCATAACTCTATTCAAATTCCTGTAGTTTTATAATTTTTATTAATTAATGATTAATGACAAACTTGTTTTACCAAAAGAACATATATTGCTACTCTAAAAACAACCCCACACTATCACGATTCAATATTCAACTTTATACAGTATGAAACATACTTGAAATAACATCACCACTTCACAAATTTCGTGAAGGGTGCGACGAGAAACATGTACAAAAGGTTTCTGAAAATGTGCGTATATGCTATTTTATAAAACCTCCTACGTAATGGAGTGTGCACTCAATGTTGAAAAGTACATTGAATGTTAGGGAAAATACTGATATAAGGAAGTTTTCAAAATTGGTCTCGATCAAAAGATCAAAAGCGTCGGAACCGAGGAAAGATATCTAAAGTTCAATCAAGCGATGATATCAATAAATTCATTCAAGGTACTGATAACGAAACAAATTTACTTTATAAGGTACTGATATAATCATAATTTTGTAATATTAGTAGTAATTTCAATATATTTTATTTGTAGGTGTCCTAATTTTGGGTATCAGCGGTGCTTGTCGCCGTGAAGAATTATTACATATAACTATTTGAAGATGTTGGATTTATTTTTATGTCAAAAGTACCTGATACGAAGACCTATTGTGCAAGAACGTCTACTGTTTCAAATTCTGATTATATCGAGATATACCGCAAGTATAGAGCACTACGGCCGCCTCATACAAAAAGTAACAGATTATTTTTGAAATATTCGAGGGGAAAATATATCAACCAACATGTGAGGATAAATAGAATGGGAGAAATTCCCTGCTTGATTGCAAAATGGCTTGCAAAAGACAAGCATAAGAGTTACACAGGTCAATGTTTCAGGAGAAGCTCTGTAATTCTTCTGGCCAATGCAGGGGGCAACATTACATAAAAAAAAACGTCACAGTAGCTGGAAATCTGCCTCCGTAGTAGAAGCATTTATGGAAGATAGTTTGAATAACAAAATTGATATTTCCAACAAAATGTTGAATTGCTCATTTTCTTGCAAACAAATTGAAATATCAACTCTTCAAGAAATATCTAACGTTTCTGATCAGCAGCAACTTGGAACATCTTCGGGAATTTATGTTGAGAGTAATTGTTCAAACTTTACTATCTATTATTATTCCAATAACTGAATTTGTTTTATGTATGATGATTAATCAATTATTAATTGCCTCTGTAAAAACAAATCTTTCAAATAGTAATATTTTATGTTCATGTTGTGAATTATTTTGGCAGTGAGAAGATTATTTTTTTCACAGTGAAAAAACATTTATCAGATGTTATGATTCAGGGCAGTAACCATGGCTATGGAACGAGAACCAACCAAATGGAAATTCCTAATTACAAAACTTCCACTCCAGAAAGTCACCGTTTTACAATTGTGTTACCAGAGACAATTATAAAGATTTCAAAGTGATTTCAAAGTAATTGTGAAAGTATTTTTGATATCCAAATTCCTTCATAAAGTAGAAAGATACTTCTCTTTGAGTGAAAAATTAATAGCCATTGTTGTGAATCCCGCGAGTCCAGTCAAAATAATCTGATGCAGTTTATACAGGATGGGGCACTGAAAACGAAACAGATCGAATATCTTCAGAACGTATGCAGTGCTCGGTATAACTAAGCACTAAGCCTTTTCGTAAAATGCTCGAAGCACTAAGCACTGAATCAAAAAGTGCTCGGGAGTAGGGGAGAGCGGGTCACAGTGGCCACATTTTTGGTTTATATTTTTTTTCTCTTCTTTAAATGCCTTCTTTGATATGTAATTTACAGGACTATAATAAATAGAGTTTCTACTGCATAGAAAAAATGTATTGATGAAAAAAAAAATGTCACATGAAATAAACAATAATGATTATGTGCGAACATGAAAACTGTCCACTGTACCCCATAGTCGGGGAACAGTGGCCACATACATGGGGCACATCGGCCACCCAACAAAAACTAATACAAAGAAGAGGTAAATAATACTGAATTACACCACGTTAGATCAATGCCAAACCAATAAGTGGTTTGCGATCTGGTGGTACAGTTGCGGCCAAAAAAAAAAATGGGACAGTTGTTGCCTAGTGTGAATGTGACTTTTTCGTTTCAGAGAGAAATGAGATAGTTTTGTCGCATATTTAACTAATAATAAAACTTAAGTAAGTAATATTGTTATTCATAATTAAATAACAAAGGCTACTAAGTAATCTTTAATTTTCAATAAAAAAAATAACAATTAATATTTGGTAATCCCGCCATTATGTTCTATGACTTCTCTTAATCTACTGGTCATCGATCTATATAATGTGGAACAATATTCTTCAGTTATTGCTTCCCAAGTTATTTATAACTTCCAACAAACCTTCAACGTTTCTTGGTCTTACATTTGCCTTTCGAATTTCTCTGACTAACATCGCCCAAACATTTTCTACTGGATTCAAGTCTGGGCTTTTACTACACCAGTCAAGAACATTAATATTACGTGCCCGAAACCATTCGGTCACTACACCAGAGTTATGCACTGAGCAGTTATCTTGTTGGAAGATAAAATCATTGTTAGGGAAAAGAATCTCAACAGAAGGAAGCATAACATTATCCAAAATTCTGATATATGCTTCACTATTAAATCTTTCGCCAATATGCCATAGAACTCCAGCTCCCTGCGAAGATATCCACGTCCACATATTTACAGAAAAACGACCAATTCTATTTGTGAAATTGACATAATTCTCGTCAAACCGTGTATTAGGTGGGCGATAGACACGAATATTGCCACTATTTGAGGATTGGAAAACCTTTTCATCCGTAAAAATAACACGATTCCAAAATTGTTCGTCATGAGCCATGTGTTTTAAAGCAAATCCCATTCTTGCTTCTTTGTGACTGTTGTTTAATAATGGTTTCCTTGCTGCTGCGTGGCATTTTAATTCAGACTGTGCTACTCTGCGACGGCCCGTACGACAGGATGCTGGAAAATGTGTTGCAGGAACAGCATCAACTACTGTTGAAAATGGATTTGCTCTTAAATTGTTAATCAAAGCAGTATCCTGTTCAGCAGTGGACTTTCTCGGACGTCCTGAGCCTGGATTTCTATCAATTCTTCCATCGTTTCGCCATTTTCTTAAAATACTTGAAACTGAATTCTTGCTCACATTGTAAAATGTTGCAGTTTGCCTCACTGACCACCCATCGTCTATTTTTGCGATTATTCCACCTTTCGTCACTGCATTTATATGCGGCATAATTACTTTCTACTTTGGAATTGTTTGACAGATGTCAAATATTCATAACACAAATTCAAGCAGCTAGAATGAACCAAAAATCTGCTACAAGAGTTGTCCCATTTTTTATTGGCCGCAACTGTACCTCCAGAATTTAAAGGTGGTGGAAGAACGGTAACAATATCACCTAGTGATACTATTGAATTATCTTTAACATTAGGAAATACAAACTTATTACCAACTTTCCTCAAAAAATTAATGAAATATTCATTTAAGTCCGTATTGATATTATTGACTTGACCCACAAAATATTTTATGGTTTTTTTTGTTGCAAACTTTACCAAAACAAATGTTACAACAATTTTACTGGTAAAATTATCTTCAGAACTCTCGGATAAGTCATCATTCGAATCATCGGATAAGTCCGACATCTCATGTTCACTTTCACTTGTGGATTCTATAAGTTCCATGATGGGTTTTTTCTTTTGCTTTCGATCACTCTTTTCCATATTTTTCTTTCGCTTTAAACTTTCCTTTCTCATTTTTTCCATGATTTCTTCTTCTAGCTTAGCCATAACTGGCGTGCTTGTCAAAACTTTTGCTTTTTTTTGTCTTTCTCCCTCCTCTTTTAGTTATATTCTGTTCTGTATGAGCTTTCGGATATGGGCGCAACTCGTCTGGTGACACAAAATTTGAGGCTGGCACATTATCCTTTAATGAAGAAACTTTCCCCGGTGCCACAGAAGAACGCGTACCGGATGTTATGGAATGACTTGACCTAGAGGAGTTGTTGGACGTGGATTTTCTGGCACATTATCCTTTAATGAAGAAACGTTCCCCGGTGCCACAGAAAAAATTCCTCTAATCATCATAGAACTTATGGACAACGGGCTTATTAAAAGCCACAGATCTTGCTATAGAAGTTGTTTCTGCTGTTCGTAAGGAAATTGTAGGATTCCTTTTCATAAACGCAGTAAACCACTCCTTCCCAGCACATTGATCTCGGTACCAGCCATCCGGAATAATTTTTTTGTTAGCCACTGCAAGGTCGTATGCTAGTTTTCTAGCAGCTTTGGCTGGTAGACCATAGTGTAGTCTTCCACATTTTATTAGGTATTTACATAACTCCACTTCTTCATTAGTGAAAATCTTCCTGCATTGATAATTTGGTTTCATTCTTGGAAATTTTGGTTCATCCCAATTTATATTAATATCACGGCATTTTTTAATATACCTACGTAATGTGGTTCGTGATATATTGTAGCGAACTGCAGCCGATTTTGTAGATAAACCTTCATTTAATACAGATCTAACAGCTTCTTTCATATCGCTCTCATCTGTTAGACCAATAGTGCTCTTGCGTTTCCTGATACGTGGCATCGTCACAATCTTACAATCTGAAGCAAATAAACATGAGTCATTGTTAAAAGAAATTATAAAGGAGAAATGCTAAACACAAGTCAAATAATTATAAGTACGGGGTACAGTGGCCACCCCAAAATCTTTTGGTGAGCGGTGGCCACTCTGTCCCTAATAAGACTGGCCACTGTGTACAAATCTAACCTTCAAACAAATTTCCTATTTAAAATTTTGTTTTTGATTTTCTAGCCCCCAGCGTGCGTCGGGTATTGGAATAAAGGTTTAATAATATTTTACACGTGGTGCACACTAAACACAAAACTGCGATACTACCAATTCGCGGCAAATTTAGGATCTATATCATACTGGACACTGGTCTTTGTATACTTGAGCAATTGTCTGCTAGATGGCATTATATATACTGAATGCGTTTGAAAATTATTTCAAACTGTCCACAGTGCCCCGGTGTCCACTGTAACCCGCTCTCCCCTACAGTGCATATGTGTTGTGAAAAAAATGCAAAAATATGTCCATTTTTAATCCAAGGGGGACATCTTCCTATCATAACCTCAACTGTCATACCTCTCCCCCCACCCCTTGGGAGATTAGTAATTGTGACACATTACTAAAAAGGTAATTTTATAAGGAATACAGCCAGGTCAATTTTCGCTACCTAACTTTTTATTTTGGCGCCCTCTTGCAGGAAAAACAACTGTTCCATATTCCAAATTATGAGACTCCATTTGCAAGATAATTTGACATAAAGTAGGTGACAATGCATTATGTATTATCGTTATGGCGGCTGCGGCAGGTTCGCTTCCAGTCGCTCTCAAAGAAATTGAAAATTACACGTGTAAACATTGTCAAAAAAAAGTTGTGACAAAAGTGAAGTGTCATAAATGTGAAGATGTATTCCACCCAGCATGTTTAAAACAATCCAGTGAACAAAAAAACGCAGGATGTAGGCACGAAACTGATTAAGGTATGTGTGACATAAACATCGTCGAAAAAACCTACGTCAAAGAAGAAATCAAACTTCTCCAACAAATGATGGCTGACCAAAACAAAATTATTTCTGACAAAGAGGAGTTGATCAAATTATTGCACGAGAAAATTGCATACATGGAAACAAAAACATCATCCAAAAGTAACCTACAATCCGTAGAGTGTAAAACACATTCAGATAAACAAATAAAAAGTATGACCTCCAATAAAAATGATACCACCAAAAAACCACAACAAACAACGTATGTCTTATCCGAATCAAGTACAAGGAAAACAAACATAGGGAACTCCATTCTACAAGGTGGCACAACCGTAACAAACATCTCAAAAACACATGGTGGGTCACCATTTAATTCAAAGTTGGTGGCAAACGAAATTATGAGAGTACAAACTCAACAAAAACTCCATGATATAGTAAATTTAGAGACCAATAATATAAATGAAGCAGGAGCTACTTCATGTCTTGATGAGGTTCCCTACACCAAACACCAATACTACACTAATAATTCTGACTGGCAAACTGTCCAAAGGAAAAAACTTATACGCGTCGTATCGGACAATCGGATGATGCCTAAAGTATGGATGTACATTTATCGCATCGAAGAATTAGTTGAAGAAGAAGATATCAAAACATTTTTAAATAGAAAAACAGAACAACCCAAGAAAAATTTCATTGTTAAACACATAAAAACAGATAACAACTTGAAATACTTTATGGTAGCTGCTGATTTCAAATTCAAAGAAGATTTCTACGAGTCTTTGGTCTGGCCAAGAGAAGTCGGCTACAGAAGATATGACTTCAAAAAAGATTGTAACGTTTCTGAAAGCAGTCGTCAACCTACCTCTTTTTTAGGGTTGACAAATCCCAAGGAAACAGTGACGTAAGAAAGTTGAACGAAGATAGTTTGCTAAAACTCATCAGTTACGATAATTCAGTGAGTATATTCCACATCAACACCCAATGTTTATCTAACAAGCTGGAAAGATTTGAATCATTTTTAAATGACTACCAGTTCAATATCTTATGTCTCTCCGAACACTGGCAAAAGGAAGAACATCTAAAACTCATCAATATCCCTGGCTACAAATTGGCTAATTACTTTTGTAGAAGTCAAAGATTACATGGAGGTGTTGCAATTTTTTTGAATTATAGAATCCACTTCAAACCTATACCATTGAATATCTACTGTGAAGAAATTGATGCTGAATTTTGTGGTATTGAACTTATTGACTTAAGAACACTTTTAATAACTGTTTATAGATCTAGTAGTAATGGTAATTTCAATATTTTCTTCAAGAATTTAGAAGCTAACCTTGAAAAATACTTGAACTGTGATAAGAACCTCATATTATTGGGTGATTTTAATATTGATTTTAAAGGAAACTCGTTGTTACTTTGCGATTTTTTGAGTTTGGTGAGTTCTTATGTTCTCTCTGTAACAATAGACGACAATAGACTCATGCCACATACCTGCATACGGATGTCTACAGTAGGCTGTATAGTGTCCACTATTGGAAGTCCCACAATGATCAGACAATGCATATCATAGACTAAAAAGACAAGGGGCTACGTTTCCTGCAGTACAAATACTCATGTCCAATCCCTCTAAAGGAAAATAAATGGTGACAAACAATTTGTCTGGGAATCCTTCTGTCGAAGCAAAACGTTTTGAATGGATAACTAAAATTTTCGGAAATGTTTGAATTGATACGGATTTCGTCCACTTTCTTCTCTCTTTGCGCTTTACACATGTCGGCTTCTCGTCACCATCCAGAGTCTCTTCGGTTGTCAATCAATGAATCTAAATATTGTGATAGTTTTAGTTGGCCTATTCTCTGAGGTTTTGTTAGGGAAAGGTCCAAGAATGGATCGAAGGTGACTGAACAGTGTCCACAATAAGAACATTTTAATGTAGAAATTAAAGAGCCAACGAAGTTATCTACAATTTTGTAATTTTCCAACCTTCAATAATCTGACCAGACTCTTGAGCCTTCTCACTGTCACCTAACTTTTCATCTTGTCCGCCATTTTGGAGCCGCCATTTTGTTTTTGCCTTTAGGAAAATTCCAGAATGTTTTGTCACCGAATATATGTCAAATTAGCTTGCAAATGAAGTATCATAATTTGGAAGACGGAACAGTTGTTTTTCTGCAAGAGAGCTCCAAAATAAATAGTTGAGTAGCAAAAATTGACACTGCTGAATTCTTTATGAAATTACCTTTCTAATGATGTGTCACACTTACTGCGTTCCCCTTTCAAATTGTCTGGATGATATTGACCAAGGGGTTGAGGTTATGATAGTTAGATGTCCGTCCCTCTTGGATTAAAAATCGACGTGTTTTCACATTTCTTTCACAGCATATGTGTTTTGAAGATATTCTATCTGTTTCAGTTTCAATGCCCCACCCTGTATGTATTTGTAACTTGCCTTCAGTTCCAAGTGAATTATTTGGGGTCAATAAATACTTACTCACATACTATAGCAAAGATACTACAAGATTAATCATGATAAATAATGTTTCGACAAGAACGAAAATGGAAATTCCAAATGAAGACCTAACCTGTGGAATAATTAACGTAACGTGATGGAAACAACTCAATTTACAGACGGCTCACGTTCACTTAGGTTTTTGCACTGGATTGAGGTGTCATCAAAGTAATGCAAGCCCATATAATTAGTATGAAACTTCAACCCCAAAATTAGATTAGGATTTAAAACTTTATGAGGTGCCCACAAGCAAAACCCTTCTCTTTAATTAATAGTGATGACAAAAAGTTGGCAGACTTCCTGCAAAGTTTTAATTCAATTGACTGAACTGGAATCGTGATTCATTATTCAGATATATTAATTGCATCCAGAACTTGTGAGTTGAGATGATAATTAGCTGTGCTTTTGAAGTTGCAGTATTAAGGGTTCGAAAAATATTAGGATATCCCAAGTAGCACACCTACATTAGTATAATATTGGTACAATATTGTGGGCATATTGGCAAAATATTTTAAATGCAATATTGGCGAGAAATAAAATGTGAACATTCGGCAATCTAGGTCCAATATCACTTGAATAATATTGGCGGAATATTCTCGAGGCAATATTGTCCTCAAAATATTCAGCGATATTGGTACAATATCGCTGGTACAATATTCTGAAAATATTTACAAAATACTGATTATACCGGGTGGCTACGGAAGTATTGCCTACGGAATATCTCAGTTATTGTATGAAGTAGGTTTGTGAAATTTGGAGCGTCGATATAATGACATAAGAGCTAGAATTTGAGCATATTGACATGTCGAAGTTAACTTCCGGTCTGACCGGAAGTAACATCAACTTTCTTATTTTAAATGGAAACCCTATTTTTGTTCGCTTTATTCAGCATTCAATTCCCTTTCTAATGACATATCACAAGTTGGTATCTAACCAGAAACTAGATCAGAAAAATATTATTATTGAAATTCACCGAGTAGGCCGTGGAAGCAAAATGAAAGCCAAAAATTGAAAAGTTGGCTATGGAAACCATACGTCACTTGATAACAGTTGCTATTACTGTGATATTTTATTTTCATTCGTCGGCGTTATAAAAAGCCGCCAAAAAAAATATTGGAAAAATTGGGAAATAACAATACTCTGTAGGTCCATAACTTAAATAGGAACATACAACTTTTTCTTGCCTGTACTATTCAGCATAACCATTCCTTTCTAATGATATAATAGAAAGTAATTTTTTGAAATGAAGTACCAAAAAATCCAATTATTATTCTTCAAATAAGGAAAAAACAGATTTATCGAAAAAATAAAAAAATTCAAATTGATAGGATTAAAGATAAAATAAATTCAAAACAAATGTTCAAAATGCATTCCCTCAGCGTCAATACATTTATTGACTCTGGTGATATTTTCATGTAAAACGTTTCTCAACATTTGGGGCGTTATATCTTGGAAAGCTCTACGAATTTTTACTTCTAGCTCATGTAGAGTTGTAGGCTGTGTGGAATACACCCTACTTTTAAGATCCTAGAAAAAAGTCGCACGGAGTAAGATCAGGTGACCTTGGTGGCCACCTGACTGGACCACGGGTTGTTATAAGTCTCTCTAGAAAGATAATTTCTCGCTATTCTTGAATTATGCGGAGGGGCGCCATCTTGCTGGAAGCACATTCTCTCAGTTATTTCCGCTGGTAGGTTGTTAATGAATTCCGAAATTTCATTCGTTAAAAAATTGAAGTATCTCTCTCCGGTTAGTTGGCCTTGAAAAAGAATGGGGCCAACAATATGAGTTCCAACTATTCCTGCCCAAACATTCACACCAAATCTCTCCTGGAAGCCGCCTTGTCGAAACCGGTGCTCGTTTGCTATCGCCCAGTACCTGGAACAAAAGACCGTTCACACTTTTAGCACTTTACACTTCGACTATCGACAATAATCCAAATAAAGTACAGTACCTACCTTGTATTATTCCTGTTAAATAATCCATTGTTGGTAAATCTTGACTCGTCCGTAAACAAGATATAATAGTTAAATAGGTGATTCTCAGCATTTTGTCGAAGGAACCAATTACAATATTCCAGGCGCCTTTCACCGTCATTTTCATACAAATGTTGATGCAACTGATACTTGAAGGATTTCAATCGATGTTTTTTCAAAATTTTCCTAGCAGAGTCCTTACTTATAGCTAATTCGGCGCCAATCTGCCTTGAGGAAATTGTGCTATCATATTGTACTAAAGCTAATACATTAATTTCAGTTTCCCCATTAATAACAAATGCTTCTTGGTCTTCGTGAACATCAGGCTAAGTTCTTAATTTTTCTTCAAGCCACTGGAAATACCTTCTTGACGGTTGCTGCCACCCTGGATATCGCTCTAAATACAATCGTTCAGCGGCATAAGAATTTTTTAAACATTCACCATAAATGTCAATTTGTTCGGTTCGTGAATAACGGGGCATTTTTTGAATATTCCACTAACTGATTTCGATTTCCAAACCCTTTTAAAATGGCAGAATCAAAAACACTACTTCGAATGTCAAAATGGTATGGATAGCAGCGTTGTTAATATTTTGGTTCGAATGATTATTGCAATGGAATGATTATTCTGAATAGCACAAACATCGTCCATAGGTAGATCTATGGAATATCTATGGACGATGGCACAGACCAAGTACGTTTATGTTCCTATTTAACCTAGAACCTACAGGATATAATTTATCATTCCACATTATTTTTAAATTTATTTTTGCGTATGGCGATAATCTGTTTTGTTATTTGAAGAATAATAATTGGATTTTTCGGTATCTCAGTTCAAAAAATTATTTTCTATTATATCATTAGAAAGGAATGGTTATGCTGAATAGTACAGGCAAGAAAAAGTTGTATGTTCCTATTTAAGTTATGGACCTACAGAGTATTGTTTTTTTCCCAATTTTTCCAATATTTTTTTTGGCGGCTTTTTATAACGCCGACGAATGAAAATAAAATATCACAGTAGTAGCAACTGTTATCAAGTGACGTATGGTTTCCATAGCCAACTTTTCAATTTTTGGCTTTCATTTTGCTTCCACGGCCTACTCGGTGAATTTCAATAATAATTTTTTTCTAATCTAGTTTCTGGTTAGATACCACCTTGTGATATGTCATTAGAAAGGGAATTGAATGCTGAATAAAGCGAAAAGAAAAAAAATAGGGTTTCTATTTAAAATAAGAAAGTTGATGTTACTTCCGGTCAGACCGAAAGTTAACTTCGACATGTCAATATGCTCAAATTCTAGCTCTTATGTTATTATATCGACGCTCCAAATTTCACAAACCTACTTCATACAATAACTGAGATATTCCGTAAGCAATACTTCCGTAGCCACCCGGTATACCGTCCAAAAGTGAAATGTGAACATTTTGCGATATTGGTAAAATATTTTTCAAACATTTCAAAATTAGTATTGATGGAATATTCTTGAAGTAATAATGGCATCAAAACATCAATCGATATTGGTACAATATCATTTGGATATATTGGTGGAAGTGAAAATGCCGTGGTGAATTATCAAATGTTTTTAAGTTGGTCAAGGTGACACTAGAGTCCATCTTTCGGTCGCCATATCCACTGAGTAAGCTGCCCTGAAAACAATTTATTCGAAGTATTTAATATATCTTCGTAGGTGTTAGAAGTCTATCTATATAATATAATTTCAATATGGTGCATTGAATATTCGGCCAATATTTGACATTCATCTCATTCTAGATGTTGGAAACAATATGGACACAATATCGATATCAGTAAATATTATTGAACCAGTATTGACCCAATATAAGTTATTGAGATATGTTGAATATTGGCGAAATAATATTCAAACAATGTATCACACTTGGATATACAATATAGTTTTTATTTCTAGAATCGATATGAGAGGAATATTGGGATTGCAATATTTATTCTGAATGTTGAAAACAATATTGTTGCGAAGCTGCGGGCGATGCCGGGCCTGAACACTCACGCAGACCATGCGTGACCGCCAATCATTTCCGAAGCGCTTTGCTTCGAGATGAATCTGGTCTATTCGGAAAACGTTCCTAAGACTTTCGAGAAATATCATGAGCAGTGAACGGAGTATATAAGAAGAACCCGGCAGCAGAGTGGGACAGTCAGTGAAAGAGAAAGTCGAATATAAATCGTTCAGTGGTTGTTATATAAATTAGAGTATTGTGTTATTGAATCATTGTATTTCGTTAAGTAAATTATTTTAAAGTGAATTAGAGTTTAAATATACTACAATATGAAGACAATATTATTATCGATATTGGTAAATATCTTTGAACCAATAGAGTTATTATCCCAAGTAACATCAACGCTCTTATTCCGATCTTCAAGATCGCTTTAAAACTACACAATAAAATTTCAAATAAAATCATGTGATCTTCAAGACAGCTCTGAGACCATCATAATGCAGCTTTTAGCCAGAAAGAGGCCTTCAAGACTAAATTTTAAAACTTTAATAAAACCAGTGAGTTTTAATTCTATATTCTCAAAGATTTCGTCAATACAACTTTTAAGTCTATATAATGGACGGCAGAGTGGTAATATTTCAAACCGCATACAATAATATACTAAGAATATTATAAAATAATATTCGAAATCAAACCATTCCGGTGAAAAATGCACCAACGAATGGCATACTTTTCTGATAAAATGTAATAAAATACTTCAACATGAGTCGAGCACCACTAATTTAATGTATTTTTCTCTTAAGGCGGATTTAGCGGATTCACAATGCATAATTTAGTGCATATGCGTAATTTTAATTCACACCTAATCCATCAAAGTTCAATACAGGGACTCGATTGAAATGATTTACCTGTTTCACAATTTATAAAGATATCCCTGTGTTGAACTGTTATGGAGTATGCAGAAAAATTACGAATTTTAAATGAGGAAAAGTCGCCTTAAAATTACGCATATGCACTAAATTATGCATTGTGAATCCGCTAAATCCGCCTTTATTTAAAAAATATTACAAAAATATCATCACATTTTATTTTGCATCTAAGCTTCCAAGTGCATTTTTTTTAATTAAATGACATATTTCAAATCATCGTTTTTAATTTTTTTAAGAAGATCCTAGACGCAATTATTTAAATAATGATATTATTTTTGTCCAAAATGGCGGAGTCTTTATTGTAGTAAAAAATGGCGTGATCTAGAATAAAACTATTTGTTCATATATTAAATGTCTTAAATCTCACAAGACGTGAAACAGAGTTTTATTCACCACTTTAACCCTACAGGCCGAGCGCCGCGTCTGTGAGACTTGACGTGCAGAAAACCGTTAAAGCGTTTTCACACACACCGGCAAAACCGGTGCCGGTGCTGGTACCGGTTCCGGTACCGGACAATAGAGTATTTCACACAGCCCGGCTTATCGGTGCCGTTATCTGTTTTAGTATACAGTGAGCACGTAAAGGATGGAGCAAATTCGTTGAACGCTTGATATGGCCATTAAGGAAAATATTCTCAGACACTTTTTTTTTCAGTCGCGCATTTTTTGGTCTACTCATATTTTCGATGACGTCATCACTGTTCGAGTTATGAAGTCATTAAAATATCTTTTGAATGGCATTACCCTATTTTGATAATACTTTCACAAAGTACGCATTTTTCTGTGTATGGGTGTCATATTTTTTCTTCTGTTGGATGACCGTATGATCGAGACATAAAAGATAATTCGTTTATAATAATGTATTATAGGGTCTGGTAACGTAAACTTTTGACTTGAGGTATCCTCACAAAAAAATCTAGTGTGGTCAGATCAGGAGATCTAGCTGGTCACTCTGAAAATTCTCGTTTTCAGTCGAAATCATCTTCACTAAGTTCATGAATTACTTTCACTTTATATGGGTGCCACTTATTCTTTTTATAGTCATTTCAAAACATACGTTCGATACATTGATTGCTCCAATGCAACTTGAAGAGTAAGTTTATGAGAATTTTCTTGCAATGATAATAATAATAATACTCCCTCATGAACACTCGAAGAGTGTACGCAAAGGCATATCCTGTGCGGGTAGAAAACTGTATGTACTGGAGAAAAATTCCCTCATACTACGGATTCGAACCGGGTCAGATACAAGCTGAAGATTCAACGGCCAACACATCGAATATTCGTCCAATGCATTGAACCGCTGAGCTACCGGCCACCACATAATAATACATAATATGTCCAATTGTTGATCTTCCGTAACGCCTGGACGATCAGCGACATTGTCAAAATTTTGCTCACCGTCTTATTTCCATAACATAACATCAATAAAATCTCTATGCGTTGATTTTCGGTCCATGATGTCGATAACTTATCTATACCACAATTATTTGATAGATAAGTATTTTTGGTTGGTCGAATTTGACAAACATATTTGACAGCGAAATTTTTTAAAAATAACTCTTGAAAATGCTAACCACTCCTGTTGGCGAAACGTCGAGTTCTTCTCTGAAAACACGTCGGCCTTACTACCCGAAGAACCACCATGTAAGTGACGATGGCCGCGAAAGCCTTTCACAATTTAGTCAGGGACAAGTTGCAGTAGCTGAGTTCGGTCAATGAAATTCCTAGCCGAGCGAGCAGATCTCGATGTTAACCACGTGATCATAGAGGTAATCGAGCCAATTTGAGATCTGTCACCTGTTACATCCAATTTTGTTTTTTGCGGCAACTTTCTTCATTTTTCTGGTATGCAGTAACATAAAAATATGCAGCATATTAATTACAAGTTCAGAAGTTTGTAAATTAGGAAACAATAAAAACTATAAACAATCACAGAACCATAAAGTGACAAGGATCAAATTCGTTCGCCTTGCTGAGAGCAAACATATCACCCTCTCCTCGCCCTCGGTGAACGCGGAGCAGATTCAACAGAGCTGTCAGAGGAAAACGAGTAAACAGATATGTAAAAACCGAACGCGTCTATTGGAGCAATCAGTGTGTCAAACATCTTTTTTTAAATGACTTAAAAAGAGTGAGTGGCACCAATATAAAGTGAAAGTAATTCATGAACCTAATGAAGTTGATTTCGATAGCGGACGAGGATTTCAGAGTAGCCAGCTAAATCTCCTGATCTAATCCCACTAGATTTATTTTGTGGGGATTCCTCGAGTCGAAAGCTTTCGTTAACAGACCTAATGTTACATTATTATGAACGAAAAATCTTTTATTTCTCGAACATACGGTTATGTAACATAAGAAAAAATATGACGTCCATATACAGTTATTATAAAATAGAGTATTTTCATTTGAAAAAATCATGATGACGCCATAACTCGAACAGTAATGACGTCATCAAAAATATAAGTAGATAAAAAAATACGCAACTGAAAAATAAAATCGAAGTATCTAAGCTTTTTTTCCCAATGGCCATACCAACCTTTTAACGAATTTGTTCCAACCTTTACATGCTCACTGTATATTGAACAGTACAGGAAGACCGATGTGTGCTGTTACGGATTTAAAAATGTACAATCAAATACAAAATACTATGATCGCTATGTATCAAAATACTCTCCGTCACCGACACGTCAGAACCTGTGTTTATGGACAAATGTACATGAAAAATCACTGAAACCGACAAATCAGAGACCGGTCCGTCTTCCGATTGTCGAGATCCCCGCCGGCTGCATAAATCGGAATCGGCGGCCGTACCGGCAAATAGGTCGGACCGGGCTATGTGTGAAAATTATAATTTGAATACATTGCATTCGGTATCGGCACCGTCACCGGCACCGGTTTTGCCGGTGTGTGTGAAAACGCTCTTAGGCAAGCAAATTTGCGCGGAAATTTTGTGAGAGTGGGGGTTATCAGTAGCTTCATTATTTCTCATCCAAAACCCGTATAGCAAGTGGTGAATCTACACCTCATCAATTATAAAAATTATTGAGCGATAATTCTGTTAGACCCAGCGCCCCGACTGACATTATTATTTTGTCATTTTCACTGATTAGCATTTTTTTGGGTGAGTTGATAAGTTATCGATTTCTTTCGTGACATAACTTGATAATTTAAATATATTATACCAGGGATTTTTCAAGACTTTTTGAACATTTGTGTCTCGATAGTTTCATTTTATAAATATTTTCGTAATGACAAATACGTTTCATTCTTATCTTTGTAGATATGAGTTACGAAGCCGAGCAAAAAAGACTACGTCGACTGTGAGACGAAGTCGAGGTATATGAAGAACCTTGTGATAATGAGGATGAACTTGCAAATGAAATTGATGTCACTGAAAAAAGGAATACGGATAGCGAATCGGAGCAAGACTGTGATGACGAAAGCGATATCGAAAACGTTGTGTCTCCTAATAAAGTCTCAAGAGTACCGACTTTTATTGGAAAAAATGGAACCTGCAGGTGGAAGGCTGTTCAAATAAATCAGTAAGAACTAGATCAGAAAACATCATCGTTCGCTTACCCGGAGTGAAAAGCTACGGTAAAAATGCCAGATCGGCCATCGTTGCTTGAATGACGGTTTGTCGGGATCTTGCGCTAACCAATATCAAGAATTCTCGTGGAATTGACAATTTCGGAGCGTAGGACTGGGAACACCTACCATTCAATTTGTTGGATAATATAACCATTCATTTATACAAATATCAACCAAGCAACGGTAAAAAAAATCCGCTGGTTACTTATGATTTTTTATGACCACGACATTGTTACATATTGGGAGTGGAGGACTCTTCAGTCCTACCATCCATTTTGTAGGACAAAAGTTTTTTCGATTACTTTATCGAATTATCTCGAGGTTCAACTGATAAACTAACTGTTATTAATGACTGTTTTGCACTCACCAAATCGACATGATTGACGCCTGCGCATTTATTAGCTACCACCATCGAGAATTTTTGTTGAGGAAAAGTTGGGCATCTAAGCAAAATGAAGCCACTCAGGAAGATTCAGCCTGTTATTATTCATTTTTTAAAATATTCGTGGGATCCCGGTCTATAAGATGTGGGTCTCGATTTTGGCAACCAATCATAAGAGGTTCAGAAACAGAAACGCAAAGTTGGTTAAATATTTTGATCGAGTTAGAGTTTGCGTCCATTTCAGAAGCATTTAGAATTATTCTAATACTTTCTATCATTAGGGTATGACTCAAATTTGAATTTTAAATTCATAATATAGATCAATTGACCCCGCACTATCCTTATGGAAAATGGCTTTCGGTTAAATTCACTGAATTTTTGGTAAGTTGTTGATTTTGACTTCCATGGCAAAATTGTTCATGGGCACAAAAAAATCGGCTCACAAGTTTTCGAGATACAGGATGTCAAAGATGAAAAGTGAAGCTTTCTGGTCAGCAAGTCAAAATCTACAACATACCAAAAATTCAAGAAATTTAACAGAAAGCCATTACCTTTTATGTAGATTTTAATAACTTATTGGATTGCATGTTGTTGGATATTTCTAGAGCTGCCTGTTGGTACTGCTATTATTATTTCTTTTTTAAACTGATGACGTTTCTTCTAGACTTACCTGTTAGTGTTACTAATGTATATTTTTTATCTTTTATAATTATGGTTATTCTTAAGAAACAAGCTTTGTCAACGAGAACAACTTCTTTGGACAATAAAGTATATATATATCTCTCTCTCTCTCATAAGGATAGTGCGGGGTCCTTCAGAGATATTCCATCAATGTTCCACGAATAAGTATTCCATACTAATTCACTAATTCAGTAATACGAATTCAAGTAAAATATGAATTTTGAAATGTTTTGAATCTACTGAAGTAAATTTTATAATAAATTATACGGAAATTAAATACTATTTTGGCCATCACTCCAATAACTTCATAAAACAAGTCATCTGTCTTCATGATTTTTCATATTCCATAGACGACTTAAAATGTCGTTCGCAGTCAAAGTTTTTGTTGAATATTTGGGTTTGAAATTTCGTTACCAAATCTCCCTCTTTCCTGAATTAATTTAGTTGAAAAATTCAATTAGATTTATTCAGGTAACATTAATTCGTACCTGCGCAAAGTTGGACCGTTGGGTGGACACTGCTAGAGAATCTGAACAAAGAAGAATGGCAATTTGGAAGAAACCCTATAAATACTCAAGCTTCTATTATTGTAGTCAGAAACAAATAGATATAAATAATCAATAGCTGTTGAAATCTTGCTGGGAATTGATTGTAAGTATTTCGTTGTTTTTAATATTTTATTTTATATTTCCGCCTTGTTTATGTTCTGTGAATATATCGAAAGACATGGAAGCCTTTTATAATATTTACTTCCATACATATGTGTTTTTGAAGTGTTTTCGCTATACTCCGGGTAAGTTTGATTTGTCCTTGGGCATAGCTGTGTTACCCCTTAGTACCCCGATTACTTATATTTCGGACGTCCATCATCTTAATGGTTGAAAGATTTCTATCTCTTTCAAATTTTTTCACTAAGTACCCCTTATTCAAAAGTAAAGCATTTTCATTTTCTGCTTTGTTTATGAATATGTCGAGATTAGAAAACTTTTCTGCTTTGTTTATGAATATGTCGAGATTAGAAAACCTTTTAGCTATTAGTTATTTTTAATTGACTGAGTTATACAGGTTTTTTTCCTACAAGCGTGCGTGATTTATCCTATACTCTCACGCAGCTTATTGCGGAAATAGATATTTGTGTATTTGGATAGCCTGCTGTTCGACAAAGGTAATCTTTGAAGAGCGACAGTGACACTTCATGCTCAAAATACACACAAGTTTTTTTGTACAAACGCAGCTCTTAGACATAAAAACTTTCGACACTTCATTCAACGGTAGGCACTTCGTACTATCTATGACAAAAAATTAACAATCAATAGGTACAATCAAGTGTACAAGCTATCCAAATATCCAATAAGTTACATTCTACCTCAATACTTATAAATCTTGATTATAATACTCTAACAATCTTAAATAATTGCTCGGTTGTAACAGTTAACCATTATTTAAATCGTTAGTAATGTTTAAAGAAATTCTGTAAAATACTTTTTTTCTGTCATCGTTCTTTTTCAGCATATTATTATGATATAAATGTGTTGTAACATTTTTTTAAGTTTTAAAGAGAAACATTCTCAATTGAAAAAATACCCGACTCCTCTGGAAATGGATATTACAAAAAAGTAACTTAAATTTTATCGTAGGGTTTTTGCATTTCCAGAGGAGTCAGGTATTGATTCAATTTTCAATTGAGAATGTTTCTCTTTAAAACATGAATCCCTTCCAAGAGAGGTTATCTTGTACGATGGAAAATAGCGACTAAATTCCAACTTTCAGTCGCAGATAATTCCACAACTGACTTTATGAACATCCTGTTTATATTTTCAATGAAATCAACATTTTTTAAGCTTTCGAACATTACCTGCCTTGGCTGGTTTCGTCACTGGTAAAAGAATATACTACGATCCACCATGTTGCTAAAATCAATAGTTATACAAATTCAAAAATGAAATTTAACTTGGAAGATACGTTTTGACAGAAAAAGTCGTATTTTTTTGTATTTGAACGTATTCATACCTCTCTAAAAAAGTGACAAGTGGGACATGTTTATAATCATAACATTTTGTAATATCAAACAACTCAAGTGTTTGTATCATGCACTGGTACAGCCTCATTTAAATTATGGAATCATTGCATGAGGGGGTTCATCAAATTATCTACGGAATAGAATTGAAGTAACTCAGAAGTGGATTCTCATAATTATATTTGATAAACCTTATCGATATTCAACCGAATCATTATATAATTTGAGTGGCCATGCATGACTTGAGTCAAATATATTACAAAACACCGATAACACAGTAGTATCGAAATAAGAGCCAAACAGCAGAACATATATATAACACAAGATACAAACACTCCTCAATAACATTACCTGTAGTAAATAAAACATTAATCCAAAGAAGCTTCATTTACATGGGTCCAAAACTTTATAATATGTAGCCATCTAATATCAAGTCGATGAATTCCCACAAGGTATTCATCTCAAAAATAAAAAAGCACATGTTTCAAAAGTCAACAGATATTCATCGACTTGTATGTCGACCGCGAGCGGATGCTATATCCATGCGGTTTCAATCATTTATTTATTAATGTTTGTAAATGTAAAATTACCTGTAAGAAAATGTTATGCTGATACATATATTGATTAAATATTACTATTACTACTACTATAATATCACATGGAGACAAAAAAAGTGAAAACATACCATCAGATGATGCACTTGAAAATTTAAAATTTATATCAGTTCCGGTATAACCAGAAATTGCACAAACCTGAATTACTTGTCAAAAAATGTGGTTTTATGTTGTATATAATTTTTTTGAATGAAAAGTAATAGTTATGAGCATATAAATTATCAATTTCTATAGTTACTAGTATTTTTTTTATTTCCTTGAACATTTTGAGAAGGTAATATTTTGAATTACACAGAAGTCTACTGAAAGCAGTGTTAAAAATAACCTTCCTAGTTACCACATGTATATATATTGATCCCTTATTTAGTCTAAGACTAATGTACATGTATAAATAAAATAAAAATAAAATATATGTCACTTAATTAGATAAAAATACAATAAAAATAATAACAGACAGCAAGAAACATATCAGTCAACAAATAAAATAAAATAATGATAAATAAATATCAAAGTCAAGGCTTGCACTCATTCAGCATGATGTTCTGTAATTTTACTTTAAATATAGGTAGTGACCGTGCGTTTTTCAGGTCATCCGAGAGGTCATTAAAATTACTCAATCCATTGAAAACAACTGAATTTTGTGATTTCACTGTTTTAATGAATATATTATTTCTCGATCGGGTGTTATAATCATGGTGTTCAGAAACAAAAGATATTTTTTCCCTCAGATAAGTTGGGACATAACCTGTTCTTATTTTGAATATAAAAATCATGGTTTGATAGAATAACATTTTATCTACTGGTAGCCACTTCAATAAACTTAACATCTCATTAATAGGTGTTCGTTTAGAACAAGATAATATTGTTCTCATTGCTCGATTTTGTAGTTTTTGTAAGCGGCTTATTTCATTTTGTTGTAGCAAATATAGAATGTTGGAGCAGTAGTTGAAGTGAGGAAGTATCAGTGTGTTGTATATAATAGTTTTTGACCATTTCGAGAGAATACTGGAGCATCTGTATAAATAATTAATTTTGAATGAAATAGTTTTAATTATATAATTCGCATGATTTTTGAATTTTAATTCTCGATCAATAATCATTCCTAAATATTCAAAAGTATCCACTACTTCAAATGAAATATCATTTATTTTTATTTCACAATCATATTCTCGAAACTTATTATATTCTTTGTTATTACCTATCATCATGAATTTAGTTTTGCTTGTATTTATCTTAAGTTTGTTTGCACAACACCATTTTTAAACATTTCCCAAAGTTTCATTCATGGTCTCTACCACTGCCAAGATATCTGAATTAGAGAAGTGAATCAGACCGTCATCTGCAAATAAGTGCACCAAGCACCTTCCAACATGTTTCACAACATCGTCAATGTATATAAGAAATAGTAACGGGCCAAGTACACTACCCTGGGGGACCCCCGGTTCATTCAATATTTCATCAGATAAAATATTACTCAATTTAAGTTTTTGTTTTCTGTTCTCTAGGTAATCAACAAGCCATGCTAATGCATTTCTATTAATACCAATGCTTTCTAATTTCATTACCAGTCTATTCCTATTCACAGTTTCAAAAGCTCTTTGAAGGTCTAGAAAGATTACACCTGTCATAAGATTATCTTCCCAGTTTCTTCTAAAATCATCCAGAACACATTGTATGGCTGTCTCACAACTGTGACCATTACGAAAACCTGACTGCACACTATTTATCACTCTGTTCTGCTCTATGAAGTCCACAATTTGCTCATATGCAGCCTTCTCTAAGACTTTTTCTATAATGGGTAACATATTAATTGGTCTCAGGTCACTAGCTTTGGTAGAGTTTTTTACTTTAGGGATTGGAACAATTGTGGATACTTTAATATGATTGGGAACCCTACAGGTTTCATTGTATGAATTGATTAGATTTAACAGAGGATGGGCAATATTACAAAAACAGTTCTTGAGGAAAAGGGTGTCCACATCATCTGGGCTAACTTTATTTGGCAGAGAGAGAATAAATGTCTCTAATTTTTTATAGTCAATTAACATGAAGCTGTCAAGAACATGTTCTCTATATCTACGCAGAATTGGAAAATCAGGGCCCGCATTGTCTATTTTATTACTGATTTGTTGTATACTTTCTACATAGTACTTATTCAAAGCATTAGGCATTGCATATATGTCTTTTATTATTACATCATCGTCAGTTTCAATTTTTCTCATAGTATTATCAATTATTTTCTTAGGAACACATAATTTCAAGATTTTCCACATTTCTACGGCATTGCCTTTATTTTCTGATATTTTATTTTCAAAATAATTACGCTTTTCCTCTCTCATGATTTTCACAGTTATATTCCTATTTTGTTTATAAGTTTCCCAGTTTTCTTGATTTATGTGTGCCTCTTTCACACGCTCTGTCCACCATTCCCTGTATTCAGGATATATCTTAATTTCTTTTTTGGGGGCAATTTCATTGAGAATATTGATCATTACTAAAAAGGACCTTTGATATTTCTCATCAATGTCATGTATTCTGAAGTCCCAATTTACTTCACTAAGTCTTTGGTTTATTACGTCATAGTTAATATTTTTTCCCCTGCTTTGAATTTGTACTGCCGTTGATTCTCTAGAAAGCTCTATCAACTTTACTACGATAACATTATATAATAGAGTAATAGTGACAATGGTGTCATTACTAAAACTCAGTTCAATTTCTCTCAAAAACAACTAAAATATGAACCAAATAAAACTTTGTTACATTTGTATTTTTAACCGGTGGTTTGTGACAATGGATGGTTGGTATTGGCAACGGTGAATATGGTCAATTGCAATAGGTAATATCTGTATTCCACACATTTTCGGTTCGCTGCTAGCTACTGCATTTAGGGCCAGAAATTGTGGCCAGAAGACTAATGACAATTTGCTATTTATTGGAGTGTGACAATCTGTGTAGGTTCAGATTGAATGCCTCTCTAATTAATAACATCCAACATTGTTCATCAGGTCACATGAACTTCGCAGTAAATATATTGAAAGACTAGAATTAGCCTTCAGTGAGACCTGAATGACAATAAATTCTACGAATCTTATTGAAATTGTATTTAATTACCATGTTGTAATAAAATCTGGTACCTACTACATCATAATTAGTATCCTGCTCAGTCGACCCTTTATAATCACATTCATCGCAACACATTCAGTTTATTGACAACGTGCCAGAAATGTTCCATATGAAGCGACTCAGTCAATGAGGGTTCAATTCACAACAAATAAGTCAAACCTTGAATTCAAAATTAATGTTGTGATAACTAAGTTTGTTAACTATACGGGGGTTTATAATTAATTTGTTCTTGTATTGTAAGTATAAAAGCTACAGTCTACTGCTCAAAGAATGTTTATCACATTAATTTTAAATTGAAAACGTTTTATTTACACATAGCTCGCAACAAATTATAAATAAATGTTCTTGAAATTCTTACATCAATTCTTATTCTTTCAAATGCGTATATGGATGCGAATACAATTCCATCAATTGTTCGCTTACTTTTGGATTGACTGCCAAAAAAGGGGATTCTTGATAAATTATATACATAACTAGAGTGAAGACACGTTTTTTCAGAAAGAAACACCCTCAACTATATTGTTAGGTAACACAATAGTTTTTTTCAGTAAAACAATTTCTTACAAAACTTGCATAAAGGATAAAATTGTGATAATAATTGTTCATTTTATAGCATTTACACACTCGCTGCGCTCAATAGAGAAGTAAATATCACCACAGAAAACTGTTAATCACTGTTTCAACAAATTATATTTACTTCTGTCAACATTACTAATAGGTACGAATTGGATTCAAATTTGAAGTTTGAAATTTTCTGATTATACCTACTAAAGTATATTTTACGATAATGAAGTTTAGAGAAATCAGTTTTTTTGGCCAAAACAAGTATACATGGCAGCAAAAGTTGAATTTGTGTTGAAGTTCACCTAGCAATTTCTATATTCAGTTATGCGTTTCTTGGAAGTTCTACCAGTTTATCAGGTATAAAACAAAAAAAAAGTTAATTTGTTGACTTTACCATTTTTTAGTTTATCGACTTTTTCTTTATTTATGTTGATATGGCTTGCATCTTAAAAGTAATATTATGACCTCACTTCTTACAAAAATCACCTATTTTTTTACTAGAGTCACCAACATACGTTATTGCTTAAACTTCTATCTCCTGTTGTTCTTCAGTAGTAGAGTAAACTTTTTGAATTTGTTTGTTATATTTTCTCAAATGAAATACTGACTATTGAACATATATAACCACTGTTATCTACCATTTGATCTATACTGTCATGTGTCAGACAAACTGGCAATACTTTCAAAACATGCATAACTGAACATAGGAACTGCTATGTGAACGTCAATAAAAACTTCAAATTTTGCTACCCATTTGATCATGGAAAATCATACTTTTGAAATACTCAATGTTGAAAACAAAGGAATTACAATAAATCTGATAAATTGTGAAAGGCTTTCGCGGCCATCGTCACTTACATGGTGGTTCTTCTGGTTGTAAGGCCGACGTATGTTTATAGAAGATCTCGACGTTTCGCCAACACGAGTGGTTAGCATTTTCAAGAGATATTTTCAAGTTTCAGATTTCTTAATTCGCTGTCAAATGCTTGACATTTGTTATACGTTGTCTCAATAAATATCTGTTATTTGACGTTCTTACATCTGATTGATCCATAGCGTTAGCTGACATTATAGAATCGTTCGTTCCGTTATCTTGTGGATAGGGAGCTAATTGAGAAATTTTGAGAACTGGAAGCCAAACCTTGTTCAATTGTAGTCCTTCTTCGGTTCTGTTGAAGTTGTTGTGGTGTTTCTGAATTTCAATTGCTTCCCGGAAAAGTCTTGGGTAATAGGCAGATGTTGAAGATAACTTGGATTTCTTCAAATTTTACTCTATGGTTATCGTTGTTGAGAGTATATTCTGCGACAGCGGATTTCTGTGTGTGCCCTAACCGACAGCAAGCCTTGTTTTAAAGGAGCGTTTTGTGGTTCCGATATAAACGCTGCCACAGGAACATGGAATGCGATAAACCCCAGAAGAGCATAGTTCGTCTCGTTTGTCCTACGCTGATCTAAAGTGGTCTTTCGTTTTTTTCTAAATATGAGATTAAAACCGTTTATAAACCTTCAAAAAAACTGAAAGACCACTTTAGATCAGCGAAGGACAAACGAGACGTACTATTCTCTTCTGGGGTTTATCGCATTCCATGTTCCTGTGGCTGCGTTTATATCGGAACCACGAAACGCTCCGTTAAAACAAGAATCAAAGAGCACAAGGCTTGCTGTCGGTTAGGGCACACACAGAAATCCGCTGTCGCAGAACATACTCTCAACAACGATAACCATAGAGTGAAATTTGAAGAATCCCAGAAACACCACAACTTCAACAGAACCAAAAATTCTCAATTAGCTCCCTACCCACAAAATAACGGTACGAACGATTATATGATGTCAGCTAACGCTATGGGCCAATCAGATGTAAGAACGTCAAATCACAGGTATTTATTGAGACAACGTATAACAAATGTCAAGCATTTGACAGCGAATTAAGAAATCAGAAACTTGAAAATATCTCTTGAAAATGCTAACCACTCGTGTTGGCGAAACGTCGAGATCTTCTATAAACATACGTCGGCCGTATAACCCGAAGAACCACCATGTAAGTGACAATAAATCTGTTAGAAAATTTGAAATTCAATAAAGAAGAATCCTGAAAACCTAATTAAGGAACCAACAGAACTTACTATCAAAGAATCTTGAAAACTCAATTAATGAATCAACAAAACTTGCTAACTATCCTGTGTTGAATTTGTTATGCTAATATACTAGATGAAGGTAATTAGATTAATAATTGAAATTAATAATTTTCAATATCCAAATCATTTGTTGGTTGGATAGTATTTCAGGATACCGTTGCATAGTGTAACTGAAGTATATTCCTGATCGAAGAGAGCATTGTATGGCGAAACAATTGTAGCGGTTGTGGTAACCAAAAATTTTTAAAAATCAACTTCAAACTTTCATCATAAACTGTAAAATGCATAATCGTCAATTATCTGCTACATCAATTCAAAAATGAAATTTCATATAATAATTAAATCATTCAATTAATTGTTTCAGAATACTTTCAGCACCATGATGGAACCAACCTTGCTGCAAAAGATCATCGAAGAACTGATTTGTCCAGGCTGCTCCAGACAAACCTCACCTCCTCTACTTCAGTGCACCTCCGGCCATATATCCTGTAGTGAGTGTTCAGAAAAAACAGATTATTGCCCTGACTGCCAGTCACCAGAATCGAAAAAAAGAAACTACGCTCTGGAGAGACTGTGTTTCAGCATCAAGCTGAATTGCTCTTTGGCAGCTAGAGGGTGCCACTTCACGGGGACTGGAATCGATCTTGCTCTGCACGAGAAAGAATGCCATCTGAAGAGTAATTGTATGCCTTTAAAATCATCGTCGACTACAGATCATTCACTAGATGAAGCTATTCTTGCTGAGTTAGACTGTCCCGTATGTAAAACCTACATTTCACCGCCAATAGTAGGTTGCGAGAACGGTCATCATTACTGTAACGATTGCTCCCAACGACTACAGCAGTGTCCAGTATGCAGAGGCACAAAATCTATTTGGAAGAATATTATTCTGCAGCGTTTGTACCATCTGGTGTATGTACCATGCAGATATGTCCATACTGGTTGTGAAGTCCGCAAAAAAGGTCTAGCTATTGTTGAACACGAATTTTCTTGTGAATTCGCTCCTATGTCATGCCCTCTAACAATCAATGGAACATGTCGATGGCACGGCTTGGAAGAAGACGTTGTTGATCATTGCAAGAGATCACACCCGGATAGGTTCCATCCAGTATCTGAAGTAAGATTGAATGTGGGACAATTCTTCAGGCATGATCGTTGTTTTTCAGTCTGTTATTTTGATGGTGTAGTATTCAGATGTGGTTTTGATAAAAATAATAATTTTGTTAGGTTTAATGTGAACTACCTAGGTGCCAGGTTAAGTAATGATAGGTTTTCATATGAACTGAAAATATTTGAGAGATATTCTGATAATGTCTGGATTAGTAAAAGTGCCCCTTGTTCTCATGTACCCAATGATAGATGTGATTTCATTAAGGTTAATTGTCTTCAAGTACATAAAGATCTTTTGCAAAAATGTTTTGATGCTGATGGTGGACTTCGTTATTCTGTGAGAATAATGAACAACTTGACAAGTTTACTTTGACGAAAAATAATATAGTTGATAAATAATTTTTCTCAATGAGTGTATCATATTGCCCTTCATGAATATGTAATGGATGACTTTAAATTTGTAATGAATGCATTTGACACTGCCAATCTGTTACGTAAAGATACAGTGCTATAAAATAAATTTATTCCACAATCTTCAAATATCTTTCTTTTATGCATATTTATAACGAACACTTCAGTGTGTGTGTTTATTGATGGTTGGAGAGTACAGATCATTTCCAATTCTTGCAAATTATCAAGTCACAAATGAGAACACAAGTGCATAAGGGGTTCAAGACACAACAAGTTCATTTCTATAAAATTACTTTCAAAGTTTTTGATGCAGCAGTGTTTTTATTATAGCTGTGAATAAAATAAATAATCACTGGTTTGCATCGACCTTTTTTACACAATTTTGCATGGTACATCTAACACGAGTATGAGATATAGTTTTGAAAAACCAAAACAAAAGGTATTTAAAACTTCATCCTGCAAATGAACAGAGCTAGTTTCAAGAAGGCAGAATAGAAAATAGGTTCAGTCATATTTGAATAAGTAATTGGATCAAGCGAAAATAACGTATCATTGAAAAAAACTCGATTGATTCAATTGGATATTGATGGTGTAACACAAAACTCCATTTATTAAACTTCAAAATGAAAAATGCCGTTTAATTCACTTGCTTCTTTTTTTCAATACATTTTATTTCAAGTTTTACCAACCATATACAGGGTGGGTCACGGTCGATGGTACCTTAGACGTTTACGGGGAACGGGACATAGGATCATTCTGAAAATTTGGTTTCTCAAGTAGTTGCTCTTGGTCTATCGATCTAAAATATTTTCAGAGATGCAGCGTTGCCGCTTATACCAGAAAGTAGCAGCATCTTTGTTATTTCAAATGGGTCACTCTGTATATTACCGCATTTTTGAACTTGTCATTCCTTTCTGATTATTTCTGCCTCATACCCCCCTATACCTATCTCTAACGGTTTTTGAGATATTGGTTATTTTCCATATTTTTCATCCAAAACATAGCTCGTATTGAATGGTTATTTCTGCGGTATTTGGATTCTTAGGAAGTTGCAATTTTATGTTTAGTTCATCAAGATCATGTACATTGATTCTGTATAGAGAAGTTTGTTCTGCGTTATACAGGGTCATTCAAAATTCATGATCTTACTGCTAGATACGAAAAGGGTTGAAAGTGCGTTTTTTAAATAGAACATCCTGTATATTATGAATTATCCTGAAAGATGACTAGATTCCCTTCGAATTGATATATCATGTTCCTATACCTGAGTAGCCAGATTCCGAGATAATAGCAATTTTCACTTGTAATCTCCCAAATCCTAGAATTATTGCCAGAAATTTTTCGAGTACATGAATTTTTTGAATAATACTCTTCTAATGACAGATTGTCCAAGAAGTTGTTCACAACTGACCTTAGAATTTGAAGATATTTCGCTAAATTCAACGGTTAATCGTAAATAAGAAAACTGATTCGATTATCCCTTAGAAGGCAAAATACGTTGAAACTAAACTTTTCCTGATATACCATTTCCTTGACAATATTTGGATTTTGATCAGCCCAGAAATGCTAGTTTCTTCTATTGAAATTTCCTTCTCTGGAAAATTTTGATTCGTCTGTCCAAATAATTTTTCAGTGGTTATAAATAGTTCAGGTGAAACCATCGTTGGTTATTTCTCATGAATTGTTGGATGATTTTAATTTCTCGGTGTGAAATTTACTTACCGAATCCCCCTCGTGCTTGAATTAATTTCCGTAAATTTTTCGCGTACATGACGTTTCTTTGAAAATTCATGTACTCGAAAAATTTCCGGCAATAATTCAAGCACTTGGGAGATTACAAGTGAAAATTGCTATTATTTCGGAATTCTGGCTATTCAGGTATAGGAACATGATATATCAATTCAAAGGGAATTTAGTCATCTTTCAGGATATTTCATAATATACAGGATGTTCCATTTAAAAAAAATGCACTTTTCGTATCTAGCAGAAAGATCATGAATTTTGAACGACCCTGTATAACGCAGAACAAACTTCTCTATACAGAATCAATGTACATGATCTTGAAGAACTAAACACAAAATTGCAACTTCCTAAGAATCCAAATACCGCAGATATAAACATTCAATTCGAGCTATGTTTTGGATAAAAAATATGGAAAATAACCAATATCTCAAAAACCGTTTGAGATAGGTATAGGGAGGTATGGAACAGAAATAATCAGAAAGAAATGACAATTTCAAAAATGCGGTAATATACTGGGTGACTCATTTGAAATAACAAAGATGCTGATACTTTCTGGTATAAGCGGCAACGCTGAATCTCTGAAAATATTTTAGATCGATAGACCAAGAGCAACTACTTGAGAAACCAAATTTTCAGAATGATCCTATGTCCCGTTCTCCGTAAACGTCTAAGGTACCATCGACCGTGACCCACCCTGTATACATTTTCCCATTTATTGTTCTCACAAAAGTATATACAGGGTGTTTCTAAAGTACATTTGTTACTGACGTCGAAATAAGAAAAAAGTTCCCATAAACACATGTCCGCAAGTTATTCGTTTCTAAGATACAGAGTGTCAAATTTTAATTCTTATATTTATGTTTTGTGAATAAATTCTAAATTATTTGTGATATTCGAGTGAAGTTTGGTATCTGGGATGATTTTTCAATGATAAAACCAAATTTTATGTTAATTATGAAAAAAATAATTTCTAATTGAATTTATTTTAAATTTTAAAATCTTGTCATTCAAAATCACTTGCATTGATTATTTCAAATCTCAATAACTCGAAAACAGTTTCTCGCAGTGACCTCTACTAAGAATATATTTTTTACACAAACTAAATAATAAATATTCCCAGATACTAAACTATTCCCAAATATCAAAATTATTTTGAAATTATTCACAAATAATAAAAATTAGAATTCAACTTTGACACTCTTATCTCAGAAACGAATATTTTGCGGACATATGTTTGTAAGAACCTTTCTTGTTATTTTGATGTCAGCAACACGCTCCTAAATTTTCTACACGTACTTAAGAAACACCCTGTAAATTCGGCATTGGCATTTACCACGCGTTTGTTTATTTCTAACAGCTTTTTCACAAAGAAGAAAATGTTCAAAATACTGGAGAGTAAATTTTCAAAGCAATACGTCCTGAGAACAGTATTTGCGGAAGTCGAAAAAATAATGAATTCTTGATCACTTACCTATTTTTCTACTGACACAAACGATCCAGAGGCACTCACTCCAAATCACTCTTTGATTGGGAATTGGGACATCGTTTTCGGCACTTCCATGTGCAGCAACAGACGAAAAAATACGAAAAAAAGACCTTAATTTTCTAGAAAAATGGAAAGCGGCGCATAAAATAACCGATATGTTCTGGCACAGATGGCAAATGAATATCTACCATCCTTAGTTCGAGGATCTGAATGACATCAGCATCAAAAAAACATATCGCAGTCCGAGATATAGTTTTATTTTAGGACCCAAATAGTCATTGAAACATGTGGCCAAACTAAAGAATTTCCAAAATATATCCCGGAAGAGATAGAAAAATCAGAATGGCAGTTGAATCACACCTGAATTATGGAATTATTGGTTGGGGAGGAGTATCAAGAACGCACGTGTATGCTCTCGAAGTTTCTCAAAGGCGATTTCTTAGATAATTACTCAACAAGCGTGCAAGATATTCAAGTAATTTGCTTTATGCAGAATCACAAATATTAGATATCAGACAATTATATAGCATTCAAATAGGATGTCAAATATATAAAAACAAACATAAACATAACACTCCGAACCATCCATATGCAACAAGAACAAAACATCAATATTACATACCACTGGCGTCTAAGTCCATCGGACAGAAAATCTACTTGTACCTAGCCCCAAAATTACTGAATTACTTACCAAAGGAAATTATAGATGAAACTTCTCTGAAACGCTTTAAAAAGCGACTCATAACATTTATAAAGAAATATGATAAAACTGATATTCATAAATTGATAGAAAATTTAAAAAAAAATTAAACTGTGTTTCTCCTATACCTATCTATTCCAATTCACTGAGCGTTTGATACTAAATTTTATTATATTTATTTATTTGTATTTTATTGTAAAAAAAAACAACTTTTTAACATGTATAATTGTGTTTCCGTATTGTCTATTTTACCTCACCAGACAATATTTATTTATTAATTTAAATCTTATATTAATTTTATTGAAAAAATCTTTAAACATGTGTAATTGTATTTTCGTATATATCTATTTTATCACACCAGACACTTTAGTTTTACTACATTTATATTTATTTACATTGTATTTGCCACAAACAAGTACGTATAGTACTTCTGTGGATATTTTCACGTTTATTCATAATTACTTTTTTAATTCTTAATGTTTGTATCGATTTTATCACGAATAAACGTCATTATTATTATTATTATATAGACGTTATAACAAGTCGAGAGATCATACTGAGACATTCAGTATCAAATCTGATATACTGGATGTGAAAAGGAAGTGCATTTTTTGAGAGGAAACAAATACTGTCGGGGAGAAATGCTACATATTTTTTAACATTCAGTCCATCGCAGAGCTGTGCTTCGAGCACTAAAAGCACTCTTGAAAAGTGTTCCGAAATCCCAGGCACTAAGTACTTTTATTTTTCAAATGCTCGCGATTACAAAGCACTCTCAAAAAGTAATTCTAGTCTGGGAGCACTAAGCAATTCTCAGAGTGATAGGTTCTTAGGTTACTGAAACTTAATAAAACACGTGGGATTTTCACAAACATGTTTTGCTACGCTGGCCTATGGTTAGCTCAATAATCATTTCACAAACATGAAGAAGCAGCTATTTGGTCCTGGAATCGTTTGCCCCGAGCAGATGTAATGAACCAAGGATGGCAGCATTCGACCGGCTATGAATTAAACCATTTTGCGACATGCCGGTATGATTTTTGAGTTTGAGATTAGCCAAAAAAGGAACCCTTGTAACATAATTTTTATTCCTGTAAGGATATTCCTGCAAGGTCCTCTTTCTGGACTCCGACACATCCGGAGGGCAGGCTGGATCGTTCACCCAAATAACCACTCATTTCACAATTAATGGCATTTCGTTTCCTCCGAAGTTTTTGCCAGTTTCCCGGAAAAAACAGCACTTTTATATAGGAAGTGTTTATTAATAAGTATATTTACGATTGAGTTGAAGAATGACATCTCACTTAGGAAATTACCCATTTACTTAAGTTATGAAGACCTATGTAAAATGATATTCTTATGTTCTATTATGTCTTGAAGCATAAGATTTCCGGAGGACTGCTCATTGCTAGTATCATATACAATAGGAAAAGTTGGGTCGAAAATCCATCAGAAAACAACTTCTTTCCTGGCTAATGCCACGACGAACATTGAATTACATCTGGTGAAATTTCCGTGCAGAGTTCCTACAAGGTTATCTCTGCAATTGCTTGTTGCATGGAAATGTTCATCGAAACATTCGGACCACCTATATATCGATTTCGGGGTGTTGCCCCTCATCAGTATAGGGTAAGTCTAGCAGTCAATAACTAATGACTGCAACGAATGAATCGATAACCAAATCTATTTCAAGACCCAAACTGAGATCGCGCCCGCACAGTGGATAACTCCAAACTGCGAGCGCCATCTCAACGCCGGCCACCCAACTAAGCAATACCCATGAACCACGATCGTCAAGACCGTATAAAACGGAAAAGAAATCTGTAGTTCACAATGAGCTTATGACATGAGGCATAAGATGTCCGGAGGACTGCTCATTGCTGATATCCTATACAATAGGAATAGTTGGGTCAAAAATCCATCAGAAAACAACTACTTTCCTGACTAATGCCACGACGAACATTGTAGCACAACTGATGAAATTTCCGTGCAGAGTTCCTACAAGGTTATCTCTGCAATTGCTTGTTGCGTGGAAATGTTCATCGAAACATTCGGACCACCTATATATCGATTTCGGGGTGTTGCCACTCATCCGTATGGGGTAGGTCTAGCAAGTCAATAACTAATGACTGCAACGAATGAATCGATAACCAAATCCTATTCGTATTGTATAGGATATTAGCAATGAGCAGTCCTCCGGACATCTTATGCCTCAAGTCTGTGAATTACAGATTTCTTCTCCGTTTTATACGGTCTTGACGATCGTGGTTCATAGGTATTCCTCAGTTGGGTGGTCGTCGCTGGGATGGCGCTCGCAGTTTTGGAGTTATCCACTGTGCGGGCGCAATCTCAGTTTCGGTCTTGAAATGAATTTGGTTATCGATTCATTCGTTGCAGTCATTAGTTATTGACTGCTAGACCTACCCTATACTGATGAGGGGCAACACCCCGAAATCGATATATTGTTTCGATGAACATTTCCATGCAACAAGCAATTGCAGAGATAACCTTGTAGGAACTCTGCACGGAAATTTCATCAGATGTAATTCAAAGTTCGTCGTGGCATTAGCCAGGAAAGTAGTTGTTTTCTGATGGATTTTCGACCCAACTTTTCCTATTGTATAGGATATTAGCAATGAGCAGTCCTCCGGACATCTTATGCCTCAAGTCATAAGCTCATTGTTTGTGAATTACAGTTTTCTTATCCGTTGTATTATGTATTATACTTTATTGTACATTATGAACTAATAGTGAGATTTTTGGTAGACATTAAATTTCTACCTAATAATAACTCAGAAAGACTCAGTTAACCGTCATACACCATAAAAAATTATTCAATTGTCAATTTCAGATTTCAAAAATATTATTCTCGCCTAAAGTAAAACCCAATTCCATATACAGAGTGTCACAACTCAGATTCACTCATTCACTGTTCGAAGTGCAATATCAAATCTCTCATACAACTACCCAATTTGAAATGGTAACCATAAAACAAGAAATGGCAGTGTCCTAACAACTCTACCATTAATAAAATCCACCAAAAAAGTATATGAATTACCACCAAATACTCAACTCAACTTTGTAAGAATGTGAAAACTGAAAAAATTACACTTGAAAAAAGAAACATAATCAGAAGAAAACACAATCCTTGCTTAAACTACTTTATAAATTTTATCACGACACATTTTAATTTTGGTTATTACAATTGTTTACGAATCCCGCGTTACAGTAGCTTTCATGTTGCATAAGGGTTGGGCCCTTTCCGTGGAAGACGCAGCCACTTATAGCATTTTTGCACGGCACATTAACCAAACTATGTAATTTCTCCATAATGACGTTGTTCGAAACTGATTTTCGGTCTCTGCATAAGGGACAGTGTGGAACTTGTTTGAAGCAATCGATGCAAAAGTGGTGACCATTCACGCACCCCAACATTGGTGGTGAAATGCAGGTGTAGCATACTGGACACTGCAACTCAGCGATGATGGCATCCTCTGCGGATTGACCTAAGCAATCTGTAACAAAAAAAAATGTCATGGCATACTATACTGGCATACCTATCAATTTTTTCAATGGTCCGCAAAATGAAGGCATGGAGTGATAAACCTCTCAGATGCATCGAATCCATAGACGTACCTACTGTAATTTCTCGTACAGGGTAGGTATGAGTACGAAACTCATAATCTTTCAAAAACCAGCCCTTTTCATAACTGTAGGTACTGATAGAATGTAAGAATTGGTCACGAGCAAGAATTGTAGTAGATATGGAAATTATTTGTTTGTGCTTCTGTGTTTATAATAGAATAGAATTCTATTCATACATCGAAAATGGTAATTCATGATAGAATAAGTTTAAATATATATAACATAAAAAAATACAAGTATAATGAAATTAGATCAGTGAAACAACTTGAAAGAAACATGGACAGACAAACAACTTGAAATGCAGAAATCTAACAGTTCATAATATAGCTACTGTTGGACAGGCGACAACTTAGTCAATGAGTCGAAATAATAAATATTCTTCAATTGTGCAAAAGGTATTTTGTAAAAGAATATTCCTAATTTTTACTTTCAAAGTATTTACTCGTCTCGAGAGTCTGAAACTAATTTGGTAAAGCATTTGAAAAAATTTGAAGGGATATAGATAAGAGTTTTGCGATTTGACACGAACAATCGTATATGAAGCAATATACTACTATATGAAAATTTTTAAAGAGAGGTTTGCAAAGATCGGCGTATTTAGCCTGATTCTGACTACTTTCTTTTGTAAATTGAATATTACATCTAGATGATGAGATGAACCCCATACTATTAGTCCATATGTCATTATGCTGTGAAAAATGGCCAAATAAGCGACTCTTAAACAAAATGTTGTAGTTATGTTGCTAAGTTGTCTTATTATGTATATACACGTTGATAGAAGCTTTGATAATTTGTGAATTTGCGGTTAGAGACGAGTCCAAAAAAACTCCAAGAAGCTTAATCGGTTCATTATTTTCCTAATTGTTTTTAGTTGAGAAATCTAAAGTTTTTGTTTCATCGTCGTTTATAGGGAGATAATTGCATCTAGACCACATTGTTATGAAGCTTTCCAGATTCATTTGCGATTGAAAGTTCAGCTAGTGTATATAAAATAAGATTTAAGTATTACGGGTGCAATTATTTATTTTAGTTTATTGCGAAATAACAAGTGCCACTGCATATGAGACTGTTACAAAATAATCTTCTATATTGTGCATGGCGAAGTCCACCATACATGAATCAATAAGAGAAGAGAGAAGTGGAGCTCTTCAATCACCAGAATCATCTCCGGGCCGCCCACAGATCACGATAGACGAATCGTTAAAGCAGAGGTTGAGGCGTAAAAGTCCATGCCTTTTACCAAAAGGTAAAATTCTGACACTGGATAAAATTATGTCTGCAGTTTAAGCTGATCCGCAGTACACACTTCCTCTGAAATGATATTATCGAAAATTATAAAACATATCGGATTCATCTGTACCAAACATAAGAGATAATCTAAACTAGTAGATAAACCAAATATTGCGATGTGGAGAAAAGACTTGGTACGCAATATTGAACAATCCCGAAACGAAGATCGACGTACTTATCGCTTGGACGAAACTTGGATAAACGAAGGATAAACTGTATCTCAGTATTGGCAGGTCAGCAATATCAGGAGTAGAAGGCAAGTCTTCATTAAAGGATTATCAACGGGTTTGAACTCACCATCAGGCAAGGGTAAAAGATGAATAATCGTTCATGTAGGAAGTTCAGAAAGGTTCGTGGAAAGAGGACTTTAGACTTTTTTATCGAAACGAACCGGTGACTATCACGAAAATATGGATGGTAATGTTTTTGAAGCATGGTTTATACAAATGGTCAATATTATACCGCAGGGAACTACCAGTGCTTTGCGGTCTTGTCTTGGCCTTGTTACAAGACCAAGAACAAGACCAAGACTTGATAAATCTTGTCAATGCCAAGACTTGACTTTCTCTCCCTAGAGTCTTGGTCTCGAAAGAAAAAAAAAGTACTTAAATCTACTCAATATCAGGAAAAATATGACGAAAAATGCTCTGGCATTTTATTTAAAAAAAATTTTCGTATGGTAGCATTTTGATTTTTGTTCACTCAAAATCGAAAACACATTTTTCAAATACAGAATTGCAGTTTTACAGTTAACAACAAATAGATGTATGTTGTAAGGTCGCAGTGGTCCATACCTCCTACTATTAAGGATAGAAAAGATTCAATACAAAATTTATTTCGTTTGAATTTGAAATTTTTGGAAATATTTTCGAAGCTACGTTGTTGTCACTTCCAGATAAACTTAGCACCGATTTTTTATTTTGAATAAATCATCCTGTATATTGATTCATACCTATTTGAATTTTACGCTGAATATTTTATCAATATTCTATACCTATTTTCAACTGTTTTTGAAATAATGACAGGTGGAAAGTGAGATTTCCCAATTTTCGAAAAATTCATCAATTCACTCTGTATAAGGGTTATATTCATATTCAAAAATACCACATAAAATGTAAATAACATATTTACTTATTGAAAAGCATTGAATAATTCAAATTTCTAGAGGCATTTTGATCCAAGACCAATACTATCAAGAAAAAGACTGAGACTGTCTCGTCTTGGTTTTGAAACATTAAGACCAAAACCAAGAATACATCGATTTTTTCAAGACCAAGACCTAGACAGGTCAGTCTTGGTATTGGTCTCGTGAAGCCCTAGGATCCACTATTATTGTTATGGACAACGCGAGTTACCATTCTAGATTACAAGAACATTTACCCAGAAGCATTTGGACTGAAGGTGAACTATTCGAGTTCAAAAAACATCGTTTATCTCACTGGTCCAGTGAGAACTTTTTAGTACTGCACAAATTCACGAAAAAAAGTATAAAAGATATTTCGTTGACCAACTAGTCGCTTCCAGTCGAATATCATTATCAGTACTTCCATTTCACTCGTATCACTGCGAGCTAAATCCCATAGAACTAAATTTGGGCTCAAGTGAAAAAGAATGTAACCTGGAAAAATACGACTGTCAAAATGGAAGATGTTCAGTTATTGTTTAAATTTGCGGCCGGTGACTTGATTGATCGATCCAATTGTTATTGACCTTCGGCTATATCATTCTTCTTTGATCCCATTATTTCTCCGTTATTTTTATACAAAATGACTTTGGCAATGTTCGGAGTGATATTTTCTAGAGAAAATATCATGTTATTGAGACTGGATAGACACTCCGAATTCGGGGGTTTCATTGAACAGTATATTGGACACTCAAACAGAATGTGTTCTATTGTCTCCAAAGTATTCATATTGCATATCGTACAAACTTCTCTTGGATCTATACATAGGTGGCACCGTTCGAAGTGAATTTCAACATAAATTTGCTACTTAGACGGAATTTTGCAATTGTTCTTTTGATTTGAATTGAGTTCGGTTCACTTGAACTGTTGTTGAACTTGTCTTGTACAACTCGCCACAATTAATTCCTTAAGAATGTCCTTAAGAATGGCCTTGCAATGGCCTAATCTGACAAATTGATATAGTGCCGGGAGACACTAGCGAATGAAGAAAACAGTTGTTTGATGTTTTCATAAACGTTCTACATAAGAATTTGCACGAGACTTCCTGTACGGATTGCATACTAAATGAGGATTATTTCTCCACGTCTTCAAATTACAGACTATATACGTATATACTTTCAACGAAGATTGATCAATTAATATATAGATTCACTTTAAGATATGATTTGGTCTGACTCACCTCTCACAAGTGAAGTTTCTTCCTTTGGAACCGCCAAATCGTTCTTGTAAATGTTGATTTGGAATATCAGCCTCTCAGAATCCATCGAAAATTCTTTCATAATAGACAGTGGAACAGATATCTCATTATTTCTTTTGAACGGTTTTGGATTGAGTGATATATGTAAGCACTTTCTACGGAACACACAAGTTTTCTCTGTTGCACCATATTTGTTCATCAGTTTCAACACAAAGACAAATCTGTTATTAGTAAACGGTTGACCCAGATATACAACTGAAAAATATCCTTTCATTGATTTGGCACAGAAATCCACTGTGAAGCGGAATAGAGTCTCATGAGTGAAGATCATTCCTATATATATGCCATAAGAGTAATCTGTACTCCAATACCCTTGATACTTCTCTACGAAATTACCAGGATGGACTAGTTGGCAGTGTTGTTTGAATTCATTTTCGATACCCACCCATTCACAATTCAGTGTGGTTTTCAAAGGGCATGATTTTCTGGAAAAACTGCAAGACTTTTCATGGGAAGCAACTCTGATGCCAATTCCCACAAAGTGACATCCAGCAGAGGCAAATGAACATTTCAATACGACGTCAAAACAAAGCTTTTCGAATGAATAGTTCCTGTTTTTTCTTGTTGATTGGCAAGGGATACACCATTGTTTATCCAAACATTTTTTACAGTAGGTGTGACCGGAAGCAGCTCGAAGTAGAGGTGGTGACATTTGGCAAGAACATGCTGGACACCGTAACTCGTTGATAAGCTTCTGCAATAGCGTGGTTTTCATTTTTCTTCCTGAAACAAAAATATTCCAAATAGTAGATTTATTTTTGTGAAAAGTAGGAGGGCACTGAGTGCCAATGCTATATTGAAATTTCAATTTTATTTTCAATAAAAAAAATTATCATTTGAAAAATTCCATCTTTGGCTGTCAATTCCAGCTATTATCTGGACTATCTAGAAATATCTAGTAACCATATCAGAAAATATTCAGGTACTATACGGGCATTTACGATAATTATTAAACATTTTCATTAAATGGAAATTTCAATTTCTGCTAAATGCACCTGTTGAAGTAGTCGAAGACGAGACCGATTTCGAAAGTTGTCAATTTTATCGAATACAGTGGTGTTCACAACCAAACTTTCGACATTTTGATTTTTAGGTTTCGTATTCTGTTTGGCGAAGCCGAATCTGGAAATCAAAGAATAGTATATTCTTAGCTTTTTGCGATTCAATATGCACATCTCTGTGGAAATATGGACAAATACTCATATAATTATTATTATTAGCTCTATTTATTATTAATTTAATTTTAATTATTATCTGTTTTATGAAAAACCCTCGATTTCATTTTCTTGTTGAGAAGCAAATCGATTAACGTTGACGATCTTCGTTGTGAATGACATTTTGCTTCTGTTCTGAATTTTAAACGCTAAAAATGAAATTAAATAAAAGACAAGGACTAGGTAGAAAATGTGGTTGGGTTTCCAACTTCTAGGAATAAATAATTTAAACACGAAGGTACTCGAAATGGGGATGCAGTTAGGGGTTGATTACGGTTTTTGCGACTTGCGATGAAACGTGAACTTCTAGCGGAAAATATTCGATGAAAAAGTTGCAGATAATAAAAAAATAGAAAATTTTGAATTTTACCACAAATTAAGCGTCAAAATATCGAAAACCCGATTTTTTAGTATTACATTTTTTTTATTGCGTCTGAATGATTTACTATACATGAACATTTGTAAAAATATATCTTTTTTGGTGTCGAATAAACATGATATTTTAATTGCCTACTTCAAGGTGGTCTACGTAACTTGGTGGTTTATTCATCGTTAAACCGATTGAAATTGAGAAAAAAGTCTCTATGAATCATGATTTTCTCAATAATTTCAATAACTTTCGACTTTCTTCATTATTTTTATAATAAAAAGTAGTTTATATTAAATTATTTATAATTAGATATTTCAATACATAAATACACAACAAAATTAATGCATCGATATTGTTATTAACCTTTTTACCAACTATTGAAAATCATTGAAAATATTGAGAAAATCATGGTTCAGAGAGACTTGTAGATTTTTCTTAATTTTAGGCGGTTTAACGTTAAATAAACTACCAAGTCAGACATTTTAACAATCAAGATGATCACGTAAGTATATACCATCGAAATACAAAAAAAATCAAGACAATTGTTCGTGGAAGGTAAAGGTATTTTTTTTAAATGTACATAACTTGAAAACTACTCGTCTTTTGATTGCGAAAAAATCATGCTCATTAGAAACCAAAAAAGAAATATTTACACAATTTTTTTTTTTTTATTGAATCAAATACGCGAGAAAAAAATGATATACTGAAAAATCGGTTTTCCTTCAATTTGACGGTTGATTTGAGGTTATATCAGAAAGTGATGAATACAAAAGTTTTCGATTTTTTTTATTATCTACAACTTTTTGTTCATATATTTTCCGCTACAAGGTCAAGTTTCATAAACAAACAATATTATACCTGAAGTTGACAAATTTTCTACTACCGACCATAGAATAGTATATTCTGTAACAAGGTTAGAATGAAAATTCGATGCGAGTGGAAAGTTCCGAGCTCGAGCCGAAGGCGAGCATGAGGAACCACGAGCATCACGAATTTTCATTCTAACCGAGTAGCAGACTATATTTTCTCCACGATCAAAGATAGGAAACGTGACAGCAATAATTTTGACACTCAAATTTTGCCACACGATGACAATCAACTGCGTCAAGGCTAATGTTATTCATGCTAACCAGTGTGAGAATATTATTCTATCACAAGAGAGAGAATGTAAATACATTTAAATTGCATGGGGACATAGGAGTTGCAGAATATTTCTTCAATCTCAAGAGAGAGAATTCCAGCATTCTGTAATCAAATTTAATTTCAGAATTGGCAAATTCTGTGATGATCGTGGAGAAATATATATTACAAACTTACTCTAGAATGCGAATCCCGCCAATTTTCTCGGCGAAAAGCATGCAGCGTATGTGACCCATTTACGATTGTGCGCATGCTCGTCATCAGTGTAGTATGGGTATATCGTTGCCAAGTTGCCAAGTTTTGTGTCATGAGGCAATAACACCCACGTCATTTGAAAGAGAGAAATTTGTCAGCGTATTCAGGACGTTTTTAAACAGAAATAACCTTTAACAGATATATTCCTCCGAATTTTAGGCGCGAAAGAAACTTATTTATTACGATAATGTACTCTATCTTACTGTAATTATAATGACCGTGCAACAGTGTTTTTTAATCAACATGAAGACTTGTCACTAAGATCTGTCACTCTTGAAAAAGATCAGAGACGGTTTTTAGAATTTCAAATTTTGTATTGTCTTTTTGTGCAGTATTTGTTGTCGTTGGTTCTTTCATAATTCGTGAATTTGCATTGATCTTGTTCCTTTTAGATATTTTTGTTTAGTTTAGTGGAAGTTAAGAAAAAATACGTGAAATAAATTATTTCGGGTAGATAATGACCTATGTATGCCTACGCTTTGTTCAAAATTGCAAAACAAAATAGCTTATTATTATAGCTTCACACAAAAGGCATGATTCTGGTTTATGTCTTTGGGAAGAGACCCCAATGCAGAACATTTGAGTAAGGAAATTGTAATTTGTGGCATTTTTCTCATGAAGATTTATGCAGTAAAAAAGGCAGTAGAATAATTTGAAACCGAAAATGCCTTACCAACTGTGTCTGCGTAAGTATATGGCGAGTGATACAACTTTTTGCGAACAAATTTCAAATATTCGCCACGCCGCTTATATTGAGTTCTGACCTATTCTTGAATTACTTCTTGATTCCTACAAAAATGACTAAACTTATTATTAGAAAATTAATGTCAATGATCATGAGAAAATGCATCTGGTCTCACTCTCTCATAAACCCCCATTATGGAAATTGCACTAAGGTAACACAACCAGAAATAATCGTAGAAATAGTATTATTTCAATCAAAATTAAATGCAGTTACATATTTTGACATGAATCGTTCTATAAAAAGATAAACCTTGAGCTTCTTATAATTTTATAAATACAAATTTGAGTTTAAATTATTCATAATATTAGCTCACAGTTTCTTGTATTTTCCAATCTAGGCCTGCTTGAAATTCGCACCGACTACTTGGAGTGGTTCCGCAGATTTTTGTTGAGTTTATCTACAGCTGAAAAGTGATTGCAATAACAAAAATCAATGAGTCGCTTCAGAGCGATGAAGAATAATAATAACAGTACTCTACTTTCTGATGGCCTTTGCTGACTATTTGGGATCATAAATATGTGAAAAGATGTATTCAAATCGGCTAAATAGTAGGTATAAGTACATTGAGTTTTCCAATATCTTATTCCCCGAGATTCAGAAACGTTTGTTAATCTTGGCCTGTTACAAAAAACACTAATGACGCGCATGCGCATTGCGGACTAATTCGAACTTTTTACAACACTTTTGACATATGAGATTATTATTCTAGAATAAGTATATAATATATATTTCTATGCTACCGACCCATCTCTAAAACCTATTTTCTAATAACGACTCTTTTAGATTCATTAGCAACTTATATATTTCCCATTAATATTAACTGGGTTCAGGCAAGTTTGACAAAGTTTTAACCAATATTTCATTTATTTTGAATGAGTTATAATAAAATATCTGAATACAGTGAATTTTAACAGATATTACTTAATATATCAAGAAAACACAAAATATTATTTAAAAACTCAAAGTTTTAGTCACAACAAATGAAGTTGTGAACAATAAAACGTAAATTTCAAAAATCATACGTTGAAGCTGATAATTGTCCAGCTGGCATCTTGAATATGAGGAATAATATTCTAGAAATTATATGGACAAATTGAAATAATTATTTATTTTTGAAGTAAAGTTACAGAGACGAAATTTTCGTTAATTTTCTGATGAATATTTTTATTTTATTTTTAATTTATTATGATTCTGTAGAATTGTGACCGCAAGTTTCAGAGTTGTATGAAATCTCGTAACAGTTTCAAAGCATCATTTGACTGTAGAAAATTGATTTTATCCTGTAATATACTAATGAAAAATATTGTACTTGCCTAATATATCGACAACTAACCTGGATGTGAAAACAGACCCATAATTATTACTTTGAAGAATTCAACATTAAGTGGAGTCATTACAGTGAACCATATTTTTTCCAGGTAAAATATGGTCCGCAGTAGTGGAAGATAATCGATGGTAATATTATAATCCGTTCTAAATCTATGGGGTATACATCCCCAGGTATAACATACAGTATATTCTAAATTAAGTAGTCATTCTTGCCAACTCCGTTAAAAAGATATCATGGAATAGCTGTTAAATGTTGAAAACAGGAAATAGTAATTTCACTTAAAATTGTTTATTTCGAAAAGATCTCGATATCGAAATAAGGGTTTTCCAAAAAAGTCGATATGAATCGATGGTAGAATTCAAAAATATCCACATGGGTCTTCTACTGGAAAATATATTCAACAGATTTTAGCCGCACACAGCCCTCAGAAAGAGGTGTAGCCAAGTGTGGGGAAGTGTATTGTTCAATCCTAGGTTGTAAGCGGAACAATAAAAGAGCAGATTCATCAACAAAAGTCAAACGCCAATTCGTGGTTACCTGTGAGACATTCGAGTTCAGGATTATTAAAATAATAATTCGATGGAATGAATCAAGGGACCTGGATTTGAAAAAAGGGGAATCAACTGAAGCCACAAATGTACGTTTTTCTGCTGATGATGACTTGTTTGTTGATTTGCTTGCAACCAACACTTGGCTACACCCCACTGAAGAGGGCCATAACGGCCTGAAACACGTGTCTGCGGTTGCCTACGGTTCGCGATGTGTCCTAATATAATTTTATTTTCAACTATAAGTTTTGTGAAAATGTTATGAGAATTTCAAAAGGCGAGAGTACTTGGGAGGTAATTTCAATTCTGACTATAATCCAGAATTCTACTGATGATATTTGTTTTTTGATACATGTTATGTTGCCCAATATGAAGTCACAAATTTTCAGGTTTTTTTTCGGATCTACGTGTTACATGATAATTCCTGTATACATTTATTGTCAAATAGTTTGCACCATATGGGAAACATTTTCAGAAGGTATGGACTCAATTGCCTAAAAATGGTATGATTAAAAAAAGTGGGAGCATTGCCAGAAACCTTCATTGGAGGCATGACATGTCTAATTTCACAATCGGTTAACAGGGGAGAATGAAAATAATTAGTTTGATTTCGAGTAAAGTAACATTATTTTCGTAAATATCGAAAAATACTATCTGGAATTGTGGTTAACAACATCTTGATTTTTTTTAGTCTCATAAGCAAGAACATTTCAAGTACTACCATCCAATTTAACACTACGAATGAAGTGATATCGTGAAGTTGTACATTTATATTATCTATTTATTATTTTTGAATAAGTTTCTTTATTTACTAGTTTGCTTCAAATTGATCATAATACACACACATATAGACTGAAATATCAAAAATGTAATTGAAGTGATTGAGAGGAGACCCCCTAAGAGTGAATAGTGTTCTTAGGTCAAAAAATTTTGAGAAAACGTTTTTGCTTCTTGGGTTATAATTCCAAAACTCGACATTGTTTTCAGTTGCAAACTACTATCCTGAATAAACTCTTCAAATATTGAACCTTTGAATATCGTCAAAACTGAGTTCTCAACTCAGATCAAAATTCCTATTTTTATTCTCCTTATATAGGGTGTTTCAAATTTCAATACAGATATTTCGAGGTCATATTACTGCGGTTATATTAGTTACTACTTTTTCTTCATGAACATGAAACCCAAAATTCACCAAGGTAAAGATACCTATCGCAAATTGCGCAAAAAAAAAATCGGGAATCAACGTAAAACTTACAAGTAAGTCTATTTGATACAATTATTCAAACGTCAAAAGCCTCAAATGGGGAAACAGAGTAAAAAGTCATAGCCCACTGAGTACTTTAGTTTGTTTCAATTATCAGCGATTTTCTCTTAAACAGATAGCCGATTCAAAAAACTGCAGAAGGCCAACATTTCAGGTTTTCACATGACCAATGCAATAATGATGTTCAGATTTTAAGTTTTCGGGCTGAAATAGAAAATATTCGCAATGAAATCTGCAAGCAACCCTCATTAACCCCCTTCTGAAGCAAGAAATGAATATAGCTTCTAAATAACCAAGGTCCTTTAAATTTTGCGAACATTTTGTGCATAAATAACTCAGCTGCAATTCAAAATATATGATTTTTTCCGCGTACCTTATTATGTCTGTGGCTGGAAGGGGTGAATTTTAGGGCAAATTTTCATGGATAAAATGTATTATTTTGACCATATAAATACGCTCTTAAAATATTTGTAATTAATTTGGAAACACCCTGTATACCATTGGAAATTTTCATCTCTGATGCCTTTGTTGTACGTTTTTTGGACTTCACCAACATTTTTTAAATGTAAAATTTTCAACTGAATATTAATTGATAATAGTATAAACACAACCTCTTTCTCCATGTAGGTACCTATGGTATCAAAAGTTTATAGTTATTCCAGTAAAGTACAGTGTTGAAGAAAATATATGATTTGTGCATTTGGTTTATAATCGAAACAGCAAATGAAAATAAGAAATGACATTTTTCTTTTATATCTACGATTAAACAAGATTTGATTTGCATATAAAATTTCGAAACTAGTAAAATATATTTGTTTGTTACATGGATAAAAAACTGTTTTTAAAAATTTTCATCGTTTATTGTTCAGTTGACCTAGTTCAATCTCAACCAACATTGTAGTGAACACAAAAATCTACTTACCCGTTTCAAATAACCACACCAGTATTATCACTCACTACTAGAAAATTCCACTTGATCATAAAATAAATCCTCTGCAGGCCTTCTATAGGCCTGACTGAATGATTCCTTGGTCACCCTGACAGTAATATGAGAGTTATATTGAGAGGATACATTAATTATACAGGTAGATTTCCAAGAAAATGGTCAAGAGACTTATTTCATACGACATTCCCAATACAATTAGGGAATTTGTTCTTGAAAATGATTATTTAGGAATGTGAATTACAATACAGTATGCATGCAAAACAATCCTTTCAAGTCGACGTTGAAATCTGTCACCTTACATTTGGTTATTTGTTGTTGACTTGTGATAAAATAATAATTCATGAATCAACGGCATCAAAATATGCTCACAATAAACCAAGTCGCTATCCCCACGTCAAAAGCTATAAACGCTAATGAAGCCGGTGGTACATTCTAAAAGACCCCACAATAATCTAATGACCAACCTTCACTTTGACAGTCATACTACTGTTAAAGATTAAAAGAATGAGGTGTCGGTTATTTTTCCAAATATCGACAATTTTGTTTTTCTGAAATCGTTCAAGAATGCCCACTTTCTCGGAGCAACTTCAGGCCTCAAAATACGCTAATCTAGTATTTTAGTCCGTTGCTAAGCAACGAACTTTCCCGGACCGTTTTCGGACCTAAACGGTACGGGAAAGTACTTTTTCGACAACCATCCGGGAAGTGTTCACGTCCCGGACACTTTTCCTTTGGGAAAGTAGCACTTCTCGGCCTAGTCCGGGAAGTACGTATTTCCCGGACTAGGCCGGGAAGTGCTCGAATTTTAATACAAATATTAATAATAATTAGAATGTTTCTCTTGGTACCTACCTTCTATTCGAATTTCAATATATAATACAAATAAGAACTGAAATGTTCGAAATATTCAAATTTGGAATAGTTTCATCTGGTTAACAGATGGGTGAAAGTCGACCTCTCTTCGTCTCTTAGACTAAATGCGTCTCATTGATTTGTTATTCTACATGATTGCCGAAAAAATAGTGTACGCAACACGTCCGAAAACAGCTTTTTTGGACTTGTAGACTTCCAGGACTCGCTAACGCTCGTCCTAGAATTTGGTCTACTCGTCCAAAAAACAGTATTTTCCGGACTTGTTACGAAAATTACTATTTCCGTATTGAAAACGATACGGGAATTTTTTTGCCGGCTTGTTTACATTTTAGACAGTTATTGAATTCACGCAAACAATATGTAGAATTCCTTAGTTTTGGATAATGCTGATTGCGATTTCAGAAAAAATAGTATGTGTACCTCGTAGCAAAAGCACATTCCCAGACTTCAATGCTTGTTGGCCTCGGCTTAACGCTTCGGCCATCCGAGAATGTATTGCTTTTACTACTAGATACACAATATACTATTCCAACTCTCTACGATTATATTACCAACTCTCGACGTTTTTCTATGCATGTCAAAAATGCAATAAAATACAATTGATACATAAAAATAAAACTTTGAAATGTTCTCTCAGGTATTTTGCAAATATTTTCAGTTTATGTTAATAGGATCAAGTCAACTCGAAAAAAAAAATGTTTTGTAAATGGAAACTTACGAAGTTGAGAGTACAATTTTTACTTATTATACCACTAGAGCTTCAATTATTACTGGACATTTTTTCGATCACACAATAAAAAAAAAAAAAACTCGTGTGCAAGAAATAAATTAAATTTTTAGTATAGTATCCTAAACTATTCTTTGCAAGTATTGTTCAATTTCTATAACTGCCTTTAGTGAGAATTTTAATTCAATTTTTTTTTTCAATTTTTATTCATTTATATATCTTACAATACAGGCATGTCTACAATAGAATACTCAAATCTAAATGATTATGTTGGGTTCACCTCAGCTTGTGTTGTGTTTCCATCATAATCCGTTGTATTTACTTGCCTAAAAAAAATAATTTCTTAGTTTGCTTAGTAGCCTGTGATTTTATTCCAGAATATCTTTTTAAGTTTTTTTGTTTCTTATTTTTTCTTATGCATATGCATCTATACAGGGTGTTTCTTAAGTACGTGTAGAAAATTTAGGAGCGTATTGCTGACATCAAAATAAGAAGAAAATTTTCTATAAACATATGTCCGCAAGTTGTTCGTTTCTGAGATACAAAGTGTCAAAGTTGATTATTTTAATTTTTTGTGAATAATTTCAAAATAATTTTGATATTTGGAACAAGTTTGGTATCTGGGAATATTTATTATTTAGTTTGTGTAAAAAATATGTTCTTGGTTGAGGTCACTGCGAGCAACCGTTTTCGAGTTATTGAGATTTGAAATATTCGATGCAAGTGATTTTGAATGACAAGATTTTTAAATTTAAAATAAATTCAATTAGAAATTAGTTTTTTCATAATTAACATAAAATTTGATTATGACATTGAAGAATCATCCCAGATACCAAACTTTACCCGAATATCAAAAATATTTTGGAATTTATTCACAAAAAACAAATATAAGAATTAAACTTTGATACTCTTTACCTTAGAAACGAATAACTTGCGGACATGTGTTTATGGGAACTTTTTTTCAGCAAAATGCTCCTAAAGTTTCTACACGTACTTAAGAAACACCCTGTATACATATACCTTCCATAAAAAATTTGTGTATTTGAGTAAGGATGTTGACGATTTTTGAGTGAGTGCAAGGAGGTTCATTTTCTTTAAAATATACTTAAAACATATTTATATTTGTGAGCATCGGGTTTTTTAGTTCTTTTTTGAAGTGTTTCATATTTAGTATACACTTGATTGAACTTGGAAGCATATTAAATTATATGGGGCCAAAAATATTGTGTTTTGTGTGTGAGTTTTTAAAAATCGGTAGGGTTGCTGATTGATGTTTGGTGAATCTGTTGGCCTTAGTATGGTAATTGTTCATATTTGTTTTTTCTCTAGTAGAGTTTATTTGTATTATATAATGTTTGAGGAAAAACGTATTTCTTTTTTAAATAAAATTTTCAGAAAAGTATTGTGTGTTGTTTGTACATTTTTTATAACTTTATTGCTTGTTTCTCCCCACGCAACGATACAATATCTGATAACGCTTTCCGCTAGGGAAAAACATAAAGCTCTAAGGAGTTTCTTGGTAAGTACATCCCTAATGAATAAATTTTCTCATTCTTTTGATGACATGATTTGTTGTATGATCTTCCCATCTCAAATGCTGGTCCAACATGACTCCTAGAAATTTCAACGATCTGGTTTTCTCAATAACGGGACAATTGCAGTTTACGTGGGGTTGGGAATAATTTTCTTTGTGGATCTGAAGTATGCATTTGTGGTTGATCGGGTGCCAACAGTGAAAAAGTGATGAATTTAGTTTTATTTTTATTGATACTAACTAGATTGAAAATCAGCCAGAAATGAATTTTACTCAGGTCACTTCCTGCTTTAGAATATATCGCTGGAAAATACTATAGCAGTATCGTCTGCATGCGGTATAAGATGCCCATGAATAGCATTAATACGAACTATACTATTTATTATAATAAGAAACATCACTGGCCCCAAACCTGTCCCTTGAGGGACACATATGTTAACTTTTTTGAGTTCACTGTAGACATATCATCAATTTCAACCTGTTGAGACCGGTATGATAAGTAACTTCGCATAATTTCAAGAGCTGGACCTCTAACACCTTCATCAAAACAGTTTTTCTAATAGAATATCGTGTGAAACAGTATCGAATGCATTGGATAAGTTGAGAAATACCTACTGCAAGGCATTTTTTGATTTATCTAGATTAAGTTTCAGATCCTCTAGTAATTGAAGAACCGCGTTCTCTGTACATTTATTTTTTTGGAATCCGAACTGATTATTAGATGTGACATTGCGTTTTCGTAAAAAGTTTATCAGCCTGTCTTTGAGGCATTGCTCAAAGAATTTAGCGAAATTACCCATCATCGATATAGGTCTGTAATTATTCAGTAGTTTTAGGTTTTCCGATTTGTGAACTGAAGTGACGATACTATGTTTCCACTGCCTTGGTAATATTCCTTTTTTGAAGGTTAGGTTGGTGATATATGCTAATGGTTGACTGATGTGAAGATGACAATTTTTAATATCAGTTGATGTTTTTTATCCGGACCAGGAGCGTAGTTGTTTTTCAACTTGGAGATTTTCATTACAACTTCATCATTTGTGACTTCATCCAGATGAATAGATGATAATACCGTTTTGTTAACTTGTCTGGTAAATTTTCTGGTTTATTTACATTTTTTGCACTTTCCTCTCCAACACTTACAAAATAATCAAAATATCTACTTTCCCTGCATTTTCAGTTATTTTTTCTCCTTTTGGACTGATTACTGCCATGTTGTTTATTACTTTTTTAGAAGGAGATGTATTTGAGGCTTATTTTATGACTTTCCAGGTTTTTTGCAATTTCCCTGAGCTTCCAATGGTTTATTTTTGTAAAAGTTATTCTTTGTCCTTTTGATCTATTTGTTCAGCATATTTCTATGATTTTCATATCGTACTTCCAATTCAGGCAAGCGGAGTTTTTTTTAAGGGTTTCTTATGTGTCAGGGTTTAATTTTTCGGCGTTCAAGATTTTTCGGAAAAATGTTTTTTGTACTATTTTTTAAACAGTTGTTAAACTTTTCAATAAAATTGTCATATGCTATCTGTACATTATTAAATATGTATATATATGATTCCATAGTTAATTTTGGAAAAAAGGGTTTAATTTTTTAAAGTTTTCTTTAATGACCACATATCGTTACTAAACCATATTTTTTGATAAATTGTACTATCGGTAATCCCCATAATCATTAATCAATGACTCCCTATTCATCGAATCATTTTAACACCCCAACCTTTCAACGGATAGCAAACGGAGGAGACAGCAATAAAAAATGATGATAATTTTCAAATTTTTTTGTTTATTGAAATTTTACTTTTGATGAATTCTCAACCTTGCTCAATTTTTCATTCATTTGCCGTAAATCATCAGGCAAACTAAAGAAACCATTGATTTGAAAAATACTAAAAAAGTCGAGTTACAACAGAGGAGGACCTGTAGCCGTTTCAACAACACAGGTTTCACATGTGGGTTCTTAATTTTGTAATGAAAATTCGCAATCACAGCCCTGTAGCACAATACGATCATTGCTATGGAAATTCAATATTGTGTCTTGTTTTGGACTGCACCAATACTTAGCAAATTACCAAAATAGATCAGTCTTAAAATCAACTTAGAACTGACCCTGTATCAATATAAAAGTGAAAGAAATGCCTCATATAAAAATATTAATCGAAATAGGGTTTGTGTTTAAATATAAAGATAACAATGAATCACTTCCGTTGGTTGATTCCAAATGGTTTTGTGAGTTTTCATCCTTATAAAACTTGTAAGGAACGCCCCCTATAAATATTAATAGAAATTGGGTTTGTGTTCAAATAAAATGAAAACAATCAATCATTTCCCTCAGTGGACTCCAAATAGTTTTGTGAGTTTTTATTATTATTTCATTTGGTGTATTTATTCTAATAGTTCTAGTTCTTTTCCTCCAGGACCGGCCGCAGGTTACTGAGCGTCCTCATGCAAGAATATATTAGCCTCCTTTTTACATCATAAAAATGATATACTATATTATGATCGTATTAGTAATTCTCGGGGGTTAATACATGAGAGATCATATTTTTATCGATAAATACATTTTTGATTGCATGAAAATTTTATTGTTATGACAAAAAATCGAGAATCAAGGGAGTGAAAAAATCGCGAGAGCTTGCTCGAGCGATTTTTTCTACTTTCCTTGATTCGAAATGTTTTGTCAGAATACAATAAAATTTTAATGCAATTTGAAATGTATTTATATATAAAAATGTGATCTCGAATGTATTTTAGGGAGATTAATACACAACTACATGATTCAAAAAAATTATTTTGACATAAATTTCATTCAAAAATAACAACTGGTAGATACTTGATAATATTTCAAGTATATTGAAAATATATTAAGTATTAAAACATTTAAAAAGATAAGATGAATCAGACTGAACCTCACTAACATACATATTCTGAAAATTGTATATGCAATGGTTATATGTTATATTACAACCAGATATTTTTTGCATGTTATTTACGTGTCCTGTAGTCAAATTTTCTTGTATAATGTTTACATCGCATGCTGTTTCTATTCCAGAAAGTCCTGTTCTCAAGCTGTTGATTAAACTAGCATGATGTTTCTCGTCTAACTGTAAATAAGATCCTAATGACTTAGCATTTCCATGTCCAGTCATTTTGATGAGCTGTTTTTCCGGGACACCCGATTTGGCAAAATTTGATACAACACTTGATCGGTTTGAATGATTCGTGATCTTGTTTATCAGAGTATCAATCCCTATTTTTTCAGCTGATTGTTTCATCCATTTCCCAATCTCATTTACACCAATAGGCATATTTTTGTACCATGCAGAAGAGTTTTTATTCCAATAGGGATTAACAGTCAAAAATAGACGATCTGACGTAATTTTGTCACTGCGTTTTGATAAAAGATAAAAAGATAAAATATAAACATAAAAGATAAATAAGATAAAAAGATAATTTTTGGGCTCCTCCCTGGCGTGTTTTGGAAAATATCGGGTTGTATTCAATTCTTCCAGTTAGTTCACCGTTCAACTTTTTCTCCCCTTTGAAAAAATGCACTTTTCACTTTGCTACCTCGCCCCCTCTCCAGGCTAGTTCAAAAGCTATCATATGAAATAGTTTTTTTTAAAGTCCTTCTTAACAATCTTCGTTCCATAGATTCAATATTTTATATAACTCTTCCTTACATAAAACATTCGAACTTTGTTTTCTTTTCCCGGGAATAGACTGAAGCTGCTTTCGTTTCGCATTTTTTGCATCCCTCGCTCCTTTGAATTCAATATCTGCGAATGGATTGAATTTTCGGCTGTACTCTTTATAGTATTTTTCTTGAAGGCACTTTGCAGTAACGTTCCACATGGTCTTTATTACACATTCTTCATAATCTTCACCATCAACTCTTTTCATATTGAGAGTCCAATCTTTCATGATTAGCCCAAGCTCTTCGTTTGAAGTCGTTTCTCGAAATTCATAATGCTTCTCTTATAGAAATGTTTCGAACTGCTTCCATATAGACTACAGGTATAGACTTATAGTTATTCACTGTGTTTCTTGGAATAACACTAAGTACAATTTTTTCAATGCATTTTTATGATTCTTGACCAAATCTTGCCATTTCATTTAATTCTAAGGGTGGATTTAGTCAACTTTAACATAGGCTTTATCATAAACATAACGGTAACATCAAAGGTTTTTAGCATAAACTTAACATTGTTGTATAAATGATACCATTTGATATAACAGATTCAACTGACAGTTAAATAATCTGACAGTTATAGTTGTCAAGATAGAAATTTGAACACTACCATTCACGGCGTGCTTGATTACGTGAGCAAGGTGCATATTTATAAGTTATTGGGAAAGCTAGGTAGGTTTTTGTCAACAGTAAAAACACAAGAGCTTTTTCTTATCGGATAAATTTCTTTTTGTAACGAAACAATTTTGCCAATCAGTAATTTTACGAGAAAAACTGACACGACAAAATCGCGAGACCGAAGGTCGAGCGACTTTGTCAAATATCAGTTTTTCGAGCAAAATTACTGATGGAGAAATTTTGAGTTAAAAAGAAATTTATCCTTAAAAGAAAAGCTCGAGTGTTTTTTGGCAAGATAAATTAACGACCGAATATAAATTGTCTCCATATTGACGCTTCAGTATTTTTTGTAGATTGCGGGATTGCTTTTTCTATATTTTTTGCTATTTGTTGAGTCGATACTTCCCCAAAACGACTCATGTTGTAATGTTTCAGTATCAACTATCAACAATACTTAAATATCTGACAGGGCAGACATTAAAGTGACGTAAGCATACTAGATGTAGACGCTAAAGAGGAACAGGCGTTTTTATCGGTGATAAAAAACGATGCACCTTTTTTATCGCTGTCAAAATGACAATACAGTCATCATTAAATGACACATTTTTTACAGGAGTTAATTTATCACTGTAATCAAGCGTTGATTGGTCGATTCTAAGAAATTGAAGTAATTTCATTGACTGTTAGAATAGGCGTGTATTAACTACGTTATTTAACTGAAACTATATTAGATGAAGTACTTAAGTGAAGTGAATGAGTTTAATAATCTAATTCTTATAAGTTTTGGTCAAAAGTTATCAAATAAACAAAAAATATACAAATTTTCAATATTCAACGTGACCACCTTCTCGTTCCATACATAGAATTGTTATGGAAAACATTTCATAGCGAACATTTTTCAACATAGTTCTGTTGATCAGTGATGCAATTTTTTTTCATAAATGTTCTACGTTTCGAAATGGGCTTGTTTCTAAACATTGCCTAATAGCCCGGGATGTACTGTCACTTTGGAATACGTCATTGTATGCAAGCTGGATTTTTATCGTTGGTAGATCGTGTGGTACTCATCACGGAATCAACCATCAGACCTTCGAGTAGCGATGGGTTGCAGAGATACAGGGTGTTGAATATGAAAAATTAAATCTATTTTTCATTCTTAACTTCCACAGTTTTGAAAATTTTACGATAAAATCCAGAGAAATGTTTTTGTTCAATAAGAGCTTTACTTTGAGAAAAATTAACATTTCAAGTTGCCACCAGTGGCGTACAAAAAGGGTATTTTGGTCCCTTTTCTCCCCTATTTTTTAGCCACTAGTAAAATAAAAAAAATTGAATTAATGGTTTTTATTTCTTTATTCAATTCTAATTTAAAATGTATGCTTGTTTAAACCCAAAAAAATCCATCTTTTCAAAGATAATTGCGCCTTTATGGATACATACTAATAATGAAAATATTGTTCTGCTGAAGTGAATTTTACAGTCCAAAATACTGCAAAAAATTAGGACTGGATATACTACCGAAAAAATCAACGGTACTTTCACATGCAGCTTTTGACACAGCTGCTTTCTTGTAGAAATACAGGGTGTTAAAACTGGAAAATTAAAAAGTTCCTTTTATCGTAACTAACATACAGTGTATCTCACTTTTCATATATCGTAATAATTACTATCTATCGTAATTATTGGATTAGAACTCTGTAAATTTCAGAATCAGTAGATATACTGCCGTTGATCTGAGTGACATACTCTGCTAGCTACGAGCGATGTACTTACCCAGTTTTGCGAAAAATTATGTAAGGGGGGAATATAGTCTCAAAATTCCAACGGATTCGATATCACGACATCAATTCCACTCATCACTCGTAAATTTTCAGCTCTAATAACCCAGTTTGTCTCAGTTTTCATGGAAACACCACCATATCTTCCGTAACTATAGGAGGGGTAATTACAGGATCGGTATTAATACCGGCAATGAGTATATAAATATTGCCTGAAAATGATCTGACTGACATACACTGCTCGCCAGGAGCGATGGACCTAACCAGTTTTGTGAAAAAATATATAACGGATTTGGAATCACGACAATTTTACTACCAAAAAGATTTCCGCTGAAAATTTTTCAGTTCTGAAAAACGCAGTCTGTCTCATTTTCCATGGAAACACCCTCGTATCATCCGCAACTATTGGAGTGGAAATCTGGTAATTTCAGGGACGGTAGAGACATAATGCCATTAAAAGTACTACCTAGTAGGTTCTGGAAAGATTCCAAAAGAAATAACAAAAGCAAAAGCATAATAAAAACTGATGCGCCACTGCTACTTCGTTCACACACGGCTTCTAAATTAACTGATCAAGAAGAGCGCCCCAACAAAACTTGATATTCCCTGTTTGTAACCCTTGTAACACTTGTTCAGAATAATGCGGCATTTTATATAGTTTTATCAGAGTTTCTTATTTTTCACAAGTGTGGCGGTAAAAGTATTTAACGATGACGATTTGTCAGCAAAGAAGGGAGAGTTTATTCACAACTATAATTTAGAGAGATTAAATTCGTTCTAAACATCTTTCTCTCCCTTTCATGTAACATTGTTCAGAAATAGTATTTCAAGAACATCGTAAATCCAAGGGTTCTTTAGCAACGAGAATGATGTAGTAATCATATGACGGGTTGGTGAACAGACATTTTATGATAATCATTTCAGATACCATATAGAAACGAGAAAAAAAAGAAGATCAATATTAATAATAAAAATAATTGAGTATAGAGACTGGTCAAATTTGGGATGTTTTGAGGATGTGAATGAGCAAGTTCAGTATATTTGTAATCATACGTATGATATCCTCAACATATGTGTGCCAAAATTCAAGAAGAAAAATAATAAGGGAGAGTCGTACACTGCTTGGTTTACGAATGAAATCAAAAACGAACTCAGACAGAATGAGTACCATAGAAAAATTAAAAACCATTCAGTGGAAATCATGATTAATTTTAAAAGATTTAGGGCAAAATTAGAGAAAGATATTCAGAAGACCATTATCAATATACTCGGGTTATTGAGGTCTCTATTATACATTAACCGAATACGTTTTGGAACAACGTTAACTCTTCAAGAAAAAGAAATGAATCGGATGATAACTTCATTATTGTTGGAGAAAATACAAATAACCCGTGTACAATTTTCAATGCCTTCGCCGATTATTTCGCCTTGGTTTAGTAAGTAATCTAAATACGATGAAAAAAAAATTCTGGAAAATGATGACTACAGAAATACGGAAATATTACACTTCTGACACCATTCATATTTTGGGACATAGCATTCTAAAACTCAAGCCAAAGCAATCGGCAGGGCCATCCACTCATAGTAATATTTCAAAAATTGTTACAAGTTGTGTTTGTTTTGCCGGACCACTTCAAATACACCAAACTCACTCCAATTCACAAAAATTACAAAAGACACAATATAACTAATCATTAGTCAATTGCAGTCATCGAAATGTAAAAGCATGAGTTTCACAAGAAACAAGTTTCCTATCTAATACAACTACAACGTAAATAACACAATCTTGTCTCGTTGTGAGTTAATAAAGGATGTTGGTATTCATTTCTACAGCAACTTAACATTTGGTCACTACATTTCGGTAAAAGTAAACCAAGCTCTCAAATCCTATGGCTCTATAGTAAGTAATTGTAAATCTTTTTGGAATCTCAAAGCTTCTGTTCTTTGTATAATGCGTACGTTAGATCTAAATTGGAATATGGTTCTATTATATGGAATCCTGTCTATAGATGTACCTGGTTAATGATTGAACGAGTTCAGAGACGCTTTCTGAAGTTTTTATGTTTCAAAATCGATAGTCAGTATCCCGAGAGGAGGTTCCATACCAAATTTTAATTTCGCGCTTCGATTTTGAAAGTCTTGACGTAAGAAGAAAGCGTGCTGGAATTATTTTTCTATACAAATTATTGCATTATGGAATTGATGCAAGTAATATAGTGTCTCAAATAATTTTTTTCTTCCAAATTGTAGAACTAGGTACACTAAGACTTTTCACTGTAATAGAGCCAGAAAAAATTTATATCTGAAGTCCCCTATATATACCATGTGTGAAAACTTCAATAAAATGAATATATATAGGAAATATGGCTATTCAATATCTGAATGAAAACATTATTTTAATATGTAGCAGTTTTTCTTTTCTTTTTTCTTTTATAGATTGGAGTATTTTTACTCTTTTTTTCCAATATTCTCTTTCTTTCATCTATATTTGAATATTCTTGTATATTATTCTTCAAAATGTTTGTAAATACACTTTGAACATTCTTTTAAATAATTTCTACTGTAAATGGGCAATAATCCCCAAGCACACCTATATTGGTAAAATATTGGTACAATATTTTGAACATATTGGCAAAATATTTTAAATGCAATATTGGCGAGAAAGAAAATATGAGCATTCGGCGATATTGGTCCAATATTTCATGAATAATATTGGCGAAATATTCTTGAACTAATATTGGCCTCAAATGTTCGGCGATATTGGTACAATATCGCTGAGACAATATTCTGACAATATTGGCACAATATTCAAAAGTTATATTGTCGAGAAGTAAAATGTGAACATTTTGCGATATTGGTCGAATATTAATTGAATATTTTAGAAATGGTTTTGGTGAAATATTCTTGAAGCAATTATGGCCTCAAAATATTTATCGATATTGGTACAATATTATTTGAATATATTGGTGGATGTCAATACACCTTGGTAAATTATTAAATGTCTTTTAGTTGATGAAGGTGACACCAGAGTCTGCCTTTTGATCTCTATAACCACTGAGTGAGCTGTCTTGAAAACAAGTTATGGCAAGTATTCAATATACTTTCGTAGGTTTTAGAAGACGTTCTATATGTAGAGCCACCTAGCGGATTTTTATCCAGGATTGATCATGACATAATTTCAAATGTTTTATTGAATATTTGGCCAATATTCAAATTTCATCTCAATCTAGATGTAGGAAACAATATGAAGACAATATTGTTTTAACGATATCGATAAATATTATTGAACCAATAATGACCCAATATTAATTATTAAGATTTGTTGAATATTGGCGAAATGATATTCAACCAATGTGTAATCACACTTGGAGATACAATATAGTTTTTATTCCTAGAATCGATATTGGGGTAATATTGGGATTGCGATATTTATTCTAGATGTTAAAAACGATGTGAAGACAATATTGTTTCATCGATATTGGTAAATATCATTCAACCAATATTGACTCAATATGAGTTATAAAAATTTGTCAAATAAAGTGGAAACGATATTCAACCAATATTCTAACAAACTTGGAAATACAATATATAACCAATATTGTATTAACGATATTGGTAAAAATTATTCAACCAATATTGACCCAATATTTCGTGTGATAATCTACATTCAAAACTGGTATTATTATTAATATAATATTGTTTTTTGAATATTCACCCATATTGGACCAATATTGATTTATCATTTAAAATATATCTTTATTGGTCCAATATGGAACCAAGATTCAGCCGATATGATGTGCTACCTGGGACGCTTTTATTATTATTATTGACTACCCTCATCATTATTTCCGAAATATATTTACACATTTCCCAACATTTGTGGAAGCACTGAACGACATATGTATCTACTTACAATCGATATAAACTTTGGATTTCAAAAGAAATCTATGAACTAGGAGATCTAGTAGTGTCATTTGAAACTTGAGTGACGATTCAATAAAATGTGAAAGACCTCCAATTCGTTGAAAATTGAGCAGATTTCAAGAAAATGTATTTTTAGTAGCTGAGCGATTCAGAGTTCTATCAGGAAGGTAAAGATAATTTTATTCGTTGTGGTCATAAACATTATTACGGGTTTCGATAAACATACGATTTTCAAAGTATTCTGAAATTATTGAAAAATATGCTCTAACAATAATAATTCCTATGCGACCTATTTGTTGGTTACCAAATCACTGTGGGTACGACACTATATTGAAAAAAAGTCTGCTTTCAGAAATAATACAACGGAAGGTATGGCAAATGAAAAAAATAAAAAAATATGGTCCCTATCTGTTTTTGTGCGCATATCTTGCAAACCTCCGAAAATGGTTTAAAAACTATACAAGAGAGAATATCAATAATTGTAGCTACCTATTTTGAAAATAGACAATGTACTAGAGGTACTGCTCGAATTTCTAAAAAAAATCATCCAGAAAAAATATGTCTTATCATTAAATACTGATACAATTGATAAATAAGTTAGTGGATCACTGCAAAATGAGCGAACTTGAACAGAAAAAAGAAAAAGCCTATGATGAATTAAGGACATGCACGCTGTTATGGACAACATTCAATATTTGAGAAAACTTGAGATTACTTTTTTTTCTTAGGTGTTTTGGCATCGACTGCTATGGTCATTAGCCAACTTGAGAATATTACTGGAGTGTCTAAAATCAGCACACATTGAATTCTGGAAGAAGCGAAATTCCATCATTTTATCATGTTGAATGTGAAATAATGGACCTTTACATTTATGAAAAATAAATTGCAAAACTCTTTTATATCGATAGGTGCCTAGTCTGAAACGTCCATTTAACAAAGAGTTCCACTATATTTTTACTCATTTTGAAAGAATAACTCATTTGAAAGTATGCCGCTGACGTCACGTTCATCGGAAACAACCCCCACCATAATCCATGTTCCGAAACATTCAATACAGTTCTCCTCAAAATTATAGATTCTAGCTTGGTATAAGTCATTGAGAAATAATAGAAACTTCGTCACTTGATCAACTCATAGAAAAACATCAACATATTAGCTACTTTTTATTGTATTTGTAACTTTCAAATTTCCTGAACGGATCATCTTTTTGATGAAGAACGACCGAGGTAGCACATCATATCGGCTGAAGCTTGGTTCCATATTGAGCCAATATAGATATATTGTAAATGAAAAATCAATATTGGTCCAATATCGGTGAATATTAAAAAAACAATATTATAATAATAATATTGGTGGAATATTGGTTGAACTAGTTTTGAATGTAGATTATCACATGAAATATTGGGTCAATATTGGTTGAATAATTTCTACCAGTATCGATAATACAATATTGGTTATATATTTTCTTCCACATCTAGAATAAATATTGCAATTCAAATATTCCAGTCATATCGATTATAGGGAAAAAAAAACTATATTGTATTTCCAAGTTTGATAGCATTTTGGTTGAATATCATTTCCACTTTAATTGACAAATTGTAATAACTCATATTGAGTCAATATTGGTTCAATGATATTTACCGATATCGATAAAACAATATTGTCTTCACATCATTTTCAACATCTAGAATAAATATTGCAATCCCAATATTCCCCTCATATTGATTCAAGGAATAAAAACTATATTGTATCTCCAAGAGTAATTACACATTGGTTGAATATCATTTCGCCAATATTCAACAAATCTTATTAATTAATATTGGGTCAATATTGGTTCAATAATAGTTATCGATATCGTTAAAACAATATTGTCTTCATATTGTTTCCTACATCTAGATTGAGATGAAATTTGAATATTGGCCGAATATTCAATGAAACATATTTAAATTATTTCATGATCAAACCTGGATAAAAATCCGCTAGGTGGCTCTACATATAGAACGTCTTCTAAAACCTACGAAAGATTATTAAATACTTCTATTAACTTGTTTTCAAGCCAGCTCACTCAGTGGTTAAGGCGATCAAAAGGCAGACTCTGGTGTCACCTTCATCAACTAAAAGACATTTAATAATTTACCAAGGTATATTGACGTCCTCCAATATAACCAAATGATATTGTACTGTCAACCTCGGTCAGAAATACTAAAAGAAAATTTTACTCGGAGACTATATCTGGGAGCGGAGCTCCGATAGGCTCCGCCCACCAGCGACTTTGCTTCGGCATTGGCCGGAGTAAATGTCAAGTTTATTTATTTAAGAAGCCCGTTTTGGCTGTTTTAGGCAGTCATCCGGGAGCCACAGACCAGAGTGTAGTTGTCCTACCGAGTGGTAGCCCGGGTGGCTCTGGTGTTATTAGTATTTCTGGCCAGGTCTTAGCTTCCTCTAGAAATCTACGGCCTGGCTTAGATAGATGAAGCGTCGTTGGTTAACACCAACAACATTAAGAAAGAATTCGTACTGTTCCTGACTGATCCTGAAAGAAGAGTTCCGGAGTTGCTGGATAATTGCGACGATGCTGCACTTGGAGACGCTTGAGCTAGCCGGATGAGGCAAGGAGTCCTCCAATTTCCGATCCAAGTGCACGCATTTGTTGACATGGCGCCCAACGTGGGGCTAGTAAACAGGAGTTTACGACCGTTTCCAGTGGGAGACGGGGCCCTCGAAGAATTTAACAACTTTTCCAGTAACCCGGACTTGAAGATACTTATCGGAAAGTTTTCTTGGATGCACTTTCGGAATGAATCTGAAGCGAGTTATGCCAGTGGAATCGAGGATGCCCATGTCCTTCGTGGGTTCGATGGTAGTGTTCCATTCCACAGCCAGCCAGTTGTTCCCAAGCCAGGAGGCTGGGGTAATTCGACATAGTGAAAGCTACCTCGCCAACGGTTGGTTGTCCTAGCCAGTGGGCAAGGGCGAAGTGAATATGGCCCCTCTTTGGAAGCTGGATAATGAGCGAATGTGGATATATGGCACATCCCATAAAAGTTTCGTAAAGGAGTAACCTAGAATTCCTACGATAAGCCTGCAACGACATCTGCAAGATTTGGATAGCCAGTAGCTGTAACATAGTTCTCTTTTAGGTTTTATTTTTAGGTACACGTTCGAGAGAACTGGCCCTTTTCAGGGCAAATCCAACGACGTTCCATCCGCATGCCAAGCGATCCCTTAAAGGGGGGCCGTGTCATAATCTGCCAGAAATACTAAAGTTTTTGAAGTTTGAAAAATACTCGGAGAGTATATCTGGAGGCGAGAGCTCTAACAAGCTCCGCCTGCCAGCACTTTTGCGATACCATTGGCCGACTTAAATGTTCGGCAATGGTATAAATAAAGGCTCAAATGGCTGTTTTAGGCAGTCATCCAGGAGCCGCCCGAGGGCTCGGACAATTCCCAGGAGAGAAGCCCTCACTTCTGGATGGCTCAGTAGTGTTAAGCGTAAATTGTTGTCAACAAATGCGTGCACTTGGATCGGAAATTGGAGGACTCCTTGCCTCATCCGGCTAGCTCAAGCGTCTCCAAGTGCAGCATCGTCGCAATTATCCAGCAACTCCGGAACTCTTCTTTCAGGATCAGTCAGGAACAGTACGAATTCTTTCTTAATGTTGTTGGTGTTAACCAACGACGCTTCATCTATCTAAGCCAGGCCGTAGATTTCTAGAGGAAGCTAAGACCTGGCCAGAAATACTAATAACACCAGAGCCACCCGGGCTACCACTCGGTAGGACAACTACACTCTGGTCTGTGGCTCCCGGATGACTGGCTAAAACACCACCATGCACCCCCTAAGGTTGAGGCCCGGAAGGATGAAATTCCCAGCACTCGTACGTACTCGAAAGCTCACCCCCCCTATCCACCACCCCCGCTCGTTAAAGCGGTTCCTCATCCTGATGACTGGCGATCAGCAGAATAAAATCTGACCGTTTGATATGGAGTGCCCAGCCAATTCTCGGCTTGAAGCTCCCTTATATCTGACATGAGTTGACTTTTAAACAATGACTTTACTTTACTGTGCATGGTGCCCCCCTGAAACTGGCTGAAGGCCTGAAAAAACTCTCGGCTGAGGGCCGAGTGCTGTGTGCTGAGTTAACTGAAATTGAAATTACTACTTGGTCGGTTCTTCGTGGATCTGAAACATAAAAGCATGATTAATCGTGATTTGGTGCCTGTTGAAGTAGGCGTTGGCGTCGCCGAAGGTCTCGCCTCCGCCGTACTTCTTCAGGGGTGTCGTTGTCTCCTTGGTTTACTGGACGTCTGTATTTGTCTCTGTCTCTGTCGTCTTGCTCACGTCTGTTCTCGTGGAGCTCCGTGAGCAGCGGGTTCGTGTGGGTCTCTACTCTGTCTAGAGTAGTCCCCACATGTTGTCTGATCAGTCTGTCGATATAGTCCGGGTGGATGTCTAAGTCTCGATATATGAACCTGTTGGGCATATATTGTGGTGCGTCTGTTGCCGTCCTCAGGCAGACGTTGAAGAAGGCCTGTATCTTCTGCCTATAACTGTTCGCGCACTGCCCCCAAGCAGTGGATGCGTACAATATGATAGGCAGAAGAATTGTCTTGATGAGGCGTAGTTTCAACTCGAGTGCCATGTTGCTCCTACGTCCGATGAGTGGGTACAGCTTATGCCTTGCGGCTTTCGCTATAGCTAATCTGTGGGAGACGTGCCTCTGAAACGTGAGTTTCTTGTCCAGGGTTACTCCTAGGTAAACGGCTTCGTCTACCCATGGAATTCTCTCGTCGTTCATAGTAACATGGCCCTCGGGTGTCCTACGTCGCCTCGTGAACAGTATGGCCTTGCTTTTGTCTGCATTGATTCCGATCTTCCAACGATTGAACCACGGTTCCAGCTTGTTTATCTGAAGTTGCAGCTTCGATGTTACTCCTCTCTCATGAGATGACTCAGCAAAGATTGCCGTGTCATCTGCATAGAGAGCAAGTTTGGTCATGGGGTTGTCCGACATAGGCATGTCTGCAGTGTAGATCGAAAACAGGTGTGGCGACAGTACTGCTCCCTGTGGTACTCCTGCTTCTAGCCTCCTTCGTGAAGAGAGAGCATTTCCGACTTTGCATCGGTAATGTCTATTCCTTAGGAAGGAGTCTATCAGCTTGACCATTGGTATGGAGTATCCGGCATCAACCAGTTTTGCGATCAGCCCATCGTGCCAAACTCTATCGAAGGCCTTGGAGACGTCAAGGAAGACTGCTCCTGTAAGATGTCCTCTTCTCGTGCGGTTCCAGCTCTGGATGGTGGCGTCCACTATCCGGGTGACCTGGAGTTCTGTTGAGTGTTCCTGTCTGAAACCGAATTGCTCATCTGGTAGGATGTTCAATTCTTCAGACATTGTCTCAAGTCGAGTCCTGATCACCCTTTCTGCGACCTTACTCATGGCAGGTGTTAGGCTGATGGGGCGGTGGTTTTGCGGGAACGTGTGGTTCTTGTTGGGCTTCGGAATCATGATGACCGTAGCTTCTTTCCAGCTGGATGGAAAGTGTCTAAGTCTGAGTACAGCGTTTATGATGTTTGTCAGGGCTGCTAGTCCTTTCCTAGGTAAGGCTTTTAGTGCCCTGACTGGTATGTCGTCTGGGCCCGGTGCTTTCCTGGTCTTGGCGTGTCTAAGTATGGCCTTGATTTCCTCTGGAGATGTCGGCTCTAGGAGAATGTCTGAGTCGTCAGTCCTTCTGAGTCGTCGGATCGTCTGGTCTACGTGCGTTTCCGTGTCCTCGACCTCATCGGTGTAATCGACCTCGTTCTCACGGCACTGACGTTCGAAGGAGTCCGCAAAAGCTTCTGCCTTGTCCGTCTCCGTGAAAACGATGCCCATCTCACCATGAAGTGGGGGGCACGGTTTCCTTCGGCCGTGTCTGAGGACTTTCTGAGTCCTCCATAGGGAGTTGTCTTCGGCGTCGAGTTCGTTCAAACGTTCAGACCATTGTCGCTCTCTGAGTTGCTTCAGCTCTTCTCTCAACCGTCGAGACACGTGGTTGAGCTGTCGCTTGTCATCGGGCGTCAACGTTCTCTGGTAACGTTTTTTCTGACGTCGTCTCAGCCTGATCAACTCCCTGACCTCAGGTGGGATCCCTCCTTGAAAGTCAAAGTTTGTCGTCTGTATGTCTCTTGAGCACCGTTCCATTGCTGTCAGTATTCCTTGTCTGAGTTCGGTCACCGCCGCCTCTAGTTGTCGTGATGTGTCGATCCTGGGGATGTTAATTTCGTTGTGGACTGCCCTTTGGAATCGTGACCAGTCCACTATCCGCTTTGCCGTGTGCACGATTTCCGCTTCTCCCTCCCCTATTGTTAGTAGGATTGGGTTGTGGTCTGATGATCCCTCGTCCAGTACAGAGATGTCCACCAGAGTTGGAATACTCTGTATGAGGGCTATGTCCAGAATGTCCGGGTGTTGGTCTTCCCTCCCAGGATAGTGAGTAGGTTCGTGTGTCGCCGTCACTGCAATGTCGTCAAAGTCTGGTAGTAAGTTGTCAGATAGGTCTCTGCCACGTGGGTTGGTGTTGCGGCAGTTCCAATCTCTAGATTTCGCGTTGAAATCTCCTATTGCCACCGTTGGGTGGTGGTCAGGAAAAAGTTTCTCCAAGTCCGTTTTCCTCAGGTTGGGGCCTGGAGGAATGTAGACTGAGGAGACTCTTAGGAGATTGATTCCGTCTACTTTCACTCTGATCGCTACCGATTCACCGAGTGAGAGTTCCGGAAGCATGTCCTCGTTATATTCCAGGTCTGATTTTACCAGGAGGAGCGAGCCACCTGCTCGAGCTCGGGGTCCTGGTCTGTCATTCCTGTAGCATGTGTATCCTGGCACGCCAAATTCCTTGCTTGGGTTCAACCTGGTCTCTTGTAGTGCCACCACGTCTGCCGAGATTCTGGAGATAAGTTCCAAAAGTTCATTTTTGCGCTGGATTGCGCCGTTGATGTTCCAAGAACATATCTGCAAGATCTTCGGAATCCGTGCTGGCATTATTGTCCCGAGGTTGTGGCCATGGCGCTGATAACCGCCAAGAGTTGGGTAAGTACCTGTGGGGGTACTTTTATCAGAGTTTCGAGAATTAGTGCCTGAGTTTTTGCGGCCTCAGTACTTTCATCTTTTCGTGTAGGGCCCCATTTTGGTAGTGCCGTTTGCGGTTGTGGTTGTGGACCGTTTCTGGGCGCTGGTCCCTGCCTTGGGGCTGCTGGTCCCTGTCTCTGTGGTGTTGGTCCTTGTCTTTGAGGTTGTCGCGCTGCAACCCTTGGTTTTGGGAACTGTGGGCATCCCCGGTAGCTAGCTGGGTGGCTACCCCCACAGTTGGCGCACTTTGCCGGTTCCTCCCTGGCCTTAGTGCATGTGTGCGTGGCGTGGTCGCCTCCGCACTTCACACATCGGGCTTTTGAGTGGCAGCACTTTTGTGCATGCCCGAACCATTGGCAATTGTGGCATTGCGATACCTTCCCTTTTTGAGGGCGCTGAGCTTCGACTTTGACCTTGAGGTCAAGTACGTCCTTTAAATCGAAAATTTCTCGATTCGCTCTGGGAACCTTAACTAGGAACAGTGGGAGCACTGCTCTAGTTCTCCTTGAGGTCATTCTGTGGCATTCAATGACCTCGTAGTTCCTTGCCTCTAAGTCCTCCTTCACGTTCTCCGCCGTGATGGAGTCTGGAATACCTCTGATTACCACATGCAGAGGTATTTCTTTCTTCAGCTGGTATGTGAAGAATTCCAGCTTGATTTCTTCAAACAGCTTGGTGGCGCTTCTCCAGTCTGCTTCACTATTAGTGAACAGATGGATTCCATCTTGTCTCGCTTGAGCTTTGAAAAATCCAATTTTCCTATTCCTAAGGATAGTGGATATTTTCAGCCATTGGGACTTGTCCCTGATGATTACTGCAGGGGGTTTTTTGGGGCCCTTGTTGTCCGAATTTTCCGGGATGGTCTCCATGCCACTTGTGGTCCCATCTTCGGATGTCGTTTGGACGGTTGCCGGTGTTGGGGTGGGTGCCGGTGTTGGGGTGGGTGCCGGTGTTGGGGTGGGTGCCGGTGTTGGGGTGGGTGCCGGTGTTGGGGTGGGTGCCGCCTCCGTGTGTCGGATGGTTTTCTTCCTGTGGCTGACTACTACGAATCTGGCGTCGTCCTCTTCGTCAGATTTTTCGGAAGAGTCTCCGTGTTGTCTCTTCCTGTTTCCGGTGCCTACGGGGTTTGGCGGTTGGGGGATGTTTTCAATGACGTCCATGTCATTGGATGTTTGGGGGGTGGGGACAACTGCTGGAGTGCTCTCAGTTGCAAGTATTGCGGGCGAAGCAATACTACTTGCTTTGAGAGCGTTTATCTCCGCTTTCATCGCTAAGATGACCTCAACGAATCTCCTCCTCTCGTTTTCGGCCTTCTCTGCCTCTCTCTTGAAATGAGCTGCCTGCTCCTGAGCTACTAGAAGCTGTTGCCTCAGCAACGACTTCGTGTTCTCCTTCTTAGGAGTCGTCTCCTCATTGCTGCTGCTGGTCGACGGTTTTCGGAAATTCTCTCTGTCGAGAGACTCCGATTTCCGTCGGGATTTCCCCATCCTTCTTCACTAACTCTTCGTTTATTAGGACCGAATTCTTTCCATACGAAGAAGGCTCTAAAAAGAGCCTCTGGCCGAAGCCAGAGTTACGAAAAAGGGGGTACGCAAATCTCGCTTCGAAAAGCTGTGATTCTGCCAAGTGTTCCTATAAAAAAGGTTAATGATTAGTCATTACCACTTACCCAAATCTCAGCCCTTCTTGGTATAGCCCTGGCTCGTTCAGGTATGACCCGTCCCTTGCCGTAACTATTTCGCTTCGTCTCGCTTAATGACTTCTCATTCGCAACACACAAACAATTTAATCAGGTAGTCTAGGGAGCTTCTGAATACACGTCTGCTCGCTTCGACTAATGCCTAAAACAGCCAAAACGGGCTTCTTAAATAAATAAACTTGACATTTACTCCGGCCAATGCCGAAGCAAAGTCGCTGGTGGGCGGAGCCTATCGGAGCTCCGCTCCCAGATATAGTCTCCGAGTAAAATTTTCTTTTAGTATTTCTGACCGAGGTTGACACTCCCCCCCTTCAAGGAATCGCTTGGCGTAGGGATGAAACGTCGTTGGTTTGTCCTGAAAAGGAACCTTTCTCCTCTTTTTAGGCTCCTAGCCTTATTTTTTTATATTTACAATATGTACATGCTGTAAGAGAGCCTAAAAAGAAGAGAAATGATTAGTATTGATGAAACGTCGTTTGGTACTGCTCCTGGCTGTCCAAACTCATAGATGTTTGAGTCTTCAACTCATCGTATGGATTCCAGGATACTCCTTTACGAGACTTTTATGTAACGAAATGTTACATATTTCCACATACGCTCGTTATCCAGCTTCCAAAGAGGCGCCATATGTCTTCGCCCTTGCCCATCGGCTAAGGACAACCAGCTGTTGGGTGAGGTAGCTTTCACTATGTCGTTTTGCCCTGGCCATCCGGCTCAGGAATAACAGGCTGGCTGTGGAATGGAACACTTCCATCGAACCCACGAAGAACACAGGCATCCTCGATTCCACTGGCATAACTCGCTTCAGAATCATCTCGAAAGTGCATCCAGGAAAACTTTCCGATAAGTTCCCCCTTGTCCGGGCTACTGGAGAAGTTATTCGAGGGCCCTGCCTCCCACTGGAGTGCACCGCAAATCCTTATTCGCTGGGCCCCACGTTGGGCGCCATGTCAACAAATGCGTGCACTCGGATAGTTGGAAGTTAGGACGCATTGCCTCTTCCGGCTAGCTCAGACCGCCTATCCGAAGTACAGCATCGTCGCAAAATATCAGCAACTCCGGAGCTCTTCATTTATTTGGGAAACCAACAGGAACGCGTCTGACATACGAATTCTTTCTCGATATTGTTGGTGTTGCCAACCAACGAGGTCCCATTGATTCGCATGCCAGGCCGAAGATCACTCACTAACCAGAAATACTATTTACAATTTACGCTTAACACTACTGAGCCATCCAGAAGTGAGGGCTTCTCTCCTGGGAATTGTCCGAGCCCTCGGGCGGCTCCTGGATGACTGCCTAAAACAGCCATTTGAGCCTTTATTTATACCATTGCCGAACATTTAAGTCGGCCAATGGTATCGCAAAAGTGCTGACAGGCGGAGCTTGTTAGAGCTCTCGCCTCCAGATATACTCTCCGAGTATTTTTCAAACTTCAAAAACTTTAGTATTTCTGGCAGATTATGACAGTACCAATATCGATAAATATTTAAAGGCCATTATTGCTTCAAGAATATTTTACCAAAACTATTTTTGGAATATTTAAACAATATTCGACCAATATCGCAAAATGTTCACATTTTACTTCTCGACAATATAACTTTTGAATATTGTGCCAATATTGTCAGAATATTGTATAAGCGATATTGTACCAATATCGCCAAATATTTTGAGGCCAATATTGGTTGGGGAATATTTCGCCAATATTATTCAAGTAATATTGGACCAATATCTCCGAATGTTCACATTTTTTTTCTCGCCAATATTGCATTTCGAATATTTCGCCAATATGTTCACAATATTGTACCAACATTTTACCAATATAAGTGTGCTACTTGGGGAGTATTGACAACACAGCAAATCATTATGACAGTTCTTATGCAACAAACGAGATCTCGAGATTTGAGGCTAATGTTTGTTTCTTTTTACATTCGACATTTAACTGATAAATGTCATTTATACTGTATCGAGGTGTTATTATGACCGATCTGGTGTGAATTTATTTGTGTATTGAAAAATATGGAAAGGTTTCGTGAAGGGAAGGGAAGATACTTTACCGAGGGTAGATTATGAGATGATTGATTCTTTCAATTTAACAAATATGAATTTATTTTTTGCAATAACTTAAATTTAAAATCGTTCCTTGAACGCTGCTTGAATACAGTAACATTCAGTTGGAAATTTTCTTCACAAAAACATAATTATATTTCCGCTTTTTACACAAGGTTTATTCATTGCTTCGAACTACATTTTACAATGCGCTTCATAGGTATTTAGCAGCATAAAAAATTGTTTATTAGAATATTCACTGGTGTTCCGACAACCAGGTACGAAGCACCTTGTCGATATGTTCACAGTTATTGCAGGGATACAGATAAAGGAATTAGGAAAAAAAAATTTTAGAGCACAAACAACAACAAAATTTCACAACTTTGAAAACCGCATTAACCTCAAAAAAGAAATCAAGCAGGGCCTGTTCGTTTGCAGCATACATATTTGATGGAACTGCTCTACTTGTATTAAATATTGAAGTAGGCAAACGAGTTAGACAAACGATTCGTATTGATGCTCCGTGAAACAGACGAACGAACCCATCTGGTATAAAATGACAACTGTCATACGACACATTATATTCAAATGAGAATTTGAGATTCCACGGTGCACAATTTTTACAACGTTGCCAAGTCTAGTTTTAATGAACGTGAAGTCACGAAACCACTTTTCTTCTGATATAGAGAAACTAGCGGTCAGAAAAAAAAAATTCCCGAGTGATATTAGCGTACACACTTTTTAATTACAGTGTTCTCTCATATGTCGTGGAGAAGTCTATTGAATGCAGATGAATCTGACAGACGTAGGGAGATTTGTAGAATAATGTTTTCTGGTGATAATGACTTCTTTTCATTTGAGTGGACATGTGAACAGGCACAACTTTAGATACTGTATAGTGACGTAAATCCTCATTGCCACAGGGAAAGTCATTGACAAACAAAATTCTTTAACCGGGTCCATATTTTATCGATGTTAACTTCAACGGACAAACGTATCTGGAACTTCTTCAAACAACTGTGAACCCCAGAATCAGTCAACTACTCGAAGATGATGATAATCTACTAGAACGTCAGATCACCTTTCAACAATATGGAAGCTCCTTCAGTTTGTGTTGCACCTGTGCGTCATTTTTTAGATGACAATTTTCCAGGGAGATGGAATGAAAGGCGAGTACCAATAGAATGAACTACTATAGATCTCTTGATCTATCTCTATTGAACAAAACAACAAACAAACAAACGAACAAACAAAACTTTCACAACACTTCATTGATTTTCAATTGCATCACACCCATATATTTGTGATTGGATTCTCTCCAAAACGATGTATCACAATTATAGGAGAACAATTGAAAATTCTGGAGTAGGGGTGCTGGAGACGAAGTAGTTTACAGCACAATGATGACTTATTTGGTATGGAAGAGTTCCCCCCCAAAATAATATCGACGGGTCAGAGCAGTTTTCAATTTTTTCTATAACTTCGGTGATGAGGGAGGGGGTGACAAGCTTTAGCTGGAACACTCTGTACGTGTTTGTCAATGTGTTGAATACATTATAACTGCAACGATGAAACAAGATTCCAATATGTATCACTTTGATCGGAAGCGTTTGCCAACTCTTTGATGAAGCAATGGGTATATTGAGTGAACTTATGTACAATTGCCTAGTCCGTGGATAATAATTCTCTAGTGTCCGTGACATGGCCAACTGGATTCAATACATATCTAGTTTACTGATCAGTTCTAATTGTCTACGCTAATCCATGGAAGTCCAACGGACCTGTACGGACAGACAACTACAAATTTGGTCATACCTCTGGGATGCCAGAAATTGTAGAACAATGCTAAGAGATGAATTCAGCATACAGGGAATGACCAGTTCATATATTTCTTCTTATGTGTCTTCTATTAGGTGAAAACAAACTGTAACACAAAAAAAACTCTGTCAGTGGCAATTACTCAAAGAACTGAAATAATTTCCAGATGATTTCAGGGTTACATGTCATTCTACTATCACTTAGGACTTCGATAACCTTGTGCCAAAAAAGGGGTGGGGAAACTGCAAAATTTTCGATCTTGCTCTGGTGTTTCCTCAACAACTTTTTTGCCTACGTTCTACGGCATTTACTTTTCTGTGGATCGTTAAATTTCCTACAAATTTGTTTTGTCGAACATATTCGTATGTCAATTTGTTAACAAGATATGGTGCTTCGAATAATAGGTAATTTTTCAAATTTCGCTTAAAAATGCCACAAAGTGCAGAATTCCACCCTATTTCTTCTGTTATACCAGAAGTATGATGAAATGTAGTTATTATTATGATTTCTACCTGAAATCACCAACTTTACCCACCCCTTTGCCCACCAGGTGTTAGGTCATTTCTCCCAAGAACAAGAGAGTGTCGGGCCGACGGCAGAGTGTGATCAGTTGGAAAACAATAGAAATTGGAACACTTCTTCTGTGGGACTGTGGAATGCGAACGGTGAGCCAATATTCAACATAGAAAGCTTAAAGGAACCAGCAACAAACCTTATGGGGAATGGCTCTTGGTGAAATTGGCTGAAACTTTGGGATATTGTAGATATTGATGTCCTGATCAAATGACTCAATAGGCGCAAGGTCAACAAATGAACAGTTTTTGAAATAATCAAGGTCATAGGCTGTCAAATTGATGTGTTAAGCTGTCAGTGGTAGTTACGTAAGCCATGAACATATTGCTTGTTCCAACGACTTTTATAGTCCCGATACTCGATGAAAACTCGAACCAGTAGATTTTCAGGGTTAATAATAACGAATATGGGGTCAACATTGGAAAACGCATATCAGTGGTCCCAAAATGGCACCCCAATAAAATGTCATTTTTTTTGTATTCTTGATACTTGACGAAAACTTGGCACAAGGGGTTCTCAGAGTCACTGACAACGAATATGGGGTCAGAATTAGAAGATTCAAGTCAGTGGTACCAATATGGCCCTCAAAGAAAGGTCATTTTTCTCGGAATTCTTGAATTTGATCAAAACTTGGCCCAGGGGTTTTCAGGGTCGGTTATTACCCGAAAACCCTATTAATAATATAGTTGGTGCAGCCATAGACAATAGTTTAAGCAAATCTTGTTTCTGGTTCTAAAAAAGGCTAATTTTGTGAATTACTTTTATGATAATCGAATGAAAATATATTATTAAATTATTATTCCACAATTTCGGGTTCTTGCTCCATGTCCAAATAGCGTCGTTTAAGAGGTTCAATAAACCTGTAAGTGAGGATATTTTATGTTTGATTGATGTCAAACGTAACCTAGGTGTCTCCACCACTATTAAAATATTCACCACGCAACACGTGACGCAGGATATTTTGGGTGCCTAGGGTAAGAATTAGAAAATTCATGTCATTGAGTCTACACTCAAGCAAAAATAAACCACGCCAATAATTTTCATTATAATCTTCCTTTGTTAATTAATATCCAAGTAGTCAATTTGAAAATAATGGAGACAATTATTATTATTATATACCTGCCCTCAAAAATTACCTGATTTTTTATACTACCGAAACTGGATGAAATTTTGACCCAGTGGGTTTACGGGGACACTGAAGATGTAAGTATCTGAATACTGCTTGTGAAAATCGACGTAAGTGATCCCAATATGGCTCGCAAAAAAGATCCACTTTCCGATTTTTCTGATAAATCTGCATTTTCTAGGAGGTCTTAAGTAAACAGCCGACCTCAACCCCGTGATTTTTTCAAATATTACTCAAGATTCGTTATCAGCGATCTTGAAAACCACTTTGTTCAAGTTTTCATCGAGTTTCGAGAAAATCCAAAAATGGGCCAATATTGGGGGGCTATATTGAGCATTGACATGGATTTTCCAATTATGACTCCAGATTTGTTATCAGCCACTCTGAATACCACCTAGTCCAAGTTTTCATCGAGTTTTGGCAATATCGAGTAGTTTGAACAATCGATACGTATCTTCTCCTAATAGCTGAAAACGTCGATTAGATAGCTTCTGACCTTAATTATCCCAAAAACTGTCTATTTTTGGACCCTGCGCTCATGGAGACATTCAATCAGTACTCTGCTATCTACAATATCCAAAAGTTTCAGCCTATTTCACCAAGAGCCATTTTTCATATGGTTTGTTGCGGGGCCCTTTGCCTATTCTACCTGCGCCTCCTAGATCTATTTGTTTTCGATTACTGAGGTCATATTACATCACTGAAGGATTCACTCTTCATTTCATTCTCTCAACAGGACTCCATTATTCATTAATTCCAAGAAAAAATGTGTGTCATCGAAAACCGAAAACAAATATGTTAGAAAAATAGAAGGGTCTACAAATAGAATTGTTCGCTGATGTTCGCTCAGAGACATCTGATCAGCATGTGGACATGAGACCAACCAGTGTAGTGAGATACAACATGGATATTGGGAAACTGCGCATGGTTCACATCACCCATTCCTTCACATCCAGGCGATAGTTTCTGTGAGCACAGGAATCATTGGTATTGGCGAAGTGAACCGTCAGGTCGCGCGACAGATAGGCATATCGTGCATGAAGAAAGTGGTGGGGAAATTTTGAAGAATTGAAACCAAAACGGAAGGATAAGGTGGTGACTCTCGCTTCCGTTTCTTGCTCGTTGAACATTGCAGGTAAAAAATTCACTGTCGATCCTCTCACTTTTTTCAAGCGTGTCTGCATTGCCAAAAAACTGGAGAAGATCTGAAAGAACTATTCAAGTTTGAACTCACACCTATCCCTATGTCACTCTTCAGTGAGGAGGGAATGCGCAAAGGAACGAAGTCTGCAATGTACCCACTCTTCACTCCCATAGACGAAATCAACCTTGGCAACAGGGCATGTAACGTGATTTATGGAGGATACCTGTTACATAAATTGGTGTGGAACAAAACTCCCACAACAATATTCGATATGCTATGTTCTACGTACATCATCTACGTGCAGAGATACTTTGGGAGCAATGTGACTGTTGCAAGATATAATAGTTAAATAGGTGATTTTCAGCATTTTGTCGAAGAAACCAATTACAATATTCCAGGTGCCTTTCACCGTCATTTTCATACAAATGTTGATGCAACTGATACTTGAAGGATTTCAATCGATGTTTTTTCAAAATTTTCCTAGCAGAGTCCTTACTTATAGCTAATTCGGCGCCAATCTGCCTTGAGGAAATTGTGCTATCATATTGTACTAAAGCTAATACATTGATTTCAGTTTCCTCATTAATAACAAATGCTTCTTGGTCTTCGTGAACATCAGGCTCAGTTCTTAATTTTTCTTCAAGCCACTGGAAATACCTTTTTGACGGTTGCTGCCTCCCTGGATATCGCTCTAAATACCTTCGTTCAGTGGCATAAGAATTTTTTAAACATTCAACATAAATGAGAAGCATGTCAATTTGTTCGGTTCGTGAATAACGGGGCATTTTCTGAATATTCCACTAACTGATTTCGATTTCCAAATCCTTTTAAAATGGCAGAATCAAAAACACTACTTCGAACGTCAAAATAATATGGATAGCAGCGTTCGTGACAGCTCTCATTTCTATTTTGTTTCATTCCAAAATACATCTTAATCAGCCTACTTGTTAATATTTTGGTTCGAATGATTATTGCAATGGAATGATTATTCTGAATAGCACAAACATCGTCCATAGGTAGATATTAGAATATCTATGGACGATGGCACAGACCAAGTACGTTTATGTTCCTATTTAACCTAGAACCTACAGGATATAATTTAACATTCCACATTATTTTTAAATTTATTTTTGCGTATGGCGATAATCTGTTTTGTTATTTGAAGAATAATAATTGGATTTTTCGGTATCTCAGTTCAAAAAATTATTTTCTATTATATCATTAGAAAGGAATGGTTATGCTGAATAGTACAGGCAAGAAAAAGTTGTATGTTCCTATTTAAGTTATGGACCTACAGAGTATTGTTTTTTTCCCAATTTCTCCAATATTTTTTTTGGCGGCTTTTCATAACGCCGACGAATGAATATAAAATATCACAGTAGTAGCAACTGTTATCAAGTGACGTATGGTTTCCATAGCCAACTTTTCAATTTTTGGCTTTCATTTTGCTTCCACGGCCTACTCGGTGAATTTCAATAATAATTTTTTTCTGATCTAGTTTCTGGTTAGATACCATCTTGTGATATGTCATTAGAAAGGAAATTGAATGCTGAATAAAGCGAAAAGAAAAAAAATAGGGTTTCCATTTGAAATAAGAAAGTTGATGTTATTTCCGGTCAGACCGGAAGTTAACTTCGACATGTCAATATGCTCAAATTCTAGCTCTTATGTCATTATATCGACGCTACAAATTTCACAAACCTACTTCATACAATAACTGAGATATTCCGTAGGCAATACTTCCGTAGCCACCCGGTATATTTATGGAATGATTTTAGTTTATTTGTAAAAACATACTAACAAGCTGCTGAGATCACAGCAGCTTCTGTGATTCTTCTGTTTGTTCAGTAGGAACATTTAACATTGTATGTGTTATATACAGGGTGTTTGGTAAACCTTGTACAATATTGAAACAGGTGATAGACCAGGTCATGACTGTTCAGAATATGGGAATTTTACCTCAGTAAAAATATCACCGTCTTCGAGATAATGGGCATTTTAAGAATTTCTGGAAAATCTCTACCCCACCTTGGATTTTTGAGTGCCATGTAAACAAATTGAGACAAATTCAAATATCTTTGCTGCTGAAGATTACTAATGAGTGATGCTTTTAGACGTACAGAACATGCTTTCAGAAAGTGATTTTTTTTCCAGAAATTAGGGTAAAATGACAGATTTGAGTTTCGTCAATTTTTTGAAAGAAAGTTTGACATTATTGTCTGAAAGAAACACAACCAATTGGAAGTGGACATTCTTTTCAAGAGAATGCTCATTTTGTCCAGAATCTACCATGGTATAAAACTTTAAAAAATTGGAGGAAGTGATTTCCATTGAATTAGGCATGGTTTTATTCTAGGCTTCCATCAACTTTATACTTACGTCCAAAAATTATTTTATTCCGATTTTATCAAGATAAATGTGGAAATAATTATTAATAATAAAGATTACATTCTTTGGTAGCATTAAATAGTATGTCAATAAAATTAACTTTTCGTGTTATTAAGCCTAATAAAATTTTCGAAATGAAATGTCGATTATCCGACATGGCAGCGATTATTACAAATTCTTGTGATAAATGTCGCAATTGTCCAACATCCAGATTCCGACGAAGTTTCAGAGACCGACAAATATACAGGGTGTAACCAAATAAGTGCAAAATTTTTCAGGAGGTGAATCCTTGTCGATAATTAAAAACTGTTCACACTCCTGTGTTGTGTCCGTAGAAGCAATAGGTTGCTGATGAAAAAAAAATTACAGCATTGTGCATGAACGGATCTTCTGTAAATAGAATTGAAAAAATCTAGTATGTGGCTGTCACATTTTGTTTCAACAACTTGTGACTTCTGTCGTAGTTTTTTGAAATTATGCCGCTTGTTTCATTCAATCGTATTTATTTTTTATCATGCCGTACGCACGTTATACTCCCCGAGAATATGAGCATATGCACTACATTTATGGTGAATAAGGAGGAAGTGCTACTGCTGTAGCAGCGCTTTATGCAAAACGATATCCATTTGCACAATGCCGCTGTAACGCTGTCGTCTCTGCGTACGAGTGGATGGAAAATAACGTTATTGTAATATCATTCAGTGCTATGTTGAATAATCGTTATTGTGGTTTATAGTGTATGTTGATTAAAAATAACGTTAGTATTCACTTTTCTACATCTCATTGAATGCTTCTAAGCAGTTTATTCGTTATTACTCATAATTATTCAATCATTTCATCTTGATAGGATAAAAATAAAAGACATTACTGACAAAGTCTAACGGCATTGATTTTTGCTCAGAATAACATCACACTCTAATATCATTGAAATTCTACTTCTGCCAAAAATAATTATCGTATGTTTTATACCGTGCTAGAGTCTGGACAAAATGGGCATTCTTTTGTAATGAATATCCACTTCCACTTGTTTTTTTTTACAAACAATAATTTTAAACTGTTGTTAAAAAAAATTAGTGAAACACAAATCTGTCATTTTACCCGCATTTCTTGAAAAATTGTATCGTTTTCTGGAAAACTGTTCTATACGTCTGAAAGCATCACTCATCAGTAATCTTCAGCAGCAAAGATATTTGAATTTGTCTCAATTTGTAGACATGGCACTCAAAGATCCAAGGTGAGGTAGTGATTTTCCAGAAATTTAAAAAATACTCATTATCTCGAAAACGGTGGGATTTTAACTGAGGTGAAATTCCGATATTCTGAACAGTCATGACCTGGTCTATTACCAGTTTCAATATTGTACAAGGTTTACCTGACACCCTGTATATATTTTGAATCTGAATAAACTTTATTATTATATGATACCAGTTTTTCTGGACGGAGGCATAAAAAATATATTCAGATTTCATTTGTTCTGAAAAATAAGTGTTTCTAAGCGAATTGGCTTTTTCTAGTTTCCATGAAATTTCATTTTGTAATTGTTTTTAATTCACCAAGAAGCGTAGGCTCATTACTAGAATCCAGCAGTTAAAACACACAAACCCTCTCACGAAATGGCAATATCCAGGTTAGTAACGACGAATTCGTTCTCTAAGTAAATTCCAAGGAAATGTTCATCAGTGGCGGACTCAACGAAATGGATTAGTTTTCCCAAATGAAGAACGTAGTGAGTCAAGCAACTCAATTCCAAGAAATTGTCTGATATTCTCCATTCTTATGAGGAATAACATAGCTTATGGAAACACAATTCCTGATTTTACAATACTCAATATAGGGTGATATACGTAGCCAGTGCAATAGAGGTTTTCAACTTGCTGTTGGATTAGAAACTTAAAATTTGATATGCTGTTATAATCGATCATGTTCGTTTAACCTGGAATATTTTTACTCCTATAGGCTAAAGTTATATAGGGTATGCCAAATGTCGGTACTAACTTTATTATTATGAATAATAATAGTAACTCTCAATAGGAGCTTGCATACTAAATCGTCCGTTCCACGGTTATATTTTCCTAGAAAACGGGAAGGCCGTGGACTTTTTAGCTTGGAGTGTCTGCCTAACAGAATGGTACTGAATGAATGGAGCCTCTAAAGTTATCAGTAGTTCATATCCCCTTCTCTGCATGGTCCGCGACAATGAAGAAGTAGGGATTGGAGCATTTTTTTTTAATGCAGCGATCCGTTCCGACCATGAACTTGGTCTCGTATTTGACACTGATCAAAACTCTGTCACCAAGTTGAAAGCCTTTCAGCAAAAAGCTCACTTCAAAGCTGCGGAGACCGAGGTCCTCCTATAGCTACATGCTGATAATCCAATGCATGGGGTCTTCTTTCAGAACATCCAAGACCTTGGCTTATCCAAAAGTTTGACCTTTGCTTTCCTCACGTCAAGTGAGCTAAAGTCGGAGTCCGAGGGATTCATAATGGCCTGCCACGATGGTGTCTTCCACACCCTGGTCTACCGTAGTCGCGTGATGGGTATAGAGGTCCATGCAAGACACCAGATGCGGATCGTGTCGTGGGGCACCTGAGACCATAATGCATTTGCTGTCAGCATGTCCAGCTTATGCGGTCTTAGCCTATATCCACAGGCAAAACGCGGCGATACGAGTGTTGTACTACCAACTACAACAACACTCGTACAGTATAGACAAGACGGGGGATACTCAGTCCGTTGTGGAGAATGAGAAGTGTCGAATCTATTGGAACTACTCATTCCCCACCCTCAGGTAAATACAAGCCAATAATCCTGATGTTGTCCTCCTCGATCGCCACAGTGAGCGATTTTCGTCATGGAGTTTTCCGTTCCAGGCGAAAAAAAAAATATAGTTCGGAAAGAGGAGGAAAAACGTGCCAAATATCGAGATCTTCTCCTTGAACTCGGTAGGCTGCACCCACACCATTCTGATAAAATTGTGGTTCTGATCCTTGGTAGAATGATGGACACACTGCTCTCGAATCTAAAGATAATACCGGCTGCCGTAACATGGCAGGAATCTTAGCAGCACGAATGCAGAAGGCCATTATCCTTGGTTCACTTCGTCTGTTCGGACCCAATAGCACCTTATTCTACCGACGAAGGCAGGGATTATTGGGGTAAACAACACCAGCGCACCCTGATGTATCAAAGCACCGGAGACAGGGCCTGACCGACACATTCCTAACGAAAACTAATAATAATGCATAAAGTTTGCGGGTAGAGAACGGTTATTATTATTTTTTGCCGTGGCGCTCCGAGGTGACTTACTGATTTTTGGTGGCGTATTCACTTTTTAGCTACAGGAAAACCTACAGCACCAACCCGGGTGGTCTCTGCAAACTTCAAGCAAACTCCTGACGTTTGGATTGGCATCTAGGCAACTCATATCGCACTTGCTTTACAACAAGGAACGCGGTCGTATATTGATACCGATGCACTTGTGAAAAAATCTTTCATACACCGGAATCGAACCGGGCCAGATGCTAGCACAGAAGCTTCAACGTCCGACACATCGAACAGCTGATCCACCGTCCTCCACATGAATTTGTTTTCAAATGATTCGATTGTCCTTCTGATTGCGAGTTCAGACAACCTGAGGTATGCTTATCTATAACAGATTTTGAAATATTTTCATTTTTCTGAAAAAAATTACCGCCGTAGTAGTTTAGGAAAAAATGTGTAGCTCTCAGACCGTTTAAATCAGAAAACCAAATAGCTGTTAGTTCAGGCTAACACCTGATGTCTCATCGATGGTCCCATTTTGTACCATATGGACGCAGGCGATTTTCGAATGTCGCATTGGAAAGTTGGTCAAAGATTCAATTCTTCCAAATGATACCTATTGTTTTGATACCTTTGAATTTTAGGATGAGTTACTTAAGTACTCTCTATAGGTACCTACCTAACTTCAACCTCTATCGAGTCATTCAGATAAATGGAAAACATTTACATTACATTTGTAATCGATAGTCAACTGTTTTTGAACTGATCATTACTTACTGAGATCGTGGATGATTTATCTATAAAACAAAAGAAAGAGTTTCTACAAGGTGGTTTCCAATGTAATCAATTTTTAAGTAAAAGAATTCGCCATCGAGACTATGATGTCATAACTTAAGTTAATTAATATTGGTGATCGAATAGAATGGAAGTTGATCTCTCAAAACAAAATGCAAATGAAAAGGCTCCATTTAATTTGAATAAGTAATTATTCTCCTCGAGGATTCAATCATGACTTCGTCCTCAACAGAAAGTGTTAGTGGTCTAGACGACAGAAAACAACTTGTAAGGAGTCATCTGTAAATAAAAGAACTTGGTAAGAATACTTCGTCAAATTGTCACAAAGTTCAGTAAACTACGGTTTGCATATTCACAATGTTCTAGCATACCTGGAACCTTTTGAATCCCTTCGCTTATTCTAACTAGACTCTGTTACTTTGAAATGTTTACATTTCAATCTCAATAGAGGACTTCGGATAATGCCCCCACACAACTTTTGGCTTTAAAACTACTGGCATGTTTTTAGGCAATTTTTCTTCATGTCAGGGTTCCTGGCAGCCTCAGGAACCCCGTAATATGATTGAAATTGTTCATAACGTCAGAAATATTGAGATTTTCCATAAAATACTACACTATGGACTTTAATTTTGTTTAGAGATTTTTCTTTCAAATAATATTCTTGGAACTAGCGATAAATTCAATACTAGAGCTATATCATTGTTATTGAAAGAGGTATTGCGTAGTGTAGGCAGTGCCGTATAAAGCTACCGTGCGGGGCCCGTGAACAAGGTGCCCTTGATTTGCATTAAGTATTAAAGTATGGAATGTAATATAAAACAGCACATTCACAAAAAGACTTTCCGTGATTTAATCTGGGCAAATTTGGAGATAACACTCGTTAAATCAATATTTCTAAGTCAGTCACTTTCGATGTTCAATCGTGAGGTCGTTTAGACGTTCTTGTCCCATTGCGCACCGTAACACATTTTTAATACGCTTCAACGTTGAAAAAGAACGTTCTCCGCTGTAGTTGGTGATTATCAAAATCAAGTAATTGCAAAACAGTATTTCAATATTTGGGTAACACGATTCCAATGAATTTTCCGTTAACAGTTTATAAACTTGACAGTGGCGGCGATTAGGATTCGGGGGATCCCCAGGAAAATTTTGTTAGGATATTCATACATGTGCCCCTTCTAGAGCAGCCACCACCCCCACACGGTGGGCTCTGCGGGCCCCTTATCGCCGCCATTGGAACTTGAAGTTCCTGAGCCTCATGCTTTTTCTTTTTGCTGTCAATATCAGCAGCCACATGTGTTTTGAGCAGCTGAGCAACCTGCACCAGTCCATTGCCCAGACTGTCTTCCACATCGTCTAGGAAAGAATTGACGATAATTGGAGTTCTTTTTGAAATATTTTCTGCCGAAGTATTGCAAATACCCTGGTCACTTGATGGCAAGCTTCCATACGTTAAGCTAATGCAGACAATTACGACAATAAAAACATGAATTTCAAAATGTTGTCCAGGTGTTCTACACTTCGATTGCAGTAGTGCTTCGATTGCAGTAGTACTTTGTATTTCGCTTGCGTTTTCTTAAATTTTATTGCTGATATCCTTCATAGCCAATTAGGGATTTGGCTTTTGTCTCTTTATCTGAATTTGGATTGTATTGCTTGGAAGTAGCCTTGTAATGATGGAAAATCCCAATATTTCCGTCGTTTTGAACAATTTCAATCACATTACGGGGTTCTTGAGGCGGCCAGGAACCCTGACATGAAGAGAAGTTTCCGAAAAACGTGTCAGTAGTTTCAAAGCCAAAAGTTGTGTGGTGGCATGATTGAATCATTATCCGAAGTCCTCTATTAGCCTCAGTTTGATAAAAACTGTATGCCTCATTTACTTAGGTTATGTTGTGTATTACTGAATCTCCCTACAAAACAAATAAAACGCACTTACCCTATATTATCACTGCCCTTGACATTCGCTCATAACATGAAATTGAAAGTGGGAATAAAAAAGCGATGAAAAGGTCAATAAAATATTTCACAAATGATGATGATGATGAAGTTTCATCGTTTGTATAGTAGAGTATCGCACGATTCATTAAATTTTTCAACTCATTTAAGGAATCCATTTTGTTTTTTAACCCTTTCAATACCAACTTTTTTTTAAGCAAGAGAAAAATTAATTTGTGCTTGAACCTCACTCAAATGAATTCAAATAATACATTTTTGCCATAAAAAAAATGTAGCATATATATTTGAAAAAATTTATTGTGGGTACATTTGTACCCAAAAGTACTTAAACACAATTAGTATATCTCACGAAACTATCGCTGATGAAACGTAAGAAAGCAATTTTTGTCCTTTCGGAGGCACAAATGGATATTACACTTCTGACATTTCCATCTTGACTTGCCTCCACAACCAGGGGTTGTGCATCTCAAAGGTAAAGGTAACTCTGGGTGCTCTGGAAAATGTCCTATATTATCATATTGCACCTCAGAAAGAGGTCTAACTTCATTGTTTTAACGTTTTGCTGCCACTACCGGACTAGATGTATCGCTTTTTCGGTTGTTGCAAGTGTTGACTTTTACGAGAGATTCACCAATTTTCATCCTGAAGTGTAAAAGGTCCATGACATCTTTTTGAGAAATTCCTAGAGTATGCATGTCTTGTTTATACTCCAACTAGGAGTTTGTTATCGCATGAAAGATTAGCCGAACAGTCCACTTTCTACAGCAACTTTTCATTTTGTAGAAAGCGATAAGAGCATCTGATTTATCTATGCCAACCGATTCACGTCAATGAAGGATTTTGATTTTCTATCCCAGCGTTTCACAAGGTTTTCGGTCCACTGGCTTGTTATCTAACCATCTGGTTACTACAATTCCATCTATAGAGATAACTTCTTTCATAGATCCTCTCTCTTTTTTTAAAAATTCCTTTACATCAGTTAGAGGTGGTTTAGAAAACCTATTGAGCCTAGCAGTGCCAGCAAGAAATATTGATTTTTGATTGAGAATTTGCAGAAGATAACAGCTCGTAAAATAATTATCACAGTATAACTTATGCTTATAAGGTTCGAGTTCTTTTGATAATTGTAATAGGACAGCTGCACCCTGTCCATATTTCAAATAGGAAGGCTCTATTTCCGTGGTACTGCCTTGATAGATTAGAAAATTTTACGTTAGTCCATTTTCACCACCTAATAAATAGAGCTTTACTTCCCACGGATGGGGCTTGTTTTTGATGTATTGTTTTATCGACAATCTTCCTTTGAATGGCATGATCTGTTCATCATGCAGACATTAGATTCTACCTGCAGTTCTCTACATCTCTTTAGGGCGGGTTGAAAAATTGGTCGAACTTTCCACAGTTTGTCGTTGCCCAGTCTGGGTTCCAGATTGTTAACACAATGTATGTGGGTGCGAAGTTTGAAAAAACGATTAAGTGTCATTGTTTCTGTAAAAATGTCAACTTTTAACGATTTGTCCCAGTACATACGCAGTCTTGGAAATTTTAGACATCCTGTTAGAATACTGAGCCAGGATACATGGTACAAATTTTTCTGCTGCTGCTTGTGAAGCGTACATATTTGTGTATTGAACTAAATCTTCAAATAAACTTTCTGGAACATATCTAAAAAATATGTAACTGGATATTCCACATAACAGTTTTCATTGGAATTCCGGGATATTTTACGTTTTTTTTCAAAGTAATGAAGTCATCATAGTTACATTCTTCTTCATCCTGTTCTTCTTCATCATCCTCTATTTCTTCCACAGAATCCCCCCTCGTTTAGACGTTCTGGGACATCATCCTTCATTTGTCCAATTCTCTGCCTTACTTGTATCTCTTCTTCGTTATCACTGTCATCACTAGAAACTCCTTCAGACAGCAGACAGCCCTTCTTCTAGCAACTCTTTCTCCGTTAATCGTCTTTTTAGACGCATTTTACCCTGAAATTAAAAATAACACCAAGTCATTTTGGGTACGATTGTACCCATCAAATTTGAGGGACAATTATCTATTTGAGAAAGTAAAATTTCAATAAAATATATTCACAATTAGTAAGAGCTAACACTATTTTCAACATTACACTGAAATATAAACTGCAATTGACTATTATTCCAACTGATATTCCAACAAAAAACTGTACTCACCTATTACTAACAAAACGATTGCCACCATATTACTTTTGACATTAATTTTCATTAAGAATGAAATGACCCATGCACCATCTATGTACACTACACATAAGTATAGTAATTGTAGAATATAAATTTCTTTACACTAGTTTCATTTACAGATCTCTGTGGAGTTATTTGAGTATTAGTTTTAATGGGTACAATTGTACCCAAGATGACTGAAAGGGTTAAATCATCTCATTAGATTTACCGCTCGTGAGATTTCGAAAAAAGTGCTGGCTCTGAGTAATGGCCTTTCCACGTTAACAAAGGCTTCAAGATTGAGGTAGGACTGGAAATTAGTTCTTATAGAAAACTTTGTCAATAATCCAGCAGTTATACTGCACACTCGTAGGGGGCAATAGTTACTCTCTGTTAGTGATACTTGCCGACGAATAAGCATATTTTATAGTATTGAAGACTAGACTTGATCATTTTATCATAATTCGGTGATCATACCAAATCAGGGGTTTTTCTATAATTTGTTTTTTATATTGCCGAATCTTTCAAGCTACTCTAAAGAATGTCCACAAATAAAGCTTCACGAAACGAATAGTAAAATGAGGAATCCTTAAGTGAAGTTTCGAAGTGTGTTATGGATCTTTCTCTTTGGGATTTAAGGAATAGGTTTTGCCTGGGGACTTTTATTCAGAAAAAAGCCAAAGTTGGGCGGAGGAGAATTCTTTGTGGTCTGACGGGTGATTGAGAGATGGCACACAACAAACATGAAACTCGATACAGAAATGTTTTGTTAGCATATATCAGTCCCTAATGTTTCATGACGTGAAATACGAAAGCAAAAGGAAATTCTTGCAAGTGACAGATCACTTGATTACTTACGTAAAGGACATAATGGCACCACATGCGAGAGATAAAATAGGAAGAAATTCAGACGCAATTTGAACTTTCACGTTATTTATTTCAGAAAATCAGCAGTATTGTCAAAAATGTCTTTACTGTCGGAATTCTCTGGTTTTGTAACACAAATCAGGACTCCAAGACAAAAATGCCGATATGGTCCGATACTATTCAAAAGATACCGCACACTTCAATAGGGAAAGTGGCCCCCTATGGAATTACGTGAATTTTTGATGTTATAGTCCAAATCAAACTAAACAAAAAGTCCAATCGGCATAACTTTTTCTATATGCTAGTTTTGACGCTAGAGGCCGCTGAAAACTCTATTTCTTTCTCCATTTTGTTAAACAACTCAAAACGTTATCCTGAATAAATAATTTTCACTATTTTGAGTAATCATTAATATGAGATAATATTAAAAGTATTGTTCATTGGTGTGATTACAGGTGGTCAATTATACAGTATGTTACAGCTAGTTTGGTCAAATTAATACTCCGAATTGATGATGCGACTCAAGGAAGATAACCAAAAGTGGTTGTGTCGAATGAGTATGCAACTATATCTGATTATTTCATTGGCGCTCAAGAATTGTGGCGGAGAAACTCCTCCTGGAGGGTCAACCAAGCCATAATTCACACATTAAGTATAAGTATAATATGGAGAAAATAATGGACCATGACTCAATATATTGAATGTAAAATTTAACGTAACTATTGAACATGGTACCGTTGACCCTAATGAAAATACCCCCAAACTTTGACATCGTTTTCAAAACCGTCTACAGAAAATTGTTTTTTTTTCTACATTGAAGAGATGCAATGTTTTCATATTATCTAATACGTACCCCACAATTTCTAAAATCCTCAAACAAGTTTTAGAACAAATCTGGACTATAACATTTTTATACAGGGTGGGGAAATAGTGCGTAAAAGTTCGATTTCTCAATAGTAAAAGATCCGAACCTAAATCGACTTTCACCGAGCTGATAATAGAATCAAACTTATTTTATAATAAATTTCTTATATAAAGAATATATTAAAAATGGGTTGTCTAATAAAATTCTGTACCGAACATTTTTTATTATTTTTCTAAAAACGATTTTTCATAAAATTATGCAACATCAAGATAATAAGAAAATTTTATACTGGACTTAAAGTATGAAACATGTAGAATCTGCAGACATAGGGTTGTCTATTATTTACCTGGACAAACTACTGGGTTGCCAGGTATAAACAGGTATGTCGATATCAGTTACTTTCACTTGATGTGATAACAAATTTTATATCAACATAAGCGCTGTTTTATTGTAAAGACGTTGATATAGAGTTGTCTGCGAAAAATTTGGTCCTAATACAGGTTTATGAATTTTAAAGATTTAAATTTCAACGCGTGTGGAAATGAGTGACAGAGAGATCCATGTCGAATGTGCAGATATAAGGTTGTCTATTATTTACCCGGACGAACAACACTGGGTTGCCAGATATAAACAGCTAAGTCGATACCAGTTACTTTCACTTGATGTGATGATAGAAAAAATTTATATCAGCATTAGCGCTGTTGTATTGTGAACACGTTGATATAGGGTTGTCTTCGAAAAATTGGGTCCTAATAGAGGTTTGCGAATTTTAAAGACGTAAATTTCAATGCGTGTGAAAATGAGTGACAGAGAGATCCGATGTAACTATACCGTGTAATAATAAAGGACCAAACATCGCAGCCTTGTCTGATCGGACCCTGAATGTAAGAAAGTGCGCATGCTCGGTACATAAACTATGGAGAGTATGGCGTTATTTTGGAGAAGAGAAGAATTATAATATCATATTGCATCTAAAACACGTGTTATTCTGTATTATTCTGATAAAAAATGGCTAAAAAGTGTTTTTTTATGGAGTTCGGACGATTCTTTAAGTCATTTTACAAATGATACTTTTAAAAATTGTTCGTTAAAGCTAGCTCTACATAGTTTACGTACCACATGCGCACTTTCTTACATTCAGGGTCCCATCAGACACGGCTGCGATACTCGGTCCTTTACACGGAAAAAAAATCTGATACTTAGTATACGAAATTCATATACTCATTAGCTGAATTTCATATACCCGGCGTGATAGAAGAACGTACACCTAAGATTATCCGACGAGGGTCACCTGTTCCAAATAAGCTTTGGTGTTTTAGAACTAAACTACATTCATATATTCCCAAACATTCAGTCCCAGAAGGTCAGATGCTCTTGGCATTTTGAGCTGGAAGCCCCGTTCTGCTAATGTAGTAACCTGGGCATGTGAAAATGAGAATCTGGTCGAATATAATTAGGTCCCCAAGATTTGATGACTAGTTACCTCGTATTTTTAACCCACTACACTCGTCACATTAAACTAAGTATCTTGTCATATAAAGCTTATAATCTTGTTATGAGAATCTAGTAGCCTCGTCGAATGAAACTAGTAATCTCGTCTTATGAAACTAGTACTTTCGTCATATAAAGCTACCAATCTCGTCATATGAGGCAAGTGATCTTGTGTCTGGCCGATATTGATCAGTTCTCATATACATAAACAATTCAAGAAATAGAAACTACCCAAAACACCAAAACAATGTCAGTGATACCCGACAAGAGTAGCATTGATGTTGTTTTGGTGTTTTGGTTAGTTTTCATTTCTTGAATTGTTTTCAGACCAACGCTAAAGGTTCGAAATACTAATTCATTTGATACAGTATAAGTCTGGGGAAACAAACCACATGACAACAATTGAAGAAGAAACATAGGCATACATGGATATAGGGACAAATGTAACAAAAAAACATCTGATCTTCGAAAATATTTATTGAATGATAACCTATTTTAATGAAATAATCCTTAATTTGCATTGTTAGTGGAATCGAAACAAAAGATAAAAACATATTTATTTAAATAAACACTCGCACTCTCAAAAAATATAACTCATGTTGACTGTTCCATCTAAAATAACAAAGTAGCTACTTCTTCTTGATACAGGTTGCAACACTGCATTGATGAAAATAGTTTAGACAGGTAGAGCATATTTGATTATGCATGTCCACAAATTTTAGAAATGATCTGTCGTACCATCCTCCAGAAACGTCTCATAGACCATCTAATGCGGAATACCCTCTATAATGAAACATAATAAGTAATAAGTGAATGTATCCACTGATATTTCGAGTTCGTAACTGCATGAACACCTGGAGAAATTTTAAAACTTCATCCAGGCGACTTGGGGCAACATCAAGAATGGTATTTCATGCACAGCAGACGGTTTCTTTAGTTGTCAGTTGTAAATCATATAGCTCTTACTAGTATGGAAGCAATGTAATAAATAACAAGCAGGACGAAAAAGACTTTTACGTTCTAGAACGAAAAGGAGACCCTTTGCTAACTGAGATTTTAACGAAAATGTCAACATTTGAGTTCAATTTAAAAAAATATAGTTTTTGTGATAGGTTGGTATACCGATAGGTCTTCTTGATTCATGGGTGTCGTTAAATAAATAAATGAATATTTCACCAATCACCATATTCAATAATGTGTTGTACTCACCCAAGAAAAGTTGAATGTATTCTTCGTCCAACATGAACCCTTCAAAAAGTTTTCCATAATTTCGGATATGTAATGACAACTTTCATTGAGTAGGTATATCACTCTCTGCAGTCCACACGTTACACTGCTTCAACAATTGGAAATGAAATGACTGAAATGGACGCCGGCCCGACACGAAGCTCACGCTCTATGATTAGTTCATCTCCGTGAAGTTTCGGAGCCAAAAATTTCAGACAGGAATCTATTCTAGATCGACGGAAGATAACTTCAAATCACTGAGAATCTTACGTTCATGTGGCGAGAATATAAGGATTATATGAAATTTACAGTAGAACTGAGCATATATTGCGTATGAAATGCATTTTAAAATTATTATGCTAGAAATCTGCCTTCAGACGACGATTTCTATTAGGATAAATTTTTTTGTCAGTATCTGGAAGCGTTTCTGTTTCAATGTAACATTATATAGCGAATATTGGAATTTCATATACCTGGTATATGATACAGTTTTATAGGACCGTCGTTCTGGTTAATTTTTTTCCGTGTATTATTACATAGTTTACTCACCTTGGATCTCTCTGTCACTCATTTCCACACGCGTTGAAATTTAAATCTTTAAAATTCGCAAACCTCTTAGGACCAAATTTTTCGCAGACCGCTCTATATCAACATGTTTACAATAAAACAGCGCTTATGTTAATATAAAATTTGTTATCACATCAAGTGAAAGTAACTTATATCGACATACCTGTTTATACCTGGAAACCCAGTAGTTTGTCAAGGTAAATAATAGACAACCCTATGTCTGCACATTCTACATGTTTCATACTTTAAGTCCAGTATAAAATTTTCTTATTATCTTGATGTTGCAAAATTTTATGAAAAATCGTGTTTCAAAAACTAATGAAAAATATTTTTAGACAAGCCATCTTTAATATATTTTCTGATATACGGAATTTATTATAAAATAAGTTTGATTCTATTATCAGCTCGGAGAAGGTCGATTCAGGTTCTAATCTTAGACTACAAGTTCTATTGTGATTTCGATTTGAAAACGAAAGTTAACTAGACAATTAGATCCTGTTTAACAATACTTTATTGCCACACATACAGGGCGATACGAAAAAAATAGGGTTGGGAGGTGGAGGGCATTATTTCAAAATGAAATATTAATAATAATATATATTAGTAAATTCGAATATTTGCGTAACCTTCACTGACCCCTAAACTATTATTGATTGTCTCTGGATCGCTTGAACGTTACGAATTTTTGGTCGATGGATCCAAGCAATGCATTCTGTGAAAATTTTAGACGTTACAATGATAGACTTAGAAAAAAATATTTGTTATGCTATTTTATAGACAGATTTGTAATATTTCTCATACTTACTCATGCCTTGAAATTATACAGGATGGCTGAAAAATATTTTTCATACCGAACCTTTCGAATAATATTTTATTCAAAAGGAACAGTCTATATATTTTTTTGACTATGTGGCGTAGATATGGTGTAGAATAGGACTCGTAAACATTTTTTGATTGTAGATCCCTAAGGCGATTTGTTACCACTTTAGAATTATTGAACTCTTGTAAGTAGCTGGAACACACTGTATAAAGGACCAAATATAACAAAACACTTCAAATACTTTTAATAATATCTCATATTGAAATTGGCACTGGACTATAACATATCAAAAATTCAGCCAATTCGACAGGAGACCAATTTCTCTATTTAAGTGTGCCTTTGGTATCCTTTGGTATGTGTGAGTTTTCGGGGTCGAAAATTATAAATTTTATGGGGGTTTTGGGGAGCGTAGATGTTGCAGAATACCCTACAATGCTGATACTTGAATAGGGTAGTGGCACCAGTGAATGGACAGACCCCAGTGAATGAACAATCTTCATGGTTTCCCATATAATTAAGAAATTCGTTTGCTATACGATAATAAGCACCAGGCAAACCGTATTAAGAGGTTATTTTCGTTATTATGCATTCATTGGTTGACAGCTACCACGTGATGTTGAATAACAATATGGCCTCAAAATAGCAGGTGTTGTGATGATAGTTGTCTGCCGGTTCCGCTAATAAGGTATGTTGTAGTATCCGTCTAGGTTTACAATCGTTTATTCTTTCTTTTATCTATCGAAAGCATATTATTATTGGTGTTACTAGTGAGTAGACAGGTCAAATTTTGTCTCTGAATTGAGAAAAAGCTTGAAAGTAATTTATAGGTTACAATTTCGGAGGTGTCTATTCACTGGATCACAAAAATGACAAAACACCAGTTAATGAACGTTTTGTTCATTCACTGGGGTTTATACATTTTTTATTGAATTTACTCAAATGTACACCAAAATGAAGTATATTTTACGTTGAACGGTTGGGTGAACGCATCTAGTGCATATAACCTAGGGATCCAGTAAATGAACAGTACCATAAATATGTGTTCATTCACTGGTTCTGCTACAGCAAACAATAATCCAGTGAATGAACTAAAGAGTTTTTCTCTTTTTCACAGAGATGGATAGAAAAAAATACACCCGGTTCCGTTATACAGAGGATCAGTTAGAACTGGCTCTCAGTGAAATTAGAGATGGCAAAATAAGCCAAAACTCTGCTTCCATTAAATATGGCATTCCTAAAGCAACTCTCAATAATAAAATCAGGGGTATAACTCCTTTGATACGAAAAATGGGTCCCAAAACAATATTGTCTGAAGATGAAGAGAAGAAACTGGAACATTGGATTCTTGCGAAAGCAAAACTTGGATTCCCTATGCACCACAACGAGGTACAAGAAGCCGTTCAGTCAATCCTCAAAGCAACCAAACGGGATAATCCCTTCACCGATGACAAACCAGGAAAGAAGTGGTTGAAATTGTTCCTTAATAGAAGATCTACTATAACTAAGCGTAATACAGAAATAATTTCGAAAGCTCGAGCAGCTGTTACCGAAGAGTCGATCAGATCTTGGTTCAGTGATCTGAAGCAGTATCTTCAGAATGGGGGGTTTGAAGATATCGTTAATGATCCAACCAGAATATTCAACGCTGATGAGACGGGCATGCAGTTCTGCCCTAAAACTGGAAAACTTTTGGGGCCTAAAAATTATAAAGACTTTTATGTAATTAGCAGCGGCCCTGAAAAAAAAAGCATGACGGTTCTATGCAACTTTTCAGCCGCCGGTGTAATAGTTCCTCCAATGCTGGTAGTTCCATATAAGAGAGTACCACGAGATATTGCATTCTCTGTACCAGACACATACTTTTTGGGTAGATCTGAGAAGGGTTGGATGGTCTCAGAAACATTTTATGAATATATAACTAGTTGTTTTCACCCGTGGTTACTACAAAATGAAATCAAACTACCAGTTATCCTATTTCTCGACGGCCACAAATCACATATAAATGTTGAGCTCTTTGAATTCTGTACTGAGAAATCTATTCTCCTGTACTGCTTACCCCCGAACGCAACACACATAATTCAACCCTGCGACGTATCTATCTTCAAACCACTGAAAACATCGAGGAAAAAAGTTATTCAAGACCACAAACAATCGACTAACAAATATATTACCAAATCGACTTTTGCCCCACTATTTAAAAAAGCATTTGAAAATTCTGTGAACAAGGACATTATCCAAAACGGATTCCGTTGCTGCGGATTGTACCCTTTTGATCCCAATGCCATCAATTATGGAAAAACCATATCTGCTAGAAGAAAAAAAAATTTTGAAGATGAACAAAGTGGTGATTCTGAACCGACAATGGATGATTTCCAAGCGACGCAAAGAGTCTTACAATATTTCTTCAAGGACCAATACAAAGATGAAAATAGTGAAATTTTCAGTATCTACCAGCTATGCAAGGAGAAAATGAAAATTGCTGATCACGAAAATGATGTTCTGACATATGATGACTCTATGATAGATGCGATGCCTATTCAATTTGACGACATAACTTATTTAATGGACGACCAAAAAGATGAAATAAAACCACTTTTGAATGAAGATGTCCTCATCGATTTACCGAACGACTGCATGGATAAGGAGATAAACCAGCAGGATGAAAATACACACTCCCAAACGGATTCTGTGAGTGACGAATTGGTAATTTTCTGTGATTCATTCAACGAAGAAAATAATCCCTTTGCTAATAAACATAACAAGTTGGAAAATAACCAGTCAAGAATATTATTCAGTGCACAAAGTGATGGCATATCCGATGATTCAACTGAAATTAATTCTACAAAAAAAAAAATTCAAATCTCTATATTGTCTGATATTACGTTGCAAGAAGGCTCCAGAGAAAACACGTATGATCCTATGCAGAATTTCAATTCAACAAATAATGACAGCATTAACGAACTAGAAAACAAAAGGCTTTCACCTGATGCCAGTACACCTACGACAACTGCATCGTTCATAGACTCTCCCAAACTCTCAAAAATTGATGGTAAAAAGAAGGAAGCATCTGCAGTAGAAGATGCCTGGCAGTCGTATTTGCGCTGGCCCAAAATTGCCGACAGCAAAAACAACAAAAAAGTGAAAAATGCAATGCCCTTTGCTCTTGTTTCCAAAGAATGGAAAGAATATTATGATAAAAAAGAGAAAGAGAAAGATATGAAACTTACGATAGCTAAGCAAAATAAAGAAAACAGAAAAAAAAGGCAGAAGAAAAGAAATCTCAAAAAGTATCACAAAGTAACAAGAGAAGAAAAAAAAATGATGAAAATAATAAAAATGGAAATAACGATAAAAGTGAACCCCAGGAAAAATCTGACATGAAAAATGAGGATGGAAGTAAGAAGGGAAGAAAAAAAAAAGATGAAAATAATGAAAATGAAAATAATGATGAAAGTGAGCTTCAGGAAAAACCTGACATGGAAAATGAGGATAGAAGTAAGAAGAGAAGAGGAAAAAATTATGAAAATAATGAAAATGGAAAAAACGATGAAAGTGAACTCCAGGAAAAATCTGAGGATAGAGATACAGAACGGGAAAAATGCGACATTGGGGATTTTGTGGTAGTTCGATATGATGATGAATATTTCCCTGGTAGAATAGAAAATCGCGAAAATGAGGAATTTGAAGTAAGCACCATGACTCAGTCCAGCTGCGGAAAATTATGGAAATGGCCTACCCCTGCAGATAGAATATGGTATAAAAATGAAGATGTCCTGGAAAAAATTCCGCCACCACAAAAAATCAATGAAAGAGGTTTCTTTGCAATAAAATCAATAAATAATTACTTATAAATTTTAAAAAGGAATGTTCATTCACTGGTTCATGTGTGTTTATTCAGTGGAAATATTTGTTCATTCACTGGTATTTTCAAAAATTTTGATTTATGTATTGAATAAAAAATTATTTTGAATAAATTTATGTTTTTTTTCATGATTTTTCGGAAATATAAACTATTTAGTATCACTCAAAATGAACAGAATTGACATATATGAAAAATCTGATTCGTAGAAGAAATATAGTTTTACACAGTTCCTTAAATGTTCATTAACTGGTGCCACTACCCTACAAACAAATTTGGAAAGTCCACATTTGAAAATATAAGGTCAAGTGTTCTACCACTAGGATTCGTCAGAGTATTCAGTTGTTCTAGATTACAGATATTCAGAAATTGGATAACCAAGCTAGATCTATCACATTTAGTATCAGTCGTAAATTATCATCGGCAGTATAATTAAAATTAGTAATATCAGCAAAACAGTAAATTAGTAGGTGATATATCCAAACAGTTACTTCTGGCAACGACTATATACATGGAACTGTTTCTTCAAGAAATATTATTAGTCGCGTACTATCATTCCACTCTGTATCGAATCAAATATTTTCAAATTCAGAGAAAATGGGCCATGAGTCCCAAGTGTCCCGTAATTTCACTCATAAATCATTTGTTGGTGTTGGTTGATTTCTCACCCCATTTGTTGAAAATAAATTAAATGCTAATGATGTCTGTTTCTGATAGCTGTTAACTACCAATATAGATCTTCCTGTCTCAGTTCATATGGCAGGAGGGAACAAAATAATTCAATAGCGCCAAAGCTCCTGATATCAATGAAACTGAACAATCATATTGAAGCTGCTCATTTTGTTCTAATAATACAAAAGACATACACGCATGGACGGTATCGAACTGATATTTTTTTTTGCTTTCGGAAATAACCACATCTGAGTTGTACTCATTATTCTTATTGTACATCAAATTTCAAAGCTCAATGCCTATGGAGAAAAAAATCATGAGTAGAATCGAGTGTTTTCAAAAGTGTGGAAAAAAATTGTTATTAATTCACACGTGGAATTGGGCGTACTTGGGAAAAACAATAATTTTCTCATTGAAAAAGAATTTTAAAGAATCCAGGCTTTTGAAAATTTCCTATACATACTGGATCCAAATTGGTCCAACATGAATTCAAGATTTAGCTAATTGTAGGTGCTACCTGGCTCACACTTCAACTGAGTGCATTCCTGTCACAGAAAAGTCCTGGTATTAGTTGCAGTAATAAACTTTTATATAAATGAATGAAGGACTAGGTAGACATATAAATGGGAGTTTAGGTATCGATAGAATTTGCTGAAAATTCTGTATGTTACACCTGAGGTATATTATACCAATAATTGCATGATACGCGACCACGATAACAATTGCATCAGTTGGTATCCACAGTGAAATATAAAATTCAATGGGGTTTCTAGGTATCGATAGAATTTGCTGAAATTTCAGTATGTTACAAAGAAGGTATATTATATTATTAATTGCATGATACGCGACCACGATAACAATTGCATTATTTGATACACAGAGTGTAATAGAAAATAGAAGGGGATTTCTAGGTGACGAAGGAATTCGCTGATTTCAATGTGTTACCCTTGACGTATATTAGATTTTCAATTGCAATCTACGCGAGCACTATGGCAACTTCATTCGTCGATATTCATGGTTTGATAGATACTTTACATTTATTCTCATGTAATAAGCTATCAAATACATCGGTTGTAACATCCGTATCTCTCTGGTTCGACTGGAAATAATATATCAATGAGTTGAATGTACAGTTGTGTACATGAAAAAGTCGTACAGCAGATATAGGTCATTGCTAGCCAAGCTTCTCAATTTTAATCAAACTTTCTATCGACTTCGACAGGTAGTCTCATTATTCAAAGTATTTTTGTCAGTAATGCGCATTTTAACATTTTTCTAGTGCATTAGTGCAATGCCTTAATTAGTGTCGTACCTTCTACGACATTTTTATGCACACAACTGTACATGATCCACACTTTTCAGATAGCCGAAATAATGATACCTACTGCTATTTTGATTCATGACATGAAACAGGACCAGGCAAATCTGAGACAAGGGATTCGAGAAGGCGGCATTTTTATTATTGATCAAGGCGACTTGGGCACTTGGGCTTCTCGAATATTTGAATATTGATTATGATATTGCACCATTTTTAGTTAGGGGCCAAAAACAATTTACGACTGAAGAGACATATCAATCATAATTAGTAACTAAAGTGGCTAATGACCATATCAGTCGATGCCAAGACACCAAAGAAAAAAAAATAGTAACTAAAACGAGATGGATTGTGGAATCACGGAATGGACACTTAAATTATTTCGGAATGTGATTCAAATACAACATTGCTCTAACTTGGAAGAGTTTCTAAAAATGACTTGTGCTATGAATGATTTATTTCACAAACCTATACTTTTGCAAAATGCAGATGATGATTTAGCCCAAAAGAGTGCACCAACTAGCTCAAACTGATAACTTATTACAAAAAATGAGAGTTGAACGTGAACGTTTGCATAAAATAATACTAATAATTTGAGACGAAGCGAAGGTGTGTGGATAGAAATAGGCCAAAATCAGCTTAATTTTCTCAGAATGGAGCTGCAGTGTATTTTAGACAAAAGTTTCGGTTCATATCGAGTTCGTTTAGCACCAGATATAACCAAAAGATACATAGGTCATAATAGAGTACGCGAATTTATTTTTGAGACTCAGTTATTGATAACAGCTCGATTGTACTCTCGATTTACCCAAGCAAGAAAGCCTACTTTGTACATATTTTACAATGAATACCCATCAAATAATCATAACCAAGGGCCAGATGAAGAATCAAAAAGCGGTACTTGTTGTACTTGCAAAATAGGTGCAAGAATTCTTGGAGCAACGTGAACACATAACGTTGCTAGCGTCATATGATTAATAGGTTATTTATAGGTTATTGTATACCGTAATAACTCTTTATTCTGCAGGAAGATAAATCAAAATTGTTATTCAAATCATTGAAATCTCGTGGTTCCACTAGAGTCCTGCACGATTTACTGTTGCTGCCCCTGAGATGGCGTATGAAGTTAGAAACAAGGTCTACCCAGAGTATATAGTGGCTAATGACCTGCGCTGTTGAAGAAAAAAAAATTGTAAACAAAGAACCCGCTGAATTGTTTGTTGCATAAACTGAAATGTTCTTCTTTTTCTTTTTTCTCTCTTCCTAAAAGTCAAGTAGATATTATAATGTACTGTCATGTGTTTACATCTCTTGGCTAACACGCTGAAGCATGCATTTGCCTACTGTAATAGCTCAAAATTAAAGTATTTTTCAACAACTTCTTCTTTGTATCCAATTTCAAGAAGATCTTGAAAAATCTGTCTACAATTAACAATTGACTAAGTATGTACTCCACAAAATTAAAAGATTATTTCACTCTTATCTTGATGGAACTGGAACATACTCTTCCCATAAAGAAATTTGTTTCTTCATCAATCCACTTCCAGTCTGCACCGCTTGGTATCGGGACGACGATAGGTATCTTTAGCAATTGTTACTTCTGCAACCTTCACGTTTCCGTCATTCCCTGGAAATACTCCTGTGACTTTACCCAATTTCCAGGAGTGTCTAGGAAAATTTTCATCTACGACGATGACAATATCTCCCAATTGGTTATTGTCGGTCCATTTAGTTCTTCTAGAAAGTGTTGGAAGATATTCTTTCGTCCATTTCTTCCAAAAATTGTTAACAAGCATCTGTGATTTACGCCATTCCTTTCTCAAATGAGTTCCTGAATCAAAATTACCAGGTGGTTCATCCAAATTTTGGTAGCCTATAAGAAAATGGTTAGGCGTTAGAGCTTCAGGGTCATCGGGGCTTGATGAAACATAAGTGAGTTCACTATATTCTCAGCCTCTGCAAATAAGGTAAGTAGTGTCTCATCCCGAATGCTATGACCATGGTTAACAGTTCCCAAAGCCGTTTTCGTTGATCTGCCTAGGTGTTCCCACGCTCCTCCCATGTGTGGAGCTGCTGGTGGGATGCAGCTGAATTAAATCACTTTAGTTGTCATATAATCTATTATTAAATCTTTATGCAATTCTTGCAAAGCGCGACAAAGTTTTTCAGCTGCTTCTCTTGAGTTGGTCCCATTATCAGAGTATATTTTCTGCGGTTGTCCACGTCTTGCAATCATTCTTCTAATGTCCATAATCGCTGATCCAGTGGTAAGACAATGGGCTACTTCGAGATGTATGGCTCGCACAGCAAGGTAAGTAAATATTACACCCAATCTCTTTTCCCCGTTGTCTACCAACAGTCACCAATATAGGACCAAACTACTATCGAACAGTTATTACAGAATTTCTTATTTCTGTTTAGTGATGCCAACCCTCAAATGTTTTCCAAACCACCAACATGAAGGCTTCTACTGGAGGGTAAATTATAGCAAATGGGCATGTACCCACAACAATATAAAAAATATTGTTGTTGAGTTTCTTCAAGATTCATTTCATTCATTCTATGGAAGATATAATACGGAATTCTATTAGTAAATATTGTAAATATTGAGATTTATAGATAATTTAATAATAGTCCGATGCTGGGAACGTAGATTGATAAGAAATAAAAATATTCCCGATTGATATTATTTCCAGTAGAACCGGACGAGATAAAAATGTTACAACTGATGTATTTGTTAGCTCATTGGATGAGATGAAACATAAAGTGTTCATTAAACTCTGTTTATCGACGAATGCAGTTACCATCGTGTTCGCGTAGAATGCATTTGTAAATCTGACATACCTCAGGTGTAACATACTCAAATCAGCAAATTCTATCTTATGTTCTAATAAAGTGCGAAGTTAGAAGATAGAAATAAATAAGCTTTGTTTGGTTGAGCTGAGGATTTTGAGTTGAAATCTTAATTTTTGTCTCTGAATCTGTAATCATGAATCCCCTATATCAGCAGGTATGTAATGTAATGTCTTTGGATCGCAATTGATAAAATATAATTTGGGTAAATATTTTGAAGATATTTCATGATTTGATCTACGTCATCAACCAACTTTCTAGTTTAATGGCACCATGAAATGCATTTTTTGTAAAAAAAGTTCAATAACATACCTAAATAAGTATGCTATATCTCAATGATGGATTCTATCTACATTGTAATAAAAAATTTATACATGTGGCTAGAAAATAAGTTTTCATTAAATGCCTATTATAATTGTTTTTTTCATTTATTCAGGAACAATAAAGTAAATATATGGTTTCTGTAAATGAAATTCACATATTCCGTTGCTACTGTTTATGGAAATTATTTGCAGAATTCCTGTATTTTGGTATGTACCTATCTACTCATCAGGAACCATGTGGAATATTTACTGTGTTTCTTTTGAAATATTCCGGGAATGTATTCCATATGCAGTAATATTGTGTTTCATAAATGTTGTTATCGGAACATTTGCTGTGAAACATATCTGAATGTATTCAAATAAAATTATCCTATATTTTTTAAACATTTCTTTCAATACATTACGTGTGAAATATATTTGACAGTATTCATACACAGTTATGTTGTGTCTCAGATGCATTTCTATCGAAACATTTCCTACGAAACCTTTCATACTTAGGTCATTTCTGGTGCCTGGTATGTTTCACAAACATTTCTGAGTCAAAAGATGAAACGAACAGAACATGTTACATCAAAGTTGAAAATCGGTTACGCTAACTTGAAATTAATTTACCCACATCGAAAATTCCTGAAAAAAAACACCAAAAAAATGTTATGTTACTCAATTGTCCTCTGGCATATGAATTTTTGCGATACTATATGGACCACTTTTGGACAGTCATGATGCTAGGCGAGTGCAAAAACTACAGAACTCCTGTCTGCGGTTAATATTCGGTCTCAGACGAAGACAAAGAATAAGTCACAAACTGCCTGAAATCAAATGGCTGAACATGTATAATCGTAGAATACTTCATGCAACTATCCTCTACTATAAATTTATAAAAATTAAACGTCCACCATATTTATATAGAAAAATAACTGATTTCGCATCAGAAAGCTGAATTTATAAGCCTTTTAATTTCAAATTCACGTTTCGGATATTACTGGATTTTTGTTTTGGTTTTTTTTTGTGAATTTGGATTAATAAACGTCTTGTTATTATTATTATTATTATTATTATTATTATTTTTTTCCCGTTGGGAATGTACCAGTCAGGCCCTGTCTCCGGTGCTCCGATACATCCGGAGGGCGCGCTGGTGTCGTTAACCCCAATAACCACTCCCTACGTCCGTAGGGTGAGTGACTATTGGGTCCGAGAATCATGTGCCCTGAGTAGACGGAGCGAACCAAGGATGACGGCCTTCTGCATTCTTGCTGCTAAGATTTCTGCCATATTACGGCAAGCAGGTATTATCTTCAAGTTGGAGAGCAGTGTGTATTATTATTATTATTATTATTATTATTATTATTATTATTATTATTATTATTATTATTATTATTATTATTATTATTATTATTATTATTATTATTATTATTATTATTATTATTATTATTATTATTATTATTATTTTTTTTTTTTTTCCGTTAGGAATGTACCAGTCAGGCCCTGTCTCCGGTGCTCCGATACATCCGGAGGGCGCGCTGGTGTCGTTAACCCCAATAACCACTCCCTACGTCCGTAGGGTGAGTGACTATTGGGTCCGAGAATCATGTTCCCTGAGTAGACGGAGCGAACCAAGGATAACGGCCTTCTGCATTCGCGCTGCTAAGATTTCTGCCATATTACGGCAAGCAGGTATTATCCTCAAGTTGGAGAGCAGTGTGTCCATCATTCCACCAAGGACTCCTATGATCAGAACCACCATTTTGACAGAATGGTCCGGATATAACCTGCGGAGTTCAAAGAGAAGATCTCGATATTTAGTCCGTTTTTCCTCCTCTTTTCGAACGATATTCATTTCGCCTGGAGCGGAAAACTCCATGACGAATATCGTTCTACTTTGTTGGTCGAGGAGGACAACATCAGGCTTATTGGCTTGTATTTGCCTGAGGGTGGGGAATGAGTAGTTCCAATAGATCCGGCACCTCTCATTCTCCACCACGGACTCAATATCCCCCGGAACATAAGGCAACACCGGTGTCTCGTCTATACCGTACGAGTGTCGTAGATGGTAGTATAACACTCGTAGCGCCGCGTTATGCCTGTGGATATAGGCTGAGACCGCATAAGATGGGCATGCTGATAGCAAATGCATTACGGTCTCAGGTGCCCCACGACATGCCCTGCATCGGGTGTCAGGGACGTCTATACCCATCACGCGACTACGGTAGACGAGGGTGTTGAAGACACCATCCTGGCAGGCCATTATGAATCCCTCGGTCTCCGACTTTAGCTCACTCGACCTGAGGAAGGCAAAGGTCAAGCTTTTGGATAAGCCAAGGTCTTCGATGTTGTGAAAGAAGACGCCATGCATTGGCTTATCCATATGTAGCTGTAGCAGGACCTCTGTCTCCGCAGCTTTGATGTGAGCTTTTTGCTGAACGGGTCCCAACTCGGTGACAGAGTTTGGGTTAGCCCGTTCAGTGTCGAATACGAGACCGAGTTCATCGGCCGCACGGGTTGCTGCCTTAAAAAGAAATGCTCCAATCCCTGCTTTTTCATGGTCGCGGACCATGCAGAGAAGGGGATCTGAACTCCTGATGACTTTACAGGCCCCATCCAGAACCATTCTGTTATGCATACACTCCAAACTCAAAAGTCCACGGCCTCCCCGTTGTCGGTGAAAGTATAACCGTGGAACGGACGATTTAGGATGCAAGCACCTATTGAGATGCATCACTTTGCGAGTTTTAACGTCGAGTTGTCGCAGCTCTTCCTTAGTCCACTTCATTACTCCGAAAGAGTAGAGAAGGATCGGAACGGCAAGCATATTGGTTGCAGCAACTTTGTTCTTCCCCGACAGTTCTGATGACCAGATCTGTCGGAGTTTGTGCTGATACTTGCCGCGGAGAGAGTTCTTAACTGTGAATACCTCTTGGGAGTGGCGTTGCTCCACCCCTAGGTGAGTATACGTCTCTCCGGCATCCAGATGATGTAGGATGCTTCCGTCTACGAGCTGGACATCCTCTCCGTATTCCTCGCATCGTCCTCTTTTAAGATGAACCGTGGCACATTTGTCGATCCCAAATTCCATTCCGATAGCATGCGTGTACTCTTCCACCACCCTAAGGGACTGATGTAGGTCCCTTTCTCCAGAGGCATATAATTTTAGATCATCCATGTAGAACAAATGGGTGACTTTATGCCTCCGGTTATTATTATTATTATTATTATTATTATTATTATTATTATTATTATTATTATTATTATTATTATTATTATTATTATTATTATTATTATTATTATTATTATTATTATTATTATTATTATTATTATTATTATTATTATTATTATTATTATTATTATTATTATTATTATTATTATTATTATTATTCACGTGAGAGATAATTGTTGTCCGAAATGTTTCAGGCACATAAAATGGTTTACTGGGTAAAATTTCAGCAAGTTTTATCGATATCCAGAAACCCCCTTCTTTTTTCTATTATACTCTGTATATCAACTAAGGCAATAATTGTTATCGTGGTCGCGCAGCATGCAATTATTAATCTAATATACTAAAATTTCAGCAAATTATATCGATACCTAGAATCCCCCTCATATGTGTGCCTAGTCCTTTCTCAACAATATTCTTTCTAATAATAATCTTCAATTCTATTTATCATCACAAGTGGTCGAATACCACCACTTCCAAGTTAAAACCTCGTATAAGCAATCCACGCACAAATACAGCAGTCAACTCTTCTAAACTTAAGTATTAGAATTCAACGCACGTGCATCCTCAAGCGTGCTGTATCCTCGATGAATGCGGTTTTTCTTCTTCCACATTCAGGCAAAATCCCATTAAACCTTTCCCAATTCTTTATATTCGATAACAAAGAACTTATTGAATTTCAAATCGCTGGTGGAGAGTTTCGTGAAAAATAATACGGTCACACAATTTTTTTATCGATATATCTTTTCAACATTCCATCCCTCAAGCTGGTTAGTCTAAATGCATGTTGAAGAGGGATGAAAAAAGTAAAATCTCTAGTTCGGTGGCAAATAGTTGTGAACGGTTCGCGCAAATGGAAATGTAGAACATCGAAACGTATTTCAACTGAACGATGTGAATATAATTGATGTCGAATATTTTCAAATCGAACACCCTGTATATCCTTTAACATATTATGAAAGTCCATACCAGAACTGGTATCCGCATATTGAGCAATATGCCTGACTAAAAAGAGCCCCATGATAATTGCTACCTATGTTTTCCGAAAGAGCATGCATTTTTACACATTCTGTGAAAATTTTCAGGTGTATTTATTCCTTAGTTCGGACTTATTATGAAATTGGAAATAGAAATCTGCAATTTTCAAGTATTTTAGTTATTTTCTTCTTTCGTACCGATTTTTGGGAAATCAACATACCAATTTCCTAAGGAGCGTGCATCTCTACACATTTTGTGAAAATTTCCAGGTGTATTTATTCCTCAATCCGGACTTATTATGATATTAAAAATAGAAATCTCCAATTTTCAAGTATTTTAATCATTTTCTTCTTTCATACCGATTTTTGGGATATCAACATATTATTTTCCAAACAAGCTTGCATTTTTACACATTCTGTGAGAATTTCCAGGTGTATTTATTCCTCAGTTCGGACTTATTATGATATTAAAAATAGAAATCTCCAATTTTCAAGTATTTTAATTATTTTCTTCTTTCGTTCCGATTTTTGGGAAATCAACATATCATTTTCCGAAAGAGCATGCATTTTTACAAATTCTGTGAAAATTTCCAGGTGTATTCATTCCTCAAGTCGGACTTATTATGAAATTAAAGATAGAAATCTCCAATTTTCAAGTATTTCAATTATTTTCTTCTTTCGTACCGATTTTTGGAAAATCAACATATCATTTTCCGAAAGAGCAAGCATTTTTACACATTCTGTGAAAATTTCCAGGTGTATTTATTCTTCAATTCGGACTTATCATGAAATTAACAATAGAAATCTCTAATTTCCATGTATTTTAATTATTTTGCGCTTTCGAAGTGATATTTGAGGAACCTACATTTCATTATCCTCCATTGAAATTGTGCATATGAGTTTTTTCCTTAGTTTCGATTCATAAGGAAATTAGCGTAAAAAATCTATAATTATAAATAATATACTGAATTTTGAAATAACAACTATTATATTTCTTCCAATTGACTCGACAGATTATTTAACGAAAAACCAAAATGTTTTATTTTTTACCGCGTTGTGTCCAAATTCTAAATTTTCCTCACTCGATTTCTGAAACATCCCAATAGTTTTCACTGATCTGTAAGATTTTCAAGGTGCCTATATTTTTCATTGAATTTGTAGAAAAATCAATATCACCAATGTTGAAATTTCGCAGTTTTTCATTTAATGTGTTATTTCCGTTTCACTGAAAGTTCTTTTACAAATCACTTCAAGAAAAATTTAGTAATTTCTACATTCTATAAAACTTTCTATAGAGGTGTTTTCTCGATCCAGACTTGTGAATTAAATCAAAAACATTCGCTGCAACCAGGGATTTTTTCAAATATTTTACGTTTTTTTAAGACTACTCACTACTTTTATTTTCTATTTCAACTTGAACATCATACAGCTCGAGCTAATCAATGCCGAAAAATTTGATATTAAATAATAGTAAAATTTTCAATTGCATAAAATCCGCGCTACCAAATCGTCGCTGGCGACCAATTTCACAAAATCGTCGCTGGCAAATTCGTCGCTAACTTCACACACATTCAGTCTTCAGCAATTTCTAGTAGACATAAAAAAAAAATCTTAGTACTGCGAAATACGAAAAAGGAAAAGCCGTGAATATAATGGAATATGTATCCCAACTCCCACCCTACACAAAAGTCCTCGCAACGCGACATAAATGATGTATTTACTCCGAAACACAATTTGACGAACTTCTGAAAAATAAATATAATTCATTTCATTTGAGGTCCTCGCATCCTCACACAAATTCAAATTATGTCCTCGTATCGTCACACAAATTAGGTATTCAATACAAAATGTAATGTAATTTCAAATATTCCACTTGCTTTTTTATAGATTCGGAGTCCTCGTATCTACACACAAATGCCGAAGAGGTCCTCGTATCGACACACAAATGCCGAAGAGGTCCTCGTATCGACACACAAAATCGAGTCCTCGCAAAGGCTTCGGAGTCCTCGTATCTACACACAAATGCCGAAGAGGTCCTCGTATCGACACACAAATGCCGAAGAGGTCCTCGTATCGACACACAAAATCGAGTCCTCGCGAAGGCTTCGGAGTTCTCGTATCTACACACAAATGCCGAAGAGGTCCTCGTATCGACACACAAATGCCGAAGAGGTCCTCGTATCGACACACAAATCGAGTCCTCGCAAAGGCAGATATCTCACTTTTATTTGTGTGGATTTTTGAATTTGTGTGTCCTCGGATGATATGTAGAAATTGGACAGGAGTGTGTTCATCAATCGATCGTTGCACGCCTAGCGGTGTGTTTGGTGAACTGAGCGTCCGTAGTAATATGGTCTTCAGAGGACATCGTCTTTTTTTGATTTATAGGTACATCCGAGGTCGGAATGATGCTTAGAATACCAAAATGAAGTCAAACTGTTGCGAGGACAGGGTGTGTGTCCTCGCATGCTAAATTATCCTCGCAAGACCTATCTGGTACGGACGAAAGTCCTCGCATGGCTACAAATGCCCACGCCCACACATACACACATATAATTTGTTATATAATTAACAATAGCTGAGTCGATCCTAATTTTGAGAATGAGAAAAGGATAAGACAAGTTGCAATAATGTAAATAAAAGAAAAACAAATTATCAGTATTCCAGTACTCGAGGCAGATTGTTGCACAACAATTCGGATTTCAACTTTTTCTTGAAACTTGGTATTGACAGTTATTTACCCAATTGTATGAAATTATCGATGAATCTAGGATTTTCATTTAGAAGAAGAGCCTTGGTCGTATTTTGTTCGGCTACTTGCATCTAGATGGCTTCTCGAAGTGCACTCAAGCGATGACGCAGTAAATTCCTTTAAATCTCATCGGAGCCAAAATGATCGTACCCTACCTCGTTACATTATGTTAATCACATCTTTATGAAATTGGATTTGAATAATATTTGAATACCGTTAACTCAACCACGCCGACTAGATTGCACTATATATACAGTGTGGAAAAGCCGTGTGAAATACAATCTTTATTTCAATTGTTTTGCATATTTATAAAAAATCCAGAACATTTCAATTAGGTACAGATTTTGAAATGACATCCTCCAATGACAAAATATCATCCGTACTTTCAACCCCCTTTGAGTGGCAGTTACACTCCACAAATTATTTAAATGTGATACACCATTCAAAAGGTCAAAATTAACAAGAAAAAACAAAATCTTTCGTTCCGTTCCTGATAATGTGAAAGATAAAAAATAACATGAATATAAACGTAAGAGATGTTTAAAATGCTCTCCTCGTACGTCTTGGCAACATCCTAATCTTCAATATTGTTTTAGAACATCTGTGGTGTGACCGACCCAACCGTAATCGTTATTTTTGAAGTCAACCAAATCTACTAGTTTAGTTTTGTATATCATATTTTTCACATATCCCCGTGAGAAGGAGGCTGTTCCATCTACCCTCGTTTCTCTATCCACCGATTTAGAGATATTCGGTGTAGGTTCTGCCAGAAATTGATCTGATAAAGTGACAATGCTTTATATTGCTGGAACCATATCATATTAGCTAGTTTGTTGTAGTTAGTTTGTTGGATCAAGATATCAGTTTGTCAATGTTGGCACAACGTTATTTTGTAATATTTCTCATTCATCATTCTCATTCAAATTTGCCGTCTATGAAAAATCGACCAATGACATTATATCCAACTATACGTGTCCAAACAGTAACCTTTTCAGGGTGTGATGTATTTCCAGTGAGGGTTTTCCGTAGACCAGTAATGGCAATTTTGACGACCAGTGTGTCCGTGAAGCGTAAAAGTATTCTCATCAGAATACAAGACATTCCAATTGGATCACGTTATTATCTTACATTTTCATAATTTTTTGTCAAAAATACGTCCTTCGATCAAAATCATCTTCCATGAGCTCCTCAGTTGCTATCATTTAATAGAGATGCATTTTATTTTATTTCAATATTGGAAGAATCGATTAATGGCTAATATCAATTGTTCCGGCTGCTTGTCGAATTGAAGTTTATGGGTTTTCCTCAAACTCAAGCAATACCTCCAATTAAGTATCAAAATATGTATGGCTTTGGAAGGTGCTCCTTTATCTGCCTTACATTTCTAAGCTTGGGAAACTGATTCTCTAGTTTACTCATTGTCCATTGGGACATAGGCAGCAAATCCAGAATTTTTCGAGAATTCGCAAAGCAACTTCGATCTATATTCAACTGTTATCTCTGTAACCAATCATCTGCAGAATTGTTAGTTTGTGCATTTCTGTAAAACAAACTATGTTTCTGAATTGCAATTGACGATATTGACTAGTATAATAACACTGACAGTTATTGTTATAATTTCACAACAACTGAAACAAAACTAACATTACCATGGTAACATTTTCGTTAGTAGACTGTCAGTATAATGAAGAATTTCATGATGATAGATGATAGATCGAATCAAGTCTATGGATGTTTGTTTGATGGGTAATAAGTTTTTGACATTTGATAGTTTTCATAAAGTTAATTTCAAAAAATGAGTGGTGTGGTGATGCTAACAGTGATATTCTGAATTTGGTACCCCTAATGTAATATTTAATCCATAAATAAGGCAGAAATTGGATAGAAGTGTTAATTTAGGGTTGACAGGATTTTACACGATGGAGGTGGTGGGTTCAGTTCATTAAATGACATTTTTAATTTTTTTTAATGAAATCGATCAGAGTAATGTTCCCGTTCTATATTTTTCGATATTTACATTTTCAATTACGGCATGAAAGTTGGTGATAGAAATAACTGTCTTGAACAGATAATAGATTTCTAATAATATGATTAAAATAGTCGTAGAAAAACTTTAGTGTACGATATACTATTGCTCACTTTTTCATTATCAAGAAACGGTATGAGTATCAGTTTATCGAGTGTTGTAGCGAATTACGTCCTTACGATTGATAATTTTTTTCTTCAACGAAAAAAAAAAAATTTTACAGAGAATGAAAGGTCCTTTTAAATTATGTATCGCATACCCCTACTTTCTTTAAAAAAATTAGGAGGTTGTAACTGTCACTCGAAGAGGGTTGGAAGTATTAGGGATGAAATTCATGAAGGATGTCATTTCAAAATCTGAAATTGAAGTGTTTCGGGATATTTTTTAAATTAACACAATAACTGAAATGACGAATTCATTCTATTTGGCAGTTCCACACCCTACACTGTGAATATTTTTTCATTTAGATTACATGATCCCATATGGGTAATGCGTTGCCATGCATATACATGTAAAGTTAGATACCTCATGCAATATAACGTGAAGTCATAACTTGACTTCAAATGTGAATTTTCAATATATTCCATGGATTATCACTTGTATAATTATGTAATATTCTCCATTATTCCAGATTCAATGGTGATTTCTACATGTTCGTTTAGGTGTTTTTACCATTATATTCAAGTAGTGTCAATTGACATACATGTTTCGGTGTGCATTATTGAATAAATATTCAAGTATTTGTGAGGAATATCAATCTTTGTTGTAAACTAAACTTGGATTAACATTCATTTTTACATAACTCGAATGTGATTTTCCATAACTTCCCCGATATTCACTTGTATTTTGATGTGATTGTCCCCCTAATTACAGATTTAACGAAAATTGTTACATTTCTGTTAATGTGTCTTTACCATTGTTTTCAAGTGTCAACTAACTTTACATATAGGATTATAATAACTTACCAGAGGAAATTACATGTAATAAAGCATTGAATTACATGCTCACTGTAAAACACGGGAGAAATGGAGGACATGTACCTAATTTTACATTAAAATTTCAAATTAAGTTCACAATCAGGTTATAATACCAGGAGCAGTATATATATATATATATATATGTTCGGAAAGGTTTCCGCGGTCAGAAATATGTACATTACTAAGTTCATGGGTTGAACCGCGTTGAGAGTTTATAACTCGACGTTTCGGCTCCTGCTTTGGAGCCATTTTCAAGAGTGTGACTGCGAGGCCTCTATCTGCCTACTCCTCGAGTCGTGGTCTTGAGAGATATCAAGGTCTCAACCTGCCTACTCCTTGATCTCAAAAGACGATCCGATGTTGGTTGCACTGTAGTATTTATAGGTGGTTGGTTACCTGGAGGTGGGCGGGTCTTACGGGTTTTCTTGTTTGTCTTGTCTGCTGGTGCCTGCTGTGTAGTTGGAGTTAATGGGATAATAATTGATTGCGGATAAGTTTCACGTGGCCTGGTAATTACGGTTGGAAGAAGGGGCTTCCAAATGGGGTTCAATTTACGGCTATCATCTTTAATGTTAATATCCATCCAAAGTCTTCTTCCCTTACATCAAAGGGGTGACGGACAAAATCAGTCGACTTTTCAGAAAAGCAAATATCAAAACCATCTTTACCACAGAACAAAAACTATCACACCTCATCAGACCAACAAAAGACAATTCCCAACGAAGACCATGGTATTTACGAAATTCCCTGTTCTATCTGCCCCCACTCTTATATAGGAGAAACTTCGAAACAGATCCATTTTCGATCCTATCAACACTCCCTTTCAGTTAGAAATCGAGACACCAGCTCCGCATTAGCTCTTCATTTCATCCAAACGGGTCACCCCATAGATTTCGAGAAAACAAAAACCATCGCCCCAGTACGTTCAAGAACTTCTCGTTTTATCAGAGAAGCCATCGAAATCGAAAAACGGCCTGATTGCCTGAACATTAAAGATGATAGCCGTAAATTGAACCCCATTTGGAAGCCCCTTCTTCCAACCGTAATTACCAGGCCACGTGAAACTTATCCGCAATCAATTATTATCCCATTAACTCCAACTACACAGCAGGCACCAGCAGACAAGACAAACAAGAAAACCCGTAAGACCCGCCCACCTCCAGGTAACCAACCACCTATAAATACTACAGTGCAACCAACATCGGATCGTCTTTTGAGATCAAGGAGTAGGCAGGTTGAGACCTTGATATCTCTCAAGACCACGACTCGAGGAGTAGGCAGATAGAGGCCTCGCAGTCACACTCTTGAAAATGGCTCCAAAGCAGGAGCCGAAACGTCGAGTTATAAACTCTCAACGCGGTTCAACCCATGAACTTAGTAATGTACATATATATATATATATATATATATATATATATATATATATATATATATATATATATATATATATATATATATATATATATATATATATATATATATATATATGCTGAATACTTGTTTCAAGGAGCAATAAATGTTCCAGTGACTGTAAAACAGTCGAAAACAATCCTTTAGGAACTCACTATACCTTTGTATAGATTGTATGGCATATGTCCGACAGAAAACAACTACTTCTCTGGCTAATACCTCGACAGATATTGAATTATATCTGTCAGACATATGTGCAAAGATCCTTACTTTGAAGGAACAACTTTGCAAGAGCTCTCAGAGACAGACAGCAGGACACCGCCTGATCCAAACAAGGAACCAACTGCAGACCGGTTTCGGGATGAAGTCCCTCATCAGTGCAGTCCTGGTTATCACGATTGTATACACGCGGGGGCCCGGTGCCCGTCATCGTTTGCCGGGATGAATACTGCAATCGCTTACAGGATCCACCACGGCATCAGATTAGAGAGCGCTCCAGAAGGACATTTCGGATGCGAAATGGTATATGGAATATATCAGTATATGCCATACAATCTATACAAAGGTATAGTGAGTTCCTAAAGGATTGTTTCCGACTGTTTTACAGTCACTGGAACATATATATATATATATATATATATATATATATATATATATATATATATATATATATAAATGAAAATAGAGTATATTTCGTTTTAATTCCGAGAGTTCTAACCTTTGACAGCTGTTTCGTGCTAACGCACTCATCAGAAAGTGACTGTAGATGTCATGAATAACTTCCTGTTATATATATATATATATATATATATATATATATATATATATATATATATATATATATATATATATATATATATTATATATATATATATTTATATATATATATATATATATATATATTACATTTTGGCATGTATTTTTCCATTCACTTTTTACTTTGTATGAGATTAGACAAAGGTTGGAGGTTTCTTCATTCATTACTTGGGTATGGTTCAAAAATGGATTCAGAGAATCATCAACAAAAAAAACATTGATTGACCTGTTATACTCGGACAATGCTATTTTCGATATAAGGCAATTATTTTGTCAACGTATATTGATGAATATTCATAAAAATAAAATAAAATTAAAACTGATTGAACATCAATACGACACCAGAACAAAAAAGAAAGCCACAGTTGTACTTAACCGAGAAAAAACTATCGGCCAACGATCTGTTCAATTTCTAGCACCTAAGATATACAATTTACTACCAGACAATCTTAAGAACATGAAACATATCAAAGCATTCAAGTTTACCGTTAAAGTATGGATCAAAAATACCGAGAGAAAACTCCTAAATGATCTCATCGACCTAAAATTTATGAATTAGTTTTAGTCCTACAAACCAGATGACCGCACCCGATATAAGATTTACAACCGTACTTGGAAACAATCGAACAATCGAAAATGTCGAACAAAACAGGAAACGAACCAAAATACCGAAACGAGTCAATACCCGATTACGACTATACCCGATTGAGACTATTTATACCCGATTATGACTATGTTACAAAACCTTACTATGAACACAACTCAAATACGACAAAATAAACCGGACTTAACCTATCACGAAAATGATTTATTTCTCCTATGTAACCATAAAGGTACTTATCTGAAAAAAGCTCGAACTTCGTTCGATTTCATGAATATACAGGGTGTTAATCAAGTACGTTGACAAACTTCGGGAGGTGATTCTTTGAAGGTTTTCAGGACGAATAGTTCATATAAACATATGTCCCAAACGTCTTGGTTTTCGAGATACAGGGCGATAAAAATACATTTTTTTCAAGATTTTTTAGAGTTAACTTCGACATTTTCGACAATAATCAATTCAAATTAGGCAAGTACAATCCATTCAATAGGGCGCACGATACAAATAAAATATTTCTTAAATAATTCACAGGGTCCTCCTTTTTTCAGAGTCAAGCTTTGTTCAACCCTTCAGAATTTTTTTTTCCGCCGCCACTGACATATTATGAGAAAGGAATAATCAATGTTGTTTCATTTAACATCTTTTTGATATCTTGCATTTTTTCATTTACTTGTACGGTTCAGGGGCTATAATGAAAATTTTAATTTAAACATTTTCCAGTGTGGCATAACATTAGAAAATTTGAAAATTAAACATTTTCAATTATTGTAAATTGATGGAAATATTTTTTCAGAATTAGAAAAATCTACGATGAATAAAAATTATACAATAAAAAATATAAAGACAAGCTTTTATACAAATGCACTGAAAATGAAAAAATAATTTGTTTCATTTTTTGTAGGTTATTCTGTGAGTATCAAAATCTTTCTGTACAAGATTACCTAGATCAAACAATGAAATGAATTATTTTTTCCTTTTCAGTGTATTGTATAAAAACTTTAAAATGTTTTCTTTTTATAATTTTCATTTTTAACATTTTAGTTTATTTTTTATGTGAAACTGAAAATCTCCAACCCAAAAACCATCACATACCAATTTTGAACAGAATCGGATCATAATCACAAAACTCGTCCGCCATATTGGAGCCGCCATTTTGTTTTTCAACAAACATTTTTTTAATGCATTGTCACCGGAATTACGGAAACCTGCCAAATTTCAAATTAATCGCAGTGTTAGAAGTGGGTCAAATTCAACTTTTATTAAATTGTTTGTTAGTTAGTTACAAGTGAAGCTAAATAAAAGCTTGTTATTGTAAAGATGTGATTTCTTTTTGTGATATCTAACAGAAAACTACTATCTCCCCGTCACTGCTGTACGCTGGATATTAAACTGGATCTGACAGATATTGGGAAAACCTTAACTTTCAACCTGAAGATTCTGATGGTAAAAATGTGCATTTTCATTGAGATATTTGATTAAAAATGTTTTTACCCATCAGTCTTGATAGAGAACTCATACAAATTTTTTGTTATTTTAAAAAAAGATATTTTTTAGTTTTCAATTGAACGTTTCCTTTTCAACATAAAAAACTTCCGAAAGGTAATCCTGTAATGGAAGATAGTTAATAGGGTTTATCTAATAGTCGCAGATCATTACACATTTGATTTTCATTTATGAATCTCTGGTCATAACTCCGAAATGTATGGAATGGCTGATGGTAACGCTCGTGCCGCCAGACGAATGTATCTAGAAAGATTTCCACAACGTCATATTCCCAGCACACAAATGTTCATCAATATTCACTCCCGTCTTCGTGAAACGGGTACTTTCAAGAGGTCTGCTGTTCTCATAGGAAGACCCAGGAGAGTTAGAACAGTTCAGATAGAAGAAGCTGTACTTAACGAAATTGAGCAGCATCCAGACACCAGTACAAGACAAATTGCGGCACAGTTTAACGTAACCCATGTATTGGTATGGCAAATTTTAAAAGAGCAACAACTTTATCCCTATCACATACAGCGTGTTCAAGCTCTTCTGCCAAGGGATTTTCCAAAGAGATTAACTTTTTGCACTTGGATTCGAAATAAATTGTTGGAAAATCCATGGTTTTTATCTCAAGTGTTATTCACCGATGAGGCATGCTTTTCCCGTAAAGCCATTATTAATTTTCACAACAATCATATGTGGGCTGATGAAAACCCACACGCCGTGATTGAAAACCATTTTCAAGAGACGTTTTCTATGAATGTTTGGGTTGGAATTGTAGGGAATTTGCTTATCGGGCCACATTTTCTGCCTCATTGACTCAATGTTGACCATTATCGACATTTTCTTGAATTCATCTTACCTGGACTCCTAGAAGAGATCCCACTGAGGGAAAGAATTGGAATTTGGTTTATGCATGATGGTGCTCCAGTACACTTCAGATTGGTTGCACGCCAATATTTAGGAGAGAATTATTCTGATCGCTGGATTGGGCGTGGTGGGCCACAACTTTGGCCACCAAGGTCACCCGATATGAATCCACTTGATTTTTTCCTCTGGGGGCACCTTAAATCATTAGTGTACCGAACTCCAGTTCAAAGTGAAGAAGACCTGAGGAATCGCATACAGGAGTCATGCGGAATTATAAGAAACACTCCTGGTATTTTTGAGCGTGTCCGCCAGTCTATGGTTAGGCGCATAAACGCATGCATTGAAGTTGGCGGTGGCCATTTCCAGCAGCTGCTCTGACATATCAATTTCAATAATGGTCCTTTTCTGAACTTAATTTTATTCTTAGGGAATTTATGTTACTTTGCTCTAGTATTTGATAATAAAGTTATTCACTATTGAAAATGTCCAAAATTATTTTGCCATAATTAACTTTGTGCAATACATATTCAACCTGAGTTATGGTAAAAAATGTATGGGAGCTCCATAACATTACATTTTCTCTACACGAGCAGAAAATAGCTATTTGTGTAATGAGAACAAAATGACGTATTGCGTCACGCGCTAATCTTTGGAGAGTGGCAATGACACTTCGAGAAATGAATTATTTTATATCATGCGCACTATTGAATGGATTGTACTTGTCCAATTCGAACTAATTTGGATCGATTATTGTCGAAAATTTCGAAGTAAACTCCAAAAACTCCTAAAAAATGTATCACCCTGTACTTCGAAAACCAAGCCGCTTGGGACATGTTTATATGAACTTTTCATCTTGAAACCTTTCAAAGAATCACCCTTCAAGTTTGTTAGACTATTTGCTTCTCAAATTTCTTTGTTATGCGTTACTGGAAAATGTTTGCGTTAATATTTTCATTGTAACTCCTGAACCGTACAAGTAAATGAAAAACATCAAGAGAGCAAAAAGATGTTAAATGAAATAAAATTGATTATTCCTTTCTCATAATATGTCAGTGGCGGCGGAAAAAAAATTCTGAAGGGTGGAACAAAGCTTGACTCTGAAAAAAGGAGGACCCTGTGAATTATTTGAGAAATGCATTATTTTGTATCGTGCGTACTATTGAATGGATTGTACTTGCCTAATTTGAACTGATTATTGTAGAAAATGTCGAAGTTAACTCTAAAAAATCTTGAAAAAAATGTATTTTTATCACCCTGTATCTCGAAAACCAAGCCGTTTGGGACATATGTTTATATGAACATTTCGTCCTGAAAACCTTCAAAAAATCACCACCCGAAGTTTGTCAACGTACTTAATTAACACCCTGTATATAATGTTTGCTCTTAGAGTAGGTTATCATTATTATTTATTGATAAGTATTAATATCATTAAATTATGTACATGCCTCAGTAATTTATTATTATATCACATACAGCTTGGCAAACATAGCTGCAATTGTGAAAAATTTCCAGTGATATTCACGTGATTGTTCGCGCAAGAAGTGGGAATTTCACAATCTCAGCTACGTTTGCCAAGCTGTACAATCTTGATTAATCATGTTTATTTTTCCTGTTGTAATATGAATTTCCTCAAGGTAAATGAATCTTCAATCAAACCAACAAGTTATTTTATGTCAAAAATATAAGTGTATTTCCGAAAGATGGGAAATGAAACTCCACATTTCATATTTCCCCAGGAACCTGACCTCATTAACCATTGGCAGTAAATGTATTTTCACCTGTGTAATCAAAAAGTTTGTTTTACTCCAACGTGCAACTTTATGTCACCACTGAACATGTAATATGAATTTTGTAGACCCAACAAAGCCATTTCTCTTCCTAAATGGCTAACATCTTCTGCAAATATTGAAATGGCTTATAAACTTCGCGCAATTAAAACACATTGTGAGAATTAATACGGTTATTTAGTCCAAGTGGGTGGGGGATAAAATTACTCTGAAATCAAATATTTCACATTGAATATGGAACTGGTGATAAAATGAATATATGGGTAGTTTAAATATGTAAATAGCCAACAGAAGAGACGGATTGAAATTTTCAGGGCATTCTGTAGATGCATGTGAAATCTGTCGGATAAACCAACAGCACAGTATTCGGTTTATAGCTAGGAAATACGATAGGAAAGTGTTCTTTTTTTTTGCACTACTCAACGTAGCGCTTTTATGAAAACGACGTGTGTCTCTCATGAAACAGCAATCAAGTTGTTATGACACTTTCGTAGATTTGATTTTGTGATGTTAACTCTTGAAATTAATGAAGTCGACAATCTCTAAGACTCTTCTCATTTTCACCAGGTGGTAAATGAGAAGCAATTATATGACAGATATTTTAAATTTCAAGAAAAAACTTTCAAAATACTCAGAGTTTGGAAGGCAGAACAAAATCGTTTTGGCAAATCTGAAGTTGGTAAAAAATGTTGGGTGGTGATCAGCTTTCAACTATCATCCAGTACATAGAAAAAAGACACAATTGAAATGTTATTGATTGGTTTTTTGGCTGGTTGGGTGGTTGGAAGTGAATTATAAGGTAAGAGTTAGTTTCAAGTATTTTAATGTAATTCAATAAAATCTACAGTTGGTGACATGTCAATCCTCAACCTGAAGTGGAGGATGTCAATCTCTACAGCGAACATGATTCCAGTATACCTAGAAACAGAACAAAAAGAACTATAAGACCTCCGGATCGATACGGTTGCACTTAAGACTTTTGTTTTATTTTGTATTTCTATCTGTATTCTTTTTTTTGTGCAGAAGAATGTTATATATTAGTATTCACTTAGTATGTACTAGTCAGATTGCGGAACAAGGATTGCCATTGCCATGCCACCTTTGTAATATATGTCAATTAGAGATTGAAACAAGAAAAAATAACGAGTTAAACTTAAGTCTTTTGTTATTACTCCAATATTTCACAAACTGCATAACCACTTTGGGGTCTTCGATTATCTAAACTGCTTGCATATGGAGCATCAGTATACAAGGAAACTAGAGGATTTGTCGTTTTGGAGTAATGTAATTTTTCTTTCAGGGTTTCTCTCAAGTTACGGAAAAAAATTTAAACCATAGTGGGATCTGCACTGAACTGTGATGAAACATCCACAGCAATATCTGGTCCCGTTCCCTTAGCAATCTGTGACAGCTTTGTCGGCTCTTTCATCGTGGAGTTTTGCTTTTCAGGGTTTGGGTAGTAACATAGTAACATAGAGTTATATTTGTCAAGAATTTTCAAATATTTTGTTCTTTTCTTGATACAAACCGTAGAATTTTCAATCCACTCAATCTGAATAGAAAGCCGTCCACCTGGAACGACTAGAAACTCAAGTTCAAAGTTTTCTTAGAGTAAATTTCCTCTGTCTTCTTTTCTATGGATTTCTTCATTATGAATTGTCACTATTTGTTGAGTATGCTCTAATATAAATAAATATGGATCTGCTGATCATTATTTCAAATGGATTCGATTCAGAACAGCAACTAATTCCAAATTCTATTGTCGAGGAGATTGCCTCAGGCCATATCCCTAGTAGCGCATGACATCGGCTGAATCTTGGTTTCATCTGGGGCCAATATAGATATATTGAATATAAAAAAATAATATTGGTCCAAAGTTGGTGAATATTTGTAAAACAATATTATGTTAATAATATTGGTGGAATATTGGTTGAACCTGTTCTGAATGTGGATTGTCACGTGTAATATTTGGTCAATATTGGTTGAATAATTTCTACCAATATCGATAATACAATATTGTCTATTTATTGTTTTCCACATCTAGAATAAATGGAAACAGGTCATTTACTCTTGCACAATATTCTCATTTGGTCCTCCCAATATCGCCTTGGACAACATACTCTCTGGTTATGTGCTCTACGGGAATTTTCTCCCAGATCATTTGCTTTCGTGTAATTTCTGTAAAAACTGTTGCAAAACCTACCTAAGTTATCAATTTCCAAGAACTCAAATGTATACGTAAGGTTAGGTCGTTCTTGTTAGATCATCCTGACAAATTACTCCTTACAAAATGTATTTTCACAAGTTAAAATGGGTCGGTGTACGAAAGGAGAAGTCGAAAAAGGTTACCTAATTCAATTTGCGAAAATATAATATTTTAGGAACATTTTTGAGGTGTACGAAACGCGAGTGTACGAAACAACGAAACAGGAACAAACCTTGGCGTGGATGTACATAAAAAATTAACTAAATCATTTGGACAGATGCCTTGAATTTAACAGTATATAGTAGAGAAGTGTATTGGCAATGCCACTGAAATTTTCTAAGAGGTGAATTCAATTGAATTATTCAGTATTTTATTGCGAATAACATAAGAACAAATTGAATAAGACCTAACTCTTTGAAGAAAAAATTTCAATTGAAGGCTCCAGGGAAAAACGTGCTAAGTCACTTCGACAATAATTTACAGGAGAGCATTCTTTAGGTTCGGAGTACTCACGTTTCTTGACTGTATACGGTTTACACACGTATAAATTAGAAAGTTGAAGTGCTGCCATGAACGTAAACGTTAACGTACAAATTGACATCTACGCATGCGCATTCGTCAGCTATTCACGTTAACGTTGAAAATGGGTTCACGGGCATACGTAACCTGACGGTCTCACACGGATACCTTGAAAATCAACGCACGTTAACCGAAGAATATACGAATCACACCGATGAGTTGCGAACGAGCGAATTTTGACTCTAAAGTCATAAAATCAAAAAGTGACAAAGCAATATTTACAATTTCACATCAATCATCATTTCTTCAATGTATTTTTGATGATAATTGCTCAGTATTTCGCTTTATTTAAAACAATGAACATTTTGAAAAGCCAATTCCGTAAGAATTTGATTTGCATTTGGCAAGAGAGGTATATGGTCAAAATCCCTATTAAGATCCGCAAAGTAGAGTTCATCTTCCAGTTGTTCATAGAAAACAGCATAAAAGCGAAATAAACACAAATTAACATGTTAGGGTTAACGGTTGACATACGTTCAACTTCAACTCAATTTCATAACAACCCGTAAACGTCTACGTGAAGGTTCACGTAATGTTATCACTTCAACTCTCTAATATCTCCTGACCAGAAACGTTTTTCCCAAGTACAAATATGCCATGTGATAGCATAGTCCGGCAGCCAAAAGCTGATATGGAAATCGCGATTTGAGGCAAAATGTGTCTTAACACGTTATTTCCCTGAGGCCTTCAACTGTATGAGAGCGAATAACATAGGAGCAAATTCAATGAGTGCAAATTGGTTGAGAGCAATTTGTGCTAGAGCAACTTGTTCAAGAGGAAATTGTGAGAGGAAAATTTCTGAGAGGAAAATTTCTGAGGATAAAAAACTGTGTTTCCAAGTTTGATAGCACATTGGTTGAATATCATTTCAACTTTATTCAACACATTGTAATAACTCATATTGGGTGAATATTGGCACAATGATATTTACCAATATCGAAAAACAACATTGTGTTCATATTGTTTTCAACATCTAGAATAAATATTGCCATCCCAGTATTCCTCTCGTATCGATTATAGGAATAAAAACGATATTGTATATTTAAGTGTGATTACACATTGGTAAAATATTATTTCACCAATATTCAACAAATCTTATGTATTAATATTGGGTCAATATTGGTTCAATAATATTTACCGATACTAATCGTTAAAACAATATTGTCTCCATATTGTTTCCTACATATAGATTAAGATGGATTTTGAATATTGGCCAAATATTCAATGAAACTTATTAAAATAATTATATCATGATCAAACCTGGATAAAAATCCGTTAGGTTAAATTGTTGTTTTTACCGTCAACCGATTGCACCCCTATACGCGCAACACTCTGAAGTCTTCGAGAGACTTGTGTGAGCTAGAGAAGACGCAGCCCTTACCTTCTAACGTGTGTTGCTATGCACGAGACCGATGACCATGCGAGGCTTTGAACCCTCGACCTTTCGCTCCAAAGGTGAACGTTGTACCACGTCCAACACGGCCCATATACCACGGATACATATAGAACGTCTTCTAAAACCTACGAAAATAAATTGAGTACATTCTATAATTTGATTCCAAGAGTATGTGGTCATGGCGATCAAAAAGCAGTCTCTTGTGTCACCTTGATCAATTGAAAGAAATTTAATAATTCACCAAGGTATATTCACTTCCACCAATATATTCAAATGATATTGTACCAATATCGATGAATGTTTTGAGGCTACTATTGCTTCAATATTACTTCAGCAATACTATTTTTGGAATGTCTAAACAGTATTCGACCAATATCGCAGGATGTTCACATTTTACTTCTCGACAATATAACGTTTGAATATTTTGCCAATATTGTACCAGCGATATTGTACCAATATCGTCGAATATTTTGAGGCCAATATTGCTTCAAAAATATTTCGCCGATATTATTCAAGTAATATTGGACCAATATCGCCGAATGTTCACATTTTTTTTCCGCCAACATTGTATTTCAAATATTTCGCCAAAATGTTCACAATATTGTATTAATATTTTACCAATATAGGTAAGCTACTTGGGTAAATACTCTTCTTCAGTATATAGACAAACTATCCCTCGTTCTGTAATCCACCCATCGGGTGTCTTCATGAGATCTCCGACATCAATATCACCACTAACATATCTGCAGTTTTGATATCTAGCTGATTACCACCATATTATTATGAATACATTAAACAATCAATATTCGTATTGTTGTCCCCAGTTGCAAGATACTTCAGAGTAATCGTATGTTTTGTTCTGCATGGAATATCTTCTCTCAAATGAGTCTCTCTTTCTTCGACGATTGGTGTAACCAATTTCAGCAACTATTCAAACTCCGGAAGGGATAATCTCAATACGTTCACATATGATGCAGTGTCTTCGTCTGCAAGTTCTCTCATTTATCTTGATGAAGCCCCTAATTCATTTCTCCGACTAATCCAGTCCCTATAACCCATTCGCGTTCTTCCTTTTCTTTTTCAACAGAACTTTCCCACGGACTCTTTCACCCCCATTCTCAACAGTTGTAACAACAACTCTATGCGTGGAGCCACAAATGATATACCCGTCCTCGACAATTTCTCCGAAACAAATAGCTACGAATGTGATTCTGTGATTACTTTGTAATAGTATATAACCTGAAACATGCCCCCAGAGACATGTGCCGCACACAACTGGAATATTTTATCATTCATGTGGCACGTGTCCCGGGAGGCATACACTTAATTCGCGCCATTTCTAGACTTAACCAAGAGAAACTTGTTAAATCATATTTTATTCAACCGCAAGTAACAGGCCGAAAAATGTCTACGAGGTCGAGATATAATAGGACGTAGTTAAGCAGAAAACATCCAACTCAAAAATTTCAATTGTCCAGAATTTCAACTTGAAATTATGACATGTGTGTTTATACCAAATAGTGTAACACCAAAACACTTTTTAGATAGTTACTTGCTCACTGTATTCAGCTGTGCCTGTGAGCTGCTCAGATTGGTACGGGAGGTCGTGGGTTTCGTTTTCTGCCAGATTAATAGATAGATCCTTTGAGAAAAATTAGACACTCGAAATTAAAGAAAGTAAAGATACAAGGTAACCAGGTTCTTTTTTATGAAAATACCAAAAACACGGATTTTGTCAGGGGATGTACTTTGTGCTTCTCAACAGTAAAACAAAAAAATTCTGAAAACTCTATATTCACAATTTGTTTCTAAATTTGGATACAATAATAGTTATTTATGCAACAAGTGCAAAAAGTGAATGTTTATTGCACTCGACGAGTTGGACAACACGTCGAGTGCAATAAACAATTTTTGCACGAGTTGCATACAACATTTTTTTTACGTTCATGCAAAAAGCAAAAATTGATTTATTGAGGTGCGGCATTAGGTGTAGGAAAATGAAAAGCGCAACTTGAATACTTTATTATTAATATCGATTTGCATTGAAACAGGAACTAATACGTTACGAACAATTTAAGTCAAACTTTATTTTTACCCTCAATGTTGAAAGTGATTGAACAATTGGTACAAATTTCAATATGAATATTTCGTAGTGAAGTACTTTTTAAATCCACTTCTTCATTTGTTACTGCTGTAAACGTACTAGTACTTGGTAACTGTACATCGTTATTTCCTTCAGGCTGAAATATTTGTTTTGCAACACTGAGTTTGTTTGCATGTGATTCCTCTACGTATTCCTCCGCTACTGTCGACGATTTCCATCCGCCGTTTGAGCTCTAGTATATCTGCTCCACTAAGGGCAAGAAGTGTTGCGAAGGATCTGAAGCAGTGCCCTGTGTATAGATGAGGATTCTCCAAATTCAGAAATTTTGCAATTTCAGAAGGGATTTTAGCAAACGTGTTCACACCAATAGCTTGGACAGTGCACTTTTCATTTCGGTAATAGATAAATAAAAAATTCAATCCTTCTTCCACCTCACCTCTAATGACGAAACTTCTTTTTTTGTCAGTTTTTGACCGAGGCACTTTTACAATCAATGCCGAGCCTGCTTCTTCTATGTCTTCGGTACTCAATTTTTGGAGCTCATCTCTACGACATGCCCCTGCGATGCCAAATATCGCAACGACCTACAATAAGCAGTTTTAAAATGTTTCACAAACGCTAAAATATTAGAGACTTACTTTTTTCATCAAATACTGGGAATCCGGAGCTTCTTTTAGAAATGTATAAATGTGTTTCCTGTTGAATACTTTTGATTTTTTTGGCCGAAATCCTACAGAGTTCTGCTTCATGAATGCCATAAGTTTCTTGCAAGTTTTAATATCAATAATTTCTTTTGAAGAGAGGCAATCTCTTACAATTGAGTACTCAGACCAAAGAGATGTGGGTTTAATATCATTCGATCTTTTTGAAAAATATGCAAGAAGCACATTTTCAGTAAAATTCACAACTTTTTTATCGAAGCACCACTCTTTAACGATTATAAATTATTTCATACTGTTTCCTTGATTTACTAGGTAATAAGTTCAATGACGCTGTTTTTGCTATTTCACTGACTTCTGGTGGTGTTCCAACAAATTCTTTTTCATCGCTATCATCTATTTTCCCATTAATATTACTCATTTTGAAACTTTCAATTCTGTTAATTGTCAGAATTAATTTTTGACTGACGTTTTTATAACCACAATTGCATTATAAAAATCAAAATCATAGTAGCCGTGAGCGCGTATGTTATCACTAGGTGTGGTCATAGTACAGACAGTGTGCTCTATGCAGGTAGACGGTTTAGAACAAAGCGGATCGGATTTGATTATGGAGTTATTCTCGGGAAGGCATTGTTTGTTTAACTCTTGCTGCTAACAATAATACAAAATAATATAAAATATGTAACTGTTTGAAACCTATTGCCAATCTCACAGAATATCTGCTAAATATGTAGTAGGTTTAAACGTTTATGTTTGTCATGATGACAGCACGTTGAAGTAGAATGACAGATGAGTGCAATAAAAACTTTATTGCACTAGTGCAATAAAGAACTTCTTTTTCCACTGAATATAGTTCAATAAAGTTTTGCTTTTTGCATGAATGTAGAAAAAGAAAATTATCTATATAATTGAGGTCTGAATTTCTACAAAAATATGATTGAAACGATTTGAGTTTACAAATTTGGAAAATAATCGCTTACAAATGTCTGGTTTTTTTACTTTTATGATCAGTGTTTGCGGTGATGTAGGAAGACTTACTCCAGAGCTCTACTTTAACGTTGGATGTAGGAGCCTTGTAGGGTGTCTCGAGACAGCGGCTGCTCTACTAGCTGGATACAGTTTGTAGTAGCTGGTATATTGGAGTCTTTCTTAAAGCTCAGATGTTTGAATGCTGAGGTTACACTGTGAAAAATAAATAAAAACAAACCAGTATCTTGTCTCAAATTGACAAATGCGATAAGAATAATCAAGGAAAAATTAACTTACAGATTAACTATTAGAGGTTGTTACAGAAATGGTAAAATTTTATATTTTTACAAAAATAACATTTGTCTAAAAAATAACATATTAAAGATTTGCTGAGTTAAACAATGTGTTAAAGGTTAAAATTGTGTTAAGCACAAGAATTTACGATGAAGTTTAAATTCAGAATCTTCTCATACAAAATTAGAGAAGGCCAATCTCAAGCGAGCACGAGAAAATTAATTATCATGAAAATATTGTTTTCATAAACTAACAAATTTGAACAGTCATTCAGACAAAAGGATATCAAATTATTGATCTTTCTTATCTTATCTTCTACAAATTGTAATTAAATGAAACGAAAGCAATGACTCACCCACGAATTCCGTACTCCTAGCTATCAGACCAGTCCTATGTTCAGATCACCAACCAGGTTCAGGAGGAGTGCCTTTAGCTCCTATTATCTGTTCACACTTCTAGCAGGTTGGTATTCTCTGAACGTTCCAGGAAAACTTGTGGAATAACTTGTATCACTGAAAATCATAAAGCAGGAATAGAAACAGGTCTAATTGTTATTTAAAGTCGTAATATAATAAAATTAATCGAAATTATCAAAACCTGTGAATCATCACTTTTAGAGGTTATGTTATGGACTGTTTAAATTTTGACATTCTCGGACCGACTAGTCAAAAGACGATACGAAACGTTATTCAAATGTTAATGAGGTATCAGGATTATATTAAATTATTTAAGATTGAAAATTTTTAAAATATTATTTATGAGTGACGCTCATGTGTCCATCTTTGTTTCACCAGAGATGTGAACCAAGTCGCCAAAATGAATTTAATACATTTAAAGAAAAATCTGCCAAAGAGAAAGTCGCTATGGAGGTAGATCGATTCGATCAATAATCGAATTCAAATTAATCGTTATAAAATATACGACCTTTCTTTTCTTCGTTGTGGAAAATCAGTACATTTCCTGAAGGAAAACTCAAAACACCCAAATGCCTTGACTGCTCGCTTCAGAAAGGGCCGATGAAGGGCCTCCAAGAAGGATATCCCTTCCCTCTCGCTCTTTCTATTTGCAGTGTTACCAATGTAGTAATGTTGCATTTCACATCACAGAACAATAAGGTACATCGGAACAAACTATAATCGGAACACACTATCTAAATGAGATGTTCGGAATGAACTATCTCAATCAGATGTGAAATCTATTTAATTATGATATAATTTCAGATGGAAATTATAAAAGGAACGCAATGTTTTACATTTCGTTACACCAGTAAAACAAAGATTTCAGTACTTGACTTCGATGTTGTGAAAACTCAGTTGAGGTATTTTTTCGAAACTATAAGTTTTCGCAGTGTTATTTGCAAATTTGTTAGTTTGACGTTTTTTGTACAAAAGAAGATCCTAGATAAAGTTTTGATAAAAAATAAATATTGGTATTTCTCATAGTTTCTTTGATGAGGAACAAAATCACTTTATTTCAAATTTTAAATCATTGACATCAATATCTTTTAGGATATTGGAAGAGAGTTTTATAAGTTTAACCTTTGGTTTCTCCAAGGATTACCATTTGGTCACAATTGAACCAACAACTCGAAAAAAGTCTGGTTCACCCTTTCTCGTCGCTGTATGTCCAAATATATGCTTTCCACATCAGAATCGATAGTAATAAAAACATGAAATGTGTTTTTTTCTTTATTAACATTTGCCTTGTCTTCAACCCGTTGATGTTTCCCTTTTCGATACCAATTTTTCTTTTAACTGTAAGTTGCTTTCTCAAGTTTTTGTGTTCATAAAAACCACACATTTTTTGTAGTGAGATAACTTCCTGAATTCTGTTTTGAGGAATTTTATTATTTAAACCCCCTTGTTGTTCACATCTTCTGTCAAGAAGTAGTGCTCAGTATTTGCCTTTTTAAGAACTGTTGTAACTATCGGGTGTGTTATCCTCAAAGTATGGATAAACATCCAGGGACCCGGACTTGAACCGTTTTGAACCGAAAACCGTAACGGAACCGATATTTTTTCGTGGACCAGAACCGAAACCGATCCCATATTTCAAATTCGATCATTTCGTGGTACCGAACCGATACTCTTAAAAAATAAAACGGTTTTTTCGGTTAATTTCGGTTCTATCCGAAGTCAATCATTGATGAAATGTGAGATGTCACCACAGAACTTAAACTTAGTTTAACCTTGTGTTTAAGTTCTGTGGATGTCACAGAAGGTACATTTCTTTCGATATCAATAGAATGACAAGTGACAGGCAGAATCACAGCAAAAAACGCAGAATTTATAGTGGATTTATGCCAACGAGTATAAACTAACAAGGAGGGTTTACTCCTTCTACTAGTGTCCCCATTGTCTTATGGGGATTAAACTCTCCTTGTTAAATTTTAGTCTCCTTGGATTTATGCAGCAGTCATAAGTCATAAGTTTTAAGTCATAAGGAAGAATATTCGTCAATGATTGGTTGGTCCGTTTATTCCAACCAATCATTGACGATAATTCTTCCTTATGACTCAAAACTTATGACTTATGACTGCTGCATAAATCCACCATTAACTGACTTGTTTTGTGGAAAGACTTTATTTTTCTCATTCATGCTTCATGTTTTGGGCGTTTTGGCCACAGAGTACAGTTAGTTGGTGTACTCTTTGGTTTTGGCGTATTAATTAAGGTCACTGTCACTCACTGGAGTAAAGAGTACCTACAAAACGTGTACTCTTTCAGCCGTATGCATAGTCAATCGCCAGCGACTCGCCAGAGTTTCGCCGTTCGCCACACAACGATTATAATGCACAGTCGAGCTTCAAAAAAGTAACAACTACGCGATAAGTCACATTTTGGCGAAACGCTGGCGATGTACCTCTTTTTGGAGCTCGACTGTGCATTATAGTTCTTGTGTAGCGAGCGGCGAAACTCTGGCGAGTCGCTGGAATTGACTATGCATACGGCTGTTTGTCTCTTTGCACTGGAGTCACTGGTCTTATCCATTTCCATTGCTGAAGCAGTTTTGTTTGGATATAGGTACATATAATTTGAAAGAATGGGGAAATAACGATGCTATGTTATATGAGTTCAAAAAAATGCCATTATAGTTATCGGAGTAGAAAAAAAGCTATTAAATACTATTTTCCGCATATATTACTGAATCCATACATATATAGGAAACGGACCGAAAAGAACCGTTTGGACCGAAAAAAAATTGTCGGACCGAACCGAAATAATATTCTGAGAACCGTAACTGAATCGGAACCGATATTTTCAATTTCCCTTGGACCCGAACCCGAACCGGAACCGATATGTCATTTGGGTCCGGGTCCCTGCAAACATCTGCTGGCATACACGCTGTTTAGCAATGGTAACAAATCACTCTCGTCTTGGATAGAGCTCTCTTCATGTGATGATGGTTTTAATTACTCAGACTATATGTATTTTGCACAGTTGAACCAATACATGACTCCTCTGGAAATGGAAAAAACATACGATACATTGAAGTAAATTTTTGTATTATCTAACAGAAAACAACTACTTCCCCGGCTAAAGCCACACTGGACACTGAACTACCAGATATCTTCAACTGCTTAACGATACCTCCATCTGTTACGACAAAATATGGAAGATGGATTGGATAATTTGCCATTGGACGCTGTGCATAATTGCTGGTTTCAACATAGCTGTTCGCCAATACCTGTGTGAGCGGTTTCCAAGGAAATGGATTGACACTCAGAGTGATACACCCTGGCCAGAAGGGCATCAGACCTTATACCATCATACTTTTGTTGGTCCATATTAAAAATGTGGTAGACGGAGAAGATTTTGAGACCGGCCTACTTACTTATGTCTACAAACTGGAGAAAATCTGTTTGAACATATGTTATAGCACTTATTATTTACAATCTTCAACAATAATTCTTGCCTTCTTAGTTCTTATTATTTTAGTTTCTGTTATCTAAATATTAGATTGTGTTGAAAAACTATTAATAAGCATAATTTTTTCTGAATAAATACTGGAAAATATATAGTGCCCTACGGCGTTGCATTCGCAATAAAAATATTATGTCCTACAGGGAGTACATATTTTTCGTGTCATATAAAAAAACAAAGTTTGATGACGGTTTCTTTCAAACGAAATGTTGTAAGGAGATTTTGTGAACATCATTTTGTAGAGGAAAAAACGTAGCAATAAGAAATTGCCTATGGTTTTTTTGAAACTACAGAAAAAAATAAAAACCATATCGCCAAATTTGTGTTTTTCCGAATATCTCCGGAAGTAAACAAAATTTGTATGGTTTCTCAAAATCTATTTATTGACCCATTGATTGCGCAACTTTTTGTCCATTTGACCTACTGTGTGACTCTTAAGGCCTTGGCACACAGAAAGCGAACTCTCCGCGCGAACTGGTTAATTCCCTCGGTAGAGCGAATTTTGTACCCTATACCCTGGTACACAACTGGTATAATGTGATGTTGCATCAAGCCAGCAAAACAGGAGGTGAACCACCGCAGCGTACCAGTTGTGTGAATGGTACAGGGTACAAAGTTCGCTCTGCTGAGCGAACCAGTTCGCGCGGACAGCTCGCTTTCTGTGTGCCAACGCCTTTACGGTTAACGAGATACCCACGCTGTTCATCGTTAACTTGGGCACACTATATATAATATTTATATGGACCATTCCTTATTTAAAACACTCTGTATTCATAGCTTCATTACAATTTGGTGATCAACAAACCATTCTGATTGATCCTCAATGATGAACTCAATCAACTTATAACCTAGTAGGCGAATTCAATCACTGAAGAATTGAGTAAGTATATTGTTGACAACCCTGTAGAAAAATAGTGGCGTTTTTTATTATGTATTATGGAATAGTATATCTCATTACGAGTTCAGAAAATTGGCTTTTTCCGTGCGTGCGCGACATTTTCCCGTGGAGGCGAAGCAGAACACGGGAAGTCGTACAAGCACGGAAAAACATTTATGGACGAGTAATGAACGACATTTTTCATTTTATCTACCAGAAAACCACAGATTGTTACGAAACATTCATTTTTAATGATGAAGTAACAAAAACATTTATTAATAATTGAAATATTCATGGTACAAAAATACCTATCCAGAAATTGCTCAAAATAAGCGTTTTTTACCCTACTGGTAAGGAAATATACAAACAATTTGCGATTTCTAGAGAACTCTCAACAACATATTATTTTAATTTTGACATGTTGAGCCCGCACGGAAAATTTTTCCGTGCGCTGGTGTCATTATAGCTGTCTATTTACATGTGAAAATTGAGTAAGTAATATGTTGTTGACAGTTCTCTAGAAATCGCAAGTTGTTTGAATATTTCCTTACCAACAGGGCAAATATCGCTTATTTTAGGCAATTTCTGGATATATATATATATATATATATATATATATATATATATATATCTATATATAAATATTTCACGAAAAATGAGAAATAAAACACTCTATGTTTTTATACCACTTCTATTTGTAACCAACGTTGCTGCAGTTTCGTCCTATATGGACATTATCAAACAATACAATAATCTGAAATAATAACACTTCTTAACTACCCTTAATTCTACCCGAGGCCTGTCTTAATGACTAACGGTCATTAATGACTTTTACCTGTACCTTGTTTATTTGCGACAATGTGACTGCGCTGCCTTAAAAACCGGTGAATAGACCAAATCCAGTTGATCATTCAGTAGGTTACATCCACAATATTTGTGTTTATGAATTTCTAGGGATTCTAAATAATTCAGTTTCCAACCCTTGCTTGCATAGTGCAAAATTTCCGTATCGTTCAGACTCGGAAATTTGTGGTTGCATTCCAAGGAATGGTTGGAAAACGTCGAATCATTTTTTCCTAGTCTGAAGGACCTTTCATGTTCAGCGTATCTTTTTGAAAAATTACGTCCACATTGTCCCACATAAACACCGTTACACTCTGGACTCTTAAGCTTATAAATTCCAGATTTTTCAATTTTTGCTATTCTATCTTTGGCATTGAAAAGAAAATTAGACAACCTGGCATGCGGCCTGTATGATACTTCTATATTATTCTTTCTAAAGAATCCCGCAATAGCCTCTGTTCTTCTCCTGAAGTACGTTAGAGTTACAAATTTCTTAGTTTCTGATTGTTTGACCAGGTTAAACAATCAGAAACTAAGAAATTTAATTATAATCCTTTTTTTTATTTCCTTCTTGACAGATATAAAACTGTATAGGAACAGTTAGTAAACATACATTTAAAACTTAACCTCAACTACTATTACTACTACATCTAAAATGGATGCCAAGACACCTTATCATTACAACACATTATATTACACATGAAACATTACACATGAAAGGAATGTCAAGACACCTTGATAAAAAACTCGCGTACAGAATAAAATGCATTTTCAAGTAAAAAATTCTTGATATCCTTTTTGAAACATTTTTCGTTTTCCCAATTCTTCATTGGGGTGGGAAGTGCATCAAAAACTTTCAAACCCAGATGATAAAATGAGTCAATTACAGATTTAAGCCTTGCAAAAGGAACATGGAAATCATCCTTTTGTCGTGTCGTTACTCCGTGGCATTTCAAGTTGGTTTGAAATTTATTTTTATTTTTATAAATATATAAAGCCATGTCTAGTATATAGAGGCTAGGTAAAGTTAATATAGAAAATTCTTTAAATAAATTTTTGCATGGATAAGAGTTTGGTTTACCTGCAATTCTTCGGATTATACGCTTTTGCGAAAGGAACACATCATTTGAGTTTGTGGAGCTTCCCCAGAAACAAACTCCGTAACGAAGGCGGGAATCAACATGTGAGTTATATATGGCCATCATTTGTTTTACATCTGAAACAGACTTAAGATTGCAAAATAAATATGCTAGGGAAGACAGCTTTGACACGAGGGATTAACAATGTTTCTTCCATGTTAGGTGTTGGTCTACTATGCTACCTAGAAATTTTACTGATTCTGTATTATTCACATATTCATTATTAACAGTAATATTGATATCTTCACACTTACTCCTTTGGGTTCTGAATCTCATGATATGGGTTTTGTCAGTATTAAAGTATAATGAAATGGAACTAAACCAATTAACAAATTACTCAAGGCCAGAGTACCTTCATTTATTAGTACACTGTCACATTTACTTGATATCAAAAATGATGTATCGTCAGCATATGTAACAAAATTAGCTTTTTTCGAGACCTTATCTATGTCATTAACATATAGGAGAAATAATACAGGTCCCAAAGTTGAGCCCTGGGGAACACCCATGACTACATCAGAATATTCTCATATAGTTTCTTTTACCTTATTGTTGTTGTCCGTGAAATTTATAGCATTGTTTCCTGTTGCTGAGAAAACTATCAATCCAGTTCAAAGGGTTACCTCTTATTCCACATTCAAGTAATTTATTTTTAAGGATATCATAATTGACACAATCAAATGCGTGACTAAGGTCACAGAATATACCAATCGGGCATTCACCAGCATTAATGTATTGCAATAGTTGTTCCTAAAAGTGATGGATTGCACTATTTTTAGACTTGTTGGCCCTAAAGCCATGTTGATTCTCGGAAAAAATATTGAGAGACTCAACATATTTTAAAAGGCGATCTGGGAAACCGTATTCAAATATCTTTGAGAAAGAAATTGGTACTGTAATAGGCCTGTAATTGCTTAAAAGATTACGGTCACCCTCTTAATAAACCGGGATTATTTTACCCGCCTTTAAAATGTCTGGAAAAATGCCTTCCTCAAAAGAAACATTAATAATATAGGTGATTGGTTGGACTGTAAGATCCAAAACAGCTCTTATTAGAAAACCAGGTACACTATCATAACCAATAGATCATTTGTTTTTAAGTTTATCCCGTAACAGATCATACATCTCTTCATTTGTAAAAGGCGTCAAAAACATAGAGTATCTCCATAGTTTATCCTTGAGAATCACATAGTTAATGTCTGGAATTTTGTTGACAATATCTAGAGGAGCTTGTACAACAAAATCCATGAATAGAGAAGCAATAGCATGTGGATCATCAATATCATGCTCATCCTTAGTGATAACGATAATATTCTGTGTCTTAGTTTCTTTAGATAATTCAGAAATAACCTTCCAGGCCATCTACGATATTACTACCCAAATCCCCGATGTCAAGTTTCAAAAGGGCCACCCTGTATACAGCAGTGATTGATATTGCATCTGAATTGATAGAAATTCATCGTAATTGAAAAACAGATCCAACAACTCAACAGAGACTTTCATGAAAACCAATTTTCCTAATTAATTTTTACAATTTGCTTGTATTATTTAACGGAAACCGGTTGAATGGGGAAGCGGACAAAAGATACCATCCAGAGAAAATCATTAATATAAAAGTGTTGAAAGCATACAATTTGGAGCAGAGTTGGATTCGTTAATTGAAGATTTATCTTCCACTGAAAAACAAAGTCGTTGAAATTGAATGAAATTGCAGTAAAGCACTCTGTTTTCTTTGATTTGACACTGAAATATGAGGGTAGGAATGATTAAGTGGATGAAGGAGAAATTGAAATTAATTTGCCCGATTATGAGTATGTTTTTCAACTTGTTACTTGAATAATTATGTTTTATGCTATGTAGTGTCGTTTGGAATTTGGCCGTTAACTGATTGAACGGTTGGATATGAGTGATAACATTTTAGTCAAGAAATCATTTATCATTTTTTATATGCAATAACACACTCTCCGTATGTTTACCTGGTGACCATATGAAGTAAAACCAGTTATTTAATTGTAAGGGAAGGTGGAAGCATCAAAATAGATGACTTAATATATAGCTCAAACTGCATAAAATGACGATATTTTAGTTTTATAACTCACTACAATAAAATCCCCGTAATATAACTAGAGTTATGGTTTTTACGAGTATGAAAGCGAATTTCCAAATGTGTTGAAAGTTTTCTATAATATTCGGCAAACCTGTCTGCAGATCTGCCAACACCAACAAAAATGGTCAAAGTAAAACGATTTCCTGACTTTTTTTTGTTTGTGATAAGAAAATTGATACCCATATTGAAAAAAAAAAACATTTTGTCTCTAGCAAAATGAGAATTCTGAACGCATGAACTTGTAGCTATAAAATTGTTTACATACAGCAAGTACTTCGAACATTAGATAATTCACTTTGTATAATGACAGACAACATTATACTAGTGCTGGAAAAGTGTATTTTCATATTTATCAACTTTGGGTTTCTGAAAAGTATATCATTACAACAGAAACTCGTGTTATAGGCATAATACTGCAATTTATTTGCAGAAGAACTTGGTGTTCCTGCGGAAATGTAACGTGTTCACCTACTTGATTTGACTTGATTTTTGACTAGTTCGGGATCAATCGGGAGTAACCGCAGCACCTGTCATGCGCAATACTGGCGTTATTCCAATTCCAGCATTTCAGTTATCAGGTGTATGGGAACGTGTTACATTCTGTACCGGAATTATACTGTTCTTACTGTTGTGAGATGTGTGAATGGTGTTAGTTTGATATGTGTTTTACTTGTTGGTATGTAGACTGTGGATTTACACCTTTCTAGATTATTAACATTTTATGTAAAATGAGATCAGGAGAATTTTCCAAAAGACAACATCAGTTTTGTTTCATTAAAAATATTAAAAATGTACATGGTTTTATTTCCTCTTTTCTTTCTATTTTCAGAACGTTCTAATTCTACTTTATGTTATGTATACATAACATGGATTTGCTATGATCATAATGGGAAAAGACGTCAGCTTGCCTGCTTGTTCATTCATTCAAACGGAATAAAAACAGATTCAATAATTTTGAAACAGGTCGCACTGATCTAGTAATGTTGGCCTGAGGCGATGATTCCTTCAAAAGAACCATCAAAATGTTGGATACTTCTTTCCATATCAATAAATACTGCTGTATTCTAAATCATCTTTCACTTCGGAAGTGCTTTTTGAATGGTCTTTCTCAGATTTTCGAGCGCCATCTTCCTCATTTTAAAGTGATTGAAATAAAATTCATGTAGAAGTAATAGATGATTGAACGTCTTGAAAACACTTGAAAATGTTCTTCTCATAGTGTTCTTTCCATCTAGAATCATTTAGCAGGGATACACTTACCGTATGATGATGTGAATGACTTCACAATTGAGCAAAGTAAGGAGTTCGCAAAACTTACTGTTTCAATTCTTGTAGGTAACAAGCAGGTAACACAGATCCTTCAAAAATTCTGGCGATTCTCCAAGACATCTTTGTGATTGACACTATCCGTCTTCATAAAAGTAGTATGAGGCAATAGACATCCTCGAAGATCTGGATCGAATTTTCCATATCACAGATATTGAAACCAACGATTGAAAATAAAATTACATTCTTCAAGCGATCATTTTCCCATATCGTAGCAGTCTGGATCAACATTATGTACAAAATGTTTTCAACATTTTTCAAATTATCTACACAAACATCCAAACTTGAATATATAGCTCAAGTTCAACCACGCATTGAAGTTATTATCAACTTTCCCATTAGTTTTCACTAGATCTATTTTTTCTTTCTTCTATTTCTCTTTCGTATTTGCATCTTTCTTCCCTAAATGTTCTTATTTTTTCCAAAATTTCTTACTCAGTATTAATGTTTCTTTTTCATTTTGATCTTATCGGAATTGGTGGTGTGGCATTGGTAGAGTGGACTCGTCCAAGACTGATAAAAAAATAAATAAATTATATCCAAATATTCATTATTTTGTTGTACTATGAAAACTGTATACAAAAAGAAGTGGAGAATTAACATTATTATTACATCTAATCAAGGAGGTAATGGACATTTGATGTGACGTATTGTTGACAATTCATAGATAAAATCTAGAACTTGGCATTGTTACTTAGCAACAACCTTTCTAGCATGGCATGTTTTAATCTTGAAGATTTCGCACGCTGTTTGGTGCATTTGTCAAGGATTATGATTCCGGTATAATGAAAAAGGATGTTTTCGTCTCCATTTCTCAAAGCAGACCTAGTATGAATGCGATTTCACTTCACATTCCAGCGAAAAGATCCTGTTCACGTAACAAGGAAATATTCCCCCCAATTGTTCTGCTTTATCGCTACTGAAATTTATCTGCATTCTCCCAGTGACAGTAACATATACATGCAACACGAAAAACAAACGTTGGGCGGAATATATGGAAAACCTAGATCAGGGGTGTTAGCTTTTTACTAGACTGCTTTGAAGCCATTTCGGTTCAGTGGACCTTAATTTATGCAGTTTCACTTTTTATGTGCTCAGTAGCGCCTGAAAATGTTCGCGAAATATTGTGCTGGGTACAAAGGATGTGTTTTTTTTCGGTTTCTTTCATTTATCTTGAACTGTTGTAGTACGTTTTCATGAGGCTGACATTGTAAATTCGCCACCGTATGACACCCAGGAGCGCCACAAGATATAATGTAGAAGCGAAAATAAAAAATTTTCCACGAAAATCTCATTAACGCACCTTACATCCGAATGAGTATTGAAAACTTTACGCTGAGTCGGTATCGGATAAGAGAACCTTCCGTCATGGTTCCGTCACATGTTGATCACAGTTGAGATCTGAATCTGAATAAAGTCCTAAGTTTTTTGTAACATTGCTCAGAACTAGTGTTTGATCATTTATTTTAATAGCAACAGAAGCTGCATATCTATCCCTAGATACCTTGCGTCCAAACAACATCACCAGCGACTTAGAAGGATTAATTTCTATACAATATTTATCAGTCAGTTCTGAAAGTGCTGCAAGGTCTTCGTTAATAATAATATAACTATTACCTATTTCTGAATAAGGATAAGAATGGTATATTTGCAAATTATCAGCATTAATATGAGATTGGCAATTTATCAAGCATTCCCTGAAGGAAGATGTGTATATTGAAAATCACAGAGTCCCTAATATGGATCCCTGTGGCACTCCGCAAACAAGACTCAGTAACTTTCATATTTGACGATCCGACTTCTGTCGGACACATAGCTCTTCATCAATTTTATTGCACCAGTTTCAAATCCATTGTAATGTAACGTTGCTAACAGCAGCCCATGATCAACCCTATCAAAAGCTTTCGAAAAGTCAATAAGTACTAATGTTGTAAGTTCATTTTTGTCTGCTGCTAATAGGATGTCATCAACAACTGTCAGCAACGCAGTAGTGCAGCTATGGTCCTTACGAAAGCCCGATTGATTGGATGGAATAACCGAATGACTGTCTAAATACTCTTTCATTCGCACATACACAAGTCTTTCGTTGGATTTTTGACTTTTGGAAGTGGTAATATATAAACATGTTTCTACTGAACTGGAAATTCACCGATATCAATACAATAGTAGATAATGTGGGTTAAAAACTGTATTATTGTGGGGCAGCAAAAAAGTAGCATTTTGAGTTCAAGTTTATCGTTTCCTACCGAGTACGACTTGATTGACAGTAATGCACCATATACCATTTCTTCTGATACCTGTTGATATTGAAAGTTTCCTATGTCATTTTTGTTATTAGCATTGTTTAAATAGAAATTAGATAGTCAATGCCTGTGGAAAATGTATTGGAGCCAAACGCGAGTGTCATCTAGCGTGATAAGTTATAAACATGAGTATTTGACGTCATTTTAATGCAGGTTTCTGCAAAAAACCCTGATTTTAATGCTGTCCCATTGTTTAAATCAAGTTCCGACATGACTTGGATGCGAGATCACTGTCGCCATCTACATGTTGCATACATTTGAATCCAATATTATTCCCATAAGGTTGGCTAAATATCTTACTTCTATATAACATCAGCTACACTTGGCGAGAGGGAGGATTGAATGAAAAAATTCTTTATTTTATTCACATCTGTCAAATACTTGGAAGCCCATGATTTTTATTTTTTACATAAACTTTCAGTTTTTTCAGTTCTTTATACGAATGATTTGTTGATTTGTTTTGACCGAATGTGAAGTTCAAATATCCTTCTTTTTCATTGTTGACTGCCTTATTGGTGAATTTTCTAAGTTCTTTGTAATACTTCCAGTGACTTTGAAGTTTTGTTCTTTTGAAGCGTTGATGTGCTTTGTTTCTGAGTTTAATAAAAAACTTCACATCATCTGTCAACCAGGGTAACGGTTTTCTTTTTTTGTTCACAATAATTCATTTTCTGCAGCATGTTAATCAAAAATTTCCAATATTAATTTATTAAACATCTCCACTTTTTCATAATCACCGCCCCATTCTAGAATCTGATGCATGGGTAAGTGATTCAAATCATAATAGAAATGATTGAGATCAAGTTTTCCAAATTTTTTGAAATTAACTGAATTATTTTCTTTAGAATTGATTTTGAAAATGACCACACTGTGATCAGTATGGAGATTCAAGTTATCAGAAACCTCACAAGTATTTACAATAATATTTTCTGAACAAAACGCTAAATCTAATGGGTACTTGAACTCTGACTTATTCTTGTCGGTTTGTCAACATACTGAATGAGACCGAAAGATTGTGTCGTGTTCAGTAAAAGAGTCGACATTGGAATACATTTCAACAAATCTACATTGAAATCTTCAAGACATATAACATTATCGAATTGTACAGACACCTGTCTATCGGTATTTTCAAATTCAGCAATGAATTCTACAATCGGCTGTCTGGGAGGACGGTAGATCACCGCAAGAGCATATTTTTCTTTGTTTATTTCAAAAGATACTCACAACTGCTCTACAGTATCAACTTGACCGAAATCGTTTGTTAGCGTAAGATTTAAATTGTTTTTGGCATGTATTCCAACACCACCTCCCCGACTATCTATTCTATCAGGTCTAAAAAAGTTATAATTTTTCAGGGATATTGCATCACTCATAATATTATTATTCAACCAGGTTTCGGTAATACAGAAAATATGGTAATTTACTTATGTTTCTATGAAATTCCTCAATTCAGTAATATGGGCTCCAAGGGACCTTATATTGACGCAATCACTGTTGAATTCCTCCATTGAAGAAAAATAAACACACATTTATTGAAGTACCTTGTACAAAAAATATATACGAATATTTCATTAAAAAAATTGTAAGTCAAATTTAAAATTACCTCAAGATTTATTCTCGCGACAAGCTTTTATATCATTTGAAAAATTTTAATGTAACAAAATGATGGGTTTAATTTACTTTGAAATTTAGTTTTCTTTGGATATGTTTCTCAGTCTGTTCATTTCAATCAATGCGTCATAGTTGCACGGTCGCTTGCCTGTCAATTTACCGTTGAAAATGTTTCAGAATTTTTACGCGTTCTCTATCTAGCTTTCGACGAGGGAAGACTGGTGAATTTTTTTGAAACCGTATTATTCAATGGTCCGCATATTTTCACAATTTTTGCAATGTCCGAAACTGTTGAAACATTTTCCGAATTCCTTTGCGTTCTCTATCTAGCTTTTGGATGGGGGGGCCAAGGAGGGTGAAATGTTCTCTATCTAGCTTTCGGGGTGCAGGAGGGGACAATTTTTTTTTGTACGTTCAGATATTTTCCACTATTTTTACGGATTTTTGCGAATTCAATTTCACGAGATTTCCAATTTTTTTCGAGAAAAGGGGCAACGGTTCGTTAGTATGAATTTTGTTTGTAGAATAAGACTCTGTATAATAAAGGTATCTGGAAGTGGCTGCTATGGCAAAAAAATAAATAAAAAAAAGGAGCTTGGAAAAGAATCAAGAAAAAAAGAAAAAGCAATAAGTTTTCAAAATATAACTGATGATTACTGATAACAGAAACCAATAAATATAACGTTCTACAATAGCAACGAGACGAAATATCGTTATTCCGAATTCAATAGTTGATATTAGTCATTCATGAACTCATGGAATGGTGTTGTAGATGATTCCATATATCCAGGTGTCTCCCACGGTATCCAAATAATCGAATTGTTGGAGTAATTTCATCCTACAAGAGATGGTTTGCAATTGATTTAAAATTAATTCATTCAAAAGCTGTGACGCGGTAGGAGGATTCCTTTTGATATTCAATCATTTGAAGAGCAATTGCTGTCGAGATTTACTTGAACTGATCCATTCGGAGACAGCGTCTGTCTGCCAGAACTATACTCCCCAAGTAACAATTTAAATGTTATTTGGATTTATCCTAGTTTTATGAAAGTTTTATGAAGGTTAGGTAATGCCCAATTTGATTTATGCAGGTCATATATTATTCCTAATACGCTACCAGAGCAACAGATTCATGAATCAGTTTCAAAACACTCCTGAAGGCTATAAGATAAAACCATTCAGCATTTAAGTATATTTGTTTTTATGATGGTTTTACAATGGCTTATACACATACACGATAAATCTTTTTGGTATTTAAATAATCCACATAGAAACTTAGTTTTGTGATGGTTTTATAGCACTCCTCAAGTCCATGCAATGGTTCTGTAACAAAACTAACGATGAGGTTTTATTAAGGTTTTGAGATGTACTCTCGAGAACCGCTATAAAATCAAAGCATAAAACTATTTATACTTAAATGCTAGTAGCTCCCCCTAACCGGTGATAAATAAATCACATTGGGTAAAGATAACTGGAAAAAATAAATAGTAATTAAACGTTTCACAAGACTTAGACTCCAAATACTTATCACGGGAGTATAGACACTGAGTATACTAACCTCGTCGACCACGAAAAGACGAATGTCAGGCGGGATTGACAATTGACATATGAAATATTTTGGAAATTGGATTAAATAATACCAAACGTACTTTTTTAAGATAAAATGATTTTAAAATGGTTTATTTTGAGGAGAAACGACTTTATGACGGCAATATGTGCAGCTAAATAGAATAAAATATATTTTATTACAACCAGAGGTAACAACTAAAGAGAGCCTAATTTCAATTCATGTTTCTTGCAATTTGGTGTGTATGACGGAAAGGAAATACACAAATATTGGTATTCATTTGTATTTAGATATAGCACAAATCATTCCCGGAAAGATATGAGTCAAAATAATTTTTTAATTTTATGTGGTATTTTGTTTATTTTCTTAATTTCGCGTTGTTATTTCATTCGCAGATGATTTTCGACATTTCACGTTATTCAATACCTATATGTTCTTCATATATCACTGCCAGGACGCCATCATTATATTTTTGCTTGTAAAATAGTCGCCCTATTTTTCGCAACTGAAGAATTAGATTAATTTAAGTCCGTTTTGGCTGTAGTTATTTATGGAATATTTTCTAACCCAATTACATTCAAAAAAAGATATTTTGATGCCAAATAGATTTTTTTTAATAACAAACAGGTTTATAACAGCCCCATGATTTGGTTTTATAATGATCCTCAGGAGGTTATTAAGAATCCTGCGAATAAGGCAAGCAGGTTTTATGCTTGCATTTCAAAATAGCCCTGAGAACATTCATAGGAGTGGGTCCTCGTAGATATTTATAGCAGGTTTAAGGAGGTTTTATGGATGTCGTTACAGCAAAACAGTTTCATCGATGCTGTGATTGTTATGGTCTTCAGAAACTTCTGAGGGCTATCACAAAACTGAAATTGTTACTTGGGTTATTATTACTATTGATTCAAATTTTTTAAATTGTAAGAATTCTGGCCAGAATTTCCGTTTGAATTAGCCTTTGTCCAAATTATTCCGTTTTCTTACTTTTCTTTGACATATGTCATTTTGCTAGCGATTTGATTGTCAACAACTACAGCGCGTTTATTATATAGTATTTTTGGTGAAATGAGTTTATTTGATTGAAGATATTTAGATGAAAATGCCCTGAGATCGTTACAAGGGAAGAGGGCGCAAGCTCCCCCTACCCAATTCTTTTTTTGTTGTAATTTTCCAAAACCGTACGCGTTCTCTACCTAGCTTTCTGGGGCAGGAGGGGACAATTTCTTTGACAGTACTGTATTGTCACCAGAACTGAACCAACTTGTTAAATTTCAATTCCATAGGATAAGAGGAAGTGGTTCTAATTCAGCTTGCAAGATTTGCACTCATCAAACACACACCCACCCACACAGAGCTAGTTTGATAAAAGCTTTTTAAAAAACGGAATAAAATGTTTGAAGTAAACTAGCTGAAATTATGTTTTATTTCGAGAATGCCAAACAATCTAAATCAATATGAACATGGTCAGTTCAGATAAACTTTAGTCCACGTCGAGTTTCTTGAAGTTTCCATAAAATCCCAAAACCTCATCATTAGTTAGCGGGGTTGGTCTTAGTTTTTCATCCACTTCAGTTTTTTCCAAGAAGTCAAATCTTTCTTTGTAATCTGCCAATTTTAGTTTCCATATTTCTAAAAAAAAAATCAAGAATCTGTAACATTTTAGGAATACACATTTTCAATTCGGAATTAAAGTCAAAAGGACTTCGCATTTTTGTCGATACACAATGTTATTTGTTTCAATACGTGTTGAATCGCATAAATAATTTCTAAAAATAGAACTTTCCTGGTATACCTATCTAATTTCACAGGATTCTTCAATTAATAGGTCGAACATACCCTAAAAAATTGGCAAAGTTGCGAAATGCGGTTTTTTGTTGATAACTAAAAAACTACAGCTCCGATCGAAAAAAGTCAAATTAGGAAATTGTAGGTATCAAGAGCAAACACAACCTTGGTAAAACGGTTGGTAAAACGGAAAAGTTTTAAGCCCACAGTTTTCGTTTCAAAATTTTAATTTTTTTTTTGCATTACTCAATGTTTTTGTGTAAATTCCGGAACCTCAGTGATTTTTGGTTATGATAATTTTTAAGAAAAAAAATTTAAATGACATGATGAATTGAAAAACTTGAGAGTTTCCGGAATTCTTATGGGACCACTGAGCCCATACAAAAAATATCTCTTTCTTGAAATCAATGGTTTTTGCAAGAAACGGATTCTACGATCGGGAAATTTATACCTGATTGGCGCTGTAATCGAGAACGGACAGGTGCTGTGTTGCCAATGTTCATCGAGTTCATCATCTCCACCCCCACTCTTGATAAGTATGCCAACAAACCTGAGCAGGAGGGGATGAGGAAGAAATTCGACTTTTCGGTGAATTGAATGACTTATAATTTTCCGATATCATTGATACTTTTCGAGTTATATCAGAAAAATCGTGAAAAATCGGGTTTGTGTAGCCTATGACAAGCCAAAAAAAGTATTTCTTTGAAAAATTGATGAATTTGATAACTTTTCAAAATATATGAAGTTTTCTCAAAGAAGATGCTCTCTCAATATGGCTACTCTTGCTCGGGAATGATGCTACAGTAACGAGTCACAGCTTATTTTTTTCTGTAAGAGTTGTTCTTTCATAATATTATCGAATAAGTATATTGGTTTTTTAAAAATTTTTTACATGTTTTTTCTAAATACATTGCTCAATTTTGTTTTTATATAGATGACTTCCATGAAAATAAAATTCCTAGCATGATTTCAATCATAAAAAAAGTTGAATTCCTACGATCACTAGGAGCCGAGATATTTTTTTTATTTCATAGGAATCTGGAAGACGCAATAATCTTCATACAGCAGTCACCTTAATGGATAGTGAAGTTGAATACCTATGTTTTCAATAAAAAAATACTAGGATATGTCTAGTAATATTGAGTATCTCGGCTTCTTGTTCACGTACTTTTTTTTTTGCAATGTACACTAGTACTTGAAATTGAACCAATAACTTTTAATTTCTTTTTCAATAACACTGTCAGGACGAAAGTGTCTTTAATGTCAACAGTATTTGTATCCCAACTGCGCCACCCGCTACACTTGCATCGCTCCGCGCCTGCACGCCTCACTTTGTTCATCAATTAATAATACTGTCAATGAACTAAACATATCCTAGTATTTTTTTGTCGAAAATATATGTACTCAACCTCAATATCCATGAAGGTGACTGCTGTACGATGATTATTGCTCCTTCCAGATATTTTTGTAATAAAAAAATTATCTCGGCTCCTAGTGATAGTAGGAATCCATTTTTTTTAATGCGTGAAGTTATACTAAAAATCAATGTTTACAAAAGTAATTTCTATAAAAACAAAATTAATCCATGTATTTAGAAAAAACATGTAAAAAATTGTGCAATATTTTAAGTAATTTTTTGACACTTAAAATAAATAAAATCAATATACTTATTCGATAATATGAAAGTACAACTCTTACAGAAAAAAATATGCCCAGAATCGTTACTGTAGCATAATTCCCCGAGCAAGAGTAGCCATATTGAGAGAGCATCTTTTTTGAGTAAACTTCATATATTTTGAAAAATAATCAATATTCATCAATTTTTCTGAAAAAGACTTCTTTGGCTTGCCATAGGCTACACAAAAAAGTAACAAGTTTCAATAACTTACAATAAACGAGTTGAAGAAAACTCGATTTTTTACGGTTTTTCCGATAAAACTCGATAAGTATCAATGATATCAAAAAATTATAGATCATTCGATTGATAGATATTTTTAATACTTACAATTTCCTAATCCAACCTTTTTTGATCGGAGCTGTTGTTTTTTAATTATCAACAAAAATCCGCTTTTCGCAACTTTGCCAATTTATTTTTTAGGTTATGTTCGGTAATCAGGATCGAGTCGCATTAAATAGAAACTCATTCTGAATCTTAATTTCCTATACGCTCATATTTTTATTTTTCGGGTATTAATTTTTGCACATTTAACATTGGGTCTCTTCCTCGTTTCTTGGACTATAATGGACACTAATCTGATCACTTTTTCTGTTGAATGATGTGAGTCGGTTGAGACTAGAATATTGTTACTTCATTCTCCTATTAACTTAGAGATTTAGAACAAATGTGCACTTAGCAAAAATATGCCATGGAAGCCAGTATGTACATGTTACATTCCCTTGTAGTGCACGAAATGAGTCCGGATAGTATTTGCTTATATTAGAAATACAAATAATCGATGAATATTGTAAACTTCCTGTTTGTTATAACGCATGGAGTTCATATTTTCGAAACAAAATTCAATGCACCAAACAAACCATTGATTCACTGATTCACAACTGTACGTAATTTTATTCTCAATGGAAACTCTTATTAGAGACGCATATAGCAATGTGAACGGAAACACACGCCACACGCTATTAGACAAAAACTGTTAAAAACCAAAATATATTTCAGTCATCTTCATAACTGACCCATAACTGGCCCATTCAATTTTCCATATTACATTTATAGTACAGGGCTTCTATTCTCGAGTTTCAACGTATACGAATTCAATGTTGTATCTCTTTCTAACGCGCGGTGTTTGTGTCGCTCTATGTTACTTCAAACGTTTGAAAATGATTTCGCATGAACTCGAGAATAGAGCAACAGTTTTCACAACGCACAAAACTAACAACTTTCATAAACGTATAACTTCCCACCCAAATGGTCAAATAGGATAAAATGGAAGACGTATTCGCAGGTCGCGGTGTTGCGACCTAAATTGATTGCCAATTGGTCGAGTGTGTCACGTGGTACGGGTACTGTTATCTCCCAAGGATTGTCATGTTTGCGTCAAGAGAATAACATTTCACAATTAGTGAATGCAAGTATTTTCTTGGATGAAGAGTCCTAGAATTTGTTCACTGCAAATTCAATTCAAGAGAATTTATGTAAAGAGGCAAACATCTCAATCATTTTGAAATGGGAGTATATTTATCAATTAGAAATAATTATACTTTTCAGAGAAGTAAGTATAATCTTTTTTGAATACACCCTTTTCAAATGTAGTAGGTTAAAAAAAACAGCACTGTATAAGTTGAAAAATCAGTGAAAAATTCCAACTAATATTTTTAAGGTACAACTAGGTTCAGAAAAAGTATAGTACCTTTCAGATTCATATGCTTACTAATATTTTAATAATTGTTGTACCCCAGAACCATGAAGTCCGAAACAAATTTAATAAATAATTGGCACCCAAAGTAGAACATGGCGGTGGCGTATGAAAAATTAAACTCATTGTGTAGAACATTGTAAAATTTTCTCAAAGAATTTAATGTTCGTAGCATTACCATTCAATTCGTACAGTGATAACTCCTCTCCTCCGTAATCCTTTGGCAAAACGCTTAGAGGTACAAAGTTCTTGATGGTGTCCGTATTCTTGTGAAAATGGAACTGAAAATAAGTAGAGATCTCAATAATTTATAAATGAATGAGCTGGAAGTGCTGGTAGGCAGGTAGGCTGATAGGGCAGGTAGGCGTATATCAATTAGTATACAGTGTGTCCATAAAGTAACCCCCCTCTCAGCTAACCTTTGAATAAGTTGGAACTTTATTTCAGAATCTTTTTTCGGTAAAATGGTAGGTCATGAGCTACTTTTTGACTAAAAAAGTCTGTTTTTAAATGGCATGGGGGGTCGAGTGACACCTTATTCGAAACGTCTTACAATTCTCTATACGTTCATAAAATTTCAAACAAAACTTGTCATCCAAAACAAAATGGCGGTACATAATGCAAGAATTCTCTGTTGACATTAGAACGGATTTGAATTCTGTTTTGAATTTTTGTACGTATGAAACGCCATAAGCAAACAAGGTAAGTAAGTGAGTAAGTAATTTATTCAGTTAAAATGACAGAGCACAATAGAAAAGGATCAGTTATGAATATGATCGCTTATAAAAATACTGTTAATGTACAACTAGAGAAGTATAAGGCCCAAAACTGTCCCCTGTGGTATAACATAACGTGTTTGGATTATAGAACCTGACTTACACCAACAACAATTGGAAGCGTGACGTCATGGCTAAGAGAGCGTAGTATCGGGAAATATATCATTTGTATATCGACAGAAAAGTTGACAGAAAGATGTGTTGGGAAATATAACCAAATGCTTTTAGGGAGGATTTGAATTTGGTCTTTATCATATATACACACTGTATCATTCAATGGGCCGTAGTCGTGATGATGGAGCGAACGCCTCTCAATCTTAGGGTCGTGGGTTCGATTCCCAGCATGGTCATCGGTCCTGTGCATGCTATCACACGTTAAAAGATGAGGGCTACGACTTCCCTAGCTAGCACAAGTCGCATACCAAATTAAAATTGAACCTTCTTTGAATGTATAACATCAAATATTGAAGAGAACGAAGTATATCCCGGTTTATTATATCTTTGACAAATTTGTCAAGTACAAAAATTAAACTCCTGTCAGACTCCTGTCAAGTAATTTTGAAAGACTTCAAATTGAAATGTTCAAATCTGTTGATTAGAGATTTTGAGAGATTTCGCTAATCGCATAAAAATTTAAGAAAATTTATGAATACGACCACGGTGAGTAGGGTTGATCAAATAGATGGTGGGAAACAGAAAATTAATTTTTAATTATATTTATTAATTTACAGTAGAGACGTGGTCGTGAATTAGAAACAGAAGTTCACGTTCTCGAAATCTGTGAGAGAGATTTGTTTTGTCTTCTGGACAATGAAAATTACATGATTATAAAAGGAAATTGATATCTGACATATTATTATCATTTTGGTTGACATTGAAATGCGGGGCAAGGTTTGACCTCCGAGTAATAAAAGATATTCAGGAGCCATTTCTATATGCACAACACACGTTGTTTTGAAAGCTTCATATCACTATCCTTCGTGATAGTTTGTGGGTGAGGGGTAACCTTCGAGTTCGAGGGGAAGATTTGTTATTGTTATGATATTCGGATGTAAGCTTAGAACCAGTGGCGGCGTGCTGATTCATTTTTTTCATGTTATATTTTTATCTATAGACGACCACATGCCTGGTTGTCAAGATGTCAATCGAAAATCTTTATCGTGCGAAGAATCAGATTCTTGCTGACAAAGCATAGAGTAAGGTCATACATACTGAAAAAATAAATGAAACTGCCGAAGTGAACAACAGCTCTATTTTGATGTAGTCTTGATTTGGTCACAGGGTGGAGCGGTGACTTGCTTATTGTAAATCGTCTGTCCAGCTTGAAAAAATTAAAATTTTGGATTGCATTCTTCTATTCCTTTGCTGAAATAGTCTAATTTATTGTATCTGACGGATTATAGTTCTCGTTGCTACTTTTAAACACTTCCTTCTGGTATCATCTGTGTATCATCGGTTTCACAATCACAAATTCCTCTAAAATAGCATACATTTCAAACACATATACACACATACACATAACTGCCAAGTTATTATATTGTTATAATTGCAGAACAGTGAAGTAAATTCCATGACCAACAAATTCAAACTAAAAAAATATCACTGAACTTTGTACTCGAAACAAATTCCAACAAGACTTCAAAATCTTTATGAATAACTAGGCACAATGTTATGAATAGAATAACTCGGAAAACAAATCTATAGCTTGCACTACTCTTTAACCCTTAGATACCCATGCTCTTTAAATCGACGTAGATGCCCAAGCGGGGTCTATGAAGGACCCCATACAATTTTTAGAATAATTGAATCCTAAAGTTTAAAATGAGATTATTCTCAACGTTTTTGATGTTTTTATTAGAAATTAATATAATTATCGTAATAATCATCATTACACCAAATCAGATAAACTTTTGCTACGTTATACTAAAAAATATTTAAAAAGTTTAAAAAAATTAAACTTAAAAAATTCTCACACATGTAAAAAGATAAAAATTTTAATTTGATGAAAAATTTAACTTTTACTACACTGCGTTTTACTAGACCGTCTGTCTGAAATATTTTTTTCAGTCTTTTGGTATTGATGAAAAGTTGGCTACTCCATTCTAAACCAGATTTCGCTGTATATTGAGGACCACTCAATTCAGTTATAGTTTCATCAGCTTCAGATAATTCTGCGTCAGACTCTTGTTCGCTTTGTCAACATTATCTTCCGTTTCGGAAGTAGTTTCCAGGAGAAAATGATCATCTTCTTCATCTTTCGAATTTTGATCCTCATATTCATTCTCTGAGTCTGAACTAATATGTTGTAATATATACTGAAGTTCTTTTGCTGTTAAAGGCTTATTTTTATTTTTGCAGGTCATTTTCAACATGAAATACTGAAAAAATTAAAAAAATTGCACTTAATTAAACGGTACCTCTAACTACCCAAACGGGGTCGTTGAGAGACCCCAAACAACTAACGACGTAATATCTCGACTCACACACATCAAAGAGCCACAGCCAACTGACTGCACGTGAAGGAGGTATTGACGAACGCATAGGTGATGCCAATGTTTCCAGATGTTTATAAAAAGTGAGATATTGCAAAAATTGTGACTATGGGGTCCCTCAAAGATCCCGCTTGGGTATCTAAAGGTTAAGGCAATAAATCCTATAGGAAAGCCTATTTGGAATTCCTCAGAAAATGTTATTCTCAAAAAAAAACCTGCATCTTCCCAAACTCTAAATTTACTAACAAAACTGTGCTTATTTCCATTTCTTTAAGAGGGGCATTAGAAGTACAATAAGCAAAAAACTCTTTGGAGAAGTGATTTATATATGTGTTTGAGAGAAAGTTTTATATAGAGAATCATAGCCTTCTATAATAAAGTAAGTTACAATTTTAGAGTCCATCACTTCAATGAGAAATCTCCTGGAATTGGGATAATCCAGTACCAATCAGATTGAGTATATAATAGCTAGTGGCTTATGATTTGATTTTGGTTATAAATAGTTGAGTTTGCTTACTTACATACGTTTTAGTTTGCCTACACTGCAACAACTTTTTCCTAATTATTGATATGTAATCGTTTTTAAAGTTGACTTACATGGTTACAAAGTTCTTTTATAGCTATTTCAATAAATAGTGGATTTTTGCCTCAAAATCGGGATAAAAGTCAGCTGATTCATTAAAAGTCAACTCATTTAATACCACTAAAAAGGTCGATACGGAAAGCCAATTAAATATGGTTTATGTCATGATTACCTTGCTTCGACGCCCATGGTTTGATTTGACAAGGCGATAAATAAGTCAAAAACGGACGTAAACAAACATGATCGCCAAGTCAAGAGTCAATATAATACGGAATTCTAGCCCGATCAAGGAGTACAAACGGAAATATTCGACAATGCCCTTTCTAAACACGACTCGGGCATTGATGTTTTTAAACAACGTCGGGTATATTGCATTCAAAAAAGAGATAGAGAAGCCCTCTCTATATCTTTCATTGCTCGGAGGGTTTGACTAAAGCTCTACTTGGTAAGATTGTTGCCATCTATTTTGATATTGGAATCAAAATACTACTTTTATTGGAAAGGAGATCGTATATAGGGAAATATTTTAGCATTACGGTAATGAGTGTTTTTGGACATTTGACTAAAAAGTCACTGTTTAGGTTAGAGAATAAGCTATAGTTTAACTTTCTTCGTGTTATCTGCTTATCTCATTTCATCCATTTTTCTCTTCCATCTACTTTCGTTGTTGTTATCGAACCAAATTGTGAGGTTCTTGGTTCTGTCAAACATTATTGGAACCACTATAGGAATTAATCTGAATTATAATCAAATTGTTGATATTTAAACTGAGTTATTTATAAACCACTCTTCATATTATTATCACCCTCTTGTCTGGGACAAGAGTTATTTCAAGATCGAAATTCATCAAATGTTTTGAGCTTGGTGTTTTGGGATATCGGTCATGAATAATCTCATATGAGAAATCTCGTCAAGTGATATGTTCAATAAACTTACCCTTTGTACTAATTTAGGATTAATTATTTTTTTGACCAATGTTATCAGAGGTTCAGCATATGACGGATAATTGATGAAATGTATTTCTTTCACGATAATATTGTAGACCTCCTGAAAAAAAAAACAATAGTTAGGATATTTTCTTCAATTCGAAAAGAATCTAATCTGGATATGAAAATTATATTGATTCAACAATAATTGGATTCTCATTAATCCAAAGACATGAAAATGAACACGAACAAATACAAGAGGGTTCTTCCTCCAGTTTTGAGATACGTATTTTAGCTTTCTCCCACGATATGCTCGGAAACTGACTTGAATAATAATAATAATAATAATAATAATAATAATAATAATAATAATAATAATAATAATAATAATAATAATAATAATAATAATAATAATAATAATAATAATAATAATAATAATAATAATAATAATAATAATAACCAACACCTGAGGCCCTGGTGAGTTGCGACACCACCTACCCGAGCAAAGGATGCAAAATCGGACCGGCAGCTCATGCGCATCCGGGAGGGAAAAGGCATCTTTCCCTCCGGTGTCGGCCGTGGGTTTGCTGGGTTAACCCCCCAGTAAACCCTTTTACTCGGTTCCAAATAATCGGGGAAGAGGCCCCCACAACCGACCCCCTCGGATTAGGGGTCAAAGGCAAGGTGGTGGGGCCAACAACGATGATTTGCCAAATGACGACAACCGCAATGACAACGGACGCTTTGAGTGGACGGATAGATTAAGGGATGGACTTCTGTATTGCTATGAGAGCAGTGAGCCCGCCCGGAGAAGATACATGGCAAGGATGCATGCTCTTTGGTGTGAGAGACACCCAGAGCATGCCGCCGTTTCCGCCCAAAATCTCAGGGATTATGTATCCTATCTCCGGGCTCGAGGCTATGTTAGAGCTCCTCCTCAGCCGGTTAACGAAGTGGCAGATATGCCACGTGTCGGTCTGGCTGCAGAGGAGGCTCGCATCATACCACCAATGGAGGACATCAGAACCCGCAGGGCGCTTCACAATATGAAGCCCTTGAAGCCGCAAGAACTGGCACGGGTGGATGCGGAGATTGGCGATGTTCTTCCAGAAGAGGCCAACATCTGGCAGATCAATTCTGTCGTGTACGACGCCGCTCGTGCAATATCCCAGACGGAGAGGAGGGACACCACTGCTCTTGTTGGGAGGCATGAGCGACGCGTTCACAAGATGGAAGCTAAGATCAAGTCGGCGAGACAACACGCGTCTCGTATCCAGTGTGTGGTGGACTACATGTCGGCCAATAGGCCTTTCACGCAGGCAGTGCGGCGAATTGCTGCAAGGCTAAGACGAGCTCACCACACATTGAATCAAGGCGTGCTGTTTACCATAAAACAGCACTGTCTTGATAGGATACGAATGCTAGTGGCTGCAAAGAAGTCACTAGTGAGGCGAGCGAGAAGTATCGCGGAAAACATAAAGTTCCGCGATAAACCTTCCCGCTTATTCCAAGAGCCTCCACGTGTTGTCGATAACCCGCCGGCTGCTGATCGGGTAGAAACCTTCTGGAAGAACATCTATGAGTTTCCGCAACCACTCAATGTAGACACTCCAGCCCTAGCGCAGTTCGAAGCTTACTGCAGGACGCTTCGGCAGCCTGAGCACAATGATCTGCGCAATCCGATAACCACGGAAGAAGTTCGAGGGGCCCTCAAAGGCTCGAAGAACTTTGCTGCTCCAGGCCCTGATGGGTTGAATAATTATTGGTGGAAAAAGTTTCCAACAACCCACCGCCATCTGGCAAGAGTTTTTAACTCATGGCTAGATGGGGAGCAGCAGATTCCGGAGTGGTTTGTCGAGGGGCGAACCGTGCTCATCCCCAAGAACGGAGATTTGTCTGATCCAAAGAATTACAGGCCGATAACATGCTTGAATGCGTGCTATAAGTTGTTTACGCGCATCTTATACACGCGTATTCTCTCCGCAGTTGATCCGGTGTATGAACGGATATATGAGCAAAGAGGGTCAAAGAAAGGGGTCGCTGGCTGCAAGGAGAACCTGCTCATCGATAGATGTATCACGCAGGACTCCGTGCAGTATAAGCGTAACCTTTCGATGGCCTGGATTGATTACCGCAAGGCATTTGATACAACATCGCATGAGTTAATCATGCATTTGCTCAGATGTCTTGAGGTACCCAATCAAATAGTGGGATGCATTGGACAACTGATGCCACTCTGGAGGACTCGCTTCACCATAAGATCTGGTAGAGACATAGTCCAAACAGAGCAGGTCATCATTAGAAGAGGCGTGTTTCAGGGAGACTCCCTCAGCCCTCTTCTCTTCTGCATCTCACTATTGCCATTGTCCGTTGTACTCAGGAATACCCGTGGGTACAACTGCGGCACCCCCAGCAACCGGAGGCATAAAGTCACCCATCTGTTTTACATGGATGACCTCAAATTATATGCCTCTGGAGAAAGGGACCTACATCAGTCCCTTAGGGTGGTGGAAGAGTACACGCATGCTATCGGAATGGAATTTGGGATCGACAAATGTGCCACGGTTCATCTCAAAAGAGGACGATGCGAGGAATACGGAGAGGATGTCCAGCTCGTAGACGGAAGCATCCTACATCATCTGGATGCCGGAGAGACGTATACTTACCTAGGGGTGGAGCAACGCCACTCCCAAGAGGTATTCACAGTTAAGAACTCTCTCCGCGGCAAGTATCAGCATAAACTCCGACAGATCTGGTCATCAGAACTGTCGGGGAAGAACAAAGTTGCTGCAACCAATATGCTTGCCGTTCCGATCCTTCTCTACTCTTTCGGAGTAATGAAGTGGACTAAGGAAGAGCTGCGACAACTCGACGTTAAAACTCGCAAAGTGATGCATCTCAATAGGTGCTTGCATCCTAAATCGTCCGTTCCACGGTTATACTTTCCCAGACAACGGGGAGGCCGTGGACTTTTGAGTTTGGAGTGTATGCATAACAGAATGGTTCTGGATGGGGCCTGTAAAGTCATCAGGAGTTCAGATCCCCTTCTCTGCATGGTCCGCGACCATGAAAAAGCAGGGATTGGAGCATTTCTTTTTAAGGCAGCAACCCGTGCAGCCGATGAACTCGGTCTCGTATTCGACACTGAACGGGCTAACCCAAACTCTGTCACCGAGTTGGGACCCGTTCAGCAAAAAGCTCACATCAAAGCTGCGGAGACAGAGGTCCTGCTACAGCTACATATGGATAAGCCAATGCATGGTGTCTTCTTTCACAACATCGAAGACCTTGGCTTATCCAAAAGCTTGACCTTTGCCTTCCTCAGGGCGAGTGAGCTAAAGTCGGAGACCGAGGGATTCATAATGGCCTGCCAGGATGGTGTCTTCAACACCCTCGTCTACCGTAGTCGCGTGATGGGTATAGACGTCCCTGACACCCGATGCAGGGCATGTCGTGGGGCACCTGAGACCGTAATGCATTTGCTATCAGCATGCCCATCTTATGCGGTCTCAGCCTATATCCACAGGCATAACGCGGCGCTACGAGTGTTATACTACCATCTACGACACTCGTACGGTATAGACGAGACACCGGTGTTGCCTTATGTTCCGGGGGATATTGAGTCCGTGGTGGAGAATGAGAGGTGCCGGATCTATTGGAACTACTCATTCCCCACCCTCAGGCAAATACAAGCCAATAAGCCTGATGTTGTCCTCCTCGACCACCAAAGTAGAACGATATTCGTCATGGAGTTTTCCGCTCCAGGCGAAATGAATATCGTTCGAAAAGAGGAGGAAAAACGGACTAAATATCGAGATCTTCTCTTTGAACTCCGCAGGTTATATCCGGACCATTCTGTCAAAATGGTGGTTCTGATCATAGGAGTCCTTGGTGGAATGATGGACACACTGCTCTCCAACTTGAAGATAATACCTGCTTGCCGTAATATGGCAGAAATCTTAGCAGCAAGAATGCAGAAGGCCGTCATCCTTGGTTCGCTCCGTCTGCTCAGGGCACATGATTCTCGGACCCAATAGTCACTCACCCTACGGACGTAGGGAGTGGTTATTGGGGTTAACGACACCAGCGCGCCCTCCGGATGTATCGGAGCACCGGAGACAGGGCCTGACTGGTACATTCCCAACGGGGAAAAAAAAAAAAAAAAAAAAAAAAAATAATAATAATATATATTTATTCAGACAATTTTTTATAATAATAATATGGTACACAATTATGAATAAATATACCTAATCGATAAGTGCAGAGCACATCTTAATCAGCCTACTTGTTAATATTTTGGTTCGAATGATTATTGCAATGGAATGATTATTCTGAATAGCACAAACATCGTCCATAGGTAGATATTAGAATATCTATGGACGATGGCACAGACCAAGTACGTTTATGTTCCTATTTAACCTAGAACCTACAGGATATAATTTATCATTCCACATTATTTTTAATTTTATTTTTGCGTATGGTGATAATCTGTTTTGTTATTTGAAGAATAATAATTGGATTTTTCGGTATCTCAGTTCAAAAAATTATTTTCTATTATATCATTAGAAAGGAATGGTTATGCTGAATAGTACAGGCAAGAAAAAGTTGTATGTTCCTATTTAAGTTATGGACCTACAGAGTATATTTTTTTGGCTGCTTTTTATAACGCCGACGAATGAAAATGAAATATCACAGTAGTAGCAACTGTTATCAAGTGACGTATGGTTTCCATAGCCAACTTTTCAATTTTTGGCTTTCATTTTGCTTCCACGGCCTACTCGGTGAATTTCAATAATAATTTTTTTCTGATCTAGTTTCTGGTTAGATACCAACTTGTAATATGTCATTAGAAAGGGAATTGAATGCTGAATAAATCGAAAAGAAAAAAATAGGGTTTTCATTCAAAATAAGAAAGTTGACGTTACTTCCGGTCAGACCGGAAGTTAACTTCGACATGTCAATATCCTCAAATTCTAGCTCTTATGTCATTATATCGACGCTCCAAATTTCACAAACCTACTTCATACAATAACTTAGATATTCCGTAGGCAATACTTCCGTAGCCACCCGGTATATACAAAAACAGAAGTTAAAACTATCGGAGAGGGGATAAAATAACATGTAAATGAAATCCTAATTTTGTTTATCTAAGATGAGTGTTTTTTTTTCTGGATCCAATAAACAAGCTAACAAGTATGTGATGGACTAGCTGTAGTTTGTTATTTCTTTTTAGACAACTCGTTTCGTATATTTGAATTGGTGTAAATTTCGCGTAATTAAAAAAAAATTTCCAAATTAATTTTACTAGAAATGTGCAATAACTCTATATAATGAAACTATAGTTCAAATGATTTTCACATACAGAGGGTTTACAAAACCACGACAATTGTTTCGCTTTACAAAAGATTCTTCAAGTGGTGAAGATATACTAAATTACATATTTGCTATGTTAATTTAAATACTTATCCAAAATTAATTAGGGTTCTGTTGTATACCTAACTCCCAATAAATTCTCGATAGGCACTTTTACATTTCTATTAATTAAATGTAACCTTTCCAGGAAAACAAATTGATTAGTGGTGACGAATTTAATTCGAGTTGGTCATTGAACAAGTACTGAGAATTTTGCCATTTATTATTCTCCATACTTTCTGAAAGATTTAGCTTCTTACCTTTTTTACGACATGAAGGATTTCAAAATCATGGTCGAAAGTATGGTTTTCAATTAATAAATGGTTAGCATACGTGGAATTTGTTTTCCCGTTTACAAAACTACTTCTGTGCTCGGCTAGGCGTTGTTTGAAGGTTCTACCAGTTTGGCCAAGATAAAACTTGGAGCAACTACCACAGTTTAATTTATGGACTCCACATTTTTCTTGTTTATCCACCCTATCTTTGTTATTTTTAATATGTCTGCCCAAACTATTGTCTGTCATAAATGCAATATTTTAACCTTGCTTTTTCAAGAAATTACCTATTTTATTGCTTGGTTCACGATATATGTAATTGTTTTGAACCTTTGGTGGTCTTTTGTAGTAGGATAAACTTCTTGAATAGCTTTTTTGTATTTCGTCTTGGTCAGAAGGTTGTCTATCAAAGATGATTTATAGCCATTGTTAACTGCAATTTGTTTAATAATATTAAGTTTTTTATTAAAATTTGAAGTAATAAGAGGAATGCTAAGTAATCTATGTATCTTACTGTTGTAAGCTGCTACTTTGTGTTGATATGGGTGTGATGAGCTATTGTGAATTGTGATAGCTATATGCGATGGTTTGCGAAAAATAGAAAATTCATGTTTATTATTCACTTTAGTTATTGTTAGGTCCAAAAAATTTATTGAATTGTCCTTTTCAGACTCTATTGTAAAGTTGATAGAAGGGTGAAGAGAATCAATAAATTCCAAGAATTGATCTAATTGCCTCATTGTTCCAGTGAAACCTACCAAAATATCATCAAAATACCTATACCAATATATGAAGTTATTGAACATATTATTTCCATATATTTTTGTTTCTAAATTATCCATAAAAATTTCAGCCAATAAAGGGCTGAATGGGTTACTCATAATCAACCCTTCTTTTGATGAATAAAATGTATGGTTGAACTGAAAATAATTTTGGCTCAAACAAACACTGAGTAAATCCAATATCTCTTGTTTAATTACAGGGTTTCCATGATTAATATCTAATAATTTTTCTACCAACACTATTGTTCCCAAGTAGCACAACTATATTGGTAAAATAATGGTACAATATTGTGAACATATTGGCGAAATATTTGAAATGCAATATTGGCGAGAAAAAAAATGTGAACATTCGGCGATATTGGTCCAATATTTCTTGAATAATATTGACGAAATATTCTTGAACTAACATTGGCCTCAAAATGTTCGGCGATATTGGTACAATACTGCTGATACTATATTGGCACAATATTCAAAAGTTATATTGTCGAGAAGTAAAATGTGAGCATTTTGCGATATTGGTCGAATATTGTTTGAATATTTTAGAAATAGTATTGGTGAAATATTCTTGAAGCAATAATGGCCTCAAAATATTTCTCGATATTGGTACAATATTTATCAATATTGGTACAGTATCATTTGGATATATTGCTGGATGTCATATACCTTGGTAAATTATTAAATGTCTTTTAGTTGATGAAGGTGACACCAGAGTCTGCCTTTTGATCGCCATAACCACTGAGTGAGCTGTCTGAGAAAAGTCATGAGAAGTATTTAATATACTTTCGTAGGTTTTAGAAGACGTTCTATATGTAGAGCCACCTAGCGGATTTTCTTCCAATTTTGATCATGATATAATTTCAATATGTTCCATTGAATATTCGGCCAATATTCAAATTTCATCTCAATCTAGATGTAGGAAACAATATGGAGACAATATTTTTTTAACGATATCGATAAATATCACTGAACCAATATTGACCCAATATTAATAATTAAGATTTGTTGAATATTGGCGAAATGATATTCAACCAATGTGTAATCACACTTGGAGATACAATATAGTTTTTATTCCTAGAATCGATATTAGGGGAATATTGGGATTGCGATATTTATTCTAGATGTTAAAAACGATGTAAAGACAATATTGTTTTATCGATATTGGTAAATATCATTCAACCAATACTGACTCAATATGAGTTAATACAATTTGTCAAATAAAGTGGAAATGATATTCAACCAATATTCTAACAAACTTGGAAATACAATATAGGTTTTTCCCCCTATAATCGATATGACTGGAATATTTGGATTGCAATATTCATTCTAGATGTGGAAAACGATATATAACCAATATTGTATTATCAATATTGGTAGAAATTATTCAACCAATATTGACCCAATATTCCGTTTGGTAATCTACATTCAAAACTAGTTCAACCAATATTCCACCAATATTATTAATATAATATTGTTTTTTGAATATTTACCCATATTGGACCAATATTGATTTTTCATTTACAACATATCTATATTGGCCCAATATGGAACCAAGATTCAGCCGATATGATGTGCTACCTGGGTTTCCTTGGAAGGGATACTAGGAAAAAGGTTCTGTACGGCAAAAGAAATTAATTTAGTGTTATTCGGTAATTTAACATCGTTAATCTTATAAATCAATTCGTAAGAATTTTTCAGACTGAATTTGTGGATTCCACAAATTCCAAAACTATATTCTCTGTTGAAATTACATAAGGATAACAAGCCTATAAGACCAGTATTATCTTTTGTTACTTCAGCATCAGTTAAAATTTCTGAAAAACTAATTTTTGCAATTTTAAATTAAATCTTACGAATTGATTGATAAGACTAAAGATATTAAATTACCGAATAACACTAAATTAATTTCTTTTGACGTACAGAACCTTTTTCCTAGTATCCCTCCCAAGGAAACAATAGTGTTAGTAGAAAGATTATTAGATATTAATCATGGAAACCCTGTCATTAAACAAGAGATATTGGATTTACTCAGTGTTTGTTTAAGCCAAAATTATTTTCAGTTCAACCATAAATTTTATTCATCAAATGAAGGGTTGATTATGCTAACCCATTGAGCCCTTTATTGGCTGAAATTTTTATGGATAATTTAGAAACAAAAATAAAGGGAAATGATATGTTCAAAAACTTCATATATTGGTATAGGTATTTTGATGATATTTTGTTAGGTTTCACTGGAACAATGAGGCAATTAGATCAATTCTTGGAATTTATTAATTCTCTTCACCCTTCTATCAACTTTACAATAGAGTCTGAAAAGGACAATTCAATTATTTTTTTGGACCTAACAATAACTAAAGTAAATAATAAACATGAATTTTCTATTTTCCACAAACCATCGCATACAGATATCACAATTCACAATAGCTTATCACACCCATATCAACACAAAGTAGTAGCTTACAACAGTATGATACATAGATTATATAGCATTCCTCTTAGTACTTCAAATTTTAATAAAGAACTTAATATTATTAAACAAATTGCAGTTAAAAATGGCTATAAATCATCTTTGATAGACAACCTTCTGACCAAGAAGAAATACAAAAAAGCTATTCAAGTAGTTTATCCTACTACAAAAGATCACCAAAGGTTCAAAACAACTACATATATCGGTGAACCAAGCAATAACATAGGTAATTTCTTGAAAAAGCAAGGTTTAAATATTGCAATTAAGACAGACAATAGTTTGGGCAGACATATTAAAAATAACAAAGATAGGGTGGATAAACAAGAAAAATGTGGAGTCCATAAATTAAACTGTGGTAGTTGCCCCAAGTTTTATCTTGGCCAAACTGGTAGAACCTTCAAACAACGCCTAGCCGAGCACAGAAGTAGTTTTGTAAACAGGAAAACAAATTCCACGTATGCTAACCATTTATTAATTGAAAACCATACTTTCGACCATGATTTTGAAATCCTTCATGTCGAAAAAAAAGGTAAGAAGTTAAATCTTTCAGAAAGTATGGAGAATAATAAAAGGCAAAATTCTCAGTACTTGCTCAATGACCAACTCGAATTAAATTCGTCACCACTAATCAATTTGTTTTCCTGGAAAAGTTAGATTTAATTAATAGAAATGTAAAAGTACCCATCGGGAACTTATTGGGAGTTAGGTATACAACCGAACCCTAATTAATTTTGGATAAGTATTTAAAGTAACATAGCAAATATGTAATTTAGTATATCTTCACCACTTGAAGAAGCTTTTGTAAAGCGATACAATTGTCGTGGTTTTGTAAACCCTCTTTATGTGAAAATCACTTGAACTATAGTTTCATTATACAGGGTGTTTCTTAAGTACGTGTAGAAACTTCAAGAGCATGTTGCTGACGTCTAAATAAGAAAATAAGTTTCCATAAACACATGTCCGCAAGTTATTCGTTTCTAAGATACAGAGTGTCAAAGTTAAATTCTTATATTTGTTTTTTGTTAATACATTCCAAAAAATTTGTGATATTCGAATAAAGTTCGGTATCTGGGATGATATTTCAATGACAAAATCAAATTTTGTGTTAATTGTGAAAAAACTAATTTCAAATTGAATTTATTTTGAATTAAAAAAATCTTGTCATTCAAAATCACTTGCATCGATTATTTCAAATCTCAATAACTCGAAAACAGTTGCTAGCAGTGACCTCTACCAAGAATATATTTCTTACACAAACTAAATAATAAAAATTCCCAGATACCAATCTTTACCCAAATACCAAAATTATTTAGAAATTATTCATAAAAAATAAAAATAAGAATTCAACTCTGACACTCTGTATCTCAGAAACGAATAACTTGTGGACATATGGATATAGGAACTTTTCTTCTTATTTTGATGTCAGCAATACTGCCGTGCTATGCAAGAAGGTCGTAACTGACATTTTTATCAAAACTGAGTTATTGCCATTTGTTGTATCTGCCAGCAACCGCGCAACGCCTGATATATTATATTTTGATATAACCGGATTTGACAATATCTAGTCTCACTCTGAGAATGATCAATTTCCTATAAGAAATGTGGATGACATTGGAATGAATATTAATATACGTTTATCCCAAAATTATGGAATTTTCAGATACTGCCTTCTTGCTTAGCACGGCAGAATACGATCCTGAATTTTCTACACGTACTTAAGAAACACCCTGTATAGAGTATAATGGATTTTCATCAAGTATCGGCTATATCAATTCAAAAATATGCAATAACTACGTATGCCACAAATTCCACCTGCCGCCTATTCAAAGTACACGAAATGAACTATAATTTGCCGAAATATCTGCATTCGATATTGTGAACTGAAGGATATAATACGAATTTTTAAAACTACGATTATCTAAATTTTTTGTTAAAAATAATTTAGAAAAACATTTAGTAGTTTTTCCAATTCTCTACAAATGTTGTAATAGAAGTAACGCGATCCATTCAGTTTACAAAATATCCATTCATGTTGACCAAACACATATACCGGGTGTCCACGGAAAGTGTCTCGCCCTATAACTTTTTTTGTTTTTGATGATAATGGCATGAAATTTGGAGGATCTGTATAAGACATTAAAATGCATCTTTTTACAGAATTCAGCTTCATGCAACTTCTGGTTTCAAATATACTTTCGAATTTCAAATGAAACAACCTGTATATTTTCACTTTTTTTGTATCCATAAAAAATACTCAATATATCCATGTATTACTTGTCACTTTTTGTAACCAAGTTTGGTTTTGAAGTTCATATTTTATTCTATAGTGCCATGAATATATTAAAATCACTAATATCATAAAATTTGGAGAGTACTTAATACAACTTCACTGTTTTTGATCAAAATGTATCTGCAATGCATGATTTCATTTTTAAATTTCAATTACTATTTTCGTTCAAATGGCAACATGGTGGCTCGTCGGGTCAGGAAAAAAGTGCATTTGATTATGATTAGTATGATATTGCACATTTTTAGGTTTAAAACAAATATCCGATGAAAAAATTAAAATGATTATTAAGAAAGATAAAAAAATGAAGGATCTTGAGGAATTAAAATAAGATTTAAATACATTGAGCAACCTGTAACCACCACAACTGATAAAATAAAATCAATAATCCAAAAGCTAATAACATAGGTATCTTCTAGCATCAAAATTGTCATTAAAATTTGAATAAATATACTGGGTGTCCCATTTAAACATCGAAAGTTTAAGTCACTTCCGGTAAAACTGGAAGTTGCATAAATTCGAGTTATCCTACAAAAACGCAATTTTATGTCTTGTGTAGATCTTCACTCCATAATCTTCAGAATCAAAAAGTTATATGGACGAGCCACCTTCCACGGACACCCGATATATGTGTATGTACATGTGCATATGTGCATCCATATGAATAAATAAATGACCCCATGGTCATTTATTTATTCATCTGTTATTTTATCCTTCATATTACAATCGTTATTTACATGTAATTTGATGAATAAATGTATCACAGTCATCATTATTTAATGTTTATCATAACATGAAGTGAAATTGTCAAGCTGTGTGCACTCTTCAATGTACTTGAAAGAAGAAAATTTGTATTCATTGCAAAATATTTTTATTTCAAAAATCGTAGCATAGAGCTTTTTTTTACCTGTAAGTAAGTAATAATAGAAAGTGAATTTGATAAATCAAAATATTAAAAATTTTAAAGTTGAGAAATTTTGGAAAAGTAAGGTTACTTACTCGTCAGGTCTACAAGAAGCCAAGTCTTTTTTTTGGATTTTTTACTCGTGAAAGCGGCATTTATTGATAAACTATTATACAAAATATTGATATTATTTTTTTTTTACATATTAAAACTTGTTTAAAATTTTATCCTTTGTCAGGATTATTATCGATTACGATATGGGATACTACATCATATCTGATTAAATGTTGAAGTGGAAAAGAAATTTGACAATGTGTGACAATGAGAGTATCGACAAGTTAGTGACAATGACAATTGACTTATGTGACATAGAATCGAAAGTTTTAAGAACTGTAATAGAAATTAAAATTATCAAGACATGAGTTCACGTGGTGAACGGAGCATAGATTAAAAAAAATCAGTCTAATGAGAACCTTAAGTTTTTAGAAACATGTCAAGTTGTACCAAAGAAAACTCCTTCGAGATTTGAGCCTACAGACATAGGAGAAGTGTGATGAGACTAAGTAAGTTCTCATTGGACTTTTTTCTTCGAGAACTTCATTTGAGGTATTTTCAGCACATACTAGAACATTCCGGAGCCTCTGTTATGGTTTATTCCACGATCTTCTCACATTTTGCAGAACCCTTCAGTAGCTTCTAAAATACTATTGAGTTTTCACTTTTATGTCGTAGAACTGTCCAATAGGTTCCACACTTTCCCAATGCTCCCTCCGTGGTGGCCAAACTTTGGAAAAGTCTACCTGAGTATCTTTTCATTACGATCTAGAACATTATGAATTACGATGTTCCAGTCACTATCGATCGATACAAATCGCCAGAAGAGGATGACATAGCTCCAGTTCTGTTACAAATCGGACTGGAACAAATCATACCTGTTCTTATAAGACTCATTAGAGCCAGTTTAGTATGGAACCATATTCCATCTAACTGGACCGTGATCTATATTCCTAAGGTGGGTCTGAATGACCCCCACCCAAAATCGCTCAGACCTATTAGTCTGACATCCTTTCTGTTGAAAAGCATGGAGAAAATACTGGATGGGCACATAAGGTGTGAGGCAATAACAAAGCACCCCCTCAATGTTCACCAGTATGCCTACCGGGCTGGCAAATCAACAGAACTTGCTCTCAATAACCTTGCCTCAGAAATAAACGACGCCCTCATACGCCAGGAGGTAGCAGTCGCTGCATTCTTGGACATAGGAGCATTTAACAATGCACTAGCTCACTCCCTATATGAGGCCACTGTCTCTAGAGGGATTGAACCGATACTATGTGACTGGATAAGAACCATGCTTCACAACAGAACTATAACGACCTCTCTACAGGGGGAAAGTGTCAGCTTCAAGCTAGCCAGGGACTGTCCCCAGGGGAGGGTCCTCTCCCCACTGTTATGGTCACTGCTGGTGGATGATCTGCTGGCCATTCTCTCGCTTTGGGAGGATGATATGCAAGCATATGCTGACAATCTGGTAATAATAATAAACGATAAATCCGAAGAGACGATCTCCTACGTCTTTCAGGATATATTGGATACCATATATAAATGGTGTGAGAGGGTGGAAATGTCCATTAACCCCCACAAAATGGTCATAGTACCATTCACCAAGAAAAGGAAGCTGGAACATTTAATACCTCCTTCCATCAATGGTGTAACAATTCCTTTTGCGAGTGAAGAAAAATATCTGGGAATAACCCTGGATAAAAAACTTAATTGGAACTCGCACTTGGAAAAGACTATCGGGAAGGCCAGCCTATCATTATGGACATGCCGCAGAATATGTGGAAAAACATGGGGCATGTCAACAAAACACGTATATTGGTTGTACGTGACCGTCATACGTCCAATGATAACGTATGGTGGAGCAAGGGTCATAAAAAAATGGCCATTGCTAAACTTAACGGACTACAGAGACAAGCGTGCCTGGCGATTACTGGAAGCATTCGCTCCACGCCAATGGCAGCAATGAAAGCCCTCCTTGGATTACTTCCTCTCCATATAGATCTGGAGAGAGAGGCAAGATGAGCAACATACAGACTCTACCGAGCGGCCACTAGTCTACCGTGGGCATGTGTCATGAGAGGCAGCAGCATGCTGGAGGGCATAATAGCTCACAACATTCTAGGAATGCTCTCAGACATCATGCCTAAAACTATCAACCTTCACACGTCCTACACTGTGGACTTTCCCGAAAGATAAGACTGAGTCTGGAATGAAACCAACCTATGTAGGGCAAATGAACGTTGGTTCACCGATGGTTCCCAAACTCAGGAAGGCGTCGGAGCCGGAATATATGGGATGAACCCTGTAGTGAATCGCTCGTTTAGTATGGGTAAACTAGCTACGATATTTCAAGCAGAGGTATATGCCATTGAAATGTGTGCCATGGAGCTGGAAAATCGACATAACACACGAAAAACAATGAAAATATTTTCAGATAGTCAAGAAGCACTTAAAGCGCTTGAATCCAACTGCTTTAAATCTAGGGCAGTATGGAACTGTAGAGACACCTTAAACCGACTGGCGCAACGTAACAACGTTACCCTAGTCTGGATACCAGGTCACACAGGCCTAGAAGGAAACAAAATAGTGGACGCCCTAGCAAAATTGGGGGCCGAAACAACGTTCACTGGACCAGAACCGGTAATCGGTTTAGCATATAGCACTGCCGAAAATGTCATAACAGCTTGGGCAGACAATAAAAGACTCGAGTACTGGCGTAGTCTACCAGGCCTAGCCCATTCCAAAGCATTTATTGCTTGTACAAGGAAAAAACAGGACTCTGACAAACTGCTAGAACTCAGTAGAGCGCATCTCAGAGTTATAGTAGGTTTGCTAACTGGCCTCTGCAAACTCAAACATCACATGCATAAAATCGGACTTGCACAAGATGCAGAGTGCCGGCTATGCATGGAGGATAATGAAACGGCTAAACACATTCTGTGTACATGCCCTGCAGCGGCCAGAACCAGATTCTCAATAATTGGCGATACGACAGTAAGGCCAGAAAACCTGGTAGATTGTTCTCTCAATGTATTCCTCAATTTCGTCAAGAGATTGGACATACTGGGAGAAATATAACCATAGGGTGAGCCACAATAGACCATTGGCCGCAGTGGAGGGCCTGATACGGGCCCACTGACGTTCAAACCTAACCTAACCTCTATCGATCATTGTGGGACATTTATGGGTAGATTACCGAAATCCCACATGGAGAGGTCTGCATAACAAAATACTAGGCAGGGAGGTAGGGGCAAGCCGAATAATGAAAACTTGCCAAGGAGTTCTTTGTGCCTCAGAGATATTTAGTGTCACAGTCAAAATATCACCTTATTTTTTCAAATGCAGTTGCTATATGTGTGAAACATGAGAGCAAGTACGTCATTAGTTGATTTTTGATGATGAAAACCATATTGTCGATGATGTCACTTACCAGGCGATCCAAATATTTCAGTATATCGATATTGAAGGCATTTTCTATGACTTTCAAAGTAACAAGTAGTAATGTGATAATCTAGTTGCTAGGTAGATATCTTTTGTTGGTGTCATGTTATTATAATGAAGATCAAGGCAACCAGTCCAATGTAAATGTGTGAAAAAATGTTGATACAATCATACCTCTAAAGCTAAAGTCGCTTTCTTCAACACGCTTGGAGACATTTGGAGAAAATGTGATATCTTGAAATTCCCCAAATCGAAAATATAAATATCTCCAATAGTGTAGTCCTCGTGCATTCGGACTTCGCATATATTAAACATATGTGCCAAGTTATTTTGGAGGCTAAAAGGCTCTGAATCATCTACTGCCAGGTGATAAGCAACACTAACGCGGTAACATTCCGGAGTCAATTTTGGCAATGGAATCCAATACCTACAGAGAAGAAAATAAATTACATAATTAATGAATATTGAAAACACTCCCGTAATTGTAATTTGGAATATTTGATAAGAATAGACGCGATTGAGTATCAAAAGACTACTTGAACACCACAACTATGTTGTTTTCACCCACAGAAAGGAATATTGGGACGAATCAACAAAACTTTTATTGAAGGAAGAAATATTTTTATTCTAAAAACTCGTAGCAAAGCTATTTCGACTCCTAAGTCATCATCAGTGCGAACCTGTAAGAGGATACTAATAGAAAGTGAATTTGATGAATTGTTATATTGACAATTTGAAAGTTGAGAAAATTTGGAAAAGTGAGGTTACTTACAGCTGTACAAGAAACCATATAAAAATCTTATGTGCATGAACCAAGTTGAATTTTTTTTTTCATAATGAAACTTGTTTAAATTAGAACACGTTCCATGCTGTGTCAGGATTATTCTGGATTACAATATATGATATTACATCATATCCGATTAAATGTTGAAGTGGGTATGACATTTGTCAATGTGTGACAATGACAGTATTGACAAGTAAGTGACAATGACAATTGACTTGTGTCACATAGAATCGAAAGTTTTGAGAACTTTTATAGAAATTGAAATAAACAAGACATGAGTTTGCATGGGAAACGGAACATAGATCCAAAAAGGATTAGTTTGAGAACCTCAAGTTTTCAGAAGTATGTCGAAGTGTACCAGACAAAACTCCATCAAGATTTTTTTGAGTTCTCTACTATTTGAGCTCCAGACATATAGGAAAAGTCTAATGAGAGCTTTCTCATTCCAAGAATAGGCAATTTGAGTATCACAAAAGTTAGGACAGACCAATTTTCAAGTTAAAAGAATGAATATGAAAAAGTTATTGAGACAATATAATTATTATTTCAGACGTCTATGAAGAGGTTTATGATTTATTTGGTACAATAAATGAAACTGTCATATAGACACTACAAATCATTTTATTGAGGCAAGAAAAAGAAGTTTATTAATGAAGTAAATACTTGTTGAATAAACCAAGTCACGATTTTCCTTCTATCCGAGTTGTCATCATCAGAAGTAATTAATTTAATCCTGATGGAGCTAATTGTGAAGTGGGGTGAAATGTATGTTGTTTTGGTGTTGAAGGAGTTTAAATAATTTTTCAGTTGGATACATCAGGTACTAGATTATCGGCATCAAGATGTAGCTGTAAATGAAAATATGTGTAATTTTGTTCCATCTCTGAAATGAGGAAAATATTCAAGTTGGTTATCCGACCACATTCAACACATTATTTTCTTTGATAGTGGAATATCAGTAATACTTACACTTTATCCATTACATATTGCATATGGGGCAACTTTGGATTGCAATTTCTGAAGAAATCTGGTATGAAACTTCTTATAGTATAGAACATGTCGACATTCCTTTTAGACTTTTCAATGCTGAGTTTGTTCATCAACAGAAACATTGTGATCAGATGGTCACCTGAAAAAAATTCTACCGTGGAAAATAACACTATAACGTTTATATTCAATTACAATATTTTGTTGAAACGAAAAGTAACAGTTACACGTTTCAATTGTTGTTTGTTGTTGTTGTATGAGTACTTTATGGAGTAACTGTAGTGTTAAAATCACTATAGTTCTGTTGAACTGCAAAACAGATGAATTGTTCAAAGTGCCATTACAAGAAGTTTCCTTAATTTGAATAATGGACGTTAAAGAACCAGTTCACTGATTCCGTTAAAAAAGAAAATGTGTATAGTATGATTGATGTACAGTTGCCATATTGAAATTAATTCAATATTGAGAATCTATCAAATCTTGCACCACACTATTTTGAACATCTGGTTGTAGTAATGGAGTCTTGTCCCAGCACTGAATAACTATTTTCAACATCTCAACAGCCGAAATATTGTAACAACTGGTATTGTAACTCAATAATAAATTTTCATATCGATCCTGAACAAACTCGAGTACGATCAAATTAACTTTTAATATCACCGGACGGTCTAACGACTTTCCACCCTAAGGCTATGAAAAAGAAGAACATATAATCGTTTTAAACTCATCCTCCAGACAAAACGGTATCCCACGGGTCGGATGAATGTAAGCCATTCCTACGAAATATCAAAGATGTATTATCAGTGTCTGGTCGAAGCGGCCCTCAGACTGGCAAAAATATCTCACAAAATTTGGAAGACGTCGGTTTTGTGCAAAAATATTGAGAGTGTGATGACAAAAGAAGAGGTATTCAATATTTTGTGGGCGTTAAAAAGTTCTCTGAAAGTTTAGAAAATGTTTGCAAAATTTTTTCTATTTGGAGTCTAAAATGAAGTCATTATGAAACTCAAATTGTTTTTAAAAAAATTGTTTGTTTGTTTCAGTGGTCTGATTGAAAAGTAATTTTGACTGCAGTGGGAGTGTGCTGAGACAGTGTTGAGACAGAGGGAGACAGTGGGAGTGTGTTTTCGCAAACTGAACGAGATTTTTTGGTCAACAAATCATTCACAGCCGTTTGAGCAATTAGGGGAAGGACGTCGAAGATGACGCACCTAAGCAATTTTTTTTATATTTACGAAACCAAATCAATTGAGCTATTGTGACTATAATGGTCTCGTAGCTTAGTACTTCTGTTATCATTTTCTATACTTGTTTTTTTAATTAGGTATAGTGCAATATATTTTTCGGGACTTTAAAAAAAAATGCATTTGCGTCATCTTTCCCTCCACTGAGGATAAGATGACGCATCGCTGAGGATAAGATGACGCACTGTGGTGGAGAAGTATGGTAGTTCAAAAAATGGAAACATTAATTGAGAATTGACTATATTCTTTGGTATTTATTAAAATAAATTGTTAATCCTTATAAATTCAGAAAAATAAAAAATTTAATATAATTAGCAAAAGTCACAAATATAATTTTTGGGACTATCTGCACCACTGCACCCCTTATGGACCCACTTTCCACAACGTGTGCATCGAAACCATGTTTCGGTTTTTCTACCAAAATCTCCACATAATATGCAAATGTCCGTGTTGGATCCCTCGTCAATCATGTCGTCCAATTCATCGTCATCACAGAGTCCATCTTCAGATAAATTGCTTTCTTCGGTCTCGCTATTTTCCACTTTTTTTTTGGATAATTTTTTCTTGATTGCGCCGATTTTCACTTTAGTTGTATCTGCCTTTTTTGAACCGGCAGTGTCAACAAAAACTTTTTTTTGTTATATTTTTTTTTGGCTTCTTGTAACTATGTAATTTTTTCTTTCTTTTTATTATTTTTAATTTCCAAATCTTCTTTTAAAGGGGTGCTGGTTAATATCTCAGAGTGCTGCTTTGGTAGACTACATTTTCCTTTAACTTTCTTATTGGGCACAGGAACAGGACAAATAATATCAATTGAAGTATGCGCAGGTTTGTTTCGTGAATCTTCTTTGCTGGTTGATGGTTGGGGTGATTCTTGTTTTGTGTAAGATTGAGGTAATGTTCGTTGTGGGGTTGTTATATCTACAGGTATTGATGCAAGAGAAACATCTCTTTCCACTCTAGAATAGTTCATATTATCAGCAGGAGCGAAGTCATCCTCTGTGAACTTATCGCTGTTCAATGGATAAACACCACGCATGCCTGGAATCCGTAAACTGCTTTTTCAATATTTGCAACTTGGTCGTATGCTAACTTAAAAATCTCAGCCACATCGTATGGAGTTATTTTGTTTTCAAACTCAGCGTTTCTGATATTTGATTTCAAAAACATATTACAATTTTTTAATGCGGCAAAAATTGTCACATCTAGAGGTTGTAATCTGTGGGATGTATGGGGTGGAATACTAACCATAAAAATCCCATTCTCTCTGCAAAAGTAATATATTTCAAGAGAAATATGGCTTGTGTGGTTATCTAGTAAAAGTAATACCTACTGGATTATCAGTGCTCGATAAGGTTCTTTTTTGAAAATGTTGCAGCCACAAAAAAAATACAATTTCATTGCTCCACCCATTGTCCGTACAAGTGTAAATTGCGCCACTAGGTCCATTTTTTTCTAACTGAGGGCTCATTCGCTTTCTAGGAAATACAAATAAAGGTGGAACATAATTACCAGATGCACTAAATGCGGTAATCACTGTTGTTTTTTCCACGTTCCCATGAAGAAATGATCCCAAACTGCTTCACCCCTTTTAGTCCAAGTCTTTTACTTGATTCTCTAGGAACCGTAGATATACCGGTTTCATCTACATTAAACATGCGATCTGGAAGAAACTTATACTTTTCTTGCACTTTTCGTAAATTTTCAAAGTAGCGGTCGACTTCAGTTTTATTAAAAGCGGTTATCCTATTTATGCTACAGGTTTTCTGAGTGAGATTTGCGGATTTCTCTTTACAAAAACCTGGTACCAATCTTTGCCAGCCATTTGTTTGTCTTTATTGAAATTGTATTGAATGTTATTCTGTTCTGCGTATTTGAAAACCATTGTTCTCAGTTATATAGAAGTTATTCCAAAAAATAAATTTGCCAATTTGAGAACATGGTCGGCATTCTCCTTTTCCTGAGCTCGCAAAAATATTGGAGCTCTTCCAAGTGACTCAGATTTCACTATTTTTGTTGAATTTCTGATTTTTAGTTTTCGTCTCAACGTAGCTTCATGTATTTCAAACGATCTGGCCACTTCTCGAATTTTACGACCATCTTCCAAGATTGCATTCAAGGCCACGTCAAGAGATTTTTCAGAAAACGGCCTTCTCTGAGTTTTTCTTCTCTAAACGTCAGTGCCTACCCACATCTGTCACACCTGACATCGACATCTCAGAAAGTGTGCATGATGTACAGTAAGTTTAATTATAAAATCAACGAAATGAAATTATTAAACAAAAAGTTAAAAGTAAAAGTAACTATTGGGTGTTCCAAAAATGCGGATCCCACATATACAGGTCACTGCTTCAGATGTTCTTTGGCAACAATTTTGGTAAATGCAGGAGGGGACATATTAACCTTAAAGCGCCATGGAGGATGGCAATCCGATATCGAGGCAGAAGCATACATCCAGGAGTATATTCAAAATAAAATTATCGTTGCTAATAAAATCGTCAACTTTATTGAACAACCACTCGAGGTCTTTCCTGAAATGGAGAGAGAAAATGCACCGTATATGAATGATCAATCCTCAACTTCTACAAAATGATACTCCCAGTTTAACCATACAAAATTGTCAACTATAATTTTAAATAAATTATTTATCAGTCAAGAGGTAGGATAATTGTTATGTTATTGTAGTTGTGCAGTTGTAGGAAAAAGTAAATATTGAGGTATATTAACTGTAGTTTCTATTTTTTTGCAGTTGATGGAAAAGTATAGTGTGAAACATGTGGGAAAAATACTTTTTCTCACTCGTGAGAAAAGTAGAACTTTCCCCACTTGTTGCACAATATACTAATTTCCTCTTCCTTCTTCCCTGCTTTTACTTTCTTCGCAGCTGGTCCACTCATGTTCACGCGGCGACAGCTCCAGACAGACTGATGAAATATTGCGCACTATTTGTCAGCCCCCTCACACTGCGCTCCCGTACTATAAAATATTAACAGGTCCGCAATTTTTTTTTTTAATTTCAGAAAAGTTTTGAACGCCCCACAAAATATTGAATATTCATTTTTTTGCAGAATATTTGTCCTTACACTCTCAATATTTTGGCACAAAACTGACATATTAAAAAATGTTTACAAATTGTTTTGCCAGTCTGAGTGCCGCTTTAGACAAGCCAAGAAAAACTAGATATTGAATTTTGACGATACGCGTTTCGCTGAAAACCAGAGATTTGAAATTAGTACTTTGGTAATGATGAAAACTCATCAGAAAACTCATGAAAACTCATCAGAAACGAGCGTCCATATTCATTTGGCAGGTCGAAGTGTCTGATGATCAGTCCATGGTTAAATCCAAAGTTTTATCAAACTTGGACTAGAATCGAATACTAGAATACCGTCTAATGTGTCGTTCAGCAGAAATTCGACCAAGGATAATGAAAACCAGGATAGTTCATATGAAGTATTTCATGAAAAAGAAGAAGATTTTACTATTTCATGTTGAATTTAAAAAACATTTTCCTTTTGTAGTTTTCTATTTTCCTGTCATTTATTGGAAAGCTTGGTAGAAAATGGAACTATTGAAGGTGCCTTAAAAAATAAAATAGAATGGAATTCATTTGCAAATCATCCTACATTTTGGTTGTTTTGAGGTAGAAATGATGATTCGTTCATGATATGTAGTAATTATTTCTTTATATCCTGGTTCCCACACTGTTTTGACACTGGCTGGAATTTCTTCAATGCTTGATTGAGAAAATCGTCAGAATAAAAAAAATAAAATGTCGATTTATGTCATTGTTGTTTAAAAATCGAAAATTGTGAATGGTCATAGTTTTTGGGTTGTCCATAGGTAACAAAAAATTAATCAAAAATTGTGATTGGTCATAGTTTTTGGGGTGTCCAAAGGTAACAAAAGTTAATTAAGAATTGCAGGTACGTATTTGAATAAATTTGTTGATGGTGGTTTCTGGAAGACGAAATGTCGCATTTCAAATTCGAAAAAGCCTTCTTGTGGGGAAAGAAAAGTAGCCATGATATAGCGTCATTCATTTCGATAAAGTTTCTCAAATAACGCCAGAAAGAAATTATTTTTTTTTACGTAATTTTGTTATTTTTTTTGGTATTCTGTTGGAATTTCTCAAATTTCGAAATTTCGCATTTTGTTTGACAACAAATTGGGTAACTTTGCAAAAATTCTACCGGCCCTGTTACGGTTTACGAGATCTCAATGATGAGGCTCGAAAGTCGATCACCCTGTAAATTTTATTACAAATTCAGTGAACCCAGTGCACGGCGTAATTTTGAACAATCATTGTTAATAATTTTCTTTCATTCGTTATAATTATTGATTTAATCTAGTGCGTAATATTCTGAAATTCCAACTGCCTTCTGAAATCATCATTCCAGACATATTTGAGCCTCAAGCACACTGATGCTAGTAATCTCTCACCAGCAATATTGTTTTAGCAGCATTTTGCCTTTTGCTACATTTTGTATGTGTTTCAAGCAATATTCATAGACGTGGTTTCAAGGAGACCCTGTATAGTCAGTGTCGTGAAACTGTAAGCAACAGTTAACAGATACTTCTATGTATTGAATAGAAACGATATGTTACTCTGGTGATACCAAAAATATTACCTATCATTATATACCGCCAATTCACTAATAAAAAAAAAATTCTACGATTGGCGACATTGGGATGGCTGCTTGATTTGGCGTGGTGGAATCCAATCCAAGATTTTGGTCGTAGCCACCATAGCGATTTATTACAACATTGATTTCAAATTTAAAGAATACATCATTTTTCGTTTTCCAGGAATGTTCAATAGGCTATCGAGTTAGGAATACAGATTGATATTATTATGAAGTACGGAAATATTACCACACTAAAACATCTCTTGCAAAACACCAAAACGATTCTAAGACTAGTGTACTTCAATTTTCTTCAATATTAATACTATATACAAACTACAAACTATACAACCAGTCGCCCAAATAATTTAGACTATGAACTGAACAGTTCAACCATCAACCACAGCAACTTTAGCATCTATGCGGTAAGGATCAATTCGTCCTAGAAAAATCTAGCCTGAGCACAAGATGCTTCTTTCTATGGGCAACACCTTTTTCATGAATTCTTTGCATTATTCTGAATGTTCCTCTCCAAATACCAAGTAGGAAGTACCTCTAATATTTCAGTGTCACAATTTTCACTCGGGTTTGAAGGCAGTCGTTTTTTGACCCGAGTGAAAATTGTGACACTGAAAACCACCTCTAATACTTGTTTTTCCAGTCTGTGGATATTTATTTTTGTTGGTAATCACTCAATCTCTAGCATCTTCGATCCAGAATGATGACATATCTGCCAATTCTGCCACTACTTCGATTTTGATTTCTGTTAGAAAAGCATTACTATTAAAAAATAATTGTTATACTTACTGGGCATTTCAGGTAGATGGGGTTGAGTTTTCAACCACTCTTTGATTATCTGAACATCCCCCTTAATATCTTTCTCGGTTTTCTCAAATATCTTCAACCCTCGCTCCAATATTTCCGATGAGTTTTTGAAGTAATCAGACCTATAATCCATCTTCTTGTTTTACGATGAATAAATATTTGCTCTACCTGCAGAAAATTCGTCTTTAGAGAATTTGTCATTCTGCAAAAATTACATTATTCCATAGTATTTTTTGCAAGCTGAAGACAAAATCATTTCTTCCACCGCAGGGACTAATACTAACTGAGAGATTAATTGCATAGAAATAATATTGAATGATTTTATTTTTATTCTTGATGGGAATTAGCTGAATTTAAGTAAATAACTAGGGGAAGACCAGAAATACGCGAGCGTGCGCATACCCATCACTACTTTGTCGATTTCTCGTATAAACTTCTGTATAAACTTTCATCCCTCGTTTGTTAGTGAAGAACAAGAAAAGAAATACGCGAGCACGCTCCTTTCACTAACGTATTTCTGGCTGTATTTCTTCACCAAAAAATAGGTTATGAGCGTTTCTACATGAAGTTGAGAACAATCGAAAAAGTATCAAAAGAAATGCGCGCGCTCGCGAATTTTTCTCTTGATCTTCACTAACAAACAAAGGATGAAAGTTTAAACTCAAAGTTGAGAGAAATCGACAAAATAGTGATGAGAATGCGCGCGCTCGCTTCGCTGGCGTATTTCTGGTCTTGTTCTTCACTAACAAATAATGAGGGGTGATAATTTTTACTAAAGGTTGACAGAAATTTACAAAGTAGTGATGAGAATGCGCGCGCTTGCGTCTTTTTTGCTAGATATCTACAACAGGACGTAAAGGATAAGTTACATAAGTTACGAAGTAGTAATAGGAATGGGCGTGCCCGCTTCGCTTGCGTATTTCTTGATATATATCTTCACTAAGAAAGGTACACTCTTCGAGTGTTTATGAGGAGGTATTATTATTATTTACTGTTATTTTACTTGATTAAAAAATTATCACCAATAGGTACTTCTGAAAACTATTCACTACAAAAATTTCATATTTATCATTGTTCAGTATGCATCAGGAACTTTAGGGAATCTGACAACGTTGCACTGTACTCTTATACAGCTATTAAGACTCATTGTTGGTTCAATGGAAGACATTGATACTATCTACTCTTTGTTAAGAAAGAAGCCATATAGTTGTGAGACAACTGGATTGAAAAAAAACTTCTTGATATTAATATTTTGAATGCACAAAAGATATTTTCAAACAGACAGAGCATGTAGGAGGCATTGTTGAGAAGAAATAATTTCTTAAAAAACATATCGGATCACAAACATTCATTGGTATGTACGCAAATACATAGAGAAAGACGCAACCTAACCGTATCGTAGGTATAGTCGGGTAAGCTCGGTTAGGTTTGCATAAGGTCGGTCGGTCGGGTTAAGTCATAGTAACTAAAGTAGGTTATTTTATGTAAAAGGTGCTCTTTATTTTTTTGTGCGCATGTGTATTTATATTATGTTTGTGCACATGTCCGTGATTTGTCTCCTCCTTTAGATTTTGCTAGTCAATTAGAAACATTATAATTACCATTGTTTCAAATGGACAGTTAAAGTGTTGATGGGAAAATGTAGTAGTTATATCAACTAATTTTTCATACTCATTCATTAAAATATTCCATGTGATACGCGAATTAAATATTTCTGGAATCCCATTGGCGGTGTCGCAAAATTTGCTTTGCCTTCACGTTATTCCATTGTGTTGAAAAGTTGGCGGATAGTGATTTCCAAGTTACCAACCTGAGAATCCTGACTTGACAGGTATTTACTATGCAAAACAGCATGTATTTGTTGATTTTGTTATTATTAAAAGAAGGTAGAATTTCTTGATGAAAAACTGTTCTCAATGAAAAAAAAGTGTAAAACTGTTGAATTAGAATGTGTATGATGTGCTGGTGAAGATAGGGAGGCATTTGAGTGTGGTTTTCAAAGAAGAAACGTGTGCTAGAATATACCAGTTATCATTAAAAAAAAGGCCCGTTTTCCGAAATTACTTGAGATCGCCAAAAATTTCTTTTGGATTTTTTGTTCAGGATGTCAAAATAAGTCAGTTCTAGAATTTTTTTTTTTGAAATTCAGATGCTTAATGTAACGGAAGTTAAACCAAAAAAAAAATACTGGAATACTCAGATATTCAGAGGGGTTCTAAAGTGAACCCAAAATAAGCCCCCATTCAAAAGACAGACGATTCGAGTGTGACGCAGGCTCGTTCCATCTTTTTGAAAATGCAAAAAAGGCATTTTGAATTACTCGGGCTACTATGGGAACTACTTCTTACATTAACGGTATCCCATAGGAAGCACCAAATATCGCTTCACCTCTGAGAAGTGAATGATGTTGCAATATAAAAACAACAATGCCTAACCCTCAGCATTGTAGGTGAACAAACTGAAATAATCCATCCAAACACAAATAGTCGTAATATTTTCTTATTTTACGGCTCAGTTATACATTCTGAATTATGTTCAACCCGGGGATTGCGAATTCCAGAAAAATCATATACGTATTCATTATATTTCCATCATATTTCAGAAATCTCATTTCATGGTGTCAGCCTATTTCTTTGACATGATTACAATGTTCATCAAGGCATCTAATACGTTTTGTATGGAAAGAGATAATACTTTATAATTTGACACTCACCTTGACTATGCTACCACTCAGCTACTAAGCGTTTCATCAGCCTAAATCTCATAATGTGGCGTACAAATGATATAAGTTAGTACATTTTCATGTATCTTGAAATAAATTGTTTTGGAACACTCGATAACAATTTGAATTTAATTACTTTTACGTGAGTATTTCGAGAGTTAACGTGAAGATAAATAGTATACAGTCTGGATAGTTTTATTAGTGGAAATTTCGTGGAAATTGATTAACAACACAAAAAGTTCAACAAATAGTAGCGGGTTCATTGATAATTGGAAGGTAGTGGATAATAATGAATATTTTGTTTCTTTTCGTGCTAAATGGATAGACAGATTGATTGATAGTTCTTTTTCAATAGATGTGGAAGGAATTACAGAAAATAGCTGATGATCATTAGGGCAATAAAAATGAAATATTCAGAAAATAATCAATGAAGTACTCATTAATTTAGTGCATACATTTTCTAGACATGAATGGTTACCTCCTATAGCTGCTAGTTTATAACTCCGAGCACTAAAAGATATACAGGGTGTTTCATAATAAATGCGCAGGACTTCAGGATGTGATAGCTCGTTCAAAAATATGGAAAAAAGTTTTTATTAACTTACCCTCTAAAATGCACCATTTTCGAGATACAGGGTGTTGAAATAAAAAAAAATAATGGTTTTTTGCGAATATCTCTGGAACCGTTCATCGCACAGAAAACAGATTTCGTAGGCATTTTCTACTCATAATAAGCTATGTTTTCTGCCAACTTTTTATTTTTTCAAATTCATAATTCAAATTCAAAATGGTCTATACAGGGCAATTCAAATTCGACCCCCACCATTGGGATCTCCTAAACTACAGGAGATACGTCGAAGCTCAAATTGGGACAAAGTTGCGTATTCTGGAGCTTAACAAAATACTATTTTGTAACTTGGAAAATTCCGAGTATTTCCGGAAATATCGGGAAAAAACTGAAAATCGGAATCTTCGTTATTATTTTTTTCTATCGTTATTTGACAACATAGCTCAAAACCAATAGTACATTTTCATTGATACTTTTTTTCAGCTACACGTTTTCATGTTCAGATTTACTATCCGACGTTTCGTCTTCTGGCATTCATCATCAACTTTTTTTTCTGTTATGGGCGCCATATTGTTTTTTTATACAGAAAAATAGTGATTCTCATTTTGATTTCATTGATGTATGATTTGTTATGATTTGCACTTCTGAAACAACAGATATTAAAAAAAAACAACTTCATCTGAGATGGTCTTGACTCCATCGAAAAATTTTGTTTAATGAACACTAGTTGTCAGAACTCATTAAACATCATAAGTTTGCACAAATACTTCAGTCAAAATGTCCCCATTCTCAAATGAAGAAAAACGAGATATGTTTATAACTTTATTATAAATTTGATAAGAATATTACGAAAACAGCACAAATTTATTTTGAATCATATCCGGAAAGACAACAGCTGGATAGAACATTATTCGGAATTTTGGACAAACACTTGGCTGAGTACGGTGCGTTTCAAAAACCAAGAATGAAATATGGAAGCAGAATGGAACAAAATATTAGACGTAACTTATTAGCTGAGGTAAAATAATTGTTCATTCCATATTCGAAGAAGTATAATTATTTTTGGTACTTTTTTAGATAAATGGGTAGTGGTGGTTAGTGGGTGTTTTTTTCTCCAACCTTCTTGAACCGACAATGTTTTCTACACAAAAAAGGTACTCATGGTCATAAGCTCTAAAGTTGACCGTTTTCAAGAAAAATCAACTTTCATGTTCAAAAACATGGTAAATTTTTTTAAATAATTTTTTTCCTAATTATACAAAATTTATTTAACAAAACCAAACGTTGACTTCTTAATTGCAAAATAAAAAAAAACAATAACAATCATACTCAGTTGAATTGTTGGAAATGTCCGCCGTTAGCTTCAATGCACGCAGCAATTTTTCGAGGAAAAAACATTATTTAAACAACATGCAAGTTGATTTTTCTTGAAAACGGTCAACTTTAGAGCTTATGACCAAGAATACCTTTTTTGTGTAGAAAACATTGGCGGTTCATATAGGAGGCTCAAAACTGTGGCGTAGAAGTTGGAGACAAAAACACCCAATACCCCTTCAAAATCTTCACCAATTATGGATTTAAAAAAATAAAAAATCCGCACAAAACATAGCTTATTATGAGTAGAAAATGTCTACAAAATCTGTTTTCTGTGCGATAAACGGTTTCAGAGATATTCGCAAAAAACGATTTTTTTTTTTTTAATTTCAACACCCTGTATCTCGAAAATGGTGCATTTTAGAGGGTAAGTTGATAGAAACTTTTTTTCATATTTTTGGACGAGCTATCACATCCTTAAGTTCTGCGCATTTATTATGAAACACCCTGTAGAGAGGGCTTCTCTGTCTCTTTCTTGAAAACGACATACCCGACGTTGTTTACAAATATCTCAGCCTCAATCATGTTAAAAATGGGCAATGTCGGATATATCCGTTTGCACTCGGGGACCAGGTTGGAATTCCATGTTATATTCACTATTAACTTGGCAATCATGTTTGTTTACGTCCGTTTACGACTTATTTATCGTCTTGTCAAATCAAACCATGGGCGTCGCAGCATGGTAATCATGGCATAATCCCGATTTTGAGACAAAAATACACTATTTGTTGAAATAGCTATATAAAACATTGTTACTATTTAAGGCAACCTTAAAAACGATTACCTATTAATAATTAGGAAAAAACTTGTTTCAGTGTTGGTACACAAATAAGCAAACTCAACTCTTCTGTCTTGTTGGAATGTCTTTCGAGTACTTAAAACATAGCATTGTTGATACCGCTATACGTGCTATGTCACGAAACATTTATTTCACAGGAAACTGTAAAACTTAAGAATTTCTACGCGCGATTATTTTATACTTTGAATTCCAAAACAATGACCGTTAGAAATTCTTATGTAGTAGTTATTTTTTTTCCTTGGTGTTTTGGCATCGACTGTTATGGTCATTAGTAGTTATTATCTACAGTCTTCTGTAAAATTAATGTTTCTGGACATATTACTCGTATTGTAGTATCAACGACGATAGGTAGTTCAGTAATAGTTTTTACTTTGAATTTGTTGGACATGGAATTTACTTCACTGTTCTGCAACTATAAGATTATAATAACTTGGCAGTTATGTGTGTGTGTGTGTGTGTGTGTGTGTGTGTGTTTTTGAAATGTATGCTATTTTAGAGGAATTCGTGATTGTGAAATCGATGATATGGACACAGATGATACCAGAAGAAAGTGTTTATGAGTAGCAACGAGAACTACAATCCGTCAGATACAAAAAATTAGACTACTTCAGCAAAAGAATAGAAGGATGCAATACAAAATTTTAATTGATTTGTTTCAAACTGGACAGACGATTTACAATAAGCAAGTCATCGCTCCACCCTGTGAGCAAATCAAGACTACATGAAAATAGCGCTGTTGTTTGGTATGACTCTCACTTGTTTGATGTTTAAGAAACAGAAGTAAAATAATAACTACATGAGAAATTCTCGTTTTCCTACCAGGCAGACTTGCAATATCGATCACTCCCTGAGCCTAGCTCTACATAAGTAGAGACTTTACTTTTTGACAACTCTAAAACACTTTTCGATTATCTGCCCCAGGATACCAATAATCTAAATTCAGAAAAAAATATAAGAAAAAGAGTTAAAGAGCTATTAAGGCTTTTACTACACTTTGGATGAGTATATCAATGATACACTTTCAACATAAATTTGAATGTAATATGTTATGTGTATTATAGTTTATGTGTAAATTATTATGTGTGTCATAGTTTATGTATAAATTCTTATGTTTATTTTAATGCATGTATATCATATATATATACTGTAGGTATAGTGTATAGTTTACTAAAGTGATACAACAATTTGAATATATTTACTTTTTTACTACAGAACTTTCATTTATTTTTTCAGTATTTATGATCTTATTGTATGCTTTGTCAGCAAGAATCTATTTTTTCGCACAATACCGTTTTTTGATTGACATCTTGACAACACACGTGATTTCCAACCAGGCATGTTGTCATCTAGAGATAAACATATGTATGTATCAGCACGCCGCCACTGGTTCTAATCTTACATCCGAATATCATAACAATAACAAATCTCCCACTCCGAACTCGAAAGTTTCCCCCCACCCACAATTATCACAAAGGATAGTGATATGCAGCTTTCAAAACAACGTGTGTTGTTTATATAGAAATGGTACCTCTATACCTTTTATTGCTCGGAGGTTTATAACTTCGATCTATTATAAAATGGGGTGGTTTACCTATTTGGAACTAAGTCATAGAGGACATTGCACAAACCCTTATAAAAATGGCTTTTAGCAAAATTTGATTATATATTGATGATTTGTTTGGTTCAAGACCCTACACAATTTTGACAAATTAAGAGCATCGTAAAATTGAAAGAGCAGCTAAAGAGCGTCAATGATGAATGATTCAAAGTGCGTAATGGCATTGTAACGAAGCATATTTTTAGGGCTCCTTTCCTAAGACCAGGAGAGCTATACCGATTCACTTTATCAATAATTATTACACGGCTCGTTTCTCAGTCCGCTCAATAATGTGTGTAATCTTTTGTGGCGAAATAAATATCTATCTATCCGTTTATCTAATGATCTAGTGTTTGCTCGAAAGCAAGTCAGAAAATACTTCCTTACGTTTCGAAATACTTGCCATTTGTCTAGTCTTTGAGTAGCACAGTTAATCCTACTTGTACAATATCCATCGTTACATCAATTATTTTAGAGAATGTATTTCATAACTCCACCGCCAATGTTAGGGTACTTATACAAATCTTCTTCATATTGAAAAATAACAGGCAATATCAGCGAATTACGAGCCATCCAAATCTGCAGGCAAATCTATTATTTCCAACAACAACGGAACTGTTTGGAAAATCTGCAGAAAAACAGCGTCATTTCTTGTTCCCTAGAAAAACACACTATACGAGTTATGCTTTATTAGATTATACTCACAAAACCTACTGTTTGTTTTTTTTATCTGTAACACCACTGGCAAAACCTGGAAATGCCCAAGACGTAGGCCACTGAATATTTTCCAGTGTTCTTTGAGAACTACGTTCGTTGACTGACCGCTTGATTCGTAGTGTCGATATTGCTTTTGGTTTTATTGGGAGTCAAGAAGTGAGGCATAAGATGCCCGGAGGACTGCTCATTGCTAATATCCTATACAATAGGAAAAGTTGGAAGTCAAGAAGTGGTGGAAAATACAATATCCGCGTTTTGCTCTGTTATCAAATATTTATAGGGTTAAGTGGAAGAATATGTTTGGTTATGTCTAGTACATGATCAAAAATAAACTTCACCCTTTATGGTCAATATGTTGAATCTATGTCACCAAGACCGCATGCATGTAAACTCTTACTTGGCAATAATAAAGACGATTATTATTATCATTATTACTAACTGGTTTGGTTTTCCTCAACGGGAACATCACTGGCGATACCTGGAGGTGGTGGAGACGTAGATTACATACATTTTCAAAGTTTTCTCTGAAAACAAAGCTTTTGTTTTATCAGGAAAGGAGCCAAGAAGTTGGTGAGAATACTTCAGTTTCTTTATTTACTGTGATACCGTGTGTGAGCCTTGCCCCCTGAGTAATAAAATCCGTGTAACTGAACGCTCCTGATCAACCCAGAATTCAGATCACCAGTAAGGAGTGGAAAACCTCTGGAGAGGAAAAAAACCCTCAGAGTGATTCTGAATTCGAAGCTAACTTGAGGGCCACACGTCGATCGAGTATTCAAGAAGGCGGTGGTCGCTTTATGGCAGTGGGCAGTGGGAGGGATGTGGGGCCTCAAACCTCACATTCTTCACTGGATCTAAACTGCGGTAATCAGACCCAGAATCCTATATGAAGCAGTGGTCTGGTGGCTGAGAGTGGACCAGATAACTACAACCAACAAGCTGGGAAAAATTCAAAGACTAGCTTGTAGGGGAATAACCAGCGCGATGAGGACGACCCCCTCGGCAGCCCTAGAGGCATTGCTGGGTCTGTCGTCGCTTCCAACGTGTATAAAGTAGGAAGCGATGGCGTCCTATCTGAAAATGCTGGACTTAGGGAGCTGGCGAGGAGAGGGGTACACAGGGCACACCGAAATCGCTGTGCATGGTAGCGGAGGAAGAAATCTCACTAACAGCTATCAAAGTGATACAGAGGACAAAATCAGGCGGAAAAGGACGATCTCGCTGGAGATCCCAGACAGGATAGAGTGGGAAGAGGAAAGGATGATACTTCCCCCAAAAAGCCTGGTCTGTTTTACAGACGGGTCCAAACTGGAGGAAGGACAAGCCGGAGCAGGAGTTTACTTGGAAAACGGAGAGAAAAGAGCCTATGCGCTAGGTTCTCTGACAACAGTTTTCCATGCAGAGGTGTATGTCATCCTAGAGGCAACCAGAATAGAAGAGGTGGAGTCCGGCCCAGAAAGATATGTATATGTCTGCTCGGACAGTCAGACCGCCATCAGAGCTCTGAATGCAACCAGAACCAGATCAAAACTGGTTCAGGAGTGCAGAAATGCCCTGGAGAGTCTTGCGACTGAAAAGGAAATAACGCTGATGTGGGTCCCGGGCCATGCAGGGATTGAAAGCAAAGAGCAAGTGGACCAGCTAGCCAAGCAAGGAGCCGGGCAACCCAACTACGGGCCCGAACCCGCACTCGTTATAACAAGGAGATATGTAACAGAGGCACTGGATGAGTGGGCCGTTGATACATTCGGAAAAGAGTAGAGAGGGATAGACGGCTACAGGCAGTCGATGCAGATATTGGGGCCCGAGAGGGCAAGGACGGCCAAGATACTGAAGCTAAGCCACAAGGAACTCCGATTGTTGGTGGGAGTTCTAACCGGCCACTGCGGCCTCAGAGGGCACCTGGCTCTCATCAGAGTTGAGGCAGACCTACTATGCTCGGAATGTGGTGAGGGGTAGGACTCATTCCACTTCCTGTGTGAATATGGTATTTTTGGCAGGCTCAGACAAAACGTCTTCGAAGCTGCCTCTATTAAGGGGGAAGAGCTGCACTCATTGCAATGGAAGGACATTTCGACTTTCATAAGAAGGTTGAAGAGGTTCGAGCAGGTATCCGCCGTGTGATGAGTGAAGATGCCGTGGATTGCGTAAAGGGCCCACTTGGGCCAAGTCGCTGTCGCTTGCGTCCCCCACTCATTACCATTACAATTACCATTACCCCCTCTGGAGAGACTGGTACATAATATTGCCTGTTACCTAAGTTAATGTTGTTCGGTGCTCTCACTGCCTGTTAGGTTACGATTAGGATTAATTTGATTATTAGATAAAGACCAGCAGTCATTAAACTTGATTACTTAAATTGAATTTATGTCGAATAAATTGCTTCCTTTTTCATTTATTTCCGAGGAAGTGTCTGAGTGTAAATAGCAACCGGTATTCAGTTTATCAGGTGTTGTAATTGAAACCTGCAACTACTTAACTTCTCTAGTGATTGCTTCAAATATCTGATATCTGCACACCGACCTATCTCCATCTGTTGCTACTCTGGTAATTGGAGCATACCAATCAAAGCTGGCGCCCGAGGTACCGCAAGAGACATACAAGACTGCCGCAGAGTCTAAGGGTCCTTAAGTATCTACCAGAGGGTTGACAAATTTGGTTCTTGGGTAGAAAAGTACCAAATTCACAACCCTGGACAAATAGCGTTACAGTATTATCCATAAAAAAATTATGAATTATTTGATTGCGATACATTTTGATAGCAAAGATCTTATCAGATCAAAGGTCTGTTTTATTCAAATGTATACAGTGAACACCAAAACTAAATAGTTTGAGTCATAATAAAAACAGACTGGTAGAAAACTTGTTCACAGTTCACAGAGTAGAAGCATATCGCTGATACTCAAAAATCAGAAAGTTGTTCTATGAAGAAAGTTCAAGGAGGTGAAACTGCTCATTCTAGAAATATATGTCTTCAGTCACGAAATCGATCATTAAAGTTTTGACTACAAGGATTTTTTAAACTTCTAGTGAGAAAAACTGTAAACTGTTTCGTAGTGACATTTGTTTAGATAGTGGCGGGAAGAAAAGGTGATAAATAAGTAAAGAAAATAATAAATTTATTTACTCACATGACAATACAAGCCTAATATCACTAAAGTAAAATACAATGAAATTCAATAGAATACAATAAAAAACAATTTGTGAAGGAAAGTTATTCGAAATAGTATTTCTTATCTATTTTCCATATTCTACAATATGAGTGATTCAAATTAGGTGACTTTCAACTATATTTAATTTTTTTGTTGAGAAAAAACCGGCCGCTCTAAACTCGATTTTCATTGTTCAACAACCAGATGGGATTCCGTACCAAAAATGTACTGACTTATGGAATGGCAACTTGAAATCATGGTCTGTAATGTTTCTCACTTTGTGTTTGGAAAAAATTAGACGTCGAAATTATTCGTTCAATTTGTTTGCCTCTACAAACTCGTTAATCTAACAATTTCAGTTTGTGGTCTTATTTTTCTCCTCCATAAATCTGAAGCCGACGAACAAATAACTCTCATTCGAATATGAATGCAGAAAACTATTCGGTATTCCAACCTGACAAGCCAACATCGCGAATGTGTTATTTTAGATTAAACAAGGGAATAAATTCCTGTCCAGAATTCTATTTGTGTGGCGTTTCCGGATCCGCAGGAGCTATTCATTTCGAATGCACACTTTGACGGCGCCTCTCTGTCTCACCAATTCTACTCTTCTTTCCGCAGGCCGATACGAAGTGTGACACCTGGAACAATTGAATTAAATTTGCTCTGTCGATAAAAAAATGAACGATGGGTCGGTAGATATACGATGAGATATTTCTTTATCACTATATTTCTTAACTTCAAACTGAAACAAACGTCAAAATAACAGCATCTATCCATTGTTTCAGAGTCGAAGAGGGGCTCTTGACTACATAAATACTCAGAGTATCGTCACAATCGGTGGCCGAACAAACCTTCCGGCTGGAATTTTTTTCAAATACCTAACATTGTGGTCAGTTTGAACCAGATCAAATTGAGAAAGAGGTTTTGTTCCGATTCAATTCAATATTTGGAAACAATTTTGGGATGTGGTGGTCGAGCGTACGCTTCTCAATCATCAGTTGTTGCATATAATCAACGCCATTCTAGACTGTCTAAAGCGAGCTGTGATAATACCAATATTAGCATACGAGCTTCCGACCGATCTTGCTGCTTAGCGTGATTGCTCCAAAATGGTTAACAAAATCATCTTCATGAGGCTGCTGAATCTTGAGGGGAAGCTGAAACTCATCCTGGACGTGCCGTTTAGATTTTGCAGAGGTCATGGTTGGTTGAAGGAGGCCTTCAACCAAGATCTCAACACACTCATGACTCTGTTGGATATGGAAAAAACCTTCAATACCGTATGGATTGACACACAAGATGCTAAGGACAGGCATGCCTTCAGAATCAGTGAGATTCTTCGACTCGTATTTCACGGTTCGATCTTTTGCGATAAGGGTAAATGGCAATATCTCTGTAGGATACCCGGTTTAGGTCCATAGGGCTCGAGCATATCTCCACACTAATACTCATTTTATCATGCCCTTGATTTTCCACGAGAGAGAATGCGGCGATATACGCGGATGATACCGCATTATACGCATATCCACTCTGCGCAAAAGATACAAATTCACTCGGATTGAGACATCGTGCCGTAAATGGAGAGGAATAATATCAAGGTCAACTTAGGGAAAACTGACGTTGTCAACTTCCGAAGAGGCGATACTTTGCGAAGCTCCCTCCTCGTGGGATGAGGTTCCGAGATACCTACGTTAGAGAATCGAGATCGGCTAAATACCTGGGAGTACAATTGGACAAGATATCCAGACTGGATATCCAGAGGTTGGGAGCTACCCTCTGATAGCCAGAAACTCCAAGCATGGTATGGACAATAAAATACTAATCTACAAGCAGATAACTAAGCCCGTAATGTTATACACTTGTTCGGTGTTCTGCAGCCACCCTCGCCTTTTGCGAGGCTGGACAGGATACAGAACAAAGTACTCCGTGTACCTAGTTACAAACAGTAACATATACACTCGCCTGGTCTCGACTGTGTTCCGATATATCTTAGATAGTTCTCATTCAACTTCTATAAATATTTCTTACCCATATGTTCTGTGACAAGCAATCTCACTTGCATTAAGGGGTATGACAACGCCCGCGCAAACACGGGTGCCATATCTATCAAGATCTGGACATTTTTCAGGAGCGCTACGAAGAACCGGGCCCGTAAAGTGCAGCCAAAGTGTTAAATAAGACCAATTTCAAACCCCCGCTTTTTAAAGTAAGCCTTTTCTGGGATGCTCTACCCACTAACCTCTGCAACGATTAATGCCATCCATTCTCTATTTTGAACACACACACAAGTCACGCATAAGCTCTGCAAGTGGCGTGGAACCTGCACAATATCGACTCATTGTTGCGCCTATTGTGCAGCGGGTTGCATTCGAAGTCACCACAGAGTCTACACTCCACGGTTTCTCTATTCTAAGTGTTTTCTGAGGCCGCAGTGTCCGGTTTTTAAGACATTAGTTGTGCGTACCTATCTTAGATCTGTTGAGGTTGAGGGTGTTAGCCGTGTTTGTCTTAGGTGTCTCACCATTGCTGTGTTGTGTAGACACCCTTCGATTTGGTACCAATATGTTTGGTGTTTAGAATTTTCTAAGAATATGCTGGAAAATTCTAGCCTATTGGAGGAATATTCCCTGAATATGCGAATAAGCATTCCTCAGATAATCAGAGAATATTCTACGGATATCTAGGATGTTCAGCAAAATATTCCTATGATATTCCAAATGAATATTCCCGGAATATTTGGAATGTTATTAAAAATAATCAAGGAATGTTCTCGAAGAAACCTTCTAGGAATATATGGTATACTCACGGAAAATAACAGTAATATTCCTAGAATTCCGTTTTTAAATAATCCAGGCTTTCAGGAAAATATACATTTATTGAAATAGGTACTGGAGAATAAAAATAACTTTTGTCTTAATTCTATTGCGGCTTAATTTATTTGTTATAGACCGGTTTTGGCTTTTTCACCGTTTGCTTGATAGTGATGTAAATGCCGAAACCTATTGAAAACCATCTTTTGAAAAAATATATATCAAGTGAACAAATATTTCAAACAAAAACTAAGTGAAGATTAACACTCCTTCTCTTCTGTTTCAGCGACCCATTACTGCAGGTGAATTGACAATCCTGAAGAAAAAAAAATAGTAACAATGTTCTTCATTTTGTGCGATTTGCCAGAACCTAAATCTATACTACTAATAAGGGCCTGTTTTTGATGTTCGAGTTAACCTTCAGATAACTAACTAATGGTTTAGATAGTGAATGACATTATTTAAATGATGTTGGGAGGATCACATTAATCTGGAGGTTAATTGGAACTTAAAAAACCGGCACTAAATATCACTCATCTGAATTGTATTTTCTAGAGTCTTCTTTTCCTCTTAAGTTTGATTGTTATTTTAGCAAGAATATTATAATACGTTTCCTGGTGGTCTTCTCTATACTAGGTACTTAGTAACCCCTTTTCTTTCAAAAAATATGATTGACATAAGGATTCTTGAGAACGTAATGAAAATAATAAAAGCCACAATGTTGTTTCAGCGTGCTGATACATAACCTATAAAAATTAGTTTGATAATAACATTCGAAAGAATAATTGTTATTAGATTCTAATGAACGTGCTTTCAAAGTATAATAGGTACTTATTTTATTACCAATACTTATTATTTTTTGATACTCATCTACATGACATCAGAAAATCACCGTAATCACTGAAAACACGCAGTACAATTACACAATATGGCGGACATGGCGGTGTGCCAAGAAATGAAAATGAAATCCAATGGAACACGCTCTGTGATTGGCAACAGCGGGAAATTCAAAATTTCAGACAGCCGCATGCATCTGAGTTGAAAATGCGTAAATTAATACCCAATATAAAATGAAGTGAAATTGTCGAAAAAAAATTGAGTTCATTTTTGAAGCATCAGCTCACAGGACAATGTATAGTCAGATGTTCAGGAAAATTGATTGCATTTTGATAATTATTTTTTTTATTTGACATTCAAAATGTTGTATTCCGAACAAAAATGAAAAGTCTTATTTTGAATAATCCACGAATATTCCATGCGTAATATACTACGAAGAATATACGGTAGTATAATCGGACTAAAAAATTGCTGGTTTATTACTTCAAGAATGCTTGGAAGATTGCACTTGGCATAAAAGTGCTGAGGGTATATATATATTCTAGGATGTCTGAGGAATATTCTGGGAATATATTATGCTGACTGGGATATGCATTGAAATATTGAAGGATGTCAGAATATCACCTGATCTTTGCGTTTCTAAAGGCCATTATACTATATCCTGGCAAGTTCAATGCAATTTCGAATCATTCACAGCGCATGCGTCAATCGTATTTCACTGCAAGTTTCATGCTAGTTGAATGATATTTCCAAAATAGAACCAATCCTATTTGACGGAAACTTTTGTGAAATTTCAAAGCAATCTGAGTTACATTTTTAGTAATATTCGCCATACCAACTTAATGAAAAATTAGTTGTTTTGTAGCATGACCTAAAAATAAATTTGAAGATAGATTTCACTGTTTTGTTTGCTACTAAAACACTGCAGTGAACAAGAAAAACAAAAATCAGAAAGGTAGGTAAGTCAGGTGATGTTTATTATCAGTGAAGTGAATAGCTATATAAGCAGTCAATCGATGATATCATCAGTTATATTTTTGGAATCATAGAATTCCCAGACTAGCACAATGTCAAGACACTCAACCATCAATGTTTAATTTTCAGTAACAGACAATTTTGGACTGCCGATGAAACAGTTGATATTATTATATGAGAATTGGCCCTGCCTATATGATGTGAAAGAAAGCAAAAGAATATCACAGCAAAATAAGAAGAACAGCAGCCCTCAACACAATTTACAACAACTTGTGTGAGCTCTTTCCTCACAAAAAGTTCACAGTAGAACTTATCCAAAAGAAGTTACAATGATTACGTGAACAATTTACAAATGAAATTAATAAAATAAAAAAATTGGAAGCATCTGGATCTTCAACAGATAATATTCATAAACCAACTCTCAGGTGCTTTGATATGCTGCATTTTTTGAATACTTACTCCATAATTGTTCAAATAGACTCTAATTTACAAGTGAGTTGTTGCAGTATACATTTTTTTAAGTTGACATTTCAGAAGCTACTCATCAGTATTTTTGTTATAGTTTACTGGGAAACGAGGAGATCAAGAAGAAAGCTACACAAGTATCTTCAATAGAAGAAGCTGTACCAGACAATTCACAGGAGGATACAGAAGAAGCTACCGAGGTATGTGAAGAAGATATACAGGAAAGTTAAGAAGAAATTCTACAGGAAAATGCAGAATATATAGAATTGGTATATGAAGATGACATACCAAATTCAAGAGAGAAAGTGCCATCTATAGTAGTAGCATCAAGTTCCCAAAGTTCAGACGAACAGAAAAGAAAATTGACTCAAGAATTTACACCCTCGTCTGCCCCGAAAAAACAACGAAAACTAAGAGACCATGATATTCTAAATATCATTGATAAAAGTTCAGAAGCTCTCACTTCATTATGTCGAAAAAAAGATGAAGAAAATCAGATGAAAAGAAAGGAAAATTCATTTTATATATATATATATATATATATATATATATATATATATATATATATATATATATATATATATATACATTATTGGCAACGGTCATTCTGTCCTATTCGCTCATCCTTGTTCAGATTGTCAGATTGTCAGATAAGTAAATAACACTGTGGTTACATATTGAGTAATTAACACTGTTTCAGCTACTTGGCATGTGAAATGGAAAAAATTAAAAGTGAATCATTATTAGATACATTCAAGGAAAACGTGCTCGCAGAACTCTTTATGGCAAAGAGAGCTATTAGGCAAAAAAACACAAGACAATACAATTTGAAATGTTTTTTGTAAGTACTGTAATAAAATCAGTATGTGTGTTTGCAAGAAATAAAATAATAGATTTCATCACTTTGTTTATTAATAAATAACTAATTTTACAATAACTGCAACTGCTTGTACCTACATGAAATAGTAAATAATTTTCAAATCTTGTCATTCTGCCAAGGAACTCTTCCAACACCATTAACATACTCCATGAACTCCAACCTTGTTGCAATTGCTGATTTAGAGGAACGGTTGCCTGCTTGAGCATTTAATCCATGTAAAGTATATTGTCTATTAATTTCACTTTCAGGATCCATACCTGTATATTTGGTTTTTAGTTATTTTCCTAAAAAATTATATGGTGTACAACATGCTTGTGTAATGACTTTGACTCTGTCAGGAACTAGAAGATTTATATTAAAAACTACTCTGAATCTAGTGGATAGTATGCCAAAAGCATTTTCCACCACACTACGGGCCCTGCTCAGTCTGTAATTGAAAATACGCTTTTCCCTGCTCGTGTTTTTGAAAGGAAAATGTTTCTATATATGAGATGATGAGGGGAATGCTGCATCAGCAACAACGACAAAGGGCACTTTTTTTGATTTGTGAGGAAGTGCTGTGTCTTCAGAGATGTTTAATGTATTTTTTGCTATTGCTCTGTAAATGTCACTTTCTCAGAATACACCACCATCTGAAATTCTGCCATTCATACCAACATTGATATATGTGAAATTGTATTTTGCATCAACTACAGCAAGTAGCACAATACTATGTTGTTTCTCGTAATTGAAATAGGCAGAGCCTTCATCTGTTGGAGCACGAATGGTTATGTGTTTGCCATCCATTGCTCCAATAATGTTTGGCAAATTCCATATTTCTTCAAATTCCTTTGCAATATTAAGCCATTCTGCTGCTGTTTGTGGTACCTAGCAAGAAAATTTGATTGTTAATATACACATACTTCACTCATGAAATTACAAATAATAGAGTACTACTTACTTTCAAATATTCTGGTTTCAATTCATCATAATTTGCTAAACAAATATCTCTAACAAACAGTGACATAGCAGTCTCTGATACTCTGTAGTTGAACATCAAAGACCTAAATGTTTTGCCTGTAGCCAGGTATCTTATAGTGTTATTATTAATTTGTCTTTAGCCGGTATACATTGTCGGATACTTGTGTCTTGTTTTTCAATTCTGTATCTGAATTTATTCAACAATTTCTGGAACATCTCCTCATCCATTCTCAACTAATTGCGAAAACATTGAGAATCATTTGCAGAGAGAAATTCTTCCGGCAAAGAGAGGTTACCATACACAGTTTTCATCCATGGTTTAATCCACCATCTTCTAGGCTTCCTTTTGCTTTTTCTGATACAATAAAATAGCATTGAGTAAAACACTGGTTGCAACGACTGCTGCTGTTTTTCTAGACATGTTTGAACGAAATATTATTGTAATCAAATATAAAAGCCAATTCAAAATAACATCCATAAACAATTTTTCTTTTTGTTTGGTGCCAAAATACCTAAATATTTCAGTTATTTCATTAAAGTTGGTCATGTTGGTAGACATGACTACTTTCCACACAACACTTGCACAGTGTAAGTGTTCTGTGTTACTTTAATAAAAATGTAAACAGAAATTGCATAATGTACGGCGACATGCAAGAAATGGAAAAAATTGCGAATGAATTTAATATTCTTGAACTTGCCAAGAAATTGCTCAATGTACGGCAGCCTTAATGCAATTCTGTAACCAGCCTGTCTATTCCTATATATAACATTCTTACTCTCTTGGCATACATACACTTTCCATCTATTCAATGAATTGTTTCCACTGCCAAGATTATGTTTTCCATATCAGTTTACACGGTAGGTAAGTAGAAGACCAAATCCTGTTAACTGCTCCCCAACTATGCTAATATCATGGCGGATGTTAATCCGCTGATTCCTGGGACCCATTCAGGGCAACCCTAACAGATGTTGAGTCTTCTGTGTTGAGGATTTAATAGAGATTATTAGGGTTGTATGTTATGGTATTTTGATAGCATGAATATAATAAACAGGTGCAGTTGAAGTAGAGATTGGATTCACCGAAAATTAGATTACATCGTGATAAGGAGCTGGAGTAATTTTGATTCGGAATACACCGGGAAAATTAGATTACATCGTGATAAGAAACTGGTTTAATTTTATTTGTGTTGGAAGTCCATTGTATCTCGAAGTTGAGTGGTATGATTTTACAAAGTAGAAAAACTCAGTCATCTCCACAATTTAATATCGCAAACGAGTAGTTATGTGATGGTGGAATAGTAAATAACCATCGATTAGTAAGTTAGTGGAAATAGTACATGTTTCAAGCCTACACTGAGAAAATTGATTTAAATTTGCAATGTATTTTCAATGCTTTGAGTGGAACATTATTTCAGATTCATGGGAATCTTACTTCTATCGTTCAATTTTTAAACTCCAAGATGTATCTATACGCACTTGAAATGATATTTCATTTAGCGCGTAAAATTTCATTCGATATACTGAAAATAAGTTTGTGAATATCCCTCAACTATGAGAACATCCACCTGCAACTGAAATGTACATCCGTCTTGTAAATTTTCGGTATTAATATCCCGACAAAATGCTGAACTTTCAAAAAATACTTTCACCTTGCTGTCACGAAAACTGTGTTGCTCAGAAACACCACGAGAGCTTGCTTGAGTGGTGTATTGTACAGCAACACAGTTTGAGCGACTGGCAAGGTGAAAGTATTTTGAAAATTCTGCATTTTGAAGGGATATGCTATCAGACAATTTCACGAATACTTTAAATTATTATAGAGTAAATGCGTATTGCAGTAACGGTTCATCATGTGTCATTAATGTCAGTTGAAGAGTTGAACCGTCAAACTGACGTTTCTCTATTCACAGAAATTGTTGTAACTATGGAAACGTATAAATAAGGAAGAAGCGAAACACCGATTCGAAAATACCACGGACAGGAGACAGTGTTTTTGAAAAGTCCTTTTCTCATTGGTTTGAATTCAAAAGATGATGGCATTTGGTTGGTTTATATAATATGAAGGAAATTGTCTACTTGATTGCAAAATTACGCATCCACATGGTTAAGTCAGCTCCTACACGTTCCTGTTAATTTTTTTTTGTGCTCAGCTGAGGTATAGAGATATTGCAAGTAATAAGCAATGAGTGTATTTTGTGCATTGTATCATCAATACAAGGTAAGTGAACTCTATTGAAATCATTACATGATACTTACGAGATTGCATTCAGGTATCTTCTTCATAATATCTAAATATCTGATGAAATTGAGAAATATAACCTCAAAATCACGATATGTTTTGTGGGAAACACCGATATCATATTTTGAGTTGAGTACCTACAAATGACTCAATCACATCAAAACTTTTGAATTTGAAAGGTTATTACATGGTTTGAAACGTATAACTTTCGATTTATGAATCCCAAATTATGGAGAAACCAATAAATTCTTCGGTTGTTTTTTTTTAAATATACTTACTATTTTTGGAGAATATTGGCTGTCGCTGAGTTTATTTATGACACTTGCTTAAAAAAAAAATAACGTGCACCAAAAACTCCACACGTACTTGTTCCATCATTGTAATATGACATTTTCCCGAATAGAAAGCATCTAGCTGTCAGATAATAGTCCATATTCTATGATTATTTCACTTATGCTAAAATAGCGTGTTATGATTGGTTGAAATTTTTGTGTTGATAAATGAAAACATCATGTTTTCGATTTTGTACTTCGGCTCTTGATTGGCTACTGGATATGTATATGATGTGCTTTCGATTTTGTAGTTCGATTCTTGATTGGTTATTATCAAAACACAAACTTACCACTAGCAAGCTGCTAGAATGACACAACACCAAACTTTGACCAAAACTAAATAAGCAATCACTATTAATTCATATCAAATTCACAATTTTCGAAAAATTTTGCATACTCGTTGATTAATCAAATCACTAAATCCAAATGTTATCAAAACATAACCTCGAGCGAGAAGTAGTAGACTACAACTTTTCAAGTAGTAAATCAGAAATGGTAATGTTAATTTTGGAAATCGTGAATTGTAATTCAGAAAGGTATTTTTTATATCAGAAAGTGTAAATTGAAATTAATAATAGTAAAGTAAATTTCTGAATGTGTGAATTTTAATTCAGAAAGGTGAATTCAATTTCAGAAAGTGTGAATTGAAATTCAGAATAGTGAATTAAATTTCAGAATGCGTAAATTTAAATTCAGAAAAGGTAATTTGTTAATCAGAAACAACAATTTGTAAATCAGAAAGCATCATTTGGATTCCAAAAATATAAAGTTTGCTAATCATTTATACAGGGTGTATCTAAATAACACCGAAAAAATTGAAGTGGTGATTCTGTGATGAAAATTAATGTGAGTGTTTGTTATAAATTTTTTTGTAAAAACCCTCCCCGGAAAAGTTACACCCCTTCGAAAATAAAAAAAAATTGTTTTTCTTTTTTATTTTCCTTGTATATCAAGCTAAAGACACGAAACTTGGTAAACATTATCTGTCAATAAGAGTACACTTTTTGAAATTTTTTCAACCCTGAAGTATGCTTAGAAAGGGTTGATTATTTCAACCCCTAAGATATTTTTTCTTACAACTTTTTTTTAGATGAAAATTTTTTCTTTAAAAAAGTATGACTGAAAAGCCCAATTCATTGACTAACTTTTTTAACTCTACAAGTTTTTTCTAAAACTTGAGCATTTACGAGAAAAAAAATCTAATGCAATGCATTTTCAAAAAGATGAGCTAACGCGAGTGTATTTTGCGTCAAGTCTAGTGGCCTGTGCTTTGCATAAAAACATTAATACTGACACTAGGATTATGTAGTGTCATTTTCTGTCACCCATCTTATTGTTTCACAAGTTTTATGATTGTGTATTGTAGGAAATATTAGTTGATTGAAAATATGAATGCATATTCGAATTTGGAAATGGCAGATATGCATTTTACATACGGTCGTGCTAACGGTAATTCATTGAAAGCGCAAAGACTTTATGCTGAACAGTACCCACAGCGTAGACTAACCCCATCATACTACGTTCACAACTATTCACCGACGCTTGCGGGAACGTGGTAATTTTGAAAAAAGAAGTTATGATTCTGGTCGTACTAGAGAAGTTAGAACTGCAGCTGTAGAAGAAGCCGTACTTAATTCAATTGAAGAATTCCCAGAAACTAGTACCAGGAGAATAGCTCGTGTCATACATGTAAGCCATTCCGTTGTTTTTAGAATTTTAAAAGAACAAATGTTGTATCCCTATCATCTTCAACGGGTGCAGGCGTTAATGATTCAAGATTTTTTTCCCCGTGTGATTTTTTGTCAGTGGCTTATTAATATGATTGGCCAAGCACCACAGTTCTTAGGTAATATTTTATTTACTGACGAGGCGAGTTTCTCAAGAGACTGTATTAGAAATTTTCACAACAATCACCTTTGGGCTGACGAAAATCCTCATGGCTTTTTTGAAGGAAATCATCAGTATCAATTTTCATTAAACGTGTGGCTCGGAATTATTGATAATCATTTAATTGGTCCCCATTTTCTTCCGCTACGATTAAATGGTGAAGCATATTGTCATCTCCTTGAAGAATTACCTGTTCTTCTTGAAGAGGTTCCCATTCAAATTAGGCAACATTCATGGTTTATGCACGATGGTGCACCAACTCATTTTAGTATACGTGCAAGAACTCACCTGGATGAGGTGTATGCCAATCAATGGATAGGTCGAGGAGGACCTGTAAACTGGCCAGCCCGCTCCCCTGACCTTAATCCTTTGGATTTTTGCATATGGGGATATCTGAAATCTTTGATATACACAAACCCAGTTGAAAATATCGATGATCTGCGAAACCGCATTGTAGCAGGGTGTGAAACTATAAGAAATTCTCCAGGAATATTTCATCGTATACGCAATTCTATGAGAAAAAGGGTAGATGCTTGTATTGAAGCTGAAGGTGGCCATTTTCAACATTTATTATAATTGTATTGTCGATATTCTACAGGTTTTTGTTCATTGTTTGTTCACTTTTGTTTTTAGTTGTAGAAGTCTCATAATCATAATCATAATTTGGTTGGCTGTTGTTTAATAAAATGCTATTTTACATGAGCTTATTTTTTTATTCTCATAAATGCTTAAGTTTTCGAAAAAAACTTGTTGAGTTAAAAAAGTTAGTCAATGAATTGGGCTTTTCAGTCATACTTTTTTAAAGAAAAAATTTTCATCTAGAAAAAAGTTGTAAGAAAAAATATCTTAGGGGTTGAAATAATCAACCCCTTCTAAGCTTACTTCAGGGTTGAAAAAATTTCAAAAAGTGTACTCTTATTGACAGATAATGTTTACCAAGTTTCGTGTCTTTAGTTTGATATACAGGGAAAATAAAAAAGAAAAACCATTTTTTTTTTAATTTTCGAAGGGGTGTAACTTTTCCGGGGAGGGTTTTTTCAAAAAAATTTAAACCAAACACTCACATTAATTTTCATCACAGAATCACCCCTTTAATTTTTTCGGTGTTATTTAGATACACCCTGTATGTATGTAGAGAAATAATCTGTTAAGATATGAAAAGTTATAATACACGACGAAGTTATAACACCAGACGAAGATTTATTTCAGCGAACATTTTTCAAAGAAGATTTTTCATAAGTGCATAGAACCCTCCATGGAGTGATAAACTTTATTCAATTTACATGGATATCTCAATTGGTTCGTCCTTACAAAAATATAATTGTTAAAAATTTGCGTCTTACTTTCATATCCTGCAATGCTATATGTGGTAGCCTCATCAAATGTCGTGTGCTGTTCAGCCCTTACGCAGTCTCCTCCAAGTATTCTATTCTTTATCTCTTCAAGATATGTTAGGCATACGAAACAACGAGACATTTGACCACATTTCAAAAATATTCAACTTTATAAATAAATGCATACCTACATACCTATCCATAGTAACGAAGTTTGGTGTGCGGATAGGCACACTTCAATTGAATTACTTGGAAGCAAGTTTAATACCTACAATAATATCCCGAGATTTTGGATTATCAATGAAACTGCTCAATTCATGAACTGGCAATATTCACCATGTTGGTGTTTTCTATGTACATAATTCAGAGATTGCCACTTCTGTGTACAAGATACGCTTTCTGAAAATCAATTCACATATTCTGAATTTCAATTCACAATTCTGAATTTCAATCCACACATTCTGAAATTCAATTTACCTTTCTGAATTACAATTCACGCATTCTGAAATTCAATTCACCATTCTGAATTTCAATTAACACATTCCGATATTTAATTCATCTTTCTGAAATACAATGAACACATTCTGAAATTCAGTTCACTATTTCGAAATTCAATTTACATATTCTGAAATTCAATTTACCTTTCTGAATTACAATGAACACATTCTGAAATTCAATTCACTTTTCTGAATTTCAGTTCACACATTCTGATTTGCATCTTGAGAAGTGTAGACATGCAATGACGAAACTACGAATGACGCGCTCTGTCATTGGTAACTGAAATAGAGGGATGTTTGAAATATCAAGTAAATGTTTTGTTAGTTGCATAATTTCAGAACTAAATGCGGGATCAATGTTCCTAATTAAATTGAATAGTAAATAAATAAAAATGGTTTCGATTTTATTCATGAAATAATCTTAACAAATACAACTCGTGTTATCGGCGATTATCGTTAATTCCTTCTCGGTTTCGAATCAAATTATGTTGCTTTAGGCAACCACACTCGCGCAAGCGCTCATGTGGTTGCCAAGCAACATAATTTGATTCTCAAATTGAAAGGAATTGCTATTTCGATCACCGATACACTTGTGGTATTACCTACGATAATTTAAATTGAATTTCATTGGTCTCTGCCCTAAATGTTTCCAGAATTAACAAGACGATGGAAAGCCTGTGGCTTGTTGTATAATACAACTTTTTTTGTTTTTGGGACAATCGCACTGAATAGGAAGACCAGCCCATATATCTTCATGATATATTAATAATGATTAATGTTAGTTTATAATATGCAATGTATTATTCGAAAATATTTTCAGTTTTTTGCTATATTGGAATTGAATATTCAGTTTATGTTTGAAATTTATTTTTATTTCCAATTATTAAAGAGATGAACGCGTTCGTATTAAATATTTAGTGCTTCAGATATCCGTTTTAGCCCAATTCGACGGTCTGTTAAAATCATGTCATGAACTGCATCGATATTTTCGGGGACTTACACAGAAACTGGCCTTCCCGATCGGTCATCATCTTCAATGGAAAATTTACCTCTTTTGAAACTTGCAGTCCCATTTTTCACGGTCGCATATGAATGACATTGATCACCAAGGGTGTTAAGCATATCTTCGTAAATCTGCTTACCTCTTACCCCTTTTAAATACAGGTATTTGAGAATGGCTCGATACTCCAATTTTTCGATTTTCACAATTTCGGTGGTCATATTTTTCTTTTAATTTATTGCGGTTTACTTTTTTGACGTCAAACTTTACACTGACACTTCTGATAAGTTATTGTTCGTTGCTATAGTAACGCAATATTTTGTTTATGCAGGGAACTGGTCTAGGCTAACTAGATATCCTCGTATATAATTACTTTTTAACTCTGTTCATATTTTGTATATATAATCTCACCAATGCTGAAACAAGTTTTCTAGCATTTGTCGGCTTCTGCTACTTTGTGCACGTTAACAATCTGAAATTGAAATAATTTTTCTGATTTCTCTGATATTTGTGAATAAAGATTATTATTATACTAGTGGTCACGTTACATATGTCAAAATTGATTCTTAAGTTGTCGGACACGCACAAACTTTTCTCCAGAAATGTTTTTCCAAGACTCTAACAATAAACTTTTTTCCCATATGGTTCATACTTTTTGGCGGTCACTGTAGGTTCATCATCAGCTAAATTAAAAATTATATGGAGAAGAAAAAGTGATTTGGAAAATCATTAATTACGTAATTACATGTTTGAAACAATTGATAAAATTAGTGTTGCTATATTAAAACTTTTTTCTACGACAGTGCATAAACTAAGCTTTTACGCACTGCTGACAGTGTGTAAAGTAATACTTTTTCGCACAAGTGCGTAAAAAAATCACCTGTGCGTAAAATCATCAACTGTGCGTAAAGTAATTTTTTACACACTGTTCATACATTTATGCATTTTTGAAAAATACAGTATTTTGCGTCAAATAAAACTCGGAAGTCTTTATTTGATAATATAACGACAATTCATATCATTAAACACTCAAATTAATGATATAATTGCTACAATTTGGCAATATAATAACTGTCAAAGAAAAAACTTTGTATGAAACACTTTCGTAAAGGGCTTTTTTGTACTCGCGTGTTTGTTGAACTCGGCTGCGCCTCATTCAACAAACTTCACGCTCATACAAAAAAGTCCTACTTTACGAACTTTAATTTTGATTCGTTTTACACCAGGAAAACAAAAGCTAATATTTTTTGTGAAACTCGAACTGATTCCGTTTACGTGGATGATTCGACTGCCAGAAAAATATTAATTAACCAGTTCAATACGTCATTTCCGGAACACGGTTTACTCTTAGTTTGAGTATCACAGTACCAGTAGTAATTATAATGCTTTGTTAACAAGACAATAGTGAAGTTTATTTCATTAAAAAAGAAGTAATATCTTTGTGTAAAGAATGTGTCGACGAGACAATGAAAAGTACGTTACGAAAAACCTTTAGAAATGCGAGAAGAACTGAATTGTTCCTACAAGGAAATAGGATAGTGTAAGATTCAGGGAACTTTTTATTTAGGTTGACATGATGTGCGATTTCCCATGAAAGAACATTGCACCATCTATAGATAGTTAGGAAATTGTTACCCTTTTGATTATTTTCGAGTTTGTTATTTATCTGATAAAATGGTTGTCCCAGATCAAAAGAATCTGTTAATTGTTGACAGCAATTAATCTGTAACCTGGAAGTTTATGAATAAAAAATATTTGTTTTCATTGAGAGTTTAGTCACAGTTTATAAAGAATCAGTTGGCTCTCTCAGACCAATTGCTTGTTCCAAGGTTACATCCACTCCAAGGAAACAAATTTAGGATGCGCAGAAGACTGCTGTTTGAATGTACGCTGTTGTCGCATTTTGTGTCAAGCCTTCGAAGTATCCGAAAAATGGATGTTTTGTGCACCACAGAATACCCACCTACAATGCTCCTATAATGTATCCTGTGGTTTCACATTCATCATTGTACTCTTTTAGTTATTAAAGTGTATTTTATTCGAAAAAATGCGCCCTGAAAAGAAAATACAACATATTCCATAACATAAACTTTCTCTGTGAAATCTACATCTGGCAACGTTGTTAAACCTATGTTAAACCCATTCAAACAATGCTATGACTATATGAAATTGTCATTTGAATAATACACTTGAACATCGATCTCAAACCGAAACTGATTACATAATGAACGAGGCCTCTACGCTTCAGAAGAACAAGGAACTCATTTTTTTTTACATCACAAAAAGTAACCGAAACCTGTAAAATTAGCGCCATCTATGTTCCAATAGTTGAACTTCTGAGTTTTGAAGTTACAGACTAAACAGGAACCTTTTTCAAGATGACTCATAAATTTCCTTATTCAGGAAACTTTATAAACAAAAAATGGTGGTATTAAACAATAACAGGGATTCGCTACAAGTCATTGAAAAAAATCCATTATCCAAGGTCTTTCGAAGGAGTGTGGTAATCACTGATATTGGAAGGAAACGTGTCACATGACATTTCTCATCTTGCTTAAATTCATTATAATATTAAAATTATATCCTACCTCAAAAGCTGGATATTTTTTTCAAGACATCAGAACGCATTGATTTCAACCAAATTTTGAAAGGAGTCAGAACATTTGTCCGCCATTTTCAGATTTTGTTACAAAATTCTTAATCTTTCTCTACAAACCTCCTCTAGATTTTTAAGCAATATTTTATAGTCAGTCCATAATTTAAATATTATGTTAACTCCAAAAAATATTGAAAGACAATAATTTGAAATAAAAAAATAAGACCTCAACGTCAGAAGATCCACCGTTCAGAGTCCCATTTTTATTTCAAGCAGTGTATACATTTATATGTTGAGCATTGTATAAATTGCCAGCGGCTGTGTGCGCGAAGGAAACAATTACAGGTTGCGCAGTTGACAAACGGGAACAAAAAGATCAAAGTGCCGACGCCAACTGACCTAACTGATTCTTTATAAACTGTGGTTTAGTTGCAAAACTATGAAAAAATTCTGATTCGCTTCGAGCAAATAAAACTATCCTATAACCTGTAATAATTAAGAATTAATTAATGATAAAACATAAGAATGAAGGAGTGAACCAAATAAATAAAGAGATTGAAGAGAAATGAACCCGGTCAAAAAAAATTAAGAAGTTTCGTGTGTCATAAACAAAATGTGTTTCTTCGTGAGGTTGATGATTATCGTATTGAAGAAGTCCAAAACTCTTGTCTGTGCCTAATCCTTAGACTGGGAAGGGAAACTAGGATTTATCATGAAGTGAAAGAAATGGGTTGGCTCAACATGGTGACAAGGGTGGATTTATTCAACTTTATAGAACAAGCATTATCATAAACATAACGGTTTTTAGCATAAACTCAACATTGTTGTACAAATAGCGCCATTTGAAATAACAGTTTCAACTTTCGCTTTTAATATTTATTTAAGCACAATTTGAAAATGATGTTAACTAAATGTACCTTTACTGATTGGACAAACCTTTAAGAAAAGGCAATCAATAGGATTACTAACACAACAATGATATATGTTCACTGTATCAAATCTCCTGAAATTAAAAGCACTCACGTGTTTCAATTTACTGTTTGATTTTCAAAATGTTCATTTATTTAAAAATATTGAATGCGTGCTTAAGAGTGTGGAAGAATTGGTCATCAGACCTAACACTCCACTTTTTGTTTGACCAGAATTTTTGATAGATAACAAATTTGTGTAGTATAATTTTGAGGCAGACAATAAAATTGTAATTACTTTTGTCATCATTGAATAGTGTATTGCCAAGTTCATAGAAAACCAACTCTGATTCCAATTTGCTCAGAGGTTTGTTATAACTGTAAGTGCATCGAAGAGTGACGTAAGGAATTTGAGAATTGAGAAGTGTGTAAAACAAATAGAACATGGCCTAAAATTGATCCCTGGTAAATACCGTTCTTCATTTCGGAAGTTTTGTATGTTTCACGATTTGAGACTGGTGTAAAATGTAATTTTTGAAGAGGAATACTTCATTTATTGAGAACCCCAGAACTCAGAACTGCTGGAAAGAAGTTTGTGATTGGTTCGGTTAAAAGCATTGAATAGTCGAGCAGAATAGGGAAAATGGAACAAATTATAGAAGACGGAAAAGAAAACTGAGCTTATGACAAGAGGCATAAGATGTCCGGAGGACTGCTCACTGCTAATATCCTATACAATAGGAAAGTTGGGTCAAAAATCCATCAGAAAACAACTACTTTCCTGGCTAATGCCACGACGAACATTGAATTACATCTGATGAAATTTTCGTGCAGAGTTCCTACAAGGTTATCTCTGCAATTGCTTGGTTGCATGGGAATGTTCATCGAAACATTCGGACCACCTATATATCGATTTCGGAGTGTTGCTTCTCTTCAGTATAGGGTAGGTCTAGCAGTCAATAACTGATGACTGCAACGAATGAATCGACGACCAAACCCATTTAAAGACCGAAACTGAGATCGCACCCGCACAGTGGATTAACTCCAAACTGCGAGCGCCATTATTGACTGCTAGACCTACCCTATACTGATGAGGAGCATTACTCCGAAATCGATATATAGGTGGTCCGAATGTTTCGATGAACATTCCCATGCAACCAAGCAATTGCAGAGATAACCTTGTAGGAACTCTGCACGAAAATTTCATCAGATGTAATTCAATGTTCGTCGTGGCATTAGCAAGGAAAGTAGTTGTTTTCTGATGGATTTTCGACCCAACTTTTCTATTGTATAGGATATTAGCAGTGAGCAGTCCTCCGGACATCTTATGCCTCTTAATTATAGAAGAATTTACATTCAATCTGTACCTGAGTTGACGGATAAAATAGTAACTTAAGTCAGTTGACCTGGGCCTTCAAGAAAATAATAATTCCACAACAATATGGTTTCTGTTCAGGACGATCTACTATGACAAATCTAATAGCATATGAGAAACATTTGTTACATAGAGAGATAATCAGATAGATTTTATCTATACCGATTTCTCGAAGGCATTTGATAGGGTCTATCATTTGTTATTGTTGGAAAACTTGGAAGCTCTAGGTTTTGGTACTGGTATACTAAATTGTATAAAAAGATTTCTAACACAACGTTTTTAGTCTGCCAGAATTAATTATTACATTTCAGAAAAAAAACCTGCAGCTTCCGGTTTACTAGAAGGATTACATTGTGGACAATTATTGTTCATCAATTTGTAAATGATATTGGAAATTGTTTACAGCATGCAAAGTTTTTACTTTTCGCTGATGAAATTAAATTATATTCATCAGTTAGAGAGTTTTAGAGAGTCAAATTCTTCAGTACTAATTAGATATGATATATGATTGGTCCTCAACAAACAACTTGTACTTGAACATACAGAAATATCACGTCATCACTTTTTCCAAATCAAAAAATATCCTTTATTATGACTATAATATCGATGGAAAAGTACTCTACAGGGTGAACGAAATAAGAGACCTTGGGATTACTTTAGATCAGCAACTTAACTTCAAGAGTCACATCAATAATGTTTCTGCAAAGTGAAGCAAAATATTAAGATTGATAATGAGAAATGGTAAAAAGTTGTCATGTAATACCCTCAAAACTTTATACTGTTCTTTAGTTATATCATCACTGGAATATGCTTCAGTTGCATGGTTCCCATATTACAGATGTGATATTGAAATAATTGAAAATGTTGAAATTCGATTTCAGAAGTATTTATCCTTCGGAATGCGAACTTTAATCGCCAAAAAACTTTAAATAAACTTAACTCAACTGAACTTACCACATGGCGTTCTCAAAATTATATGACATTCATTCACAAACTACTGTCAGAATTCGACTGCCCTTATCTTCTAGAAATCATCAACTACTATGTAAAATCTTACAAGTCAAGGAATCCCCCAGATTTTAGCATAAAAAGTCACAGTACTTACTACGGTTACAACACACCGATGTCCAGATGCTTGAAATTGTGTAATAAGACAAAATATAATGTCGATCCTCTTGTAAACTCATCGAGTGAATTCAATAAATCTATTAGTGACATAAGGTTAGACTAATATTATTGGTGTCTTATATATGTATAATATGTAACTTCTTAGTTCAAAGTTATAATTGTTAGTTATATTGTTTCTAATGGTGAATCTGCAAATAAATAAATAAATACGTAGTAGTTGCCATAGTTTACTGTTATCGTTAGATATTTGTGTAACGTCACTTTCAAAAGAGCCCTTGTACTACTATGGTAAGATCTGAGCCCTAATTGAAAGGATGGCAATTTGAAAACTTTTGAGATTACACACAAAATACTGATTGGGCGAAGGTCACTCGTATTTTTTTGCATTGGTAATTTTCGCTATCTAATGGAAGAATATGCGAACGTTTCCATCTTGCTGGATAAACAAATCTTAGTATTCAGAAACTAAATGAAGAGATGGGATAATGCGATACATTAGGCAATGTCAGGAGGCAGCAATGTGTGGTGGTCTGATTGAAATATACATTTTTAACAAAATGTCTTGTTTCAAATGAAAACAAAAAATATTCTATACTATTGTAACAAATGCTGTCTTTATAATTAAATAGAGCATTATCACAACTGATTCGACCGAGCGGAGTCGTTAAAAACATAATAATAATTTGGAACGTTGGGCTCTAATTTTCTAGCAACTAGGAATCATACCTCACAGCATTTAAGATTTCTAACTCACCTTACTTTTTCATCCGATTATCCCGACTTTCTATACTAGATGCTGGATTGAGAACTCGTTGCGGAACTCACTTTAGCACTCAAATTTACTTACTCTGTTCAACTCTACTAATTAAAATATTTTTATCTCAAATCAAAAGAATTTTCGTAAACTGGAATGTGAACTTTTGAGAATAAAAAGCCAGAATGCATAACACTTATATCTATTAACAAAACAATAACGAATAGCAAACAAAGTTGTTAGGGACATTTCTCAAATTAATTGATTAGGCAAGTTCTGATTTTAACTAATAATCTAACGTGTATGAGACCAGACAATTTACTAATAATTGAACAAGATAAAATGCAAAAGACTCTAAATAATTCAAATACAACAAATACTAAGAGTTGATTAGAAGAATCAACTTTTTAGAGACAAGTGGAAAAGATCGACTTTATATATATATATATATATTCAAAGAATGAAAATTAACGATAGTACCCAGATTGAATATTGTGTTGAACAGAGTTGAAATATGACAATTACAATAACTTGAGTAAACTAATAAAACTGCGCAACCACATGTTGACTTGAACGAATGAAACGAAAGACTCCCTATTTTTCGACCCTAATTTCAAAGTTGGCCTGGACGCCCTCCTTGAGAATTTTGTGTGGTCCCTGAAAATATAACTACTGGCCTCTCACAAGAACATAAACATATGCGAACTATTTGAATGTTTGTTTCTCTATTATTCTGAAATGCCCCATTTTGAGATAAATACACACACGGAAACACTTAAAAATAATCAATAACATCGTCTATTTTAAGAGGACCCTTGGTAACCATGTATTTCTGAGAATATTTACTAGAATAACAAGAGTTTTCGAGGGCTTGGGAAAACATTTCAGATATTTGAATTCGGGTTTGGGTCTGATTTAAATTATTATTTCCGGTCATAAAATTCGTTTGGTTACACTATAAATATTATTAAATCATTGTATTTACATCTTAGTGTAAAGGTCAGTTATCCTGTCGGATCGAAAAGTAGATTCAGATCTAAAAACTCTAAAATTATTGGGATATTTATTTACTGTTCACTCATGCGATCACTTTAGAGACCTTAAACATTATTTCACTTTCCTGATGCATTCATAAGCCACAGAAACATATTTGTGATGTTCTCTTGTGTCGTGTGGTTTTCTACGAATTCTACAACAGGCAGTTCAAACAGTATATACGAGTGGAGATAGCAAAAGGCTCCCGACAAACAAAAATTAATATCATGATGGTAAACTGGATTTCAAGAAACTAACAAATTATTTACAATTTCTATGTCATTTTGTATTTATAATTTAAAATCAATATCACTTCAACCATCCTCTCCTATAGCATTCTTCGACAAAAAACCATATTTTTGCTTTCGTTGCTGGTAGAAGACATTCCATCATTTCCTCCAGAGTGGACTTTCTACTAAAGTCAAGATTGTCTCCGTTTAGTGTGAGCAAAATGAAAAACAGTGTATGTCCAAGTTCATAGTCAAACTCCAATTCAATTTCTTTTTGGAACTTTCCGAAAGTAAGTTGACTTGTATCACACTGATGTTTCCTTAACACTTCGATCAAATTATTGTAATAGTACTTAATGAAATAACCCAAGTTTGTTTCGAGATGGTCCTGTGAAACGCTTGTCCAAAGGAAAAAGAACAGGTCAGATGCTGGAGAACCATACCTGTAAGCCTGAAAATCTAAAATTTTGTTAGAAACGGCTTCACCGTTTTCAAATTTCTGCATGGTATTGTTGATCCATAAGTCGCAGTGGATCACAGTGGCGAATGGTTCTCTCGTTGCTGATCTAGGAACGGATCCCCAAGGTTTGATTTTAGGTGCTAAGTGGGCTGTGCTTTCATTTTCTGCCAAAATAGCTTTTACGAAATTTGCCCAGAATGTGTCATTTTCGGATTTGGATTCGACGGAACAAAAAGTCTTCACATTTTTGTCGAAAGCTTCAGGTTCTTTCATTTTATAAGCCAAGAAAACTGCATGGAAAAGGGCCAAATCTTTAAGAATTAATAACGTAGTATCGAAGTCGAAGCCTTCGGATCTTTTAATATTTTTGAAACCTGAAACAAAACGATACGCTATAGTTAGAATCAAGCTTTTGCAAGAGTGGAGTGCCACGTCAACTGAATGTTAGATGATACAGATGCGTTACAGATTGCCCATGAATTCAATTACATGAATATCTAAATGTCCAGTATATAATAATAATAATGAGCTTTATTCATGCAAATGAAATATGAAATACAATAAATAAATAAACAAAAAATTCACAAACATTTTCAAATAACACTGCGAGAAATAACCAAATATTAATTTTCCATGGCAAACTGTGACCACTTGAATAGAGAAAAATTGGAAATATACCTGTTAGGGATCTTTCATTGCAAAATCAACCATAACTCCTGGTTTCGAAATGTCCCAGAAACCCAGAACTGGATGCTGAATCGTTTAAATTTACAGGGTGTCATACGTAGCTAGCAATACCCCCAAAAATTTCCATTATTACTATATAAAGAAACCAAGCTTCAGTATTCCATGGCTAACTATGATCAGCTGAAAAGTGAAAAATTTGGGAAAATATATTATGGATACTTTTGTCATTGAATCAACATCAGGAATGTGTTTGGAATACTATAAAACTATTAGATCTTTATCCCCGAGTCATCTGCAATTACCAATATCATAAATTAATGTGAATTTGCAGCTGCGGAAAAGTAAAATATTGATTAGCTCAAATTTTTTCAACTTTAGCCATATACAGATAACACCCACATATTTTTCAGGAATTGAGATCTGTGGTTTTAGAGTGTTCTGATCCAGAATATGATGATAGTTCTAAGATAAAAGAATACATAATATATTTTTCCCAATTTTTCCTTTTTCAGTTAGTCATGTTAGCCATAAAAAGGTGATTCTTGCTTACTTTCTACAGTAATGATGGAACAATTTTGGACACTTTGTGATAAAAGAAGACATTTTAAAATCAATGGAGCATTATGGATGAATAAGAGTAGGTGACATGGCCAGCTACGTTTGATACCCTGTTTATTTTAATGATTCAGCATTCCCAAGTAACAATTTGAATGTTATTTGGATTTATCCTAGTTTTATGAAAGTTTTATGAAGGTTAGGTAATGCCCAATTTGATTTATGCAGGTCATATATTATTCCTAATACGCTACCAGAGCAAACAGATTTATGAATCAGTTTCAAAACACTCCTGAAGGCTATAAGACAAAACCATTCAGCATTTAAGTATATTTGTTTTTATGATGGTTTTACAATGGCTTATACACATACACGATAAATCTTTTTGGTATTTAAATAATCCACATAGAAACTTAGTTTTGTGATGGTTTTATAGCACTCCTCAAGTCCATGCAATGGTTCTCTAATAAAACTAACGATGAGGTTTTATTAAGGTTTTGAGTTGTACTCACGAGAACCGCTATAAAATCAAAGCATAAAAATATTTCTACTTAAATGCTAGTAGCTCCCCCTAACCGGTAATAAATAAATCACATTGGGTAAAAATAACTGGAAAAAATAAATAGTAATTAAACGTTTCACAAGACTTAGACACCAAGTATATACTGACCACGTCGATCACGAAAAGACGAATGTCAGGCGGGATTGACAATTGACAGTTGAAATATTTTTGAAATTGGATTAAATAATACTAAACGTACTTTTTTAGGATAAAATGATTTTAAAATGGTTTATTTTGAGGAGAAACGACTTTGTGACGGCAATATGTGCAGCTAAATAGAATAAAGGTAGGGTAGCCATATTTTATTACAACCAGAGGGAACAACTAAAGAGAGCCTAATTTCAATTCATGTTTCTTGCAATTTGGTGTGTATGACGGAAAGGAAATACACAATTATTGGTATTCATTTGTATTTAGATATAGTACAAATCATTCCGGGAAAGATATGAGTCAAAATAATTTTTTAATTTTATGTGGTATTTTGTTTATTTTCTTAATTTCGCGTTGTTATCGGGGCGTGTTGCAGATTTACCACCTATCTGATGTCATTTTGTCAAAAAAATTTCATTCGCAGTTGATATTCGACATTTCACGTTGTTGAATACCTATATTCTTCATATATCACTGCCAGGACCCCATCATTATATTTTTGCTTGTAAATTAGTCGCCCTATTTTTCGCAACTGAAGAATTAGATTAATTTAAGTCCGTTTTGGCTGTAGTTATTTATGGAATATTTTCTAACCCAATTTCATTCAAAAAAAAGATATTTTGATGCCAAATAGATTTTTTTAATGACATACAGGTTTATAACAGCCCCATGATTTGGTTTTATAATTATCCTCAGGAGGTTATTAAGAATCCAGCGAATAAGGCAAGCAGGTTTTATGCTTTCATTTCAAAATAACCCTGAGAACCTTCATAGGAGTGGGCCCTCGTAGATTTATAGCAGCTTTAAGGAGGTTTTATGGATGTCGTTACAGCAAAACAGTTTTATCGATGCTGTGATTGTTATGGTCTTCAGAACCTTCTGAGGGCTATCACAAAACTGAAGTTGTCACTTGGGTTGAGTTCAGGGGTTCTGGGATATTTCAACCAGGAGTTGGATATAATTTTTCCCAATTTTTAACTATTCAAGTGGTTACAGATTGCCATGTAGAAGTAATATTTGGTTATTTTTCGAAGTATTAATTGATCCTTTCTTTGAATTTAGTGAAAAGTGAAGAAATTTAGGAAATTAAGCAAATGTTACTGACGAAAAAAGAGTTAATCACATTGCCAGCTGCAAATGACCCCCTTTATAATCAATTGATTCAAGCATTCAGATTCAAGATTCAAAAGTTTTTATTTTTCTTAAGCTAACATTGTATACATTCCTCATCTAGTCACATAATTTTCATCTTTCTTCTTCTGGGAAGAGGAAAGAATAAGGACAGCCAGTTGCATACCGGTCACCAGTCACCAGCCACCACTCGGTTTCAACGCCAAGTCGATTCCTGGCCCCCCTTGTGGGAGACTCTTGAAACGACCCCCCACGGTCTTAGTGGACAGGTCCGTGACTACTCAGGGAATGGGTGCATATTGTGCAGTATTCACGCCTCCTGCAGAGCGTATGCATGACTTTTGAGTGTATTCAAAACAGAGAATGGATGTCCTTGATCGTTGCAGAGGTTAGTATGTAGAGCATCCCGGAAAAGGCTCACTGCAAAAAACCGGGGTTTGATATTGGTCTTATTTAACACTTTGGCTGCCTTTTAAGGGCCCGGTTCTTCGAAACGCTCCTGGAAAATGTCAAGAGCTTGATAGATAAGGCCCCCGTGTTTGCGGGGGCGTTGTCATACTCCCTGATGCGAGTGAGATTTCTCGTCAGAGGGCTTTTGAGTAGAAAATATTTATAGAAGTTGTACGACAACTTTCTAATATATGTCGGAACAGAGTCGACGCCGCACATCTCCCGGAGGGTATCAAGGCGAGTGTATCTGTTACTATTTGTAACTATACGTAGTACTTTATTCTGCATCCTGTCAAGTCTCGCAAGAGGTGACGGTTTCAGGCTGCAGAACACCGGACAAGCGTATAACATTGCGGGTCTAATTACTTGCTTGTAAATAAGTATTTTATTATCCATACTGAGCTTGGAATTTCTGGCTATCAGTGGGTAGGTACGCCCGACGGCGGCTTCCGCCCTCTGGATAGCCAGAGTTATGTGTTCTCCGAATGTCATACCCTTGTCCAATTGTACTCCCAGGTATTTCGCCGATCTCGATTCTCTAACGTAGGTATCCCGGACCCTCATCCCACGAGGAGGAAGCTTCGAAAAACACCGCCTGTTCGTGAAGTTGACGACCTCGGTTTTCCCTACGTTGACCTTGATCTTATTTCTCTCCATATACGGCACGACGTCCCAATCCAAATGAATTTGGATCTTTTGAGGTATCCGGGACCCTCATCCCACGAGGAGGAAGCTTCGAAAAACACCGCCTCTTCGTGAAGTTGACGACCTCGGTTTTCCCTACGTTGACCTTGATCTTATTTCTCTCCATATACGGCACGACGTCCCAATCCAAATGAATTTGGATCTTTTGTGCAGCGACCACGCTGGAGAATGAATGCGTGTATAGTGCGGTGTCGTCCGCGTATATCGCCGCATTCACTCTCTCGGATTTGAGGGTATTCTAATATGTTTCCGCTACTTTTTCACTTTTTAATTATAGATCATAGTAAGCCGTGGAACCTGGATATACGATTTGTTCCATCAACATAAAGGTAGGTATTCCTGAGTATCATAATTTGAAAAAGAAAACAAAATCATTTAGGGACACATTTCATTTTACCTCGCTTCTGCAAAAGTAAATTAGGTAATTATTGTGTAGATTATTGTTTAAAAATATGTTAATGGTGATATTTATGCACGAAGTTATGTTATCAACTTTTGAATAAAATAATTAGTTTTCTCAGTAGTAGAGGTTACAGTTTACTCCAAGCATTTGAATCTTATTTCAATTTTGAATGATATGGAACTCATTTTGAGAAATATCTAATACAATATTTCAAAGATTTTATGGAGAGTTTATTCCAAATTTGATAGTGTGCAATGTCGAATTAATCATAACGAAATGTACTGCCACCCCTCGTACAATTTCAGTAGGGTAGTGGACAAGATCACAACTTACGCTTTTGACAAGTATCCAAAAGCTGTTAGAGTGACAGGGTAGGCTCGCGGCTAAGCTCCAGTGAAGAGGGGAGTGGGTTGAACAAAACAAAATGTCCTGTGATATTAAAAATGCAGGCGCCAGTCATATGAATACTGAGCCCCCTGTACAGATAATTTTACTAATTCCCATATAACACGAATAGTAATAACTTAGGCAATTGCCACACTCTTAAATGATTACCAGCTTTATGATTGAATTCATATAATATATCATGTTACAAGGATTTTATTAGGTAGAAGTCAGATTAGCTGAAGGCTCATTAGAAATTATCAGAGATACCGTAGTGGTGAAATATTATAAAAAATTATTATATAAACTAAATTGAAGAATAGCCCAGAACCCAAACTATCCAGGGGGGTAGTTACCCACAGCTATCCTACTCAACACAATATATCCCTTTGGGGTAGGATATTAAATATAAAGCCGCTTAAGTTAGGTGCACCTTACCTGTAGCGTTTACAGAATTTCAGAGTAAGTATTGTCAACAAACAAAAGGTATATAGGTAATATTGGTTGATCCGGTCAACTTGCGTGCAACATCGGATTGGTTTCAGCCAGGCAACACGGTGGAATCTACCAGGTGGAAGGATATCAGTGGTAACGCTGCGAGGTAAGTGTCAGCCTTCGGGGCAGTGACACCAGAAGGTGAGTTCCCTCAGGACGGCTATTGCTCTAGGATGAAGATAAGTATACTGAGACAACCGATGAGTTTCCTCAGGATGACTATGCCAGTACAAAGAATAGTTTTTCAGGGTGCCCTCTTAGTGCCAGTACAAAGAATAGTTTTTCAGGATGCCCTCTTAGTGCCAGTACAAAGAATAGTTTTTCAGGATGCCCTCTTAGTGCCAGTACAAAGAATAGTTTTTCAGGATGCCCTCTTAGTGCCAGTACAAAGAACCCTTTGTCTAGGAAGGCCTGGTACTAACTGCGGGAAAGATTCTGTTAGCAGGCTCCTCTACAGATGTTATGTCCAAATATCATAGTCCTAGTCAAAGGGTCAACAACTTAGGCTTGATTTTCACGATGATCAAAATTACGCCCAAAGAAAAATATGGTTGGAAAGTGAGGTTATAATCCCCCTATTCGGGTATGTTTTCCAAAAATAATCAGCTCTCCATCAAATCATCAACGTGCCAAATTATGGAAAACATTAATCAAGTTGAAAGAATAATCCCATTAACTGGATGATTGCAGAAATCAATATTCAATATTCAACTCAAAATTCCCATCACTTTCTCCTCCCCACAAATAATTTTTACAGTCCCAGGAAATCGGAAATCAGAATAGACCTCTTCTTCCTCTTTATTAAGCCCGGTTATCAAACCATCTACTCTTTGACATATCCAAGATATCTAAAGCCTCAGCGGAGTTGCCAAGTAACTTCCTTCCTCGACGTGTCAATATATCAACAAAGGATTCTAAAATGTTTCGTACAACAATTCATTACCTAACATCATCCAATACTCAAACAAACGGGAATTCGTCAGGACAGATAACTATTATCACGTTATGGTGTTCTTCCCAATTTATGTCACCGTCGGCCTTTGAAGGTCATTGAAAGAATGTAGATGTATCGCATCTACATGAAAGAGTGATCTATGCCCCAGCGACAGTCACTGAACTGAACAGCTGTTCTCTGACAGTAGACAGCGCTGAAAATACGAATGATTGTAGGGAGTATAGATAATGAAAGATGATAAATGGCTGTAAATATATCCAAAGTGAACACACTACGGAAGAAATAATGTTTCAATGACAATTAGACTTTATTAAGGTAGGCAATTCAAGCATCGATCTAATAAATACAAATAGTATTCACTTTTATAACTAAAACTCTGAGTAGCTGATAGTGGAAAAATAATAATGTTACAGTACCTATTTACTAACTCGACGAGTCACCATGTCGTCATTTGAAAAAAATGAGAATAAAAATTTGAAAATAAAATTTCACATAGCTGCTACATTTTGACATAAAATAAAAACATAAATTCTCAATTAGGACTACATTGGGTTACCGAATGTGTCAAAAGTGACATAATTGTAATCAGTATGTCATATGCAGACAAAGGAAGGGAGAATATACCAGGTGCCCATTTAAAAATCGGAACATTATGACACTTTCGGAGAAACTGGAAGTTGCATGATGCTGACATACTTGTCAAAAAATGCGGTTTTATGTTGTTAACAGATTAACAGAATTTCATTCCATCATCTCCAAAAACGAAAAAGTTATAGGTACGAGCCACTTTCTGCGGACACCTGGTATACATATATAATTTATAGTTATGCAATCGATATTTTCAATCAACATTCAAAAATAGCTGGCAAACAATTTCTTATCGTGAAACGTTCAGTTGCTCTCAAATTATTATTCATTCAATACACAAGTGAGTTACTCCATATCTTTTCTTAAAAAATTGCTACTCGTATTAATCTAACAATTTTTCATTATCTTGCTATTCAGATAAGAAATAAGTTAGCGAGCTCAGCTTTGAAATTGAGCAATGAATACGAAAATAATTTCATGTATAACCCTGCCGCGTGAAATGGTTCCTTAGTTCAAGTATACATCTCATAAGAGAAATCACCTTTAGAAACTTGTTCTCACCATTCAAAAACACAGTAATTTCCTTTTACTCTATTTACTTTCATCCACCTACAGTGAAAGCTATTATGGCAAATAACTATCAGAAAATAAATACCTCCCTGGCAAGTACCACGACGGGTATTGAATTATATCAAATAGACACTGGTGCAATATTCATCATTGCAAACAGGCCCGGATTAGCAGCTATTTACGCCATAGGCCAAAGTTCTAAATTACTTCCCCTTCCAGGAGGTCTGCGGAGTGTGGAATTTTTTTGGCATATTCAACTATAAACCTCATTCTAGAGCTTCTTTGGGGTTATTTGAGCTATTGAAACATTTTTATTTTTAGTCCTTCTGAAAATATTTTTAACTGTTTTCCAAGAAACTAATTTGTATCAATCACGCAATAACAGTGATTAAAATTCCAAAATGTATGAAAAGCAAATATTGACTAAAAAAACATGTTAAAAAAACACTCACACTGTTTAATAAACAGCACTGTACATACAGCGTGATTTACGTAGGCCGTGCATTAGAAGTTTTTCAACTTACAGTTGGACTAGAAACTTGAAATTTAGTATGCTATCATAATTGATTATGTGCGTTCTACCTCAAATGTTTTTAGTCCTACAACTATACAGAGTATGCCAAAAGTCGGTACCAACTTTCTTATTTTGAATGGAAACCTAATATTTGTCATGGTTCGTTGTGTTAACTTATCTATTACAGTTTTTGAGATATGTCTATTTTTCTTAAAAAATTTAAAGCTGTAGTAGTTTAAGAAAACGCGTGTAGCCCGCAAACCGTTCAAATTAAGGAAATCAAATTTGAAGAGCAGTTAGCTGGTAGTCCAGGCTAACACCTGATGTCCCATTGACGGCCCCATTTTGTACCATATGAGCGCAGGCGATTTTCGAATGTCGCATTATAAAATTGTCAATAACTTAAATTTTTCAAATGGCACCTACCATTTTTTTCTTAACCATTCAAAAGAAAATTGAATTTTAGGATGAGTTATTTCAGCCTTCCCTATACTCAAGTGCAACCTCTATCGAATTATTCAATTAAAATCAAGAAATGCCTTAAATGGTTCCTCTAGAAGCTAGAGCTTTCATCACCACTAAAACTCTTTGCAATAACATTTGCCAGTAGCTAATTACTCGATATCTCTCTTGCCCAGTTTCTCCCCTCTCTTCCTGATGCTGTTGTTTAATGTGAAAGGCAGTTTTCATGTTCTTTCACTTTCACTAAAACCATTTTTCACAAAATTTGATTCCGATTGTGTTTCCGATTGAAAAAGGCGGCAAGGACCACCAAAAACTGCACATTTAGTTTCAGAGTACACAATCTATGCTCTGTCTTGTTTTTCCCCATTTGCTAAATATCTATAAAAATGAGTACCTGAAAAACTTCAAAAACGGTTACCATAACCCTTCTTTGCCTTTGAAAAATTAGCTTCTTTATTTTGAAATAACCCATGTTGGGATACGTTACCACAACCCAGTTTGCTGGATTGGGATCGACGGGATCAAAACTAAATGTTTCAGGTTCACGTTCTAAACTCTGTTGAATTAGTGTTGGATTTTCAATGCTATTGGAGGGGCTCTCAGTGTCTTCCTGTGGTTCAGATTCAAATTTTGTGTCTGGTTCCGATTCTATTCCTGAAGTAAAAGACTGCATCATATGAACAGTGGTGCTAGGACTAGTTCTAGGAGTACTGCAGTCTAAAAATAAGCAGTCTGTTTTGGGGTTATTTTCGTCATCTTTTGATAGCCAATTTTCTATTGGACCAGAGTATTTCTTGTTCTCCTTTTGGAGAGATGGCGACAGTCACGTGATCGGCTTCGTCGGGTGAGTCTCCTGGTGCTCGGACGTTCGCTATTCAGATTTTCCCGTATCCTGCGCTGCGCCCACCGCAAGCGTGCGCCCTAGGCCATGGCATAGGTTGGCCTCATGGGTAATCCGGGCCTGATTGCAAAGGACACTATTCTGAATACATTCTTCAACCATACACTGGTTTCAGAGTTGTTTCCTCTCATGAGGGAGTAATAAAATTATTATCATTATTTTATGATTATTTCGTTATGTCATAGAGTGTTAAATTGAATTTGATTGTTTATATTCTCAAACAGAAATTGTCTCAGTGATAAAGAACAATAAGGAAATGTGACTTATTTGAAACAAAAAATCTGAGGTTTCGTGTTAAAACTTCAAAAATCCGACTTTGAAATCGGAAAAATAAAATTCTGACTTCCAAGTCGGAAATTCTGAGTTTGGAGTAGTATAAATTGAAAAAAAACTTGAGGGAAGCAAAAACTATTAGAATATGCTTTTGTGTATACACAACATTGGCTTAAAATGGGTTTTAATTCATCACACCGGCCAAATGCGCCATATTGGAGCAAAGGCGAATAAATATGGGAGAGAGAGAGAATTCATCATACCAAATTGAAAAAAAAGTTTTGATAGGTAGTAAGATAGCACAAAAAATGATTTCCAGTCTCTGTGTATAGGCCACGTTGTAGATGAAAATAAGAAGCTAATTTCACACAAAGTAAAAGATGTAAATGACCTATACTATTTTTTATAAGGTGAGAAATCCCCAGTTTTCGCCAAGCAAGAAATAGGGAAAAAAATTACAACTTTTTTTTCGAATATCTCAAAAAACATTGGAGGAATCGTTTTACAATCAATGGAACTTTCTTAGAAAATTATATTTACTTACAAAATAGTTTTATATACGACCAGATCTTTGCATTTTTCACAATCGCGTTATGAACAATTCAAGGACAAATCTTTCTAAATGCGCAATTTCAAGAGAGAGCATCTCATTCAAATTCTGTAAACGGCATTTTAAAGTAGTGATCAATATCTACGATTTTTATATTTTGGATTTTCACCTGAGAGGTGGAAAATGTGCTAAAAATGTCACTAGAAGTTACTCTAAATTTCCTAGATTTCCTTGAACTGAGTAAAATGATTAGATATACTGACTGGACTCAAATATTATTGGAGACAAATGTGAATAAGGCCTTAGGTTGTTTTTATAAAGTATGGGATGATATTATAGTCAAATGTGTACCTAAATATAAACTCTTGAATTACAAAAATAAATATCCAGTTTGGTTTACGAGTGAAATTAAAAGTATGTTGAAGGAAAAGAATCGTTATAGGAAAATCAGATTGGACTCGGATTATTACAATGAAAAATATAGAGAATTACGAAAATTGTCCACGAACTTGATTAGAAAAGAATAGAAACAATACCTAAAGAACTTAGAACAGAATGTCACAAAAGATATCAATCAATTCTGGAACTTTGTTAATAATAAAAGAGACAATAATACAAATTTAAGTAAATTCACCTTGGCTGGAACACCTGTGGAAAATGAAAAAACAGCTGAGTCATTTGCGAAGTTTTTCTCATCGGTATATTCTCAAGAAGAGGCAGTCTATAATATGAATTTTATTAATGATAATGTGAATGTGAAAATGATAATTTTCAGATAAAATTAATTAGTGAAACTGATTATACCGATGCGATCAAAAAATTGAAACCGAAAAAGTCTGCAGGAATAGACGGTATACCTCCATACATTTTAAAAGGATGCCATGAATGGCTTATGAAACCATTACTTCATATTTATAATCTGATAATTAACACGAATATTTTCCCAGAATTTTGGAAAACTTCCATTACTACGCCGATTCATAAGGCTGGTAGTGTAGTATAAATGGAAAATTATAGAGGGGTATCAATTATGTGCGCTCCGTCCAAGTTGTTCGAGAAAATTATTTATACCAAATTATACACTTCTATAAGTAAGTGTATAGCGCCTGAGCAACACGGATTCATGGCACAGAGGTCAATTAATACAAATTTAATGATTTTTAGCAACAATGTATTTCAAACATTACAAAACAGATCACAACTGGATATAATTTTTACAGATTTTCGTAAAGCGTTTGACCAAGTACATCACGATATTCTTCTAGAAAAAATCAGTAGGTTTGGACTATCAGAAAATTTCTTATACTTAATTAAAAATTATTTACAAAATAGATACTTCATTGTCAGGCATAACGGAAATACATCAGGGAAATTTCATGCAAATTCAGGTGTACCCCAGAGATCGAACTTGGGACCTCTTCTATTCGTATTATTTATTAATGATCTTCCAGCGGTATTGAATTACTCGCAATGCTTACTCTTTGCGGATGACTTGAAAATATTTAAAAACATTCAAACATTAAGGGACTGTGTATTACTTCAAAAAGACACTGATAGCATTATAAAGTGGAGTCATGATAACAAATTGTTTTTCAATTTAAAAAAATGCGCTGTATTAACATTAACTCGGTCAAAAGATAAAGTTATTTTTGATTATATGATGAATGAAGTAACTCTTATAAGAAAAACTGAGATAAAAGATTTAGGAGTTACATACAATGATAATTTTTCTTTCAAAAGTCATATTACAAATGTAGTAAGATCTGCCAATCGTATTGTTAGGATACTTGATGAGGCAATCACGATCTTTCAATGAAGTAAATACAGTCAAACTTTTATATTATACGTTGGTTAGACCTAAATTAGAGTTTGCATCAATAGTTTGGTTTGCAGAATTCGTTACAACTTTAGAAAGTTTGGAAAAAATTCAAAACAAATTTCTTCGTTATTTGTATTTTAAAAAATATAAGAAATGGCCTGATTATACCGCTATACGTTCAACTCATTTGAGAATGGAATTCAAAATCTTAGCGCTGGATCAAAGAAGAGTTCTAACAGCTATTATGTTTTTGCATAAATTAATTAATAACAAAGTAGATTCAATACAAATTTTGGAACTACTCCCGTTTCATGTACCCTCACGCCGAACTCGAAACTCGCTCCTATTTAATATTTCTGCCGCAGTCTCTACACCTAGAACACCTCTTACAGCTTTGTTGAAATTGGCGAATCAATTCAACCAATTCATTGATATCGAATGGACAATGCCTCAGTCAACATTTTATAAGAAAATTATAAATCACATCTTGATGTCATAATTCAGAATCTTGACCTCTACCCCTACCTCTACAGTTCAGAAAATTAGTATTATTGTTCTGGTTATTATTATTGATTTTTTTTAGTAACATGGTGGTACAAATATGTTTTTTCAGCTAAGGAATCCATGTAACTAAGCTTAAGCTTGTATGGATATAATAAATAAATAAAATAAATAAATAAATGATTTAAAGTGCACCCGAAGTTGCCCGAACTCAAGTCGAGTTAACTTCAGTGCGACTTCGGGTGACTTCGTATGCACTTTGCAGCATTTTGATCAACTTTCAGTGACATTTTCAACACATTTCCCACCTCTCAGGTGAAGATCCAAAATATACAAATTGTAGAGATTGACCTCTACTTCTAGACGCCGTTTACAGAATTTGAATACGACGATTTCCCTAAAATCAGCGGAACTTGCAAGATGTGCCCTCAAATTGTTTAAAACGTGATTGTGCAAAAAGTACACAACTGACAGAAAATATCTTGACATATAGTTGAACCACATATTATTATCTATCAGTTTCCGTAATATTGTTTGTCCAGCTTCAGATTTATAAAGATTGTACATTCTTTAAAAATGGTCTCTTTTTCGAGGTTTTCCCAGACTTTCTAAGTGGAAAATGCACCGATCCGGTCGTATGAACTCCTATTTCAATATTCTTTGAGATATTTCCAAAAAACCAAAAGAATTGTAATTATTTTCAATATAGCTTGTTTAAAAAATTCCACAAAGCGATTTTGCAGGAGCAAAAACTAGGGTTTTCATTACCGAACTATCTCATAAAAATTAGTATAGGCCAATTGCGTCTTACATTTCATGGGAGAAAAATCACTAGAGCTTGGTTTACCAGTGAAGTAATGAGACGAGACCGGAGGACAGAAATTCTCCCTCAATACCAGTAACACTCACCAATTTCTTTCAAGTTTTCAAGAACTAATACAGCATCATCATCTATTTCATCACTATTTTCCAACAAGTTCCTTCTGCATCCTATGAATTCACAAACACCGTCAAATACTTCTGATATCCCCAGTTTCTTCTGAAAATTTTGAACGCTAGGCACTACAACTTGGTAGAACGCCATTTCATTTGGAAAGGTTGTCTGCACGTTGAATATTTCTCTGAACTCTTTAGTTTCCGGAAGAATCTTTGCTACAGTGTGTAACATTTCATGAGTACCATTTTCTGTGTTGAGCAGTGTAATATCAAGCTTTAACATTATGCTTCCGAAGTTTTCTCCTGGTGCTGTGAGTCTGCTTATTTTAGTGTCCTTTATTGTTTTATTCGGACCTAAATAGTCCTTCAGTAACTCTGGAAGATTTTTTATCGTATCACTGCTCATACTTTTGCAGTTGTAGAACAAACTCGAATAAGTACTGATATACAACTAGAGAACTACAACAGATAAAACTAAGTATATGCGGAATTATACGTGTCAGTGAGATAAAGCGACTCGTAAGGTGTAAGATAATCGTTATGAATATCAGGCGGCCTTGAAGTTTGATCAAACACTTATTTAGAACTATACAAGGTGTCTTGAATAAAAAAATAGCAAATAGCCTTATTCGTACCGGCTCCTAAATCGTACTGCTTCAATTGTCCTCATTTTAGAACAAATATCGCCATCTTTCCATTAAAAGCATAACTGTTTCTTTCTTAGACGCTCACAGCACGTGACTTCATCAGTTTGGAGTGGAAGCGTCATTGTAACGCATGTTTTGTTGTTTTGTTGCCCGCTGATGTAATATTTGCATGGTAAGAATTGCGTTTTTTGATACCTAACTGTAATATTTTCAAAACTTCGGTAACTCTTCCGGAAAATAAACAGTGTAGAGATTATTTCAACATAAAAAATTATAGATAAAACGTATCTACAAATATGTCATAAGGCGATGTGTCGAAATTCGTCCAAGCTCTCAAATCGTACCTTTCTGAGGATCATAATTCGTACCGGTCCGATTTTGGAACTCACTTTTAGTTATCAATTTTTTATTTTAGAATTATGGCAAAGTGGTCGCAAGAAGAATTAGAAAGAGCTTTAGCGGCGTATAGACAAGGACAATGTGGTTTAAATGAATGTAGTAGAAGATATGGCATTTCAAAACCCACGTTATAGAGAAATTTGGAAAATAAAAATATTATTGCTAACGGCAATGTTATTCATCGTGGACGTCACATCCACACATCCACACATCCACACATCCACACATCCATCGCAGCTTACGTACTGCGAATGGAGGAATTACTTTTCGGTGTTACAACTAAGGACGTCAGAAGACTTGCATTTAGTCTTGCTGAAAAGCATCATATCAAGCACAAGTTCAATGTAGGAACACAAATGGCAGGAAAAAAGTGGTATTACTGATTTATGAAACGGCATCCTCGAATTTCACTTCGACAACCGGAAGCAACCTCAATGGCTCGAGCTAGAGGTTTCAACAAAGAAAATGTTATGGGGTTTTTCACATTACTGGAAAAATTTGTTGATAAACACAATATTGGACCAGATAAAATTTTCAACGTTGATGAAAGTGGCTTCAGTACAGTGCAAAAAAAACCACAAAAAATTCTAGCTCAGAAGGGTAAACATCAAGTGGGTACCATTACAAGTGGTGAACGAGGAGTCAATACAACTATAGTTTACTGCTTGAGTGCAGCTGGTGTTTATATACCACCAATGATCATATTTAAGAGAATGAGGCATACTCCTAAACTAGCAAATGGTGCACCACTTGGTAGTTTAGTCGAAATATCTGAAACTGGATACATTAATACTGATTTATTTGTGAAATGGCCACAGCATTTTATTTCTTATACCAAACCAGATCCAGATCACAAGATATTATTACTTCTGGATGGGCATACAACTCATTCCAAAAATCTGGAAGCGCTTGATTTGGCCAAAAAGTCTGGTATAATATTGTTGCAATTACCAGGCCATACGACACATAGACTTCAACCTTTGGACGTGTGTTTTTTCAAACCTCTGAGTTAATTTTTTATTCAGGCTGCAGAAACTTGGTTGAGAGCTAATCGTGGCCGAACAATTAGTCAGTTTCAAATGTCGCAACTTCTTGGCGAAGCCTATGGAAAAGCAGCAACCGTGGCAATTGCTGAAAATTGCTTCAAAAGCACATGATGCTGGCCTGTTGACCGGAGTGTTTTAGGGGATGACAGGTTCGCAGCTTCAGAGAATTTACTACCCAAACCACTTCCAGTACCAAACCTTGATTTGTCAAACACTGTAGAAACTTCAAATATGAGTATCGCAGTGAATGATAGTATTGCCTCCCCGGAGAATTTGAATAGTATCCTGCCATCGACTTCTAAAGCAGATTTAACACCACCACAACCAGTTATTCCTAAAAACTACAAGGGAGCTGTCGAATTGACATCCACTCCTTATAAAGATCAACTAGAAGAAGCAAAGGCAAAAAAGAGGAAACAATCTACAGCCAAAGTTAAAAGAGTTGTAACAACCGATAGTGCCGGTATTCCCAAGAAGAAACGCAAGTCTGCTGAATCCAAAAAACCTGCAGGTGTTTCAATAAAAGATGATTCACCATTGCAGAACGAACGAAAACAGTTAAAAAGGGAGGCAGCTTCAAGAAACACAAATTTTTTTTCGGATGATGAAAACTTTTCTGACGATAGTTCTGAAACCTGGTGTCTGTATTGTTCCGAACCATATTCCAGGTCCAAATCACGGGAAACGTGGTTTCAGTGCATGAAGTGCAAACAATGGGCTCATATGGAGTGTGCAGGATCAACACCAAATGTAAAAACTTATATATGTGAGATATGTAAATAAATCACTGACTGTTGATATTTAGTCGATCTGGTTATGATTTAAACCCGTTTTTAAGTTCATTTTTTGCTATTTCATACATTTTCAGAATAAAATTTGTTTTACTTGTTGAGGCCATTTGATTTCTATGGTACGATTTGAGAAATAGGTCGGTACGATTTAGGAAACTGTGTTCCTAATTCGTACCGAATGCAGTGCTTGTCCATTTTATCATTTACGTGAAAATATGAAAAGGTACATTCTTCGTTTTCCATGACAAAGAAGCCAATACATGAAAGTTTCGCTACATCACAAGCACTTTGAAATATTTGCCAAATTAAACGGAAAATAAAACAACATGTCCAAGTGGGTCGAATTAGGTAACCTTTCCCTAATATTCAGGAGTCAACAAAAACACTGCAGGTATCGAGTTGACCACCCTGTAGAAATTTTCGGCAATTGCAGGACATTTTATTCACACACAATACAATACAATAAAATACTTATAAATAATGAGATACAATACAATATAAGTAAGGTAGAGATACAATTTTTCAACAACAGTAAAAAGATCTCCTGTTTACTAAAATGTTAGTGATTGTGATCAATTGCAGCAAACAATAGAGGATTCCCATAAAACCATGGGAATGGTACACAATTATTGTATTGTAACATGTATTTGGTTAGTATATTTTTATCTATGTTATGTTATTCTAAAGCTATATAGACAACAATATAAAAAGATGGAAAATAATGAAGAAAAAATGGAGAAAGGGGAGAAAGTTATATGTATGTATCAAATACATTTCTAGACGGGTGAATTCTTAGAAACCAGAATATTACAAAATCTATTTTATTCTTTTGTGCGAGGTTTCATTCATTTCATTTAATTTTATTTTTTTTTTAATTATTTCATTAATTTTTTGTATTGGTACTGTTAGGATCCATGCTTTGATTTCTTTCTTGAAGAAATGTAAATGGTTGTTTTTTTTTTATTTCATCGGCAATTTCAGAATATACTATGGGACAGAGGTGAGTGAGATATCTTTGGTTTCTGGTGGTCGCCACTTTCGGAATTTTTGTAGTTTTTTGTTTAAATCTGGTGTTATGGGTATGGTTGATTTGGTTCATATTTGCTTTGTATTTATGATGATAAGTGGCTAGATTAAAGAAGTATAGTTGTCGGCAAGAAAAAACTTCTGTGTCTTCAATGACTTTTTGCGACGCATAATTGTACTTTTTAATATAAATAATTTTTAATATCCACTTTGCGTCATATCTATAAAGTTTAGATAATCATCAGTGAGTCCTTTCCAAACGGTTATTGTGTAGTTTATGTGTGTTTGTACTAAACTAAGATATAATATTTTCAGTTGATCTAGTGGAAACAATTTTCTGAAAAATCTGAATTTATATATGAGCGATCTTATTTTTTGGCAACATCGGCGTGTTTATTCCATCTGAGACTTTTATCTATAATGAGTCCAAGGTATTTGATATGGTTTTTCATTTTTATTTGCATGTTGTTTCCGTTATTAAAAGAGAGTGTATTATAATTTAAGAATTTATTATTATAGATGGTGAATGGGACAAAAAAGGTTATGTTAATATTTATCTTAAAAATTCTATTTTTGAAACATTCCACTTTATTCTGGAGATCCTGCCAGTTTTTGTCCCGGTAAACCACAGCTGTGTTATCAGCAAAACTCACTATGGTGCCCTCAGTATCAAGGTTTTATAAGTCATTAGGTATATACTGAACAAGAGAGGTCCAAGAACCGTGCCTTGTGATACTCCATATGTTACATAATGTGTTAAGCTGACGAAATGTCCGATCTGCACGCATTGTTTCCTTTCTAACAAATAGCTCGAAATGAGTTTCAGTGGGGTGCCTCTGAAGCCAATGTTTTCCATCACTTGCAATAACTTTTTACGGGAGACAGTATCGAAAGCTTTAGTTATACCAACGAAAATACAAAGGGTTGCGTCGCCTTTGTCCATTGCCTCGTATATTTCTTTTGTTAGGTTAATCATTGCATCCTGTGTAGATTTACCTTCGCGAAATCGGAACTGTTTATCAGAAAGAATTTTATATTTGTTTAGATAATTTTCCATCCTGGTTTTAGTTATTTTTTCGAAAACTTTAGCCAAACGATTTATTAGCGATATTGGTCGGTAATTAGTGACTTGCATTTTATCAGCTGCTTTGTAGATTAGTTTGATTATGGAATTTTTTTAATCGTTCGAAAAAATACCTGAGAACATTGCTTTGTTTCTTATGTATGTCAATGGTGTTTTCAAAACATCAACAAATTCGATTAATAATTCCGACTTTATTCCATCTATTCCTGGAGATTTGCCCGTTTTAAGATTTACCATTGTATCCCTTACTTCTTTCTTGGTGGTCTCTTCTAAGAAAAATGAGTTCGCCAGAACAGTTAGTCGGAATTTGTTGGGATGTACATTCTTTATGTAGTTGGCAAGTTTTTCTCTTATTTTGGTGAAGCAGTCAACAAAGTATTCAGATACCTATTTCTTCCTCATTGGAGATTATGATCCCTTCTGTTGTTTTAATTTTTTTGAGTCTGGTTTATCAATGGTTTTATCATGGCTTTCCAGATTTTGTGAGGTAAGTTTTTCAATTAGGCAATTTGCTATTTGTTATATTTCATTTTTTTCTGTTGTTATCGTTTCAATTGATTTATTTCTTATTTTATATAGTTTATTTTTGCTAATCCGTTATTTGGGTCATCAGTTACTTTTTTAACGGGTTTTTGTGTTTATTGATTTGACTAATCCGCTGGTTATCCATTCTTTCCTTTCAATTTCATTTCGTCTAACGACGTATTTCACTGTACTCTCTGCAATTTTATATTTCAGCTTGTTATGAATCTTGATGTCATTGGGCCAACATCGGGTTGATTATAAATATCTTTCCATGTTTCTGTTTCGAGTTTTTCGAGTAATGCTTTTTTATTTATATGGTTATAATATTTTTTATTTGTTTCATTGTTGATGGTTTTTTGTTTTCATGCTTAGTAAATTTCATTTGTAAAATAATCGGAAAGTGGTCTGTGATGCAAGAGTGGATAATGATAGGCAGTATAGTCACATTTGTTAATTTGTTTATAAGGAATAAATGATCTGCAAGTCTTTGAGTTTCCTTGTATTATTATGAAATCATTTATGGCAGATATATATCCCTAACTATTAAATATAGTTAGGTATTCAATACTGACGTCGTTATTTTCTAATATATTGATATTGATGTCACCAACAATTAGCTCAACATCAGCCTCTTCCTGATTCTTTATTTCTAGAAAATTATTCACATTATAATTATTGAATTCATGGCTACAGGTTGCCGAAGATCGGTATAATGCTATTATGTTGTAAGTTATATTCTCTTTTGTAATTTTTAAATCGAGTATTTTATCACTATTTAGCTGTTTTATTTCTGACCTGCAGGTCAAATTGCATCTGATGTATGCTGCGCATCCATCGTTTTGGTTCAAAGTACCTTCGTTGTATATCAATTTATAACCTGGAATATTTAATTGAAAGAAGTCTACTAGTTGCCAAGTATCTGTTAGAACTATAACAACAGGATCTTCATCAAAGTATTGCAAGGTAATTTTCAATTCATCTACGTTTTTAACCAAACTCCGTATATTTGTATGGAATATCCTGAAATATTTTACATTCCTGTCTAGCAAAGAATTACACTCTTCAAAGTTGTCTACTTTCTATGCTTGGTTCAATGAACTCATCAATATACCGGGTGTCAACGAATCTATTAGACAAGTCATAACTTCTAGACCATTAGGTGTATCAAAATGAGATTTGGTATAGCTAAATGGTATGTGAAGAGGAGAGTTTTCTCATATTTTTCACTTTCCGGTCACTTCCGGTTTCACCGAAAATGGCTCCGGTTCTAAATTTTTGAATCGAACATTGTAACATTTTTGGGTTTCTGAGACAATTCTAGATCAGAATGTGATATTTTCGAAAGTTTTCAAGCCCACTTAATTTTTTGGAGTCACTTTTGAAATTACATCTAGGTAGCCATGATCGGAAGTAAACTAATCTAAGGACCTCAGGTGATATCAGAATATTACAATCGCGAAGGTTTAGTAACTAGTATGATAGATATGAATAAGATAAGTTGGCAAAATTACATTTTCGTGTCTAACTATTATTTTTCAAATGGCGACAATTTTTTGACAAGCACTTTGCGAAAAAAGGATATTTGACGAATCTAACGATACTAATTTATTTGCGATTGGATCAACAAATTTAACAAAATTAACAATAATTTCAGCGATGCACTCACATTTTTTTCAATATCCTAATTTCTTAAAATTTTCACTATGGTAAATTTTCAAAGTGCATTCCTCCTTGTTGAAGACACATTTCAGCTCGTTCAATTGTTTCTCTCAACACATTTCGTAACATTTGTGGCGTTATACTTCTAAATGCCTGTAGAATCCTTTCTTCTAAGATTTCGAGAGTGGCTGGGGATGTTGCATAGTAGACCCTTTCTTTAACATATCCCCAAATGAATAAATCTAGCACAGTCAGATCCGGTGAGCGGGCAGGCCACCGTACTGGACCATTGGTTGCAATAACTTGATTATTGAAATGCTCTATTAAGTAATCAAGAACTTATCTGGTATTATGAGAGGGTGCTCCATCTTGTTGGAAGTAAATTTGCCGTAAAACTGCTAAAGGTAGATTATTAAGATGATCCTAGATTTCATTTTGAAGAAATCCTAAGTCCCTAGCCTCTGTTAACTGACCTTGAAATAATATTGGTCCAATTATTCTGTTTCCAACGATACCAGCCCAGACATTGACGCCAAACCTTTCTTGAAAATTGCCCTCTCTCATTGCATGTTGATTTTGTTGAGCCCAGTACCAAGAATTTAGCTTATTAAACAAGCCATTATTTGTAAATCGTGATTCGTCGGAAAATAGAATAAGGTTGATGAAATTTGGGTTAACTCTATGATTTATGATTTTGAAGCAACCAATCACAAAACACTACTCGTCTATCGCAATCGTCAGCAAATGACAAATGTTGATGTAATTGATATTTAAATGCTCGATATCCGTGCTTTTTCAATATTTTTCTTGCTGATTCATGACTTATCTGCATTTCTCGACTAATTTCTCTTAAAGAAACCGTTTTGTCAACCTGAACCATAGCAAGAACGTTAATCTCAGTCTCCTCATTTATGATAAACCTCTGTTCTGCCTCTCGATTTCCCTCTTGCCTAAAACGATTCTCAACATACGGAAAATACTGATAGGATGGATGTTGCCAATTGGGATATCTCTGAGCATACAACTCAGCAGCATTCCTTGAATTTCTGTGACATTCTCCAAACAATAACAACATATTATCCACTTTTCCACATATCCAGTGTTTTGTTCTCCAAAGAAGACTTGATCGAAATAACTGCAAAATATTATGCATCATGCCTATCATCGGCACACTTGACAAAAGTAAATAAATTATTATGAAGTATTTTCCTCAGTAATATTTAATTTATGTTCTCATTTGTAATCCAATCGTAAATAAAATATTATCGTCAGATTCGTCAAAATATCCTTTTTTCGGAAAGTGCTTGTCAAAAAATGGTCGTCATTTGAAAAATAATAGTTAGACACGAAAATGTAATTTTGCCAACTTATCTTATTCATATCTATCATACTAGTCACTAAAACTTCGCGATTGTAATATTCTGATATCACCTGAGGTCCTTAGATTAGTTTACTTCCGATCAAGGCCACCTAGATGTAATTTCAAAAGTGACTCCGAAAAAATTAAGTAGGCATAAAAACTTTCGAAAATTTCACATTCTGATCTAGAATTGTCTCAGAAATCCAAAAATGTTACAATATACAGGGTGTTCCATTTAAAAAATTTGAACCTGAGCCATTTCCGGTGAAACCGGAAGTGACCGGAAAGTTAAAAATATGTGAAAACTTTCCTCTTCACATACCATTTACCTATACCAAATCTCATTTTGATACACCTAATGGTCTAGAAGTTATGACTTGTCTAATAGATTCGTTGACACCCGGTATAAATGAAGCATAAGAATGGATATTGATGTAACCGTGTTGACAATGCATTCGTTAAAGTCCACCTTGATGTTGGAAAGTGTTTCGAAAAGGATGATATACCTATATTATCATATTTCTTCTGTTATTTTTTAATGATTTAGTTCCGAGGAAAGGTAGGTGGGAAATGGTGTTTCACTGAAGTTCTGCAGGATGTGTGCCTCAGGAAACTCCTCCCAAGGCAATGAGTTCCAAAGCTTTGCCGTTCGTTAGGAGAACGAGCACTGGGAAAGGGATGATTGGTGTCTCCAAGGTGACGACATAGGGATGTGAAGACTCATCTCGACGAGCCAAACTCGATGGGACCGCTAACGGTGAGACGATGTATGATATTTCGAACGAGCAGCGTCTATGAAAATATCTATTAAACAGAGACAAGATCATGTTGATGAAATATCTGATGAACTTCGCCATTTATTTCCAAATGCTGGTGTATTAAGTATTAAATGTTGGTTTATTTTATTTTGGAAATAATAAAGACGTTTACTATTGATAAAAAAAAATCGACATTCTCTTCTATCCAAATATTTCCACAAGACAACTCAAAGTTGTCGGACCTACCCTTGCACTGATGAGAGGCAACAACCTCGAAACATGTCTGCAGGTGGTCATCCTCAGCCAAATTAAGGATAATCTTTTGTTTGTCTACAATAAGCACTTGCAATTGAGTCTTTTCTTTGAAGAACGTTGCACAAATAACTTTCAGATGTAGTTCAATATCCGTCGTGGCATTGGCTAGGAGAGTAGTTGTTTTCTGTCAGATTTTTGCCTCATATTTTCTACTTTGTGGAAATATTTGGAGAGAAGGGTACTTCGACTTTGTCGATTTTATTCTCATCATTTATTTGTACTCTCCGGCAAAACATTCGAAGTTTTTCAAATTTTCACGTTTACTATTATTATCAAATCGTTTGTTCGGTGTTCCAGAGAAGTGAGCGAGCTTCTAAGCATCACCGACGAGACAAATGGATCTTTTTTGGGCAGAATCCAAATAGTCCGGTGGCAGAGAGGGTTTTCGTGGCCGATGAAGTATGACAGGATCACCCAAGTTTTTCTCATGTATTTTGACCCGCTGAATCCGAATTTTGAGGGTGATAAGCAGGAAAAGCATCCGGAAAATTGTTATTGATGATTTATCGAGAAAAATCAAAAAATGTGTTTTTTCCAAAAAACAAATGACGCCATAATTTTCTGCATAGAATTTTCTAAAAAAAGGATCCAACAAGTTTTTCTCCAAAATGCACAGTTTTCGAGTACAACGTGCTTGAAATTCGGAAAAATGTGATTTTCTCAATTTTCAGAGCCCTCTCTTTCAGTCAAATAATAATATTTTCAGGATCACTTTATCCCAAATTGATAATATACACGGTGTTTCTTAAATACGTGTAGAAACTTCAGGAGCATGTTGCTGATGTCGAAATGAGAAAAAAAGTTCCCATAAACACATGTCCGCAAGTTATTCGTTTCTAAGATACAGAGTGTCAAAGTTTAATTCTTATATTTGTTTTTTGTGAATAAATTCCAAAAGATTTGTGATATTCGAGTAAAGTTTGGTATCTGGGATGATTTTTCAATGACAAAATCAAATTTTATGTTAATTGTGAAAAAACTAATTTCTAATAGATTTTATTTTAAATTTGAAAATCTTGTCATTCAAAATCACTTGCATCGATTAATTCAAATCACAATAACTCGAAAACAGTTGCTCGCAAGATTATATCTTTTTCACAAATTAAATAATAAATATTCCTAGATACCAAACTTTACCCAAATATTCAAATTCAAATTCAAATTATTCACATAAAATAAAAATAAGAATTCAACTTTGACACTCTGTGTCTCAGAAACGAATAACTTGCGGACATATGTTTATAGGAACTTTTCTTCTTATTTTGATGTCAGCAACACGCTCCTGAATTTTCTACACGTACTTAAGAAACACCCTGTATGTTTCGACTATGAATAAAGATAGAGACATTCCTGAAAAAATCATTCGTGTGGATTTATCGGCACTGAATTTCCCGATGCTTTTACCTTGCATGAAAGCGGCATTTTTTCATTAGCGAACTTCACGTCGTGTACGGATTTTTTATAAGGTCAATTAAAACGGGTTCAGCACATATTTTGTCATGATTGCAAAGCATTTCAGTAGCGGAAAACGGAAAATTTTGCATAAAAGTACAACAATCTTACACTTTTTTGTTGAAAAAAAATATCATACTTACTTTTTTTCAGACACAATTTCTGCCCAAGGTGTAGTGGTGGATTTATACAACAGTCATAAGTCATAAGTTTTAAGTAAAAAGGGAGAATATTCGTCAATGATTGGTTGGTCCGTTGATTCCAACCAATTATTAACGAATATTCTTCCTTATGACTTAAAACTTATGACTTATGACTGCTGCATAAATCCACCATAAGAGTTTTATTCAAATTTTATTTTGGCACGTATTACCGCGGTGACAAAAACAAAATGAACAGCATGAAATTTTTGCTGCCTCAAACGCATGTATTCCTGTTGCAACTATTTCAAGTACAATTCGGTACCAATTCTGCATTTGGGAGGATCAAAATTTCAACCCTTCGCGGTTTAAGTCTTCTTCAATAAACCTGAAATCCAATGGGTTCAAATAAAAATATCCTTATCCAAACAATGGGTTTAATTGTAAACTATGTAGAAAGCTCTGAGAATATGTAATTTGATAGATGCACTGAAAATATCATTATTTGATTGCATCAGAGGGTACTGAAAGTTGAGAAATCGCATTTTTTCGAATTTAGAGCACGTTTTTCTCGACACCGGTGCATTTTGGGGAAAAACTTGTTGGGACCTTTTTACTGTAGAACCTCATGGAACATAAAGCTTCATTTATTTTTGAGAAAAATGGATTTTTCGATTTGCCTCGGAAAATTATTGTACGTTTAATAAAAATTTTCAAATTTCCAGTATTCTCTTGGTCAATTTCTAGAGTTGATTTTTTTCAAATGAAACACCCACTAAGTATTTTTGAGTGGGGAGTATTATTACAAATCGGTCAGTACCAGGTTTGAAGGGTATTCGTTAAACCATTTTGAAGACGCAGTCAAATGGGCAACTCTTCTATTCAGTGCGGCATTTTGAGCCGCCCCCCTCCCTTCCCGAAAACTTGCTCGACAAAAGTTGAGAGGGGGCTCAAAAAGTTCAAATATTATGGGGGGTTTAAGTGTTACATTGTTGAAATTTTTTAAAATTTATTTAATATTTTTTTTGCAATCTTCATTCGAAATATCAAGTATAAGTGCGAATCTGAATGGTACCCATAATTGAGAGACCCAAAAAGATTGAGTCACTGTCGTATTGAGAGTTTTGTATCGTACTATTTTCAAATTATGACTAGCTATCAATTTTGCCACGAAACGGTTTCTCTTCTCAATATCGAAAAGAGAATTATAAATGAAATATGATTACTTATATTTCATACGTCCATCATCTTAATGGTTGAAAGATTTCTATCTCTTTCAAATTTTTTTCACAACGTTTCCATTGCTTGAATCCGCAATCGTCTTCTGGTGAATAGTGACAAAATCAGATGCTACGCGACCTATAATTAAAGTGTAATTACGCGCGGTCTTGTGGCGCGCGTGGTTTCGCGCTTTTTCTCCCTCCAAAACGGTCCAAGGACCTACGCCGAAAGGGTTACCCCGAGAAGCTCATAGAAGAAGTTCGGAAACAACTCGAAAAGACCAAGACAACCGAAGAAAGACCACAAAACCCCGTTCTCATTCTTCCCTATATCAGGGGTATCTCCGAAAAGATCAGAAGGATCGGAAATAAATACAACATCAAGAGTTGCTTTCAATCCGGCAGTACCTTACGAAGCTTCCTCACCAAGACAAAACCAGAGAACACAACAGAATCCAGTAAAAACTGTATTTACAAAGTCCCATGTGAATGTGGAGATTCCTATATCGGAGAGACCAAGAGGCCATTATCATTAAGAATAGCCGAACACAAAAAGTGGACTCAACGAGGGGAAACATCAAAATCGGGAATTGCTGACCACTCCTGGACAAAACACCACCGTATTCTCTGGGACGAAGCTAGTGTTCTTCATAGAGAGGATCATTGGTTCAAACGGAAATTTATGGAAACCACCTACATAGAAGCCAATGGTGCCTTCAGTCAACCAAGCGTGGAAATTAAAAACGTATGGAAACCGCTCATGGACCGTTTTGGAGGGAGAAAAAGCGCGAAACCACGCACGCCACAAGACCGCGCGTAATTACACTTTAATTATAGACCTATAAAAGGTCGCCTAGCATCTGATTTTGTCACTATTCACCAGAAGACGATTGCGGATTCAAGCAATTGAAACGTTGTGAAAAAAAATTTGAAAGAGATAGAAATATTTCAACAATTAAGATGATGGACGTCCGAAATATAAGTAATCAAGTTACTACATCGTCTAAAACATTCAAACATAAATGAAATACATTCTCACACTTTTGGAATGATTCGAGTAATTCAAAGAAAATATTGAAAAGAAATTCTAATATTGAAAAGCAATCCAATATGTTGAGGAGAATTCCAATATATTGGATTATTTCCCAGGAAAATAATTTCATTTATATTTTTCCCACTAAAAATTGTAAATTACAAAATATTGCAGCAAGTTTGGATATTTTTTACATTTGTAATATGTCTTTGCAAACTTTATGTAGGTTTACTGTAAATACGTTTTTTTCAGTTTTCAAATGAAAAGTCTCTACAATCTTCCTTCGGAAAACTAACAAAAATGAAATTGCTGCAATTTTCAAAGCAATATCTTACTATAGTTTCAATATGAGAGTTGGTGGTGAACTTCAATGTTTACTGATTCAGGTTCACTGCAATTTTCAGAACAAAATCTTACTGTAACTCTAATATAAGAGTTGGTGGTAAAGTTCCATATGCACCGATCACACTGCAAATGAAATATCCACCAACTCAATAGGTAGTAAGGAAGGAAGGATATCAATTCTGCTATATTATCACAGAGATTCGACAAAATAAGTTATGTTTTGTGTTGGTGCAAGAAGCGCAAAGTGCATTCGTTCGTCCCAGTGTTCATGGCACTAGCTCTAGTATACTTCGCCAATATCCCAATATCAGCGACCTTGAGTAAGAGGGCCACGCCGCGTGGACCCTAACCTCTCTTCTTTATCTCTCTTCTACTGGTTTGAAGAACACAGCTTGCAACATTTATGAGGATTGTGTGGTAAGTAGGAAAATTGTTATGTAATAAATGATTCATTTGAATATAAGTATGGCCCATAAATATATAGATCTACATATAATCCTAAACATTGAAAGTGCATAAGGCTACATATTATGGCATTAGTAATTGTTGAGAAGTACAGATATTTCCATTCATTCAAAACGTTCAAGCAGAAAGCTATATTGTGTGTTATTCTTTTGAGGGTGCTTTCACAATTGGAGTCGGATTATAGGTGATGAGATAATATAAATAACTCAATTTTTTTTGGTATTAGTTATGTACTATGTATGCATTCACAAAAAACTTGATATGGAAATATAGTTTTTTTTTGGAGTCTTCTTTTTTGATGGTAGTGTTCTTTTTATTTCATTCAAAGTTTGTGATTTATTCCTATACTTCTTGTTGGTTCTTATTTTGGCTGAATTTCGGTCCAATTTCAGTGGGTTTTTCCGGATTTTCCTCCAACTGAAGCAGCAAATGCACTTTGAGTCCCGGACTTCAATCAGATTTTCATCTTGATATTATTTTATATTTGAAACTCTTTTTTGTACTTTTAAATTAATTTTAATATCTATAGGCATATAAATTCGCAACTTAACGTTCCCTGCTGTACTCTTAGATATGCAGGTTTCAGAGGGACATGAAAAGGAAATTATTTTCTTGCATCAAGAACCTTTCATGATACAATTAGAATGTATAACGGATTTTTTTAATATCTTGAAGGTGCATTTCCTGAGGTACTAATGCCACATGTTGACTTCCGGTTCTTGTTCAGAGAAACAAAATTCATAAGTTCCTTAACCAAATATATTGTCATATTTGCACCAGCCCACTAAACTAAAAACTGATATAAATTGTGAATGATTCCTTGCATAACTGATTTCCCACTTACCATATTTTTATTATAGACATTCCTTAAATTTACAATGAATATAAATCAACAATGTTTTAATCAAATAAATGAATATTTTGGAAACTCTGGTGTGAATATACAATTCAAGAAATAGATCCTACCCAAATACCAAAACTAGGTCACAATCACACTCGAGGCGTGTTTCGCCAACAAAGTTAGCATCTTCAGGAGCTAAAGGCTTTTTGCTCCTGAAGATGCTAAGTTTTTTGGCGAAACGCGCGTCGAGTATGATTGTGACGTAGTTTTTGGGTACTTTCTATTTCTTGGAATATCGCTATAAGCTCATTCTCAGTTCGCACAGCAATTCTCAAATAATTCACATGAGATTTTCAGTAATATTTGGTAGGCTTTCATAGAAGTTTGCAATAAATTATATACAAGTTTTCATATCTTATCAGTAAGCTTCCTGGTCACTTCAGATATCCTCATATTAAATTGTCTGTAAACTCGCAAAAGACAAGTTTACTTTTGTAAGTTAACGGAGGGGAAGATGCCATCTCTGAGAAAACTTGCTGGCAGTTAAATGTGAAGTTTACACTCGCAAAACAAATTTTGCATAAAATTTGCAGCAATTTGATATTGTTTAGTGCGATGTGGCCCCTAGATAATTTCGAAAATAAACTATTCAACAAAGAAGTATAAAATGATATGTAGGTACTTTATAAAAATCAAAAAACTCCTAAATTTTTAAAAAATTTCGTGAATACTTGAGTCGTGAAAAGTCATTACATCATTTAATGTAATCCCTCAATCTCATGAGAAAATATGAATAAGTGTGTTCTTTGATTTTCATATATTAAATCTTATTTTTCACTTTTTAGTTCAATAGTTTATTTCATTTGCAATGGATTTGTAACTATAAATAACGAAGTATGTGCACAAAAGAAAATCGATCCACCCGAGGACCTGTCGGGCCAAACAAATGTAACAGAAAAATGAAAATATCACATCGTTAATATTCTGTACAAAAACTCAAATCACTATTTCCAAACACGGGGAGAAGCTGATCAAATTGCTTCCCGAAGTTCCTCCATTCAGGCAGTAATTCGAACACCTAGCACTTTATAATTTTCCACCCATTATATTAATAATGATATAATGCAACTGTAAGTGGGTTCAGTTTAAAGTTGTGAATTGGTCACGAACGACCCTCAAAGTATAAGTTCTCGGCGGGAGGTCGTTAGTTGGAGTTGCAGTCATTAACCAGCGCTGACAATGTCATTACAGAAACGTGAAAAACCGTTGTCTATGCGACGCGCATACTAACTCCAGAAATAATTCGAAGATTGCCGGTGTTAAATGGATAAACTTTTCCACGGGATTGTTTCGGAATTCTCGCCAAAACCTAAACATTTGTCGCTTACGAAGTGTCTGCAATTGACTCGTCAAAGAAGCGACAGTGTTTCACCACAGGAAAGTACATGGAAAAGACTCATGAAATAAAACATTCCAGTCCTGAAGTATTTCGCAGAGCCATGAATTTCATTCGAGCGACTTATGAACATGTAACAAATATATGTTACTGGTTGATTTGGCAACTTATTAGTGGTTAATGGTTGATTTGACGAAAATGCTAACGTGAATAAGAACACATTCATAGAGAAGCCAAGAAGCAGCAAGCAACATAGTAATCTTATAAAAAAACATCAAAAAGGCCTTTTGTGGATATTTTCATCACACTGTATTTAGAGTTCAATATGTTTTTATGTTCATGTCAAAAAAAAATGATATTAGATTCGATGAGTTGATTGTCAGTCAGAATTTAGTGTAAACGTCAATAAAGTTCCTTCTTGACTAAAATTGGATTTATTGGCTTGAGACTAAGAAATCTATTGAAGAAAGTAACACCTATTATCAAATAGTTGTTAACGTGCCAAGGCTGATATGTAGCAAATAACGTATGAGGTTGAATATTGTGATCCGAGGCGCAGCCGAGGATTATAACAACCGAATCTGTTATTTGCGTATCGGCCGTGTGTCGTTCAAGACTTTTCGTAATCCCGATGAAAGATTAAATTGTGACTACGAGGAAAGAACAAATCACGTACCTCGTAATTCTACAGAAAAATCCCAACATCGTTATCACAACAATATTATAAACAACGTTTGCTTCAACAATGACCATGGATAAAATTGAGGAAAAAAATTAAATTCCTTCAGAAATATTGGGAGAATCATGTGCAGCTAGTGTTGATTTACTGCCGAAAATAACTCAAGAGCGACATCAAAAAGAATATGAAAATTTTTAAGAGTGGCGTAAAAGCAATATTGCATTGGTGGTTAATGAAGACGTATTATTAGCCTATACGAAGGAAAATCAGAGGTTTATTCTCCTAACTCGGTGTGGACCAAGATTTCATTGTTGACACATTTCAAGGTTATTTTAAATCGTACCCCATATTAGAGTATTTCCACAGAATATAGACCTACCTACACAGAAGCGAATCTCCGATGCTATTGCATGAATCAAAAATGTATGAAGCCACACCTTCTCTAAGTGGAACACCAATCATGAATGTGGTGTCTACTGTTTGTTGTTCCAGCGCTACTATGTCTTCGCCTTTAAAGTGCAGTCTTCTATCTTTTATATTTTGCAAATAAGACATGAAATGAATGTTGATGACAACAGTAAACAAAACGAACAACCCTATAAACTGATAGATTTTTGACAAACCGTTCATTTTCGTTCGTTTTTGGTTGAAATCATAAATCATTTCGATTAGGTATCACCACAGACTTGTTATCATTCGTACTGTTTTTACCTGCTACTTTTATTAGAGAAGAATATCTCGCCGAGAAGGAACTATTTGTATATGTTGGGTATGTTCTACTAAAACGGGTGGGAATGTTTTCTCGTGAAATACCATACAAGGTTATCTAATAAATTTTTCATTATGATGGATACATGCTATTTTCAATATTATTTTATATTGTCATTGTGGCTAAAGGCAGCCAGCAGAGAAGATTTTCTCGAAATGAACACCGAAGAACTGCATAGAAATTTGTTTGCTGCATTTTGATGAAAAATTCAGGGTGAATCTAGAACACATCTCTATGATAATGCAATTCCTACAATATTTCCCCAAGTCATCTGAGTATTCATTCTTTAAGTAAGTAATGAGAACGATTTTTGGAAAAATGGTACATTTCCGAATGTTCTGTAGCCATGAATGGAATATTGTACCTCTATCAACGATTACAAAAAAAAAACAATATTTGAAATAGTATTTTCAGTAGTAATATCCCGACAAAATGATGAATTAAAAAAAAATACTTTCACCTTGCTGTCACGAAAACTGTGTTACTCAGAAACACCACGAGAGCTTGCTCGAGTGGTGTTTTGCACAGCAACACAGTTTGAGCGACTGGCAAGGTGAGTATTTTGAAAATTCTGCCTGTTACTTTCATTCCGATTTTAGGCGGTTAAAATTCGTTTTGACACCAGCCTAACTAGGAGCCGCACCCTTTCCGAGTACCTTGAAAAAATTTGAGAAAAGCAAATATTTCACTGCAAAAAAATCTTATAATTCAGAGAATAAAAAAGTATATTTCCACTAGATTCTGCGACAAACATACAATTTTCATACAAAAAACATTAAATCCAAATTGAAACAGTTTTTCCAATTTTTCCTGCAAATTTGAAGTAATGTGGAAAAATATTGGATCCAAAAAGTTATAGATCTTTTTATTGCCAACTTTTTATTTTACCTTTTTTCGTAGGAGGTTAATTTTCGCTACAAATAGTGAGAAACCATTCTCACCCCCAAAAGTTCACTTTCTTTCGCCCTTCTATCATAATCAAATCATTACTTATGTCCTTGTTCATTATTTGTTCCTATCAATGTAACATGAAAGGTTTCCACTGTTAATTTCAATAATTTTAGTAAATAAATAAGAGTTTAGAACAAAAATAAAAAAATTGATTTTTGAAATAATGTTTTTCATGTTTTCACGTTTTCTGGAAAAAAATTTACATAGTAGTGTTACTCTATCATCACATAATCTAAAAGAGAAAACAAGTGGCTGGCGAGCTTGAAAAAACGAATTCAATCGGCTACAAAAAAGTACAGCTCACTTGAAACATAATAATTTATATTTCCACCAAATTTCGTGGAAAAGTATTAAATTTTGCTTGAGAAAAAAATTAAAAACTGAAAAATTGGTTTTTCAGATTTTTCCAGAAAATTTAATATGGAAAAATGTTTGATACGTAAGTTGTAGATCTTTTTATTTTCAACAACTTTGCTATTCAACTTTCGTTGTCAATCGCGAAAAACCGTGAAATATTACTTTCAACCCCTTAAAGTTCACCCCGTTACACCCTTCTCCATTTTTTCGACTCCAATTCATTTTTCCCATCATTCGAACAATATTCTGCACCTCTTTTAGTAGGTCTCATGCTGTTAATATTTTTTCACGCATTTATATTTTTTGTCGTCCATCTGCTCTGGTCTATCTATCCTTGTCTGTTTCTAGTTCCTTGAGACAGTTCAATCACTCAGTCAAGATGACAGTAGTGTGCGTGCAACTACAATTTTCAAGATGGAATTTTTTGGTTTAACAAGTTATGGTTTCAGTAGTCCCATTAAAGATATGATGCGTCCAAATTATAAGGAACCTGAAACACCTCCAAAAAATATTTTCGAAGTAGAAAATAAACTGGATCAAAACTTTTCGGAGCGAATCAGAGAACTGGACTGTTATATTGGCTCCGCCGATGGATATGCTTACAAATCGTGTGATAGGCTGACACGAATGCGAAAAAAGTATGTTTGGAAGCCCGTGGGACCCACGGACATGTACAAATATCCTGGGACAAATTCGATGAGTTACGGATGGTGGAAGAGCGATCCTGAGTTGAGCGACGAATGGTATAAGCCGAGGAAGAAACACTTAATCACTACTTCAGAAGTCAGTAGTTTCAGAACCCATTGTTTAAAAGTAGATAAAAATTTCAGATGGTGAACAATTTTCAACGGAAATCCATTATTCCATTAACGATTTTTTTATTCATACTCATTTTTGCTTACTAAATATCTGATGAAAAAAATTCATTGTATTCAATAAAAAATATTAGGTACAATTGCAGTTTAGGGTAGTAACCCCGATTTTGACGAAATTTTTTTTGGGGGTTATTTCGAGGTCCTTGAACACAAATCTGAAGTCAAAAAGCCTCGCTCTCACTTACTTTTTGATTTACGACCAATTGAATGTTACAAAAAGGATATTTTCAACATCAAATTTTTTCCACAAAAAAACAACAAATTTGCCTTTGCCTTATATCAGCATAATCTAGACACATCAATTCACGCATTTTTGGAACATTTTGCAGTATTTTCAACTTTGTATTGAAAATATAAGATTTAAATTAACAAACAATACATTTGATGAAAATCGTTTATTGACAGCAGTGACAGCAAGTAACTAAAAATGACAGTATGACAGATATGGATAACAAACGGTCGTGTTCCGATATTCTGAAATTCACAAGACACTTTTCGCGCTACCTCTCATGAAACCCTGTTAAGTCTCGTTCATACCCGCGCGAATTTTGCAATTTTTCTGTGAATAGAATGTATGTGTGAATAAACATGTGTTCTGCATCAACGACAGGTCGGGCATGACTGGTAACCATTTTATTTCGCGATATGAAAAAACCGTCGCAATAACTACGTGGGATTTTATTACCCTACTTTTTGGTATAACATCGTAATGTTGCAGTTTATCGAGTATTGCATTATTTTTTCTCCACGTAAAAATTGAACCTTTTTACAAAAAGTAGAGAAAAAAATAGTGCTAGAAAAGCGCGCGCTCGGCCGACATTTCGAAATTAATTCCGCGCTCGCTTCGCTCGCGTATTTCTGGCTATGAAGCTTCACCACGAAATAAGGAATGAACCTTTCTACAAAAAGTAGAGAAAAAATAAAATAATGGTAGAAAAGCGCGCGCTCGGCCGACATTTCGCAATTCCGCGCGCGCCTAATTGCGAAATGTCGTCCGAGCGTGCTCGCTTCGCTCGCGTATTTCTGGATATGAATCTTCACCAAGAAATAAGGAAAGAACCTTTCTACAAAAGGTAGAGAAAAAATAAAATAGTAGGAGAAAAGCGCGCGATCGGCCGACATTTCGCAATTCCGCGCGCACGGAATTGCAAAATGTCGTTCGAGAGCGCTCGCTTCGCTCACGTATTTCTGGCTATGAATCATCACCAAGAAATAAGGAATGAACATTTCTACAAAAAGTAGAGAAAAAAATAGTAGTAGAAAAGCGTGCTTTCGTATATTTCTGGCTATGAATCTTCACCAAGAAATAAGGAATGAACCTTTTTACAAAACGTAGAGAAAAAATAAAATAGTAGTAGAAAAGCGCGCGCTCGGCCGACATTTTGCAATTCCGCGCGCGCGGAATTGCGAAATGTCGGCTCAGCGCGCTCGTTTCGCTCGCGTATGTCTTGCTACTGATCTTCAACGAAAAATAAGGGATAAACCTTTCTACAAAAAGTGTAGATAAAATAGTAGTAGAAAAGCTTCGCTCGCGTGTAGTTCTTGCTATACACCTTCTTCAAAGAATAGGCGAGGAGAGAGGATCTCCCTTGCTCGCACAAGCTCTGCTTTTGAGGGGTTTTCCCCGAAAACCTAGGAGTTTCTTAAAAAAAAGGTGTATCGTAACAAATGTCATCCTTGTCACAAACTGATTCCAAACAAAGAATTTTTGGTGACATTCTTTGCTGCTTTGCTTCTCAAATTGTGTTTGGTTGTTTGGATTTTGTTTACTCAAGCAACAGAAGTTGAAAAACTTTAACGGAAACAATATCGGACAAGCTGATTTTAATTCGAGGAAGGTTTGTTTGGAATCAGTTTTTGACAAGAATGACATTTGTGACGTCATCACTTTCCTCGTTTATACTGCCGTGCTTAGCTCAGAGTGACGGTAACTGACATTAGTCTATATTATAGGAAAAAGAGTTTTGAATTTTTATTTTTATATTTTAGTACATGTTCAATTTGTACCTTCATTTGAGTTGCTTTAATTTATTACCAATTAAAGCATCCCAAGTGTAGGTACAGATTTAAAATATACTAAAATATCAAAACAAAAATTGAACACTCTCTTTTCCACAATATACCTAGTCGAATGTCAGTTACTTCTGAAGAACGTTTGTTTCCGCTTAATATCAGTAAAATTTTAACTTATGAAGACTTGATCATACTCTCGCGAAATTCGCAATTTTTCTGCGAATAAAATGGTTACCAGTCATGCCCGACCAGACGTTGATGCAGAACACATGGTTCTGCATCCATTTTATTCGCAGAAAAATTGCGAAATTCGCGAGACTCAACAGGGTTTCATGAGAGGTAGCGCGAAAAGTGTCAGGTGAATTTCAGAATATCGGAACACGACCGTTTTTTATCCATATCTGTCATACTGTCATTTTTAGTTACTTGCTGTCAATAAACGATTTCCATCAAATGTATTATGTTAATTTAAATCTTATATTTTCAATACAAAGTTGAAAATACTGCAAAATGTGCCAAAAATGCGTGAATTGATGTGTCTAGATTATGCTGATATAAGGCAAAGGCAAATTTATTGCTTTTTGTGGAAAAAATTTGATGTTGAAAATACCCTTTTTGTGACATTTAATTGGTCGTAAATCAAAAAGTAAGTGAGAGCGAGGCTTTTTGACTTCAGATTTGTGTTCAATAACCTCGAAATAAGCCCCAAAAAAAATTCGTCAAAATCGGGGTTACTACCCTAAACTGCAATTTTTCCAAATATTATTGCAAACTGAAATTTTGGCTAAACTTTGGTTTACTGGAAATCCAATTCAACTTCGCGATTGTGGACGGCAATTGTCGTCCAATTGTAATAGTACCATTTTTGTTTTGCGGAAATGCCCGGTTGCCAAGTTGACCTCTTTGGATTACTGGAGAGTTATGCCGCGATATTTGAAAATTGCTGTTTTTTGGGCATAACTCCAGATGTTGACATCGTTCGCTGGTCACTCTTGGCAGAAGGTATGTACAGCACCATATCTACAGAAACGAGAAATCAGTAAACAGTCACAAACTGGCTGGTTTCCAAACGGTCCCCCCCTCATTGACCTTAACCTGGAGAAATTTGACAACTACATCCAGGCTTCAAGGGGCAACACCATGAATAATATTCCATGCCCAGCAGACGGTTTCCTTACCTCTCAGTAAATCACTTTGGCAGCTTTTTAACTAAAACGAGGTGACGTTTTTCTTGTCTTCCTTTTAACTTCGTAGAGGGATATCCCTGAAAATGTTTTATCTCTCCTAAATCATCATTCGATAATAGGAAAAAAATGATCCAGAGGTCCATAGAAAAGTATATACAATTACAAAACTTTATATAATGTTGAAATGAAGAACAAACCATCCCAGGCAAATGTTAATCGTTCTACGTTACTGTTACGTCTTACTATGAACCAGAGATGGTTAAAATAATGAAAAAGTTGTATTTTCTTAGAAAATATTTGGAAGTGATTATTCCAAAAAACAATATTTTCAAACATTGTATAAAGAACCAAATGTGATACAGGAAGTATTATAATATATAACGATATCCCTGCAACTGAGCTAAATTATCAGGAGGATTCAATGTAATCCTAGATTCCAACTCGTAACGATTACCAGGTTATGTTTTATGAGGCGCCGTTTGGGTAAAAAGTGTTTTTGCAAATATGTAAAATTTTGTGTCGATATATTTATTAGTTCAAGCAATATTTTTATTTTGTTTTCAGATATATTTATTTTCTGCCAAGCACAATATATTTAAATTTCAAGCGTTGCAGATATATTAAAACGTAAATGCCCATATATTTATAAATTCGATCTATTTTATGTCGTCAAAAGATGGCGCTGCCGACGCGATTCAATACACCCTTTAATTTTTTCAGTTCTAAGGATTTGACTTTGAATAATCCAATGATTATTCAACAAAACTAATAAAAAAGTATTCTGAGAATATTTTCTGGCGGCTGCGATATCATTCGGCAGCTATATTCACGAGAGTGTAATAAATCGCGTAGGTAGCGCCATCTCTTGACAACATGAAATAGATCGAATTTATAAATATATGGGAATTCACATTTGTATATATTTGGAACGCTTGAAACGTAAATATATTGCGTTTGATCAAAAATAAATATATCGGAAAGCAAAATAAAAAATATTGCCACAACTAATAAATATATTGACACAAAATTTTATATATTTACAAAACACTTTTTACCCAAACGGCGCCTCATAATGTTTTATCAAGTTACCAGATATTTTAATCGAGTTTAAATCTTTATACTAGCTTAGTTTTCTTCTAGTCCAAGCAATAGGGAAAAGTGCGTGCAAAAATTAATATCCGAAAACAAAAAATATGAGCGTATAGGAAATTGAAATTCAGCATGAGTTTCTATTTCATGCGACTCGATCGTAATTACCGAACATAACCTAAAAAGTTGGCAAAGTTCCGAAAAGCGGTTTTTTGTTGATAAATAAAAAACTTCATCTTCGATCGAAAAAAGTCAAGTTAGGAAATTGTAGGTATCAAAAAGATCTATCAATTGAATCACTTATAATTTTCCGATATCATTGATACTTTTCGAGTTATATCGGAAAAACCGTGAAAAATCGGGTTTTCTATAACTCGTTAACTGTAAGGTATTCAAACTTGTTACTTACCGTTATGTGTAGCCTATGACAAGCCAAAAAAGTATTTCTTTGAAAAATTGATAAATATTGAGTTTTTTCAAAATATATGAAGTTTTCTCAAAAAAGATACTCTCTCAATATGGCTACTCTTGCTCTGGGAATGATGCTACAGTAACGATTCGTGGCTTATTTTTTTCTGTGAGAGTTGTTCTTTCATATTATCGTATAAGTATATTGATTTTTTTAATTTTTCAAATTACACAATTTTATTACATGTTTGTTTTTAAATACATTGCTTAATTTTGTTTTTATATAAATCACTTTTATGAAAATGGATTCCTAGCCTGATTTTAAGCATTACAAATAAAAATTTGATTCCTATGATCACTAGGAGCCGAGATAATTTTTTTATTTCAAAAGAATCTGGAAGACGCAATAATCATCCGTACAGCAGTCACCTTCATGGCTATTGAGGTTGAATACCTATATTTTCTATAAATAAATACTAGGATATGTCTAGTTCATTTGCAGTATTATTAATTATTGATGAATAAAGTGAGGCGTGCTGGCGCGGATCGCGAAAGCTGTAGCGGGTGGCAGAGTGGGGATAACACTGAAAACTTATTTCGTGCGTTCAAATTGGCTTGTGCTTGAAAAATATTGAGTATCTCGGCTTGTTGTTCACGAACGTTTTCTTTTGCAATGTACACTAGTACTTGAAATTGAACCAATAACTTTTTCAATAACACTGTCAGGACGAGAGTGTCATTAATGTCAACAGTATTTGTATCCCCACTGTGCCACCCGAATGCACGAATGCACCATTACACAACGAACACAAGCAAGACACACACTATCCAAACACATTACAAGCACACAACAAACAATATCCACCAAATTTTAGAAAAAGAGAAACATTAAACAAAATCATCATCACACATCTGAACAACTGACGCGAGCATATGATCCTGGATGATGAGCCTGATTAGTATCACTTTCATGTACAACGCCGAAGATAACGAAGAACTAATTGTAGGAGAAACATGTACAACGATAAGTTAAGGACAAATGTAAATTGAAACAAACATAAAATAACGGGCAAATTAAAAGAAAATGCAACAAAAAAGTAAAAATACACGACAAAAAAGAATTCTGGAACCGCTGATTTTTGGAGTGCGGAGTTGGGATGGGTTCTCTTGGCAGAGGGCGAAGCTAGATAGTGACGATAGGTAAACGGCTTAATACCGAAAGGTAGGCAAGCCCTCCGGTACCCCGCAAAGGGATCCGGTAAAACATATGTCATGTGCCACCCGCTAAAATTGCATCGCTCCGCGCCTGCACGCCTCAGTTTATTCATCAATTAATAATACTGCGAATGAACTAGACATACCTATCCTAGTATTTTGTAGTAGTAGTGATCGTAGGAATTCAATTTTTATAATGCGTGAAATCTATTTTCATAAAAGTCATTTCTATAGAAACAATATTAAGAAATTTATTTAGAAAAAAACATGTAAAAAAATTATGCAATTTTTTTAAGTAATTTTTTGACACTTAAAATAAATAAAATTCTTCGATAATATGAAAGTACTACTTACAGAAGAAAATGAACCCTGAATCGTTAGTGTAGCATCATTCCCAGAGCAAGAGTAGCCATATTGAGAGAGTATCTTCTTTGAGAAAACTTCATATAAAATAATCATTATTCATCAATTTGTTTGAGAAAGACTCTTTTGGCTTGCCATAGGCAACAATTTTCAATACCTTACAATAAACGAGTTATAGGAAACCCGATTTTTTACGGTTTTTCCGATATAACTCGATAAGTATCAATGATATCAAAATATTAAGGGTTATTCAATTGATAGATCTTTTAAATACCTACAATTTCCTAATTCAACTTTATTTGATCGGAGCTGTAGTTTTTTTATTGTCAACAAAAAACAGCTTTTCGCAGCTTTGCCAATTTTTTAGGTTATGTTCGGTAATCAGGATCGAGTCGCATGAAATAGAAACTCATCCTGAATTATAATTTTCTATACGCTCATATTTTCATTTTTCGGATAATAATTTTTGCACATTCAACATTGGGCCGCTTCCTCGTTTCTTGGACTATTCCGGATCAGTTACGGGATCCTCTTATCTCTCATGAAAACCATTATCTGAAATGTGATCTTCAGATAATAAACTTTTTGAATTTGGGTTTACTATTGCTTCATCAGTGATAATACATTCCATTAACTGATCTAGATGCTGTTTGTCCATCATGTTTTATTTTGAATCATTCTCGAAGAAGTCAAACCAGTCAACTGATTCAGCCTCTCGCTACCGAAATTTGAACTAGTAGTATTCTTTTTCGGGTTTAAAGGCCGTCGTTCTTTGGGTAGCAATTCGCACTAAGTAGTCATTTCTACATTAGCTCCTGAACTAGAATTATACCTGAATATCAAAGTTTCGAAACTAACGTTTCTAATAAATGGATCTCTCATTGCTTCAGCATTGCCAATTTGGATCTTTTGACCAAGTTTCATGCTTGGAGAAGTCATATGACGAAAATCATTCCTACTCAAACTCTCAAAAATTGATTGAGTGTAAATGAGGCACCATTGTTTGTGACTAGTACAATCCGCAGCATTAATCGAGAAAAACAATACCGATAAAGTTTTCACCACGCAAAAACTAGCAACTTTCATAAACGCATAACCTCTTACGGAGTCGCCACCTGCTTTGATTGATCATTGGTTAAGTGTGTCACGTGGCACGGGTACTGGTATCTGACAAGGAATTACACTTTTGGTTCAAGAGAATTTTATTTCAGAATGAGTTAATGTGTTTTTTAGAGTGAAGAGTATAATGTTTTCACTGCAAGCAAATACATTTCTGAACAATTCATGTGAAGAAGCAAACATCTTGATCTGTTTGGAATTGGAGTATAAACGAGAATATATTGAAAAATTCTTAGCATACTATAGAACCAAACAAAATTTCAATGTCAAAATATTTTATTACTCCACATATTTTCCCCTTAATTGGATACATTTATTACAGCGAACCTGCAACGTCTCTAGACCTTAAAAAAAAACGTTTCTTCTTACTCTGTAACCAGACATCCATAGCTTTTATTACCTCCTCGTTTGAAGAAAATTTACGACCTTTTAAACTTTTTTTCAGTTGTGAAAAGAGATTATAGTCGGACGAAGCCAAATCTGGTGAATAAGGGGGGTGTTCTAGTAATTCAAACCCTAAATCACGAATTTTTTGCATTGCAACATGAGACTTGTGTGCAGGGGCGTTGTCCTGCAAAAACAAAACACCTTTGGATAGCTTTACGCGTCTTTTCTCTTTAATTTTTTCCCGTAGAGTATTCAGTAATGTCGAATAGTAATCTGCAGTTATTGTTCTACCCTTATTCAAAAAATCAATCATGATTACTCCATGGCAATCCCAAAAAACTGAAGCAAGAACTTTTCCAGCAGATTTTTGGACACGAAACTTCTTAGGTTTCGGAGAACCGGAGTGTCGCCATTCCATCGATTGTTGCTTTGTTTCTGGATCGTAGAAATGTACCCAAGTCACATCCATAGCAACAATTCGGTTTAAGAAGTCTACATTATTTTCAAATCGAGACCAGATCGAACGCGATGCTACTACCCTTGCACGCTTTTGGTCAACATTCAAACATTTGGGGATCCATTTTGCAGCAATTTTGTTCATGTCCAAAATGACGTGAACTATATGATGAACGCGTTCGTATGAAATATTCAGTCCTTCAGATATCCGTTTTAGCCCAATTCGACGGTGTGTTAAAATCATGTCATGAACTGCATCGATATTTTCGGGGACTGACACAGAAACGGGCCTTCCCGATCGGTTATCATTTCCAATGGAAAATTTACCTCTTTTGAAGCTTGCAGTCCAATTTTTCACGGTCGCATACGAAGGACATTGATCACCAAGGGTATTAAGCATATCTTCGTAAATCTGCTTACCTCTTAACCTTTTTAAATACAGGTACTTGATGGCTCGATACTCCAATTTTTCGATTTTCACAATTTCGGTGGAAATATTTTTTCTTTTAATTTTTTGCGTAAATCTGGTTTACTTTTTTGACGTCAAACTTTACCCTGACACTTCTAATAAGTCATTGTTCGTTGCTATGGTAACGCAATAATATGTTTATGCAGGGAACTGGTCTAGGCTAACTGGATATCAATACATCCTCGTATTCATCAATTAGAAATAATTATGCTTTTCAGAAGATTATACTATTCGAGTATGTATATATTCGATTGAAGATTATTTGTGCGGTGTAATTTTTAGATTTGAGGACAGCGTGTCCATCATTCACCACGTAGGTACCCCTACGACCAGAACAGCCATTTTAACAAAATGGTTTGGGTAGAACCTGCAGAGTTCAAAGAGTAAATTTTGATGATATCCCTTTCTCCTGGAGCGGAAAAAATCTCCATGACGAAAACCAGTTATCCAGTTTGAACCAACAAGAGTGGTGGATGTTGGTATAACACTCGTAGCGCTGTATTGTTTATGATAATAGGACTATATTATTATCATCATCAATATTATCTCTCACTAGAAATGTTTCATTCGCCTTCATTTTCTTAATTGAAATCGGTTTTATCTTTGATACTTTGGCCCATTTTATTACTATTCCTTATTTTTATCTCTGCATTTATTTCCATTGAATACAGCTATTCGTCGTTCGTTTACCCCATTCCATTACTGTCAAATCTTCAGAATATTTTATGGTAATAATGGATCTCAATAAAACGGAATAATAAAAGTGGACATTTCGAGTATCTCTGTAATTGAAGTGGCTGAAATTTCACGGGTCAGCCAAGTAATCTATGAGTTATTGCCACTAAAATATAGCTGATGCACATATTCCATTAACGCAAGAGTACTGTTGTAAAGAGTGTCATATGAAAATCTGACTCATTCCGGAACATTCGAAAAATCGAATTCCGGAGAGTGTAAAACAGTCGTGAATGCCAGGTAAGCCATTTGTACGGCTTTATTGCATAAATCTATTCATTTTTGTTATTTATTAATTCGATCATGACCGTTGGTTATTATCAGGATGATGACAGCAGAGCGAACCAAAATAGAAAACAATACTTCATTAAATAAACAGAAGATGGGTTGGAATGACATCAGGTAGTTAGTGTCTCAATTATCACTCGAGTTTGAAGGCCGTCGTTTTTTGGAATTTCTTCCTAACGTTTCGCTAGCGCTAGGCTTATACATCATGAATAATCTCAGATGACTGGAGATTTCGTCTGCGAAGATAGTATTTATTCTGATTGAAAATTGTGACACTGAAAACTTCGCCGGCGAAAGCCTTCCCCATTTTATCAGTTAGTTAGTAACTGAGCCTTGTGGTAAAGAGTTATTTACTCAGTACTAATCCCCAAGGCTGTGAAAAGAGACTACACAATAGCATAGTCCTTCAGACACATCAACCTAACACAGTTCCTGCTTGAAACGCTGGAAAACGTTGTGGACAGATTCCTACTGGAGAGACCACTAACCTCATCGGGCACAAGACAAAATTGCCATGAGTTTTGCGACGCCAAGGAAAATTAAGACTATTAGGGAGTTCCGGAACACTAATATTCGTTCCAAAAATAAATCTGATATGTAATTTTTTCAAAAATTGTGGTATTACTAGTGATACTTTGGGTCTAGACCTTTACAATAAGAAATCAGAATATATGTTCAATATTTTTTATTTGTGAAAGTTAGAAAAACTATTTTCAAAGATTTTCCAGTTTTCTTTTACATCATTCATGTTTATTCACATGGACAGGGATTGAAAACGATTGTATTTATATATTTGTTGAAGAAGGTATTAGGTTTGGGTATGTTTTCGCGATCCATGGGATATCGAACACAGGGCGAAACATTTTTCAGTCGAGGGTTAAAATTTGTCCCCTTCTATTTCCGCTTCTTCCAGTTGAGAATTAAATTCACTAATGGTCAGACATCATCTGAATCGTTATTGGCTTCGGTGCTATCCTCATTCTCATCTTTCTCGTCATTTTCAACCACCATTTCATCCTGACTGGCTCTGAACACATTCATAGGGTCATCCCATTCATCCCAACCATCATTGTCCTCAAACAAATTCTCATCTAAATCAGATTCATCCAAATTCAAATTATCTACGGAAGGGCACTCATTTGATATTTTTATATATTTTTTGTTTCCTTTTATATATTCAATTTTTTTTTGTTGCATTTTATGATGAAATATTTACATTGTATTATGGTTTACGAATTATATTTTCCTCCCGTTCTTTGTTAAAGAAAATTATCCGCGATATCCTGAAGTTCTGCGTTTGTAAGTTTCCCTGAAAATTTATATTTTTCAGTATCGTTTGAGGCCCAAGCTATCATCGATAATACCTTAGGGTTAGGGGATGAAAAATTGTGAATGTTCGACTCACCCTTCCCTAACAAATATGCATCAACACTTTCCAAATATTTATTTGAGTAATTATGCACATAAAATAAAAACATGAGCTGTTTTTTGTTAATTTTTATTAACGGTGGCCATGGCGTCACTTTGTACGAAAACAAACTAACACAACTTGCTCAAGACATGTGATCTACGATCGCTCGATTATGTGCGCATTACCAGACGCATATCAGAGACCATAATAGCGGGCCAAACACAATTATGTATTGAATATTTGTAGAATAAATTTGACCGTAGCAACGTATATGATACCCAGGGTCCGCGTAGGCTAAGGGTCCACATAAATCAACATACGAACAGAAGGAAAAGGTCAACTGAATCGGCCTTCCACACTATAGTGCGAAGGATCGAAGTATTATCAAGAATTGTATTGAGTTCTCAAAAAAAATTCCTTCTCTTTAAAACAGAAATGGTTCATGAACTGACGGACGATGATCCAGACCGTCGTCTGTTTCAGTGATGAGGCTACTTTTTTTTGAACGGTCACGAGCATAGACAAAATGAGAGGTACTGGTCCGATGAAAATCCTCGACTTTTTCGCGAAACTCATACCCAGTTTCCACAGAAAGTTAATGTGTGGCAGGAATACTGGGTGACCACATTATAGGTCCGTTATTCATTGAGGAAAATCTGACTGGTGCCCTCTATTTGGAAATGCTGGAAACAGTGACATATCCACTGATAGTGGCAACTGTCGAAAATAATGTAGACGAATTTGACATGGAAATAATTCTGCAACAAGATGGAGGAGGAATTATTTTAATACTGTTTATGCTGGACGATGGATCGGGCGCCGAGGATCCGTAGAATGGCCTCCAAGATCAACAGAACTAACTCCTTGAGAATTCTTCCTATGGGGTTACCTAGAATATAAAGTATACAAGACTCAGTGTTACTCTATTCAGGAGTTGCAGATGCGCGGATTAAGGAAGTGTGTGCAACAATTACTCGAGAAACTTTGCAGGAAGTCAACGGCAACATTTTGAGCATTTATAATAACAGAAAAGGTAACTGTCAGTTTAGTTGCCTCCCTGTTTGTGGTGTAATTCTTTGCACGGTTGAATAGAGAATAAAACTCCCTTTCAAATGAGCAATACTCACCTACCCATGCTATTTGAATTTTTCGAAATGGTTGCTCCCCTCCAGTGAGGAATGAAATTAGGGGTGAACTACGCATACAAAAATGTTCACTGTAGAAATGAAAAATCGAATTGTCTGGGTGATTTTCCTAACAATAGTCCAGTAACGAGTTAGATAGGGGGTAACACTTATGATGCGCACTGTATAATAACAATAATATTCATTTCACTATCAATAATACAAAAGATATGATATTAAATACCCATTTACCATAAAATAATGATAATAATACATATAATAGATATGACACTTTTATGAAAACATGTATTAAATTTTCTGGACTCTCTACTTATAGAGTTGGATAAAGATGAAGGATAACACTTAGGCTTCGGGAGAAGGCACATACACATTCTGCTCATTTTTATTTAAACTCTGAAACTGACTTCTGGGTCTAGTGTTTTACTCATATAACACAACAAAAAATTATGTTATCAAATTGTTCTCACGGATGAATTTTGAGTAAACACACACACACAATAATTATAAACTATTATTTATTTACGTATACAGATCATCTCACAGCACTGCGAACATAGGAGAGGATATGACCAATTAACTATCGTCCAACCCCTTCAGTTTTCGCAGTTTTCGGTTTCGTTGTTCACGATGACAGTAACTTATATGTGGTTGAACATGGTTTACGAAATTGCTGAGAAAGTGCAAATTGTCAAATGCTATGTTCAAGGATTAAGGACGTATAATGCGTCAGATTGAAGTATTATTTGTTATTGATTATTTCACTTATGCTACAATAGCGTGTTATGATTGGTTGAAATTTTTGTGTTGATGAATGTTTTCGATTTTGTAGTTCGGCTCTTGATTGGCTACTGGATATGTATAAGATGTGTTTTCGATTTTGTAGTTCGATTCCTGATTGGTTATTATCAAAACACAAACTTACCACTAGCAAGCTGCTATAATGACACAACACCAAACTTTGACCAAAACTAAATAAGCACTCACTATTAATTCATATCAACTTCAGAATTTTCGACAAATTTTGCATACTCGTTGATTAATCAAATCACTAAATCAAAATGCTATCAAAACATAACCTTGAGCGAGAAACAGTAGACTAGACATGCAATGACGAAACTACGAATGACGCACTCTGTCAAGTAAATGTTTTGTTAGTTGCATAATTTCAGAACTAAATGCGGGATTAATGATCCTATTTAAATTGAATAGTAAATAAATTAAAATGGTTTCGATTTTATTCATGAAATAATCTTAACAAATACAACTCGTGTTATCGGCGATTATCGTTAATTCCTTCTCGGTTTCGAATCAAATTATGTTGCTTTAGGCAACCACACTCGCGCAAGCGCTCGTGTGGTTGCCAAGCAACATAATTTGATTCTCAAATTCAAAGGAATTGCTATTTCGATAATCACCGATAACTTGTGCTATTACCTACGAAAATAGGCCGGACAATTATCAATTGCTCTCACTCTACCTATGTTCGAAGTGCTGTGAGATGATCTGTATATTATTTATAGCGTGTATCAGTTTGCAGAGTGATCACTGTTATTGTGAAAAAAGGGTCTACCCTTTCCTATTATCCACTTTTTTAGGTGTTTTTTCAGTAGGCTGCCACTATTGATAGTTTTGATATGGACAGGTAGAAGGTTAAAAAGTCTGGGGCCATTATAGGTGAATGACCTCTGGCCAATCGTTTTGTTTTCCTGTGGTTCGAAAGCCGAGTCAGACTTTTGTGCGCGAGTAGCTCTGTTATGTTGCAGGTTTGGAAGATATTCCTTACTTCTGACTATAAATATGATAGTATTTTTTGCAAAAAGTTGCTTCATATATAGGATTTTCAATTCATTGTACAGTAAATCTGTAGAAAATCTCATTTTTTTTAGTATATTATCTTTAGGATTCACTTCTGTATTTTTTCTAGCGGATCTAGTGCAGTTTTCTATAAGCCTCCCCAGCTGACGATTCCATATTGAAGAAGAGATTCCATGAATGTGTAATACAATTTATCAATATTAAGTATATTTCGGAGCTGGTACAATCGGAATAAAAGGCCTCTCAGTTTGTTCTTTGAATTATTCACGTGCATATCCCACTTCAGGAATCTATCGTTATATATGCCTAAGTACTTCGCAGATTTGACTAACTTAACCTCTTTGGAGTCTATTGTGATTTCAGTGTACTTCGGCGGGCTCGATTCATAAGAAGTTAATGACAATACTTGGGTTTTTTCAACGTTTACCGCTAGTAAATTAGCTCTGAACCATTTGCTGATCAGGTTGAGGTCATTTTCTGCACTTCATCCCAGGAGTTTGCCATATAGAGAACTATTGTATAGTCTGAAAATGAAATAAATTACCGGCTGTATTGAGGAAAAATTGTGAGTTGACATATATAAGCACAAGAACGGTTTCCTGTAGAACACCACATAAAAACGTCCTAGCTCCACTCAGCTCATTGCCCAATTCAACGATCTGTCTTCGATCATTTAGATAGCTTTTGGAAAGATCATGGACATTGCCTCTCACTCCCAAGTGTTCTAATTTCTTCAACAAAAGCTCATGACTCACAGTCTCGAAAGCTTTTGCCAGGTCCAGTAGGACACCAAGGCATGTCTTCTGCGATGGCGTCTTAAGTGTAGCGGTGCTCTTGAAATTCGTAGTTCAGACAGCATATTTATTTTTTTAAGTAGCTTCCTAGACGTTTTTTAAAAATATTTTCAATTACTTTGGAAACTGATGACAGGATTGATATAGGCGATAGTTGGTAACCTTCTTTCTGTCACCTCCTTTGAATATTGGAACAACCTTTGCTTCTTTCAGTTGACTTGGAAATACTTCACATTCTATATATGTATTGATGATGTGCGACGGTAAAGCGATAAAATCGAGTATGGTTTTCAGCATTTCATTAGTGATACCGTCTATACCTGGTGCCTTTTTGTTTTTTAGGTCACTTATAACTTCCCTGGTGATTCACATGTCAACCCAATTTCATCTATGTCAGTGTAGTTTTTGCAGTAAAGCTCTTTCAATATATTTCTTTGGACGAAAATCAGTTTCCAAGTTATTGTACAACTTGAAGGCACAATTAGAAAAGCTATTAGTGAAACATGCCGTGGGAAGTTTTGGTACGAAGCGTAGGTCATTTCGTCTACTAAAAATTTACATTAATACATTCAGATAACACTAGTTTTTTAATCAAATTTGTGCGGGTTTCATCTCTCAGAACTTTATGTATGAAACTGAGATAATAAAGGTCACGTGTCTTGTCTAACTGCAACCAACCGAATTAGTTTGTGTTTCTACTGATTCTGTGAAACTTGCGTAATCCTGTGCAGAAGTGACTACAGGTTTTTCGAATCAGTTGAAGTTTCTTCGCATTAGAAGCAAGTGAACCAGAGCCGTAAACCAAATCGCATTACACAATCTTGGAAAAAAATTGAGAGTTACAAAGTTTCAATTTTGTCCATTTAGGTAGGATATTATGATAAGAAAATAGTTTTTCACAAGACATTAGCAACTTTTGTATAAAGTATGAACTTGGACCTACCACAAATCACAGTCAATTATATTCTACCGATAGAATGAAAAATCTTCAGCTACATTCAGCACGGCACAGATAGTGCTGTAATATAATGGGACCGGAATACCGACAGAATATCAGGTATTATTTTCTCATCAAAAACAAATTCGAATATCTCTTCATGATGGCTTCCCAAGCTTTTGACAGAGTAGTAAGTACGCTAATTGGCTGCAAGTGCTTCACTTCCATTGGCGATGATGTTTTCGCAAATACAATTATGTGTGCGAGTTTCCAAACACCCGGAAAAGTATCTTTTGTAGTTTTGAGTCTGTAAGTGAAGAGGTCCAGAGGCTGTCGAAGACAATGTCTGGCATGTTAAGTGATGATTCATCAAATCCAACCGAACTACCTCTCTAGAACTGACAGTGCGAAAATATGATGATGTGTATAGGAAAGAAGAGCATTGCTATAAGAGAAAATTCATAGAGTTCGCATACATTCTGAATTATTGACGTGTTCAGTCATCTGAGCAAAGACATTCGGAATGTTTTGAATCCCCTGATAAGCCAACTGTATCAGAAGACGTTTTAATAAAATTCCTCTGCAAAATAGTGCTAAAAAGATCAAATTGCGATTGTGCCATAACTAATGGTCCGACCGCGACAGTTTTCTGCACACATGAAGTACACATTCATGAGAAAGGTAAACCTTACAAATTGAAAAATGGCGGAGATGTGAATTTTTTTTAAATCCCAAAATTTTTCGGTTACTAGTGATCCGGTCGGGTAGTAAAAAATCTCATCTCGTTCGTATTTCCATTTTTCCATTTGTGTCTCTTTGGACCAACCAGATTGCTGAATCAGTTTCAATTTTATGAGCTGAACACTGAAAAATTACGCTTTTCTGTATTTAAAAGTTTATAATTGATTTATAAATGACAGTTGGTTAAGCGCTCTGATAATAATTTGATATCCGCATTGGGGGGGATCTATAAGTAGTAGTAATTTCATTATCTTCATTTTCCAGAGCACCAATTTTAAAATGTATCTCAAAAGAAATATCATTTACCGGATATATCCGGCTGCATTTGTGTTTGTTTGATGTATAAATTGAATATCAGAGATCAAAGAGCCTTTCAGTCTCCAGCTCTCATACTAGTAGTATTGGCAACTGAACAACCCACATCAAACTAAGTTCAAACCAGATATAGACGGATCGAAAATATGGAAAACTGTTTTAATATCAGCAATATTCTTTCATGGAACAACGACGAGAGCAAACTAAACGACAATTGAATCATTCTAGAAAATCAACTTAACGTGTGATTTCTGTAACTAGCTTAGTAGCAGGCTCAGCTTCATCAGAAGTACAGATCGACAAGCGTAAGGATGCCTCTGAGATGCGCAAACGATAGAAAGCGTGAGTAGATGTGCGACAAAGATCGACTACTGTTTAATAAGGCAGAGCGATTGAGCTCCTGCCCCACTCCAGGGTTTTGTCTACTGCGCAACCAATTCTCGGAGGCATCCTTACGCTTGTCGATCAGTAGATACCTGTACGCGATGGCTGAAGTTATGCCAATGTATTAGCTCACCAAGGTGTTTGAGGTTCAAAGGGAATCGAAAGGAGTAGAATATCGTACCTTTTATCGGATTAGCACAGTAAATGTTCAGTGGATAACAATTTTCTTGGAGATACTAATTAATGAAATAAAGAAAGAATGGGGATTTTTTACGTTAGTAGCAGAAGATATTGGTGCCGATCAATCAACGGTATCCCGAACCCTTACCAACGTCATAGCACGTATTGTGTAGATATTAAATGTCTAGATCAAATTTATATCCTCATATTAAAATCTAAAGAATGCTAAAAGTAAGTGACAAGAAAAGTTCAATTTGGTGAATGAGGTAGGTATTCGTGGTCCAACACTGAACATTCTAGAAAACTACTTATAACACAGATATCAGAGAGTAAAAATTGATCATATATTGTTATGAAAATAAGTATTGAATTAATTGCTATTATTACTATCAATGTCACATCCCAGTAAAGAAAAAAAAACAGCTAATTGCTTTATATTAACTTTATACCAAACCAAATTCTCAGCCACAATAAAATATTTCATTCAAAATCAGCACAAAGGCAGGAAAATGGAGTTTCCGAATCAAGTTAGGTGGTTCCAATACCATTCCATGTTCTCCGTGAAACATGCAACTACCAGCCAAGTTTGTTAAAATTATTATTTGTTCAATATTACAATTTCAAAATTATAATGCGAAATACAATTTGAAACTACGATTTAGAATAAAATAATTTGAAATGACAGCAAATAAAGTAATAATATGTATAGAAATAAGTTATTTATAAGTAAGTATTGTTGATTAATCCCAGTGCATGGTAATAACAATTCGTTTAGTGAAATCGTGGGTGCCAGATAAAAAGTGAATTTTGAAGGGAGGAAGTAGTTTGCCGTTGCTAGGAAAAACGGAGATTATTGATAGGGAGCGGATTTTTTGACAATAGCAGAAAACTGATAGAATTTTACTGGCTTTTATTGAAAATAGACAAATAGAATGAAGAAACTAAATGAAACCAAAGACAGGCTATAGCAGAAGAACGAAAAGCAGCTGAAGAAAGCACAATTTACCTACCACAGCAAGAAGAAACACAACAAATTCAAGCCGATACGTTGGTGGAATCTTCAAAAGTTACGTTTCAAAGGTATTTATAAAGATATCCTTTCCAAACCATCACCCAAGGTGTAGAATTTGAGCACCTACATCAAAAGGTCACTGACACCATATTGAATACTTATCTCCGAAAGAAAACTCACAAACATTTTAACGTTCACAAACATTTCAACGTGCACAAAAACTCAGTGAATTTTAAAACTCCCAACTATAAACTTTTCCATTGCATACAATTATAAACATTGCATCATTTTAGTTGTTTATTGCTTAATTTTTATCAGTAGTATAACCTCAAAAGTTGGATAATCATAGAAATTCATGCCTGGTACGTTCGGATGTCATATTTTTGTTCAGCAGTTTTTACACTTCCAGCATAGGCTCGATAAGTGATTTCTATGGTCATTTTAAAGGGGGTTTTAGTAAATAAGTTTTTTATCGCAGAGTTTATTTGAAATTTCATATTCAATTTGAGAGTTTTGCTAAATTGATAAAAATAAAACATATTTGAGTTTGAATTATTGAAATTTATTTACTTTGATATCATCATCATAAAATTTTCAAATTTTGATATTGATCAACCCTTCCGAAAACCCAACTTGAGAAAGAGTCTGCATGATCTACGACGACTGAGTCATGTTTCTGAAAAGGAGAGAAAAAGGTAAAAGTATAAAGCAAAAGGTGTAAGTATTGAGCTGGGCAAAATCTGAAATCAAAGGAAAAATTATTTTGTGTGCAAAATTTTTACTTATTTCTTCATTAAAAACAAAATAAAAATAAAAAAAAATATAACTAGCTATTTCAGGAAGGTGTAGAAACATACTATACGTTATTCCATCTATTCCTGGCGTTGTTTTTTGTCCTACATTGTTCAAAACCATTTCCATTTCCTCCCTGTTAAATGTTACAATATCTTCATAATTATTTATTAAATGCATGTCTGGATCGATGTCACATATCGATATCATTTCCATTATTGTTTTTGCAATATGTTTATCTAGCATTTTATTTTTAGCTTGTATATTATTCCTATCTGAAAATTTTCTTATCATCCCCCATACATATGATATATTAGCCTCTCTGTTAAGGGTGGAACAAAAAAGTTGAAATCCCATTTTCTTTTTTCTCCTTAACAGTTTTCTTGTTTGAGCTATGATTTTTTTTGCATGAATATAATTTTCTAAGATAGTGTTATTTTTAAAATTCCTTATTGCTAATTTTCGTTCATTTACTTTTTGTTCACACTCCCCATCCCAGCATGGATTCATAGGTTCCTTTTTTTTGCAAGTTTTATTTTTTGGAATGGGAATTTCCGCAGCTTCGTTCATTACTTGTATTATTTCTTCATATTCATACTCTATCTCTTCCTTTAAATTGTTATTCATTTAATTATAATAAACTTCCCAGTTTGCTTTTCTAAAAATTCTTTCATTCTCAGTCTTATTAAACATATGTATGTCCGTATTGTTTACCTTGCAAATGGTGGGAAAGTGGTCACTGTATCCAGAGTCGTCAATCACTTCCCAAGTGCATTTCAATGCTAACTCATTTGTAACTATTGTTAAATCTAGTATGCCTGGATTCTCATTGGGATTACTAAATCTTGTTGGCGTTCCATCATTAATAATAATAAAATTTTTCCTATCTAAAATGTTTTTCAAATTTTTCCCGTTTCTATTCTCTACAGTACTTCCCCACAAGGGATTATGAGCATTTAAATCTCCCATCCATATTATTACCCCATTATTAAGTTTCTCTATTTTTTGTTCTATTTTATCTATTGGCAATATATTGTTAGGCGGATTGTACATATTAATTATATGGATTTCATTTATTTTTATAATATGAATTTGACATTTTTTATCTATTAAAGCTTCCTCTATATTAATACTGTGATACTTAATATTATTTCTAACGAGGGTGGCTATTCCCCCGTATCCATCTTCTCTATCTTCTCTTATCATACTATAATATTTAATATGTATATCTTTTTTCAACCAGGTCTCATTAATAATAACTTCTTATATTCCATTTTAAAATAATTAGTTCTGATATATTAAAACTACCACTCCTCTGCGGAGTCATAATCCCTAACTCTATCTAAACCTATCATTGTTTCAAAAATATCTATTATTTTCATTTTCATATCATTTGATGTATCGGGGAACCTGGAACAAAAGTCCCTTATCTTACTTTCTACTTCATTAATATTTTTTGAACAGCGTGGTTTTACCCTTATTGGTCTTGTTGTTCTATATCCATCTTGTTCTTCTGATGTGCTACTTTCATTTCCTCGTTCCCTATTAATTCCCGTTCCTGTATTAATGTGAAACATTTTCCCATTTGGTTGTAATAGGGCCAGATTGTGACCCACTTTATCATACCTCTGCCCCCTTCTACTCTTTGGTCTTTCCTTTGTCCGTGAGTGTTTCAAAACATTGTTATATGTTCTTTTTTATGTATATTTGTATTATTTGCATTATATACCTCTTTTCTTTGTTCTATATTTATTATATTATCCGTTTCATTATTTTCATTTCTTAACTCTGGAAAATTTCCCCCTCTTCACCCCCTCTTTAGGAAAAATTAGAGCGGAATTCAAGTTGATAATCCACCACCAGTTCCAAACAATTCTTATGGCCGATGTGTATATTGCGATAGTAAAAAAAATCGTCGCACAAAATACAGTTGCGCAAAATGCAACAAATATTTATGTTTGCAGCATCTCAATGGAATGTGCATATACTGCATTCGGCAAAATGAAAACTGATAAAATTTGAACTAGTTTTTTCAGTTGCCAGTTTTTATTTATTTTATTTTTTTCATCATATTTTTATATTCAATGTCAATTTATTACTGTTTATGTTTTTTTCATTTTCATCAGAGGAATATTTTTTTAGGTAAATTTGTGTTGCATTGAAAAGGAAATACAGCTGTTTCAATAGCGTACGAAAAAAATATATCTTCTCAAAAATCTGTTTGTGTTTGTATTTGTACATGGAAATTATAGTCAACTATAATGGGCAATGAAAAATATTCATTTATTTTTTAGTAAAAATGACCAGAAATCATTTATTGAAAAATCATGCACGTTATCTGCGGAAGGTTAAGAGGAAGGTTTTCGGAAAAAGACATTTCGTCTATTTCAGATGTGGATTTATTCTTTATACTGCATATTATTATGTATTACTTTCCGCAATATTGTTCGTCCAAATTCAGATTGATGAAAGTTATGAATTTTTGAAAAATAGTCTCTTTATCGAGATTTTCCCGGGTTTTCTCAGTGGAAAATTTACCAATCCGGTCATATGAAAATCCATTTCGTAGGTTTTATAATCCTCTACCAAAGTTCAATGGAGTAAAACGATTCCTCCAATTCTTTTTGAGATATCCACAAATCAAAAAAGATTTAATTATTTTCACTATTTCTTGTTTAAAAAATTCCACAAAGCGATTTTGCTTGTGCGTAAAAAAATTAAAAAATTCCACAAAGCGATTTTGCTGTGGCGAATACCGGGGTTTTGATTTACGAACTATCTTATAAAAAGTAGTAAATGCCGTTTTGTCACTTATTTTGTGTGAAACTATCTTATTTTTATCCATAGCTTTTGGCCTACATCATCGATGTCGTGTTAAACTACTGTGCCTGTTTTTCTGATCACATCAGTGGCTAAAAGATTTACCTACAACCGGCATTGCCGTGATATGATTATTATCTTGCATTTCATCCTCTTCTTTTTAACCAACCCCGACCATTTTCTGCTTCGTCTATCCTGATTTATTGTAAATGAATCCTTATCTCTAGGGAGACGCTCAACAAGATTATCAAGGGATATCGTTTCGTTAAAGGATTATATCCTGGATAGGAAACATATGAGAAAAGTTTCAGTCGATGATTTATCGCTTTGATGATATGTCACCGATAGGAGCAGACGCAGAGACTTTCAATCCAATTAATTAATACATCGGTGGTCGTGACTTGAATAAATAATGGTTATGTCGGCATTAAACAGCACGGCTGCATTGATGTGGCTGGCCGTCATTGGTGACCATTCCGGTAAATGATAGTTTATTCCAGTCGAATTGGAAGCCAGATTACGAACTTGCAATAAATTGTGGGATCGAGTTTGAACGATGAAATAATTACAGAACCGAAACATTGGAGATTTCAATTCACTGTGTGTAATATCCACAGAAATATGTTGAAAGAGCCATCCTTGCTTTTATAAATTTCAGCGAATCATCAGCTATAATACGCCGATGATCTGAAGATTTATAATCCAATAGGACAGCATATACAGCAAGTACTTCTTCAACAAGACATTGATTGCCTATCTGAATTTTTCCACTCTAATAAGCTCCACCTTAATGCTAAAAAATGCTCATCTATAACAATTTCTCGAAAAAAACGAAATTTTGATTACACTTACGAAATAGATGGCTCACCTCTGAAAAAAGTACATCAAATAAAAGATCTAGGCGTCATTCTCGATCAAAAACTGTCGGTCGAAAGCCATATTGACTACATAGTTAAAAAAGCATTGAGAAATCTTGGCTTTTTACTCAGGAACTGTAAGGATTTTAAAAAACCCGAAACTTGCATAATCTTATATAATTCCATTGTTCGAAGCCACCTAGAGTACGCAGCAATAGTGTGGAATTCTTTTTACCAAAAGCACATAAATAGAATTGAACAGGTTCAGAAGAGGTTCATACGCTTCCTAAACTTCAAATTCGTCAGAGCTAATCAAAGATATCCTCCATATACTACTAGCCTGAAAAAATACAAAATTGATGAACTAGAAAGCAGACGGAAAATTTTTGTCAGTAAACTGCTAAACAATGAAATAGATTCAGAATATTGTTTGGAAAAATTAACGTTTAAGGCAAATGTTTATCCCATGCGCAATAATGATTTGTTCAAGTTATCTCCGGTTACTAGTAATTATTTTTTGAACGCTCCGATATCACGTATGCAACAAATATACAATTCCACTTTTTTCAATATTGATCTATTTCACTTACCCCTGTCAAAAGTTAGATATTCCTGTAGAGACACACTAGGCACTAGGTAGGGTAAACTATATTCTTATTTATCATTATTTTTAGTTTGATCTAGCTAAACACATTTATGAAATATTGATAAATCTTGTTACTTTTGCGCGACTCTATAATTGGAACTTTTTGTTCTGTTGAGTTGCCGAAGTTGTAAATAAATAAATGAATAAATAAATATCCCAATGCATTGATAACTACCGATATCATTTCATCACAGTTTTCGGAAGCACGTTATTTGATAACAGCCCTACACCGAAGGCGGAGGGCAGCTACCTAAAACAACGTTCTTGATAAAATTATGAGTTATTTATCAGAGTTCGAGGGATATAAGGTGAGAAAATTTCGCACCCCTCTTTTTTAACCAATCAAAAAATTGGTTTTTGTTTCGTTGCCATGGTAACCCAAAACATTTCCGGAAAATTCTATTCCCCAAGGAACCACGGGCGAAATTGATGAGTGAAAATTTTTCTGTAAAATATTTGATATGTGATAGTTGACATTTTGTTTTGATGTACAAATGGAATTTCAGTTTTCATATGAAAGGAGATAATATTTCATAATAATGTATTTACTGGATATTTTGAATGTGTCTCAAAATATTTTGAGGACTCCTTGCATTTCAATGACTAAAAATGTATATCAATCAAATGCCTAGGCATAGGCTTGACTACATGAATTCAATGTTTGAAACAATTTTATTCAGCTTATCTTTTCGTGAAAACTTAAAATGTTCAGACGCTTTCTTTATACTACGCTGATTGATTTCTCATTTTGGGTATTTCAATTATGGGTGACTTCTTTTAAATTCACAAAGTTTAGAATATATATTTTCATTGTTTTTCCATTGTTTCTCATCGATTTATGGCGTATTCTGCGCAAAATTATTTTTCTGAAACCTTGAAAAAAACTTTACAACAATACAAACTAGAAATATTGAGCACTGGTTAGTGGTTGAGCCGTCAATGAATCAAAAGCTTTGTTTCGCTTCCAGGATGGAACTGTCCCAGAACAGATATGGTGGCACAGCTGTTAGTCGTCGGAATTTTTCGTGCAAGCTTGAAGGTGCGACTGCTTGTGATAGAACTGATTTAGAACTGCCTTGAAATGAACCAAACCAAATCATACAATAGTGCGCGTTAGGAATTTACCTCGGACCACTCGGATCGAAATGGTATCATTCGTTCATTGCAATCCGACTTAGAGGAGGTACAACAGAGTTGTAAATTGTGGCGCAATTGTGCCAAAAGCAGCACGTTCACCTTCAGTATGGCACCAGAGCAAGCACAATTACAAAATGGCCAAAAATGAGCAATATTTCGTTCTGTGACGTTTTATACCTGCAAAGAGTTTTGACCTCGATCGACTACAGCAGCCATATCTGTGAAGAAAAAAAAGGATCTCTGTTCACCACATTGTTCCTGCGTGTTTAAACCCTTCTTAAGGTTTGTTCGTACCCTTGCGAATATTAGTTAAGATTATGCTTACCTTCCAAACATAGCATGATAGCCGTTGTAGAACTACGAGAATATATTGAAAAATTCTTAGCCTACAATAGAACCAAACAAAATTTCAATGTCACAATATTTTATTACTCAACATATTCTCCTCTTAATTGGATACATTATTTACACCGAACCTGCAACGTCTCTAGACCTTTCAAGAGACTGTTTCTTCTTGCTCTGCAACCCAGACATCCTCAGCTATTATTACCTCCCCGTTGGAAGAACATTTTACGACCTTTTAAACTTTTTTTCAGTTGAGGAAAGAGAGATAGTCGGACGAAGCCAAATCTGGTGAATAAGGGGGGGTGTTCTAGTAGTTCAAACCCTAAATCACGAATTTTTTGCATGGCAACATGAGATTTGTGTGCAGGGTCGTTGTCCTGCAAAAACAAAACATGTTTGGATAGCTTTCCGCGTCTTTTCTCTTTAATTTTTTCCCGTAGAGTGGTCAGTAATGTCGAATAGTAATCTCCAGTTATTGTTCTACCCTTATCCAAAAAATCAATCATGATTACTCTATGGCAATCCTAAAAATCTGAAGCAAGAACTTTTCCAGCTGATTTTTGGACACCAAACTTCTTAGGTCTTGGAGAACCGGAGTGTTGCCATTCCATCTATTGTTGCTTTGTTTCTGGATCGTAGAAATGTACCCAAGTCTCATCCATAGTAACAATTCGGTTTAAGAAGTCAACATCGTTTTCAAATCGAGCACAGATCGAACGCGATGCTACTACCCTTGCACGCTTTTGGTCAACATTCAAACATTTGGGAATCCATTTTGCAGCAATTTTTCTCAAGTCCAAATTGACGTGAACTATATGATGAATGCGTTCGTATGAAATATTTAGCGCTTCAGATATCCGTTTTAGCCCAATTCGACGGTCTGTTAAAATCATGACATGAACTGCATCGATATTTTCGGAGACTGGAGCGTCTCGCAGCTTATCTAAAGTGGCACTGAGAAATGGTAATGGATAGGCATCAGGTAGGCTTACCTCATTTAATTTCTTATAGTTCACGCAAAATCTATAAGTCCCATCAGTCTTCTTCACAAGGACGATGGGGGAAGCTCAAGGGGAATTCGACGGTTCAATAATATCATCACGAAGCATTTTCTCTAAATCAGCGTTAACGTGCTTTTGGAGAGCTGGTGAAAGCAGATAGTGTCGCTGCTTAATGGGTGGTGATGTAGTGCGGTTGACATGTTCGACCAAGGAAGTACACCCTAGCTTATCTCCCATATTCTCGACAGTTTGTTTGACAAGTTCAGTAAGCTGTTGCTGTTCTACAGGTTACAGGTTATCGATGGAGTGGATAGCGTTTACTTCTATCCTGTTCGTTTCGTCACCAGAAAAAAAGTTCCATTGTCCAGAATACAAATCAGGTACAATTTTCATCTGCTTCCAGAAGTCGATACCCAAAATCAGGTAATGGGGAAGGGTAGGTACAACCAAAATTGAAAAAATTTCAACTCGATCCTGAAGTTGAATAGGCAAGGTAGTGACTTCTAGAACATCACAGGTGTCACCATTAGCCACCATGCAAAACTTCGAAGGTGACTCTAATAATGGACAAGAATTCTTCAATAGGTTCCATCCGGGACCGCCTATTAGAGTATTGGAACACCCAGAATCCAACAGACCCATGAATTCATGACCATATATGTTCACCCTCAAGTAAGGACGACAGTCATTCTTTGCATGTGCTAATACAAAATCAAGAACAGCTATAGTGGACTCGATTTTAGTCGTATTTTCAATTGGAGGTGTGGCCAGACGACCTACTGGGTACCTCTCCTGACGTTTTTTGAGCAAGATGGACAATCCTTCACGGTTGTGTTAGATTTTCCATACTCCAATTTTTCGATTTTCACAATTTCGGTGGGCATATTTTTTCTTTTAATTTATTGCGTAACTCTGGTTTACTTTTTGACGTCACTGACACTTCTAATAAGTTATTGTTCGTTGCTATGGTAACGCAATATTTTGTTTATGCAGGGAACTGGTCTAGGCTAACTAGATATCAATACATCCTCGTAATTAACATTCCGTTCAGAACTGGAACAATTTCCCCCTTTCTGAAAACAACTGTGGTTATACCAATATATCCATCTGATCCATCTAATTATCGCCCCATATCACTGATCACTAGGTTTGCGAAAGTAATAGAAACTAGTAAAGAAATACGTACAAAACTTTTTGCTAACGAATAATATGATACTCATATAATACAGTTGCATGTGCAAAGTATCAGTTACTTTTTAAACAAATTTTGTATTGAAAACAGTTTCTAATAATTGGTTTGAATTGTATATCTGAATGCAATATAGCATTCTTATTTTACCTGTGTAATGTACCAGCCATTAACGTGCATTTTTTATTGTTCAATATCACTGTTTATGTTCGTTATCCCTATTTGATTCATGAGTATTTGTAATTATCCTGTACTAGGCTTTTCCCCTGGAATGAATAAATGAAAATCACCATCATAGACATTTCAATACATTGTACATAATATTTACAATGTTATTGGCAATGCTGTAATCCTTCATCTTGTGACGTTATCCTTCTCTACGTGAATAAACTATACTTCACACTTCAAATTTATGAACAATAGATAAATTCGAATAATATCAAAATAATTGTAATTCGACAGTTGACCACGAAGAGAAAATTTCTGGATGCGCTCATGATAATGGAAGCTTCATAAATACTTCTCCTTTGTGGCATACTTGCTTCTGTTACTTGCCTAATATGTGTAGTTATGTATGTGGAATGTCATCATTTCGATAAATGCAATTAAAACATAACAAATAATCATAATTTTTATTAAAATTTATAATAATAGATATATACATTTATTATTTTACAGATTCAGTAATGTCACAATATCAAACATTAAATATGATATATCATTCAATTATTTGATGATGCTTGTGCTAATGATGCTGATGATCAAGCAATTTTCAGAATTAATTGGTTTGAATTTCCCATATCTCAGTTAGAGAGATTATCTCTGAACCCATACTGGTGTTGAGATAAAATTTTGAACTTCGAAGATCTTTCAAATTTGTGTGATAAGTGATATCAGTCGGTAATTATTGAAATGGTTTACTTTGCCTTTTTTTCAATATAGCAGTGATTGAACTCCATTGTCAAATGTCATTGGATAAATTCCATACTCTATACAATTATTGGATAAATGGGTCAAGAGTTGCGTGATGTAAGTATAGACTGATTAGTTTCAACGTTTCAACTTTAATATTATTTATTTTGGCAGCATTGCCATTTTTCAGTTCAAAAATAGTTCTGTGCACCTCATCTGCCGTGATACAAAATGATGCAAAATACAAAAAAATTAGATGAAATTTTTTTTTCTATTCTATAGTTTTCATCTCTCACAATTTTATCAGCTAACGTTTCAGCAATTTTGCCTAAACCGTTATTAAATTCGTTGGCGATATCAATTTTTTCCAATAGTAATTCTCCTGTCTCCCCACTTTCAATGTTTTCAATATTACCCTTATTTTTTTTGTCTCAGTTATGAACTAGAACCCTCACATTTTTCGAACTGTTCTAACTCCCATCAATTTGTTTTTTGTAATGAGTAAATTTAGCTTTGTTTATAGGTAAGGTTGATTTTTTCCAGTACTTTTTGAATTGTTTGTTTGAAATGAGATGATGTAGGCTGGGCTTCCTCATACATTATATTGTAATTGTTCATAGATTTTAGCAAGGCATTTGTCAACCAAGGTGCAATTTTATAATATTTTCTGATGAGGGGTTTTTTCTCTGTACATGAGTTAAAATTTTCTATAATGACGAAGAGAATGAAAATGAAGTCTCATCTACACTTGTGTGATGATACAGGATGATCCGAAAAAGACGAATTCTCTAAAACCAATTTTTAAAAGAAATCATGGGAAAATTCATCTTTCAGGTCAATCTTGATATCCATTTCATTAAAGACACGTTTTCTGCCTCTTTCTGTAAGCATGTGCACTATTATTGATATATTACGAGTCAATCGATGTTTTTCACAGCAAATTATACCTAAAAAATTGGGAAATTCAACTCATTTCTGTATACCCTTTGGGTATACAGTTAATTAACTGTTAATTTCAAGAAATCGTTCTTCTCACCCTTCTCCAACAGAAAATTATTATTGTCACGTTTCAAACAAATCAATATTGGATATAACATCCAACTTGATTCTGTTACCAAAATGAAATATCTTGGATCCTTTTAGACAGCCATCTTAAATGGGATCTACATATATATTATATCCTGCGTAAATTGCGATTTGTATTGTACGAATACCGGAAACTCAAAGATATCCTAGATCTGAAGCAAAAAAAAATATCTATCACATCCTAGTAGAAAGTCACATTACATATGGTGTCTTGGGATGGGGAGGGGTGGCAAAAACGTTCCTTCATCCTCTCGAAATCATCCAAAAGCGGTTCTTGAAATTAATGTTTAATAAGGAGTGGAGATATCCAAGCAACCTTCTTTACCAAGAATCGCAAATCCATGATGTTAGACAGCTTTTCTATAAAAATGAGAATATTCGTCAATTCGACTTCCGGCAGCGGTTGAGGTCAGACGGCGGCCTTGTGTTGGAAGTGAGGTTAATGTGTGTAATGTCCGCCGTCTGAGGACGTGCAACGACCCAAGATTATAGTGTTTGTTAAAAATTGAAAAATGTAAATTAATATGGGATGCAGTATTGCCTAGAGCAAGACAACTGCGTCCCACCGATACAGCTTTGCTGTCTATGCCGGTTAAAGGCCAGATGGGAACGGATTTCTCGCAGCAAGGCATGTCCAAATTGCGCCGAATGGAAGCAGAAGGACAATAGAAGAGAGAGAGAGAATATTCGTCAACACCTAAATATAAACAAGTTAATCGTTCTCACCCATGACTATAATACGAGGAAAAAAACATATTTCTAAAGCCAATTGTATCTGAAACAATACCGCAAAAGAATTATGATTCACAAGACTGTTAAAAAAAAAGTGATTGAGTATATGAAATCTGTCAGAAGATCGAATATACATGAATTGATAGACTGAAGAATAATTCAAATAGCCCTTAAAATCAGTGAGGTGCAATAATATTCAAATAAAATTTTAGTACTTCTTTGTATATTTTTGAATGGTCTAGTATCTGATTCAAAACAACTTTATCATTTTAATACTTTACAGTTTGACTTTCCACAATCAAATTCTATCTTCAACTCTTCACAATTTTTCTTTTCTTTACATTTTTGTTATGAATAAAGACACCAAAAGTCTATGAGAGTTTTATATTTGTAATACTCGTTCGTGTAATTATAATTCAATATACCTAACTATAGTTTACAATTTATTAGACTTCACAATGTATTTGCCATCCTCACAAACAAGCGTAGTAAGCCTCTGTGAGCTTGTTTGTTATATTGAACATATCTGTTTTATTCCGTTTGTGTATGTGTTTATATAATCTGTTTTGATATGTGTATATATAATTCAATGTTTTAAAATTAGTCTTAAGAGTGTATTCGCTATCCTCACAAACAGGTGTAAGCCTCTGTGAGTCTCTGTCGTTTATTTCAAACATGTGTCCACTGTATTTTATTTGATGTATTCTTTCTGCAAAATAAACTGCTTTTCTATTCTATTCTATAGTTGACTATTAATTGATTAACCACCAAAATCTGTATTGAGAAGCTGTGGTATGATTACAGTTGCTGAGTTATATGGTCTCCATTGAAAATGATACTTCTTATATTTATTTTCATTTACTGATTGAATCAGTTGTTACTCAATATCTACTATTTTATTCAAATGGAAATATCCATAATCATTATTTGCGAAGTAACAGTGTCGCTTGCCAACTTTTAATTGGCATTGTCCTGGAAGACCGCAGTTTGTATTCAAATAATAATTGCAACGAAAGTTCATTTTATGTTTATGATCGAAATAAGAAAATGATATAACGTACCTACCATAAACTCAAATACATTTTCTGTTTTGAATCAAATTCCTCGGGGTGCTTTGAATCTTGTAGTTCCGTCGATATACGGCTTCATGCTCGGGAAGTTAGGAAGTTATAACTTTTCATCTCAAATAACAGTTTTACATCGAACATTCGTGAGGTTTCATTCAGCCTTAATTTCCAGAGTGCTTCAGGAAAGATCACCACAAATAAAAGTTTTGTTACTCTCATGATTAAAATCACATTCAGCATTTTAACTTACGGATATGATCGATTAATCGCAGATCCACCATCTTTGGACTATTCAAAATATCCAAAGCTTTACCATGGCAACTCAATTTCAAAATACATCACAGTGGTCACGTCTTGAACTCTCAACTGTTGGAATTGTAATGATCACATTGGAGAAATCAACTTTTTAAATGAATATGAGACTAATATAAAGATGAATAATATTGTGAATGAAGCCTGTATAGTGGAAATGTGGAATGAACTCAATTTCATTCATCTCATATAGTAAGTCTCAGATTGTTTCGAATACAACCGTAAAAGTTTATCTTCCCAAATGAAATTGTTCATTATTGTTCATGATGTATAGAGGTTTCCCCCCCCCACAAAACAAAAGACGCAAATGGCCTATACTAATTTTTATGTCATACTAGTTCATTATTGTGTCTTTATTGCTTAGTTACCAACTATCTAATGTCGTACTTTATGCCCGTGCGGGCATAAAGTTCACTTTATGGCCCGCGCGGGCATAAAGAGAAATAATTTCGTCAGTAATTCCAAAATCTTCGTTAATTTTGACTTCTAACTTTGACACATATGAAAATTATTGTGATTTAATGACATTTACATTTCTCAACATTCACCTAGCTACGATAGTGTCTACTATGTTGAAATGGCAATGTTATTAATTCAAACCGGATTTTTTGAAATACTGATTTGTATTGAGATTGGATTGCAATAACGAACTAGTATGACATAAAGTTATGTATGTACCGCGGGCATAAACAGATGTGTATACCCTCGAGCGACTTACAAACCCTCATGCCAGAGGCCCTCGGGTTCGTAAAACGTCGCCCTCGAGACATAAACATCTATTTATACCCTTGGTACATAAATAACTAATATAAGATAGTTCGTTGATGAAAACCCCAGTTTTCGCCCCAGCAAATTAGCTTTATGGAATATTTTGAACAATCGATTGATTGTGAAAAAAATTACAACTCTTGGTTTTTTGGAAATATCTCAAAGATTATTCAAGGAATCGTTTAACAGTTAATAAAACTTTTGTAGAGAAAGTGTTTTTTATTGAGAATAATTATCCCATGAACAAAAATAATAATAAAAAAAAATAATATATTATCATGAATATATTCATGTACCCTTTGAACATCTGGTCAGCATTTTTTCTGCACATATCATACACAGGGTGTTGTTTGAATTATTTTTTAAGTTCAATTATTCTGAAATTCATGGACACTTGAATCAAATTTTGATCTTTTTTGCTTTTCCTATACAATTTGGTAGTTTCTATGATTATATTTCGATTATTGAAAATAAATTATAAAAATCGTGAACCAAATGAAATTTATTACTATTAATACTTCAAAATACAAAAATACAAAACTTATGAATACACTTATTTATTTTTTATTATATTTTAGTATTCTCTATTAATCCTCCATTATTTTTTATACATTTCAGAATTCTTCTCCTGTTGTTTATAGCCACCTTCTTCAATATATTGGGGGTAATGCCATGACTTGCTTCCAAAATCCTTTCTTGTAGTTCTGCTCTACTTCTAGGCCTTGACTTATACACGTTTTGCTTCAAGGTACCCCACAAGAAGAAATCAAGTGGGGTCAGGTCTGGGGACCTTGCTGGCCAGTGAATAAGTGGACTATTGCTACCTATCCATTTTCTTCTGAACTTGGTGTTCAACCAAGCGCGTACTTCTCTAGCATTATGAATGCTTGCACCATCTTACTGAAAATATATACCCCGTCGTAGCTTACTCGGAATGTTTTCCAATCCATCCCATAATTGATTATTTAAGAAATTGACATATATTTCTGAACTTACGTTGCCTTCATAAAAAAAAATGGACCAATAATTTTTTCCCTAAAATACCACACCACAAGTTGATTTTCTAGGAATATTGCCGCTTACATTCAATCACCCAGTGGGGGTTTTCGGTGCTCCAATAACGGGAATTTTGAGAGGAAACTACACCGTTTGTCGTGAAAGTTTTATCGTCCGTGACTAAAATGTTATTCAGAAAATGTTGATTGTTCATAAATCCCCCTTGGCACCAAAGGGAATATTCCAGTCTTCTGATATTGTCTCCATCCTCAAGAGTGTGGAGTAATTTCGGTTTAAATGGAATGACTTTTTCATTTTTCAAATGCCTCCAAATTTTTGATTTTAGTATGCCGATATCGAGAGAGCGTTGTCTAAGACTACTTGTGGGATAATTTGAAATATTTCTATCGTCATTTTCTCGTCTACCGCGCCCCTTCTTGTTGAATTCAGCACAGTTCTCGAGCTGTTGAATAATCTACTTCTCCGACTCACCGTAGTGGGATTAATAACATCCCGATCTTGATGCCTTTGATTGAATTCAATAGCTGCTTCTCTTGATGACCTGGTATTATCACCAATAATTTTATTAATCTCTATTCTCTCTGAAAGAGTGGGTTTCGTTGCATAGGCATTGCTGCATAAATAGTTATAATGAAGACCCACATATTAAACAACAATCGTTATCTGTCAAAATATTTGAAAATGTGAATATCGCGTTACTTCCATAGCCATCTTGAGGGTATTTCCTGAAAGCTATTAGCATTTTAGTTAGGGAACCTGAGTAAGAGAGAGTTGGAGAAAGATATACATTATAATGCAGGGTTGTGTTTCCCCGGCAGTCTTGATCATCAGTTTATGAACTCTCTGGGCATTCTGCAGAAGCGAAAACATAGTTATTAGATCGGTACCTTTCTTTGATAAAGTTTCAGTGAAACTTGACAACACGATATTTATTGCCATCCTACAAATAATGAAAACCGAACTCAACTGGACTCTTGTATATTTCTGAAGAGAAAGCAGAAAACATAAACATTCGATTGAAGTATCCATAAATTTTATGATGATTCAACTTGAAAAATAATTAAATCCTAGTAACAGAAGAGGAATTCTCAAATGTATGAAATATAATTATGACAAATGTATAACTTATAATTCAGGATTTGATATTTGTTTTTGATTTGAAGAATTATTATCAAAACAAATTCATTTGGTTCCCGATTATTCATAATTTCCTTTCAATAATCAAAATATAATCATAGAAACTACCAAATTGTAAGGGAAAAACATAAAAGATCAAAATTTGATTCAAGTGTCCATGAATTTCAGAATAATTGGGATTCAAAAATAATTCATTCTTATTGCAAACAACACCCTGTGTATATGATATGTGCAGATAAAATACTGCGCAGATGTTCAAGGGGTATTAGAATATATTCATGATATTATACTATTCTTTTCTCATTATTTTTGTTCATGGGATAATTGTTTTTTCTTATGAATCATGGAGTGATATGTACAATCAAATAACTTCCGAAAAAATAGCACTTTCATTTCATGAGACATTCGTGAACCACTTTGAACATTGCTTTCCTACTATTAAAACGAAACCTTTAAAAAAGACAAACCAGCTTAGCTACTGGAGAACACCCGAAATTGAAATACTCAAACAAAATGTTCAATTTACATACGAACTGTGTGAAAAAAATCCAAGTGACTTCAATAAGGGGCAATATGACTTAATAAAAAAAATATAAACAATCTTTGACAGAAGCAAAAAGAACATATTACTCAACTCAAATTTCACTGTCCGACAAGAAAAATAAAACAGTTTGGAAAATCTTAAATATCGAAAGGATTAAATGTTAACTTAAGAGCTCAACCTGAATTTGATGTAGATATTTTCAACGAATACTTCACCAACCATGCAGAGAACATCGTTAAGGATATTCCAGCACAAGTAAATCTTTCAATTCAGCATAATATCAATAAATCTCTAAATTCCTTTTTTATGGGATCCTTCAGCGAAGAAGAAATTCGTTCAATTGTTAATAGTCTGAAGACCAAAACAACCCATGACATATATGGCATCAGTACCATATTGTTGAAAGAGTGCTTATCATATATTATCAAACCTTTGACTCACGTCGTCAATACTTGTCTCTCTGATGGAATATTTCCTTCCGTGTTCAAGCCGGCAAAAGTTCTTGCCATTGACAAAAAAAATTATGAGGAACAGCCAGAAAACTATAGACAAAAACATATCCTCCCTACAATATGTAAAGTAATAGAGAAAGCAATCCTCGTACAGTTCAGAAATTATATGGAGAAATTAAATTTATTTGATGTTCATCAATATGGATTCAGAAGAGGAAAAAGCACAATAGATGCTGTTAATAGGTTAGCTAATAACATTTTTAACGCTTTCGAAAACAAAAAAAATGTCTTTAACCATATTCACTGATCTATCAAAGGCTTTTGATTGTGTATGTCATAGAAAACTTCTAGAGAAGTTATCATACCTCAAAAATAGAACGCAGAGGGTTTATAATAATAACAACATAAGCCACGGACGCCGAATCAAAAGGGGAGTACCACAAGGATCCATACTGGGCCCTTTCCTGTTTTTAATTTATGTAAAAGGTCTACCTTCACATATGTCAATCAAACGTAATTTAATGACGATTTTATAAGCCGATGACACGTCGTTTTCTCTTCAAGTTGAAAAAAGTACTGATATTGATGCAATCTCAGCATATTCTACTGCCCATGCCAAAGCATGATTCGATGATAATGAACTATTTTTGAATGCGGCTAAAACGGAGATATGCTTATTTTCAAATCATCATACTCATCCCAACACGAAGTCAGTTAAATTTCTAGGAATACATCTTGATTCATCCCTTTCTTGGAACACACATATCAGGAACGTCTGTGGAAAGTTGGCAAAATCTGTGTACGCCATTCGGCGCATAGCATTAACTGTTGGTCAAGAAGCAGCCTTAACATCATACTATGCGATGTTCCACTCGGTAATGAGCTATGGATTACTCAGTTGGGGAAAGGCAAGTTTCACATATTTACAGAGAGTTTTCATGTTACAAAAAGCTGATGTACGTAGCATTGTAAGAGTTAACTATGGTGATCATTGCAAACCACTCTTTTAATATTTCGGCATTATGACACTGTTTGCTCAAATCATCATCAAATTTGATACATGTTAAAAAAAATATACTTACTTTTACGACACACTCTAATATTCACAACTTCCATACTCGCAACAGACATAACATCTTGCCTCTTAGGAAGAGATTGGAAAAAAGTAAACCTATAGGTATCCATTCCCCTTCTCAATTTGTTCTCTCGTGAAATGAGGGAACTTCCACTAGAATCTTTCAAAAAGAAAATTAAAAAAAATCTTATCAAAATGGTTTCCTACAAGATTGACGAGTTCAGTGAATCACTTATTGACTCAATCGCTGACAACTATATAGTGCTATTTTACCTCATATTCCTTGTTGTGTTTTATATACATGTATGTTTCATATATATATATATATATATATATATATATATATATATATATATATATATATATATATATATATCCATCCATTCTAGCGTTAGTTATACAATTTCACATAAATGTAATATGTCATTAACCATTTCATTAATTTTAACACATTTGCAGTTCACTTAAAAGCCAAGTGGTACGCTTTGCTCACAGGACAACATGGCGTGAATCCTTGTCTGTCATGGTCCATGTCAGTTGTCGTGTCATGCGCGTGAACCTGTTGCTTCTGCCTGATCGACGTACTTTCTCTTTAAGGAAGAACACGTGAAATGTACATTAATCGTTATTATATAGTAATATTTATAGGTGGTTGTAATACACAACACAAATTTTAGTAATGAATTTTTATCTCCAGTCTCGTCCAACTTTCATGTATAATTTTAACATTAACGCCGCATAACCTCACTACACTGTAAGTTACAACCTGACTGTTTCTTCATTGGTATTTTACATGTCTTTCTCATATTGTAGCATCCCTGGTGATGATAATAAAGATTATCGAAAGCTTGGAATCTGTGTATTAGAGTACTCTTATTGGCCTGCTGCATATCCCAAATATTTAGCAAACTTATTTCCTAACTAGTCAGCAAACAAGACTACCTTTTTCTATACCTATATATCTATAATATTTAGAATTTATATTATATTGTAGGTGACTAATTTATGTAATTTTTCTGTTCTGTTTTCTTTGTTACATGGCAATGTGTAATTGTTAAAAAATTGTTGAAATTGTTTTTTTTCGTTAACCAGCTGTCGTCCCCTTACGAACGGCAGCCCTCAGAAATCGAAACTTGTGCGAGCTGAAGATTAACGAGGTCTCACCTTTTTACGTGCGATTCCTAGCACTATACTCTTATACTCTGTATAAGTTAAACAAAGAAATGAATTATCTATCTATCTACAACGTAAAGGGAACAATCAAGTGATGGCCCAATTTCCAATTATGAATAACTTAGGTTCGTGAGAGGAAAGTGAGATATTGGTCGATTATCCTGCAGATTTGTACTGTTTTGGATATCTGGATTAGAATTCCAAGTTTCCGATTAGTTACGAACAATTCAGATTCCCTGATTGTCTGGATTCACATGGCGGATATTCGGACAAGGAAATTGTCACTTGGTCATACTCCTTTGTGTATTGATTTTATTGAAAATATAAACGGGAAGTTCATAAGGTCAGTTGTGGATTCATCTGCGACTGAAAGTTCAACTTAAGTCGCTATTTTCCATCGTACAAGATAACCTCTCTTGGAATACATGACTCCTCTGTACTTTCATTATGTTCTGCTGTCACGTGAACGAGCCAAACTACTTGATTACATGAATACGTTTGGAACATCATCCTCATCCACAAATTATAAATTTCTGCCTCAACTCTGATATGAGCCAGGTTTGTCCTGAGAGTAAGAGTTTTTTGCGGCTTAGCTTCAGTATCTTGGCCGTCCTTGTGCTGTCGCGCCCTGATACCATCTGCTTCGACTGCCTGCAGCCGCCTATTCCTCTTAACTCTTTTCCTTATGTATCAACTGCCCACTCATTCAGTGTCGTTGTAACTTGTACCCTTGTTAATTCCCTTGCTTGGCTAGCTGGTCCGCCTGCTCGTTGCCTTCAATACCTGCGTTTCACGTGACCCACATCAGCGTTATTTCCTTTTCAATCGCAAGACTCTCCAGGGCATCTCTGCACTCCTGAACCAGTTTTGATCTGGTTCTGGTAGCATTTAGGGCGGGGATAGCTCGAACGGAGAGCGGCCGGTTTGGATGGGTGACCAACGGACCTCTATTCGATATTCTCTTCAGATCGTGCTAGGAATCGCACGTTAAAAGCTAAGATCTCGTTAATCCTTGACTCGCACAAGTTTCGACTTTTGAGGGCTGCCGTTCGTAAGGGGACGACAGCTGGTTAACGGAAAAAACAATTTCAAACAATTTGGAGCTCTGGATATAGGACTGGTATAACCACAAGAAGGTCCCATTAATAGGTGCTTGAACTGGAGTCAAAGCACAGTAAATTTCAATTCAACTGTTACACTTCGTAGAGACCAGCCACCAACAAGTGAGTGCTAAATTCTTCGTCGGATACAAGGTAGTCAAATGTCTCCAAAAGCCCATTACTATTCAACTACAACGCTTCGTAGGGACGAGCAACGAATTAACCAGCCACTCCAGGATCATCTTTGTTTGAATCAGATTCTGTGAATGTTCTTGCTGAATTTCATATCCTTCAACTGATTCTTTGAAATTTCAATTATTGTTACCTCCAGCTATTTTTCTTGCAAGTTGTTGTTTTAATTTCAGAAAATTAAATTGTTAACTGTTTCTGCATATTTATTCTTTCTTTCCACTCAAGCTAGATGCAAATCATATAGTTATCTTTTTCTTTGGTTTTCTTTTTTGCAACCTGTTGCCTTCCTATCTCAACTAGCCAAGTCAACTCATGACCTACTCGTTCCATAGTCACCTAATCTGTCTCAACTATTGGTCAATCATTTGTTGAAGCTCCCTCAAATCCTAATTTATCAAAATTGTATTTTAAAAATTGTGGAATATTTTTCAAGATACTAGTTAGTAACAAAATATCAGCCAAAGTATTGGTGAACTAACCCATACTGAATATCAATATCCCGAGGTGTGATCTTTTGAAATGGGAATATTCTTTAATGAAACAAAACGAAACAAAGAGCAATTATTCATTTTGCTATTATACTCAATCAAAATCATTGACTAGTTATATTTAACACCCCCACTTGGTCAAAATAACTTGAAGAGCAGAAAAAATTCTATTTACTCCATCTACAATATAAATTGCATTTCAAGCCCAAACTACAATATAGTCGAGTACATCTGTTTTGTTTCTCGTTGAATGTTGGAAAGGATCACAATTTAATGAACTGAACAAAGTTCAAAACTGCATAATAGAATGCTCATGAAAGCATAAAAGGTAGTCATGTGAATGGTGAATGCTCTCGAAATGAATTCTACCCGGGTTTAAATTTTCAACGTTCATTTATATGTGAAAAGATGATATATCTCTCTTTGCATGTTTGTGAAATGGTAATTCTTTTCCTTTGAGCTAAATTTACTTATAATCAAATCCACCTCTCGTGCTGTACCCTCATGATCTCGTGTTCTGTGAATTATCAATGAAATGATATAAAATGGCCAAAACACAGTTTGCTCTATTTTTACACGTCATGGCAGAGAATGATAGAGAATATAGCGAAGTGGTCGAGGTGTTAGAGCGTTTGGCTTCCACCCAGACGGTCCGGGTTCGATCCCCGGTCGTGTGTCACTGAGCTGAAGTGGTTCGGATTCCACTTTTATTTAAACTGTAGGTCCCGGATCTCCCTTGCTCGCACAAGCTCTGCTTTTGAGGGGTTTTCTCCGAAAACCTGAGAGTTTCGTTAAAAACAAATTTTACAATTTTTTTTTATATATCACTAACTCAGAGAGACGTTTTGTATTCTTGTATAGATTCGGGTTTTCAAATCAAATTGTATGTTCATATTTTCTTGAGTCTACAGTGTCTGTCTAAGAGTTATCAAATGGGAAAAACTTTGATTATTTCATTTATTTCGAAATTTGACTTGGGCGTTGAGAAATAAGAAAAATGACGCACTCGAATGTGGTCACGTGATGTTCGCTACATTTTTCCAAAATAATCGCTGAAAATTGGAATATTTATTATTCGAATTTAAAAAAGAAAACATATTTAAAATGTTGTGTCTATTCTGATATATCACCTATTTGAACATTCCATTGCATTTTTAACTTTTTCCCAGTTTTTTGATGATTACGAAATTTCTGGAACATCAAAACTTTCGTAACTTCGACAAAGCTTTCTTGTACCATCAGCTCTAATATGCGCCTAACTTTCAAATACGAATCATTAACAAAATTAAGTTTTTTTCTAGAAAATGAGAATTACGACTGTTAAAAATTTCTGTTATATCTGATGCAAAGGCCTTAGCATATAAATTCATTCAAGTGGATTTTTTCGATATCAAAATGACACCAACGTTATAATTCAAAACATAATCAAACTTGTGAATATAGAGTTTTTTTGGGAGATCGTTTAGTAACGTTGGTCACAGGGGACACTTGCAATTGCGTCCTCTGATGCTTTGAGGAACGTTTTTGTTAGATTTGATTCAATACCCGTCGTGGTCTCAGCCAGAGGAGTGGTTGTTTTCTGACTGGTACTTTCCATAACAAGCCTACGTAGTAGGTGTATATGGGAGTGAAAGGGTTCATTATGGGTGGGCAACGACTGTTCGTTACTAAACGATCTCTCAAAAGAACTCTGTTTTTAGAATAATCTCTCAACCCGGAGATTTGGGATATTATTTCTCTGCTCGCTAGGTGGAGCGGCCTAGAAACCGCTTCATCACGTGAACCAGTGGTGACCAAGCAACGGAGTGTGTAATTATTTGAACGGGGAACAGATGGCTTCAGTGCTGTCTGTGCTGACCTACCTTTGCACTGATGAGAGGCAACAACCTCGAACCTAGTCTGCATGTGGTCACCCTGTCCAAATCAAAACATAATTCTGCTGGTTGGTCACAGAGGGCACTTGCAGTTGCGTCCTCTGATGATTTGAGGAACGTTGCACAAGTATCTGTTAGATTCAATTCAATACCCGTCGTGATCTTAGCCAGGGGAGTAGTTTTCTGAGAGGTACTTGCCTCGCAAGTGTTTGATAGACCATTGACAACGTCTTGACTCCACTTACCTACTTCTTGCAGATTCTGGGTAGGTAACTACTGCCCCCATGATAAAAACACAACTGTGCCTTTATTCTGAGATTGTTTTGGCATGTATTACAATTAAAAATATTTAAGGAACCCTGTAAAATCCGTATGCAATTTGGGTTCTAGAGGATTTTTCAGAATTTTTGATATCTGTAGTTCATGTAATTCTTAACCAATATTACCACTGCGTCAACCCCAAAAAATTAACAGTTGTGCTGCAAGGTGTCGTTTAAATTACCCCGTGCACAGAAAAAACTATTCGTTTTTAAAAATTAGAACATTATTTTTACTCGTTTCAGTGTAGCTAATGTTGCATAAGATTGTGCTGATTTATTTTAAAAAATTAGGCCCTCCTCATATTGTGAAACGCAAAAAAATATTTTTTTAAATATTTCTAAATGTATCATTATTTTATGACTATAAACACTCCATCCGAGGGTCACACCAAAAAATTATTCTTGTGGAATTTTTTCAATTTTTAATACGATTCAGTTCAGGTTATACTGAATAAAAATTGAATTGGCGACAAACCCCAGCAATGGAAAGTTTTGATGCTAGGGGGCTTGAAAGTCACAAACAATATTTCTATGCTTCATTTCGAATTATGTTGAATGATGCAATATTTTATAAGGAAAATTTTGAACACTTGTTTAATTATACGTCTATCCCCTTCCTTTTAGTATGCTATACGACTGCATTTCGGAATATGCGCATGAGTAGAATCATTACGCACAATTATTGCTTTTTGGTCATTAGGCTCAGGGTTACACTGTCTATTTGCAAAATATGGTATTTGGTATTCTTTCTTATAAGAATCATTATCCCCTTCTCCACTCCACATTCTCCATAAATAACAAGTTTTAAAATTATAAATTCAGATTAAAAGCATCCAAAATTATGTTTTGCCTGGTAAACATAAAATTGGTTCATGAGAATGCGCATTTAGTCAAAATATACAGGACTGCGCAAATTGATCCAAATCAGGCATCACCTCAAATTTACATTGTTGTTGTCTCATTTTTGCTCATTTTCAAGATTGTTACCCAATCAATTCCAATTTAGAAGTCAGCGAAATCAACCAATACTTTTTTGGATTGGTTCGGAGAGAAATAATTGGCACAATTTCCCTAATTTAAGCTGATTAAAACTCTTATTTTATTTTTATAACTCATTAACAAGTATTCGGAAATCGATTTTTTTCGAGATTGTGGTAAGGGAGAGGTTTCAGAATTTTTTATTTTTGTTATTACAATATCATTCAACATAATCTGAAATAAAACACTCATAAATATCCATTCTGTGCATGGTATGACTTCAACGCCCCCTAGAATCAAACCATTGATTTTGGGGTTTGTAACCCAATTAATTTCTTTTCAAAATAACCTGAACTGCATCATATTAAAAATTCAGAACAATCTAGAGTTCTCTTTTATTTTGTGACCCTCGCGGCAATGGAGGACAGTCATAAAAAATTGCAATTTTTCTTATTCGAGCATATTTAAACATATACGATGCATTTAAAAATATACAAAAAATAAATTTTGCCTTTCATGATAAGAGTTGCGGGAAGAGGGTGGGGGCATGGTTAAGAATGTTTACCATGAAATATCTTCATATTATGCAACATTATCTACAGTGAAACAAGTGAAAATATTCTTTCCGGTATTAAAAATAAATAGTCAATTTTGAGCAAGTGGTGATTTCAACGACCCCTAGCAGCAAATCTATTAATTTATCGTGGTTGGCGCAATGGTATCGTAGGTTAAAAATCACATGGATAAAATCATACGAAAAATTTAAGAAAATCTGCACACAAATTCCATAAGGATTTCAAGAGGTTCTTTGTTCAGGTAATACATACATTTGATAAGGATTTTGAGTAAAGGAATATTATATATTCAAAATATATTTTATTTTACATCACAATTATTCATAATCTGTCCTCTCATATCCCAAGACTAGTCCAGATAGCAACTTGAGATAATCCCTAACAATTAGGTCTATGAAATGTGAATTTATCAGGTAAACTTGAACTGAGAAAACGTGACAAACGACAGAAATCATTATCATCTGAAAAGTGAAGTATTTCAGTATTGGAAACTCAAACAATAATTCAATAAACCAAGAATGCGTCGAAGGGCCACAACAATTTTACTTTTCAAATTCCGAATGGGTAACTGGAAATTTCATAAATTCAACAAATTTTGGGACCGTTGGCCCTCGTTAGTGCGGTGTTGCCCAGTGTGAGGAGGTGCATCACTTGGTTGCTAGCGAGTTTACAAACGAACTAGCTGCACATTTATGATTTCAATAGATTCATCATTTGATTAAAAGGGCAACAATCAATATCACATACGGAGGCGAGAGCTACCTGCGTGACATCGGATGTAGCAATAGGATTAAATTCATAACAATAATATCACCCTCAATCATAGCCTTTGCAGTAGGAATGCTACTAACGTCAATTGCTGTTGCGCTTGAAATATTACATTTGTTCCAGAGCTAGGAAGTAAAAATGAACCGGTGTAATAATAATTTTTTCAGAAATGACCATAGTATGGATTTTATGGTATATGTCCATCAAAAACCAACTCATACTCTGACGAATATTCAGCTAGGTGTCTCATGCATAATATAGTGAATGCTAGAAATGTCCTATGTACGGATTGAGTGCATGAACCCAAACACTCCGTCATTGATGGATAAATGTTACTAATTCGATCATAAACCGTTGGCCTATGACACTAGAAGTGTCGATTATCTACGAAGGTATGCCCTCCAAGGGATATGAAGGTTAAGTTGGATTATCAGAAAAAAAGTGGTTTGTTGGATCGGTTTTAGGGAGCTCTCCTCGACGAGTCTCAGCGATTTTCAATTTTTTCTACGACTTCGGAGATAAGTGGGTGACAAGTTTCAGCTGGAACACACTGTATCATATTGAAATATATGAGTATTAGATGAAAATGAGAGGCAGTTATCAATCAGTCCGGAATCAGTTCTGGGTTAGCAGTCAGTTGAGGTATCGCGGATCCACGGGAGATGTAGAGTGTAAAACACAAATAGAGTCGCCGGTAATTGACAATATTCCACAGGCTATCAGTGATCGTTTTTATGCAATCAGGTTGGTGATAAATTTTGTTTTCAATTGTTTGAAACAATAAATTGATCCACTGAAATTTGTCAACACTGTCAATATTGAAAAAATATTTGAAAAAAACATCATGGACTGAAAAGCCTGTTTCGAATGTTGTGTTCCATTTTGCTGGAACATGTATGATTACACAAAAAAAAACATTTCATCGATTATCTAAAACTAAGGAACTTGCGCAAAAATGGTTGTTCTAGTTGAATCTTCCCTCCGACGATCTAGTTGAATCTTCCCTCCGACGAACGAGAACTCTCTTATCGTAAGAATTCGAGGAGATCATTTCCAGGAGATCGAAATGTTGAAGAAGCGGAAGACACCGTTTATGTCAAAGATCCATGATGTTGGTGAGTTCCATTCTCATGTCAAAATTCGAATGTGCCAGTAAAAATCAGAATTTGAGAAAACACTCATTATGTTTCCTTTCATCTAAAAATGATCCTGATACTTCAACAAAATAAAATGGAAGAGTAACTGATTATTCTGTTTTTTGTGACTCTGAAGTTGGTAAGAACTCTGATGTTGGTGAGTTGACTGAATTTGAGGTATTTTCTGTTAGAAACTATTACTGAAAAAAGTAATACTATTGGCTATGTACTGGAAGATATTCCATATCACACCGAACCCATGGATGAATGTGTTAACTGTTTGCCCTTCCAAAGATGGTTGTAATTATGCAGAGTTACTGGAAAGTTATTCCCTGACGCTTCCAAATCCATAATTATATGTGGGGCAGCTATATGAAAGCTGCTGTATCAACAAGATTCTATTTCGAATATATCTAATACATGAGCTTTATACAGTCATCGGTCACTGTGCTAAAGGAGTTGATTCTCGCCACTACTACACTTTGGCCAATGTCAGAAAGGACTGGTACAAATTTGATGACGGTGGCGTGCATAGAATGGTTTTTTTCTTCAAATTAGATCCTTTGGACCCTCTAGAGACACCATACATACTATTTTACTGGAAAGCAGATACTCATAATTCGAAAGACCTCATTAGGAGTTATTATTCAATTAATTCCACCTCTTCAAGTGACTCATAGATCATGTGATCTACGAGTAGAAAAAAGTGTGAATTCTGGGCAACGCATGTCGATATCGATGTTCATTTAGAAAAACGAGCATGTCAGAATTACCTGATTTGATCAATTTTTTATTACATTTCCACATTCAGATATCCCAAATATCAAAACAATAATCAGACTGATTAAATTGACACACGTCAATTATAATTGAAATGACAGTGTTTCCAACAATCAAAAACAAAATTTAGTTACAACCTGACAGCGAAATAACGATCATTGTTAGCATGTGAAATATTATAAATTTTGAGGTGTATGGATCGGTGGCAGAAGAGTTTTCTTTGTAAAACCCTCATCTGAGAGATGTCCGCTAGTGGGCTGGGCATTGATATTTGATGAGGACGTTTAATACTTTATTCGTAACTGTGTTTCTAGTTGATGAGGTCTTGTGTGAACCAGGTTATCATGTAATTATATATTTCTTTTCAGTTGATAGAAGTTTCCTGATTTGATCCATTCGATGCTCTCCTGAAAATTGTAGTTTTTGATTTTATTTTTTCAGGCAAAAACCAAACGAATTAGACGTTTTCAACTAGGACACAAGCCACTTCTTCACAAGGAATCTAAATCTGTCATCGTAAGCGTTCTTGAAACCAGAGTAACAACTTTGTTTTCTCTTATGGGCGCCATATTTTTGCATTTTTGAATATTTTTTCCTGACCATAACCAGTTCTTTCCAAAGCACTCGTCGGAAAAATGATTCCTTCCTAATTTTTATCAGCATGTGAGATTTGATCATATCGTGTGAACATTTTCTGAGGAATTCCAAATAAGTATAGGCTCTCATATCTGTATAAAAAATTGCTGGTACTGTATAGGATTTATAGCCTCAAAGAGAAGTGCAATCCATAGATATGTTTTCCGAGCTATTCTATTGATAACATTGTGACTAGTTGTTCATAAAGATTGTGAAGTCTAGTTGAAATGTCCTCGAGTACTTTAATACACAGTTCAGTGATATTTTTGTAGTTTGAATTTGTTGGTCATGGAATTTACTTCGCTGTTCTGCAACTATAACAATACAGGGTGTTTCATAATAAATGCGCAGGACTTCCGGATGCGATAGCTCGTTCAAAAATATGAAAAAAAGTTTCTATTAACTTACCCTCTAAAATTCAACATTTTCGAGATACAGGGTGTTGAAATTTTAAAAAAATTATAATTTTTTGAGAATATCTCTGGAACTGTTTATCGCACAAAAAACAGATTTTGAATGCATTTTCTACTCATAATAAGCTATGTTTTGTGCAGATTTTTCATTTTTTTAAATTCATAATTGGATTTTGAAGGGGTAGTGGGTGTTTTTTTCTCCAACTTCTACGCCACTGAAAGAAGGTACTCTTGGTCATAAGCTCTAAAGTTGACCGTTTTCAAGAAAAATCAACTTTCATGTTGAAAAACATGGTAAATTTTTTTAAATAATTTTTTTCCTATTTATACAAAATTTATTTAAACGTTAAAACAAGTAACAAAACCAAACGTTGACTTTTTAATTGCAAAATAATTTTAAAAAAAACAATAACAATCATACTCCGCCGTTAGCTTCAATTTTCGAGGAAAAAGCATTATTTAAACAACATGAAAGTTGATTTTTATTGAAAACGGTCAACTTTAGAGCTTATGACCAAGAAAACTTTTTTTGTGTAGAAAACATTGGCGGTTTATATAGGAGGCTCAAAACTGTACTTTTTCCAGTGGCGTAGAAGTTGGAGAAAAAAACACCCACTTCCCCTTCAAAAATGGTGCATTTTAGAGGGTAAGTAGATAGAAACTTTTTCATATTTTTGGACGAGCTATCACATCATGAAGTCCTGCGCATTCATTATGAAATATCCTGTATAATAATTTGGCAGGTATGTGTGTGTGTTTGGGATGTATGCTATTTTAGCAGAATTCGTTATTGTGAAACCAATGATATGGACACAGACGATACCAGAAGAAAGTGTTTAAAAGTAGCAACAAGAACTATAATCCGTCAGATATAAAAAATGTTGCTACTTCAGCAAAGGAATAGGAGAATGAAATCCAAAATTTAGCTTTGTTTTGAAATGGACAGACAATTGACAATAAACAAGTCACCGCTCCACCGTTTGAGCAAATCAAGACTATATCAAAATAGTGCTGTTGTTTGGTATGTCTGCAGAGATGTCTTCAGAAATATATGTGGGCTCCTATTCAACTCATGAACTATAATGACTCTCACCTCACTAGAGATTGTTTTATGTTTGAGAAACAGAAGTAAAAAAATAATTTTTCCTACCAGACAGACTTGTAGTATCGATCGCTCCCTGAGTCTAACTCTACACATTACTTATCGACAAATCTTAAAAACTTTTTGATCATCTACCTGAGGAGACCAATAATCTAAATTCAGAAATAAACATCAGAAAAAGAGTTGAAGAGCCACTTAGGATTTTACTACACTTTGTCTGAGTATTTCAATGATACACTTTCAACATAAATTCGAATGTAATTTCTTTGGTGTATTATAGTTTATGTGTTGATTCTTATGTGTATTATAATGCACGTATAGCATATATAAAGTGTATAAGCAGAATAATTTATAAAATGAAACAAATTTATCAGCACGCCGCCACTGGTTCTCAGTTTACATTCGGATATCATAGCAATAACAAATCTCCCCCTCCGAACTCAGAGGTTTCCCCTCACCATCAATCTCTTACGAAGGATAGTGATATTCCACTTTCATAACAATGTTTGTTGTGAATATAGAAATGGCACCTTTATGTCTTTTATGAGCAAAAACAAAGTTTAGTTTTGTAACTCTGGCATCAAGAACGCACTGAAAAATATATTATATATATATATAACACATAAACAAGTGCTTTCAGAACGTTCCATTCAAAAATGTCTAGTTGTTTTGGTTATCAGTTTAAAAAATTAAACGAAAATTAAAAATTTCCGTTGTTTTCCAATAATTCAAAAACTGAAGATCAAACATGACAATTTTCTTTCAGATTCAAAAAACCTCGTTTCTTATACAATAACTGAGATACCCGGTATAAAAAGTCAGAATTCTAAAGTATCAAGTCGGAATATTGAAAATAAAATTGATGTGGCTCTTCGACTTCTTCGTGAATATCATATCACCACGAAAGCTATTCAGACAGCAAATAATATCCAAAACAGTATTTCCAGCGTGAACTCTACCATTCGAAATGTATAACATCGCTGAGCTCCTTCGAACCGTACTTATTTGTCGTCTATTCTTCCAGCTGAAATACTACACCGTTCTTACATATCCGAGAATAGTTTTCTCAATCATAAATCCAGTCAGCATTCGATATGTTCCACACGGAAAGAGTATCGAACAAGGTCCCTAGCTCTTTGGAAAGCTTGACATACATTTCCCGAACTTCAGTCAATTGGCTCAAGGGTGTTCCCTTTTATATCACAAAAGATTGACCACGAAATATAAGCAACTTTCAGATTCCCGTTATCGTTCCGTTCGGTAAACTTTGTTGTTGGGAATGAGAATCCTTCTTGATGTCATCTATAGTTGACACTGACATCCTCCGTTCTGTGAGGTCCAAAGGGAACTTAAAACTCAATTCGCCTTTGCAAAAAAGTGCCGTGGCGTTTTCTAAACTAGTTTCCGCGCGCTCCACCGCTCTTTTGTGCTGTGCTTTGACGTTTCGCGAGTGTCTTTTCACGCAAGAAAAAACAACGAATACCATCGAAAATATCGTGAAGACTACTACACAAATTAAACCTACCAAGAGGCTGATCTTATCTCTCGGCAGTTTGGGGTCGGAACCGTTTTTTGCTTTACAAGTCGTAAGTCTTTTAGTCGAAGACTGGACAGTTTTTTGCCGATTTAGGATACTTGGCGAAAACCAAAAGAACCAGACGTTTTAAACTAGGACAATCTGGAGGCACCTTTTTTAGAAGGAATCTGAATATGTTTCCAAATGTTCTAATGTTTCTTGGTGTCATAGTTACAACATTCAACTTGTTGTTTTTTCTCAAAGGCGCCATATTGAATTTCTGAAGGGTATATTTTTCCCTGATTAGAACGATGTATCACACATTTCGATCGAATCTTACATACCAACAATTTTATTAAACGAACTAAACTTTGACAGTTCAATTGAAATTGGATCTGGAACGTTCACATTTCCGTCAAGCTTATCTACTTAAAAACTAAGATTTTGAATTAAGAACGGCATGATAAACTATTTATTCTTTTTAAACCAAACAAAGTTATAGAAGATGCTCTTAGTCTTGAATATGGTGTTGGTTCTTCTCAGCTCATCAAATCGATGTGTACGGTTTTGAATCATTGATCTGAATGCCGATACACAGTGCATTTATGTTGCATTCATCAGATAGCGCTTTTCAAGAAGACATAAAAATCATAAAGCAAATATCAACAAATATCCCGATTCTATTCTCCTCAATTGATGAAATCATCTCCAATAAACACCAGACAATGATTAGGAGTGAAAATCATCCAAATCAAGTAGAATCCAAAGAAGATAAGAAACATGCCAGTATAAGTTACTAGGTAAGACTATCTGAAAATATTGAAAACTATTCTTCCAAGTTTTACATATTGACCTCATAAACTAGTAAGAGTATGACTCATACCGGACAATACCTGAACTTCGAATCGAACCATCATGGTGCTACAAAGAGAGGGGTTGTTCGATCGCTGGTGGACCGTGCCTACAACCTATGTAACACAGATAAAAGTCTTACCATCGAATTGGACAATATCAAGAAAGATCTGCGACGAAATGGTTACCCCAAAAAACATATAGAAGAGGTTCTTACTCGCAGGGGGGATAAGAACATGAAACCAGATGAGCCGACACAAGCCACCTTGTGCGTTCCGTATGTTAGAGGTCTATCGGAAAGAATAAAGCGAATTGGGTCGAAATACAAAATACGGACATGTTTCAAGTCAGGTAACACTATTCGCAGCCATCTCACAAAGACCAGACCACGTAACGCTGACATTGACTCCAAAAACTGCGTCTACCGCATCCCTTGTGAATGCGGCGAAGCTTATCTTGGAGAAACTAAGAGACCAATTAGCGTTAGACTCGCTGAACACAAGATAAACACTCAACGAGGAGAATCATCAAAGTCAGGAATAGCGGATCATGTTTGGACGACCCAACACAACATAAAATGGACTGAAGCCGAAGTCATCGATAAAGAAGAGGGCTGGTACAGAAGGAAGTTCAAAGAGAGTGCATATATTATGAACAACAAAGTCTTTAGTCAAGCTAGCATAGAAATCCGTAATGTGTGGAAACCCTTAATTAAAATTGAAAATTTGTGGCATGGATCAATTGAAATTGCGATAAGAATTAACATTGCTGTACCGGAGGGACCTGGCACTGTAATTAACAAGCTTACCTGAATACCGCCAAACTACCCCTAGGCTAATGACACAAAATTATCCACAGCATATATAAGAAGTATCCTTGAGATCGTCGCAATATACACTTGATAACGACTGTAGATTTCAACAGTTGAAACGTCGTGATTAAAAATTGCAGAGAATTGAATTTTTTTTTGTTCTTTTTTAGACAATGAAAGTCCAGAATAACCTTACTCATAGTAAGAGTAATTTAGGAAACATGCTATTCACCGCAAAACCCGAAAAAGATAAGTGGAAAAAATCAGGTACCTATATGCATAATGGAATATTGTGATTGTCCAGCAGCTTATATAGGCCAAACGGACAGAAATGTTGAAATGAGGTACCGATGTTGAAATGAGGTACCGTGAGCATGTGTTTTCAGATGAAAAATCAGCTATTTATGGATATTTACAAGAAACGAATCATACAATAAACAAAAATAACATGAAAATCCTCCATAGGTGCAATAAAGGAAGAGAAATGAACTTATTGGAATCATTGGAAATCAATAAACTGAGTGAAAACCCTGATTTTGAAATACTTAATAACCAATTTGAATTATGTAACTGTACTCTTTTGAATTTGTGAATTTTAATAACATGGTTGGACCCACTGGTATTTGGATACCTTCCTATCATTTTTTTATCATAGTTTTACATATCAGGTAGATTTCAGGTACTTTCCCATCTATTTTTGGAATATCAGTTGATTCGGGACACATGCATGTAATTTAAACATAATTATGTATTATTGCTTTCTTGGGTATATGCATATTCAAGAATCTAAGGTTATTTTATAGTTACTTAATAGTTACTTGAGAATGGTGTAAAAGCCGAAACCGTTCGTAATTAATAAAGTCTTATTGGAAATTAGACAAATGATATTCTTTCTCTTCTACTTCAACGTGCATTTCCACAAAATAAATAAATCATCAATCGAACAAGTGTAATGAACCACAAATCTACAAAACTCCACCCGTCGACCAGCATCTCCGGTTGGAGCACTTGGCTGATGTGAATTTTGAATGGACGATATATGTGTTTCTCAAGCATTATCCACACCACTTGATGCGATATGCCAAGATTTGTTGCAACTTTTCGTGTGAAAACGAAACGATTATCTTGAATCTAAAGGAGAAAGATTCGAATCTTAGTTGATTTTTTTTTCTTCTATTTCTCTCGTCGCTTGTGAAACTGCTGTCTCAACTATATTCTCTCTATCGTTGTACCTTCGTCTAGGCTTCAGGAATGAACTATAATCGGCTAAATTTCTATGGAGCAATAGAAAATAATTTTGAGCTGGTTGCTCTTTCTCTGGATACTGCTGAAGATACGTATCGGAATTAATTTGCGCATTTTGATGACAGGCGTGATAAATCTAAAGCATATCACGTTTTCCGTCATTTGAAAATGGCACTCTTGTGGATAAACTTGAAAGAATTCAAAAGTTTCGAACGAATATTAAACTGAACTGTCAAAATTTAGTCAGTTAAACAAAATTGTTGGCGTTCTTTCCAAAGCACTCATCCTGAAAACGATTTTTTCTACGACCGTGCATTTTTACCCACTTTCCCGCACTCATTTTAGTTTAGAAAGTGTCACTTTCCCGCACTAGTACGGGAAAACTTGCTTTCCCGCACTAGTGAAACTTTTCATTGTTGCTGAGAGTTATTTGGAGGACTCCGTAGAACAGAAGAAAACCAACTCGAATAAAATTCTTTCATGTACTGGCAACTTGCAACCAATGCCGTCTCCATCATCTTCATGCACTTTGCAATCTACGAGTGTTACTCTTAACAGCCAGTTACCACCAACTAACTACTCTGGACCGGCTATTCTGACGCATTTGCAGAATGCAACAAATTGTGTTTTCTACATTAATATTAATAATAATTAGTGGATTTTCATGGAATGTTTTGTATGTTGAAATAAAATATATATTTTCAATGTGCTTTTTGAATATTTATGCGGTCGTAGAAAAAATAATGTTCCTAATTCATGCGTAAAGTGTCTTTCCCGCCCTTGACTGCTTGCCCGAACTCCGCTTCGCGTCGTTCGGGTCAACGGCAGTCGCGTGCGGGAAAGTATCACTTTCCGCACTTGTTAGGAAAATAACTATTTCCCATTTTCGATCAGCATGTGAGATTCGATCATATCGTGTGATACATCGTCCTAATCAGGAAAAAAACACTGTTCAAAATATTCCAATATAGCGCCCATAAGGAAAACCAAGGTTGAGTGTTGTAACTCTGGCTGCAAGAACGACTCAAAAAATCCATCGACACATTTTTAGATTACTTGTGAAAACGTGTTTTCAGAAGGTCTTAGTTGACAACGTTTTTATATTTTTTATTGGTTTTCGTTTGAGAAAATAAAATCTAAAATTAAAATTTTCCGTTTTTATCCAATAATACGGAAAATTAAAAATGACTCATCAAATTTTCTTTCACATAATTGTTCAGCGTGAAACTTTGTCCTCATAAAAATTTTTTTTAGACATGGTGGTATTTTATAATCAAAAGTCTCATCTAATTTAACAGACCTTTTATCTCTTATAATAACTGAGATACCCATGGTGGAGTTCCAAATACGGGCACCAGGTATGAGAAGTCGGAATTCCGAGATATCAATGGACCAAGCTATAGAGGTTTTATCCCCCACATAATAAAAGACGCGAATGGGCCTGTACTAATTTTTATAAGATAGTTCAGTTTTCGCCCGAGCAGAATCGCTTTGTGGAATTTTTTAAACATGCAATAGTAAAAAAAAAATTATACCTTTTTTGGTTTTCTGGAAATATCCTTCTTATAAAGAGTAGAATTGGCCATTTGCGTCTTTTATTTTGTTTGAAAAGAGCCTCTTATTTTCAACTACAGCTTGGCCTACAAGTTGGAAAATTAAAAATAAAATTGGTGTGGCCCTTTGACACCTCCGTAAAAACAAATTAACTCGAAAGCTGTGGAGACAGAACATTTGAAATGTATAACTGAGCTCTTTCGAACCGTACTTTATTTGTCGTCTATTCTTCCAGCTGAAATACTCCACTGTTCTTACATATCCGAAAACAGATTTCTCAATCATAAATCCAGTCAGCGTTCGATATGTTCCGCACAGAAAGAGTATCGAACAAGGTTCCTAGCTCTTTCAAAAGCCTGTCATATATTTCCCGAACTTCAGTCAATTGGCTCAAGGGTGTTCCCTTTTATATCACAAAAGATTGACCACGAAATATAAGCACCTTTCACATTCCCGTTATCGTTCCGTTCGGTAAACTTTGATGTTGGGAATATGAATCCTTCTTGATTTCATCTATAGTTGACACTGACATCATCCGTTCTGTGAGGTCCAAAGGGAACTTAAAACTCAATTCGCCTTTGCAAAAAAGTGCCGTGGCGTTTTCTAAACTAGTTTCCGCGCGCTCCACCGCTCTTTTGTGCTGTGCTTCGACGTTTCGCGAGTGTCTTTTCACGCAAGAAATAACAACGAATACCATCGAAAATATCGTTAAGACTACTACACAAATTAAACCTACCAAGAGGATGATCTTGTCTCTCGGCAGTTTGGGGTCGGAACCATTTTTTGCTTCACAAGTCGTATGTCTTTTAGTCGAAGACTGGACAGTTTTTTGCCGATTTGGGATACTTAGCGAAAACCAAAAGAACCAGACGTTTTAAACTAGGACGTTCTGAAGGCACCTTTTTTAGAAGGAATCTGAATATGTTTCCAAATGTTCTAAGGCTATCTTGATGTCATTCAACTTGTTGTTGTTTTTTCTCAAAGGCGCCATATTGAATTTCTGAAGGGTATTATTTTTCCCTGATTGGAACGATGTATCACACATTTCGATCGAATCTTACATGCCTACAATTTTATTAAACGAACTAAACTTTGACAGTTCAATTGAAATTGGATCTGGAACGTTCACATTTCCGTCAAGCTGACTTAAAAACTGAGATTTTGAATTAAGAACGGCATGATAATCTGTTTATTTTTCTTATACCAAACAAAGTTATAGAAGGTGCTCAAAAACTCCACTTTCCTCTTCTAAACACAATTCTACTCGTTTCTTCAGATCATGAATAGCTCGCTCGATATATCCCGTCTTCTTATCTTACTCTTGAATATGGTGTTAGTTCTTCTCAGCTCATCAAATCGATGTGTACGGTTTTGAATCATTGATCTGAATGCCGATACACAGTGCATTTATGATGCATTCATCATATAGCGCTTTTCAAGGAGACATAAAAATCATAAAGCAAATAGCAACAAATAACCCGATTCTATTCTCCTCAATTGATGAAATCATTTCCAATAAACACCAGACAATGATTAGGAGTGAAAATCATCCAAATCAAGTAGAATCCAAAGAAGATAAGAAACATGCTAGTATAAGTTACTAGGGAAGACTATCTGAAAATATTGAAAACTATTCTTCCAAATTTAACATATTGACCTCATAAACTAGTAAGAGTATGACTCATACCGGACAATACCTGAACTTCGAATCGAACCATCATGGTGCTACAAAGAGAGGGGTTGTTCGATCGCTGGTGGACCGTGCCTACAACCTATGTAACACAGATAAAAGCCTTACCATCGAATTGGACAATATCAAGAAAGATCTGCGACGAAATGGGTACCCCAAAAAACATATAGAAGAGGTTCTAGCCCGCAGGGGGGATAAGAACAAGAAACCAGATGAGCCAACACAAGCCACCCTGTGCGTTCCGTATGTTAGAGGTCTATCGGAAAGAATAAAGCGAAATGGGTCGAAATACAAAATACGAACATGTTTCAAGTCAGGTAACACTATTCGCAGCCATCTCACAAAGACCAGACCACGTAACGCTGACATTGACTCCAAAAACTGCATCTACCGCATCCCTTGTGAATGCGGCGAAGCTTATCTTGGAGAAACTAAGAGACCACTTAGCGTTAGACTCGCTGAACACAAGAGAAACACTCAACGAGGAGGAACATCAAAGTCAGGAATAGCGGATCATGTTTGGACGACCCAACACAACATAAAATGGACTGAAGCTGAAGTCATCCATAAAGAAGAGGGCTGGTATAGAAGGAAGTTTAAAGAGAGTGCATATATTATGAACAACAAAGTCTTTAGTCAAGCTAGCATAGAAATCCGTAATGTGTGGAAACCCTTAATTAAAATTGAAAATTTGTGGCATGGATCAATTGAAATAGCGATAAGAATTAACAATGCTGTACCGGAGGGACCTGGCACTGTAATTAACAAGCTTACCTGAATACCGCCAAACTACCCCTAGGCTAATGACACAAAATTATCCACAGCATATATAAGAAGTATCCTTGAGATTGTCGCATTATACACTTGATAACGACTGTAGATTTTAACAGTTGAAACGTCGTGATTAAAAATTGCAGAGAATTGAATTTTTCTTTGTTCTTTTTTAGACAATGAGAGTCCAGAATAACCTTACTCATAGTAAGAGTAATTTAGGAAACATGCTATTCACCGCAAAACCCGAAAAAGATAAGTGGAAAATATCAGGTACCTTTATGCATACTGGAATATGGTGATTGTCCAGCAGCTTATATAGGCCAAACGGGCAGAAATGTTGAAATGAGGTACCGTGAGCATGTGTTTTCAGATGAAAAATCGGCTATTTATGGACATTTACAAGAAACGAATCATACAATAAACAAAAATAACATGAAAATCCTCCATAGGTCCAATAAAGGAAGAGAAATGAACTTATTGGTATCATTGGAAATCAATAATCTGATTGAAAACCCTGATTTTTAAACACTTAATGACCAATTAGAATTATGTAACTGTTCTCTTTTGAATTTGTGAATTTTAATAACATGGTTGGACCCACTGGTATTTGGATACCTTCCTGTTATTTTTCTATCATAGTTTTACATATCAGGTAGATTTCAGGTACTTTCCCATCTATTTTTGGAACATCAGTTGATTCGGGACACATACATGTAATTTAAACATAATTTTTTATTATTGCTTTCTTGGGTATATGCATATTCAAGAATCTAAGGTTATTTTATAGTTACTTAATAGTTACTTGAGAATGGTGTAAAAGCCGAAACCGGTCGTAATTAATTAAGTCAAATGATATTCTTTCTTCTTCTACTTCAACGTGCATTTCCACAAAATAAATAAATCATCAATCGAACAAGTGTAATGAACCACAAATCTACAAAACTCCACCCGTCGACCAGCATCTCCGGATGGAGCACTTGGCTGATGTGGATTTTGAATGGACGATATATGTGTTTCTCAAGCATTATCCACACCACTTGATGCGATATGCCAAGATTTGTTGCAACTTTTCGTGTGAAAACAAAACGATTATCTTGAATCTAAAGGAGAAAGATTCGAATCTTAGTTGATTTTTTTTTCTTCTATTTCTCTCGTCGCTTGTGAAACTGCTGTCTCAACTATATTCTCTCTATCGTTGTACCTTCGTCTAGGCTTCAGGAATGAACTATAATCGGCTAAATTTCTATGGAGCAATAGAAAATAATTTTGAGCTGGTTGCTCTTTCTCTGGATACTGCTGGAGATACGATTCTGAATTAATTTGCGCATTTTGATGACAGGCGGGATAAATCTAAAGCATATCACGTTTTCCTCCATTTGAAAATGGCAATCTTGTAGATAAACTTGAAAGAATTCAAAAGTTTCGCTCGAATATTAAACTGAACTGTCAAAATTTAGTATGTTAAACAAAATTGTTGGCGTTCTTTCCAAAGCACTCATCCCGAAAACGATTTTTCCTATTTTCGATCAGCATGTGAGATTCGATCATAACCTGTGATACATGGTCATCATCATGAAAAAAATACTGTTCAAAAGAATCCAATATAGCGCCCTTAAGGAAAACCAAAGTTGAGTGTTGTAACTCTGGCTGCAAGAACGTCTTAAAAAATCTATCGACACATTTATAGATTACTTGTGAAAACGTGTTTTCAGAAGGTTGAAAACGTCTGTATTTTTTTATTGGTTTTCGTTTGAGAAAATAAAAACTAAATTAAAAATTTTCCGTTTTTATCCAATAATACGGAAAATTAAAAATAATTCATCAAATTTTCTTTCACATAATTGTTCAGCGTGAAAACTCGCAAGTTTGTCCTGATTCAACAGACCTTTTTTCTCTTATAATAACTGAGATACCCATGGTGGAGTTCCAAATACGGGCACCAGGTATGAGAAGTCGAGATATCAATAGACCAAGCTATAGAGGTTTTATCCTCCACAAAATAAAAGACGCGAATGGGCCTGCACTAATTTTTATAAGATAGTTCATTAACCCATTAGCGCTTACAGTCACCATATGGACCCAGCTGTAAAGGTATAGTTTAATACAATAAACGTATAATAAAATAGGCAACCAACATTACGTTTACCGCATGAACACTTAATTTAGACTTGTCTGGACCCGCGTTGATGAATACTCATCAGTTGTTTATTAGATTTCTCAAGCGACGGAAGTTAGAAATTCGTATTGTGGTAAAAAGTGTTTGATAATGGACATCCGATTGGTGTAAGTATGTTATCAGTACCTTTTTTTCGGAATATTAGGATCAAATCAATTTTACATATTTTAAAAGATCTTCAAATATCACTTAATGTATATATTTTTGTATCAAGATTACAAGTAACAGTTAAAAATTAGTGTAAATATTGCTGTACCCATATGGACCCACTAGGCGGTTATGTAGTCAAAATTTATATTTTTATAATTTCAGTGGACTGACACTAAAGGAAGCTATAGATTTGGCATATGACGAAAATGATGTAACAGACATTTTTTTTTGAGCCGCCTGAATCAAATTTCCTTACGGATGAGGACTCAGGTGACGAAGACGAAGGTGGTAACCCGGATAACATGAATGCTCGTCAACTTCGTGCTGGTGCGGAAGTTGTATTTGCAGACTCTGAACGTCTAGGAGTTGTACAGTCAGACCTAGAAGCAAGTTATGATGACAACGAGTTGCAAAACGTAAATAGCCAAATAAAAACTGATGCAAATCGCCGCCTGGCAATTTCTCTGCCAGAATCTACAACTTTTATTGACGGAGACCTTCATTATACGCCGCGCAACTTTCCAAAAGGGGATTACAATAAATTTTCAGAGATGAGTTGTGTGCAACTGTTTGAATTGTTTTCTACTGATGAGTTGCTAGAAATGATAGTTTCTGAAACAGGAAAATATGCTCAACTTATAAATCAACCGAACCCTAACGTGACTCTTTCTGAATTGAAAGTATTTATTGCAATTCTCTTAGTAAGCGGCTACAATAAGCCACCATCTAAAAGAAGCTACTGGGAAAGAAGCCCTGATATGCAAAATATTCTGATGCCATGAGATGGGACAGGTTTCTACAAATTTGCCGTTTTATTCATTTTGCAGACAATAACAATATAGAAAGAAATGACCAAATGTACAAACTCACTTACAGATATGCTCAAAAAATCGTTCTTAGAGCATTTTGTCCCAGAAGAAAATATTGCTTACGATGAATCCATGATACGCTACTTTGGGCATCATGGATGCAAACAGTTTATCAGAGGAAAGCCTGTAAGATTTGGCTATAAGGTGTGGTGTATGAATACACCTAGTGGATATTTGATAAACTTTGAAGTATATCAGGGAAAAAACCCTAGATCTAATGAGGAATACCAAAAAAATTCGGAAAAGCTACAGCTCCCATGGTACAGATGATCGAAGAATTGGGTGACAAAGGATCTCTCAGATACAAGTTTTTCGTTGATAATTTATTTACCAGTAGAAACTTGTTAAGTACTCTAAAAACTAATGGGTACGAGGTTACGGGTACTGTGAGGGATAATAGAATTCCTAGAAATTGCCCACTTGTTTCTAAAAAGACGATGGAACAGAGGGCCCGGGGAGAATATTGTTCGACATTGAATAAGGAGACTGGTATTCAATACGTTCGTTGGAGGGACAACAAGGTAGTAACAGTAGTAACAGCAAGCACATGTTTTGGTGTTCAGCCGGTCAAAAATGTAGAAAGATATTCTAAAAAAGATAGCAAGACTATACAAGTACCTAGGCCATATCTTCTTTCGCAATATAATAACAGCATGGGAGGAACAGATCTCATGGACAGTAATATATCTTGGTAAGATATGAAGAGCAATATTTCTATAAACGAAAATATATGGGTAATTTTTTTGCAGTTATCGAGTCGGCATACGTTCTAAAAAATGGTACTGGCCAATATTTACTTACCTCATCGACGCAGCTCTCCAAAATGCTTGGACGATATGTCGGAAATCAGGAAAGAATATCAGCCACTTAGAGTTTAGAAGAAGTATTTGTCATGTGAGAGTATATCTATACAAACTGTTTACAAAATATTTACAATCCATTCAATTTTCAGACCTACTTAACGACATATAAAATCCCCGCTAAAAGAACTGGAAAAGTAGGTAGAGCAGCGGGAAGTGATTTTCGAGTGTCTGATTGCGTCAGATTTGACCGCAAGGATCATTGGATTTCCTCTGTACCTGAGGACAAAAGAAATAGGTGCGCCATGCCAGCTTGCAGTTCAAAAGGGCGTACAATGTGCGAAAAATGCAACGTTGGGCTTTGTATTTCATGTTTTAAACTATTTCATACAAATGGGACAAATTAATAAATTTTTTCCATATTTGATCTTGGGGAACGCCTAGTGGTCCCATATGGGACCACCATTTTTTTTTCCAAAAAAAAACATTTTTCTTTATTTTTGCTTCAATTTAATAAAAATAAGTTGTTTTAGCACAGTTTTCAATAAAATTATTGCATACATAGCGAATTTTCTTTTATCGGCGCTAATGGGTTAATGAATCCCCCATCAGTTTTCGCCCGAGCAGAATCGCTTTGTGGAATTTTTTAAACATGCAATAGTGAAAAAAATTACATCTTTTTTGGTTTCCTGGAAATATCTTTCTTATAAAGAGTAGAATTGACCATTTGCGTCTTTTATTTTGTTTGAAAAGAGACTCTTATTTTCAACTACAGCTTGGCCTACAAGTTGGAATATTAAAAATGAAATTGGTGTGGCCCTTTGACACCTCCGTAAAAACAAATTAACACAAAAGCTGTGGAGACAGAACATTTGAAATGTATAACTGAGCTCTTTCGAACCGTACTTTATTTGTCGTCTATTCTTCCAGCTGAAATACTCCACTGTTCTTACATATCCGAAAACAGTTTTCTCAATCCTAAATCCAGTTAGCGTTCGATATGTTCCACACAGAAAGAGTATCGAACAAGGTTCCTAGCTCTTTCAAAAGCCTGTCATATATTTCCCGAACTTCAGTCAATTGGCTCAAGGGTGTTCCCTTTTATATCACAAAAGATTGACCACGAAATATAAGCAACTTTCAGATTCCCGTTATCGTCCCGTTCGGTAAACTTTGTTGTTGGGAATGTGAATCCTTCTTGATGTCATCTATAGTTGACACTGACATCCTCCGTTCTGTGAGGTCCAAAGGGAACTTAAAACTCAATTCGCCTTTGCAAAAAAGTGCCGTGGCGTTTTCTAAACTGTTTTCCGCGCGCTCCACCGCTCTTTTGTGCTGAGCTTCGACGTTTCGCGAGTGTCTTTTCACGCAAGAAATAACAACGAATACCGTGGAACATATTGTAAAGACTACGATACAAATTAAACCGACCAAGAGGCTGATCTTGTCACTCGACAGTTTGGGGTCGGAACCGTTTTTCGCTTTACAAGTCGTTACGTCTTCTAGTCGAAGACTGGACAGTTTTTTGCCGATTAGAATACTAGGCGAGGCACATACTGCGTTTGTGAATAAACGCGTCCTGTTGATTCGAAATAGAATCGAAGTGATATGACATAAACTACAAGACCACGGGTTTCCTGTGAGATTCACAACTTTCATGCTTTCCAGTCTGATGAGCACGCTGTCATTCAGACCTTGTAATTCATTGTAAGATAGGTCTAACTCCCTTATTTGCTTAGGGAACGCCTGTGCACCCAAACTCCTTAAACTATTCCTAGATATATTCAATTTCTTTATTCTATCGGGTATAAATCGATCGGGAAGGACTTGGAGTTTCATGTGAGCAATTTCCAAATGCCAGACGCGATATAAAGTCTGCAGAATCACTTTTATTAGCTCAAATGAGAAGTTATTCCCACTGATCACCAGTCTTTGAAGCGAATCCGCGATGTGGGTCAAAGCAGAACTCTCTAGTTTGCCGAGTTTATTATAACTAATATCCAGTTCGATCAAACTAGTTAGATTGAAGAAGGCAGTTTCGGTAATTTTAGCTAAGCGATTCCTTGCCAAACACAATAATCTCAGTTGTTGTTGGTTGACGAAACTTTTTTCCAGAATGACCGGCAATAAATTTCCGTCCAGTTTAAGGATGTGCAGTCGATGTAGGTCCTGAAATTCGTCCTCGGCTAAGAATTGAATCTGATTGTTCCCGAGATCCAGATGTGAAAGATAAGGCAGCAAATGGTAGAGTTGAGTGTTTATTCTTTTCAGGCCACATCCTCGGAGTTCAAGTACGCGAAGATCCTGAAAGAAAAATAAAATAATGAGCGGGGCAATTTCAGAAATTAATGGGTGTTATAAAGGACTGCAGGTCGTAATGAATCAAGTTCAGTATTTCGTGACCCGGTCGTATATCCTTGGATTTTGATTCACCTCGATTAATTATCCGCAGACCATTTGAATAATTTGCAAAAGCACTTTCTGAATTTTTGTAATTGAAAGCGCTAATGCAATCACAGTAAGTGGAAAATATCAACCTATCAATAATCTATAATAATTCTAATAATGATAATATGAATACTCTTCAGTTTCTTTTTATGTACAATATTTTTTAATATTATATAAATCTTCATTTTTGAAACGGCAAAGTTCATCTGTGAAGACCGGGGTTTGTACGCTGTCTTCCGCCTAACCCAAAGACGTAGTAATTCAAACGTGATCTTCATCTAAACCTCTCCATTGTCGTATCAAATTTAGGATAAATTGTGATATTTTCGAATTTGAGAAGATAAAGGTGAACACACAATATCCCTCTTAAATTGTAATTTATTATTCGATCCAGAAATTCTTTTTTTTCAACAGATGGAGCATCAAATAAAGATTCAAAATGAAATTAAAATACTTTCTAATGTGTGTTGCCAAAATTTTATGAAACAGTAATAATTATTAACTGAAAAATAGCATACATAAAATTTTAATTACTTTATCGAAATATATCGGATATTTTTTGTGTGAAATATTATAATTCACAATGATCCATTAGACCACCATTACTATTATTACTATTATTAGTTTGGAAACTTGAAAAAGAAAAATTAACCAACAGCCATTCATATTACTGTAAATCTTTGTTTCTTTTGAATAGGCTTCAAGTTCATACCAAAAAATCTTATTTTTAATAGCAGAGTTCGAGAGTAATATCAATACAGTTGAAAAAAAAACGGAACCACTCGAATTTACCCGGTCACTAGTGAAATTTACTGCACAGCAAGCCAACTAGCGGAGAAGTATGGCTTGTAATGATATAAATTTTTCGTGTTATTGAACTTAAACCTATTTGAAATCATCACAAATCTAGTCACGTGGTCAAATTTTATTTCAAATGCTACACAAACTATTGGTTTTTTAGTCTATTTTGGACTCATTTCCGAAACGTCAACGTTTTTTGGTTAATTTGAAATTTATTTGATTTTTTCAGATAGGCAAATTCAGAATACGATACGTTACTGACAAAATTAAATAACTGTTTACAAGACTGGTCTTCTAAACGCAGCAACTTATTGGGGCAAATCAGTCATTGCCCTTCTATACTTGTACATATTCCTTGAATTAAATTTTTTTCATTTTCTGAATTTGGAAGGTTTAAATTCCCAAAAACCTTTGTCAAGGAACGCATAGTCTCCAGATTTGATTCAGAATAATTTTTCAGCTGGATTATACACTTACAAACATAGGACAAAAACCGTTTTGAATGGTATGGGCACATGAAATTGAAAATTTCAAATGGCGTGGGGTCAAGTGACATATCGTTGAATAGAAAATAAATTTTCTTGTCCACGATCTGAATTTTTTTGGATTTTTTTGTTAATAATTTTTTCACCATATGCACTCGAAATATCAAGTATGAGTGCGGATCTGACTAATATATTTTAATTTCATATTTTGAGCTATAGGGATACTCGACTACAAACCATTCAGCATACTGCTTGTCCGAAATTGATATACAGTGTGATACGAACGTTAGGTGATGACAAAATTTGCGAAAAAACGTTTGTTTCATATTTCACCATGTAATTAAAAATTTCGTAATTGAAATTTTCTAATTTTTTGTCATTACTCTTAGTTTGGGTACACAATTATAACGTCGAACAGTATTGGCTTTACTATGACCACTTTTCCAGATACAAAGGGTAATATATTTTAAGAATGACTTTTTTTCACATGGTTTCCACAATAAACCGACTCCATGGTACACGAGAAATTAAAACAAACAACAAATAATTGATTAACAAGAACAACAGTAGGTAGGTACCTAATTATCATTTATATTGGTATTAGGATCTACAACAAATTGCCTATTGCAATGAGGGAATCGGATAATTATAATTCCTTCATAAAAAAGATAAAAGATTCACTAATTCAAAAACCCTACTACAACCATCAAGAATATGGATGATTCCTCTATTTAACCATTATATCTATCTAACCATCCAACTACTCTTGAAAATCACTCCATTTCTTCTATTTCATTCATTAATGTATAAAATCATATCAATTTAACTTTACCCAACCGCGATCTTATTTGATTACCGACTTACATTTATATGTATATGTGCTTTTTCTTGTGGCTTTACTGCTGTTTGTTGTGAGTAATAATCTTGTTTGTCATTTATTATATAGATATATTTATCCAATTAATTATTCTAGAACCATTAACCTGTGGTTAATATTAGTCACTAGGAACTATATTGACGAAACGATGTTTACTTTTTTTAATTAATTATAGGTATAATATCATTGTTACTTCAAGCCAATTGTTATATGTATATATTTTGTATTTTATTTAGTTAAGCTTTGTCAATGAGATCTGTAATCTTTGTACAATAAAGCACAGTCAAACAATCAATCAATCAATCAGTCTATTATTTCTGGACCACAATGAATATTTTCGGGTGATAATCTCTCAGCAGCAACGGTAATGTCATTCAATGAAGAAGTAGATGGATATTTCACGTTTTCTTCGTATCAAGGATATTTTAGAAACCACAACATACTTGCCACATGGGCGCATGTACCCAAAGTTCGAGCCCCGGACTTACACGTGCAATAATAGTGAAAAGTTAGGAGCATGTAAATGATTTAGTAATGCACATATTACCCGGTGTATCCAGTGTATCTCAAAAATTGGTCATAGCAAAGCCAATACTGATCGATATTATAATAGTGTACTCAAACTAGGAGTAATGACAAAAAATTGAAAAATTTCAAGGACGAAATTTTTAATTACATCGTGAAATATGAACCAAATGCTTTTTCACAAATTTTGTCATCACCTTGCTTTTGGGTCACACTGTATATCGATTTCGGACAAGTAGTGTACTGAATATTTCGTAGTAAAATATCCCCTAAAGTTCAAAATATGAATTAAAAAAATATACCAAATGTCACCAAAAACGACGAACATTTTAGTGTGATACTTGGTTTGATCATATTTTCATTTTATAGGGTTGAACAAGAATGTCATTTTGAATAATGCTTGACTCACCCCGTAACTAAAAATATTTTTTCTACTCCCGTATGTGAATTACTAACGTCACACATCGATAAAAATGTGTAAAGCTTCATTTCACGAATCGGTGTGTGAAGTGCCATGCTTTTCTTATGGGATTTATTTCACGCACCGGTGCCATAAGAGTCAATACAAATTCAAACACCGGTCGCTGGTCTAGGTAGCGGTGGCGAGAGAAATTGACAAATATGACAGTTCCCGCAGAGTGAAGTTCAGAGTTACATCAGTTAATAGACCGTAAATAGTAATTAATCACCCTCTGAATTAATAAATAGTACGACGAAATTTTGATTTAAACCGATTAGCCGTGTATTTCAAGCAAATTCCTGATGGACAGCATTGAAGTACTCCCATCAACTCCTCCAAATATAACGTTAGCAGCCAGTGAAGCAAGTTCATCGTTATTGCCACAAAAATCGTTGGGAATTTACGAAAACACTTTGGAAAAGTGTATGCAATGGCGCAATACAAACAACGTCCAATCATTCTCCGAAAGGGTAATATCAGCCTACCTTTCTGAATTATCAACAAAGGTTAAATCTTCTACCTTATGGAGTCACTACTCAATGTTGAAAAGCACCCTTAGTGTTAAGTACAACGTACAAATTAGTGATTGTCCGAAAGTTCGCGCTTTCTTGAAACGGAAAAACGAGGGACACATTCCTAAAAAATCACGCGTTTTGGAAAAGGAACACGTATTAAAATTTCTCAAAGAGGCACCCGATGAAAATTTCCTTTAATTCAATCTCTAAGTAAAAGGTCGTAGAAAAAGTATAGTGTGCACCACGTTCGTGAAGACTTTTTTACGCTCGTGCGGATTGTGAAACTCGCCTGCGGCTCGTTCCACAAACTTCCACACTCGCGTAAAAAAGTATACTTCACGCACTAGATACACAATATACTATTCTCTAAGACAGTGCGTAAACTAAGCTTTTACGCACTGCTGACAGTGCGTAAAGTGATACTTTTTCGCACAAGTGCGTAAAAAAATCACCTGTGCGTAAAATCATCAACTGTGCGTAAAGTAATTTTTTAAACACTTCATACGTTTATGCATTTTTGAAAAATACAGTATTTTGCATCAAATATAACTCGGAATTATTTGATAATACGACGACAATTATTTATATCATTAAACATTCAAATTAATGATATAATTGCTACAATTTGGTAATATAATAACTGTAGTAGAAAAAACTTTGTATGAAACAGTTTCGTAAAGGGCTTTCATGTACTCGCGTGTTTGTTGAACTTGGCTGCGCCTCTTTCAACAAACTTCACGCTCATACAAAAAAGACCTACTTTACGAACTTGTATCATAAATAGCTATTGAATGGTATTACCGATTCCACTTTTTCTAGTTTTTGAAAGAAAATACATAGCATTTACTCGAAAGATGGCGCTGGGGCTCAACAACTTGAATGAAATTAGCAAGATATTGCGAAAAAAGCGGAAGCAGGTTTATACAAAGCTAAATGTTGGATGGACTGTAATCTCCTGAGTTTAAATGATAGTAAAACTAAATTCATAATATTCACCAATAGTTCAAAAACACAACCCAATCTGAAATCAATTGAATTTCACGAAAGGTGTGATCTGACCAACTGTGGCTGTAAAAACACAATTCAAAACACTACAGAAATCGAATATTTTGTAGTTATTATCAGTGAAACGCTCAGATGGGATAACCATTCAGAATATTTGAATGGCAAACTGAGAAAACTGGTATTTGCATTTTATAAACTTAAGGATATGGGGAGCTGCATATAATAATCAAATACGCAGAAATGGATTTTGAAAGTAATACTAAGAAAAAGGCGCTGATTCTCCACCGATCAACTCTTCATAGAAAGTAAAATGCATGACTTAACAAATTTATATATTTTCGATATCGTGAAATTTATTTACAAATATAGAATGCAACATCAAGAAATTTCCCACAGTCACAGTACAAGACAAAAACTACTCAAATTTTTTCAAATAATACTCATCCTAATTCTACCCTCTATAAAAAGTCCATAGCATACGTTGACCCTGAAATATATAATTCCATCCCAGAGACCATCAAAAACATTCACAACTACAAATTATTTTGCAGAGAGATGGTATCCTTCATTTTTCTATATTCTAGAACTCTTGAAGTATACTTCTACAATAAAATTAAAATATATTATTCTTATTTTCTCAGTTTCTCATGATTTATGTTTAGTTTTTGTATAATTTTTGTGTATTCTTTCTTGTACTCATATTATCTACCAAATGTTCGTTAAATTTTTGTTAATTAGTGTCGTGCATTATTCAGGCACAAAACGGCCTCTACCTGAGATCAGGTGCACTGAATTTGTTAAAACTATATTATATGAAAAAAATATTATCAACTCATTAAACAATCGATAAACAATAAATAGACAAGGAGATCCACATGGATGAAGGATATTATTCGTTTTCAGTGACAATATGAATGTTAATTTGAATAAGTCACTTTGTAACAGTGACCTTGATCTGGTACGTGATTTACAACCAACCCTTTTTCATTACATCGGAAAATTAAACAACCAGATATCCTAGAGTTTCCTATGCTGTCATTGCAGAGTGCGAATCGCCCAGTAAACAAGTCAATGCAACGAAAACGCGACAAAAAGCGGATAGGTGCAAAAATTCTCTGGCAAGGAAATCGATAGAAAGAGCGCACAGAAGGCTTTTATGTGAAGTGTTTGTAGAAAACCCACTGTCGAAATTGTTACATGTCATTTGAGAGTTTGGTGGGCTATCGAAGTGAGGTAATGTTTATTCTATCAGAATCTCGACCAATCTTTGTATTCTGCAAATATGTTTTCACATCACCGTTCCATTCTCCTAATAGAAACAGCTTTAATAATATTAAGGATTTTCATGCATAGTAATGCCATGCTTTGAGACTGTCTGAGTCAGAATTTTCGTTTTTAGAGATGCCCAAAGAATAGTGTATTATATAACAAAGGACTAAAGTGAATGTTTTAATCCCGCACGTGATGTTTATTATTTATGATATTATTAATCAAGTAAGCGATAAAATATCTCTTTAGTCCTGAAGCACATACGCTATTTTTTGCACTTCCCAGTATTATAACTTTCAGCATTGATACAATTAATAATTTTGATGAGTTATATAAACACGGTACTTATATTACTCATTAGGTAATGTTATAGCAACAGTGTCAACAATATTTTTCAATTCAGTGACATTTCAATTGATGTTGACGAATAATCGCTCATTTAGTTTCATCAATTGTAATAATATTAGTTTCACTCGTTCACAATGTTAATTCAATCAATAAAGATGTATTATGGAATATTTCCTAATTTTTGTCCTAGTTATTAATAGTGTAGCTGCGGTAAAGTTTGATTTTTACTTTATGTCCCTAGGGATTTGAAATGCAACTTTATCTTCCTAGGGATTGAAAGATACATTTTAGTCCGTTATACGGGACCAAAGTTGGCACAGTAGACCCGGAAGTGCAAAAATAATAATAAACACCTTTTCTGAGGGCGGGGATAAGCGCCCGCCTGGAAACCGAAAGGTTTCCGGTTCGGTTCGGATGTGAAAGTCTTCGATCCTCTTGAAATTTTCAGAATTCACTAATTCGACCATTCTGAATCGATTGGTGTTCGCAGGATTGCCCTATCTCTAAACGTTCTCGAATTGAAAAGTTCAACTCGAGTTGAAAGAGTTGTTTTTCCTGTCAATCTCTGCAATTTGGAACTTTTGTTCCTCATTTTTTGATAAATTTTATAACTAAGCGTTTACGAATCATACATTTTCGAAATCAGCGTGAAATTATACGTATATAGTGCGAATTTCAAATAGATCTGCTGTATTTTTCGCGATTTTTACGGGTCTAACCCTTGCAACTTTTTTCGGGTGAATTTTTTTTTTCGATGCTCTTGAAATTTTCAGGATTCACTAATTCGACCATTCTGAATCGATTGGTGTTCGCAGGATTGCCCAACGTTCTCGAATTGAAAAGTTCAACTCGAGTTGAAAGAGTTGTTTTTCCTGTCAATCTCTGCAATTTGGAACTTTTGTTCCTCATTTTTTGATACATTTTATAACTAAGCGTTTACGAATCATACATTTTCGAAATCATCGTGAAGTTATACGTTAATAGTGCGAATTTCAAATACTGCTGATTTTATATTTTTCGCGATTTTTACGGGTCTACCCCTTGCAACTTTTTTCAGGTGAATCATTTTTTTTTCGATGCTCTTGAAATTTTCAGGATTCACTAATTCGACCATCTTGAATCGATTGGCGTTCGCAGAATTGCTCTACCTCTAACCGTCGAATTGAAAAGTTCAAATCGAGTTGAAAGGGTTGTTTAACCTGTCAATCTCCGCAATTTCGAATCTTTTACGATATGTTCCCATTTTTGGCTAAATTTTATACCTGAGCGTTGATGAACTCGTGTCGGCTGGGAATAATCCTCCACGATTCAATGTTGCGTTAATAATTAACAGTGCTGCTTCTAAGGTGGCGCATGGAGTTAGTAACAAGGCCTATAAAGAACATATTACTAATGACCACAGCAGTCGATGTCAAAACACAAAACACCAAAGAAAAAAAACACCTCTTCTGAGTTGAATATGGAAACGATTATGTAATTTAAGCAAACTGGAGGCTATTGGTTATTGCCCACACAATGGAGGATACCCATCACCGACTAAATGGATAATAAGGATGGAACACTCCATTTTTAAATTCAAGTGTATTTCGTTGTGAACCAGAATAGTGTATTTCACTACGAGTTCAGAAAATATGCTTTTTCCGTGCGTTTGCGACATGTTCCCGTGGAAAGCCACATATTGTTAAGAAACATTTATTTTCAATGATGAAGAAACAAAAACATGTATCATTAATTGAAATATTTATGGTACAAAAATATCCAGAATTTGCCACAAAACAAGCGTTATTCACCCTGTTGGTAAGGAAATATTCAAACAATTTGCGATTTCTAGAGAACTGTCAACAACATATTATTTAATTTTGACATGTAAATAGGCAGCTATAATGACACCAGCGCACGGAAAATTTTCAGTGCGGGTGCACGGAAAAAACACTTTTTCAGTATGCTGAATAAGCATGTAAATATAGTGTTTTCAGATAGGTATAATGAAAATAACTGTATTGTTTGGTGTACCTATTCCCTGATAATGGCATATGAATCATAGAGATTGAATGTGTTGACTAAATCATTTTAGTTTACAGTTATTGTCCTGATTTCACGAGTTTTTTTTTTTAATTTTAAGTTTTCCACTTGGCGAAGCTGGCAGGCGCCAATAAACTAAGGTAACCAGTAACTGTTCGAAATCCATCACATTTGCCCCATTGAGCCACCAAAACAAATCATCCCCGAACTCACACCTTTCACGTTAGTTCAGGTGGAATTCGGAACAGTCAGTCTATAGTACTCACATGATACACGAAGTATTGAGATGTATCCATTCATCTATTGGACAAGTTATGAATATCTCACACAGCGATTTTCAGCGGAATATTGTTTCTTTGAAAATTCGACTTTTGGAGGTAAGTGGCAACACTGTCCCATTTTTTGTTTGTGTCCATATAACTAGTGCATTCACATTTCAAATACGAACAATGTAAGCCAAGTAACACACCTATACCTATTGGTACAATATTGTGAACATATTATTGGCGAAATATTTAAAATGCAATATTTTAGAGAAAAAAAGTGAACATTCGGCGATATTGGTCCAATATTACTTGAATAAGATTGGCGAAATATTCTAGAAGCAGTATTGGTCTTCAAATATTCGGTGATATTGGTACAATATCGGTCGCTGGTACAATATTCTGACAATATTGGCAAAATATTCAAACGTTATACGAGGGCTGACAATAAAGTAAGGTCTCCAATTTTTTTTTTCATAGAAAATGACATTTATTTACAAAAAGCGATACACCGTTGGAAAGGCCAAGGTCTTGGCTACTTTTCTACATAATCGCCATTTTTTTCCAACACCTTGCGCATCCGCACGATGAACTTGTCTATGCCGGCAGAATACCACTCTCCGTCCGCCTCGCGCAGCCAGGTGTTGACCTCTTTCTGAACCTCCGCGTCACTATCAAACTTCTTCCCTCCGAGATGTTTTTTCAGGGCGGGGAACATGTGGTAGTCACTGGGGGCCACGTCGGGACTATAGGGAGGGTGATCGATGATTTCCCAGCCAAATGTCTTGAGCAGGTCAAGGGTAACGTTGGCTGTGTGCGGGCGCGCGTTGTCGTGGTGAAATTTCACTCCTTTGCTCAGCAATCCCGGGCGTTTGTTTTTTATGGCACGACGAAGCTTTTCCAGGGTCTCACAGTACCTTGCTGCATTGATAGTGGTTCCCCTTGGCATGAAATCCACCAACAATACCCCGTGGCGATCCCAAAACACCATAGCCATCACCTTGCCGGCTGACAGTGTCGCCTTAAACTTTTTGGGTTTCGGAGAATCGCTATGGCGCCATTGTTTGGACGACTCCTTTGTTTCGGGTGTGTAGTGATGAGCCCACGTTTCATCCCCCGTAACAAACCCTTCCAAAAAATCATCGCCTTCCTCTTCAAAACGGGCAACAACTTTGGTCGCACATTCCACGCGCCGCTTCATGTGGTCTTCGGTCAGCTGTTTCGGCACCCATCGGGCAGAAACTTTGTGGTACTGCAACTTGTTCACAAGGATATGACGGATTGTTTCGCTGCTACACACTCCTCCAAGCTTCTCTTCCAAGTCCCTAATTGTCGCACGGCGGTTTTTGAGCATTTCTGCCTCCACTGCTTGAACAATCGCATCCGAGACCGACGGTCGGCCACTTCTCTCCTCGTCGTGAACATTAGTGCGCCCGGAATTGAACTCGCAGCTCCACTTACGCACGTTTTTTATGTCCATACACTTTTCCCCGTAAACTTCAACTAGTTGACGATGGATTTCAATAGGTGTCACCTTTTTCGCACTCAAAAAACGTATTACAGAACGCAATTCGCACTTGGACGCTGACGCGAGTGGTACCTCCATCGTTGACGGCTGCTCAGCCAAGACTGAGCGGTCGGGGAAGCCTCACCCAGCAGCAAAGTGGTAGTGGGGGAACCAAGGAACACGGCGGTGTTGCCAGATTTCGCCTAGCGCGTGATCCGGCGAAGTTGCAGCGTTGGAGACCTTACTTTATTGTCAGCCCTCGTATTGTCGAGGAGTAAAATGTGAACATTTTGCGATATTGGTCGAATATTGTTTCAGACAGTTCAAAAATTGTATTGGTGAAAGACTCTTAATGCGATAATGACCTCAAAACATTTATCGATATTGGTACAATATCATTTGGATAAGTATATTGGTGGAAGTGAATATACCTTGGTGGATTATTAAATGCCCTTTAGTTGAAAAAGGTGACACCAGAGTCTGCCTTTTGATCGCCATAACCACTGAGTAAGCTGTCTTGAAAACAAGTAGCTTTTAGAAGACGTTCTGTATGTATAGCCACCTAGCGGATCATTATCCAGGTTTGATCATGATATAATTTCAATATTTTTCATTGAATATTAGGTCAATAATCAAAATTCATCTTAATCTAGATGTAGGAAACAATATGGAGACAATATTGTATTAACAATATCGGTTAAACCAATATTGACCCAATATTAATTAATAAGATTTTCTTGAATTTTGGCAAAATAATATTAAACCAATGTGTAATCACACTTGGATATACAATATAGTTTTTATTCCTAGAATCAATATGAGGAATATTGGGATTGCAATATTCATTTTAGATGTTGAAAACAATATGAACACAATAATGTTTTATCGATATTCGTTAATATCATTGAACAAATATTGAGCCAATATGAGTTTATATAATCTGTTGAATATAGTTGAAATGATTTTCAACCAATGTGCTACCAAACTTGGAAATACAATATAGTTTTATAGAACCGATATGACTGGAATATTGGGATTGCAATATTTATTCTAGATGTTGAAATAAATATGTAGACAATCTTGTATTATCGATATTGGTAGAAATTATTCAACCAATATTGAATCAATATTACAATGATTTTTGAATATTCACCCATATTGGACCAATATACTTTTTTCAATTAAATTATGTCTGTATTGGCCCATTATGAAACTAAGAGTCAGCCAATATAATGTGCTACCTGGGAAACAATGGTCAATACATACTTGACTCATGTCCACCTCGTGATCACCAATTTTTGCAACGCTATTGGTCGTCAGAACATAAACCTGACCAGACAGTCCAGACTTTGCAGAGTTGTATTCAGGTTGGTTGCATTACAATTATTAAAGTTTCGTTTTGTAGTTGCCGCTGCATTGATTTCTTTTGTGTTTTCAATTACATTATTGATTATTCACTTCGAATATTTGTTTACTGTAAAGTTTTGTGTTGGTTTCGGGTGATGTTGAACATTCGTTGGTTTTATTTCGCAACGTACCTACGTGTTGTGAGCATAATACGCCTCTGTTCTAGTTTAGCGTTCATGTGCTTTTGTTGACATCATCCGTATTTGCAATGTGAATACACTATAGTGCTAAATATAGCGTTGTGAGAGTGATACTATAGAATCACAAGTGGTACCCTTATTCGTAAAAAAGTACGCTGATAAATGTGATACCCAATGAGTTTTTGGGTACAATGAAAAACAACAACTTTTTTATCGATTATTCAAAACAAGAAACTGAAATGTCTATAGCAGATGATTATGAAAAGAAAGAGAAGCAAGTCGGAAGGATGGTGCAAACTCTTTAATGATTTATCTATTATTTTCTTGTAATTTCTTTATACGGTTATGTATGAAAATGTGTATGTATCTATCTATGTTTGTAGTGCTTTATCACTTGACATTTTTGTCCCTGAGAGCTTTTTATGGAGATACCACCTCTATGGTATAAATAGGTTAAACAGTTTCAGGTTAAACAGTTTCAGGTTAAACAGTTTCAGTTTAAATTGTACTTTTTGTGTTATATTTTGTGTTATGGTAAATAAATTATTATTATTATAATCATTAAATATTAGGAACATGATCGTGAAATAAAATTCATTTCCAGCATAGCTTTTGTAGTCGCGATGCAGTCATCTTAGAAAATAGCTCATGATTCACGTGTACAAATGCCTTTAAAGCACTCGCAACGTTAAAGACATTCTGCTTCGCGTCGTGCCCTTAAAATCGCTGCGCTTGCATTAAAGGTTGTCTTGTGTACTTTAATCATGATGACCAGTTTTTCAATTACTCCAAAATATTTCTGGTGTTATTTCTCAGAATATAACAATGTCACTTGGTTCAAGAACTCTATAATTGAAGTTCTTGCAAAAAGTATTTGATAGGAGTATTCAGATATGGCAGAGATGGTCGAAATTACCCCTTCCTAGCAGTGCCGTTGAAGTTAAAGGTCTTTCATATTTGACAGCCGGTGCGTTTCGAATTACAATATCTGACTGACAAAACGTTAATATTTGCCTATAAATGAACTGAAATTATTGTCAATCGTACAACCTTCAGCCTAACTAGTGCCTCGTACTTAGAGGTTTCCGTATTACCTGCCACTATTTATTCTTTCAATTTCTTAACGTCTGCCAAATATTCGTAATTTTTTTCAGTTAAGATTGATCATATCAGAATTTGCGTTCAAAAGTGATGTCCCCTCCATTTCAACTTATCCAATACATATTCCTAATTAAACTTCCGAGGCGATTGAGACCACTTCTTATTTTCCAAACCTCCAAGGATCTTTTGTTCTCTTCTCGAAAGAGTAAAATTTCGATATTTTTGAAGTTCCTGTGAAGAACTGTGAAGTGTTTGATAAGAACTCTGTCTGAATCAAATGGATGTCTCAAATTGTAATAATTGACGTGGTTCGCTCCTTTCTAATTATGTTTGCTTTGTCATGAAGGATACAAAATTTTTGAGTACTTTCTTGGAGAGGGACGTTGATGAATAAGACACTCATGGGATTGTTCACAATTGACGGAAATAAAAATATCATTATTTGGGGAAAGGTCCGAGATGAAACAAATATTTTTCTGAATGAAAGAACTAATATAGAGGGTCTTTCACACCAAAATGTTCACACAATTTCTAGTGTTTGTACAGTCAGAAGGTTTTGATTAGCGTTATAAGAATTTTAATATAATGTGCAAAAAATATGAAACGGTGCTTTTCTTTTCACTTTGGAAATATTAATTGGCTTATGAAATTCAGCTCACTTTGTGTGTGCATATGTAAAACAATGGTACAGTCTGGGAGCACATAAGCGTATATGGCATAATATTTATGAAGCCAACCATTTTCTGTGATAATTCACAGGGGCTTTCTTTTTTCCTTTCTGCTGAAGAAAGTACATTTGACTTAGAACAGAAAAGTCATATATACCGTGTGACACAGACTCATGGTAAACGCCCTTTTCTCCTTCATTTCTGTAGCTATATCTCTGAAATTTGGAACATTGAATATGCTCACTATAGGTCAATTTTTAACATTTTTGGAAAAAAAATCCATTTTTGTTTTTTCGGAAATGACATCAACTTTCGATCTTCAAATGGAACACCCTGTATATTATTACATTTTTGAAATCTGCATGATTTTCTGAATCCAATGATACCTCATAGATGATATTTTATTAGTCAGAACACCCATTTTATTTTTCGATCTGGAGAGCCATGAACTCCCTAAAATTATTCCAAATGATCAAGATAATGCTACACTATCGTAATTTCGATTTAAAAAGTATCGAAATACGTGTCAAAAGAGTAAAGAGTTTTTTTCAAATGGTACCATAATGGTACTCTGCCGTCATTCGAAACTACCATTCGAAAAAGTGGATATCATATTAGTGTATGGGGAATGTTGGCAAAATCCTGTTGGGGCTCAACAGCTGTACTCTGAAAGTTTTCCCGAACTACAATGTCCGGCTCGAAATTATTTCAAGTGTCTTGAAGAGCAGTTCAGAAGAGAGTCTGACGTTGGTACTGAGCATAATATTGTTTCTGAAGACATGGAGATAAATGTTCTAACGAGAGTGGAAATCGACAAAACAGTATCTCTTAGGGAGATCGCTTCCGAGTTGGATACCAGTCATGAAAATGTCAGAAGAATTTTGAAAAAGAATAAGTATCGATCGTATAAATATCAAATACATCAACATTTGTACGATGACGATAGTAGTAGAAGGATGGAATATTGCAGGTGGTACTACGCAATAATGTACAGCAAAATAATGAGTTCCTGAAAACAATTGTATTCTCCTATGAGTCAAGATTCACCAATCTTGTTTTATTCAACAAACAAAATACTCGATCTTGGGCACAAGAGAATCAGCATTTATTTAGGAAGGGGAATTTCCAAGAACATTTTGGATTCAATGTGGCTGAGAGTAGTTGGAGATCAAATAATTGGTTCTATAATATTTGATGGACCATTGAATGGTGGTAGATACCTAAGTTTTCTCAGAAATTATTATTTAGAAGATATAAAGCTAAATCTGGAAAATCGACTGTCCTTTCAGCAAGATGGTGCACCTCCGCACAATAGTATAGGATCCTGACGGATTACCTTCGTGACCGATTTGGGGAAAAGTGGACCGGGACACATGGTCCTGTTAGGAGGACTGCAAGATCAACTGACTTAACTCCTTTAGATTTTTTTTTGGGTTCACTTGAAAAATATCGTTTACAAAACCTACCCAATGACACGCGATGACAGAGAATTACGAGTAAGACAAGCCATTGAGTATAACGGCTCAACAATTGAACAATGCTATTCGAAATACCGCGAAACGAGCTCGAAAATGTTTGGTTGTAGGTGGTGGACATTTCGAAAAGCTATTATGAGATTTCTCTTTTTTATTTTGTTTCGTTATTAATTAAAATACCTAACTGTTATTACTTACTTACATTTGAACCAAGGCTTTGAGCCTTCGAGATTTAGACCCAAGTAACAATTTAAATGTTATTTGGATTTATCCTAGTTTTATGAAAGTTTTATGAAGGTTAGGTAATGCCCAATTTGATTTATGCAGGTCATATATTATTCCTAATACGCTACCAGAGCAAACAGATTTATGAATCAGTTTCAAAACACTCCTGAAGGCTATAAGATAAAACCATTCAGAATTTAAGTATATTTGTTTTTATGATGGTTTTACAATGGCTTATACACATACACGATAAATCTTTTTGGTATTTAAATAATCCACATAGAAACTTAGTTTTATGGTGGTTTTATAGCACTCCTCAAGTCCATGCAATGGTTCTGTAATAAAACTAACGATGAGGTTTTATTAAGGTTTTGAGATGTACTCTCGAGAACCGCTATAAAATCAAAGCATAGAACTATTTATACTTAAATGCTAGTAGCTCCCCCTAACCGGTAATAAATAAATCACATTGGGTAAAGATAACTGGAAAAAATAAATAGTAATTAAACGTTTTACAAGACTTAGACACCAAATACTTATCACGGGAGTATAGACACTGAGTATACTGACCACGTCGATCACGAAAAGACGAATGTCAGGCGGGATTGACAATTGACCGTTGAAATATTTTGGAAATTGGATTAAATAATACCAAACGTACTTTTTTAATTTTTTGGATTGACGTGGCCTTTACTTGATGGAAATTCATAGTATATGACACTAAGGTAAACACGATTAAATTTCCACAGATTTATTGTCTTCGCGACATGTTTCGATACACTGTATCTTTTTCAAGCGAATGTAATACATTAAATTATTCTACCTTGAACATTACTTAAATACCCTAAGAAGGGTATTTAAGTAATGTTCAAGGTAGAATAATTTAATGTATTACATTCGCTTGAAAAAGATACAGTGTATCGAAACATGTCGCGAAGACAATAAATCTGTGGAAATTTAATCGTGTTTACCTTAGTGTCATGTACTTTTTTAAGATAAAATGATTTTAAAATGGTTTATTTTGAGGAGAAACTTCTTTATGTCGGCAATATGTGCAGCTAAATAGAATAAAGGTAGGGTAGCCATATTTTATTACAACCAGCGGGAACAACTAGAGAGAGCCTAATTTCAATTCATATTTCTTGCAATTTGGTGTGTATGACGGAAAGGAAATACACAATTATTGGTATTCATTTGTATTTAGATATAGTACAAATCATTCCGGGAAAGATATGAGTCAAAATAATTTTTCAATTTTATGTGGTATTTTGTTTATTTTCTTAATTTCGCGTTGTTATTGGGGCGCGTTGCAGATTTACCACCTAACTGATGTCATTTTGTCAAAAAAATTTCAATCGCAGATGATATTCGACATTTTACTTTGTTGAATACCTATATATTCTTCATATTTCACAGCCAGGACACCATCATTATATTTTTGCTTGTGAAATAGTCGCCCTATTTTTCGCAACTGAAGAATTAGATTAATTTAAGTCCGTTTTGGCTGTAGTTATTTATGGAATATTTTCTAACCCAATTTCATTAAAGATATTTTGATGCCAAATAGATTTTTTTTGATGACATACAGGTTTATAACAGCCCCATGATTTGGTTTTATAATGATCCTCAGGAGGTTATTAAGAATCCTGCGAATAAGGCAAGGTTTTATGCTTGCATTTCAAAATAGCCCTGAAAACCTTCATAGGAGTGGGCCCTCGTAGATTTATAGCAGCTTTAAGGAGGTTTTATGGATGTCGTTACAGCAAAACAGTTCTATCGATGCTGTAATTATTATGGTCTTCAGAACCTTCTGAGGGCTATCACAAAACTGAAATTGTTACTTGGGGAAGCTCTATCGGTGGGATGAAATATTGATATTGTTGTTTGTGTTCCATGGTCACCTTGATAAATTATTGTTATTGAACCGAGAAGATACTTACAGCCATATGAATAGTCAATGGCCAGCGACTCGCCAGAGTTTCGCCGTTTGCTACACAAGAATTATAATGCACAGTCGAGCTCCAAAAAAGAGACAACTACGCGATAGGTCACATTTTGGCGAAACGCTGGCGATGTACCACTTTTTTGGAGCTCGACTGTGCATTATAGTTATTGTGTAGCGAGCGTCGAAACTCTGGCGTGTCGCTGGAATTGACTATGCATACGGCTGTTAAACTTGTCTAAACTCCATTATCGTGTTCGTATTGGATATACAAAGAAAAATTTAATATCGATGGATACCCCATCGATGGTACTTTCGAATGACGTCAGAGTACCATTATGGTACCATTTGAAAAAACGGAGTTTTCAGTAAAAAAGGGTATTGGTTTACTTTTTTGGAAGGTATTTTGAGCCACGATACTTTTTAAATCGAAATTACGAGAGTATAGTATTATTTTGATTATTGGGAATAATTTTAAGGAGTTCATGGCTCTCTAGATCGAAAAATAAAATGGGTGTTCTGACGAATAAAATATCAACTATGAGGTAGCATTGGATTCAGAGAATTACACAGATTACAAAAAATGTAATACTATACAGGGTGTCCCATTTGAAAATTGAAAGTTGATGTCATTTCCGGAAAACCCAGATTGCTTCCAAATATGTTGAAAACTGCCCTATAGTGAGCATATTCAAATTTCAGAAATATTATATAATGACTTTTGGTTTTCAAAAACCTTCGAATGCCAAGAAAATTTTGAGAGCACTGTTGGCCGTCACGTAGCCTATCACACAATGGAAATGAGACGCATGTTAATGTGTCACCGACTTGATCTCATCTTCTATAGGCATATCTCGTGCTTCCCAATCAGTCTGGCGGTTTTGCTCCTCCATGCTCGCGGCCCAATCTACTCGCAGAAAATCATATTTTTGAACATGATTTCGAAAGGTTGAAAAAAATTGAATGCCGGAGAGTTTGGAGATTATTAAGAAGAAGAATTCACAGAACTTGATACACTTTCATAACCGACAAACAAACAACAAACTGCTCCATAATTTATAAACATTTATGGAATATAAAAGAACGACATCGTAATTGTTACTATGTATACTTCTGCTTGAAGAAGCCGTTGTATTGACAAAACATGGAGTTTAATTCTATTAAAGTCAATGGTAAAGAAATAGGGGAATGCCAAAAATTTCTAATCTTTGTAACAAAACGTAATCTTGAAATTCATTAAAAGTTCTCGAAGAGGACAACCATTGAATCTACATCCGGAAGCCATTAAATTCAGCATTTAGTTTACGATACCGAGAAGGGCACCAAAACCTTCGCCCATATGGTTGCTATAAAAACCGTTCCAACACAGTTTCGAGAGTTTTACGAGGGGTATTTATAAATTCGAACCAAATATTTTGTGTCCAATAATAAGTTTTCATTATGAATTCAACGTCATATTTCCGTTAATAGAATTGATTCAAACCATAACCAAGTATTACAGAAAGATTCATGACATAGAATAAGTAGAAATAAGGTCAATTGTTTAGATATAAAGAGTTTTTTCATAATGCGACAAATTTGCATTATGTTTTTTTCTCGTAACGTCGGAATATCTGAGTTATAAAATATTTAATGCATAAGCCGATTGTAGAAGAAACTGATAAAGAAATTCAATTCACTATTTAATTTTCGAACAACCCTTATATTTACTGCCTAAACGATTTCGAAACCCAAGCTAACTTGAAGGACATATATTTTATGCTTCTAAACGGCAGTCCTGTTTTAAATCTTGAGAGTGTTAGATGTTTGTTAGCAACGTGACCTTTTCTGGTGAATGATCTGTTTCAAAATATCAGTTCAATACTTTAGTAAGAATTATATCTTTTTGAGTAATTTAAAAACATAAATGTCATAAAATTTTATTCAATTCACTGGTTTTTAATTGGGTTTGATTTAATAACTTATAAATTTAAAACTTCTTAGTTATTCCGGCGTTCTTTTTTTTTCTTTTGGCATAATAAATGTTTTTGGCCGATTTCTTTGTTTTATTCAGTTAAATTTAATCTTCCACCTGGGCCTTCTGCCCAGATAATATTGATTAACAATTTGAGAAGTATTTGAATAGATTGAAATCCAGTAAAGTGTTGAAAATAATAATAAATAAAGTAACTTAAATAATTAAAACTAGTGTGTGTGCAAAGCTGGTAGCAGCTTCCTGATGGTTGCCGGAGATGAGATTTGATAGGTAAGTGAATGTATAATTTTCCTGATGTGTTCCTATATAAACGCTCCTATAAAATATTGAAAAAGGCACCGCTCGGCCTAACAATTGATAGTATCAGCTGTGATGAAACTCTATTTCAACAGATTAGCGTTTTATTATATCTTCATGCCTACAGAGTGGAAGTTTCGTGTGAACCTCTAACTTCAAAATACCCAGATCTTTATTGTTCGTCAAATATCTACGAATTTAACTATGATGACGTTGTGTATCCATTCTTGCAATTACGAAAGAACCAAGTGTGACTGACTGAAATCCGTTATGGGTAGCATCGCTAACAATCGACATAATTTCAGCCTAATTTTCAAATCATTAGTGTAAATTTCCAATCGATTACGAACAAAACTAACAGAACTGACCTAATCCTAAGTAATAAAACTAATGATATTTTGTTTCACCGAAACGTGTTTTATTGAGATGAATATAAATACGATTTGTTTTGATGACTATTTGTAGAAACTTTATTTTCGGAGAAAACCTCTCAAAAGCAGAGCTTGTGCGAGCAAGGCAGATCATTTAACAGATCAAAACAAATTCACGGCGATGTTATAATATTTGTGCGAAATTATACGACCTTCAACGTTCCTCCGTTTCTGAATCACATGGCTACGAGATACATTTCGAATGTTGTAATATCTCATTTGTTCTTCAAAACTACAGCTATTCTCTACTGGGTATCTTTAGATTACGAGATTTCCATTAGCAAATACATACAGTTCTAAATTACTGCAATGTTCACTACCATAAAATTAATATTTGCGGAGACTTCAATATAGACTCCTTGAGAAAAAGTTGCACTGAATGACCTTATTGTAAGTTTTTATTTGATTTTCCGAAATAGAGAAATTCCTACGTGAGAACTCGTAGATAAAAATGGTAAAATGACCAAAACAAAAAATGCTTCTCTCCCACAAATTGTTCTACTGAATATACAGAAAAAATCTTAGAGGTGTTGATAAATAATGAGGATGCTATGTAATACGATACTCAGATAAACTCAACACTGTCAAATTAAGTGACATGTCACATGTCAGAGTGACAATTATAACGTTTGCAGGAACGATTGGGTTATAGAAATTTTGAAACTGCTTATGAATCTCGATGATCTCAATTTAGCAATTATTTCCTAATACTGTTTCTGATTATGTTGATGTACTGAAAACTACCAGAACACCTTAGGAATAGAAAAATAATAACAGAAGCTAACACAAAAAACTAGGTGGATGTGAGCTGAATAAAAGGATACGTTTTGGATGACAAAATATTTTTGTATGATGTCAATTTGCATGTTACCTATGGAGAAGCAAAGAAAGAATACTGAAATAACATTAACCTAATAGAAAAATTAACTTTTCGAAAAAGATTACAAACCAAAAGTTCTGAACAAAAACAAAAATTCATCTGGAAAACTTTTAACAAAAATCTTAAGAAAAAATCCAATTTATATAATATTGAGAGAATGGAAATTTCACGAAGAACTATGGAAAATAAAATTGACCTGTCTCATTGATTCAAAATCGGAAATTATATTCCCAATATTATGTATTAATGGAGAAATACCAACAAATGACAGTACTGACAGTGCTCTGTAAATTGTTTGAGAAATGGATCTATAACAAGATGCTTTCTTTTCCTAATGAACATAAACTACTAAGTCCGTCTCAAAACGGCATTCTTCCTGGTTTCTGAGTTCTATCCAGAACTACCTGGAGCAGGGTAGTTGTGTTGGTGCGCTCTTCTTTTGTCTATCTTATGCGTTCGATACCATTACTAGGAATGTGGCCACAAACGAACTGAAAAACCATGGGCTCTGGGGTGAATTTTCAACTTAGCTTGGGTCTTACTTAAATTTTAGACAAATTTTTATGCTACATAAATAGACATCAGTTCGGAAAGTATCATCTCAGATGACGTTGATACAACCATAGTGACATCAACACAGTCTCAGGAATAACTGACTGTCAACCTGAATACCTTACCAAGGAAGTTTACGTTATATACGGTGTAGAAGAAATTCCCTGATGATTGTGATGATCAGTTTCACTCGAAAGTGGCGTTTTTAGTCATGTGTTTCACCTATTTCGCAGCATCTCAGCAAAAACTGAGAATATACATTTTGTGGAACTATATTTCTACTTTCAAAATCTGTAAGAGAAATTGAAATCGGACTATCACTAGACCATCCAGGCACGCTGCAAGATAGTGGGAAAAATCAAATTGCAGTTGTGCCAAACCTAATAGTCCGACATCGCATGTGTTTTGCACACATAAGGTCCACATGATTCAATACTTTCATTAGGAAGACAAACCCTACAACTTAAAAAATAAAGGAGTTATGGATTTTTTCTAAAAATTGCAAATTTTTCCGGTTAGAGTAGTATTTATACAGAACTGGTTATTAATTTATTTGGTTGCTGTATTCGTACAATATGACATATCCTATATCATAATATAATGTGATCTCGAAGGATGAAAAAACTATGTCATGGATATGTTTTCATGATAAGAAAATGTTTGTGCAATAGCATAGTGCAACTCTTTCAAAACTGGATATGGAACTGAGATTATGTAGTTTGTGTAATGTCCCGTATTATAAGAATCGTGTATTCTTCAAAATAATGTCTATTTCAAAACACAAACGTCATACATTCAAATATGTATACGACTAGGAATGGTAAGAAGCTCAAGTAGCTGGAAGTAGCTACACGAGTAAATGTACCTAAGGCCTTTCATGATATGATAGCTAGTTATCCAGATAATGATACCCTTGCGAGCAAGAGGATGGAAGATGGAGTAGTGGAAAGTTTTTACTATTGCCATTTGATTGTTCAGCTTATATTCGGATGCCGTAGTTCTGACTCAACTTTGAACATAAATTATCAATATGGTAATTGAACTTTAGCGTTTCATCTAAAATGATAACAAATGATATAACGTGGTTAGATAATACAACTCATCATTTATTGAGTAGCCCAACTTTGTTTAATTTTGGATAGAACTGCCTATGTTAGTTCAGGAGTTTGGGAATATATATTCTGTTGCGTTTGTGATTAAGTTAGCATTGAATACGAGCTCTTGAAAATGAATCGGAAATAGTGTGTTGTCATCAGAATAGATGACAATAGACTTACAGACTTCAAGCCCAGGCAAATTTTCAGGGGGTGATTTTATAAACCACGAGTCATATATAATGTTGAAGTACTGATTGAGAAACAAACTTTAGGCCCTATACCGTCAATTTTCCGCGATACAGGTGAGTGCACAGGTGAGTTAAAATGTAGTAAATGGTACTTTTTGATCACATTATACATGACGGCACTATTCTCGTTAAACAAGCAAACAAATAAGAATGCTATAAAACCCAGTGCTGTCAAAAAACAGCGGTACCGGAAGTCAGATTTTTTTTGAAATCGGCGATTTTACCCCCCCTCCCCAGTTAATCGAATACTTGACGGCGTTGTTACAGTTAACTTTGCCTTTCCTTAAAAAACTCTAATAAATCTATGCCGTCAGAAAAAGGCAGTATATGGGGTCAGAAATCGAGAATCAAAACCCGATTTTTACCACTTGTGGAGGTGGTCAGTCAGAATTTGACGGCGCCGATTTCTAGCTTTGAGTTCATCAAGTGTTCTAAATATTGTGCCGTCAAAAAATTATGGTTCATGCAAAAATAAATAAAAAATTACTAAAATTTTAGAGCAAATTTTAGAGCAAGGTCATTTATTTCAAGAAGGCATATGGTTTTTTTTTAAGTAGAAACTGATTATTATGGTTTTTTAATTATGCCGTCAATAATTCATGGTACCCAATTGAAATACAGTATAAATATAATTTTTTTTTTCTTGCCTGCACATTTAAAAATTTTATTTTTGAAATACTACTTTGGATAGCACTTATTTAAACATTGAAAAACATAGAGAAGTCGGTGCCGTCACTTTTACCTTGTTATATTTTATGCATTTGACGTGAAATCTCTTGCTACTTTCACAAGACGGCATTAACAATATAATATTGACCATATTAAATAGTAATTAAAAATTGTGGTGCCGTCAACGTAATATGAGAAATTCAAAATGTTAACGGTAATCTTAGGAATATTCGTTTTCCGTCCAAAAATTGAATAGCGAACATTCATGCACAGATATGTGATTCATCATCAAAAAAGCAGTATAAATTTAAATTTTTATACAAAATTCTAATTTTTATAAAATAAATGATTGAGGATTTGAATGTATAAATCATTAACATTTTATAAACTATAGATAAATATTATTAAAATTCATAAAAAGACATTGGTCTTTCATAAAGTTTTGAAAGCATTAGTCAATGTTTATATTTTTTATGAAAATTCATAATGAATAGATGAAAAAATGTTTAAAACATGGATTATACTATATTATAATATTCATGATATTTATCAGAATTCTCGCTGTCTATTTCCGAATCACTATCAGAATCTATTTCATTAGCTTCCTCCAAATCTAAAATGTTAATACAATATGTATACAATTGAAAAAATATTACAAGAAATCAATTAATTGATTTTTCAAGAAATCTGTTTCATACCTGAATTATCATCTTCTGTCTCTGTTCTCCCATCCTGTTCAATAATGTCCTGTACAATTCTACTGACATATCTAATGTACAAAAGGTTCAAATGAACCACCTTGTTGTGCCCAACAATAACCGAATCTGTGATACAGAGATAATATCATATCACGGAGTAGATTTGGCGTAATGTTGGCACTAAGTTGAATAATTTTGCCCTCAATTCATCAAGATTTGTTGCTCTCTGAAATGCATGTCGATACGCGGATTCTTTCAGATATCCCCAAGAAAGAAATAATCTGGTGATCTGGTAGGCCACATGATCGTACCACGTGTAGATATTAACACTTTCGCTGCTGATCTGGATGACATATGTCATCCCAGGAGCTGACGAACTTTTTTTCCAAAATGTTATTGTATATGCCAAATAATTGAACCCTGTCAACAACATAGTTGTTTGAGAGGGGTGGATTATCCTTTGGGGGTGGTGTCACGGATCCGTGTCTTCAGTACCTACCAAAATATTCAATACCCCAGTGTTTACCGACACGTATCCGTGACATACCCGTTTTATCAAATAATGCACAAAATACAAAAACAAAAATGTATTTGAGAGCAAATTTTCATAGAAGAGTAATTTATTCCTCAAAATAACACAAATGAAAGTTTATTCAGTTTTCAAATAACAAAAAATAAATAATTTATAATAAAAGTAAAATAATTCTAGTATTTGGTATACCTAATGATGGATGTTTTTCAGTTATATGCATTATATTTTCCAAAACATTATCCGGCTCAAAGTCCAGGTGCCCCTCGCATGACAAACAATGAAAGGCCGTTGCCTTTCACTGCTTCTGCTCAGAACACTCGGCAACGTTTTCTTTTAGTTTTGCCTTTATCATTCTTCTGCAAAATTTTGGATATGACATGAACAGGCTGTGGTAATGATCGTCTTGGGGTGGGATTAGGGTCGATCTGCAACGGGTTCTCCAGTACTTCTGAAAGGTTATATTCTTCATCACTCGATTCACTTAGAGCTGTTCTTAATTCTTCTTCAGACAAATTAAAAGCTATTTTGTATTGTTGTCGTGCTCGTTTTGGTCGTGAAGGTCCAGCTTCTGCATCCGACATTTTGCAATTTTTTACGTGAGAAAACTACACAAGAACACTGTCTACTTGCCCAATAAGCGATAAAATGCGATAACATGCACTGTAAACACATACGCACCTTGACAATGCAACAGAACGTTGAATGGGGATTCCCCTAAATCTCGTCATGGCAGCAGCGCGCAACCGCGTACGACGCATATTCTTAAATATTACTACTCTTTTCCCAAGAAGAGTAAAAACAAGGAGTGTTTGATTTCCATAAGACAATGAGGACACTAGTAGAAAGAGATGAAAGAACATTTGTGACGAAATGTGACGTAGTTATACATGTCATGGCCGCCGTTCTCTATAGACAGTCACGGACTAGCTCTTCGACTCTGTACTCATACCCAAGTACGTCACTATGACGCGTTGATAATACAAGTTTCTGATTGGCTAGAGCTTATTAAACCCTCCTTGTTTTTAGTCTTCTTGCTCTTTTCCCACATGCTGAAACGATATCAGACAGTTTGGTGCGAAGCTGAGGGATTTATCAATAATGCAAGCGACGGATACTAGTGACACGGATCCGGGGTGGCAGCACTGGGCTAGGAATGCTTGTGTCACGGATCCGTGTCATCAGCATTGAATGTGTTAAGCGACCAGGAAAAGTATTTTTTCTACTCCCGTATGTGAATTACTAATGTCACACATCGATAAAAATGTATAAAGATTCATTTCACGAATCGGTGTGTGAAGTGCCATGCTTTTCTTATGGGATTTATTTCACGCACCGGTGCCATGACATCTAAATGCGTGTGCACGGAGGTACGGAGGTATCCACCTCATCCGGTGGGCTACTCTCCGCACACAGCATCGTCGCAATCCAGAAACTCCGGAACGCTTCTTACTGGATCAGGCAGGAACAGTACGAATTCTTTTTAAATGTTGTTGGTGTTAACCAACGACGCTTCATCTATCTAAGCCAGGCCGTAGGGATACTCCTTTACGAGACTTTTATGTAACGGGATGTTACATATTTCCACATACGCTCATTATCCAGCTTCTGCAAAGGTGCCACATACTTACTTCGACCTTGCTCACTGGCTAAGGACAACCAGCCGTTGGTGAGGCAACATCCGTTGAGTCAAATTACCCCAGCACTAGGCATGGGAATAACTGACTGGCTGCGGGAATACGATGAACATCGAACCCACGAAGAAGTCGGGCATCTTCACTTCCACTGGAATAACTCGCTTCAGAATCGTCGCGAAAGTGCATCCAAGAAAACTTTTCGATAAGTTCTTCCAAGTCCGGGTTACTGGAATTTTCAGGCCCTGCCTCCCATTGGAGTGCAACGCAAATGCATCCACAAATGCTAGGCCCCACGTTGGGCGCCATGACATGATCGGAGGTATCCACCTCATCCGGTGTGCTACTCCCCGCACACAGCATCGTCGCAATCCAGCAACTCCGGAACGCTTCTTACTGGATCAGGCAGGAACAGTACGAATTCTTTTTAAATGTTGTTGGTGTTAACCAACGACGCTTCATCTATCTAAGCCAGGCCGTAGATTTCTAGAGGAAGCTATGACCTGGCCAGAAATACTAATGACACCAGAGACATCCGGGCTACCACTTGGTAGGACAACTGTCTGTGGCTCCCGGACGACTGCCTAAAACAGCCGAAAAGGAGCTCTTAAATAGATAAAGTGTACATTTACTTCGGCTAATGCCGAAGCAAAGTCACTGGTGGGCGGAGCCTATCGGAACTCCGCTCCGAGATATACTCTCCAAGTGAAAATTTTATTTTAGTATTTCTGGCCGAGGTTCACAGCCATAAGAGTCAATACAAATTCACACACCGGTCGCTGGTCTAGGTAGCGGTGGCGAGAGAAATTGACAAATATGACAGTTCCCGCAGAGTGAAGTTCAGAGTTACATCAGTTAATAGACCGTAAATAGTAATTAATTACCCTCTGAATTAATGAATAGTACGACGAAATTTTGATTCAAACCGATTAGCCGTGTATTTCACGCAAATTCCTGATGGACAGCATTGAAGTAATCCCATCAACTCCTCCAAATATAACGTTAGCAGCCAGTGAAGCAAGTTCATCGTTATTGCCACAAAAATCGTTGGGAATTTACGAAAACACTTTGGAAATGTTTATGCAATGGCGCAATACAAACAACGTCCAATCATTCTCCGAAAGGGTAATATTAGCCTACCTATCTGAATTATCAACAAAGGTTAAATCTTCTACCTTATGGAATCACTACTCAATGTTGAAAAGCACCCTTAGTGTTAAGTACAACGTACAAATTGGTGATTATCCGAAAGTTCGCGCCTTCTTGAAACGGAAAAACGGGGGATACATTCCTAAAAAATCACGCGTTTTGGAAAAGGAACACGTATTAAAATTTCTCAAAGAGGCACCCGATGAAAAATATTTATTAACCATCGCAGTTTTGTTGTCAATACCAACAGTACAAGCAGCACTAATTTTGTAGAGAAAGAGAAAGTAAATTTACATTTTGACAGTGCACAAAATTGCAATATAACTGTTCATAATAATTATTATTGTAATAAAGAATATTAGTCAAATTTTCCTTTAATTCAATCTCTAAGTAAAAGGTCTTAGAAAAAGTATAGTGTGCACCACGTGCGTGAAGACTTTTTTACGCTCGTGCGTATTGTGAAACTCGCCTGCGGCTCGTTCCACAAACTTCCACACTCGCGTAAAAAAGTATACTTCACGCACTAGATATACTATTAAAGGAGTTGTGTCTACTGGTCGTGCATTGCGACTCGAACAACCATCCTGTTGAAACCAAAATTAACAGGAAGTAGCTGAATTGTCGGAATAATTCGATTTCGTCATGAAAATCACATATAAAATTGACGGCATAGTAAAATAAGTTATCTTTAAAGGATATAGCATTGAAACAGCTAAATTTTAGGTTGTATAAAATGACCACCCCCACAAGGGGTAAACATCGTTTTTTGATTCGCGATTTCTGACCCATGTACGACCCTTTTCTGACGGCACAGATGTACTATAGTTTTTTAACGAAAGGCAAAGTTTACTGAATCAACGCCTTCAAGTATTCGATTACCTGGGGAGTGGGGGTAAAATCGCCGATTTAAAAATAAGAAAATCTGACTTCCGCTACCGCTATTTTTTGACGGCAGTGGGTTTTAGAGCATTCTTTTTTCATTGCCTCTTTAACGAGAATATTGCCGTCATGTATAATGTAATCAAAAAGTACCTCCATTTTCACGATATTTCAACTCACCTGTGCACTCACCTGTACAGTGGAAAATCGACGGCTTGGTGCCTAAAGTTTGTTTCTCGACCAGTACTTCAACATCATATATGACTCGTGGTGTTTAAAATCATCCCTTGAAAATTATCTATAGTGGACAAAAGTAGGTTGCGGCATGGTTGAATAGATGAAACCTCTATTGATTCGTTGTCGGTATTTCTACTTTTATAAAGTCATTTTTAGAGCACTACATCACTTCATGAATATAGAAAATGAATAACGTAATAAAAAAGTATCTAATTCATTCCATTGAGGGCACAATCAAACTACATGTAATAGTAACGCATATTATTCCAGATTTCAAAACAATGTTAAGATATTGGAAGTTATCTTTTTTGAAAAGTTAAATCGGGAAACTCACTTATGTGAGTTTCCGTGTAAATTGAGATGAGCCTGCTATGCCTCGAGGTCATTAAAGGGACACTCCAATTGAAAAATACTCCTCACTCTGTATTACGCAAATTTTCACTCTCAAATTCAATATGGGATAATGAGTTGGGGAACTGGTACTGAATGTTGAGGAATATCAAATTTAAAATAATCCGCATTGAGAATCATCTGTAATCTTCTCTGAGGACATGCAGGCAGTGAGTCTTATAAACGCAATAAAATGTAAGTAGGTGATATTTAACGAACAGTCGTTACCGACCGATGATGAACCCTTTACTCCCATAAACACCTAACTATGTAGGCTTATTATGGCAAGAACCTGTCAGAAAACAACTACTCCCCTGGCTAGGTGATATTTGTTTATACCAAATATCATACTATCTTCATTAGAATCTTTCATTGTTTAGCATCAAGCGATCGAAGCAAAATTACTCTATCAGATCCAAGAATAATGTACTTTTGACAAAGCACTCGACCAAGTTTTATCAAATAAACTTGTATTACAATAGCTGCAGAATTTATAATATAACTTACCAGAAGAAGTGCAAAGTGCGCTAGATATTTTATGTCATACTAGTTCATTATTGAGTTTTTATTGCTTAGTTACCAACTATCTAATGTCGTACTTAATGCCCGTGCGGGCATAAAGTTCACTTTATGGCCCGCGCGGGCATAAAGAAGAATAATTTTTAGTTTAACTTATTCAATAACCTAAATTAATGAAATTACAATCGGAATATAGTAATATAATATGTAAATATTCGAACATTATTTTGACGAATTAACATAAAATTGGTAGTTCTGAAAAGATCCGGTGATAGTTAAGCTTCTTTTGACTATTTTGGCAAACAGATTTTCAGTTGCTTTCTTTGCTTTTTCAATAATTTCGTCGGGAATTCCAAAATCTTCGTTTATTTTGACTTCTAACTTTGAAACATAAAAAAATTATTGTGATATTATGACATTTACATTTGTCAACATTCACCTAGCAACGATAGTGTCTGCTATGATAAAATGGCAATGTTATTAATTCAAACCGGATATTTTAAATACTGATTTGTATTGAGATTGGATTGCAATAACGAACTAGTATATGACATAGTTATGTATGTACCGCGGGCATAAACAGATGTGTGTATAGTTGTCGTCAAACATAATTATAAGATAAATAAAGAAGACGCAAAAAATGACCTTATCTTGATCATTTCTGCCCGGAAAGGGCCACATAAATGTTGGGGGCAAGTGGTGCAAGAGTTTGAAATAGCTAGGACATTATAGGTAAATTCACCATGGGTACAACATTTTTCAATTGCATCAAATTCATTATTGAGAGAGGATTAATTAATTATTTTTCTTTAGATAAATGAGTATACTAGAGATCGATACTAAGTACAAAGATACAATTTAAAAAATATATGCATATATCATTCATTAAAAAGTTATTCAACAAAAAGAATAACAAAGAAAAAAATTAAAACATTCTCGTATATACTGAGAGTTCTTTCAATACTGCATTCTTCACGACTCAACATCTGAATTGTCAGGAATTCAGATGTTTTTGTTCAGATAATTTAAAAATAATCTAGAGAAGAGAATTCTCAAATAAGTGCATATACCAACATGGTCTTCCATGAAAATAAATTCAACTTTTCAATTGATCGCCCTGTGTTTTATTTCTATGAACTCTCTGTGATCATATATTTTCAGATTGGATAGTGCGTTGCCACGTTATCATTATTTATACAGATTTTTTTGATAAACATTACTTCACTTTGAACTGGAATAACACTTTCGCGGTTAAAGATTTTCTAATAGATGATTTGCACCCTGTGTGAATTTTTCTGATGAATCTCTCAGTATGGTATGTCAATGATCAGTTGTGCTAAAATTCAAAAAATATATTGATCATATGGGTGTTTTGAGCGGACTTTTCATCCGACAAAATTACATTAAATTTTGGTGCCGAATATGGTTTTTTCGATTTTTATCGGTGATTTCTATCATGAAGGGTCCAAGTGGAAAAACTATGAGGTTCCATTTTTTCCGAAATCGACATTTTAGCGGCATATATTAGCTTATAGCACGAAGTATCAACATACCAAACCTTACTGGGGACAAACAATGACATTCCATAAAAAACTGCGGTCGAAAGTTGGCAGCACATTGTAAAAACGATGACACCCCCACATTAGATTTCGCTTTTCTCAACTTTTAAAAAAGAGGAACCTCATCGTTTTTGCACTGGATCCTTCATTTATTTCTTGCATAAAACTGAATGTTATTTCATATCCTAAAATCAAATTCGGGAAAATAATGAATATTGGACACTTGCATTCTGTTTCATAGAATCATATTTTTATTCATCTGCTCTTGGGTATTTTGTGATCCTCCAGTAATTAAAGTAATTTCAAAATTAATTTTCAACTTTAACGCACTGCATCTCGAAAATGAATTGTTGTCTTTTACATGTTCTCCTATAGACATTATTTTCCTTGCAATGTGAGAAATCAATGAACGGACCGGTCCACCTTAGGAATCATCCTGTATAAGCAAATATTGTGCTAGTCCTCACATTTCCTTCAAAAAACTTAAGCAAGTTAACGATCAAAAAGTATATAATTCTGCCAAAAATGCACAGTACCACGCCATACACACCTTATTTAGTAATCACGTGAGAATATTGGCTAAATTCAGTGTGAGTCAATATCAATACTTACATAAGTTCAGGAAATTACCAGGAAATTGATTCCTATTTTGTCAATAACCAAACACAGTTTTTTAGACAAAAATTGCAATAAACCAATAAATAAAATTATTCTAACTTTATTCAAATTATAACACCTATCGCCCCCACGTAACACTTGGCGCGGAAGATGTTAAGGCCCGCACAACAATTAGGTATGTTTTTTCCATGCAGGGTCGGGCGTAGTTAAAATATAGAAATCACAGCTGTATGCGGTACGCGCAGCTATTAGCAAATTAGATTTGGACGGGGCAGTTGTTTGCCTAATCAAAGGATATTAATAATTATAAAAATGGATTACTCTGAATACGAAAGTTACAGTGCTTTTGTTAAATTAACTTGATTAATCTGCACGCATCACAATATTTAGTGGCATATGTACTAGTCCGAACCTGGTCGGGAATCAATTTCGTGCTAATCGACCATTTTTTACGCATTTTTTTATTTATCTTATATGTTTGACGACAACTATACCCTCGGGCGACTTACAAACCCTCAGGCCAGAGGCCCTCGGGTTCGTAAAACGTCGCCCTCAGGGCATAAACATCTATTTATACCCTTGGTACATAAATATTTAGTTTCAAAAATATACTCAAGGACTTCTTGACCCAAAAGAACTTTTACACTCTTGATGAATTCTTTTCTTAAGATGATGTTGGCACCAATGTGTGTCTAGCTGTATACATTTATATATTTGTGTTTTCTCTGTATTCGTGTTTGAATCATATTCCTTTTTATATTACTTGTTCTGTATGTTTACTGTTCATTGCTTAATGTTTACTGAGACGCTCTCGGCACTTTGTTATGGATATCATTGTAATGGTTTTGATTTCTTATTGTTGAATTGAGTATAATGTTATTATGTGAGTTTTTCAAGACAAAATATCTAAAAGTTTTGTTAATTTGATAATAAGTTCTTAAGGTCACTATCAGGTGAAAAATTCACACAAATTACGCAGAATTGCTACTCATTCGCCAAAAATTTATCAGCAAACATGTTCTCCTTTAAAAATATTTTTAAAAAGTTCATTATGAATATAGTGGTATATCAATATAAAACAAAAGGAAATTCCCTCGTTATCATTAAACCTATAATTAGGAATCTCATATTTATATAAAAAATGTTCCCTTATAATAACTGACGAATATGCATTAGTTTTCAACACTCAATAACTTACCGGGATGTCTTTGAACACTTCAGGGTTTAAATCTTCGAACTTATTCTCACTGAGTTTTAGCACATGAAGCTTAGCTAGTTTGAGAAATATCCTTGGCACTAGTTCGTCCAACTTATTACTCCTCAACGTCAACATCCTCAACTCCGTCAAATGCTTGAAAGCGCCAACTGGTAACCTCTCAATCCTGTTATGATCCAAATTCAGTTCCACCAAGTTCACCAAACCGCGAAAATTATGATCGAACACACCGCTAAGATTATTGAATGACATGTCTAACACTCTTATGCTCGGAACTCCCCAAAACGCGTGCATGGTTATCTGATGAATACCCGAACGTCTTATCGAAACTTCCTCCAGATGTTTGAACTGCTGGAACAAAGGGGTGATTGACAGCACGTTCAGGTTTTCTATGGGAGCGGATATTTCCAGGATTTCCATGCCGGGATCCATTCTGGAAGTTGGGATGGGATCCCTCATGCCTCCCCTCAAGCAAGATACTTTTCTTTGGCCTTTTTCGGTTTGTTTGCAGCTGCAAGATTCGGGGCAGAGCGAGTCAGTCGAACATAACCACAATATCATTAGGCTGGGCGATAAGAGGTGCCAGGATAAGAGCATCCTGAAACAGTAGAAAAAAAGTGTGTTAATTGAATTTCTTTAAGGATTCTTTAGGTTACGGAATCACTTGATAATATTGAATTTGAATACTACAGTGTGTCCATTTATTGCGTAATTCTTTGATATCCCAAATTCTATAGATAAAAACTTTGAAAGGAAAACTTTTTCAGTTACTTCCCGGTTAACACAAACATCTAGGAGATGTAGCTTTCTTGATTATTATGGTAACAAAATGAGTTGCATTTAAACATCACTGTCACCACTTAGTGATTCCAAATGTTATGAATTGGTCACAATATTCTTCTCATTAGTGTCGTTTCGAAGCACATAATGTGAAGAAAATTGTAAAGCACATTAACATGAATTTTTGTTTCAGTGCGATCTTGTCCGTATAGTGAAGGAATTAAGTTGGTAACAACATTGAGCATACATCTCCATCAAAACACAAAATGGCCAGAATTATTTGTCGAGTCGAGAGTCAAGTAGATTTAAATATTCTATAGGTACTTCTGATAGTGTGTAGTGTTCTGTTTGATTCTCTTTTTTCAATAGTTGAATCAAACGTGTTTATTGACATTGCCCAACTATTATTTTTACCAAGAACTGTATCCCTTCAAGGACCGTAACGGTGAGTAGAAACTTAGGAAGTTAAATTCAGTGATTTACAGAATTTGGCATTTTCAGGATAGGTACTGATTTCGCCGCGAACAAAATGCTGTCCAGAGGACTGGAGTTGAATTTTGAATTATAGATTTTTCTACATTTCTGTATATTGTTATTTTTTCATGATTCAGACAGAGTTTGATAAATCTTTTTATTCGTGAAAAGTATATACTACGGAATCAACTCCAGCATTCCATTCCATATGAACCGTAATTCATTAGTAAGAATAATAATATTGAGGTACAATTCCTCTTAATTTTGAAACTTGGTGAGATTTGTTTTATTCTTGACATACAGGAGAATCAGAAAGTGAAGCGCATTTCAATTCCATTCCATTTCACATTGTTACCTCGAAAGAATCTCAATGTGCATTCGATTCCGAGGTATAAATAAAATGTTACATTTGGCTAACTTCGAGTCACATTTTGCATCACATTTTGATGTCTCGACATGCCAACGGGGCACCGAATAGACGTTTATGCGATTACAATGGAATTCACTTTGCGATTCACTGGTGTGATCTGAAACATGAATGTGAATCCCACTACCATCTCTGAGACCATTCTGTGTTGACAGGGTTCATTTGCTCATTTTTTCAAACATATCTAACAGCGATACGATTCAGAGACGAGTTTTTTTTAATGTATTTTTTATTCGATATTTATTCCGCCCAATTTCACCTCCACAAACTTCAGTAAAAACGAAATAAAATCAGTTGCAGTGTTGCCAATTTCTGATTGATAAACAATTTTCCACTGCTCTTCTAATACCTATTTGTATAACAAGGGAGGAAAGTGCTACTTTTTCTCCCGAGGATGAAGTTTCAGTAATCATTCAAGGGGAGAAAAAGGAATGTACTCGCATGTTATACATATGTTCCTTCCGCCTCCGTCAAATAACAAGTCATTTTCAAATTATTTATTTATGAAACTAACAAACAAAATTCATTAAAGAACTGAAACTAAAGAGTAGGTACAGTATAACTTATAGGCACGTTATTTTCATTCTTTCATTCTACATATTTTTAAAATGTGGTAGAGTAATTATTTATACTAATGTTAATGATACAACGTACAGAGTCCTGCCGGCAGTACGAAAACACCTCATTTGAGTACGCAAGAAATCGCTTAATATTAGGACTATGAAACCTACCTGAAGGACAATTATTTGTAATCATTTCAGAAGCCAATGAAATGCTCTATAAGTGCATTTTTGTCCGAGGGCGCTATCTTTATTGGTTCCAAAGTTACGCTTGCTTGAACTTGTCAGTCAGTTACTCTGAAATGATGAATCCAGGCACGCGTATTTTCACGCCAGTAACGGCTTTTGATACGAAAAATGACCATTCGTGGAGTACATCGCAATTTGGCGAAGACTGGAATACCGCCAGGTTTTTTGGAATAATAAGAAAAGTATTTAAATCGAAAAATCTGTCGAGTGGGAAATTGATGGAAGCACGAAGCACCACGAAGATTAGTTCTCTTACAATGAGAAGGATGGTATGCCAGCAGTTATACAAATTAAAAGAAAGCCAAAAGGTGTTGGCTGCGAATGCAAAACCATTGCCGATGTGCAGTCTGGCATAATGATAATGATGGGTTAGAGATAAATGAAGGAAAGCAGGCTATGGAGAGCAAGCAAAAGCAAAAAGAATTAGGTGCCGGAACCTCCACAACACTTAGATTAACTAGATAAGTGGTTCTGGTCGTATTGTAATTGGTGACTCCTGGTTTGCCTCAGTTAAAGCAGCAGTGGAATTTCATAAGAGGGGTCTTTATTTTCTAGGAATTGTGAAAACGGCAACCCGACATTATCCAATACAAGAAGCAAGGCAACGTTGTCCATTGGAAAGAGATAAATGTGCCATAGCAACCACCGTGATTACAGGACCGCTTGTTGATAAAAAGAAAACAAAACGACGTCGTCAACAAGAAAGTGATGAATCTATTTCAGCACCCACTGTAACTACAGAACCATCAGTCAAATTAACATGTATAGCTTGGCGTGACAAAAAAGTACACACATTCATAGGTACCTGCAGTACAACCCTGCTGGGCGAACCCGCGAAAAAAAAAGAACAGATTCAAGGGGAACACGTTTATCAAACAAGTGGAAAGATTAAAACTTATTCAGGAGTACTTCAATGGTGCCCCAGCGATCGATATTCACAACCATATTCGTCAAAGTGGTTTAGCCCTTGAGGCAGCATGGAATACCCAGAAGTGGCATCATCGGACGTTAGCTAGCATGTTTGGTATAATAGAAGCAAATGCTTTTTTGGCCTATACATATTTTAAAAAAGATTTTACAAAGAAGCATAGTGATTTTACTACATCTCTAACTTTACAACTGATAAATAATCAATCAATCAGAAAATCCTCCAGTTTTGCATGAACAGGAGAATATACCTCCTAGGCATGATTGGTTACCAGGAGTACACACACTTATCGCTCTAAGCAGTGAAGATGTTCGTCAAAGAGTGCAGAGAAAGTGTATTATTTGTAGTCGAATAAGACATTTACAACAAAAGTCCAGTTATAGGTGCAGTGCTTGTGACGTACATGCTGTCTTGTGTTCCCCAACAACAGGAAGAAATTGTTTCACCTACCATATTCAGCATGGTATTCCAGCCTAAAGGACTGAAAATGTATTTTTGTAACATTTGATTTCGTTTTCTCCTCTAGTTTGAAATTCAAAAATAATTTTTTTTAATTTTATCTTGCTCAATAGAATACAAATTTATTTGTATTAATAAAGATATTTGAATTCATATCCAATTATTTCAATTACATAACTAAAAATATCTTTCTGTTTGAGGCGATGGAGGTACTTCTGGCAGCACAATTTGAGATTAAGGTCTTCGATTTATGGAAGTTATATTTTATTCACATTTTGCTGAATGTACAGCTGGTAGTACGTTACGTCCTGCATGCAGGTTAACTTTATGAGCGGAATAACGTCCTGCTAGTAGGACAGGGCTCTCTGTACAAAAGTCATTCCGGAAGCGCTTCCAGCAGGACAAAGCTCTGTACACTCTATCATTAAACGTGCAGTTTTGAGAAATGGTTATTCGAATACCACCAGAAGTGAGACCTGGAGCCAACGCAGTTTTCGTGATATTTTCATCAACAACATTATTATACTGCTGGTATCTCCCGGAAGTACTCGTACGTGGCTGATTACAATCAATTTCATCAACTTCAGTGACTCCCATAATTTGTTTCAAAATTTTTCGTTTTTTTGCAAAAGATCTCTGCAGCGTACAAGGGAAATGTGGAACCATCAAACGCTCACACACTGACTGGATTTCAAAGCCCCCCCCCTCCATGACCTTGACCTGAAGAAATTCGAAAAACTACATCTAGGCGACTACGATAAATTGAAGTTATTTTTCTGTAATAACTAATAGAAAACAACTACTTTACCGGCTAAAGCCACGCTGGATATTGAACTGCATCTGATAAATATTGAGAAAGACCCTATATAACTTGAGAGAAAAAAGTGAAAAGGAAGTGAAAATTTGCATTTTCATTCAGATAGTTGATTATTTATTGAATGTCCAGTTTCCATTGAAGATTCTTATCAATGAGATGAGGAAGAATGTTATTCAGATGTATCACTCACAGAAAATCGCTCATTTCATTGATGCGTGAATTGCATCTCTTTCGCTAGGCCTCCAATACATTTCGGTAGACAAAAATCTATTTCACTCTTCTAAGATCATCAGGGAGGTCGGAAGAATTGGAAAACATACTCTTCAGAAGCAATTTCACACTGTGATGATGGAATTGTTGGACTATTTCTTATGCGGTGACACTTTGAAAATATTTTTCTTACATAAAACCTGTCATGGGTATGGCATGTTGATTTTATTGGAAATATGAACAGGATGTTCATAAAGTCAGTTGTGGAATCATCTACTACTGAAAGTTGGAATTTAGCCGCAATTTTCCGTCGTACAAGATAACCTCTCTGGGGAGGGATTCATGTTGTAAACGGAAATATTCAGTTTCCTACTAATATAAAATAGATGAAATGTGTTTTCATAACGTTTAACTCGTCATTCTCGTTCTATGCACGTTGTTTTTGTTTTTGTTTTCATGAAATTAATATTTCTTTGAAACTCTTATTTTGACCACGAACGAACTAACAGGGGTTCTACGAACCGATTACTGTACATATTTTATAAGTGATCGATTTGCCATTTCTTCATTTCATATGATACAACCAATGGAATCCAGAAATGGCAAATCGATCAACTATGAAATATATATATATATATATATATATATATATATATATATATATATATATATATATATATATATATATACCTTATCAACCATAATTCAGAAACACGATTAAAAAACCCGCCTTGTCTCAATCGGTAACTGAAATCTGTTTTACCAACCGGACTAAGTTAGTTCGACCAGTTGCGAGGTAGGTCGCCACTGTTGATGGTGGTGCTAACTTTTACTGCAGGTTTGACAACTCTCTTTATTTTTAGTTTCTCTATGGAACAGCCTCAACCCAATCCACCTCCCCCGTAGCAGCGCTACGGTCCTCATACAACAAGAAAACCCTATCGGCTATCGGATGCATTTTGATTATGTCGTTGACGGAAGCTGAATGAAGAAGAAAAATCAAGACAATTTACAGGGACTGAAGTTTAATGACATTTGCAAGGCATTCTTTGGGCTTTGGGTGCTGTTTTGGGAATGAGGAATCATAGAAATGTTTATCATATTAAATAGCTACTATTCCAGTTATTCAGAATGGGATGGGAGATTAAGATTATTTCGGGCGGTGAATTAATCTCTATTCCCGTTTGTGGTGTTTGATTAATCTTACTTGGGTGGGTGTTTGTTAGTTATGCCGATTGAACAAGGCCCATGGCCTTAGACTAATGTCTATTGGACTTGAAACAGTACAAGTCTCTTTATGAGAAATGAAGGACATAAATTGTCGGATGCCTTTTTCTGAGGAGTAATCTGAGGAGTAATCCCAAGGACTGACGATTTGAAGATTTTTCATAGAATTTCCTATTATTTTAAATCTTGTAGGATAGAAGTAGGAAACTGAACTTTTGAGACAGTGTTGAGGAGAGAATGGTGAATATATTGAATAATAATGATAGAATTTCACCAAGTAAATCGTGAATTACAAGGTGATTACTGAAACGTTGATATTTTGTCATTTTTATCATCGAAAATTTCCATAATCAACCTATATATCCCAACGAAATCATGTTTATACAGTATCAGCTATCTTCGGAGGATGATAATTCACTTGAATATACATGATATGTACGAAAGAACTGACCATATATTTCACCAATTCTTCAAATCACCATGTACGAAATGTATGAATTGTGGACACTGATGGAATGAGAATAGTATATTGCATTCCAAAATAATTTTATCAATATTTCATTATTACATCGAATTTTCAGATATTACTAAAATGTTTTTATTTTTCACTCTGTATATAATGATATAATTAGCACCTTATGAATGATATTTAGTAATATTTATTTTTATTTATTTATTTATAAGGCTTTACAACAGGATGTATAACGTTTGTTTGAAAGTGGTTGACAATGTTTCACTTTGAGTAAGGTTATTCTGGACTTTCATTGTCTAAAAAAGAACAAAGAAAAATTCAATTCTCTGCAATTTTTAATCACGACGTTTCAACTGTTAAAATCTACAGTCTTTATCAAGTGTATAATGCGACAATCTCAAGGATACTTCTTATATATGCTGTGGATAATTTTGTGTCATTACCGCCAAATTACCCCTAGGCTAATGACACAAAATTATCCACAGCATATATAAGAAGTATCCTTGAGATTGTCGCATTATACACTTGATAACGACTGTAGATTTTAACAGTTGAAACGTCGTGATTAAAAATTGCAGAGAATTGAATTTTTCTTTGTTCTTTTTTAGATAATGAAAGTCCAGAATAACCTTACTCAGGATGTATAACACATCACCAATAACAGGAAAGGACATGATTACAGATGTATCAAGAGTAGATTACAAGTGAGTACTTAAATCTAAATATAAGAAAAAGAAAATATTGAGAGAGCAGAGGCGATTCTGAAGTGATTGATTCAATAAATTAGATCAAAATTAGGTCAAAACTCTTACAGCAGATTTTCTAACATCATACAGGGAGGAGCAGAATATATCTATATGTTAAAAAATATTATTTTTTTGTAACATGGTAATTGGAGAATGACTAGTGACGTTGGAATGATAAGTTGGAACATAGAAAAGAGTGTCTTTACGTGTAACATATTTCCTTACACTAAAACATAATTTTTTAAGAAGATAATCACAGCTTATAATATTATTGACAAGTTTGAAGAGAAAAATTATATAGGAAACATCGCGCCTGGCGCTTAATTTTAGTAAGTTATAATGGTGAAGACAAAAGTCATAAGATCGGTAATGTAACTGCCTACCGAAACGATAGTTCAGGTGGTTCATAAATTTAATTTGGATTCTTTCAATACGATTGATGTACTTCTGATAGAACGGGTTCCATACTATAGAGTTATATTCTAGATAGCTCCGCACAAGTGAGTTATATAGAATTATCAGTGTCTTAGCCTCTTTGAAAGATTTGGAAACTCTCAGAAGGAATCCTCAATTTCTATTCGCCCTCTTAACTACAGTTTCGATATGCAAATCAAATTTTAAATGAGAGTCAATAATTACCCCTAGATCTCTCACATGTTGAACATTCTCTAACTGATTATGGTCAATACTGTATCCAAATTCAATCTCTGTTTTCAAGCGACAAAATAATATGTGTTGACATTTTTTTTATATTTAAGAATAGCTTATATTCTTTACAAAAATCAGAAACTCTATCAATATCAGATTGCAACTCGATACAGTCAGCGAAAGATGAAATTGGTTTATAAAATTTCATGTCGTCTGCGTAGAGAGCGAAATTTGAGTAACGAAAACAGCTACCAATTTCATTGGTGAAAATTTAGAATAATAAGGGCCCCAGATGGGAGCCTTGAGGAACACCGGATGTGATACCAGTTGGGGAGGAGGTGCAACCATTGAATTTTACGAATTGTATCCTATTGTGTAGGTAAGATTTGGTCCATTCGATCAAATTGCCGTGGACACCGACATTATCTAACCGGGTAATTAATGTAGGATGATGGACTTTGTCAAAGGCTTTAGAGAAGTCGGTGTACACGGCATCCACCTGACACCTGTCATCAAGAGCCTCATAGAGCAGAAAAACACTTGTTTTTTGATATCCACAATATATTACTAGATGTAATATGTGACGCGCTTCGCTGTTAATACAGCTTTCTCAAACATAAAATGGAATTCAGTAAATGTACAACCATGTTTATAGTAGTTTGAAGTAAGGTAAACAATAGAAGAACGGTACAATGATACACATAATGATAGACAGGTAGCTTGCTACCTGTTTATCGAGGATCCCTTCAGGGTCAACACAGAGATGCATTTAATTATTAAAGAGATTAAGAAGTGGTGAATAATTTAAATCTAACTGGTCATTGAGTAAATTATTGGAATTTTTTCTTTTGTTGATCTCTAATGCTTCTAAGAAGTTAAGTTTTAGACCTTTTCTTTCTGAATGCAAAATTTCAAAATTTAGATCAAAAGTATGATTTTCATCTATCTAAGGTGATTTGAGTAATTTGAATTCCTCTTGTGGTTATCAAAGCATCTTTTATGTTCAAGTATGCGGGTTTTAAAATTTCGAAAGGTTCTACCGACATATATTTTAGGACAATCTCCACATTTTAATTTGTAAACCCCTGATTTTTGTGATTTTTCGGTTTTGGTTTTATTGTTTTTGATGAATTTGCTCAAATTATTGTTCGTTTTATAAGAAGTCGTGAAATTATGTTGTGTTAAAAATGATTTTATTTTGTCACTGGGTTTGCCTAAATAGGTTAATGAGCAATACTTAATTGGTTCTTGTTTTTGGATGGGGTATACTTCGTTGATAGCAATTGAGAATTCTTTCTTTTTAATAATTACATCTATTAATTGTGGGTCATAACCATTATTATGTGCTGTTTGTTTTATTATATTAAGTTCTTTTATGAAGTTGGAGTCTGACATAGGGATATTAAGTAGTATTGTATGCTGCTAATTTATGTTGATAAGGATATAATGAGGAATTGTGGATGGTTGTGTCTGTGTGTGATGGTTTATGGTAGATGGAAAAGCTGTGTCTGTTGTCTATTCTTGTTATGGTGAGGTCTAGAAAGTTTATAGAGTTGTTTTCTTCCATTTCGGATGTGAATGTAATATTGGGGTGTAGAGTATTGATCCAATTCTCAAGATTAGTCAGTTCTCTTTTTGTTCCCGTATAACAAATTAAAATGTCATCTACATATCTATACCAGTATAGAATATTTTTACTGAGGGGATGTGAATTGATGATATTTTCCAAGTTGTTCATGAAGATTTCGGCTAATAAAGGGATCAATGGGTTACCCATGATGAGGCCGTTTTTACTATTGTAGATAACGTTATTAAATGTAAAATAATTTTGTTTGATACACATTTCTAGTAATGAGATTATTTCTGTATGAATTACTGGGTTGACTCTTTGTTGTGATAGCAGTTTGTCTGTAAGTTTAACTGTTTCTTCTGGGGGTACGCAGGGAAACAGGTTTTTTACATCAAAGGAAATTAATTTTGAGTTTGATGGTAGTTTGACATTTTCAATTTTGTTAACGAGTTCATATGAGTTTTTAATCGAGAATTGTGGTGTGAATTTTGTGTGTTGTTTGATGATTTCTATAAGGTATTTCGACAAATTAAACGCGGGGGCTGTACAGTATGAATGTCAATTTTTTATTTAAAAATATATTTAAATTATAGGTTTAGAAAATTTCGATGACATCATATCCTGTAAGGCGGTGGAGAAAAATTCAATTTTGGAAAAAATTATGGAAAACTAAATTACGAAATCGACGTGTCGGAGCTTTACCTGCGAAAATGATTAACTAACTCATCGTCAGATAATGGAGCGTTATAAAAGTACTGTATATTGCTAGTAGCTATTTGGAAATAGCACATCAGTATACATCACAAAGATCCAGGGCTAACCAGAAATTTCCTCCATAACGACTCAGTGACTCGTTTTCCAGCGTGTTATTTTATAGTTACGCCACCGATAGTGTCTGTTTCTATGAAGATTTAATGCTCCTAACACGATTTGTCGTCTATAAGAATCCTGATGAACGTTTAATGGTGCTCACGGAGAAAATGGAGGCATTTACTGGAACATGGTTCCAGGAAAGAGCGTCTGAATAGAGTTTATAGCATACGATGATGTAAGTTCTGTGAAAGCATGAAAGGCAAGAATATTATGGGTTATTTCCCGCATATGTCGAAATGTATTTGCTGACAAACCGACTTCCTTCCTTTGCAAATGAACTGCATAGTTCTTCTTGACAATTACTTCATTTATCATTCCGTAAAATGCTGTGGGAGGAATTTAGTGTTGTATTTTCAACGGATAATTATTCCAGAGGAGTGTTATAATGAAGAATTGACCGAAATCGATCTGCAAGTACTATAATATGGTATAAAATTTAAAAAAATCTCAGAATGAAAATTTAGTAATTTCTCATACATAACTTAGCATCATCTACCTAATTTATTTGACAAATTGAAAGGAAAATTCAACAGAACTCACCTACCCTGAGATCCTATGGGATAAAAATCACAAAGCCTCACGAAAAAAATGGTCCTGCCTATTTTTCGATTGTGGTAAGAAAATTAATACCTATATTTGTAAAAATAATGTTTTGTCTCTATAAAAAAGAGAAATCTGAACGAATGAACTTGTAGCTATAATATTGTTTACATACAGCAAGTAATTCGAATATTAGATAATTCACTTTGCATAATGTCAGAACATCAGTTTACTAGCGCTGGAAAAGTGTATATTCATATTTATCAACTTTGGGTTTTTGAAAAGTATATCATAACAGAAACTCGTGTTAAAGGCATAATACAACAATTTATTTAGAGCTTGGTGTTTCTCCGAAAATGTATCCTGTTCACCTAAGTCAAAGTCAAAGACAAAATATGCTTTATTGTCGAAAGTTAATGATAAACTTATTGACAAAGCTTCATTGTATTAAAGAGAATGTTGAAAAATTTAAGGAAATTAAATTAATACTCAAGAAGTATAATGATGATACCCCCTACCATCGGCATATCATTCCTGATGAGAGGGAACACCACCCAGCATTTGAGTTAGTCGTTGTATGTGGACGTGTTACATCGGGTGTCGGATTTATGTATTTTACTTGTTGGTATGTAGAATGTGGATTTTAACCTAACAATTCTAGAGTATTGACATTTTATGTATAATAGGATCAGGGGAATTTTCCAGAGGACTTGTTGTTTTAAGTTTGAGAAATAGTGAAAACTACGTAAAACTGTGTCTAAATGAACTTTATTTTGCTTGACAGTTTTTTTTTCATGAGAAGTCTGATCTTTCAATTCTGACATTATTATTTCTATAATCATATAGGTATACGGTGATAACAATAAACATAAAATATTCCCAACAGGACTGAACAACAAGTTTGTTCAAATGAAAATATTATTAATTTACATATTTTCATTTAATTTCTTCATTACCTTTGTTTTTCAATTTTTAGAACGTTCTAATTCTACTTTATGTTATACATAACTTGGATTTGCTACGATCATAATGAGAAAAGTCATTAGCTTGCCTTCTTGTTCATTCATTTATACTGATGAATACAAACAGATTCAACAAAGCTCCAAAATTATCAGTTTTGAAACAAGTTGTACTGGGTGATCCAGCAAGGGTGGCCGGAGGCGATGATGTCTTTAAAAGAACTGTCAAATTGTTGTATACTTCTTTCCACATCAACTTATAATTCACGAAAAAAAAATGTCATAAAAACTGCAATCTCTATCTCCAGTTTTTCTTAAGTAGCGTATTTTGTTAGCTATTTTGCTAGCCTATGCAAGTACGTTTTCATAGAGTATAAACTGAATCATTCCTTCCTTGGTGCAACCAAACCTTTCATATCATTTCAAATTCAAGAATGAAATGAATGTATTGAAAAACAGGCTTTACCGATTACAAATGACCCTTATTTGAAGAACTGATAACTCTAAAGTGGATAATCCAATTAAGTCCGGTGTATCCTGATACCAAAGATGGAATGAAAGCTATTAAAGGTAAGACTATAATAAACTACCCAAAAGTGAGTCATTTGATGAGGCCAAGTAAACCAAAACTACTATTATAATCTGAAAATGTTGCTACAGTAGAATACTGTATAACAGCAACTAATATATTTCTTAGTAGATTCAAGTAAATGGGTTATTTGAGAGTAAATCATTTTTCATCAATGGTGAATTTACTTGTCACTAATAGTTATCAAACTGAGCACCTAGTGCAAATAAAACGTAAATTTAAGATAATAAAATGAAAAGTTTTCTTCTAATAAAGAGTTTACTATCGGTAGGTTGCATTATATACCTGAAATTAAATCAATAACAGCAAGTGATCAAATTCAGGAAACTAATTTTTCTTGTTTCTAATAAAGCCTGTACTTGTCCCATATAGTATGCTAATTTACACTTGGTGGTAAGCAAATTTTACTCGCTACTATTATTTTTTCCGTGCTCCATTCAAAACTAAAATTCAGTATATGCACCTGAAAGGTCAGTAACTTTGACATTGTCCATGCCTAATGAGTTCACACGTACAAACTGATTATAGTAAAATTAATATAAAATAAAACCCACAAGGAAAAAAAAATTTAATTGTAGCAAGTAAAATTTGCATACCACCAGTGAAAATTTGCATACTATATGGGACAAGTACACGCTTTATTAGCCATTAGAAAAATTAGATTCCTGAATTTGATCACTTGCTGTTATTGATGTAATTTCAAGAACGCAATGTAACCTAACGATATTAAACTCTTTACTAGAAGCAAACTTTTCATTTTATAAGCCTCAATTTACGTTTCATTTGCAGTAGGTGCTCAGTTTGATAACTATTAGTGACAAGTAATTTTACCATTGATGAAGAATGATTTACTCTCAAATAACTCATATACTTAAATGTACAAAAAAATATATTAGTTGCTACCTTACAGTATTCTACTGCAGCAACATTTTTAGATTATTAAAGTAATTTCAGTTTACTTAGCCTTCTCAAATTACTCACATGTGGGTAGTCTTACCTTCAATGGCTTTCATTCCATCTTTGGTATCAGGATACAACGGACTCAATTGAAATATCCACACCGAGAGAAATCCAGTTATACAAGTTTTTTTTCAAAAAATCTTATAGCTGCAAAATAAACTATTTTAGCAACTAAATGTTATCTGATCAATGTAAAATGTGAAGGTTTTTAACGTTAAACGGGTCTTTTTTTCAAAACACTCATTTTGTTTTGAAAATGTTACCTTTTAGATTCAATAAAGGGCACGATTGTGGTTCAAAGATGGAATTGAAAAAACAAACTGTTTAGCTACTATAATTCACATTTTAACTGTTAAAAGATACCTTTTAACCAGTAAATGGGTGTCGTTTAGTTCTGGAAATGTAACGGATTTTTCCACCACCTCTGATCATGCACCTTTTTCGTCACACACGTGTTTCCTATGATGTTTTATTTCACTCACCTATAACAGGCCGTTTCATCATCGGGTCATCTGCGTCATTTCAGTTCTTATTGTCGATCAGTTCACGTGTAGATTTGGTAGTGTTGTGCAAGTGTAGAAGTAAAGGTTAAATACACTTTGTGTATAGTTTGTTTCTACAAGTAAATTTTGGTGCCTACCTGCGTCTGTATATTTTCAACAGTTGTTTACAATGATTTTATCCATTGTTATTACCTGTGGGAGGTTAAAATCAAACAAGTAAGTATTGGGCGAGCTTGAGGGATGCTGCATTCTTATTTTAGATAATATTCATTAGTACGAAAATTTTTGACAGTTTGGCTGGAATTGAATGAAAATACAATTCTTTTAGGAACCGAACGGGTTCAGTAGTACCTAATTCCGGTTCGAACAGAAACGACAAAAATTAAATATTTCTCAAAAGGAACATCCTATTATTATTTATAAAAATACTTTCATCTTATGACATGATGATTATTGTTAGATGATTTGTTCCTATGGGAACCTGAGATTCTAGTTCCTAAAATTTGCAAATTGAATGAAATCAACATTTTTAATATCTGTCGATTTCTTGTAGGGTAGGGTTGCTACAAATTTTGCCACATTTAGAACCGTGGTTGGTGCAAAAGTATTGTAATAATAGGTATTTATTGTGTGAGTATGTTATTTGCTAATAAGATAAAATGTAATAAAACATTTTATCCACAGCTGGAAATAATTTTCCTTAATTGAATACTCATTTTTTGATGTTCATGAAAGCAGAAAATTTATAAAATATGTTGTTCGAGAAGGATACCTTTGACAAATCATTATGTATTGTTTTATTGTATATTGAAAATCAGGCAGTGTTTAATGTCTTATAGACTGGTGGCAATGATTTTTGTGAAAATTAAAAAAGTAACAGGCAAGCAAGGACCGATGTGAAAATGTTGTTGAGGTTCCAACTTTGAGGAAAAAAATATTTAAACACGAAAACACTCAAAATGGTGAAATGGGGATGCAGTTTAGGGGTTGAAAACGGTTTTATGCGATTTGCGGAAAAACGTGACCACTTAGAGGAAAATGTTCAATAGAAATGTTAGATAATAAAAAATCAAAAACTTTTGTATTCAACACTTTCCGTCATAACCTCAAACTAACCGTCAGAATGGCAAAAAAAACAATTTTGCCATTCGTTTTGGCACCAGCCTATTGAGGCACTGATCGTAACAGACCAGTGTATTTTTTTACCTCATGAGACGATTGTACACAGAAACATGATCTGTTTACAACAAAGCAGCTGTATAAAAAAGTGTTAATTTAATTTCCATGGATTTAACTTGGAATCGGGAAAGAACGTTACTCATAGGAAAATCATATAGGTATAACAAAGAATATATTAAATACAAAGTAAAAATAAAAGCCCCAATTTAGCTCTTCATTTTTGAAACTTCATACTGTTCTACAGAATTTCAGCCATGTGGGTACTCATTTTGGTTTGTAAGAAAAATAGTGAACCTACTACTAACACGGAATTCTATGAAGTATATGTTTTCAAATCTCTGGAATTTTACATTTTATTGTAACGAAACACTTTTGTTGTTGTTGTTTTGTTGTTTTTTCCTTTAACCAGCTGTCGTCCCCTTACGAACGGCAGCCCTCAGAAGTCGAAACTTGTGCGAGCTAAGGATTAACGAGGTCTTACCTTTTTACATGCGATTCCTAGCACTTTCTCGGGCCATCAGAAAAAGTTCTGCAGTCGCCAGGGTTTGAACTGGCAGCTAAAAGTGATTGAAACAATGTCGCTTTAACCACTCGGCTTCATTTGATTTTTATTAATTATTCTTGAGCATGAAATAAAATAGTATTTGAAAAGTAAGTAATGATTTTTTTTGTTTCAGATGAATAATTTATTGTATGATTTGGAGATTCTTCCCTCTTGTCAACTCTATCCGTGGTTACTAGAAATAGTGTATTTTCAATATTCCCTGATTTAAGAAACACTATATTTTATAGTTGATATGTAAGTTTTACGACCTTTGATATGATGACTGATTTTTTCTTTTGTGGGGGATTTGAGGTCATGAATAGAAGAAAAATCTTTTTCTTTAAAGTCGTTTCGTTAATTTATTTTGACATCTTCAGAGTACTGTAAGAAACTAAAATGGGATTTTTTTTTGTTAATAAAATAGTTGAAAAAAAAAACAAATAATAATATACATATCAATTTGCCATTAATACTTTTCTAGAAACAATCACTGAACTATGTTCTGGTAACAGATAAATCTTCAGAGTAGATCAAAGTAAATTAATAATAATTCAATCTAAATTTTTATACGTCAGCAAAACAAAGTTCACTTTGTTTCTGGAAAAGTAGTAGTAGCAAGTAGTAGTATATTATTATTTGTTTTTTTCTATTTTTTTTAAATTTAAAAGAAACATCCCCTATTTGTATCTTCCAGTGCTCTGAAGATGTCAAAATAAATCGACGAAAAGTTGACTTTGAACAAATAGAGTTTTCTTTAACTTAAGGCCTCAAATCCCCAAAAAAATAAAAAATCAGTAACTATATTTTAATTTCCTTAATAAATATTGATCAATATTTCAATGAGTTTCATTCAATGCTGAACTGTCCACCGATAAGTATAGACAACTAATGTGTCACTATTTCTGGAAATAATTTAAATCAAATATGACGAATCTCTATAACAAAAGTAGCTTTTTCACGATATTTATAGGATTGAAATTTTTAAAAGAGTGCTTGTTTAATTCTTATATTCTGAAGATATGACACTGGCACTCACCGTGTTGCAACTTCTGTTTAACCTATTTTTCGTAGAAATTCAGAATTGATGATACCTACTCATCAAATGGCAAACATTTTTGCTTCCAAACACTTTGTTTCTGACCAAAACCTTTTTGAATAGCATACGCATGGAAATAACCTTCCTCTAGAGCTCTGATAACATCATTAACGCCAAAACACCTCATCAACTCCTTTAATGTGAAAAATGTCGAATAGCACATGTGGTGATATTGAAGAGTTTTTGAGGATTAACAGTTGGGCAAAATTTTGAAATTTCAATAATTCAATTTTGATAGCCTTTACCTTCATGTGTATTAATTACCCGATTTTATGATGTACTTCATGCAATATTAGAACTGTTTAAGTTTGTAAAATGATTTTCAACAACTGTAAATCCTCAGAAACTCTTCAAAATCATTTAAATCGCCACATGTGTTATTTAAAATTTTGTGGCAGTATCTAGACGTCAATGAATGCTATTTTCAGAACTGCACAGTAAGAAATTATTTTCATGCAGTTTATTCAAAAACCGTTTAGCTGGTAAAGGAAAGTTTTTGGATGCAAAAATGTTTTCCATTTGATTGTTATACATTTTTTTTTAACCACCATAAGATATAGTATAATAATGAAATACCAATCATTTAAGTATTACATCAAGAACAAGTCATCTTGAAATGAGCATCTTTTCAATTTTATACAGTCGTCATTTAATATCGAAATGTCAAACATTTAAACATTATATTGAGGACAAGTAAGCTTTATATAAGCATCTTTTAATTTTTATAATAACTTCATATAATATTGAAACGCCAGTCATTTAACCATTATATTGGAAGCAAGTAATTTCGATATGACAATATTTTCATTTTTATACGAGTGTTATTTAACAGTTATACAACTTTTTTGAAAAAAATACCCTGATCATTCTGAAAAGGTTACTATGTTGGCGCTTATTCAATTCAGAAATCTTTTAAAGGTTATACAATTTTGTATAACAGGTAATAGATATTTCTCTCGGTGCACTTGCCCTCAGTTTAGAATTAGTTCTTCAAAGAGGGATCATTTGTTTTTTTATAAAGCCTTATTTTCAACACATTCGTTTCATTCTTGAATTTGAAATGATATGAAAGGTTCGGTTGCAACAAGGTAGCAATGATTCAGTTTAAACTATGAAAAAACGTACTGGCATGGCATATACAGGCTAGCAAAATACACTACTCAAGAAAAACTGGAGAAAGATATTGCAGTTCCATGACAACATTTTTTCGTGAACTATAAGTTCATGTGGAAAGAAGTATAAAACATTTTGACGGTTTTTTTAAACAAATCATCGCCTCTGGCCACACCCTTACTGGATTACCCAGTACAGCCTGTTTCTTAATTAAAAATTTCGGAACTTTGTTGAATCTGTTTGTATTCATCAGTATGAATGCTAATGCTAATGTCTTTCCTCATTATGATCATAACAAACCCAAGTTATGCATAACATGATGTAGAATTAGAACGTTCTGAAAATTGGAAATAAAAGATGCCTAATGAAGAAATGAAATAAAAATATATACATTTTTGATATTTTTATTGAAGCAAAACTGTTGTTCAGTTTTTTGGAAAAAATTATCCTGATTCTATTATACATAAAATGTCAATATTCTAGAAATGTTAGGTAAAAATCCACATTCTACATACCAACAAGTAAAATACATAAATCGAACTAACACTATTCACACAACTCACAACAGTAATAATAGTATACGGAATACGAAGTAACACGCCCACATACAACTACTAACTCAAATGCTGGAATTGGAATGAGGCCAGTTTTGCGAAAACGTTGATGATCAGTGTAACGGTTACTACCGATTGATCCCGAACTGGTCGCATATCAACAAGTAGGTGAACAGTTTCATTATCGTAGGAACACCTAGCTCTATTGCAAATAAACTGTTGTATTATGCCTGTAACACGAGTCTCTGTTGTTATGATATACTTTTCAGAAACACAAAGTAGATAAATATGAATATACACTTTTCCAGCGTTAGTAAAATATTGACCTGACATTATACAAAGTGAATTATCTAATGTTCAAAGCACTTGCTGTATGTGAACGATATTATAGCTACAAGTTCATGCGTTCAGAATACTCATTTTTTTAGAGACAAAAGGTAATTTTTTTTTTAATATAGGTATTAATTTTCTTACCACAATCGAAAAAAGTCTGGAAAACGTTTTACTTGGACCATTTTTCCGTGCAGTTTTTCCACATGTTACACACATTCGCGTACTTCTGAATTTGTAGAGATTTTATATTTCAGATATATCAGTTCAATAACAATCAGTTGTCTATTACTGGGTATTTAGGATTATTTAACGAAATTTTATTCGCAAGCAGTTATCATTGCTGGAACAAAACTCCTACTTCAGAAACATGCTTTTTGTTGGCGGAAGTGGCAGACATTTTTTCCGCAATGAAAATTACACCTACCCAAAGTGAAGAAATGTCAGCAAGTCATTTGATTTTTCTCGTTGTAAAAATTATACCAGATGAAATCGAGGTATTTGACAATAACTCATGAATTTTGAATGGCAACACTTACAGCCGTATGCACTGTCAATTCCAGCGACTCGCCAGAGTTTCGCCGCTCGCTACACAAGAACTATAATACACAGTCGAGCTCCAAAAAAGTGGTAAATCGCCAGCGTTTTGTCATAATGTGACTTATATCGCGTAGTTGTCACTTTTTTTGGAGCTCGACTGTGCATTACAATCCTTGTGGCAGCGAACGGCGAAACTCTGGCGAGTCGCTGGCGATTGACTATGCATACGGCTGTAACTTATCTCAAAAATATACTCGATATAAATAAGCAAAAACTCGAATAAGCGGAGCAAGGCCAAAAATAATCGTGAGTCGGTTTATCGAGTAATATTTTAGTGGCAGACTGTATTGCCGTAAAAACTCCTCCTGGAGATAGCTCACGAGGTTTCCCTGTGGGATCATATCTTCTGAACTGCAGTGTCCAAAGATATCCATCCTCATGCGAGCCAGGACTTCGCATTCGAACATTGTGTGGGAGTCTGGTTCTTCATCCTTTCGCATAAGTTACAAAGAAAAATTTAAAAAAATAACACATTTCAGAGGAAATTGTTCACGATAAACGTTTCAGTCATGCACGCTTGTACAAAATTTCGAGACCTGGCCGTTCACTTCCGTTAACTTTAGAGAAACCTTTTCGTATGATGCAAATACGAATCAATGTGCTTTTTGTTTGGTCAAGAAAAGGCATATATAACAAAATGAACAAAGAAGTATATTATCAGGAAATTGAAAATATCTGATGACTAGCAAATTAAATTATCTCTAGAATTTTATGCAATGAAATATTCAAAGGGCTATTTTTACCAATTTCATATTTCATATTATTGAGAGGAATTAGAAATAACAACAGTAGTTCAGTATTTTTATAACCTACGACAGAAACAGAAATATCAGATATTATCAAATCGTCCAAAAATTCTAGCTCTACTCAAGGATAATCTTGAATCGCTGACAAAACCAATTGCTCATATTATCAATATAATTCTAACAACGGGTATATTTAAAGAAAAACTGAAAATTGCTAAAATTATACCTGTATATAAATCTGGCGATAATAACATCGTAGTATGTCGGGGCGTGGCGCAGTGGTTAGAGCGTCCGGCTTTGGGTCGAAAGGTCCGGAGTTCGAGCCCCAGTTGCGGCTGGGATTTTTTTATTTAATTTGACCGATTAAATTATTCAAAACTCGCGGCTGGACTGGGGTGAGTCCTGCACGATTCACTGTTGCGTTCGAATTAACAGTGCTGCTCCTAAGGTGGCGCATGGAGTTAGTAACAAGGCCTACCCAGAACACATGGCTAATGACCATAGCAGTCGATGCCAGAACACCAAAGAAAAAAAAAACATCGTAGCGAATCATAGACCAATCGCTATTCTTCCAATATTAGGTAAGTTGGCCGAAAAGGTGATTGCTTTGAGAATAACTTCAATCAATCAAATATGCTTTATTGTCAAAGAATCTTGTGGACAAAGCAAATATAAAACTAAGTGCCAAAAGGACAAACAATACAAAAGTAATACAGAATGCAGTCTTAAAATAAAAGTCAAACAATATAAATACACAGAGTATAAAAATTTATAAAATCAGAAAACATCTCATATTCTTTCCTCAAAATATTCGCGAATCTCATAGTATGGTCTACAAAATAAAAATTCTTTAACTGCTTTCCTGAATAGAACAAAGGCTCCTTCCTATATTTTGATAAAAATGACTTATTCTCAGACAGACAGTTTGGATTCAGGAAGGGAAAGAACACAGCAAAAGCAGTTATGGATCTGGCTAGTTTCATATGTCAGGGATTTGAAGAAAAACAGTCAACTCTAGCAGTTTTTGTTGATTTGAGTGAAGCCTTCGACTGTGTCTCAAAAAATATTCTGTTAGAAAAACTTGAACACTATGGATTGAGGGGTATTGCGGTCAACATTATATCATTTTATCTGTCAGGTCCTAAGCAAACAGTTTTTCACAACGAAGAATATAGTAGTCAAATGGTAATAAATAATGGATATAGATATTCATACTCCACAAACGGACAATCAGAGCTATTTATGGTAGAAATAACTCGGGTAGAGAGTTGTAAGCCTTGGTTTATTAATCTTAGAATTCTCACTCTACCATCAGCTGTAATATATACCAATTTATTATATGTGAGGGAAAATATCACACAGTTCCAAGAAGTGGGCTCTAATCATAACTATGGTACTCGAAACAGACAAATTCTCCTTATTCCCAATTATAGATTAAACAGTACAAATCGTAAACAACTAGGCATAATAATTGTATAATAAACCGTTGCCTTTGAGAGAAGCTAATCTGCAAACATTCAAAAAACAACAGAAAATTAGATTAGTACAAGAAGCCCTATATGACGTGAATGATTTTACCATTTTTTGAGTTCATAATTTTTGAAGCTTATTAATATTTTGTTTTGTAAATTCAGTTGTAATATCTAATTTAAATTATTTTTACGTGTGTATTTATATCTGCTGTATATTTGTGTTAAAGTATGTCATAGTTTTTATATCTTTGTACTTTTTATATATTTTATTTATACTTTTGACCTATCCAGACACCACGGTGTACTTGTGATCATTAAAAATTATTGTTATTATTATTATTATTATTTCCTTCTCTGAAACCTGAAACGTCTTTCTGAATTGACGACGTTGCTCTACATAATATAAAACTATTGAATGCATAAAAGTTTCTATATTCTTTCTGCGATGCCTCAAGAACATAAGCTGTCTAACGAAACGAATATCCATCTCATATCGACAGAAAAGTGGAAAGATGGATACATTTCGTAAAATATATTTTAACGCATTAGGTAGAATGTGAAATGGAATACTCAAATGTCAAGGACTGCCTATGTGAGACGAAACCCTTCACTCAGGTTATATGTACTTTGTTTTCAGCCACTAACGGTTGAAGGTTGGGACCTCTTTTTTGTTGTTAAAATTATTGAATTGTTGTTATAAAAAATTCTAGAGAAGAGTCATTGTGAACTGCAGCTTCACGGCTTAGAACACTATGGGTTCAACAAAATTTAAACTTTTTTACAAGCTGAAAATTAAACAGTTTTGTTGTGCACCACACAGCTCGGCGGTCACTGTATATGCCTGTGTGTGTATATATTCTGTTGTTACTTATTTTTGAATACTGTGTATTGAATATTTGAGATTTCTACTTTTGTAGTCAGGGTTATGAACTTTGGACAGATAATGAAATAATAAAAAAAGTCAACAAGTCAATACTGTCATTTAGTACGAAAAATAACGTTTATATTGATAAAATCAGTATAAAGGCAATAAAACGAAACACCGGTTTAAACTTATTCCATATATAACCACGTACTTTCATGTATTATTTTTAAAATTTTCTGAATATCTTGTATATTTTTTGTTCTAAAAGATACTGATGGTACAGTATTTCAACTTCGTTGATATTTTTCGATTAACAGAAATTAAACGTTCCCAAAACTCTCAAAAACCAATTTTATAATTTCGTCAACTGTTTCAACTTGGAGGAAAGCTATGTAACAAGTTTCCAGTAATCATTAAGTATAATAGCACTTCATTCCTGCACTTGTTGAAACTTTTTCAATTTCTATCATGTTGAGCTGTTGAAATGATAGATATTTTTAGATATCTATACTCCCAACTTCTGTGATTACTGGCAGCCTGACTGGAACTTTCATTTGTATTTCTTGTGAAGTTTGGAAATAATGGCATACGGCTCGAGCATGAAATGGGATTATTAAATCGATTCCGTTCTAATTATTATTCCTTCAACATTTTTCTTAGAAGAATATTATTGTTTTGTTGCACATCGAACCAAATATGTTATAGTATCATTGGTGAATTATTGGATCAATCAATTCTGCGAGTAGTTTTTCACATTTAATGTTCGGTCAGTATGGGAAGAATAATTTTGAACGGTATAGATAAAACAATATTTTCTATCCCAATATTCCTTTCAGATCGATTATAGAATTGTGTATCCAAGTTTGATAAGACATTGTTTGAATACTATCATTCATTATTATTAAATTGAGTCAAATTGAACTGTATTGCGTCAATATTATTGTAATAATTTTCACAAATATCGACAAAACAATATTTTACACATATCATTTCCAAGGTCTAGAATGAATATTGTAATCCCAATATTCCTCTTATATCGGTTCTGGGAACAAAAAATATTGTAAATCTTTGTTTGATGGCACATTGGTTTAATATTATTTGATTAATATACAACATCTCAAATTAACCTATATTGGGTAAATATTGGTTGAATAATTTTTCACAATATCATTAAAACAATATCGTCTACAAATTGTTTCCAATATCTTGAATAGATATTGCAATCCAAATGTTCTTTTTAAAAATTATAATAATGAAATGTTTTCATTCATCATTTGACAAAATTCATTTGTAATATTTTGTTATGAAATGAGTTTGAAATTGTTTTAATGTTTGACAGAAATAATTTAATTTTTTTTTATTATTACAATGATAAATCTACCCTAGCTCAAAACTGTTATTTCCTGTTACCCTTTCTTGTATATTTCTGCTCTCCTCAACTTAGTCAGTATCGCAAGAGAAACTCCTACTCTCAGTTGGGTTCTGGAATATGAACAGCCTGTATATAATTTCAATCAATGCCAGGTTCTGTTCATATATTTCAATGAATGAAAAATTGAAATCCAAGAAATACCACTCAAATAAATGTTTCCAAACTAAATTCTTATTTTTCTCTATTTATTATTATTTTTTTAAAGAACCCAAAATTCTGAAATTTCGATGTTTATTATTATAATAAGTTAGCTCTATCGTCCCCTATTTTTCAAAAAATGGCATCAGTTTCAGAAAGATCAGAAAGTTTGAATAAAGTTTGTGGATACGAATGGAAAAGTTCAAATGTTGTCAAATATTGATTGATAAACTGTTGGCTGCATACGTACGTACTTTTTCTCTTTCAAAAATAATTTTATTTATTACGGGTACTGCTAATTTTTCTTGATCTATGATTTACCTCCTAGAAACGTTTGCTACTTTCTAGTCCATTTATTTCTGCTTACTTTTCAATTAATTCAGTTTCAAAATTTTAGTATCATTCTGTTTCAAAAAATTCTCTTCAACTCATTATCTTTTTTCTCTGGCAACTGGTCTTCGAATTTTTCTTCGCATTTCAACCAGTCACAAATTTGTATTGAATTGTTCACTTTCAGGCCAAGCTGTAGATAAAAATAAGAGCCTATTTTCACACAAAATAAAAGACGCAAACGGCCTTCACCACTTTTTATAAGATAGCTCGTATATGAAAACCCCTGTTTTCGCCCCAGCAAAATCGATTTGTGTAATTTTTTAAACAAGAAATAGTGGAAAAAATTACTACTTTTTTGGTTTTTTGAAAATATCTCTGAAATTACTCAGGGAATTCATAAATCCTACAAAATGGTTTTTCATACTCCCAGATCGGTGCGTTTTTCACTGAGAAAATCCGGGAAAACCTCGAAAAAGAGACCATTTTTCAAAAATTCATAGTTTTTATAAATGTGAAGGTGGACCAACAATATTGCGGAAACTGATAGATAAAAACATGAGATTCAACTGTGCGTAAGATGGTTTATGTCAGAAATGTAGTTTTTGCATAATCGCGCTATTAACAATTTAAGGGAAAATCTCTCTAAATGCGCCGATTCAAGGAATATCATCTTATTCAAATTCTGTAAACGGCAAATGGAAGTAGAGATCAATATCTACAATTTGTATATTTTGGATTTTCAACTTAGAGGCGGGAAATGTGTTGAAAATGTCACTGAAAGTTACTCTAAATGCTTCAAAGTGCACCCGAAGTCGCTCTCATTAACTTCAGTTCGACTTCGGGTGACTTCGGATGACTTCGGACGCACTTTGAGGCGTTTTGATCAACTTTCAGTGACATTCTGAACACATATCTCACCTCTCAGGTGAAAATCCAAAATATAGAAATTGTAGATATTGATCTCTACTTCTATATGCCGCTTACAGAATTTGAATATAATGATTTCCCTCAAATCGGCGCATTTAGAAAGATTTGCTTGGATTGTTTATAACGTGATTGTGTAAAAACTACATATCGGACAAAAACCATCTTGCGCAAAGTTGCACTATATGTTATTATCTACCAGTTTCCGAAATATAGTTTGTCCATCTTTAGATTTAGAAAAATTATCAATTTTTTAAAAATGGTCTCTTTTTCGAGGTATTCCCGAATTTTCTCAGTGAAAAATGCCTTGATCGGTCGTATAAAAAACAATTTGATAGGTTTCATGAAGTTCCACTGACTGTAAAACGATTCCTTGAATAATCTTTGAGATATTTCCGAAAAAAACAAAAAAGATGTAATTTTTTTACCTATTTCTTGTTTAAAAATTCCGCGAAGCGATTTTGCTGAAGAGAAAACTGGGGTGTTCATTAATAAACTATCTTATAAAAATTAGTATGGGCCATTTACGTCTTTTATTTCGTGGGGGAAAAACCTCTATAGCTTGGTCTATTTGAATACCTTATAATTTAAAATTAACACTTTTCTTATGTTTGATGTGTATTTCTACTACATATTCTGACTGTTTATTATTTACTTTCAGTTTGAAATCATTCAAGATTTTATTTTTCGTGAAAAAATTTGTTTACTTCATAAATTTCTTCTCATAGTATTTACTGCGTTCTGGGACCCTATTTTCAAACCGTGACATATTTTGTCGCATGCGAGATATGCTCTTTGTCTAATGAAATCTAAACATTCTTATTCTCAAATGTCGCATTCCCAAATTCTTGATAGATGATCAGAGGCAGTCAACAATTTTCGTCGTATGCGAGAATTTTATTTCAATAGTTTCAATGTCAAAATATTCTTTGATACTTTTTCAGAGATTTTTGTAGTGAGAAAATGGCATCTTAAGTAATAGCTATAGAAAATTTAGAAAATCAGGAAATTTATCAGCGGCCTCGAGAGAGACGAGTAATATACAGGAGTGCTTTTACATTCTCATCTGAGAAAATTGCATTAAATCGTTCAGACTAACTGAAGAATTCTCTGATAAAAGAGGCTCAATTTTTCTTTCTTGCATTAATTTTTTTAAAGTTCGCTTTTGATTTTGGGTGCAATTATTTTATTTTGGCATCACTTTCCATGTTCCTACTCAATTTATTCTGATGTATTTCAAAAGCAAATGTCATTTTATTTGTTATTATTATTAACGTTTCACAAGAGGAGGGGCATATATAACACGATCTAACATCAAAAATTCGGTGTTGCCAGCTCATGTTATTCGACAAAATTCATATCATGCGACATATATGTCGAACCCATTTGAGAATACCACATGCCAATGTTGTGCGACAATTTCCATCGACATATGTCGAATGCGACAAATCTCACTCGACATTCGAGAATAGGCCGCCTGTCGGCAACTGAGCACAAGTAAACTTCTATGCGGGGCCAGGTAGCCGAGTGGTTAAACCGACATTGTTTTAATCACTTTTGGCTGCCAGTCAAAGGTTCAAACCCTAGCGACTGCAGAACTTTTTCTGGTGGCCCGAGAAAGTGCTAGGAATCGCACGAAAATAGGTAAGACCTCGTTAATGCTCAGCTCGCACAAGTTTCGACTTCTGAGGGCAGCCGTTTGTAAGGACAGCTGGTTAACGAAAAAAGCAATTTTAAACAATGCAATTGCCATGGAAACATTGAAGAGGTTGCTAAGGGTTGTTTATTTAATGAAATGACGTTGCATTTTTGTAAGAATCAACAAGCTTGTTAGTGGAGAAAACTAAAAACGGTTGTGAAGATGATAATTATGGAGATCCCACAGAGTGTGACGCTCAAAGCTGTGAAAGAGGAAATTTACTGCCTTTAAAACCCAAATACTTATATGAGAAGGAGCATGGCCATTTCTTGAAATGGAAAGATGAAAACAGAATGAATACCGTGAATGAATCTGTCTTAATGGCATACTTCCAGGAACTGGTGAGTTTATCTCATGAAAAATATTAATAATTTTTATTTATTTTACATTATTTCAGTCTGAAGAATATAGTGCAAATAGTCTAAAAAAAATCAGTTATTCTGTGACAGTGTTGTCGACATAAATTGGATATAGCTGGGGTGTGTCTATAAAGCCAGAGTTAAGTGAAGTCAGTAATTTCACACATCCTGCAAAAATTTACTACGAGAATTATGGTTGACGCCATAACATCTCAAAAAATAATTGATGAAATCATAAAAAATAGAGATGAATTGAAAAACGCAATTAGTGCTAGCGAAGCCAGACTTCTCCTGGAAGTAAAAGACTTGAACTCCAGGATTAGACAACTCGAAAAAATCAATGCAGCTCTCAACGGGAAAATCGAAACTCTAGAGAGGGAGAATAAACTGAAAAATATAGTAATATTTGGTCTCAACAAACCAAATAGGGAAATAACGGTCGAGCTCATATGTAGAGAAATTAAAACACTCATTGATGTAGATATCGCAGAGAGTGATACTAGCAATCTCTTCTGCTTAGGAATGGGCCAGAACTGTCCAATAAAAATTGAGTTCGTTAGATACCTCAAGAAAAAGGATATATTAGAAAATTCCAGAAAACTTAAGGGGACTGGCATTACAATAGCGCATAACCTAACCCAAAAACAAAGAGACGATTATCAAATTCTGAAGCGGCATTGGCTGAAAGAAAAGGAGAATAAGGACGAATGTTTTATACGGCGCAATAAACTTTTGATGAATGGAGTAGAATACACACCTGAAGATATTCTGGAAATTGAAAATACCGAAGAAGGCGGAAAAGCAAACAGTCTACTAGCTACTCCCACCCAACTTACCCAATCTGAGGAGGAAAATCAGGAGCATATCCAGAGACTGAATATATCAAAAAAACCCAAGGAAAAGGAAAGTACACCAAAATCAACTTCTTCAACAGCAACTAATAAGCAAACCACGAAGCCGGTAGACCTCTTGAGGAAATTACGATCAGGTTCGTCAAGCACTTTCTCTAATTCAAGAAGATAAGAAACAGAAAAGAAAGTCAACACAAAGTGTGAAATGAAACAACTGTGTCTATCTTCATGAAATATAATATAGTTTCTAAGTCTAGGGTAGTATTCATAACTCTCAAATAAACTCATAAAGAATGAACCTGTAGTGTATGGCCCCGTATACTGATTACTAATAAAGAATTGGTGATCGATTACATAAGCGATAGCTATCATCGATGACTAGGGAGTCAGTAGATGCGAGACGTTTGTGGAGTCGAGACTAAAGTGTGCAGTTAAATAAAGTGTTCTATTTCTATTTCCCAACGAGCAAATAGTGAACTTTACATTGGCGACGAGGATAAAACTATACCAAGTAAGTTCCAAAATATAACTTAAATGGACATTGAAGGTGTTAAACACCGGATAAATGATAAAATGGCATGGAGCCGTAATGGCATCGGTGTTAAACTCCGGATGCATTACTTTATTCAAAGCCGTAATGGCAAAGGTGTCAAACACCAAATAAAAACATGACTGTATAAAGAGTAAGGGCATCGGTGTTAAACACCGGGTGCATTACAGATTTATTCAAAGCCGTAATGGCATGGGTGTTAAACACCGGATGCATTACAGATTCATTCAAAGCCGTAATGGCATAGGTATTAAACACCGGATGCGTTACAGATTTGATCAAAGCTGTAAGGGCGTAGGTGTTAAACACCGAATGCATTACACATCCATTCAAAGCCGTAAGGGCGTAGGTGTCAACATCGAACAAAAACACATGACTGTGTGAAAACGTACTGGTTTCACACAGAAAAAATTTGAATTCTAATACGTTTTTACATACTATGTAAAAGTAAAAGTACACCAAAATGTGCAAGCTTCCGAACAACTGAATGAAATGAAGCTGTTGTATTTCAGAAACGATGTCTAACATTCCATCTCTTGAAGCATTCGATTGTGATGGAGATGTCAGTTATGTTGGACTCAATTACTTTGGAAAAAAATTATCGCCGAAGCAATCTCGTCAGAAAATGTTGATAGGCAAATATCGGAGTTCACCGAGAAGCCGAGTTGTAGTTCAGCTACAACCGTCAATCTACTTCGTCAGAAGAACATACTCTCAACAGCAAAATGTATGAGATGCGGATCAGGAATAGAAAAGGGCCAAGTACACGATTGTCCAGCAGTCAATAAAGTATGTCGGAAATGTAACTTTAGAGGCCATTATGAAAAGTGTTGCCGCTCAAAAAAAAATTAATAAGCACCAGAGGGGACCGCCACCAAAGAAATTCAAGCAAAGACAGCCAAGAAATGAAGAAGTGGACTACGTAGAAAACCAAGAAGATGTGGAGTATGTATTTCACATTGACGATGACGATGTGGTAGATTGTAAGGTAGGAGGTATTGTAATTAAGATGTTGATAGATTCTGGATGTAAATCCAATATCATAAATGATTACACTTGGAGATCCCTAAAGAAATGCGGAATAGTAGTTCAAAATCAAATAAAAAAGCCTAACAAAGTATTTTTCGGTTATGGATCTAAAGATCCCCTAGAAATTTTGGGTTCATTTGAAGCAATAATCGAAATTGGACCTCAAAAAGAAGTGGCTTCTTTCTATGTCATGAAGGACAGAAAGAGGAATTTGTTAGGCAAACAAACAGCAATTTTTTTAGGAGTCCTCAATAACTTGAATTCTGAAATTTTCCCAAAATTCAAAGATGTTCTCATTCACATTCCCATCGATAAAACCGTTAAACCTGTGAGCCAACCTTATAGGAGGATACCCATACCTCTGGAACAAAAAATCAACCTGAAACTTGAGGAGCTTATGCAAGCTGACATAATAGAAGAGGTAAAAGGTCCATCTGAATGGGTATCACCCATGGTTCCTGTTCTCAAAGAGAACGGTGACGTCAGAATATGCATCGACATGCGCAAGGCTAATACCGCTATCTTGAGGGAAAATTACCCTCTACCCACTATGAACAGCCTTTTACCAAATTTTCGAAAAGCTAAATATTTTTCCAGACTCGATATCAAGAATGCGTTTCATCAAATCGAAATTTCTCCGAGATCACGGTACATAACCACCTTCATTAGTAGTAAAGGTCTCTTCAGGTACAAAAGGCTTATGTTTGGAATAACATCTGCCCCAGAAATCTTTCAAAAGACTCTGGAAAAAATGCTACTACCTTGTCAAGGTACAGTTAATTTCATTGATGACATCGTAATTTATGGAACAAGTGAAGAAGAACATGATCATAGGGTTCGAAATACATTGAATATTTTGCGCGAGAACCATGTACTTCTGAATAAAAGTAAATGCATTTTCAAAATTACGGAAGTTCGATTTCTTGGACATAGGTTGTCGCCGGAGGGGGTCAGACCATTAGAAGATTACGTAAGCGTAATACAATCTTTTCGGGCTCCAAAAACAATAGAAGAAGTACATAGTTTTTTGGGTGTAGTCAATTTCGTCGGTAAATGGATACCAAATCTCGCTACTCTAACATACTCTTTGAGGAAATTATTGAGGATGAAATTGAGTAAGCACGCAAACATTATAAAATACTGGGGGGAAGACCAAAACAATAACTTCAAAAAACTCAAAGAATCACTGTCACATATCAAAACCTTGGGTTACTATGACTCCAGCGATAGAACCCAAGTGGTAGCAGATGCAAGTCCAGTGGGTCTTGGAGCAGTTCTCATACAGTTTGATAAGGAAGGCCCCAGAATCATCGCGTACGGCAATAAAAGCCTCACAGATTGCGAAAAAAGGTATTGCCAGACTGAAAAAGAAGCTCTAGCTTTGGTATGGGCAGTAGAGCATTTTGGTATCTATTTATATGGAAAAGATGAATTTGAACTGGTCATAGATCACAAACCACTTGAAGTTATATTCTCACCTAGATCTCGTCCGTGCGCAAGAATAGAACGATGGGTTTTACGATTACAATCTTTCAACTTCAAAATCATTTATAAGCCGGGTAAAACAAACATCGCTGATCCTCTATCTCGATTGTGCCAAACAAATCCTAGCGCATCCTTCGAGGCATACGATCAGGTTAGCCAAATTGTCGAACTGGCTCGCCCCGTAGCAGTAACGATGCAGGAATTACAAGAATCGTCACAAACTGATGAAGAGATATTAGAACTCAAAGATGGCATTCAAAACAACAACTGGTCTGAGTCTGTGAAGCGGTGCCAAATCTTTCAGGAGGAATTTTGTCTGTGTGGTGATATTCTCCTGAGGGGTACAAGAATAGTGATTCCAAAGAACTTGCGACAGCGTGTACTAGACGCAGCGCATGAAGGTCATCCGGGAATAGTGGTTATGAAGGGTAGGCTCAGAACGAAAGTGTGGTGGCCAAAGATAGATGAACATGCTGAAAAGATCGTGAAAACATGTAAAGGGTGCCTGTTAGTTTCAACACCCACTATCCCTCAACCAATGAAAAGGAGGCAACTGCCAACAGGACCTTGGATAGACGTAGCCATGGACTTCATGGGCCCTTTGCCTACAGGAGAACATTTGTTTGTAATAGTTGACTATTTAAGTCGCTACAAAGAAATAAAAATAATGAGGAGCATCACCTCTATGAGCACAATAAACATCTTATATATGATACATTTTCAAGATTGGGGTTTCCCATGACTATCACATGCGACAACGGCAAACAATTTATAAGTGAGGAAATAAAAACGTATTTTGAAGAAAACGGCATAAAAATATTCAACTCCATTCCATACTGGCCCTAGATGAATGGAGAGGTTGAAAGACAAAACCGGGATATCTTAAAGAGGCTTAATATTAGTCAAGCACTCAAGAAAAATTGGCGACAAGAACTGGTAGATTACCAAATGATGTACAATAGTACTCCGCACTCAACAACTGGAAAAACACCAAGTGAGTTATTCTTTCGACGCCAATTCAGAGATAAGATCCCTAGTTCTGGTGATACCGAAAATAGCATATTTGAAGAACATGCCAGAGAAAAAGACCAAACACAAAAACAAATAGGAAAAGAATATGGTGATAGAAAAAGGAGGGCTGGAGAAACGGAATTGGGCGATAAAGTCTACAAGAAAATATTGATTAGAGAAAATGAAACAATGCCAGACTTCGACCCAAGCACACACACAGTGGTCGATAAAACAGGTGGGGATGTTGTGATTCGAAATGACGACTCTGGTCAGGAATGTAGAAGAAACATCGTCCATCTGAAGAAAATAGAAGGAAAATGGAGTGTGTGTGTGACGATTCAAATTGTTAAAACTTTATTGTTTTCAGATTATTGTTCAGGTCACTAATATTTATTTCTTTCATTATTATTATAAGCTATTTTTATTATTGGTCTTTGATGCATACTTATATGAATTGTTATTGTTATAACTTCTTTGTCGTTACAATATTGTTCAGGTCACTATTACTTATTACTTTCATGATTATTATTATTTGCTATTTTAATTGTTGTTCTTTGATACATACTTATATGAATAGAATACTTATATATGCTTTGTATTTATATTAAGTTAGCCATGGTAATATCAGGTTGTGAAAACGTATAAATGTTCGTGTTATTTCCAAATATAAATTACATTAGAAAAAGGAAGAGATGTAGTGTATGGCCCCGTATACTGATTACTAATAAAGAATTGGTGATCGATTACATAAGCGATAGCTATCATCGATGACTAGGGAGTCAGTAGATGCGAGACGTTTGTGGAGTCGAGACTAAAGTGTGCAGTTAAATAAAGTGTTTTATTTCTATTTCCCAACGAGCAAATAGTGAACTTTACAGAACCCATATATAAACGATTTCAAAATACAAAAAATCGATACATTTGTATTAGAGAATGCAAATGAAACTGACCAGGTTCTTTGTATAAATAATAACTTTCCAAACTTTAAATTAATCCATCAGAACATCCGGAGCCTAACCAAAAATTTTGTCAAATTCTTAATTTTCATCAATCATTTCAACTTTACATTTGACTGTATAGCTTTTAGTGAAACCTGGAAGATACCAAATACAGAAATTATCAATGTAAAGGGTTATAAGACATTATATAATAAGGGCAACTTGAATCAAAATGATGGAGTGGTAATATTTGTAAAATCTGACATCTACCGTAATCACACTTTGGAAGAATTGAATGGCTCTCTTGTAATTAAACTAGAACTCAGTATCGGCGGCAGCTCTGTCATGGTCAATGCAGTATATCGATCACCATCTACTAATGTACATCAATTCAACACCGAATTAAAATTATACCTTGAATCATCTGATAATAAAAATGTGGATTACAATATATTAGTTGGAGATATCAACGTCAATATCCTTAAAAAAAACGATAACGATGTAAGCGAATAACTAGATGTCATGGGTGAAAACGGTTTTTTGTCCACAATAAATGCAGTCACGCGTACGACATCAGATTCCTGTATTGATCATATTTTTATTAAAAGCAAAACCAATATCGATTTATTATTACCAATTATAATTCAAACAGATATCACTGACCACTATACCACCCTACTTCAAATAGTAATCGAAAAGGAAAACATTACAAAAAAAGAAAAAAATAAGTTTATTGACCAAATAAATTATAAAAAGCTAACTTCAAATATATCCAAAGTCTCATGGGATGAGGTATATCAGTCAATAAGTGTCGATTCTGCAACAGAAAAATTTATAAATACATTACAAGAAACTATAAAACAGTGTACAACAAAAATCAAAATCAAAGGTAAAGAAAAAAAGGAAAGACTGGATATCCAAAACGTTAATACAGTCTGTCAATAAAAAAAACCGTATGTACCTGCAGATGAAAGCAAACCCTGGCAATGCAGATCTTAAAAAATAATATAAAAATTATAAAAATACCCTTAACAAACTTATAAAGAAAACTAAAACCGACTATTATAAAGCTCGCATTAATGAAAATTAAAATGACTCAAAGAAACTTTGGCACAATATAAACGATATGTTTGGAAAGAGTGAATCAAATGAAATAAACTCAATTAAAGATGAATCAAGAAATATAATCACTGATCCTAAAAAAATTGTCGAAAGATTCAATGACAACTATATTAATATGGGCTGAAATCTAGCATCCAAAATCAATAGAAATCCAAATTACGTTCCGAATGAGAATGTCTTTAATAACTCAATATTCTTAAGCCCAACATCCCCAAGTGAAATAATCAATATTATTAGAGAGCTGAAAAATAAAAAAGCTCCTGGCGTAGACAACCTGAAATCAGAGACTCTTAAAGAAATTGCAGTTCACATATCAAACCCCTTAGCATATATATTCAATAAATCCATCGAAATGGGAATATATCCAACAAAATTTAAAACCTCTGTAGTAAGTCCCATCTATAAAGGTGGTGACAAAACTGAAGTAACAAACCATAGGCCCATTTCACTAATTTCGAACCTCAGTAAAATATTTGAAAAAATCTTGAAAGCAAGACTAACAAGCTATCTCAATAAAAATAAACTACTTTCAAAGAAGGTAAGTCTACCCAGGACGCTATACTGGAATTAACTTCAGAAATCTATGAGACCCTGGATCAAAGTAAGCCGTGTATGACTGTGTTCTTAGACCTCGCAAAGGCCTTTGATACCGTGAGTCACCCTATATTGTTATCATCTTTAGAAAACATGGGAATAGGAAATGATTGCCTCAAACTCTTCAGAACATATCTAGAAGAACGAAAACAATGTGTAAAGATCAATGGAGAAATGAGTAGTTACAAGACTATGGAATATGGTGTTCCACAAGGAACAGTACTGGGACCGATACTAATCTCCATTTACATCAATGGAGTATTTTCTTTGCCAACAAAAGGCAAAATAATTAGCTTCGCAGATGATACTGCAATATTTTATAAGGGCGAAGATTGGGATGAAGTCAAAAGCAATGCGGAGTCAGATCTCAATATTATTAGAGATTGGTTTGATAGCAAACTATTATCCATTAATTTCAAGAAATCGTTCTTCTTACCCTTCTCCAACAGAAAATCATCATTGCCACGTTTCACACAAATCAATATTGGAAATAACATCAAGCTTGATTGATTCTGTTACCAAAATAAAATATCTTGCCAGCCATCTAAAATGGGATCTACATATAGATTATATATATATTGCGGAAATTGCGATTTGTATTGTACAAATACCGGCAACTCGAAGATATCCTAGATATGAAGCAAAAAAAAATCATCTATCACAGCCCAGTAGAGAGTCACATTACATATGGTATCTTGGGATGGGGAGGGGTGGCAAAAACGAGAGGATGAATCTCGAAATCATCCAAAAGCGGTTCTTCAAATTAATGTTGAATAAGGAATGGAGATATCCAAGCGATCTGCTGTACCAAGAATCGCAAATCCATGATGTTAGACAGTTATTCTATAAAAATGTGAATATTCGTCGACACCAGAATAAGAACATGTTAATCGTTCTCACCCATGACTATAATACTAGGAAAAAAATACAATTTTTAAAGCCAATTGTATCTAAAACAATAGGGCAAAAGAGTTATAACTATCTAGGCCCCAAACTCTTCAATACTCTACCTCCCACTATTCAAGTCGAAAATTCTACCAGAATATTAAAAAAAAATGTGATTGAGTATATAAAATCTGTCACAAAATCGGATATACATAAATTGATAGACTGAAATATAATTCAAATAGCCCTTAAAATCAGTGCGGTGCAATAGTATTGTACTTCTATGTATATTTCTAAATGGTCTAGTATCTAATTCAAAACTATTTTAACATTATAATATTTTACAGTTTGAAATTTCATAATTAAATTTTATCTCAAACTCTTTACAATTTTTTTTTACAATTTTTACTGAATAAAGACACCAAAGTCTATGAGAGTTTATATTTGTAATATTCGTTTCGTGTATTTGTTATTTAATATACCTAGCTAGTTTTAAACTTCCTCACAAACAGGTGTGAGCCTCTGTGAGTTTTATTGTTATATTGAACATATCCGTTTTATTTCGTTTGAGTATGTGTATATATATATATATATAATCTGTCTTGATATTTGTATATATAATTTAATGTTTTAAAATTAGTATTGAAAGTGTATTCACTATCCTCACAAACAGGTGTAAGCCTCTGTGAGTTTCTGTTGTTTATTTTGAACATATGTCCACTTTATTTTATTTGATGTATTTACTTTCTACAAAATAAACTTCTATTCTATTCTATTCTAGTCTATGTGCCAAATACTCTAAGCTGAAATCAACATTGATTGTTGAAGAAAAGCTCCAAAAGATACTTTTCTGCTACATAAAGTTATTCTGGTAATGGGTGTATTTGGAGGCTTGAGACGCGATGAAATGGTCAAGATGATAATTGATGACATTGAAGACAGAGGAACCGTTTTCCTGATCAAGGAACCAGAAACCAAGATCTGCACCTCAAAAAGTTTCACCATTGTTGGAGAAAGCGAAATAGGAGCCTCGACCTAAGTTAAAAAGTACATTGTACTACGACCAAAAGGATGTAAATGACGTAGGTTTTTTTTAACCTACAGAAATGATAAATACATTGAGTTACCTGTAGGTAAAAATACTATAGGAAGTGTTCCTTCTATCATAGCGAAATACCTTAATCTGCAAAACCGAAAGGTTACACCGGACATTGTCCACGCCGAACGTCATCAACTCTTCTTGTTGAAGATGGTGCTTCCTTTGAAACACTAAAATTACATGGAAAATGGAAGAGTAGTACGGTAGCGGAGAGCTATATTGAAGAAAGTATCTCATCGAAGAACAAAATTGCTACAATGATAGCCCATTCTCTTTCCGAAAAAGAAAATATTAACGTTCCGAACGAAACCGAATGCACATTGAGGAGTTCATCATCGGTCAACTCACAGAACTTCAAACTTGGTACTTATTTTTCAGGAACATTTGAAAATTGTAATTTCTATTCGAGAGAAAATAATCAGTCCCTTTTTTATGTACTATAAATGAAACTTTTCTGAGTAATTAATTTATTGAGCTCCAGAAAAAAACATTTAGCGGGCGTTATGATTTATAATGCCCTCCATAACGCCCCGGGCGTTATGGGTCTGTTATAGCAACCATTATGTAGCAGTAATGGACAAGTGAAAAATAAATAACTTTTTTATGTCTATCTGTGACATCATTTGTCAATCAGTTGAAAACGTTTCTTTATTTGGAAAAAATAACATTTGCACCTGATGGTTATGGCAGTTCATTACGTTTATTCAATTACTGTACTCAAAGGCATAACTGAAAATTTGACAGGGATTATCGTTTTCTGATTTTCTGAATTTTTGACATAGGTGGATATAAATATTTTGAGGTAGTAAATTGACTGCAACCTCACGTCACGAATGTACTACTTCATATTATAATCAGTCACGAAAACTTTCTATACTATAAATATGTTTGTAGTTTTTATCTGATGCAATTCAGATTACCGTAGAAGTTACGTTCTGAATCCTAAAGTATTTGCGAAAACATATCCTTCAATTGTCCATGAAATGTAAGATATGGAGCTATTAGTCGCATTACTATTAATTGGAGTATTGCTAGTCCTCGGAATGGTGAAGTTATCAGGTCACCTTGCGTGTTCGGAATTGAAAATACCTAATTATAATATTCCGTTGATAAGTTCTGAAACGGAAAGATATTGGCCTGTATATGCTTGAAATAGATACATTAAATCAAACGTTAAACACTCTAAGTGCTTATCCGAACCCGCCAAGAGGCAAGATAAAAATTCAAATCCAATACCAGTTCGATAAAAATTGTCCATTAAATGGTTAGAATCAACATTGGGCAGCAGTTAATTCGAAGTAAGACAACTTACCACAATGAAGCTACTTTCAATCGTGTTGTACTTGACATTGGCTTACAGTTTTGCTTACGACTATGAAAAAGAAGTATCGAAAACTGTCTCTTCCCAAGACTATCTGGAAGAAAATTCAAAAAGCAAAGGAGGGCTACCATTCGAAACAAAACTGGCTGGAGCAGAAAGTAAAGGTCTTCCAGAAGATAATGGAGGAAATTATGGAGACTTGATTTATAGATTCAGGGAAAATGGAGATACGCTGCTTCTGAGAGAAATGGAAATCAATGAAGTATTAACTTCTGACGAACAAGATATCAGATGGTATGTAACAATAGTGACTTCAATTATAATTTTTTCAATCAGGTGAATATTGTGTTTTGTTTGACAAAACTTATATTTCAGAGTTTGCAAGGAAAGCCTTTTCGCAAATATATAGAAAAAGGGGATTTTCCATTATTGTTGTTGTAATTGTAGTAGTACTTTACAAGGGAAGCGGTTAGGTTAGATTTTTTCTATCAGGAATTGTTCGAAACCCGAGCGTTAATCCGTGTACTCACTCAGCTAACGCATACGGCCGCATGATTGCTCCAATGAAAGAATTTGTAGATAATTGAAATACGAACAAAGTAGGACCTCTTAAGACCAGATCGGAAAAAAACCGAAAAAACCGGAAAATTTTGCGATTTTTCATTTTATACCCATTTCTCAGCATTGTAGCGCGAAATGAGAATATACAGTTTGTGGTACTATACATCTAGTTTCGAAATCTGTTGGAGAAATTGAATTCAATACTTTCACGAGAAGGGTCAACCCTACTTCTTGAAAAATGACGGAGTTATAAATTTTTCAAAAATCGCAAATTTTTTCGGTTTCTCTGGTGTTTCTCCGTTTCTCTGGTGTTTCTCCGTTACTAATGGTTCGATCAGGTCGTAGCACATCCTATTTTGTTCGTATTTCAATTCTTCCCATTTTTTCTCTGAATTAACCAGATTGCCCTATTAGTTTTCATTTTATCAGCAATACAATTTAAAAAAAAACACGTTTTTCCATTCAAATGTTTATAACAAATTAATAAACGACAGTTGAGACAGTTTTGTTACGAAAAAATCCTCTATTGATTTGCCTATTAGGTTGGACTCGAAGTTTCTATATTGAAATAATAATCAACCTGTTTGCTATCAAACTTGGATGTACAATATTGTGTTTTATTTTATCCCTAGAATCGATATGAGTGAAATATTGGGATTTCAATATTTAATCTGGATGTTAGAAACAATGTTTAGACAATATCGTCTTATGAATTTTATTGGTTCACCACAACACAAACTTTTTCTTTTGAGGAGCTTGTCTTTTCTAGAAGTCAGTCTTCCAGACTCTTCGAAAATATTTTCACACTCTTCGAATTTTCCAGAAGCTCATCTTCCTACGATTTGGCATTATTTTCAAGTTTGTTCATTATCGAACTCAAATCATATCCAGCAACATTGAATGCTTAATGGTTTCGGGATCTTCCCATTCTTGAATCAAAGTTTCCGAGAGTATTTTGTAGAGTATGGACTTCAGTCCTCTTTCTTCCACTTCTTCCTCCAAATCGGTGAATTTCAAGTCCGCAAGATGCACTCTTCCAGAACCAGCGCACCATTAGGCGACCGCCTAGGGCGGAACTTTCCCGGGGGCAGCAAAAAATTGAAAAAATGAAAAATGATCTACTCCTAGTACAAAATATAAAGTGAAAAATATTTACAAAATAATTGTTGATACTTATTATTTTAGTTAATTTATATTCATTGCGTTGCATTTAGTATAGCACTGATTGTTTCGCTACCGCCCTTGTCAGTCCTGTAACCGATGTCGCCACGCTGAGGGGTGGAATGAGAGAAAGGATGGGACGGAAAATATAACCTTTGATTTGGTGTAATTTAATCGACAACATTTGTTCGACGGAAATTTGTTTGACAACATTTGTTCGAACGGAAATTTGGCACCCTGGTAATTTGATCAAGAGGAAAGCTAATCGACTCGCATTTATTCGAGCATAAATTTGTTCGACAAATTTTCAGATGTAAGTGAAAATAGTTTTGAAAGATAGTAAATGTTACTACTGAATATCCCGCCCAAAAATATTCTGTCGAAAATATCCTGCCAATAATCCCCCGTCCAATAATATCCTCAGAAAATAATGACCTTATGCAAAATTATCCCGTCCAATTATTATTCTATCCTAAACGAATTAACCTAGCTCGCAAGTTGAGAGCTTGGAAGTTAAGGTAAAAATTCTTCTGAAGGTAGTATTTTATTAGTCTGATCTAACCCAAACGATCAAACCTAGCTCGCAAGTTGGAAGGTTATTATTGGTCAGAATATTATTGTCTTAGATATTATTTAACTTTTCTTTAGTTTGGGTAACTACTATTTTATAATATTGCTTACTTTGTAGAATTGCAGCTTTTTTGAAATAAAATTCTCAAATTTTCAACGAAATGTAGGTCGAACAAGCGCTGGTCGAACAAATTTCCGTTCGAACAAACTTCCGCTCGTACAAATATTTTACGAACAAATGCTATCGAACAAATTTCTGTCGGACAAATGTTGCCGAACAAATTTTCGCACACCGTAACCTTTGCCTATAAGACGGCAAATGTGCTAGCGCCGGCCCTGCACTCTTCTCTAGTACAATTATGTCTTTTAAGTGTGTCAGTTTATTTGTTCCGCGGAATATCCGTCTATTTCACACAAAAAGTTTGCAGTTTATCATTTTTTAAATTAGGAAATGATTGACCACGCAAAAACTTGTTTCATGGGCCTACAATAAATTTTACACGAAAAGTTGATCTGTAATTTTTTTCGTGATTCGAGAAGCTAATTCATTTCACTACAGTGTATGCATCCCTATGTTCATTATGTCAAAGGTTATTTTTCTGGCGACTGTTCTGTCTTCATATGTGCAGTATATTGAAAAAAAAAAGATATTTCCCTTAAAAAATATCTGTTGCAGCTGCAGGATTCGCTATTGATCTTATCGATGAAATTAGCAACATTAGGTGTTACCGATATTAATCAGAATGAAATTTGGCCTGTCACACGGGGTGAAAAATAGAAAGTTGATGGTTTTTCTTGCGATACCGGAGGTCGGTCATTTAGTTATCATACGTTTGTCAATTTGAAATTGTGTTTTCTATTTCATACAATTGAGCTCGGCCTGGTTCACTTGTCAGCTCTCAATCCATTAACATTGATTATGGGGTACCGCAAGTCTCGGTTCTAGGTCTAATTATGTCAACTACCTGCCTAATAGTACTCTTTCAGCAAGTAACTCTTTTTGCTGACGACTCCTCATTAGCCCATTCAAATAGAGATTTCATTATGTTGCTAACTGAGGCCAATAACAGTCTGTCCTTGACACAATCTTGACTAAATAACAATAAGTTAGTCCTTAACGAAGAAAAATCTGAGACATTGAGTTTCAGCTTAAACCCAGATAACACCAAGACGTCCTAAGAACGTCATCAGGACGTCAATCTGGGACATTCGGTTTCTGTTGTTATGATATACTTTTCAGAAACCCTAAGTTGATAAATATGAATATACACTTTCCCAGCGCTAGTAAAATGATGTTCTGTCATTATACAAAGTGAATTATCTAATGTTCGTAAACTATATTATACCCCAACACGTCCTAAGAACGTCCTCAGGACGTCAATCTGGGACATTCAGGACGTCCCAAAGACGTCCATTGTCGGTCGAGGACGTCCCGAGGACGTTCTGAGGACAGCCAATGTTACAAATTGAAACATCCCGGGTACTTCCATCATGGGCCCATGTTATGGATTTTATGGACATTTTCTTTGGGGATGTCCATAGACCGCCTTTTTCGTTTTTCTCAGAATTACTATTTTGTCAAGGTTTTAACTCGGAAAGGTGAAATGATAAAATGCATAAATATTCATTAAAAACGTCTTTAATTGCAAATAAACATGACATTAGGTTAATGATAAGCATTTTCTTGAACGAACACTTGAGGTCAGACGGCGGCCTTGTGTTGGAAGTCAGGTTAATGTGTGTGATGTCCGCCGTCTGAGAACGTGCATCGACCCAAGATATAGTGTTTCTTAAAAATTAAAAAGTGTAAATTAATATGGGATGCAGTATTGCATCGAGCAAGTCAAATGCGTCCTCCGATAGAGCTGCGCTGTCTACGCCGGTTAGAGGCCGGATGGGAACGGATTTCTCGCAGCGTGGCATGTCCAGATAGCGCCAATAGGAAGCTCACGGACAAAAATTAAGAAAGAAAGAAAGAAGAAAGAAACGTTAGAATTTGAATTCATGCCCGGCTCGATTGGTCTCAATTGAATAAAAACTTAACATTTTCGCGATATTCGTTTCGCCTAGTCTGAAAGTAGCCCTGGAGCACAAAGGAGTGACACAGATCACAGATTGCAAAAGGACACAGACAAAATATGCTCGGACGTTCACAGGTCACAGACTGAACTACCGAATATGGTCATGCTTCGATAACGCAGATCATTCCAAATTTCACATATTTATTTTTCAAATCACAAAATCGATTTCAACCTTTATTAAATTTCACAGAATCTGTGACATTATTGATATTCAATTCAATATAAATATAGTATAGATTTGGACTTAATTTCGTCCTGAAAACGTCCTGAAAACGTTCTCATCTTACATCCCTAAAACGGTTGGCGTCGTACATCTTCAGGACGTCGAAAATAGATACCAGGACATTCGGCTGTAGTTAGGACATCGAACGGACATCCTCGGGACGTCCTGTGCTATCTGAGAAACAGCATACAGACCTGAATAACTCACACTTCGTTAAGTTTTTGGGTGTCCTCTTGAACGGTAAACTGACTTGGGAATAACATACGACTATTGTCTGCAAGAATATTATGTCAAGGAAAATATCTCTGATACGTAACCTGCAATATTAATTGTCACACTCAGCACTGTTAAAAGCTTACCACGCACTCATACAGTCCACAATATCTCATACCCTATTAGTATGGGGCCACTCCGCACATTCCTCAGCAGTCTTCTCCATGCAAAGGATGGCGGTCAGAGTCATTGCCGGTTTGCCTTATAGAGATGATTGTAGGAGGGCTTTCAAACATTTTAAGATACTAACCCTGCCATGTGCTTATATACTGAAATGTCTTATGCATATAAAAGCAAACTTGAAAAACCATTGGACAAATGAAAGTTCGCATTCATACACAACGCGAAACAAAGATATGACACATCGACACTATTTGAGAGTTTCAAAAACGAGAAACGGGAGTAGCTATTATGCAATCAAGTTCTTCAGTGTTCTACCACACGATGTCCAAGTTCTCGAGTGTGTTCAGTTCAAATCTATTACTAAGCGGTTCCTGACTGATAATATGTTCTATGATTTTGATGAGTTCCTATCAACCGATTTTTCACAACTTATTTATTAAGTAATATATCGTATTTCATTGCTGATTGTTAAATTTCATTGTACAAGTGTTTTCAACGACAAAGATTGTTTATCTTTTGTTGTTTTATAATATTATTTTCCCGCTGCCGACACTGTAAATAGTCCATACATGCTTAGCAACAAAACAGGTAAATGGCCTATATCATTCGTTTACTAATTCATCTTGACAACGGAATGTAAATACTGTCATTTACATGCCTAGGGTAATAATGACTTTGCCTTTGACAAGTAATACCTTCAGCTTCATTCATATCAATTTTTAGGTTATGAGACCTTTTGAATATTATTGTTGTCTGCTTATTCGGTAACTTAGTTGCACGCACAAGCAACTTAGAATGAAATAGCGAACGAATAATCATGAAGGAATGGTAAGAAAACAAACTTCAATTCAGGCAAATTTTGAGAAATGTCAACAAGCAGCGGGAAAAACGTAATAAGTAACACGGAATGTATCGACTGTTATCATCCTCGGCAAGCGACAAGCCTCGGCTTTGCCTCGGCTCGTACTCGCTCACCTCGAATGTTAACACGTCTTTACATTCCTTGTTACTTAAATAACTATTAATTTTTTAGTTTTATTTTATTACTGACTTATCAAAACACTATTGTGTAATATGACTAATCTATTAGCACACAATTTGAAAAAGATGCGTTTCTGACATTGCGTTTTTTTTAAGCTTATTTATCATATTTATTTCACTCGTTTCATTTGATGAATTTATTCAGGTTCTAATTATCACCATGTTCATTTAATTTCAGGTCAGTATCTTTCACTGGACCACGAGTAACTTCCGTTAGAGTTATGAATTTTGGAAGATCAAGGGCTTATTGCTTGAGGATTGATGTTGCAGGAGGCGACGTTCAGATTTTCCTGAGAATCCCTCCCCTGGGCGATCCACGAGTTATGATTGAAGTTTACGGAAAATAATTCATTTGCAATTAAAAATATATGTTTAAGACATTCATTTTGGTTTTTATTATAGTTTGACTTCTATTTATTTTGTTTTTAAAAGCAATACAATTTTCAAGGATGTAAGTTTGGAAGTAGCATTTTAATTTTTTTTAAATTAATATATGGGAATCTGGTTTAATTTTAATAAATGAAAGATTTTGCGGTGGCATGTGCACCATTGTCAATCAGAAATACATATACATCTTTCAAAATTATCTCCGGATAACATATGACATAATATGGTATTGGGCTACCCCTGTTATCGTGAACGGTTTTTTTGGAAGTTGGTACAGTTATATCAGCAACCAATTAGGATTTGATCACATTGCAATCCAATATTTCGTGAATGTGATCGAAGATATTATAAATCTATCAATGAATTTTGGACTTAATGACTACATAATAGTTCTTGCTGGCTCTAATGAGTTCAAAGCAAAGGAATATCCGTTATTCAGAAAAATCAACAGTAAGATTAGAAGTTGTAGTCATACGAACATCATATTTTCTTCTGTTCCTTATATTAAGCAAGTTGAAATTAATGATTTTATTTACAAATTCAATATCAAATTAATAGACCATATAACGATTTTGGGGGATTATTTTATACAGCATGAAACATATTCAGAATGATGCTGCTATATGAAAAAATAACTTCAGGCACTATGCCGTCAATTCTTGGTGGGACAAATGACTGTAATATTAATAATAGTAATTTTTCATCGGAAGATGTGCTCTTCCGACAAAATATTCTTGTACGGCATTCCTCACGTTGGTGGATTATGAAATAATAATCTCCTAGAACCTACTGCCGTACAAAAATAATGGAACCGAAAGCCAGGAAAATTTTTCAATATCCGAAAAATAAAAAAAAATTCCTGGATTTTGGTTTCATTATTTTTGTACGGCAGTAGGTTCTATGAGATTATTATTTCATAATCCACCAACGTGAGGAATGCCCTACAATAATATTTTGTCGGTAGAGCACATCTTCAGGTGAAAAATTACTATTATTATTATTACAGTCAATCAATCAATCAAAGTATACTTTATTGTCTGAAGAAAATGATTCTTATTGACAAAGCGTTACAAGTACAATATGAACATAATGAGAGGGTAAAGTCTCAAGATGGATAAATAAGAATAAAAGACACTTAGAAGAATAATTAAAAATACTTAAAAACTGATATCCCAATTAGAAATGAGAAGGTGATTATAATTAACAGAATAATTTGTAAATAAATACACAAGCACATTAAAATTTAGTTAAATACTAGGTATAACAGCTTATTCGTATAGAACTAAGAGTAAACAAGATTGTATGTTTAAATAAAAACGTTGTCAAGTATAGTACGTTAAAAACGAGTAAGTAAAATGTCACAGTGTCAAATCACATTGTCCAGTTACATTGTCAAATTAATTTACATAGGAACCATATCATCATAATATTCCTGCAGGTTATAATAAGCTTTCTGTAATAGAGCATTTTTCACCTTCTTCCGAAAAATCTTCAGAGAAGTGATGTTTCTATAACTAGCTGGCAGATGGTTATAGATTTTTTTACTTTCATACATGATGGAGTTCATTGTCAGGCTAAATTTAGGTAAGGGTAAGGGAACACAGTCTTCATTCCTTGTTTTATATTTTTTTAATTCAGTAGGTGTTGACCCATATTTTGTGTGGACAAGGCATACAGTCTCCAAAATAAATAAACAAGAGAGTGATAGGATTTGCTGGCTAATAAAAAGTGGTTTACAGTGACAGCCATACTCAACTTTACACAGGTATCGAATGGCTCTTTTTTGTAGTACAAAAACAGATCGAAATAACTGATCACTGCATAATCCCCAGAAGGCAATGCCATACCTCAAGTGTGACTCGACTAGGGAAAAGTAGACCATCCTAGCCGAGGCTAAATTTAATTCCCTCGAAACAATTTTCATCGCGAAGCAGCTAGAGGCTAACTTTTTGCTCAAGGTCGTTACATGCTCATCAAATTTCAGCTTGTTGTCTATAGTTAGGCCTAGAAACTTAGTTTGTGGCTTGTTTGTTATAATCCGGTTATCTAAGTACAAATTATCAAACTCAAACTTGAAGGTGACCAGGCTTGTTTTTTTTAAATTGAAGCAGAGTAGATTGGAGTCACACCATTGCTTAATTTTTTGTAGATCGAGAGAAATTGATTTCTTCAAGTGACTTATGTCTTTGCTGTGCCATAGAATGGTGGTATCATCTGCAAAAAAAGTGAATTTTCCTTGGATGCGAATGGTGGCTAGGTCATTTAAATACAATAAAAATAGAATAGGACCAAGAACCGACCCTTGTGGAACGCCCATTGCGACTTTACCACTGTTAGAGTAGGTGTCTTTTATTTTTACAACTTGACTCCTTTCTGACAAATACGTGCGGAACCAGTTTAATGTGAGATTTCGGAAACCGTAAAATTGTAGTTTATGCAGTAGTATCTCATGGCTAACACAATCAAATGCCTTAGAGAAGTCACAGAATACTGCCGCTACGGCTTCTCCATTATTCAAAGTGATATATGTATTTTCTAGAAGTGAGAATATAGCATCATTGGTGCTTTTTGAGTTTTGAAATCCAAATTGGACATGGCTTAATATGTCATTACTGGTGAGATGTACCATCATCCTTCTTTTGACTAGTTTTTCTATTATTTTCGATAATGTTGATAATAATGAAATTGGGCGAAAATTCGAGGGATCATCTATTTCCCCACCTTTATACAAGGGGATTACAACCGCTTGTTTCAAGCAGGAAGGGAACTCTCCCATTCTGAAAGAACTGTTAATTGCCTCAACTAGGGTGAGTAAGACATGGTCCGGTAGATTTTGAAAATTTTTTACAGATAAGCCATCCATACCTGATGAGCTCTTGTTTCTTATTTCATTTATAACATCTTTTAGCTCAATTATGTTTGTGTCTTCAAGGTGAAAGTTTTGTGCAATGCTAACATACTTTAGATAGTCTAGAGTGTCTACCTGTGGATTAAGATTAGATGTGAGCTTATGGCCTATTGAGCAATAGAAGTTATTCAGAATATCAGGGTCAATATCAATATTAACTGTTTGTGATTTATTTTTTCCTAGTAATTCATTTATTATTTTCCAATTCTCTCTTGTTTTATTTTTAGATTTTTTTAAACGATTTTTGTAATATGTTTTTTTTTGCATTATTGATAACTTGCTTATATGTACGTTTGTAAGCATTGAAATAACTTATAAAAAAATCATTTGATACATGTTTACTTATGGTATGTAACGACCTCAAGTTTCGCGCAGATATTTTGATGCCTTTTGTTATCCATGGTTTTTTTCTTTTATTTTGAGCTTTTGCAATGGAAAACAGTTCTCAAATAATGTTGTTAAATATGTATGAAACGTATTGATAGGTTCCTCAGAATATTTGAGAGTGATCCATGGTATTTGTTGACAGTGCTCCTGTAAATTTGTGAAATTTTTAGCACTAAAAATCCTACCATACCTGTACCTCTTTTTATGAGGTTTAATAGTGAAGTTATTAGACTGAAAAACTACTGCTTCATGATCCGAGATGCCTGCAGGAAGAGTACAACAACTAATACTATGTCTATCTAAATTTGAACACATATAGTCAATTATGGTAGCAGATTGCTTGATGATACGTGTTGGTTGCTCAACATGCATCATTATGTTAGAGGAGGACAACAGGTTCCTCAAATTTTCTCTAGCTAATGAGAATTCAGCAAAGTTTACATTAAGATCGCCTGCTAATATGATGTGGGCATTTGGCGGCAAGCTGGATAAGAGAGTTTCGAGTTTTTCTAAAAAGGCATTTACATCAGAATTGGGTGCTCTGTAGAGGCAAATAATGAATATGTTATTTTTGCGCTCGTGTACCATAGAAAACTCAAACTCTTTTTCCTTTATTATGGAGTCATATCTATCTACAGCAGTAAGCCTGAGATTGTGAATTTTATTTTCATTCCCTAGAATCATAGTACCACCATTTTTAAATTGATTCCTGCAATTCTTAGCAACTAATACATAGTTTGGAATATAACAAGTTTCAGAATTCAATAGCCAATGTTCTGTTAGTAAGATGAAGGTTGGCATACCCTGCGCTTCTACAAATAGTGCAAGATCGTCAACTTTATTTCTGACACACTGAATGTTCAACAATATAATAGATAATGTGGTATCATCTAGTCTATTGTGGAGTCCCCCTGTGTTTTCGATAAAAAAGAGTTCTGTTCTGGTAAAACACAACCTAATTTATGATTGTTATAATTACTTCCTAATTTACTGCTGAGAGTATTCAAAACAATGTTATTATTGTCAATTTCAGAATATTTTACCGTCTTTAGCACATGATGTACATTTTTTGAGTCCTCAATAACACTTTTAATGTTGTGACATATGCATATTTTACTATTTTTCATTTTGGGATCAACTATAAATGTAACATTCACATTTCTATTTACCTTATTATATTTTCTTATATTCCTATCCATCTTATCAGTAATTATGTGGTCATGGGTCTGTTGTCTTTCAGTCACAATCAGCAAATTGGTGTATTTACCAATGGGGATTGTGTCCTTTAAAATTAGTCTGAGTGTTTTATTATTGCTGATATTGTTCGAATTAAACATAAGTAAAACAAAGTCATTTGGGCCATATTGTATGGTCTTAGTAAAAACATTTTTTGTTAGTTCTGATATTTCTACCTTTGGTACAATATATTCATCTATTTCATAAAGTTCTTCCCCTACTATGACTTTCAGTACTTTTGCAAAGTTATTGGCATACTCGTCACCTATAATAAGAATCTTGTTGGCCGCTGCTGTGATACATTTATTTCCTGTTTCGTAACATTCGTCCTTTTCATTTACCTGGTGATATTCTATTGTTGCAATTTCCTCTTGCAGACTTATATTATTTCGCACTTCCTTTACATTATCGACTATCTGCTGATTTGCTCTTTCGATGGTTTTATCCTTCGGAGTGTTTTGATTCCATGTTTCACTTGAATTAGCTGTTCCATCTGCTCCTCTTATCAGACTCTCGTCGTGAACATCCCAGTCTGAATTAAGCCTGTTTATCTTTTTTTGCTTATTCCCCTTTTTCCTAGTGGTTTTTGGTTTTGGCATTTCGGTCTTAGATTTGTTTAATTCGCTGCTTCTTATCATATCCAGTGGTGAAATGCTTTTTCATTTTTTTGTTGGGTTCGATTTTGATTTATACCGGAAACCTCTACCAATTTTTCCATCTGACAATCGTTTTCCTTGATATCTGGCTGGTTTTCTTTGTTTGACAACACTGTCGGATCTCGATCAGATGAGGTATGAGAATTAGTCATTGTTGTTTTGTTTAGATAGGTTTTATTTTCTATTGTTGGTTTTTTATCTGTTTGGGTGCCCACAGAGATAACTTCTTTGTAGTTCATTTTTTGTATGCATTCCTTTAATTCTGCGATGCTTTGTTTTTGTTCCGAAATTGTACCTAATAATTCTTGTTCCATTTTTAAAGATTCGTCATAAAAAAGCTTACTTTCATTTTTCAGCTTCTGAATATGTTCGTACTGTTGATGGCTGTCCTCCTTTAATGATTCGATTATTGTAAGATTATCACTCAGCTCGTCCTCATCACGGTTATCAATTCCACTAGTTTCACATTTCCTACACAGAATTTTATAACCGTTCAAACGTTGTCCTGATTTTGTTTTTTCATAGCAACTTCTATGGAAGACACCAATACATCGCGTACACACATAATACATTGAGTTTGACTTTTTTTTGCAACATTCGAATGAGTTAATAGCATTATTATCAGAGAGCCCAAAACCAGACATCTCATTATCCGCCATGTTGAATTGAATAGCATGCTTCAATAAAATTTGGTGGGTTAAGGACACAAAAGTAAAAAGTGTGCACTACCAGGTCAGCAAGAAAAACAGTGTTCACTCGTCAATGACTGAAACTCGACTCATTTGTCCCACCAAGAATTGACGGCATAGTGCCTACAGTTATTTTTTCATATAGCAGCATCGTTCTGAATATGTTTCATGCTGTATAAAATGACCCCCAAAAATCGTTATATGGGCTTGTAGTCTATAAGTGAGTATTCTTATGAGTTGAATCATTTTGCCGAAGGTAATATGTGTTTTTTTGATCTGAATTGTGTAAAAAGCAGAATGATGAAAAGAAAAGAAATAGCTAGAAAAATGTCAGAATTTATACTAAGAAAGAAACAAGAAAAAAAAATTGAAATTCACCACAGTCAAGAATGAGAACACTGATTCTTTTTTAGACCCTTCCCTGTTGGGACTGAAAAAAGTTTACTAGTTGAAAAAATATCCAGTCCTAATAGTTCTTATGAAAAATCTGGTACAAATAGATCATTCGGAAAACATAATAAGGGTAATACTCTAAATGTAACTAACACCCTGACCTTAGTTGTAATGAATGTTCAGTCTCTTCGGAGTAAAATTGATGAACTTTATATAGTTTTGAATGACATACATTTTCCTACAATAGTCTTTCTTAATGAACATTGGTGTAATAAGTTGGAACCAATCAACGTTCCTGGCTACACTGTAATATCCATAGATACTCCAGAAACTGCTCAAATCATGGAGGAACTGTAATATTGATCAGAACTCAGCACTTGATGACCTGACTTTCAATGAAGTTGAAAAGTTCCAAGACCTGTCCGAAAACAAAACGTTTCAGTTTTCTGTCGGCCACAGCAAAAAACTTAATTTATACATTTTATGTATTTATCGTTCACTTACTGCTGATGTAAATATTTTTTTAAATAATCTTAATTCTTTACTATCTGAATTATCTGTTAAGTCTTCAATAATACTAACTGGTGAATTTAATATAAATTACTACAATGATGAATCAATTGATACTGATTCACTTAAGAACTCACTATTACTATTTGACTCAAGTATGCACGTTGATTCAGATACTCCTATTTCCCAATTCTCTAACACTTTCATTGACTATGTTTGTAGTAATTATGATGTGCAGAATGTATCATGTTCAGTGATACTATCCGGTCTTTCTGATCATGAAGTAGTCACTTGCTCTATACTTTTCGATTCGTTGAATACAAAACGTAAATGTAAGTTTGGGAGGCTTTATAGTAGAGCAAATTATAATAGGCTCTATTACAAGTGTCTAAAAATCAACTGGGAGGGTGCTCTATACGAAAATTATCCTTTTATCACATTTCACAATACGCTTTTGAATGTCTTTGACAAATCGTTTCCCATACAAAAAATTAAAATTAAAAAAAAAATCTTGGATTACGAAAGGTCTGAAAACTTCTTCGAAAATTTTGAGTCAATTGCATAGCATACAGAAGTACACTGATAGTCAAAGCTTTCATGACTACTTCAATACTTATCGCAGAATATATAGATCTACCATCAAAAGAGCAAAGGAAAGTCATTATGATGAAAAAATTAAGAATTTAAGCAATACAATGAAAGAAGCTTGGTCTATCATTAGTGAAATCACGGAAAAATCTAAGAAAAAAATATTTTGGGTTAGCACTTAGCCCTTATCAAATCAATGATTATCATTGCCCCATTGCACAAAATTTGAGTGAGAATATTTATTATATTCTTCCATATGATCCCTTGATTAGTCTTGTAGATCAGGATTGAGGAGAACCTAACTTTATATGATACAAACATTGATGAATTAGTTGAAATTTTGAGGACAATTATGAATAGAAATACAACTGGATTTGATGGAAAATCGATGAAAATTATTCAAAATATACCAATCCAGGCACTCGGCACATTTGTATCAATCATCAATAATTCTTTCCGCAATGGGCTTTTTCCTGATTCTCTGAAAACTTCAGATATAATCCCACTATTCAAAGGTGGAGATTCTGGTGATCCCTCGAATCTTCGCCGAATATCCCTCATTCCAACTATGGCTAAACTAATTGAAAAACTAGTTAAAAAAATTCTAACAGATTTCCTAAAACGCCACTATATTTTGAATGAAAAACAGTTTGGTTTTCAGAACAATAAAAACACGCATGTTGCTATCTTTTCATTTCTTTATGATATTTATTCCAAGTTGAATTCCGGTAATGTAGCTGATGCGGTCTTTAGTGATCTATCAAAGGCATTTGATTGTGTTGATCATACAATATTACTTGGAAAACTCCACCAGTACGGTATAAATGGTTTGAATCATACCTATCAGAAAGGAAACAAATGGTGAGAACAACTGAACTTTCTGAAAAAGGAATTTTTTTCTGGAGTGCCTCAAGGATCGGTTCTAGGTCTCATCTTGCTGTGATTGTACGTTAATGACCTAACAAAATTGAACATTTCAGGAAAATTCACCCTCTTTGCGGATGATAATATACGATATTGTGGAACAGCAAAAATTCGCATAACACAATGTAATATCTAATGATATAAAACAAATGATAATGATTATATTTATTATGTGTGAACGTTTACTTGTCTTTATATATAAACCTTTTTATATTTGTGTATATTTATATGTTCATGTCAGTATATTATTTTTTTTTGTTGTACATCCATAAAAATAAAGAAGTTTTTAAACAGAACCAATCGCTTCATGACATCAGAAATGATTTTCACATACCCAGACACGTTTATCTCTACGTCTCAACTCGTTCGAGTTTCTGGTGCTAAGATTATACCATGCAATTCCGGAGTTTTTCAAAAATATAACCAAGGAACAAGTATTTAAACATATCATGAAACCATTACTCTTTGAGATTAGCCCTAATAAAATCGAGGAGTTATTTTCTTACCTACGTTAGTAAAATATTTTTTTTCTTGCATTATTGCTGCACTCACTTGATTGTTCCAATACTTTTTTGTTATTCATGAATGTATCTGTTATATATTTGTAATAAACTAGTCAACGCACTAATGTCTCACCCCAACATTTTGCCCCTATTAAATTCTGAATAACTTTTTTCTGCTTTGAACAATTTGAATTCTGTTCATAATGTTCCCTAGTCCAGTCCTTCAGCTATAGTCTTGTACTCCTTCAAAATATAATGCTCCCCACATAATATCTCTACAGGGTACTACCTGAAACTGTGCAAAATTTCGGAATTTTCAAAAGGATCCCAAATGAAGAAAAACGTTTTTCTCTTTGACAGCAGAAGCGTGAAGATGATTCCATTACCTTGAGACATTTTCCGACTTATCTCCTTATCTGTTTTATTTACAGGGTGGTCAGTGTGAAAAATTAACTTTGTGACGAAATTAGTGTGGAGTAGTTTAGTTACTTCTTTTTAAATAGCAATGACATTATTGAACACTTAGGCATTGTTTTCTTACCGGGCGCCAGTTTGAGTCTAGGTATAATTAATGATTTTTAATAAGCCTGTCAAACAGGGTCTCGCTGTACAACTATCGCAGTTGTAGTTACTCCCACTACGCAGTCGCCTTGTTATAGCAGTCTACTGCTATGTGAAACTGCTGCTTTAGTTATTACAACGGCGAATAACGGTGTTTTGGCAAAGCTCAAAATGTTCGATTTATAATATTGAAGTATTGATTTTCCTTTTGATATTCCGTGTGGCAGACATCCATAACAATCATTATTGAATGTTTCATGATTCGGAAGAAAAGACACAAAAACTTTCCATTCGATAAATGTTTACTCGCGAATATCCCTATGCTATTGAATATACGAACAGAATAAGGTTTTTCTCTGACCAAATCGAATTATTTCGGGGTCTGAAGGTTTGATATTCTGAGAATGTGACGGTTTGTTTCTTTAGAAGCCGATCCTAATAAATCCCAAAGAGTCCATTAGTGTCACTCACAAAAGCTGGAAGTATCGAAGTATAAAAGAGTGTATTACAGTTAACCAATAAAATTTTTCGCCAAATATTCCTTTCATAGAAGTGACGGCTTTCACAATCATGCCTTTTTTGAAATATTTTTACCATGTGTTTACGTCAAAAGAATCTTTCATATATGGCCTAGTTATTGAAAGCTGCTTTTTTAATTGACAGTAGCGTTCCATAATTTTGTTACACCGTGAACAACTCATCATTCTTTCTTTCAGATGAACCAGAGTAAACAATATTTCGTTCCAGGAATATTCCAGAAACATGCTCTATCAATAACGAAACATTTCACTGAAAGGCTTGGATATATTCTTGCAACATTCTTGGTACCAGAGATGTCGGCCCTCACAGATGTTTCATTGCAGCATTTGAAAATTCACATTCCAAGAATGTTCTTGAAAATAAATATTTTATTCACCAATTTCACTTCACAAAAGTTAATGATACATTGCATAAATGTTTGAAACTATAATAATATATCAATATCCCATTAAAACATATCATTTATGTTTAAAAATTTCCGTTTGTTTATGAAACTTATGATGAATGTTGAAAATGTTCGAGTATCCCCAAGAAACATTTCATTTATGTTTCAAAATATTCTAGATTTTTCATTTCTGGAATACTTCTGATATGTTTGAGAAACATATCTTTTAATAAGGTTATTCTGGACTTTCATTGTCTAAAAAATAACAAAGAAAAAATCAATTCTCTGCAATTTTTAATCACGACATTTCAACTGTTAAAATCTACAGTCGTTATCAAGTGTATAATGCGACAATCTCAAGGATACTTCTTATATATGCTGTGGATAATTTTGTGTCATTAGCCTATGGGTAATTTGGCGGTATTCAGGTAAGCTTGTTGATTACAGTGCCAGGCCCCTCCGGTACAGCATTGTTAATTCTTATCGCAATTTCAATTGTTCCATGCCACTAATTAAGGGTTTCCACACATTAAGGATTTCTATGCTAGCTTGATTGAAGACTTTGTTGTTCATAATATATGCACTCTCTTTAAACTTCCTTCTATACCAGCCCTCTTCTTTATGGATGACTTCGGCTTCAGTCCATTTTATGTTGTGTTGGGTCGTCCAGACATGATCCGCTATCACTGACTTTGATGTTTCTCCTCGTTGAGTGTTTCTCTTGAGTTCAGCGAGTCTAACGCTAAGTTGTCTCTTAGTTTATCCAAGATAAGCCGCATTCACAAGGGATGCGGTAGATGCAGTTTTTGGAGTCAATGTCAGCGTTACGTGGTCTCGTCTTTGTGAGATGGCTGACTTGAAACATGTCCGTATTTTGTATTTCGACCCAATGTGCTTTATTCTTTCCGATATACATCTAATATACGGAACGCACAGGGTGGCTTGTGTCGGCTCGTCTGGTTTCTTGTTACACCCCCCCCCCCCTGCGGGCTAGAAACTCTTCTATATGTTTTTTGGGGTACCCATTTCGTCGCAGATTTGTCTTGATATTGTCCAATTCGATGGTAAGACTTTTATCTGTGTTACATAGGTTGTATAGGCACGGTCCACCAGCGATCGAACAACCCCTCTCTTTGTAGCCCCATGATGGTTCCATTCGAAGTTCAGGTATTGTCCGGTATGAGTCGGCTTTCTGTATACTGATGTTTGGCACTTATCATTGTTCATTTGAACTTTCACGTCTAGAAAAGGTAAACCGTCTTGGGTCTCCTTTTCCATCGTGAAGTTTATGGACTTTCTGATATTATTCAGATGTTCCAAAAAGACGTCAAGGTCCTCGTCTCCGTGGTTCCATATGACAAACGTGCAAAAGAAATTGCAGAGAATTGAATTTTTCTTTGTTCTTTTTTAGACAATGAAAGTCCAGAATAACCTTACTCAAAGTAAAACATTGTCAACCACTTTCAAACAAATATCTTTTAAATACTTCAATATTCCTATGAAACATTTAATTCGTGTTTCAAATTTTAAACACTTCATCTTTGTTTTAATGAAATATTGAATAAATGTTTTGAATAAATTTGAAAATTGGTAATTATCCTACCAAAACTTTTCATTTTTATTTTTGTTTCTGAAACATTTTCGAGAAACGTTTATGAAATATTTTAATACCTAATTCAGGAATGACAAGAAATGGAAAAATGGGTGGTTCCTTCGCTGCTGGCGTGCAATGTATATTACGTATATTGACCATTTCCGTGCAGTGAGTTAGTTTCTAGTGTATCTATCGATCGATCGAAATTTCATGGTTCTACGTAAAAAATTACGGAAGATACGGGGGTGTTTCCATGAGAAGTGAGACAAATTCGGATCTTTCAAAACTGAAATTTTTTCAGGGAAAAAGTGTATCTGTAGTAAGTTGGTAGTCCTGATCACGAATCTGTAGGAATTTTGAGCCTATTCTGCCCCCTAGTATGTTTTACCGTAAAAATTGGTTGTTCCATCGCGAGTGGCGGCAGTGTATATTACTTAGGCCAACCCCATTCAGGTGGTAGGTGCATTTTGAGCATTTCCATCAGTCCTGAGAGTTTCATCATTTTACCTCTATTGTTACGGAAGATACGGGGGTGTTTCCATGAGAAGTGAGACACACTGTATGTAGACTGAAATGAAACCTACCCTTCCATAATGCCAAAAATTTCATGTTTTGGATGAGATGGTTTCCAATTCTTTCCATCAGCAAATATTCCACCATTGCGGTTGTAATTATGCGTCTATTAAAGTTGTTAGATTTGTGCTTAATTTTAACTATACAATGAATGCAACATGATAAATTTTATTTGGCCATTTATGGGGATTCGTGAAATATATTTCAGATTTCAGCAATTGATTGTCTAAGAGTAATGATGAAATTGAGAGATAAAGCCTACAGACAGTTCAAAAACAGTCAGATGATCACCCACTGGAAGTATTATAAAGAACTAAGGAATTACGTCAATGCAGCAATTCTCAGAGAAAAGAGGGGTTATGTTGAAATCGGCTCAGATCTCTGAAATTTGTAGGTCAGAAAAATTCATATAAAATCCCTCCTGAACTAAACAACTCACACTTCATTACCATACCCAGTATAAATAAAACTGAAGCACAAAGTCGGTTGTTGGATAAATACGACACTACTCCACAGGATATCACTTTGGAATTATCACCAACAACAGTACATGAAGTCGCAGAATGTTTGAATTCGAATACATCTGAGGCCTTAGGATGCAATAATATATCAAAAAAGATGTTCGAACTTGTGAGCTTTCAATTGATTGAATATTTGACGCATATTGTTAATACATCATTGATGTCAGGTTCGTTCCCTGATCCGTGGAAGTGTGCTTCCAGTACCTAAAGTTGCAAACGCTTTATCATATTTTGATCTTAGGCCCATCAGTATTCTGGCAATGCTATCTAAAATTTCAGAAATGATGATGAAATAGCTATTTACATACCAAGGGAGGAAAATCATGCTTTTCCTCCCGCGGATAGTTAGATGCCCGACGCGAAGCGGAGGGCATTAATATCCGCGGGAGGAAAAGCATTTTCCTCCTGAGGTATGTATATAGTTTTTTTTTACTACCTTTAAGGTAGTGATTTTTATAACGTCCTGAAAATTATAATGCGTGCATACTTATAAGAACAACTGCAGAAAGTTGTGGAACTATTTAATGCGGCTATATGACAAAATATTAAGTAAGCGTTGCGTCGTCGTCATCGTGTTGACAACGATTTGTTGCTATGGCGTTGTTAGGTAATACAAACATAACAGTTGTCATAAGCTGTCACGTTGTTAACCCTTTTAAGTTGCTTCTAAGTTTTGAAAATGACTTCTAGCGAAGACGATCTACCAAAAGATCTCGCTGAAGAGACAAAATTGATTTCAATGCATCTTCTTCCTGATAAATCGAGAGGAAAAGTACTATTTTTCTCCCGGCGGGAAGAAAATAAAGTTTTCTAATGAGGTAGTAGAAAAAAGCATATTTCAGATTACGATTTCACAAACAACATCGTGCCTGTTTCACAGTCAGGGTTCCGAAAGCATCACGGCACCACTACGGCTCTGTCCTGCATCACCGATGATATTCTGTTCAGCACTGACAAAAACGAAGTGACCTGTTTAGTACTGTTAGACTACAGCAATGCCTTCGACACCCTAGACCCATTTGTATTCGAACAAAAACTCAAATATTTTGGGTTTGGACCTGGTTATGTGGAACTGAGAAATCGCTCGCAGTATGTTGTAGTTGGTGACCAGCTATAAGAGGTACAACGGCGAAGTCTTGGGCGAAGTCAGGGCTCTATTCTCGTCTATTGTTTTCAATTTGTATCTCAGATTTCATTGAATCCATGAATTTCTCTCAAATACATCAATAAGCGGACGACACGCAGCTAGACTTTAGTTTCCAAATAGAAAACCGCAAACTTGCCATGGATCATATATATGAAGATTTTGTGCTATTGTATAATGTTCCATCCGCACACAACCTAAAACTGAATGCTAATGAATCAAAACTCCTGATTTTTGGAAACAAAAAGAAAAAACTGAGTTTTTTTACTGCAAAAATGCAAAAACCTAGGACTATGGCTAGATAGTGACATGGGATATACGAAGCATGTTAATTATCTGAGTAAATTATCTTACAATACACTTAGGAATTTATACCTGCAGAGAAATATTCTTGGTGACAATCTTGAACTCTACATATGTGAATCGCTAATCATGTCTAAGCTCTCATATTGTGATTGCATATACATCCCTGCAATCCTGAAACAAGATGAAATGGGAATGCAAAGGATACAGAACTCATGCATGAGGTTCTCATTAGGTATTCGTATGTTTGATGCAATTAGCCAGTCATTTCGAGATACAAAGAAACTTAAACTTCCATTGCTTCGCAAACTTCACTTCTTAACACTCATTCATGAGACATTAACTACTCAGAAGCCTTCGTACTTGATGAATAAACTGAAACGCTTTGAAAACGTTAATGATTTTCCAACAAGAAGTAGGCGTTTGCTAGTAATTCCAAAACACTCTACAACCTCATTCAAACGTAGCTTCTCCTACACTGCTTGCATACTTTATAATGCCTTGCCTCCCAGATTTACTAACTGAATGCCCAACTTTTCTCTACTATGTAGGTTGATTAAAAAAAAAACTAAAATGGGCATGTTTCTGGGTTTCGAGAAAGGATTATTTCGAGTTTGAATTATTAGGAGTATTTAAAAGATTTATGTTTTTCGAGTTTACACCGTTGTTTTTTTTTGAGAACTAACGATGTATTGCCGTTCCATATCTTGTGTAATATTATTATCTATTATTCTATTATTATTCTATTAGTATCCATCACTTCATTATCATCTACTACTCTATCATTATCTTCTACTAGTTTTGTGACACTTTGCCTATTCAATCATTTAAACATGTACATATCTTACCTTTGTACTATCCATAGCTGATTGAATAAAGTCCTATTATTATTATAGCGACTAGCGTTGTTTACGAATTCCATCCCTTTGCTATATTCGTCACTGATAACTGTTCTCATTGGGAATATAGTTATTATGAAACCATTCTCATATATAACTTTTTATTCATATTTCCATTTATTCTATTTATTCATCTATACATTTAACCACGTCTACCTAAATTGTTCCTAATTGTAAATCTATGCTTTGTAGACAGAGAGCTGGCTACATGGCGAGCAACATTCCTTGGTGCAATATTTTTCCTGGAAAAGGTTCGATTTTTGCCAGATTTTTGTCAGAAGGCGCGCTGGAAGCTCAATTCGTGGGCGAGAGATGAAACGTGTAAAGGACCCCACAAACTCCTTATGGAATTTGGGTCTTGGTGGATTTTTCTGAATTTTTGGTATGATGTAGTCCATGTAATTCTCAACCAATGTTACCATTGCGTCAACCCAAAAAAATGAACAGTTTTGCTGCTAGGAGGCGTTGAAATCACCCCTTGCGCAGATTTGACTATTTATTTTTGAACCCGGTAACAATATTTTCACTTGTCTCATTGTTGCTAATGTTGCACAATATTGTGCTGTTTCATAAAAAAAATTCTTACCCCCTCCCCTCTTTCCACAAACTCCTATTGCGAAACGCAAAAAAAAATATTTCTCGAGTGCCTTCAAATGAATCGTCGAATGTTTAAATATGCCTAGATAAGGGAATTAGCAATTTTTTATTATTATCCCCCCAACCCCCAAATGACACAAAACGAAAAATATTTGGTGGATTTTTCAAAATTTTGGATATGATGCAGATCAAGTTATTTTGAATAGAAATAAATTGTTTTGTTTGCTAAGGGGCGTTGAAATCATACCTTGCTCAGAATAGACTATTCATTAATAGGCGGAAATAATAGCTCTACGCATTTTAGTTCAAATTATGCTGATCAATTGTGTAATTTTTAAAAAACTGAAAATCTAAAACCTCCCCCTTACCCCCTACCCCTATTTTAAAACACCAAAAAAATTAATTCCCGACTACTTGTAAATGCTTTATCAAAATAAATGTTTTAATCAGCTCAAATTGAGGAAATCGTACAGTTGTTTAATTTCACCTTTCTCTTCCTTCAGAAAAATATTGGTGGAGTTCGCTGACTTCTTAGTAGGGCGTAGTTCATGATTTTTTAATATCAATTAATTGGGGGAATATCTTGAAAATGCATAAAAATTAGACATCCACAATTTGAATTTGAGGTGGTGATTGAATTAAGTTTCTTCGTGTTTTGAGATGGGGGTTGGGGGTAAGGGGGAGGTTTTAGAATTTCAATTTATAAAAATGTACACAATTGTTCAGCATAAAATAAAACAAAAATACGTAGAGATATTTTTTCCGCCTATAATAATAGTCTATTCTGAGCAAGGTTTGATTTCGACGCCCCCTAGCATCAAAACTATTCATTTTTGGGGTTTGTCACCCGATTTATTTCTATTCAAAATAACTTGAATTGCATCATATCAAAAATTCAGAAAAATCCACCGAAATTTTTTCGTTTTGTGTCATTTGGGGGGTAGGGGGATAATCATGAAAAACTTTTATTTCCCTTATTTAGGCATATATAAACATCCGACGATACATTTGAAGGCACTCGAAACATATTTTTTTTGCGTTTCGTAATAGGGGTTGGGGGAAAAAGGGGAGGGGCGAGATTTTTTTTTATAAAACAGCACAATATTGTGCAACATTAGCAACAATGAAACTAGTAAAAATATTGTTACCGGGTTCAAAAATAAATAGTCTAATATGCGCAAGGGGTGATAGCAGCAAAACTGTTCATTTTTTCAGGTTGGCGCAAGGGTAACATTGGTTGAGAATTATATGGACTACATCATACTAAAAATTCAAAAAAATCCACCGGGACCTAAATTCGATAAGGAGTTTGCGGGGTCCTTTCCCGACAAAAAAAAACTGTCGAAATGCAAGGCTGAAAATTTGCGCAGGTATTGAAGATCACGAGAAAAAGCAGGGACAAAAACGTCAGAAGCGCAAGAGGAAGCTAAAGGGTTTTCAGAAGTTACCAAAGTTGCGAAAAATCTTGGAAAATTTTCTTATAAGGAAAACTTCTGACAATTTACGTTTGCAGTGTTTATCTATAGAATAGAGTACTTGCAAATCATCAGAAGCCAAAGTGAAAGAGATAATGAGAAATTCGAGGACAAAGTGCAAGAGCGTCTTTTAGCGCGCGGCGCAGTTTGCAGCGGACCGATTGCCTTTCTCTTGATTTTCATACCGTACATATTTCAGTGCACTTCTTACAATTATTATGAATATGTATAGAGGATTGAAGATACTATTGTTCAAATGTCAGAAGTAAATTAAGATGAACTTACCAATTTAATTAACTATTTATCGTAACATTAGTAATATTTTCATTTAATTTTGTATATTTAATAATGTAGGCATATTAATGTTGAAATATGAGGGAAAAATGGCAAAGTAATGATGTATCCCATTTTATGGGAAATAAGACTATTATATTAAATTATATTCATTGTTACTCATACAGCGTCTTAATGGCAATGTTGTTCGAACGCAAAATCCCGATTTTAAGACTGGTGCCTATAATTTTTGTGAAAAAGAAACAAAATAACAGGCTAAAACCAGGTGGAAAATATTGTTGAGGTTCCAACATTGAGGAAAAAAAAATTAAACGCGAAAACACTCAAATTGGTTAAATGGGGATGCAGTTCAGGGGTAGAAATCGATATTTTACGATTTGCCGCAAAACATGACCTAGCGGAAAATGTTCGATGAAAAAGGTGTAGATAATAAATAAATCAAAAACCTTTAATCAATACTTTTTGTCATAACCTTATATTAGCAGTCAATATGGCAAAAAACCGATTTTTCAGTATTTGACTTTTTCTTGGGTATACATGATTTGGTTGACATGAAAATTTGTAATATGTCGTATTTGGTGTTGAATAAGCATGATTTTTTGCAATTCAGAAGACAACTAGTTTTCGAGCTATGTACATTTTTTCGAAAAAATACCCTTATCTTCCACGAACAATTGTATGTGTGTTTTTTGTATTTCGAAGGTGTATAAGTGATTATTTTAATTGTTTCAAATGGTCTATGCAATTTGGTGGTATATTGATCGTTAGACCGCTCAAAATTGAGAAGAAAAGTCTCTCAGAATCATGAATTTCTCAATATTTTCAATAATTCTCGACCTTCTTCATTATTTTTCAAACAAAAAGTAGTTTATATCGGATTATTTATAAAGAAATGACTACATGATTACACTAAAAAATTGATTTATTAATATCATTTTATTATTGCAAATATTGAGAACATCATGATTCAAGGAGACTTTTCTTCTCAATTTTAAGCGGTTTAACGATCAATAAACTTCCAAGTTACATAGACCATTTGGAAGTGGACATTCTAACAATTGAAATGATCACTTTTATAGACCTTCGAAATACAAAAAAACACACAGACAATTGTTCGTGGAAGATAAGGGTGTTTTTTTCGAAAAAAATTTACATAGCTCGAAAACTAGTCGTCTTCTGAATTGCGAAAAAATCATGCTCATTCAACACCAAAAAAGACATATTAATACAAATTTTCATTTAAACTTAATCATTTATACGCAAGAAAAAAATCAAATACTGAAAAATCGCTTTCTGCCATTCTGACTGCTAATATGAGGTTATGTTGAAAAGTATTGTATTCATTATCTACGACTTTTTCACATTTTCCACTAGGAGGTCACCTTTAGCGGCAAATCGCAAAAAATCCTGCATCCCCATTTTACCATTTTGAGTGTTTTCGTGTTTAATTTTTTTTCCTCAATGTTGGAAACTCAACAATATTTTCAACTTGGTCCTTGCCTGTTATTTTGTTTCTTTTTCATAAAAGTTATAGACACCAGTCTACTATATCTGCCTATTCGTGCGAAGGACAAAAAAAAACTCGGGATTTTGCGTTCGAACAACATTGCCATTAAGACGCTGTATGAGTAACAATGAATATAATTTAATATAATATAGTCTTATTTCCTATAAAAGGGGATACATCATTACTTTGCTAGTTCATTTTTCCTTATATTTCAACATTAAAATGCCTGCATTATTAAATATACAAAATTAAATGATACTAACGTTAAATTTCTCAATGATGATATTGCTTGAACCTGTTTTGCAGTTTGCCTAGTTCCCTCCCTCTCGACTTTCCTTTCAATTCTCAGAACATAATCTATTGCTTTCAATTTGAAACTTATAATTTCAACTTCAGGTTCTATTTTTCTATAACTTGGGTTTTTGCATGTGCCGTGTCAAGTTCTCATTACACTTTCTCTTGGCTCAGTAATTTCATTGGTTTTGATTAATAGAATTACTGAATTGATTAAATATGAAATAATTTGAAAATTTCTTGAATCTTTTCTGTTTGTAGTACCTCTTGGTTTTGGGCAACCTTTTTTGGCGCCTTGGGATTGGGTAGGTTCTCATTAGACCTGTCCCATGATCTTGAGCATAGAATTTAGTTTCCCAAATTCCCAAGAGACTGTGTCTTAAGCCTGGTTTTGTGCACATCGGGTCGTAGTTCTCATTAGACTTTTCTCCCGGTTTGTCATATTTCCTTGGTTTGGATCAACAGAACTATAAATAGATTCACAGATCAATTTTTGGAAAATTTCTTAAAAATTTTCTGGTATGGGCTCATCATTTTGGTCATCCTCTTTGTTACTATTGAGATTGGGAATGTTCTCATTAGACTTATCTCATGATCTTATGTTCCAATCTGGTTGCCCAGGATGTTGAACTAATAATAATAATTTATCAATTTCAAAACACAAATCAATATTTTTATTATAGTTCATTTTTTACACATTTTTTATACCATAACTTCATTGTCATTGTCAACTTTCGACTCAATGTCATTTTTCATTCAGTTAGACAGTAGACTAAGCTTCAGCAGACATGTGTTACTCTGCCTGTTGAAACTTTCTTGAATCTTTTATGATTACGTTAATGGTGCCTCTTGTTTTTGGGCTACCTTTTTGACGCTTTGGGAAGTGTGAAGGTTCTCATTAGACCTGGCCCATGATCCTGAGCTAAGAATTGGTTTCACAAATTCCCGAGGGACTGTTTCTTGAATCTGGTTCTGTGCACATCGGGTTGAGGTTCTCATTAGACTTTTCTTCCGGTTTGTTACAATTCCTTAGGTTTAGATTAACATAACTATAAATAGATTTACAGATCAATTTGGTCATTATTCAATTTTCAAAACACAGATCAGGGTTTCTAGAAGTTAATGTTCTAAGCCAAACGTCATTGTCATTGTCAACTTTTGACACAATGTAAATTTCATTCATTCAGTTTAAAAGTAGACTAAGCTCCAACAGACATATGTTACTCTGCCTGTTGAAACTTTTATCCAGGTGAATCCTGGAATAAGGATTTTTTTAAAATGTTATTAATATGATGTCCCGTTTTTAAATTTTACATGGTCCTCTGGACACATGATATTTTTATGGTCTGGCTCTTGTACACCTGACGAGTAAGTAACTTTTCAATTTTCAAAATTCTTTTTATCAAAATTTCTTAAATTCAATTCGATGTCACTTACTTACAGGTACGCACTGATGATGACTTTATAGTCGAAAGCGCTCTGCTATGATTTTATAAATGAATTTCTGCACGAAATACAACTTTTCTTCATTCAATTACATTGGAACGTGCACACAGCTGGACAAATTTCACTCTATTAAATACCTCCCATAACTTGTTTTCAAGACAGCTCACTCAGTGGTTATGGCGATCAAAACGCAGACTCTGGTGTCACCTTCATCAACTAAAAGACATTTAATAATTTACCAAGGTATATTGCCATGCACCAATATATCTAAATGATATTGTATCAGCGATATTGTACCAATATCGCCGAACATTTTGAGGCCAATATTGGTTCAAGAATATTTCGCCAATATTATTAAGTAATATTGGACCAACATCGCCGAATGTTCACATTTTTCTTCTCGCCAATATTGCATTTCAAATATTTCGCCAATATTTTCACAATATTGTACCAATATTTTACCAATATAGGTGTGCTACTTGGAGAGCTTCCAGCGCGCTTTCTGACAATCGGGCTATCGCTTTGCCGGCAACAATCGAACCTTTTCTAGGAAAAATATTGCTTGCACCGAGGCATGTTGCTCGCCATGTAGCCAACTCTTAGACTGTTGTTTGGTAAATTCAATCTTGTCAAAATTCCTTCCTGATGTGAACTTCATGGGTTACAACTCGTAACAAACAGGTGGTTTACAATATTCATGAACGATGTGTCTCCAATACGCAAATAACTATCAGGGATCATGCACAATAAATAAATGTGAAATTTATATTCTGAAAACGGCTTCCATTACACATTTTTATAAACAAGTGCAAAGTGCATGTTTCTCCACCATGTACTCCACCTCTAAGATGACAGAAGACCGATTTTGTAATATTGTTGTCTCAACTGACTCACATCATTGAACAAAAAACTGCTCAGAATAGTGTCCATTATGGAATCTGAAATATTCCTGCCCAGCCAACTTAAGAAGCTAGTAGTCAAGAGGAATCTGTCAAAAAGGCCAACTATTATTTGGTTGGACCTATTCAAGAATACTTTCTTCTTGAATCAACGCAATTATGCGTTGATGCAAAAATCTCTTTTCATCAGTGAACCCTTGAAATTATTAATCTGGAAATTTTGTTATAATGAAATCGGTTATTCAGTCCACACATCATTCAGAATAATTCAGGTGAGAAAGACCATTCTACAAAGAACAATTTACCCCAATTTCGTGCACGCTGACCATCAGTGCATTTTCTTCTATTCTATAGTTTCGGCATTTAATACGTGTATATTCATGAAACGCTCAATTTATTACTCTTCGACAAAGTTCTCGGACTTTGTGGGAATCCTTCGCATATCTCATTCTCGCGCTTCTTGCTTTGCTCCCGAAGGGACCCTAACTTGCTAAAAGCGGCTTCAGTTCGAAATTAGGTAGCAAATTTCCCCGCACAATTAATCAACAAAAAAACATTCATTGCTTACATTTGTTCGTACACACAGTGCCATCATCTGAGCGAGTTTCAAAACAGATGATACGTTCGTTACATACGTAAAGAGTAAGAGACATTCAGAGTGTTATTGATAAGATTATCAATTGTATATTCAAAAAAATTAAGGAAATTTATTTTAGGCGATTTTTCTTCAAACCTGCCTTTGTAATAATGAGAGTAATGTTTCTGGCAATTTTCTGCTTTGATAACACACAGGGCTTGCCAATATTACGTGAATGGAAGATTACGCCTGTATCATTGGATTTGAAAGAAAAATATCAGATAACAGTTGTAGTTATACATAAAACCTATGTACCTTCCGAAAATATTTTGAAAGTATATGGAGTACTCGGCCTTAGAGTAACAAACTGATTTTTTTTATATTTTAAATAGACATGCTACATTTTAATATTTATTTGAAAAAATCCTAAGAACTTTAATGAAATATTGAGTCGCATAAAGAAGTCAATCATCTGATTAACTAACGTCACATCAAATTTGATGTTACGTTGAATATCAGAAGAGTTGCATAAAACAGCACTAACATATTTTATTTTTCACTCGTCCATTACTGCTTTATGATACCTTGGCAACGGTTGCTATTAACATACCCATAACGCCCGGGGCGTTATGGAGGGCATTATGAATCATTTCGCCCCCTAAATGTTTTTTTCTGTAGTTCAATAAATTAATTACTCAGAAAAGTTTCATTTATAACTGTACATAAAAAAGGGACTAATTATTTTCTCTCATATAGAAATTACAATTTTCAAATGTTCCTGAAATATCGGTACCAAGTTTGAAGTTCTGTGAGATGATCGATGATGAACTCCTCAATATGTGCATTCCGGTTCCGTTCGGAACGTTAACATTTTTTTTTTTTTTCGGAAACGGAATGTGCTATCATTGTAAGAATTTTGTCCTTTGTGGAGATACTTTCTTCAATATAGCTCTCCGCTACCGTACTACTCTTCCATTTTCCATGTAATTTTAGTGTTTCAAAGGAAGCACCAACTTGAACAAGAAGCGTTGACGAAGTTCGGCGTAGACAATGTCCAGTGTAACCTTTCGGGTTTTCCAAATTAAGGTATGTCGCTATGATACAAGGAACACTTCCTATAGTATTTTTACCTACAGGTAACTCAATGCATTTATTATTTATGTAGGTTAAAAAAAAACTACGTTGTTTACATCCTTTTGGTCCTAGTGCAATGTACTTTTTAACTAAGTTTAAGGCTCCTATTTCGCATTTTCCAACAATGGTGAAACTTTTTGAGGTACAGGTCTTGGTTTCTGGTACCTTGATCAGTAAATCGGCTACTCTGTCTTCAATGTCATCAATTGTCATCTTGACCATTTCATCGCGTCTCTGGTCTCCAAATCGCCCATTACCAGAACAACTTCATGTAGCAGAAAAGTAACATCTGGAGCTTTTCTTATGAAAAGTAATACTTGTCCACCTTCCAACACCTTTGATTTTTTAGGAATGTATCCTTTTGATTTAACTCTCAGAAAGGCCATCATTAGACTGAATGCTGATAAATTAATGTTTTCTTTAAAAATCAATGTTAATTTCTGCTGTGAGTATTTGGTCAATGAACTATTTGTACTATATTTATTTCTCCAGACTGAAATAATGTAAAATAATTAGAAAAATATTAATATTTTTCATGAGATAAACTAACCAGTTCCTGGAAGTATGCCATTAGGACAGTTTCATTTACGGTATTAACTCTGTTTTCATCTTTCCATTTCAAAAAATGGTCATACTCCTTCTCGTATAAGTATTTGGATTTCAACGGCAGTAAATTTCCTAACGATTTTTCGGCTTTGAGCGTCACATTCTGTCACAGTCGGCGATGGTTCAAACCATGGCGACTGCAGGCATTTTTCTGATGGCCCAAAAAAGTGCTAGGAATCGCACGTAAAAAGGTAAGACCTTGTTAATCCTTGGCTCGCACAAGTTTCTACTTCTGAGGGCTGCCGTTCGTAAGGGGACGACAGCTGGTTAACGGAAAAACAATTTAAACAACAACAAACAATACAAATCAGGACGAGACGAAACACCGATTTGAAACTACCACGGGCTAGAGACAGTGTTTTCGAAAAGTCATTTTCTTATTGGTTTGAATTCAAAGAGTTATGGCATTTGAATGGTTTATATAATAAGTATTGGGGAAATTGTTAGTGAAATTAAATCGATGCATAAGAATAGGAAACTATCCTTCTTTTTACTTTCTCTAACGATACGAAAACATTATAGAATTCAAAAGATCAGACAGTATATCCATCAAGAAGAAAAGAGAAATATGGATACGAATACAAAATGCATGATAGTTTCCAAAACTTACCACGAGAGTGGAAGCAATCTAATGGAATAATTCAATTGAGAGAACAAATGAAACAGGAGTAGATGAGAATGTAAGTGATATCTCGTGAAATTGTAAAAAAAAATTGATTTTGATAAGTACGATACCTACCCTGCCATTATTTGTGATTTATTTCCGGAATATCAAAACTTCAATTAATACGATAAATTGAAAAATCTGTATTATTTGTACCTGGGTACAAACGGAAAGAAAAACGGTACCTAGCTAAAATTTCTAATGAGGACTTCATAGAAGAGGACCTAGAGGATGCCAAAAGAGAGGCAGCAATTGATAAAGTGTTCATAATTTCAGATAGTTTATGTAGTGTTCACCTACTTTGATTAAATCATATCAAATAAACACCAGACAATGATCATGGGTGAACTGTGTCCAAACCTAGAGAAACCCAGAAGAGAAAGAATGTATGATAGTATATTTTTTTCCGCGTTCAGATATTTGAAAACTAGAAATTCGGGTTGAACCGCGTCTGGAATTTGTTGAAATTCGACGTTTCGGCTCCGATTTTGGAGCCATTTTCAAGAATAAGAAGGATAGGTATGGTGAGGAAACACGATTCTACACTGAGGTCTCAGTCTGCCTACTCCACAGGTATTATCGCGTTAGGATTTTGTGACTTGACGTTGGGGTCTCAATCTGCCTACTCCCCATGTCTCGTCACTGGCTCTCTCTAAGGTCTCAATCTGCCTACTCCTTCGAGAGAACTGAGGATTTGCGGGTTGTGGACCTATATTTATACTAGGTTTAATGACCGTGTGGGCGGGGCTGGTGCGTGATGAGCTTTGTGCGGGAACTGGGTTGGCGCTAACCCAGTTCCCGCACACAGCCCCGCCCACACGGTCATTGAACCCGCAAATCCTCAGTTCTCTCGAAGGAGTAGGCAGATTGAGACCTTAGAGAGAGCCAGTGACGAGACTTGGGGAGTAGGCAGAATGAGACCCCGACGTCAAGTCACAAAAATTAAAATGATAATAATAACCTTGCATACCATAAATGCAATTGTATCACAATATATACAAACATATAAACACATATATGTATATATACAAGTGCACGTACAATAATTGTTGTAGCATCACGTTACGGTATTTGAATCATATCGAAATGATATTCCTGAAGGGTACTGTATGCTTTCGCAAGAAGGAGATTGTTTGAAAATTGTAACATTCAATATAATTTTGGTTAGCAGTGGTGAGTTATTGAATTTTTTTTCATCCATACATAGTGATGGTTTGTTAAATTCAGCTTAGGTATTGGCATGTGAATATTATTATTACGGCTCTGTCTAGAGAGATTTATATTCAGTATTTTCAGTAACACATCTTTTGTGAATCAGGTATACCACCTCCAAAATGAAGATGCTCCCACAGTTATTATTCTTTGTTGTGCAAAAAGATGTCTACGTCACAAATATCTACGTGATCTCTTTCGCAGTACAAATACCTGATGAAGGAGGTCTTGGCACAAAACTACCCAAAATGTAATGCCAAATCGTTTATGGGATTTTACTAGGGCGAAGTAAGTCGATCTGGCTGTAGCTATGCCGAGTTAATTTGCGACAACTCTTACAGCAAATGATCCAGATGCTAACTTCTTACATAATGATATGATGTGTTCATTGAAAACTTATTATAAATATGCCTGACAAAAAACCTCATTTCCACAATACCAGTACCATCTTGTAGCAAGTTATCATTCCAGAATTTGAAGTTAACAAACAATATCAGTCTTATCGGCTATGGAACGAAGAAAGTTTGAACCACACCATTGTTCAATCCTAGATAATCTGAGGATACCAGTTGTATCAAAATTTGAGTATTTTTTCCATGCCACAATAATTTGGTATCGTCTTCGAAAATTGTGGAAGATCCTTCAATATTTATTGTAGTGTAATCGTTAGTGTATAGATCCCTGAGGCACGCCACCTTGGAGATCTAGTTTACATTGAAAAATGCCCTACTAATTCCAAAGTAAAATTTATGTTAACGTCTGTGGCTTGTCTTTCTCTTTCTTTTGTTGGACCCAGATATGTTTGGATTAAATTTCTCTCATGAAAGATAAAGTCACCCTAGTATTTTCCATGTATTTACTGATTTTTCCTGCAATTATTTTTTACTATTATTTGGAATTTCTGCATTTCCGGCAATATAATCATAACCTCAATTATGAAAGTACATTCAGCTTCAAACCAGGATCTTCTCTGAATTTACATATCCTATATACGGTGGTCTGATTGCTTTCAATTTTTCTTCTGATAATCTAACCAGTAAACGTGAATAAATGAGAATGACACAGTCTTCCATTCTGTCTAACTCTTTTCTGCGTTTCTTACATTTGATTATACTCCCTGGTATGGATTCAAAAAGGGAGAAACGTTAAAGTTGAATCACTCAAATGAAACCCTTCAATTAATAACTCATTCTTCATAAATCAGGAGTCTCTTCCTGAAAACTGGCAATTTCTCAATTTATTAAGGAGTTTTAAAATATTATCCGCATTTTAGCTGTGCGAGGAAACAGTCTGCCTCAATTGTTTCCTTGTGAGTTCCTGCGGATAATTGTCGGAAGTTCCGAAGTGAACAAAGTTTTCTCATTCTTCGGGAGTTCCTTTCCAATTACTGGTCAGAAATACGAACATATAAATACAACAAACGTTGAATAAAAAACTTTCTTGATTTATGAGATACCCAACACAACCTGATGTTCAACCAACTGAATATCTTGAGATATTGAAGGGAATTCTAATTTGGAAGTTCACAAATCATCCACAAGTAGGTAATGGTGAGGAAACTAGTTATAATTGTAGCATTGTTCGAACAACAATCCGGAGGTTTAATTGCTACCACAATGGCATAATTTATTGGAAGTAGATCCGCCTGTAACCACATTTGCTATAAACATTGAAATTAAGTGGCGTTGTGCTTATAATCGGGGGTTATGATTCACGTAATACGATCTGCTATGAGCCCTACTATCCAAACTATTGTGCCATAAATCGTTTGGCAATAAACTTCGAATGTTGTCAAAATGAGTACTTTCCAATTTATTGATGCTATGGAAAAGACATTTTGAATGAATAATCTAGTATTCAGTAATTTTGAGATCGATATATTAGGTCAACAGTTAATGCATGCATGACATGATAGATGTGTGATTTTTTCTGTGGATAGGAGTGTCTGAAAGATAGTGAAACAACATGTAGACCGGGAGGCAGCGACAAATTCCACTCCACCATTTCCTCTCATTTTATTTTTTGAGCATAAAATATTCAAATAATATTTTTTTTTGTTAAAATTGTTTTTTCCGTTAACCAGCTGTCGTCCCCTTGCGAACGGCAGCCCTCAGAAGTCTAAACTTGTGCGAGCCAAGGATTAACGAGGTCTTACCTTTTTAAGTGCGATTCCTAGCACTTTCTCGGGCCATCAGAAAAATGTCTGCAGTCGCCATGGTTTGAACCACCGCCGACTATCTGCCAAAGTGATTGGAACATGTCGCTTTAACCACTCGGCTACCTGACCCCAATAATAAAATCATAGTCTTATTCCAGTTATACAACATGGTGTTTCAGGAGGGTTGCGATTTCGGCCGAAATTTAATAAAAAAAAACTCATAGGCTCTTGTATGACACTGGCTCTACTCATTGTTTTGAACTTAAAATGCGTACAAATATCGTCTTCCATCTGAATTTCACAACAAACTATGTCTTCCACCCACACAAAACCCTAAAGAAAAGTAGAAAAAAATGTCATAGCCTCTCAGGTGAAACTGAGTGTGATACTTATTTTAATAGTTTGAAAGATAAAAATAATAGTCTTCCACTTGTAAACTACAACAAAGATCGTCTTCCAAGCCGATAAAGATGCACTCGATGAGCGAGCTCCGCGGCATCCAGATTATATTGTTGGGCAATATCAGTATATTCAAGAGTTATGTGAAAGTATGGATCGAATTCATAAATATATGGGCATTCACATTTTAATATATTTGCAACGCTTGAAATGTCAATAAATTGTGTTTGGTAGAAAATAAATTTATCGGAAAGCAAAATGAAAAATATTGCTACAACCTATAAATATATTGACACAAAATTTTACATATTTGCAAAAACACTCTTTACCCAAACCTCGCCTCATAGCACGAGGGGCTCCAAGTATAAAAACGTGAATTCCCATTTATTTATAAATTTTATATTTTTCCTGTTGTCATGAGATGGCATTACACTCTCGAGAATATAGCGACCGAATGATATCTCCGCCGCCAGAATATATCCTCAGAATACTTTTTCATTAGTTTTTTTTTAATAATCATTGGTAATTCTAAGTCAACTACCTTAGAACTGAAAACATTAAAGAGTGTATTGAATCACGTCGGCTATGCCATCTCTTGACGAATAAAAAATTTCGAATTTATAAATATATGGGCATTCACGTTTTAATATATTTGCAACGCTTGAAATGTCAATATATTGTGTTTGGTAGAAAATAAATATATCGGAAAGCAAAATGAAAAATATTGCTACAACTATAAATATATTGACACAAAATTTTACATATTTGCAAAAACACTTTTTACCCAAACGGCTCCTCATAAATAGATGCAAGTAGGAATGGGAAATTCACAAAGATTTTTAAATGTCTCAGAATTGTCAAAAAAATTAGGTACAAAATTGTGCAGTGCCTTCGAAAAGATTAGCGACTTGAACACAGGTGACACCCCTGAAGTATTTTCCGCAACCTACAGAATTTTCCCCCACGGTTGGGAAGAATTTGACAATAAGTTAATTTTTCAATGGTTCGATGGAGATCATCTGCCCAAATCGATTGATAAAATTGCAAATGATTGAGGAAAACCAAGGTATGATCAAGAAACAACGAGTATCTGAAAATAATTATGTAAGTCTGATATATTTTCGTTATTACACCATTAAAAAATTTGCCAAGACTTTTAATTAGCTTTATGCTGTCAGAGTGACAGGGTGTCAGGGTGACACGGTGGATTGCGACTAACTGAAGTGGAGACGAGAGTAGATCATAACATAACAAATTTTGATAAGATGAAAAGTATTGAAAAGTAAAGTTACCACACTCTAGATGATAAGCAGCCTACTGTTTAAGAAGTATGATTATTAATAGCACAATGATAGTGAAATGGCTGTTACGGGTAGGTACTCACATAAAACTAACTAGCTAAATAAATACCTTAATTATTAAAATCGTAGTCTACAGGTACAGCTCAATGACCATTTAAGTTTCGAACAATAACAAAGGTGAGATTAAACAGGTACTAATGAATAGAAAAATGGTTAAATGTATCCAATATCACACACAAAATACATCTACCGCTGTAGGGTGAGAGAATGGGAGAAAGCGAAGGTATTGTAGCGTTCACACCTTAGCTTTGGGTTGAAAGCTGTGCTATTAAAAGGGTATCGCAAGAAAAAACTATCCGTCGAAAGTGATTTCACTAGCTCTAGATGAATAGCCCTATATAATGCACAGGTGAATAAAACAATCCAAACTTTCTCACATCCTTTCAAGAATAAGGGCCCTGCTAGATCCAAATTTCGAAAGCTGCAGCTTGATTAATTCTGTTTCTTGGGAGTGGTGCAATTGGTGTATCGACGGACTTACTAGTGAATCTCTTACAGATTATACATTTTGATATAATTTTCTTTAAAGTTCGTCTTTCTCTAGGGATCCAAAATGTTTCTCTTAAAATACAGAGAAGTATTTTAACTCCTACATGTTGATTGAGTTCATGCTCTTGAAATATCAATTTGTCAACCAAACTTCAACCCAAAGTGTCAAATCCGTGTGCACTGTTGCCAAGTACACTTCTCGAAGAGTATTCCACTCTCAATTTATTCCCACAGGACGGAAAGATATTAAGAAGGAATATCCCCAAACGAAACACCTAAGTAATACTGCATGACATAACCAATTCTGACTCTTCGATTATGAAGCTAACAGAAGCCATTACGACTTACTCCAGCTGAATGCAGAAATCATAACAATGATCACAAGTATACGGCCTATTTTGATTAGTGCGCACACTCAAGGCGTGGAATGAAAAATGTAAACAACTTCCCAAAAGTAAACACCTAAATCACGAATGACAATTATTAATTTTGGGATAACTTGAAATATGACGTTACCAGAACATGACGTAAATGTATAATGAATATACCTGGTAGTGTTATGAAAATACGCATTGGGGATATCTACACAGAATACCGAGCCGTAGCAAAACTTTCGTGTTCAATAGAGAAATAGTGGGATGGATTACAAGTGAATTCACTCTCGAAGAAGCAACATTCTAATAACAATTTAGGTATTGCTGATGTTTGAAAATTATTGAATGAATGCAGAAGGCAAATAGTGGTAAAATGCATATAAGATATGATTAGAAATTTCGATATACCAGTTATAGTAGTAGTAGTAGTATAACAGTTGATAGTTGAAATAATTACTTTACAAATTATTGATACCAACTAAAGTATTGAAGGGATATTTCAGAACAGATTAGTTAACAAAAAAGGTTATATTACTACCAAATAAGTAACTATATCAAAAGCTGAGACATGACTAAGAATTAGCTATTTCAGCATGTAAAATAAACAAGCTAAGTGCTCGGAAGTTGAGGAGCTCGGAAGTTGAGGAGCTCGGAAGTTGAAGAGCTCGGAAGTTGAGGAGCTCGGAAGTTGAGGAGCTCGGAAGTTGAGATGCTCGGAAGTTGAACTGATTGGCGAACACTTTGCGGAAAGCTCGTAAAGTTGGATGGCCTAGAAGCATAATTGAATACCAATAATATGAATACAACGACCTTAATGCCTTCAAAACTATAATTGGACACCAATAATATGAATACAACACCTTAATGCCTTTGAAACTATAATTGGACACCAATAATATGAATACAACTACCCAAATACCTTTATAACTATAATTGGACACCAAAAATATGAATACAACTTTTGTAATTCGAAACTATAATTGGCTTGACTGATTTCCCACAATAATTCGCGTTTACAATGCATGACTCTGTTGACTAATTGATTGATTAATACATCTCTGTTTTGACTAATTTCCCACAAAGATACGTGTTTTCAATACATGACTGTCTTGAATAATTTCCCACAAAAATACGCGTTTTCAATACATGACTGTCTTGAATAATTTCCCTCAAAAAAAAAGAGTTTTCAATACATGACTGTCTTGACTAATTTCCCACAAAAATACGCGTTTTCAACACATGACTGTATTGAATAATTTCCCACAAAAATACGCGTTTTCAACACATGACTGTCTAGACTAATTTCCCACAAATATACGCGTTTTCAATATATGACTTTCTTGAGTAATTTCCCACAAAAATACGCGTTTTCAAAACATGACTGTCTTGAATAATTTTCCACAAAAATACGCGTTTTCAACACATGACTGTCTAGACTAATTTCCCACAAAAATACGCGTTTTCAATACATGACTGTCTTGAATAGTTTCCCACAAAAAAAAGAGTTTTCAATACATGACTATCTTGACTAATTTCCCACAAAAATACGCGTTTTCAACACATGACTGTATTGAATAATTTCCCACAAAAATACGCGTTTTCAACACATGACTGTCTAGACTAATTTCCCACAAATATACGCGTTTTCAATATATGACTTTCTTGAGTAATTTCCCACAAAAATACGCGTTTTCAAAACATGACTGTCTTGACTAATTTCCCAGAAAAATACGCGTTTGCAATTAATACATGACTGTCTGGAACAACAAAAATTCGCGCCTGGGAACATTCGAAGGAGGGATGGGGAAGTAAATATTCAAAAATCGAAAAGAAAGGGGGAGGAAATAAATATTAAAAAATTCGAAAGAGGGGAGGGGGAAGTAAATATTCAAAAATCCGGGAACTTTGCACCCGGGAAAATTCGAAGGGGGGGAGGAGAATTGGATTTATTAAAATCCGGGCTCTTCGCGCTCGGGTAAATTCGAAGTAGGGGGGAAGGGAAGTGGATTTTAAAAAATCCAGGCGCTTCTAGCCCGGGAAAATTCGAAGGGGGGGGAAGTAAATATTCAAATATCCCAAAGTACAAAATTTATCGTTTTTGTGAGATATTTCCCAGGCTATTGATTTTAGGGAAAAAATGTTTATACTCTTTTTGTAAACATTTATGAGATGATCAAAAAAGGTTCACTGTTAAACTTCAAAATCTGTTGCCATCTTTGAGTTTTTGGTGATTTTTTAAAAGAAAATCAAATATTCTCTTTATTTTCCAAAATCTGCAAAAATTGCATCAAAACTTTTTGTAGACATTATTGAGTTCAACAAAAATGTTGGGACACATTTTTTCGATATTTCTTTTAGTTTTTGAGTTTTTGGTGTTTTTATGAAAAAATGTGAAATTATTTCTAAGCCCCAAATTTTTCCAAATACCAATATTTTTTTTCAAAATATGGAAAAATTTCATAAAAACTTTTTGTAGAATATATCACGAACTATAAAACTGATCGATACAATTTTCCCATATCTCGTGTCGTTTTCGAGTTTTTGGTGTTTATAGACAAAAAACGGCAAATATTTCCAAGTCCATATCTCTAGATATGGAAAAACGTTGTGAAAACTTTTCATAGAACATTTTGAGGACAACAAAATTGTTAGTTTACAACTTTTCGATATCTCGTTTGGTTTTCGAGATTTTGGCGATTATATTAAAAAAGTATAAATTTTCACCTTTTTTTTAAAAAATTCAATTATATTTCCACTTTTTATTAGAGTTGGGAAAAAACGGTTAAGAAATATCGATGTGGTTTGTGAAGACCTACCAGAAGAATTTTTGAGATTTTCATTTGTTTCATTAGTACGGTCAATATCTTGATTTTCTATATTTTTGAAATATTTTCTGCACTATTAATTTTACGGAAAAGACGTCAGCATGTTTTTTGGAGGTTTCGTAAAGATGGTCAAAAAAGAGATCTTAATAAATTGTGAAAATATGAACCGTTTCTGAGATATTTTGTATTTTTCAAATTGCAATATTTCTTTTCAGTTTTCTCAAGTTTTCCCGGCTTTCCGATTATTTCTGTGAAAATTTCAAAATATAATGGTTTGTTTGTCTAGTCAAGTTCTACTCGTTGCATTTCTTGAAATTCAGTTTGTATGAAAGGTTTGGCGTATATGAATTTTTGAAAAATTGGACAACTTTCAGAAAGTCGTAGAAAAAAAATGTAAGCATTTTCCGATCCTGATCAAAAACTATACACTTCTGTAGGAATTATTGGAGTATATCTTGGAGAAATATGGAGGAAAAAAATCACTTCCTGAACCCGTACCGAGAGAAGTACAAACGACAAAAAAAAACGGAAAATTCCCGTAAAATTTTTCCAGATTTTCCGATCGCAAAACAAAAAATTGAGAAATATTGTCCTAGAGTTATTAAAATGATTCAAATTTCAGAGCGATATCTCCAAGGGTTCGGAAAATATAACGGTTTGAAGTGCTTACGACAGACAGACGGACGGACGGAGCTACAGACAAAAAAAAATTTTCGACGGGGATCATTTTCGTAGAAGTAACTATGGGTCTAACTCTTCAAATAAAAAAGTTGATGTCCGTCTAAGAAACCATAGGAAATACAACTTCCTAAGAGGTCGTTGTATAAAAATACTTCACTTGTGGAATTGGGCTTACTTGGCAAAAGACCGCAATTTCCCCAATGGAAAATGGATTTTTGAACATTCAGTCTTTCGCAAATTTCATATTATACAATAGGAGTTTCGTCAGCAATTAATTTCAAACACTTCGATATTTTCTAATGAGCACGTTGAAAGTGCTGATTATCATTTCGAAAGTAGACTTTCCGATCAAAACTTCCACCGATATACGAATTCCCTCTTGGCCTTGTTAAACTTTTGTACGATCCCCAATTACGGAAGAAGACCCACAGCCAATTCTGTATGATAATTACTTGGTAAAAGGGGAGGATCGTTGCGGAAACTGAGTTAAATATATTATGGAAGCTGGACATATTTTGATTGCTTACTGCAATTTATTTGTTGATCAATATTCCGCACCAAATAATTTTTCCATCAACTCTCTGAAAGTCAGGAATTGACTGGAATTACTAAAGACATTTGGAGTTGAAAATGAAAAAATGACTTCAAGCAAATTATTGGGTGAAGCTTGAGTGGTTTTGAAACTGATTGTTGTTTGTATCAATACCATATTACGGATAGACTTTGTTATTTAAATTTCGATCAGTGCACGGAGAAAAAAAATCACTAACTATTAGTGAAACTTAAATATCCACAAGTGAAAACTTGAATACTAAGTATACCGGGTGGCTACGGAAGTATTGCCTACGGAATATCTCAGTTATTGTATGAAGTAGGTTTGTGAAATTTGGAGCGTCAATATAATGACATAAGAGCTAGAATTTTAGCATATTGACATGTCGAAGTTAACTTCCGGTCTTACCGGAAGTAACATCAACTTTCTTATTTTAAATGGAAACCCTATTTTTTTTTCTTTTCGCTTTATTCAACATTCAATTCCCTTTCTAATGACATATCACAAGTTGGTATCTAATCAGAAACTAGATCAGAAAAAAATTATTATCGAAATTCACCGAGTAAGCCGTGGAAGCAAAATGAAAGCCAAAAATTGAAAAGTTGGCTATGGAAACCATACGTCACTTGATAACAGTTGCTACTACTGTGATATTTTATTTTCATTCGTCGGCGTTATAAAAAGCCGCCAAAAAAAATATTGGAAAAATTTGGAAAAAAAACAATACTCTGTAGGTCCATAACTTAAATAGGAACATTCAACTTTTTCTTGCCTGTACTATTCAGCATAACCATTCCTTTTTAATGAGATAATAGAAAATAATTTTTTGAACTGAGATACCGAAAAATCCAATTATTATTCTTCAAATAACAAAACAGATTATCGCCATACGCAAAATTAAAAATAATGTGGAATGATAAATTATATCCTGTAGGTTCTAGGTTAAATAGGAACATAAACGTACTTGGTCTGTGCCATCGTCCATAGATATTCTAATATCTACCTATGGACGATGTTTGTGCTACTCAGAATAATCATTCCATTGCAATAATCATTCGAACCAAAATATTAACAAGTAGGCTGATTAAGATGTATTTTGGAATGAAACAAAAAAGAAATGAGAGCTGTCACGAACGCTGCTATCCATAATATTTTGACGTTCGAAGTAGTGTTTTTGATTCTGCCATTTTAAAAGGGTTTGGAAATCGAAATCAGTTAGTGGAATATTCAGAAAATGCCCCGTTATTCACCCCGAACAAATTGACATGCTTCTCATTTATGGTGAATGTTTAAAAAATTCTTATGCCGCTGAACGATTGTATTTAGAGCGATATCCAGGGAGGCAGCAACCGTCAAGAAGGTATTTCCAGTGGCTTCAAGAAAAATTAAGAACTGAGCCTGATGTTCACGAAGACCAAGAAGCATTTGTTATTAATGAGGAAACTGAAATTAATGTATTAGCTTTAGTACAATATGATAGCACAATTTCCTCAAGGCAGATTGGCGCCGAATTAGCTATAAGTAAGGACTCTTCTAGGAAAATTTTGAAAAAACATCGATTGAAATCCTTCAAGTATCAGTTGCATCAACATTTGTATGAAAATGACGGTGAAAGGCGCCTGGAATATTGTAATTGGTTTCTTCGACAAAATGCTGAGAATCACCTATTTAACTATTATATCTTGTTTACGGACGAGTCAAGATTTACCAACAATGGATTATTTAACAGGAATAATACAAGGTAGGTACTGTACTTTATTTGGATTATTGTCAATAATCGAAGTGTAAAGTGCTAAAAGTGTGAACGGTCTTTTGTTCCAGGTACTGGGCGATAGCAAACGAGCACCGGTTTCGACAAGGCGGCTTCCAGGAGAGATTTGGTGTGAATGTTTGGGAAGGAATAGACGGAACTCATATTGTTGGCCCCATTCTTTTTCAAGGCCAACTAACCGGAGAGAGATACTTTAATTTTTTAACGAATTAAATTTCGGAATTCATTAACAACCTACCAGCGGAAATAACTGAGAGAATGTACTTCCAGCAAGATGGCGCCCCTCTGCATAATTCAAGAATAGCGAGAAATTATCTTCAAAATCGCTTTCAAGAGAGACTTATAACGACCCATGGTCCAGTCAGGTGGCCACCAAGGTCACCTGATCTTACTCCGTGCAACTTTTTACTATGGGGGCATCTTAAAAATAGGGTGTATTCCACACAGTCTACAACTCTACATGAGCTAGAAGTAAAAATTCGTAGAGCTTTCCAAGATATCACGCCCCAAATGTTGAGAAACGTTTCACATGAAAATATCACCAGAGTCAATAAATGTATTGACGCTGAGGGAATGCATTTCGAACATTTGTTTTGAATTTATTTTATCTTTAATCCTATCAATTTGAATTTTTTTTTTCGATAAATCTGTTTTTTCGTTATTTGAAGAATAATAATTGGATTTTTTGGTATTTCATTTCAAAAAATTACTTTCTATTATATCATTAGAAAGGAATGGTTATGCTGAATAGTACAGGCAAGAAAATGTTGTATGTTCCTATTTAAGTTATGGACCTACAGAGTATTGTTTTTTTCCCAATTTTTCCAATATTTTTTTTGCGCCTTTTTCTAACGCCGCCGAATGAAAATAAAATATCACAGTAGTAGCAACTGTTATCAAGTGACGTATGGTTTCCATAGCCAACTTTTCAATTTTTGGTTTTCATTTTGCTTCCACGGCCTACTCGGTGAATTTCAATAATAATTTTTTTCTGATCTAGTTTCTGGTTATATACCAACTTGTGATATGTCATTAAAAAAGGAATTGAATGCTGAATAAAACGAAAATAAAAAAAATAGGGTTTCCGTTTAAAATAAGAAAGTTGATGTTACTTCCGGTCAGACCGGAAATTAACTTCGACATGTCAATATGCTCAAATTCTAGCTCTTATGTCATTATATCGACGCTCCAAATTTCACAAACCTACTTCATACAATAACTGAGATATTCCGTAGGCAATACTTCCGTAGCCACCCGGTATGTCACAAATAATAAACAGGTTAATTACCACTGAAAAAATTGTGTTCCTGGAAATGAACAATTACCACTACTAACCTATTTTAATAAATTTCAGATTAATACCCTTTATTGTCCACTTAACTAATGCCAAATGAATTGTTCACTTAGGGGTAGAATATACTTGGTGCATTATCATTAGTACGTTGATCAGTAACCCCAAGTGAACTCAATCTATAATTTTTCAACCTCTACTTTCTTTTTGACCTATCTTTGGTATTATTTTCTATACCCAGTAAAGTATCAGTGCTCTTGTCATTGGTGTATTATTTACTTACTTGAATCGTTTTCTCTGATTAGCCTTTATGGTCAGTTTCGAGTATTTGTATTATAAGTGGATGATGAAAATTGCATCATAAAAAAATATACTTCAAATCATTTCAAAATATGAAATAATCGAATGACTTTTATTATCAAGTAAGAATAATTGCACGATTCTGAAAAGTATAACACTAGAAAACCATTCATAAACAATACACTCTCTCATTACTAAAAAATATATCATGCATAAAAATATGATTCCGGCAACAATCACACTCATAACAGGACGCTACATGTGGATGAAACAAATCAAATTAAATGAAATGACAATGACGCCGTGGCTTGTGAGGCCTTCTTCGCAACAGAGTAATTTTGCGGAAACACCCGAACGTGCCCGAACCGAAAAAGTTAACTAAGCATAAGTGAATTGATAACTTCCCCAATCGACTTGATCGATTGACGTTATCATTGAGATCAAGTGAAGTTGAAAATTTAGTACCCACAATTGACTTTTTTACAAGTAAACAATTTACTTGGAAGAGTTTTCTCGGTGCGGTCACATACTAAGCACAATTTTTTTGCAGCTTGTTTCGCGGAAAATAGTTACCAATCAACCCAAAAGTCGGCAAAGCTAAGTTTCTGCTGAATTATCTGCTTACATACAAAATAAGTGGCAGTAAAAATTGTGCTTAGACTGTGACTCTGTATTGATCGCAGCTAGAAATGTAAATCTAACGGTAATATGTCATTGGTTTGTATCCAAGGTGAAGATGTTTGCGCAGGATAAAGTGCAAAAAACGGATAAATAAAATGTTCGAGAAATATAACAGAAGAGCAATGAACGAAATCAATATGCTACCACATCTACTCAGAGTGGCAACCTGAATTCGCTATCGCAAACAAACTCTTCAACAAAACTTCCTCTGGTTCAGCTTTGATTTCAAACTCCCACTTTCAGCATGATGTTAAATGTTAGATTAACCATTTTGTTGTTGTTGTCTATTGCACAAAAAATGGATGTTCAACTCATAGAATTCTCATAGAATGTATTTTTCAAATTTTTAAATACTCAACCCATTATTCATTGTTTTTTCAGGTGATGTAACAAATCCTCTTGAGGAATTCGAAAAAGTAAATTCTTGATGAAATTCAGGTCACATAACATCTGAAAAACCATGAGAAAACAAGGGAAAAAATAGTTATTTATGTAACAAGTGGTACTTTTATTAACGAGTAAGAAATATCAACGCACGGCGCCGTAGGCGTAGTGCGGCAATTCCTACGAGTAAAAGAAACTTCACTCACGTGTTGAATACAATATTTTTTCTGCAACTGTCAAAAAATAGGGCAACCAGTTTTTATGGTTTATTAGCTACTCTACTCAACCTCACCCAATTTATGGTGCAAACGATTAACAAATTATTAACACAAATAATATCAACTACAGGAAAAGACATATATTATAACAATAATATTCAATAACCTATTTTTGATCTTCACAGGGTTTATTTTGTGAAAGTAATGTTGAAAGTACAATTGACTGCATTATTGGCTATGGAAACTCTTGGCCTAGTAGAATCATCAACTTTATTCACTGCTAAGTCAGAAGTATTTACTAAAATTGTTTCATTCATAAACGCTTTATGTACTGTTATAGTGGGTTTCTATTACCTACTTGACCATGTTGATGGATATCCAGTCAGGTTTTTGCGGCGTATTCCAATTTTGTTTGCATGAATTCATCAACTTACCCTTCTGCCACTGTACTACTCTGTGTTTTTTCAATTGTGATAAATCGGCACCTTAATTTGGCAATAGAGTCGCTGATGATCTCCGAAATGCATGTCCGGTTTAAGATACAGGGTTGGGTAAATGCAGATACTTTGCAATCAGTGATAAAGTTGTCTCATTTGCAAGAAGGAATTCTTGGCCAAAAAACGTTTTTTGGTCTGTAGCTTTTATATTTTCCATAAATATCCAAAAAAATCAGATTGTTGATGGGAATTTCTCCGATAACCTTAAATCGACGCTCAACATGAGTTATTATATCAGGAATTGTAATGATCAGAATATCTTCTGATTCTTTTATGTGCTCAATTTTCATTTTATGCAATTCCTCTCGTCGGCATGCTCCTGCGACAAAAAATATTAATGCATCCTGGAACAACATTTCATTATAGATTAAAGAACATGAGTATAATAATTGCAGTCAAGATTCACCTTATGTATGAGATATATCTCATCAGAAGCTTCAAGCAAGAACTTGTAAAAGTTATGGACTTTTTAGGCTTATAGACGACAGCTTTTGTTTTCAAATATGAAACCAATTTCGCATATTTGTTAATATCAATATTATTATTCACTAACAACGTGGATTTGTGTATCGAATAACTAAGCCATAGGGAGAAACTTTTCATTTTCTTATATTTTTCATCAGACTCATATTCTTTCAGATACGTCTCCTTCAATTTTTCTGGTAGCAGGTTGAGTATTGCTGTTTTTGCACTATTCACTATCTCTTCTGGTGTAGTGTTAAGTCTTCATCGCTTTTGAATTTGTACTTCAGTTTCGTAAATCAAAATATAAAAAACAAATCGAAAGATAACGAGAGACAACTTTAAAACTGTTACTAATTATATTAATGTCATCAAGTTTCTGAAGGCGCAACAGCTACAGCCACCTTGGCCTAATTTGAATGAACCGGTCCAATAGTCCCTTAAGAGGGATACCTATACTGGGTGTCACAGAAGTCGCGCACTTCATGGTAGGGATCGAAAGAGAAAAATATTCTGAGACGAAAAGTCCTTAGCCATTTTTCAGATGCATAGATAATTAATTATTGATTAATGAAAGTGACCAATCAGGAGCGCGCGACAGAATAATAAAAAGTGAGTGGAAAAGCAGTAAGAGACGCGAGAGTGAGACGCCAGAGCTGCTGCCGGCTTCTCACGCAGTAGACCGAGAGTGGGGACAGGCCAACCGTGGACGGCAGACGTACGTGATGCTAGGTGCGCGCTCCTGATTGGTCATTAATTATTAATTAATTATCTATGCATCTGATTGAAAAATGGCTTGGGACTTTTCGTCTCAGAATATATTTCTCTTTCGATCTCTACAATGGGGTGCGCGACTTCTGGGACATCCAATATGCTTTTGCCGTGAATACTGCCGCCTTGATTTCTGTTCGCTTGTTATCTCGCTGAATTCTAGATGCACAAGCCGCAACAAACGATCTCTCCTACATTGTCGCCTGGCAACAAATGTGAAAAATAGTGCACTTTGTTTAACACTTTTTTTAAAATAATGAAACAGTATTTTGATAATGAGAAATAACATACTTTCTGAACACAAAATACTCAAAAAAGTACCCTTTTTTCGACAGTTGTAGAAAACAAAATTACACTCTTTATAAAATCAGATAAATACCTGATTCTTGTAGAGATGTACTAAGATAAAACGAAAAAACATAAAAGCAGCTGTAATACAAATAGTTACGAAAACTAAGCATTTTTATTAAAATAAATAGAAATCATGATGTATTTCTGGTTTTTAGGTTGATTATGATTTCATTAGATAATGTATAGAATTGACAATAACAAATTGCTTCGCCTCACTATTCAGCTAGCATGGATATAGAAAGAAGAGTGTGTTTAGAAGTCTGAAGTTGGAAAAATTGCTGATAGGTAGGTAATTATTCATTATAAAATCATTTTCTACTTGTATACCTCTGTACCTCAAAAAAACAAAATGAAGAAATATGTTCAACTTTGTTGATATTTCAAATCAGTTCATAATCCTTTCTTGAAAATTTGTCAAACATATTTGTGATTCTACATGTGAAAAAAATCAATCCATACTGATCTTTCCTTGTAATTCTCACAAAAAAAATAGGTGCTGTTATTATCAATTTTCTTTTTGAATGTATGTTGTATTTTTTAGTGTATGTGGTCATAATTTGTTCGATAAGACACAGCTCGTAGAATGTGAAACCTAAGAGACATTTAAACACCCCTTGTTCCGGATTTCCTCAAGGTTCAAACCCTCAAAAGGGAAATATTCTCAATTGAAAATGAAAAAAACCTACGATAAAAATGAATCGATTTTTGTAATCTCTTACAAAAAATAACTACTTTCCCGGCTAGGGCCACGCTGGACAATGAACTACATCTGATAGATATTGTGAAAACACCCTAACTTGAAAGAAATACTCCGAAAGTGATAATGTTTTTTTAACATGAATACCTTCCAACAGAGGTTACCTTGAACGATAGAAAATAGCTACTAAATTTTGCCTTTCAGTCGCAGATGCTTCCACATTTGATGTCTACTACCCTATAGTCGCATGCCACAAAGTATCTCCAACTGAACCAAAAACGATAAGCTACACAGATAAAAAACACTTATTCAATGAAAAATATCAATACTATTGAATAGAATAATCTTCTGAAGATAATAATTATTTCTAATCGATCAATATACTCCCATTTCAAACTGATTGGAATGTTTGCTTCTTTACATAAATTCTCTTGAAATGAATTTGCTTGCAGTGAAAACATTCTACTCTTTATCCTAGAGAACACTCGCATTAACTCATTGTGAAACATTATCGTTTTGACACAAGAATATAATTCTTTGGCACGTGACACATTCAACCAACGAGCAATCAAAGCAGGTGGCGGCACCGCAATCTGCTAATATGACTTCCATTTCGACCATTTCATCCAGGTTGACCATTTGGGTTGGAGGTTGAGGCTATGCGTACCTATATGAATGTTTTGTGCGCCTAGTGGAAACTATTTCTTTAAAATAGAAATGCAATATCGAAAATTGAATTTGGCTCATTATGGGTCAGTTATGAAAATGAGCGAAATATATTTTGGTCTTCTACAGTTTTGTGTCTAAAAACGAGTGACGTTGTTTAATATGCGTCACTACTAACTGGTTTTATTGAGAATACAGTTATCAAACTTAAAACTATTCCCATTTGAAACCGTTATTTATACCTAAATTGTTCGTAGTTGTGAATCTATGCTTTGTTTAATCTATTCAAAGTTGCCAAAATGAGAATGGCTTCCATTCTATATTTTATAACCAAGTGCAAAGTGCAGATTCGAACTCCTCAACCTCCAAGTTGATAGAACAATAGTATTCATTAATGAAATTGCAATATACTTGTCTCGACCTACTCACATGATTCAACAAAAGAAGTGCCCACTATTGAAGCTAAAATATTCTTGCCTCAACCAACTTATGAGGCAAGTGTTCACTTGTTTTAAAATATTTTCCTTGTAAGTGGCCAAGAGGAATCCGTCAAAAATCAAACCAATATTTGGTTGGACCTATTCAAGAATACAATCTCTTTGAATCAATGCAATGATACGTTGATGCAAAAAATTCTTTTTATGAGTGTAGAGACGAGTTTTCTGTGAACAAAATATTGTAGATTATCCTAATTCAAACAAAAACCGCGTGAATTCAAAACGAGAATTTTCTCCGAATCCTTTCATTATTCCAAACAAACTGCACTAATTTTGTATTGGTGCATCTGCAATCGCAAAACAAAAATCATTGTTTTGTATTTTGTAAAGCTACATTTTATTGTTTAACGTGATCCGGTTTCCAACTCGAATTCTGAAAACACGTCGATGCTAGCAGGTTACTAATTTGATAGAAAATATGTGCATCGTCATGTGAGGGAATTGAATCTTCTTTTTTCATACTTTCCGGACATTTATTTCTGTGCTGAATGCCGAACACATTTTGAATAATAATTTTCGTTCATTTCCTGCATCTCTCACGGTTCAGCAGATACTTTGAAGCAAAAATAATTAAAACGGGAATTTGCTTAATAATGTTCCCCAATACAGGAAAATTCGCGAAGATATCTGAAACTGAATGTATTGAAAGCAATTTGTAACTGGCTGATAATCTTTCTATCAGAACAAACAACAAAGAATAAAATATTGTATATAATTTTTCACATTAAAAGAGTGATTTCAACCTTTTCGTTGATGGTTCTGTAATTCTGTATATACAGTATACTTGAATATACACGGTGCAGCTTTTTATAGTACCCCCCCGTTGAATTTTGAACGGTTCGACGTACAAACATGAGACGAAAACCGTTTTGAATGGTATAACCAATACTATACTCTTCGAAATAGAAGACATTGTGATTGCTCGATAGAGGGCGCAGAGGGGCACATCAATTGAAAGTTTTCAAAAAGCATTGGGGGTCAAGGAAAGAGGCTTCAATTCTCTTTTCAACCATCTATATTATTTCGGATTTCGTTGATACATTTTTCACAATATGCACTCGAATTATCAAGTACCTACAAGTTCGGATCTGAAAAAATAAAGATGTCTCATATATGGAGGTTTGAATATATGAGACCTATTTTTGATAGCACGGCAAATAATAATAGTAGTCGTCCTCTACTCGCACAGACTATGCCTTTGGGTAAACTATTCGAGTGTTTATGACGAAGTATCATTATTATTATTAATGTCTTTTAATTGATAATGACATATCAAGCACTCGTTGAATATCATCTCACTTGCCTAATGGGGTGGGACCACAATCAATTAAAAAGATTAGAGGTTACCCAGAAATGGATACTAAAAGTCATTTGTAGAAAAGATTTCAGTTACCCGACTGAACTTATGTTCAGTGACTCACGACCTTTTGATATCAGACAATTTTTTTGCCAATCTTTGTTTAATACACAAAATAAACATAGGCATGTGCTCGCAAATTTGCAATATAGTTTTGAAACTAGAAATAGGTATAATACAAATAAAGTACTACAAATTAATAAATCTATAACACAAATAAGAGTTACTTTTTCTTTGCTGCTAGAATGTATAACATGTTGTCAGCTGAATTGAAACAAATGACCAATTAACCATTGTTTAGAATATGTGGAGGGCTGGATTTATAATAAAAATGCTTTCAACCAGACATAGTACATCATTGATTGTGGATTTACCTGTAGATAATTTGATTCCATTTAAATTCAAAATTTGGGTTTGTTTTAGGAAGCTTATGATGAACTCTCTATCAAGATTAATCCCATATATCCGATACCAAAGCTAGTGAAACATGATCCATTGAGTCTGGTTTTTCATCACGAGGTTTCTAATTTCAACACCATTGGAATGAAAAATTCCTTTCGCAGATTACAAGTCTTGAAAAGTTAATATTAGCACCAAACTTCATGAGTCATACACGGTTTCTATTTATAGTTCGTGGTTTGTTACGGTATATCAGCTGTTAATTTAATATAATCAGTAAACTTTCTGAAGTAACATCAATAAAACACTACTAAAAGTACTACTTCACAACCGATTGGTGTTTCTTATGAATGTATCTTTCTAGAATTATTCTAAATTACCGCACCGGAAAATGTTGAATGTATAATTATGTGCTCCAGTCTAATTGTCCAACAGTTCTAAATCTCTCAATGATAACGCTTTACTGAAATTCAAAATGATTTCCAAAGATGTGATTTTTACTTGCTCCGGGCCACTTAGTTTTTGGATAAGAAATGCTACAAAAATCAGATTCCATCGCGAAAAGTTTTATAAAGAGCATTATGATCCCGTCAAATTGCCAGGCGAAGGTTGGATTATCATTTTACGATGGCTTATGGTTTTATGGGAATGTGGCGGGTTCCTTGGAGCGGGATATAAACTTTATGATTGATTCTACGGAATTCAGATTAATAAACATCATTTTCTATATTATGTGATGAAAAAAGGCAAAATGTAGTTGAACAAGCTGAAGAATTGAGCTTTCATGAATATTACTATATTGTTTCGGGCTTGATGGTAATAAAAAAATCGTCGTCAATTATTCTGCACAACTATCACACTTATAGTGGAATAATCGTATTTTATATCACAAGACCTATAAATTTGATCTATTAAACTATCAAAATACTTATTTTGAGCATGATTTTGCTTGGAAAATATTCAACTATAATTTAATAAAATCCCGAGACCATGAAGCGGTCGAGGGGTTCTACTTTGAAATTATTGTGCATGAAATTATTTTTCAAAAAGCACAATCATGCATAAAATATTTTGATACTTTAATCCATTAAAATGTATAGTTCGTGTGATATACGACATGATTATTTCTTGAATGAGGTAGATTAAAACCAACAAAAAAAGAATTCTATTGATAACGAACACCGACATTTTCTAACATTGAGAAAATTATAATTTTTATTTTCTATCCGTACAGTTATAATAAACATTGCAATTTGTGTAGGTCACAAATGTTTGTTTTTCATTGCTATTCATATTAGATGAGACATTGGTATTTGTTGAAGACGATTGGGCAGATGAAGCTGGAACAGAGGCTGACAGATTGATGGCAGTTGTTGATAGACCTGTTGTTTTGTTAAAATAGTTAAAATTGTTTAATTATCACTTTGGTTACGCATCCCAACAATGCATTGCAGCAAAGGCTTCCTTGCTGCGAATTTTGCATGTAAACATTTCAAATTCTGACGTATTTTAGTAGCCTTATGTCAAAATATTTGACTAGAAATCATTTCGAAAATGGAGTGTTCACTGATGAAAATCAGTATTAGGTCATGCAATCGATTAAGAAATTATTGTTTTTTTATAAACTGTTGCCAAGAATTGTGAGAATCCCTGAAAACCGACCAAACGAAAACCAATATGGAGGACGAAAATTTAATCGCGATAAAACAGCTCTTGTGTCTGATTGGTCTATTTTATCGTGAATGAAATAATCAGCCATATGCTGTATCACTTTCATTACGTTGTCAGTATTTGACAAAGAAAGTAATTTTGATTTTTATTCTTCGATCTAGAATGCCATGGATCGTGTAAATCGCTTTATTCTTGATCAAGTACCATGGGAAAAATACGATTTTGAGGTTTATGACTCCACAGTCGTTTTAAGAATTATTGAAAAGTCGCCAATATGAATTATTCCAGTTTACTTGATTTTTTTGAGATAGATAATTTTCTGATGAATAATTTGATAGCACAAACATTCACTTCATTTTTACCATTTTTCTGAATAATTGCAAGAAGCGATCATACTTAATAACAAATTATACATTTTCAGTTTACTTATGTTATTCTAGTTATTCGTGACAAATAATTGAAGCAGTTGATGTTGTCTTTAACAAAATAAAGTACCTATCCTATTTATCATTATAATTTCGATGCACTTGAATGCTGCTGACAAAGAAACAATTGAAATTAAGAAAATAAGTTGAAACAAAAAATGTAGCAACACAGAATTTGCACAGAAAATGTTGATATGAGTCTCTATGCAGGATCAACAGTTTTTGCATAAAAAGTACTATTGAACTTTTCAAAAATAAAAACTAATATTTCTGATTGACTCAGCCATTACTTGATGAAGATTCATAGTAATTGTATACGAGCTACACAGAGAATGATTCGATCTCCACAAACTTTATAAGATTCAGCTAAGTAATGGATGGGAGAAAAATGTAGCAATTACGGTGAGGCCAGCAGATTGTCTTCTCCACTTCAAGAAGTTGTTGTATAGCGAAACAATTGTCGTGGTTTTGTAAACCTTTCCAGCGGAAATTATATAGTTTCATTATAAATATTGCCATTGATTTTCATCAAGTACCGACTACATCAATTAAATATTGTTTTATCGATTTTGGTAAATACTATTCGACCAATGTTGACCCAATATTATATGTAATAATAAACAGTCAGTATATAGATTCATACAATACTCCAACAATATTATTATTATATTGCTGTTTTTCCAATATGCTCCTATACGAGATCTATAAATAAATATAATTTTTACATTTGCAATCCTTACTGCTTCAATTTAAAGTCAACAATCAGCCAATATGAGATGCTACCTGGGAATTGCTCTTCAAATTAGAGGAGAACATCAATTTGTCTCAAGAGTTTTTACTGAAAAGGCAACCATACAATATTTCTGACGTTCATTACCCAACCCAGTGAATTTGTGGCAAATTACCATGAAAGTCTTTCGAGACGCCTTCATTTTCCACTTCGCGACCAATTTGATTCAATCAGGATAGGCAAATATTTACTGTTGAAAGATATTGGAGTAAATAATAGCTGTCATTTTTGATTGAGTATATTCTTCAGCAATTTATTATCAAAATAATAGGGGTATTTGATGAAAATCATCTATGAGATTTTTTTGCACCTCCGATGAGGTGCAAACCTGTCTAATTTCAACGAAATAAGTATTTTTCTTTAACCTAAACGAGATCAGACTAATGAACTATGGTTATATTCTGTATCAAGTAAGAAGCAACTTGAATTAGTGTAAACGTTGGATGGTAGATTTTTCAGTTCTTTCCTGAAATATGTCCATCGTGATATACAATCGGCTGGTGGTTCTTGACCCCGCTCTAAACCTAGAGTCCACAAATATTGCAAAAAATATTTTGCGTAAAATGAAATTGGAGCCACAAAACCTAAGGGATCGAAAATAAGTGCCAAGTCTGACAAAATTTTCCTTTTTGTGCACTTTCGATCATCTACATCGACTTTATACGAAAACTCATCTGAAAACGGAAATCATTTCAATCTCAATATTTTAATAACCGAATTATCGTCTTTTTCGAAGGACAATGAGGGTTGATAACGAAAATCATCAGGAAAATTATCTAAAAGAGATGAATGATTACTTGCCCACTTTCTTAGTTCAAAACCACCTTTCTGTAATAATGCAATCATCTCTTTTTGCAAAGTTTGAGTATCTTCCAAGTTATTGCAGCCTGTGATCAGATCATCGATATAAATAAACATCATTCAACAGTCATTCCAATCCACTTGGAAAATTATCTTTTTTATTTTTTAAAGAGAAACATGAATCCCAGTGGCAGATGATTCCTCAACTGACTTTATGAACATCCTGTTCATATTTTCAATGAAATCAAATTGGAACAAGACTATATTTCATTTTATAGGTAAAGTTGTGATTAATTTTAATTTAACTAAAATGTCTCAAAACTAATATTTAAGGGCGAAACAAATGTACTTTTCACTAAATAACCAAATTATCAAAATGTTCATTTGTAACATGTATATACAAGCTCTGAACATAATAGACCAATAACTGATGAACGCCAAAAAATATAAAAGTGGAAAGAAATTAACACCATTAGACCTACTGGAAGAAGAATACAATATTGTTCGAATGGCGGGAAAAATAATTTGGAGTCGACAAAATGGTAAACTTTTAGGGGTTGAAAGTGGTATTTCACGGTTTTTTGCGATTGGATGACCTCCTATCAAAAAAAAATGATGGCCAAAGTTGTTGATAATGAAAAGATATACAACTTTTGTATTCAACATTTTTCCTCATTACCTCAAATTTTCCGGGAAAGTTCTGAAAGCCGATTTTTCAGTTTTAAATTTTTTTCTCGATCAAAAAATTTTTTTTTCACGAAATTTGTTGGAAATATAACTTATTATGTTTCAAGTAGGATGTTATTATTTTGTAGCGAAATACAGATTTTTCCTTCTTTTTTCAACAAATTCCGAAAAAACCACCTCATTTTCAATTGAAAAGTTTCACCAATAAAATTCGTCTGTTCAAGCTTGCCAGCAGCCATTTTTTTCCGTTGAAACGTCTACTATTATGTTATGTAATAAAAGAGTGGCACTACTATGGACAATTTTTTCAGAAAACGGGAAAAAATTTAAAAAACATATTTTCAAGATTAATTTTTAAATTTTTGTTCAAACTCATATTTATTTATTGAAATTAACAGGTGAAACCTTTCGAGAATGGTAATTTCATGTTACCTCAATAGGTACAACACATAAACAACGACATAAATAAGGATTTGGTTATGATAGAAGTGCGAAAGGAGGTGAACTTTTGGGGGTAAAAATGGTTCCTCACGATTTGCAGCGAAAATTGACCTCCTACAAAAAAAATTGAGAAAAAGTTGTTGGCAATAGAAAGATCTACAACTTTTTCACCCAACATTTTCCCACAAAATCCAAAATTTTCCAGGAAAATCGAAAACACCGTTTTAATTTAGTATACATTTTTTTTCTTGAGTAAAAATTTAATGGACAAAAATTTTAAAAAAATTATTTTTAAAAATTAGTTTTTAATTTTTTCGCATTTTCTGCAAAAAAATTCTATAGTAGTGCTACTCTATTATTACATGCCATAATAATGGCGGCTTGGAAAGACGAATTTTAACGGTGAAACTTTTCATTTGAAAATAAGGTCGTTTTTTCGGAATTTGTCGAAAAAAAAGGAAAAATCTGTATTTCGCCACAAAAAAATCACAGCTCAATTGAAAAGTAATAAGTTATATTATGTCCAGCAAATTTAGTGAAAAAAAAAATTAATGTTTGCTAGAGAAAAAATTTAAAAACCAGACAATTGGTTTTACCGATATTCCCGGGAAATTTTAGGTTATGTGGAAAAATTTTAGATACACAAGTTTAATATCTTTTTATCATCCCTATTTTCGATAGGTCAACTTTCGGTGCCAATCACGAAAAACCGTGAAATACCACTTTCAACCCTTGAAAGTTCACCCCATTTCACCCTTCTCTACATTGTCGACTTCAATTTATTTTCCCTGTCATTCGAAAAGTATTTTGCTCTTCTTTCAGTAGGTTCAGTAGGTTTTTTTATATCAAATATGCATCTGCACTTGTCTATAAAGGAAATATCTCGGAATAATGAAAATTCTGGAAAATCAATATTATTGTATATCAATTTCCGCAATATTGTTTGTCCAGCTTCAGATTTATAAAAATTATAAATTTTTGAAAAATGATCCTTTTTTCGAGGTTATCCCGGATTTTCTCAGTGGAAAATGCTCCGATCCGGTCGTATGAAATTCCATTTTGTAGGTTTCATATATCTCTACAAAAGTTTTGTAGACTGTGAAACGATTTCTTAAATAATCTTTGAGATATTTCTAAAAAACCAAAAAAAATTTCACTATTGCTAGTTTAAAGAATTCAACAAAGCGATTTTTCTGGGCCGAAAACTGGGGTTTTCATTAACGAACTATCCTATAAAAAGTAGTATAGGTTTTTTGCTTTTTTCATTTTGTGAGGGAAAAACCTCTATAGCTTGGTCTAATAACTTCAGAGTCATATTGACAAACGTTATTTATTCAATTGTGAAAACGGAGGTAATTTATTAATTGAAGATTGTTTTTCTTGTAATTCGCGATGGAAAAACGTTACCTACTGCAGAAGTAAAGCAATACACAGAATTGAGTAATTAAAATGAGTTTGCCTCTAAAAAATCATTTAGGTGATGTGAAATGGTGACTATTGAATGGATCACTGGTGGATCCTAGCGCTCATTCTTAGAGTATTTATTACAAGATATTTCATCAACTATCATATCACACAATTGTGACACAATTGAAAAAAGTTAGTTTTTGGAAAACTCAAAAATCAGTCTGCAAGCAAAAGACCAAGTATAGTATGCCTGATAGATGGTCGAATACTACTCCGATTGTAAAGAGAAATATTCTCAATTGAAAATTGAAACAATACATGACTCTGGAAATGGAAAAACCCTACGATAAAATTGAAGTTACTTTTTTGTAATATCTAACAGAAAACAACTACTTCCCCGGCTAAAGCCATACGCTGGACATTAAACTACATCTGATAGATATTGAGAAAGACCCTATATAACTTACGAGAAAAAATCTGAAAGTGAAAATTTGCATTTTCATTCAGAAAGTTGATTATTTATTAAATGTCCAGTTTCCAATGGAGATTCTTATCTATAAATGAGATAAGGGAGAATGTTATTCAGATGTATCACTCACAGAAAATTGCTCATTTCATCTATGCCTGAATTGCATCTCTTTCGCTAGGCCTTTTTTGTTTTCTGTTAGATATTACAAAAAAGTAACTTCAATTTTATCGTAGGTTTTTTCTATTTCCAGAGGAGTCATGTATTAGTTCAATTTCCAATTGAGAATGTTTCTCCTTACAATATGAATCCCTTCCAAGAGAGGTTTTCTTGTACGATGGAAAATAGCGACTAAATTCACACTTTCAGTCGCGGATGATTTCACAACTGACTTTATGAACATCCTGTTCAAATTTTTAATAAAATCAACTTCTCCGATACTACGCGGTTAAATTAATACACTTTTGTTGCTTTATAAAGTGGAGTCTACTGAAATATTTTCTGCTGGTAACTCAAAAATTGCGATATTTGAGTTGTGTCACTTTAGAAATACGTGTGCGATATGGAAAAATCAAACGGTTATTTATAGATCTAGATAAAAATAATTGGTAAAATTTACATTTTCTTTTGTTTGAAAGTGGTTGACAATGTTTCACTTTGAGTAAGGTTATTCTGGACTTTCATTGTCTGAAAAAGAACAAAGAAAATTTCAATTCTCTGCAATTTTTAATCACGACGTTTCAACTGTTAAAATCTACAGTCGTTATCAAGTGTATGATGCGACAATACACTAATATACGTCTAATATATGCTGTGGATAATTTTGTGTCATTAGCCTAGGGGTAATTTGGCGGTATTCAGGTAAACTTGTTAATTTCAGTGCCAGGTCCCTCCGGTACAGCATTGTTAATTCTTATCGCAATTTCAATTGATCCATGCCACTAATTAAGGGTTTCCACACATTACGGATTTCTATGCTAGCTTGACTAAAGACTTTGTTGTTCATAATATATGCACTCTCTTTAAACTTCCTTCTATACCAGCCCTCTTCTTTATGGATGACTTCGGCTTCAGTCCATTTTATGTTGTGTTGGGTCGTCCAGACATGATCCGCTATTCCTGACTTTGATGTTTCTCCTCGTTAAGTGTTTCTCTTGTGTTCAGCGAGTCTAACGCTAAGTGGTCTCTTAGTTTCTCCAAGATAAGCTTCATCTATGTGGAATGGTTTGAAACTTTTGCTACAGAGACAGCCCATAAGAAACCTCAGATGTGGTTGAGATATGTTGACGACACGTTTGTCATATGGAACCACGGAGACGAGGACCTTGACGTCTTTTTGGAACATCTGAATAGCATCAGAAAGTCCATAAACTTCACGATGAAAAAGGAGACGCAAGACGGTTTACCTTTTCTAGACGTGAAAGTTCAAAAGAACAATGATAAGTGCCTAACATCAGTATACAGAAAGCCGACTCATACCGGACAATACCTGAACTTTGAATCGAACCATCATGGTGCTACAAAGAGAGGGGTTGTTCGATCGCTGGTGGACCGTGCCTACAACCTATGTAACACAGATAAAAGTCTTACCATCGAATTGGACAATATCAAGAAAGATCTGCGACGAAATGGGTACCCCAAAAAACATATAGAAGAGGTTCTAGCCCGCAGGGGGGATAAGAACAAGAAACCAGATGAGCCGACACAAGCCACTCTGTGCGTTCCGTATGTTAGAGGTCTATCGGAAAGAATGAAGCGAATTGGGTCGAAATACAAAATACGGACATGTTTCAAGTCAGGTAACACTATTCGCAGCCATCTCACAAAGACCAGACCACGTAACGCTGACATTGACTCCAAAAACTGCATCTACTGCATCCCTTGTGAATGCGGCGAAGCTTATCTTGGAGAAACTAAGAGACCACTTAGCGTTAGACTCGCTGAACACAAGAGAAACACTCAACGAGGAGAAACATCAAAGTCAGGGATAGCGGATCATGTCTGGACGACCCAACGCAACATAAAATGGACTGAAGCAGAAGTCATCCATCAAGAAGAGGGCTGGTATAGAAGGAAGTTTAAAGAGAGTGAATATATTATGAACAACAAAGTCTTTAGTCAAGCTAGCATAGAAATCCGTAATGTGTGGAAACCCTTAATTAGTGGCATGGATCAATTGAAATTGCGATAAGAATTAACAATGCTGTACCGGAGGGACCTGGCACTGTAATTAACAAGCTCACCTGAATACCGCCAAATTACCCCTAGGCTAATGACACAAAATTATCCACATCATATATAAGAAGTATCCTTGAGATTGTCGCATTATACACTTGATAACGACTGTAGATTTTAACAGTTGAAACGTCGTGAGAATTGAAATATACAGAACAGACATAATTTTCAATAATGTAGTTATAAACTTCCCATTTGTTGTGAAACGAATGAATCAACACACAATGAATGTCAATCGTATTACGCTAGTTTACATCAATTATTCAACTGAAAAGTGATAATCAATGGAAATGTAACCATCTGCGCAACATCAATAAAAATACGGTTTAATTAGTCGATTGTATATTGCAAACCCGCTTCAGATGAATGAGACAGTTAAAATAAATTAATTCATGTTTTTGTATTGAATCGATTCCAAACGAAACCTATTGTTTAATTATCTCATACCCGCTTGTCATTTTTGAATTGCTCTTGTATCGTAAACATAGTGCCAAAGTTCAAACCGATTGTTATAAATGAATAATAGAATCGTTTGACATAATTACGACATTTATGTAAGATGGCGGCTGGGCACCATTTCTGAAATATTTTTCAAATGGAGAACCTTATTAGTTTGAAAGGTGTTGTCAAGCATGAATGGATACTTCCCTGCCAAAGCATTCTCATAGAGACTGATAAAAAAATAAATAAGAGAATTTATGAGATCCCAAGTTGGATAGTGAAACCGCAAATCCGTATAGAGCTATATTCGATATTCATCAGTTTTTTCTACACAACTGTTATCTGTTTCTATCAGCGATTACTGGGATGTATGCTACATGTTTCTGTGAGGTCCTGCAGTTTGAATGAGAACGTATGAGATTGTATCGTCACTTGATTATTTAAAAAAAAATCATTGATATTCTGCGAGGTCTGCGAGATTGTTCCTGGCACGATCCATATGACGATTGAATAAATGATTCAATGGATTTTATGATTTCATATGCACATACGGAAATAATTAAGTCATTTTCAAATCAGAAAAAAATATATGAATTAGAGTAATTATACATTCATTTCTAACAGAAACGAGAAGAAGGCAGATCGGGCAGATCTGTGCAGACAGTTTTAATACCATCTGTTCCTCGTCCACATTATCACAACTCCCATCTTCACGGAGCTGGCTATTTGCCTACTCTGATTCCGCTCTATGAAACGTGGTTTAGGCCGCACCATCGTCCGAGTAGAGGAAGAAGTTCTCCGAGTAGCAGGTTAGAGATTTATTTCATACATTCACACATTCCACAGCTCACAACTTGTAAAAGAATCATGCAGTTCATTCAAAAATATGAAGACTGTTTATCAGCGAATACATCTGACATTCGAGGGAAATAATTATTAAATAAATTCATTCTCGATGATCCGATTATGATAAAAAACAATCGATCATTTGCAATTGAAGTCATTTTGAAATATATATCATTATTTATAGGCGTAGATGAAATAACCTGGGTACATTATGATTATTCTGATATGTTTTGAAAATCTGGAGTAATATGAAAATAATAATAAACTCGAATATTTCAGCAATATTCTAGAAAGGTTTTCTTGGAATGTTGCATTCGTTGATCTTGTGTGATGTGATCTTCCTGAGATATTATTGGAATATTCTGGCTTGACATGAGAATAATAATCTTTCAGAATAGTATGGTAATATTCTTAGAAATATTTTCTTTAGAATATTCCGTTTGGTTTCGTAATCTTTCTACTGTTGGATCTCATGAAATTTCATAGGATTCGCATAAAATTGGATACGGAATTCCAAATACAGATTGGACGATCCAGTCCACACATAGGTTCTCAATAGTTTGAATGAGAATAAAACATTAATGTGATTGAAATTGGAATACCTCATCGAATAGTGTTCAGTCTCTTTGCACCACCACTGCCTAAAACGAACTCTCATTCTCTATATCCTTGTTTTCTCATCGACACTTGTGAATTCTCAGTGATTTTGATTGAAAACTTATAGGAATCGCATAAATTTGGATAAGGAATTCCTGATCCAAACCATCACATCCTGATGCCGCTGTTTCTACATAATACCCAATTAAATTGGATACGTAATTTCTGATACAGATCATTGAATACTAAATCCACTTTCTTCATATGATATCCAGTAAGGTTAGTAATTGTGAATTTCCACACCTTGTTCATACGTTGACAAGCTTTTGAATGAGCATACATTATAATATCGTTGTGATTGAAAGTACATACAGGTTACATTTCCACGTTGATCCTTATAAATTCTCATAATTCGTCTGTATTTTTCCATGAGATTTCATGTGAAATTTTTGGCAGGGTTTTCTGAAATTTGGTGAATATGTCAATGACAAAATCGAATTGGAAGGCATGAACATTTTTAGGCTAAGTCCCATTGTAATGTGGCTACATTAGAGTTACAAAAATGTTCTTGCCTGCCATTTTGAATTTGTCATCGACAAATCCACCAAACTTCAGGAGAATATTGCGAGATGATTTAAACGCTGTATGAGTCAGAGCAGAATTCAATTGTTTGTTCAGTTTTTCGATAACATCCCAATTAGATATAACTTTTACAGATTTTCGTGAAGCTTTTGACAAAGTTAATCACAATATTATTCTAGAGAAAATCAGTATGTTCAAACTTTCAGAAATTTTCTTACAGTTGATTAAAAACTATTTATTTTACGCACAACCGAAATCCTTCTGGAAATTTTTTTGCTAATTTAGGTGTACCGCAGGGATTTAACTAAGGGTTATTATCCCTAATATTTATTGATGATCTTCCATGGATATTAAAATATTCACATTGTTTCCATAATATGACTTGAAATGTGTATCACTTCGAAACTACACCAATATATAAAATTGCAAAATGGAGTCATGGTAACAAATTGTTTAAGAATAGAAAATTTTAACAGGAATTTGGTCACAAGTTTTAGAAATTTATGATTATGTGAAAAATTAAGAGAGTTTGACGAGTTTTACAAGAAAAACTTAGATAAAAGACATAAGAGTTATATATAATCATACTTTCTTTATTGAAAGTCATTACAAATGTAGTGAGATCGGCCAATCGCGCATGTTTGAGGATACTTGATGATGGTTTACGATCGTTTATTGCAGTAAATACGATCAAACTTTTATAGCTTGACCCAAAAAGTATATAACAAATGGAACACTTATTCATTATGTATTGATTTCAAAAAGAAAATGGTGATAAAAGTTGCTGCTTACCGAAAAACTATTAAAGAGTTTTCAAAAAGTTATGTTGAGTTCTTGGTTTGTGAAAAACTAGTTATATTTGTGTTAATTTTTTGCCGAGACCACAGGTCGATGCCAAAAATTCTTTTGACGTGGTTTTTTGTCCCGATTATCGTTTTGAAACAACTGTTGCCTTGATTATTTTTCGAAATATCTTCCAACCAATAAAAACCATAAATTTAAAGCTATGATGTACTTTCAAACCAGTCACAACATTATTATAGTGAGAATTTTCTACTTAGATTATTGCCTCGGGAATATTCATGGTATTTTGTTTTTATTGTGTGACAACAACTGATACTTTTGATTTGACGTCTGTCATCAGTTTGCATGCAAATTGAAAAATGAATTTAGATAACCGTAATGAATAAAAATGTTATATAGAGAATGTGTCTATGATTGGGGCATCAAAAAATAATCTATCGAATACCACACGAGAGTTCGATAAAGTAGAAAATAATTCTACACATTTTTACTCAAACTTGTTGCCATTTGGCAATAGCCTGGTCTATTGCCTGGCAACAAGTTTTCGAAAAATCTGTCGAATTATTTTCACTCTCTTGTGGTATTACAACTGAAAATATAATTGATTGTTTTCAGTAAAATCGTATTCAAATATTTTTTCTGTCTGAAAAAAATAAGTCAAAAATAACTAAATAATACTACTCTTTTCCATGTTATCTTTAATGTTATCAATAAAATTTCACAGCATCCGGCGGTCTTTCTGTGTCGTTACTATATAGAAACGGTTTGTTGACACGCCGCGTGATTGACTGATTCTGCACGTATAGTTGCTTCAATTTCAAGTAATTTTCAAGGAGATGGATGTTGATTATGATGGTGGTAGTGATACCCCGTCAGATACATCTGCGACTGCAGAATCTTCTGGCTGGGAATTGGCACAACTTCAGACTAAATCGTTAAGGCTTTCGCGGCCGAAGTTTTCAGTGTCACAATTTTCACTCGGGTTTGAAGGCCGTCGTTTTTTGGAATTTCTTACTAACATTTCGCTAGTGCGAGTGGCTAGCTTCTTCAGAGGCTTATACATCATGAATAATCTCAGATAACTGTAGATTACGTCTGCGGAGATTGTATTTAATCTAACTTAGGTAGTCTTGTACGTTAATTACCGTATCTGGATGGTAAATCCCCACTAACCATAATTGACCCCTCTCTACCTGCCGGCTTAATGTCGTTGATATCCTTTGTTATTTCAGAATTGCTGATTACCGTAACTGGATAAGGCATATTTTCGATGTAGAGACACTTTGACGACTTGTCTGGTTCAGCCTACAATTGTTCTAAAGATTCCTTAATAGAATATCATCGTTTGCAATTGCAACCATGAAATATAATTTACTAGAACTTACCTAACTGCGCACTAAATTCACTCGGAACGCTATAAACACTGTTAATTACATTTATGTCAAGACTGAGCCCTCGAACCCAGAATATGCATAATATAAGGACGCAATCGGTAGTTCTTGGGGGTGGGGGTGCCGCTGACCACGTTTTATATTTTCAACATCATTCATAGTTCTATTGCTGAGCACCGTGGTGCTCAGGAGCACTTTTCGGGATTGCTAAGCACTAAGCCTCTTCGTAAAATATTCGAAGCACTAAGCACTGAATCCAAAAAGTGCTCGGGAGCACAGTGCTTACGAGCACTTAAATGCTTTAAGCACTTTCACGAGCACTAAGCACAGTGCTTTGGGACAGCTGGGACATGTGGTTAAACTGTGCGCAAGATGGTTTCTGTCCGATATGTTTTTGTACAATTGCGTTATGAACAATTTAAGGGCAAATCTTTCTAAATGAGCCGATTTAAGGGAAATCATCTTATTATTCAACATTCTCTAAAATGTTATTATCGGCTTCATCTATACCAAACTTAAGACACTACCTATACTTTTAGATGAACCAGTTATAGCGATGTGGAGAAAAGACTATTTACGCAATATTAAACAATCCCGAAACGAATATCGACGCATTTATAACCTGGACGAAACGTGGATGAACGAAGGATATACTGTACCCCAGTACTGGCAGGACAGCAATGTTGAGAGCAGGAGGCAAGCCTTACTAGGAAACACTCTGTATATCCTGCGCCGTTTTACTGGACACAGATTCAACTGCACTACTTCCTATCGACTACTTATACAGGCTGATTCCTGAGTTGATACTTTTTTTTCAGTTATGTATAGAACTCGTTAAAATAAACAACTTTTTCCAAAAACATGAAAAATAAAACAGTTACATTATTAAAACGTATCCAATACGGTCCTGTCTAACTCAAAGTTGTCACAAACTAAACTTATCATAAAACCTCACAAATGAAGTCATACAGATTTTCGTCTGGCGACCTTGGTGGTCATATGCAACGTGTCCATTTCGACCGATCCACCTACTCGCTTATTTTTCAGTTTCCTGAAAAAGTTAATTGAAAAAGCTGTATATTTCAACGATTTCTATACACAGTTGAAAAATAACTATCAACTTAGGAATCACCCTGTATTTCCAACGATGTGATTGTTCGAATGCTGGTTCTCTCGGACCTAACATGGATATCCATTCAACTGTTAAGCAGAGTAAACAGAAAATACATTGGCAGAAACAACTTGTTCATCGAAGTTTCGAGAATCGATACAATAAACACAGGTGCTGAGGGACCAAACAGTGTAAAACAATTTTATTGTAATGTTAATTCGCTGAATTACCGTGAGAACAACGGATAGCGATGTGTACAGGAAACAAGGGACGCAACCAATATTTTACAACAAAACAGGATATTGGCACTCGTGTATTCCGGCTGAAAACTGGATGGTTTTCCCATTAAAAGGCATAAGGCCCTCCATCTGATGAAATCTCCCGAGAGGGGGAACTCATCTAATTTCCGAAACTCCTAAAAATGAGCGTGGTTGGCATTTGTTTGATATATTTATCTTCTGAGCTACCTACTTTCAAGAAGCTGTTACTGAAATCTCGCTATTTATTACGGTTGACACGTATTTACTTTGCATTTCTCTTGTTGTACTCTAAATTTAAATGAATTTACTTCTTCGTTTTGAGTTTGTTTCGTCTCTTTGATCTCTCCGTTATATCTATCTGTTTCGAAATATGATCATGTATGTTTGTCTGCTGTCGAGATCGTTTTGTATGTGTATTTTGCATGCTTATGAGGTTTTGACTATTATAGAGCTTGTCTTGTATGTTTTTTCATGCTGTTTATAGTTTAATTTGTCTTGTTACTAGTTACTGGTTACTATAAAGTAGCGGCCACTTTTCAAACCGATTTTTCAAACCGATACAATTTTATGAATTCTCATCACTTTCCCAACAACTTCATGTACTATTCCCTACCTGTTACCGTTAAGGATATGAAAATCAACTTCGTTTCTTCTTACCAAACATGTATTACAATGAACGATGATAACATTGAACTCTCTAGAGCTGAGTGATACCATGAAGATCCTCATTTCAGAGCCATATTTTTATTTGCCGCCTACAGATTGCTTAGAAAATGCAGATACTTTGTTCAAATGAAAAAGTAAATGAAATACGAGTTTTCCTGTATATTTTCACATTTTTGAGCATTATATCCAATTTTAGATTGAATTTGTTCAGATAATCATATTTCGGTATCGAACCCTTTTAGAGGTAAACTGTTTCAAATAAAAACTGACATGGTTCCTTTGTATTGATGACTTATTTTTGAGAATTAACATCTGTTTCGCACCACGTAATATTTATTTTCGAATTAGTTTTCCGACAGTCACAAATTAATCAATTCGAAATTGAAATGTTCCTTAGGAAAGGTTACAACCTGTGAGCAATGAGATATTGAGTGCCTCTACCGTGCATAGCACGTTAAAAAGTAAGGGCTGCGTCTTCCCTAGCTCACACAAGTCTCTCGAAGACTTCTGAAGATTGCGCGTAGGGTTGTAATCGGTTGACGGAAATGACAATTTTAACATTTTAACCGTACAACATTGCAAATTAGTATTTTTGGATAGTGTGCTTGAAACGTCAAACTATCGTTGATGGAGTATTTCCTGATTGTGATAACAATTATAATAAAAAGTCTCGAAAATATGTTACAGTAATGAAGATTTCTTGAATTTATTAATAATTTATGATTTAGAAAAGAATAGAATAGAATAGAATATAATATCTGTTTATTGAACAGTTAACAGTTAACAGAGTATAAATGAAATAAAACATTTCCAATAAACATAGATTGACTCCAGAAGTCGGAACTTGTGCGGAGTATATACAATGCTGTCCTTAAAAATATATAAAATTATAAAAATGTATACTTAGACTAAAAGGAAATTTAAATTAAGATCCTGTCTGGGGTATGGAACAATAAAACATTAGAATAATAGGTAATAGTCGAAATAGTTATTGTATAGATAAAAATATTGAAAAAATCACAAAAAAAGTATTGGTATTTATATTTACACAGAGGGAAAATACACTTACAAACGGCGAGGAGTTATATGAAGTATGAATATTCAATATTTTCACCGTAGTTCTATTATATTGTGAATTGATTCACGGGTTTGGGATATGATGATTTTTTTTTTATTCTTTTTTTGAATTTTGAGGGTGATTTAATATTTTTTATTATTTCGGATAAATAGTTGTAGAGCTTCGTGCTGAGATAAGTGAAACTTTTTTGTCCTATGGTTTTAGACATGAGCGGGGTTAGATAATTTTGTAGTCGGTATCTGGTATTGTATTCATGTTAATTTTTTTGTAGGTTTGATTGGGATTTATGTTGTTTAATATTACAATGCATGAAGAACAATTGTCTTGGATCCAAAAGTTCAGTTTCGAAAAAAACTTTGTCTGACGGGTAGTCGTTGTTCTTCCTGAAAATTATTTTAAAAATTTTTTTCTGGGTGGTCTTTTAAGTGGTTTTTTAATTATGTTTTTTCCAACTCCCCCCCAAGACATAATTCCATATGTAATATGTGATTCTACTAGAGAATAATATAGTATCTTCAGTTGGGTCACATTCAGTATGTCTCTGAGTATTTTGAACTTAAACATGAAGTGCTGGATTTTTTTAATGATGAAGTGTATGTGTTTTTCCCATCTAAGATTGGAGTCTATAATTATTCCTAGATATTTCATTTCTGTACATGGTTTTATGTTCATATTTTTGTCTATTTGCAAATTATGGAAGTTTGGAGAGGATGCTTCATTCGTGTAGAAAGGTAAATAAAAGGTCTTATTGGAGTTTATTGTAAGAAGCTTATTTTCAAGCCATTGTTTGATATTCTTGAAGTCAGTTGCAATTATTTCTTTGAGAGATGCCCAATTTTCGGAGCTATAAAAGACTGCTATGTCATCAGCATATGTTGTTATTTTCCCACAGCTCTGGACAGAGAATAGACCATTCAGGTATATATTGAATAGTATTGGTCCAAGGATAGTTCCTTGTGGTACGCCAGACTCTATCACTCGGCTTTCACTCATTGTACTGTTTATTTTCACTCTCTGCGTTCGGTTCGATAAATATGATTTGAATAAATTGAGTTGATTTCCTCTGATTCCCATATCTTCCATTGATTCTAGTAGTAGAGTATGGCTCACGGTATCGAAGGCTTTCGATAGATCGATGAAAATACATAGCGATGGTCTACTTCTGTCTAGGCTGGAGTAAATTTCAGACGTGAGGTTAAGGATTGCATTTTGGGCGGAAATGCCTTCACGGAATCCAAATTGTTTTTCAGAGAGCAACTCATACTTTGAAATGTATTCGGAAAGACGTTGTTGTAATGTTTTTTCAAAAATTTTGGCAGTTAGTTATAACCGAGATGGGCCTGTAGTTGATCACCTTTTTGTGGTCTCCGTTTTTTGTATATAGGAAATACAACGGTATGTTTGAATTTTTCTGGGAATATTCCAGCAGTGATACTTTCATTGATGATGAAAGTTAGTGGTTCTGATCTTGATTCAGTTAATTTTTTCAGTGTTTCGGATTTAATCGCATCCAGGCCTGGGGTCTCATTGTTTTTAAGAGCTGTTATGACTCGTGTTATTTCCGAAGTATCTGTGGCCCTGATGAACATGGAATTTGCTATGCCTGTTTTTTTAGGATTGTTGAATTGCGGATTTGTAACTATTTGACTAGCTAAGGTTTTTCCAACTGAGATATAATGTTCGTTGAATGTGTCTACAATGCTCTTGATTTCATTTATTTCGTGTCCATTACTCGTTATTGTCTTTATCGTGGAGCATTTTTCATTCTTGGAACATATTTCTTTCACTGTGTTCCAAAGGGAATGAAGGGCCAATTTATGCAACATATCATCATCATAGTCACAATCACTATCTTAGTCGTTGTCTTATACCTTAACTGCATAGTGTTATAATTTTACAACACTATAATTTTTATTCATATTTTGTAATCATACAATAAATGAAGTTCATTTCATATATCGTTACTTATCTATATACCTAGAAAGCATTAGTCCAAATAAAATCGGCAACGTCGCTTCCATGACCTAACTGTAATTAGTCAATGCGGTGTGCACAGTTGGTGGATATTTAGTTTTTGTGTGAAAATAGTGTGAATTTTGTATTAGAAATATTGAATGATAATTAACAAAAGTAAGAATCGTGTAACTATTTACTCTGTTACTGAAACAATTTTTTTTAAAGAAACATTAACTTTTGTTGGTAATTTACAACATCATGCAAATGATTGTGATAGTTTTGCAGATGAGTAAATGGAATATTAGGTATAAATAAAAGTACCCCTGAGAAATGCCGAATAACCTGAATGTACTGGAACTTCCCAAATTACTTGTACCAAATAAGGTGTATCCTTTTGTTTCAAGAAAAAGTATTGTTTTCGAAGTTTTCATTAATAGTAATTCCCAATATTTGGTTATACTTTATATGTTCAGATGCATGATGATGTAAATATACAACAGTATAAATAAAATTGTTTTATTTAAAAAATTATTTTTTTTATTATTTTTCCCCAACATAATTCACTAATACAAACACAAAAACATTTTTTTATCAAAACATGAAAAAAGAAGTTTTTATATTTACGAATCACAGTCATAAGCTTGAAAATAAAAGAATTGACAGGTGACAACACTGTCATTATTGTCTTTTTATCCCAAAGACAGACGTTTTTCAATAATTTCAATCCCCCTCTTACTGGCAATTTTTTTCGGAATCACAATAACAAATAACAAGAATCACAAGTCAAAACAAATAAATATTCATTTCATTTGCCAAATAGGCACATAATAAGCATAAACATTGAAAATTGCTAACTTTGAAGATCAAATAAATGCTCGAAATATACAGTTTTAATTTGATTTTATGATTAAGACAGTGACTGTGATTAGGACTATGATAATGACAATGGAGCATAAATTAGCACTTAGAATTGCAAGTAAAACATGCCATAAAAGATATCCACAACTTCCGAAGCTGAATAATAATGTTATGAATCGACAAGTACAAAACTGTCTTTAAAAAATGAATGAACGTTTCTTTAAAAAATCATTCGTAGAAAGCCTGAAGTGGACGAACTATTATTGAAGATGTTCCTGGGACATTACAAAAAGCACTTTTTCCTCGTTCTTTTTGAAGCCATTTTGATGATATGACTTTACATATCCAAAGCTTTTTGGCTACATTAAATCACTGTATCTGAAAAAAAATCAGAGATGTTCCTGAGACTTCACGAAATGCACTTTTTTTCGTTTCTTTTAAGCTACCGATTTTTTAAATTAATAATAAGCAGAGTACACTGGGGCAAATTTAAAAAAAAATTCGGTGAACCGAATTTGATACTATACAAAATAACTACAAAAAACATGGTTTAAATTGGTTTCAGGTCAAGAGTAGTTATCAAATAGTTGGAGTATTATTTATTGTTCAACAAATGATATTGAGTTGATGTGTCAAGTGTGTTTTTGAACTTCCAAATGAAACAGAAATTGTGAGGATAATTATTGTCCTGGGCTGATATATGCAATTACTCAACAAATGTATCACTAATTCAAGAACCCAGATACATGTTAATGCATTCTGAAGAAAACTGAAGAGTTCGTTAGAAGTACGAAATGTATATACAGAATTTGTTGCCCCTCCCCCGAAGGTTAAATAAAAATTGTAATTATATCTGAGGGTTCCAAACATGGAAATCTGATAAGAAATTCGTTGGGATGACAGTTGCTATCTTGATAAATAGAGTTTCCGGTATCAATCTACCATTGTTTTGTTATTTCTTAATTTTTTCATAGGAGTGTTGGATAATATAAAAACAGTTTTTCGATGAAAGAATGTAGGAAGTTGAATGCAGAAAAATACATAGTTGTCAAACAAGGGAAATTTTCACACATTGATTTCCCGGTAGTTCTCATTAGTACAGGCTAAATAGGATAACACCCAAAAAACAATTAGGCCCTTTTGATTTTCTAGATTCTGGAAAGTTTTGGGGTACCGAATAAGTCTAGCAACTCTTCATAAAAGTACGGGCACGGATTTTCGAAATTTTGGGACTTGAAACTCAAAAATATTTTGAATCGTGAATAACTCGAAAACCATGAGGAATTCGGAAAAAACTGCTGTGACAAAAAATGTAAAGCACAAAATTTTCTACAAAAAAGGTCACAAGTAATTTTTTCGTTGGAGTCACTATTTCTGAGTAATTCTCTCTCAAAGCCGAAAGCCGGAGCACCCGCTCGCGAATTCCCGCCAGTGCGAATTCAAGCAAATTTACATCCCAAGCGCAAATTAAAATTGCTCTAACCCGTTGAAAACTACTCCGTTTTCAAAGAATCAAAATGCCTAATGATGGGTAAGTTCTCTATTTTGTACTCCGGTAAGGTAGCATAATTTACGACTTGGGAAATTTTCGAAAATCTTGCGAGATGAAGAGGTATATTGGCCACACAAGCACTTGAAGTTTCAATGAATATATTCCATCACTCGCAATATAAACAAGCAAATCCAACGAGAGATTTGTCGTTCGTATTATTATCAATATTTTCATGTATATAACATACATGAGTTACTTCTTGGTTTCAAATGAATTAACTTTCAAAAACGCGATCATGAACACGATCTTCGTTCTCGATTGATAATTATTTCGATATTCACAGACTTTTTAATAGTTTCTCTTATCCAAAGATGAGGGTATTCATTTTGAAGCGTAGAATCTCAGCTTCAAGTTCATATAAAAACATTCTTAGTATGATGTATCCTCATTATGAAGATTTTGAAAATGCATAGAAAGGTCAAAATGTTCCATTTTTCCGATAATATTTCTTTAATTATCCAAGAGTAAGTTTCTTCGAAAAATTCATGTTGTATTTGTGAAAACACGTTACAAAGAATCGATTGCGGGTCGTTACATGGTATTCAATTACTTGGTTTAAGAATACGAAAGCTTGTTTTTCGTCTATTTCCCGCGAAGAATTCGGCAACCACAGCCATTATCACCGATAACCACGCAGGTGTGCAGACCACAGAACTCATAATTATATCATAAGATATAATTATGAGTTCTGTGGTGCAGACGACGTGTTTTGTGTAATAAACATTTGTCAAGTACGTACTGCTTTCTGTAGTCTTCACGGTGTTTTTCACATAAAAAATTGGATTGTTCACTGGGGCCAGTGCAAAAATTGTGGATCATAAATCTAATTGAATCAAAATATTTTCCTAGGTTAGAACAAAAGAGAAACCTCTCTTGTACTGAATTTTGAGCTCTAAATTTTTTGTGTCGTCATTTTGTGTTGAAATCCTCATAGTTTTCGAGTTATCCGCAATTCAAAGTGTTTTTGAGTACATGAACCCATTCTACGATGAAAATTTTGAGGTTAGGAAAAATTTTTAGGGAAAATTTGTAGAGAATTTTGTGCTCTACATTTTGTGCTTCGGGTCTTTTTTTCGAATTCCTCGTAGTTTTCGAGTTATTCGCGATTCAAACTATTATTGAGTATTTAAACCCGTTTTTAGGTGAAAATTTTGAGGTTAGGAAAAAATACATAGGACAACTCTTTTGTAGAAAATTTTGTGATTTACATCTTTTGTTCCGGCCATTTTTTTCAAATTCCTCATAGTTTTCGAGTTATTCGCGATTCAAAATATTTTTGAGATTCAAGTCCCAAAATATCGAAAATCCGTGCCCGTACTTTTATGAAGAGTTGCTAGACTTATTCGGTACTCCAAAACCTCCTAGAATCTAAAAAATCAAAAGGGCCCAATTTAATTTGAGGTTTTAGCTCAACACACCTATACTACATGGATAGATCCTAAATAACATATTACTATTTTCACAGTGATATTGTCAAATTGAAGGTTCTATTTGTTTTGAGTACGCCTAATTGAACTTTCCATAGAATACCACACGAGTGTTCGATAAAGTAGAATATAATTTTCCCGATATTTTATTAAACTAGTTGCCAATTCGCTCAACAACTTCTCCACTCTAGCACAAAGAGCCCGGGTGGCCTTGAAACAAGTTTCCAATTGTCCGTCAATTTATCCTCACTTATTCGTATATTTCAACTGAAAATAGAATAATTCAAATCAGCGTAATACTCTTTCATTCTTTCCGTATAATGCAGTGATGAAGCTCTTACGGAAAAAAATAAAGGACATTGCAAAGGAATGTATGAGATGAAAACCAACCATTTTGAATGTCTGGATCATTTAACATGGCTCAAACCCATTTTTGCAATATTTAAAATAAATTGGCCGCATTCGAGCCTTTATTGCCGGAGCCGAGCATAAAGAAAATCGTATCATATATCTCTGGTGTAATCACTGCATACCCGTTATTTCAGTTGAACCATAATCTTCGAATGAGCTGAACGCAATAAAAAATTCAGAGGGCTGCATATATGAATGAAAGTAGATACGAAAAGAATTCATGTATGAATATAAAGGTGTTGTTGCATAAATGAAACAATATCAAATCTTTCGTACCACACTGTAAATATTATTTCCATCAGAGTACATTATTCCATATGAGTAATGCGTTGCCATGCATATACATTTAAATCCAAATACCTCTTGCAATATAATGTAAAGTCATATCTTGACTTAAAATGTGGATTTCTAATATATTCCATGTCGAGAGGGAAACCGCTGACGAAATCGTGTACACTAATTCCCAAAAATCCTAAGTTTTTCCTCTAATATCCAAGTAAATCCCGAGTAATAAGCCGAACAAATACGAAATAATTCCTGTAATATCCATGTATTACTCGAGTAATACCTCTAATTCCTGACTAATGCATATTACTTTTCGACTAATACCACTAATTCCTAAGTAATACCCACTAATGCCCAATAATTTTCAGCTAATACATCTAATTTTCGACTAATACCCATAATTTCTAACTATTTCCACTAATTCCCCACTAATACCTAAGTAATACCACTAATGGTATGACCTGAAAATTAAAGCTGAAAATGATCTGACTCATATTAAAGACTAGTTTGACAGTAGACTATATTATCCATCAATTTCAGTAAAACCAACTATTTGCCATTCAGTAGCTTTGAGAACTCTCTTCCAAATTATAACCTGACAATTGAAAACAAGTACATTATAAAGCCTGCGGAGAAATTGAAATATCTAGGAATTTTTTGGATCCCCACCTCAGATCGAACCACCATGTTGAATATCTTGTGAAGAAGTTACGGTGTATTCTGTATAGGTTTAAGCAAGTGATAGGGCACCTTGATTTCAAACAAAAAGTAATGGTTTACCAGAGTTTAGTGGAGTCGCATTTAGTATGGAATCATTCCTCGATCTAACCTCAACACCATTGAGATCTCTCAAAGGAGGTTTCTCAGACTTATGCTTCAAAAAGAAAATAGGTATTCTAGTGACTTACTTTATTCTGAAACAAACACCTTAGATATTAGGCAAACATTCATTACACAAATAGCCATTGGACAATATTCAAACAAAAAAGAACTAATAGCGTTAACACATCCACATAGTACAAGGAGAAAACATGATTTTGTTACACCCCTAATGAATAAGACAATAGGACAAAGATGCTATAATTATTTAGCTCCCAAAGTATACAACGTTCTGCCTCACGAGTTGAGTTCCCAATCTTCCATTCACATATTCAAAAAACAATAGAAAAACTTTATACGAGCTACACCAAGAAATATTCTACATACAATTATTGAAATATAAAGTAAAAAATTTCTGTTTATTTATTTATATCTAATATACAGGGTGGGGCACCGAAAACGAAACAGATCGAATACCTATCTTCAAAACGTATGTGTTGTGAATAAAATGCAAAAATACGTCGATTTTAAATACAAGGGGGACATCTTTCTATCATAACCTCAACTGTCATACCTCTTCCTCCACCCCTTGGGCACTATCACCCAAACAATTTGAATAGGGAAAGTAGTAAGTGTGACAAACCATTAAAAAGGAAATTTCATAAGGAATTCGGCCTTGTCAATTTTTGCAACCTGACTTTTTATTTTGGCGCCCTCTTGCGGAAAAAACAACTGTTCCGAATTCCAAATTATGATACTGCATTTGTAAGCTGTTTTGACATAAATTCGACGATAATGCATTATGGATTTTTTCTAAGAGAAAAAACGAAATGGCGGCTCCAAAATGGCGGACAAGATTTGCAATTATGGTCTGATTCGATTCAAAATTGATATGTGGTGGTTTTCAAGGTCGGAAATCATGATTTGTTTGTCAACACAAAAAAACAAGATGATGTCTTCAAGATGGCGGATGAAGTTTGTAATTCTGGTCCGATTTGAATCAAAATTAGTACAGCTTGGCAAACATAGCTGCAATTGTGAGAATATTCACGCCCATGTATTAAAAATCGACGTGTTTTTGCATGTTATTCACAATACATGCCCCACCCTGTATGTGTATACACGTGTGATGCAATATGTTTATATTCTTATATACTATCTTTTATCTGTTTTTGATATTTTTACTGTTTTTATTTATTTACTGTTGATTTTACCACACACAGGGTTTCACCCTCAGTGGGACTATGATTTATTCATCAATTTCTGTGTTTTATATACAGGGTGATTCAAAAGTACTTTGACAAACTCCAAGAGGTGATTCCTCACAAAATTCTAATATGAATTGTCCAAATAAATATATATCCGGAAACGCTTCGTTTCCAAGATATAGGGTGTTGAAGTATTATTTTTATTTTGGTTTGTTTCAAATAACTTTTGAAATACTGAACTTAATTAAACGTTTAACTGTCACAAAATATGTAATTACCAAAACTACTTACTTAAACGTCAAATTCTTTTCCAAAGCATTCTTGTGAAAAATGCAAAATATTGGTAATAACTTCAACATGCATCGATTATCAAATAATTGACTTGAAATTTTCAAGTCCAAATATTTAGAAAACGGATGCTTACAGCGACTTTTAACAAGGGTAGCTTTTTTACGTAGATATGATAGAGGAATCGATTTTTTTACTGAAAAATGTGCTAGAAGTACACTCAAAAAAGTTATGAATCTTCAAATAAGAAAAACACGTGTAGGTGACGCCCCCTACGAATAAGATAAATAATAACATCAGGTTCGAATTTGACACCTCAAAAACCTCTTATTACTAAGTTTTGTTTAATTGTTCAGTATTTCAAGAGTTATTTGAAAAAAACCAAAATAAAAATAAAACTTCAACACCCTGTATCTTGGAAACGAAGCGTTTCCGGACATTTATTTATTTAGGCAATTCATATTAGAATATTGTGAGGAATCACCTCCTGAAGTTTGTCAAAGTACTTTTGAATCACCCTGTACCTATACCATACTTTGTATTTTGTGTCTTGCCATGAATGAATATTATTATTATTATTAATACCCAAGACTTGTACACCAAAATTCTCCAGCGGTTTCCCCCTCGTTCCATGTATTACGACTTGAATACTTATGTTATTTTCTCCGTTATTCCAGATTTACTGGCAATTTCTATATGTATGTTTTGGTGTTTCTACCATTGTATTCATTGTATTCAGTAGTGTCATTTGACATACTTGCGCTTTAGTACGTATTATTGAAAGTATATCCTAGTATTTGTGAGGAAAAATACAATTTTTGTTGTAAATTACACTTAGATAAAAATACATTTTCACATACCTCAAATGTGATTTTCCATATATTCTCCGATAATCACTTGTATTTTCATATGTTTTCCCCCCTAATTACAGATCTAACGGAAATTGTTACATATCTGTTTAAGTGTCTTCACCATTGATTTCAAGTAGTTTCAATTAACTTTACATGGTGTGAAAACTAGTGTCGATTTTTTCATCCAGAGTAGAGAAGACTGATAGTAAGAACAAAAAATCTGAATAACTTACTTCTAAAGTCAACAATAAAACATTATAAATTTGAAAACTTCAAGAGAGAAAAACTCATTTCTCTTTTCTGTTTCAGTTGAAGCGAAATATTTGATAAATTCTAAAGATTTCAATGATGTCATAGTGATTATGCCAGCTGACTCAGATTTCTTCATTTAATTCTTGTACATTCTGCATCTGGATGGAATTTAGCTTCTGTCAGAATTCGATTTACGCTGCTTTTAGAAACTCCAGAAATAATCTCTAGTTGTCTCAAAGATTGAATGCTGTCCATCACTACATGTCCTACAACTGCAACAGCGACTACTTCATTTCTCATAGGCTTCTTTCGTTCATATGAAAAATTTCGATCAAGTCGAAATACCCTCTCTCCACAGTTCCCACACAGTGGGAAAACGTGAGGTAAGTATCTGTCAGAAAACAACTACCTTCCCCTACGAATATTGAATTACATCTGACATTTACCCGTGCAATGTTCTTCATAGGAGGAGGAGGAGGAGAACTTTGTTCGAACTTGTGTAGCATTACTCTTTATTCATAGGGGGAAGTAGTTGTTTTCTGACAGATACTTGCCTCACGTTTTCCCACTGTGTGGGAACTGTGGAGAGAGGGTATTTCGACTTGGTCGAAATTTTTCATTTGATATGGAACTCTCCTTTGAGATGAGCACACCTTTCGAACTTTGTTCGAACTTGTGTAGCATTACTCTTCCCGGAGTTGTGCAGTCGAGGAGTGCTGCTTGCTCTTGGGCTTTGGGTGTTGTCGTTCGTTGGGGGCGACAGGATGACTCTAATGTTGTCTGACCTAACCTAGCACTGATGAGAGGTAAGAACCTTGAAACATGCATGTATGCAGGTGGTCATTTTCAACCGGATGGGGGATGATACGCATTGCTTGGGAGCAATCAGCACTTGCAATAGTGTCCTCCTATGAAGAACATTGCACGGGTAAATTGCCTCACGTTTTCCCACTGTGTGGGAACTGTGGAGAGAGGGTATTTCGACTTGGTAGAAATTTTTCATTTGATATGGAACTCTCCTTTGAGATGAGCACACCTCTCGAACTTTGTTCGAACTTGTGTTCTTTCGTTCATGTTTTTTATTTAGCACTGATCCCGACTCCATGAACTTATTCATCAATTGAAGCACGTACTGATATGATGTGGTTTTTCTGGATAAATTTCATTGACAATTTCCCTCATATTATATAAATCAACCAAATGCCATCATTTTTTTAATTCAAACCAATGAGAAAAGGACTTTTCGAAAACACTGTCTCCAGCCCGTGGTATTTTCAAATCGGTGTTTCGCTTCTTCCTTATTTATACGTTTCCATAGTTACAACAATTTATGTGAATAGAGATACGTCAGTTTGACGGTTCAACTCTTCAACTGACATTAATGACACATGATAAATCGTTCCTGCAATACGCAGTTAGTCCACAATAATTTAACGTATTCGTGAAATTGTCTGATCGAATATCCCTTCAGAATGCAGAATTTTCAAAATACTTTCACCTTGCCAGTCGCTCAAACTGTGTTGCTGTACGAAACACCACTCGAGCAAGCTCTCGTGGTGTTTCTAAGCAACACAGTTTTCGTGACAGCAAGGTGAAAGTATTTTTTGAAAACTCAGCATTTTGTCGGGATATTACTACTGACAATTTTCCTCATATAAATAAACCAACCAAATGCCATAATTTTTTGAATTCAAACCAATAAGAAAAGGACTTTTCGAAAACACTGTCTCCAGCCCGTGGTATTTTCAAATCGGTGTACTGCTTCTTCCTTATTTATACGTTTCCATAGTTACAACAATTTCTGTGAATAGAGAAACGTCAGTTTGACGGTTCAACTCTTCAACTGACATTAATGACACATGATGAACCGTTCCAGCAATACGCATTTAGTCCATAATAATTTAATGTATTCGTGAAATAGTATGATCGAATATCCCTTCAAAATGCATAATTTTCAAAATACTTTCACCTTAGTGATATTTTGGAGACGAACTACTTCCAAAGAATGATGGAACACCCTGCTTTGGCGACGAACTCATGACGTCACATGACGTCATGATTTCACATTTGGAACGCGGTTCGTAGAAAGCGATGGAAGCTCCTCTAGTCTGACTGAGCGTTCAAAGTTGTCGGTAGTAGTTCGGAAGATGTTAAAAGGGGTTCGACTGGCTTCGGCAAATATCATAGTCTGAGCGGTACGGAAGGAGCAAACGAGTAACCACCCAAAAAAACATGCTAAGTAACAATATTCTTCTGAAAATTTCTGAAGGTGCAGCCGGATGATGAAAAGAACATAATGATAATTTTGTTTCAGCAGAACTCTATTTACCCACCAGGAAAATTTCTCTTGGCACGAAACTCCTCTTCAATTTGTTTACATTCTTCCTCTTTGGGCCAAATTATATGTAAGTTGAAGATAAATCAGCTATAAGCTGAATATAATATTCAGTGATTATATTAATACAGTTGGTTCACTCAAGTTGAATCTATCAGCATTCGGCCTCGAAGTTTCTCCATTGGTGAGGAACCATAATGATACAAGTAAAGATTTCTCAGCAGATATGAGAATAAATTCACCGTGTTGACTATTGGTACTCATCTTTCTTGGATACTATTCTCATCAAATGGTAAAATGTTGCTTTGGTTACTCTAAAGATTCCTAATAAATATGTATCCAAATAATTTGGTAACCAATCCTCAAAACACAAGTAATTATAGCTTGGCATGAATGTTGAAGTACATCAAACATTATTTCATTAATCAAAAAAATTATAGTGTCTGTCCTCTCCATGATTTTGGATACAGAGGTTATGATTACTTTCTCGATCTCAACCACATCTCGACATTTTGGTGAGAAATTTACTTCCGTAGAAATAATAACGTCAAACCAGTAACCTGGGTTCAATACGCTCTGAACTTAGTTCGTCACCAAAATATCACTCTTGTCAGTCGCTCAAACTGCGTTGCTGTACAAAAGACCACTCGAGCAAGCTCTCGTGGTGTTTCTAAGCAACACAGTTTTCGTGACAGCAAGAGGAAAGTATTTTTTGAAAATTCAGCATTTTTTCGGGATATTACTACTGAAAACTCGAGCTGTAGCTCTAGCACATCGTCCATTTTCAAAATACGCAGCTTCAATGGATATTCTTTCTTGAATAGCATAAACCATTTTCGAAAGTTTTCAAATTGTTGAATGAAGTGAGGCGAATACATCAAATACCAAGGCGTAAACAAAGATGTGCGTATACAAAAACACATAGCGAATTTTTTTTTTCATACAAACGTCTGTCCAACTTCTAAACGATTATTTCTGACAGCATATCATTTTTCGATACAGTGGCGTACCCACAGTGAACCTTTCTTACGCTGATAACATTTTAGGTGATGAAAAATGAATGACAAAGCTATGACGCGCTATGAATCTGTTCATGCAGCTTCCCGAAAAACTTCTAAAATTATAATTTTCTACCACTTGTAGTAAGCTCAAGTAACTATAAAATAAAAAGATATTATATATTTTGACCCTAAATGGCACTTTTGAGCTACTACAATCAGTAATAATCAACAGTTCATGGGCTAAGAGTCCATTGGTGTGAAGACAAACTAATATTTTTTTATTTTCTACCATTTGTACTAGCCCGAAATAAATGAAAAAATCAAAGAATGTAATATATTTAATTATAAAACTGCATTACCTTGAGTAGAAAACAATATCTTACAGGGCAGGCTGAGAAGCCATTACCTACATGGCCTTTACCGAAGCTGCAAAGCACATTAAATTTTATAAAATTATAACTTTCTACCACTTGTAGTAATCCAAAATTGATATTGATTGATTGATTGATTGATTTATTTATTTACCATTAGCAAAACAACATCATAAAACATATTATTCTTCCTGTGAAAATATGCAGGAGGTAAATAAATAAGTAACTCACAAAAGGATTTACTAATCCTTGTGCGTGAGATGCTCGTTTGTCTCCTCTCCATTAGACAAAACAATGTAGTACATTATGGAGTACAATATCTTACATACGTAGAATAGATAGAATATGTTTCAGCAGATAATAGTAAATCATAAAATACTAACCATAAAAATATTAAAAATAATTGTAGTCGAATGACTAGGATATAATAGGTAAAGTTAATAAAATATGTATAATGTACTTAATATAACATGGTAGATAAAAAATGTATAAAATTTGCGGAAAGGATGATACAATAGTGTGGCATAGTATGTATATAATAAAAATATCAATTTGAGGAAGTTTGAATGCACAAAATGAGGGTTGGTACACTATAGGGAAATTCCGTTTATATTTAACTATTTCTTGTATTAATCCAATTACATACTAGAATGCTTGGAGTATTGAATAGCCATTGTTTAAGTTTTTTTTTGAAAATATTTTTTGTTTTAATTTCTTTCAACTCAACTGGTAATTCATTATATATTCTTGGGGCCAAATATGAAAATGATCTTTGGAAAACAGTTTTTTCAGGTTTAAGCACTACGTTTTTATTTTGTTTCTGTCTTGTATTATAGCTATGTACGATATTGATGAGCTCGGATTGGTGATTATATTGCCATATAGTGATAGTATTGCAATACATTTTCCTCAGATCTAGTACATGAGCATCGTAAAAAAGCTGGTCTGATGGGTAAGTATACTTTTTTTTATAAATTATTTTGAGAGAATATTTTTGTATTACCTCAACTTTTTTCAGATGTACTGCAGACGCTGCACCCCAGGCAATATTTCCGTAATATAAATGAGTTTCCACCAGTGCGAAGTAAATTATTCTTAGCTGACATGTGCCAAGAATATTTTTGAGATATTTTAGTTTGGGCAAAATACATATGATTTTTTTTGTAACATAATCTGTCTGTTTGTCCCACTTCGAGTGACTATTAATATAAATACCTAAGTATTTTATGCTATGTACTGATTCAATCTCAACAATCTGGCTATCAGCATTATTCTCAATTCTGAGTGATTTATAGTTTGGTAGACCAGTTTTATATGAACTGAAGGGTACGAATTTTGTCTTTTCCACATGTATGGTTAGCAATTTATTGTTGAAGTAGGTTATTATTGACTTAAAATCTGTTTCAGCCGTTTCCTTAAGTTCCTCCCAAGTATCTTCTTGATATATAATTGCACTGTCATCTGCGAAACTAATGATGTTTCCCTTTGTACTCTTGTCAAAAAGATCGTTCATATATAAAGTGAACAAAATCGGCCCAAGAATGGTTCCCTGAGGTACACCGTATTCTACTTGTCTGTATGTACTGAGGGTGTCATTTATTTGAACACATTGTTTTCTGTTATCTAAGTAACTCTTAAACAGTTTTAGCGGAGTATCTCTTATCTTATAGAAAATAGAAGAATATATTATGTTACGCTTTAGGTTGCCATTTTGATGCAACTACAATGAGTGAAAATTTCAGAATTATCGCAGGATTGTAACCCATACCTAGAGGATGGTATCGAAACTTCGACGCAATGCAAATTTGTTATATTTGCCTAGCTAGGTTTCCAGCAGTTGAAAAATAACATAAAAAATATATAAGTTTTTCATGAATATCTTGATATAACTTAGTTTTCATTAAAACTTCAACAATACTTCAACGATCCTCAATTTTAGTACACCGATGTATTTGGGATGAAATTCCCTCCAAAATGATGTATCACAAGTATAGTTGTCCCAGTGCTGGGGCTGAGGGGGTTGACAACACAATGATGATATATTTGGTGAAAGTGTTTCCCCTTGACATAAAAATCGAGGGGTCTGAGCGATTTTAAATATTTTTCACGAGTTCGGAGATTAGGAGGGTGATAAATTTTAGCTGGAACACATATTGTTATAATATATTTAAGGAAAGTAACTAAAACTCTCAAATCATTTGAATATGGTGACACAACCAAAAATTTAACAAAATATCTTACTGTATACTTCAACTTTGAAATTAACTGAATAGTATAGCTGACATCATGGGATTGCACACTCTCCGATATCATGTCCTGGAATCGAATTGAAATGATATCTATCCACTTGATAGTTAAATGTCGAATAAGTACTCAATATCTTCTCACAGTTGGGTTTGCAAAAACGGACGATTCGAATTCCCATGAAGATACTGCAGTGGGACTCTGTGTCATATAGAATTCTACCCCTCGTTTTCTACAGTCGATTACTACTATCGCAAGCGACGATCACATTATTTGGCACTCTGTGCTTTAGTCGTCGGCACATCGGGTTTGTTCGGCAATGTACTATCCGATTTAAAAGCATTTGCCAAAATTTGATGAAATTCTAGTGAAATTTCATATTCTTGTGTCCAAAATTATTACTGTCAGTGTCATTCATTTCTATTTTCAACGGCTGGTATATTGTGATATTTATTGGATTATGTTGCCTATAAACGGATTGAATTTATTAGCTCTGAAAGAAAAAGAAAGGCTAGAAGACATTCGTTCAGAAAATATTGGCAAAAGACTCATGAGAGAAGAGTCACATCCATTTTCAATAGAATTACAAGGTTTTAAGAATAACGATATGGCTCAATATATTTTCAACAGTATTCAGTTTTGATGAAACAGGATCATACCGAAGAGTAATAGGTGGAAGTCATGATCTTTCTATAGCTCAGCAATGGAGGCCATTGCTTTTGTAAATACAGAACATTACAGAGAATTACCAGGAAAAAACCTAAATTGAAGCTAAATTCAAGGAGGACAGAAATTTCCCTGAAGAACATGATTATTTGAATAGGAAGAGTTACCATTCCAAAAGCAATCAAATTGCAAGTTAGTTAAGTGAAAGTATTCATACAAATATATTGTAGATTTGTGATCAAGACTAACGAATTTTGAATATAAATGGGAGATTTATATCGAGTATTATTTATATTCGTTGAATGAAGCTAGGTACCTATCTATCTATCTATTTGCCAGCGATCATTCCGTACCTTCATTATTCAATAATTAATATTATTTGCATATTTGCTTTTGAAATCGTACCATAAATGTTTGACAAACATTGACAAAATAAATCGAAAGAGAAAAGTAGGGTTAACATAGAAAACGACATGTCTCGACGTCTTGCTTTCTAGCTACCGCGATAGTCGAGTTTATACGATAATTTTTATGCACAGAGTACCAGTCATGTCGAATTCAGTCGATAGGTAGAATTCAATATGACACAGAGTGCCACTGCTGGTATTATTCATAATAATATAGAATGATGACAAAATGAACAAGTGACTATAATTTCATGATGAATGTTCGATATCTTTTCCTCAGTACCTACTTACTATCCACATACTCACACAAAATTCATAAGATAGCTTGTTTGTTTTAAAAACCTATCGTCGCCAGATACCAAACGATGTTCATCCTACCAACATGAATTGTGAATGAGGACTGGGCCGAATGCCGGCAGGTGCGCATGGCGACAACGTTATGGAAAATTACATTTAAACTGAAGGAAATTAACACATCACCTGGAATATTCTGTAAATTGGCGGCTTTCCGCTGTAACAGTACGTCGTTTTACATCCATTTGCAGTCATCATGTAAACCAGCGGAAATTACGTGTTATATAGCATTGAATTACATGATCACTTTAAAACACAGGACATTTACCTACTTTTACATTAGAATTTCGAATTACTTGTGCAATCAAGTTTTAATACTATAGGAGGAGTGTGTAAATATTACATTTTGACATGTATTTTTCAATCCACTTTTTACTTTACACGTTAATCAAAACATTCGGTGCGTATAAGAGCTCGTGATGAACACATTTGGGTTATTCATTGCGCCCTGTGTGTTATGAATACCCACTATCTTGTACAAGTTAATAATTATAACATAGGAGAATGTAAAATGATAATATTTGTTCTCTGGTTGCTGGTAGAAAAAGTAATGCAAGAAACAAACGTTTATTAAAAGTGATAAAAATAAGGTGCCATCTCAAGTGCCTGAAGCTATGTGAAGTGTAATTTCCGGATTTTATGAAACGTTAGGGCTCTGAAATGAAAAATGGCTCTGGAAATATGCTACTGAAGTATCTCCAAGTTAAAATGTTTGTTGTGGAAATGTAATTGCCTGTATATTTGATGTTAACTATAGAAAATCGATACAAACGAAAATTGCAACTTTTTTCAACAAGATTCATTTTCCCAGTGGAGGTGGTTAGAACTGTAGCAATAATATGTCAACAGTTTCAGTTTTTGAATTTTTCAAATCTACAGATCACCCCATTCTCGTGATAATTCTCCCGAAAGTAACAAACTCACATGATTAAACAGGTCACCTTAGTCCCGAGAAAATGGTAGTCTACAAAACATATGTCACTGTTTTTATGTCAAGTACTAGAGCCTACTAGTGTCATTACTACAGGGTTCAGTTCTTGCATACATCAACTAAGTACTACGCTTTGAGAAGTAATTGAAAAAAAAAACTGATTCTTTCATTTTCTTAAATACATGTCTGTATTCTAAAAATATAACATGATCTGGTTTTAACATATAGGTACCAATTCTGTCAAAAACCTACGGAATACTTTTGAAAAACCGAAATGTAATTCTTATAGTGCATATAACACTACTTACTTCACAAATTTCAAAAAATAACTGAAAAAATATTTTCTCATTCCATTACCTTCCGTCAATAAAAGGTAATATTCAAATGTCTCCTAACTTCTCATGTTTCTAGTGGGTAATGGAGTAACTTTTTTATAAATTACCCACACTGTTTTATAAGTATTCTGTACTTGGTGACGTGGAAAATTGCAGAGGAAAAATCGGAAATGTTAATTTTCGAAACTCGTTCGTACATTTTTGCGAGTCAGTCTTGTTGTCAATCACAGGAAATTACCCATTATAAGGAGGATAACTTTAAGCATTGTTGGTACAGACTTTTCTCATATCAGTTCATGAAATACATTTTTTAACTTGATCAACCCTCGTACTTTGATAATGACACAGGTTACCGTTAGCCTCTGTTTCTTTGTATAAATAAACTGTTTCATCTTGTGTCTTGAATTCTAAATGAATTTCCATAGAATTTTGTCTGCTTTGACTACCTAATCTGTAGCATGCTGTGAAATCTTCTTATATTAGTTGCACTATTGTTATTTTTTTCTTTAAATTGTAATTTCCGTCAACCTGTTGCACCCCTAAGCCTGTCCCTCAGAATTCTTCGAGAGGCTTGTGCTAGCAAGGGAAGCCGCTTGAATAGTGTCAAAACTTTCACGCAATTCGCCAGATCAAGTCGGTCGAATGTTTCATTAGTTATTTAATTTTTCCAGAACCTACTTTTCATGGATTTTTCTAAAAGTTTGAGTTCATTTCAACTGTCTAGCTGATTTTTTTGGTCAATTCAGATTTGAATGATGCTACGGCTCTTTCACTGTTCCATTCAGCTGATTCCAATTCCGATATGTGGTTGTATTTTTCTGTTTACTGGACTATAATATGAATAAGCAGCAGAGATGTGAAAGTAATCAGAATTATCTCGTTAATCAGAGTTACCTCGTTAATCACAGATCTGCATTATGCAATTATTGATATCTGTATTGCAAAATATGTCAACTTTAATTACAAATTCGTTCGTGACATTAGGAAAGACTGGTGGTTGATTTATTAGCTTCCCTAGATAACCACCAATAGCGAAAGCTCCTTTGAACATAACAACATTAAATTTTATGTGTGAACCTGGAAACGAGAACATATTTTTGTTGATATATCTGAAATATGAAAGAACTAAAATTTAGAAACATTGTTCCTGGAGCACTTGGATAAAATTGGAACCGACCATTCCATACGAAATGTTCATCGTATTTGCAGTATTTACACATCATTCTTGATATAAAACCTTTTATGATGTCGTTTTTCCTGTCAGTTTCCAAGCCAATAAAATACACTTAGATTTGTTGTCCTTGCGGCGGCTTGTAATTTAACACAAGATGTGGCAAGGCATAATGTCGGTTCTCGCGAGCTTCATCTCTCCCTTGCTTTCAATTCACTCAACTTCCATGAAGTTTCGAAGTTCTGATACACCTCATTACATATTAGGTTTTCTAGTACATGGAGAATGCAGATGACGTGTGCTGTCTCGGGACGAGACTTTGGATATACATGGGATAATGTTCTGTAAACACTTCTATCAGGACTCATCAAGTACAATTCAGGCTGTAACGTATGCTATTTTCAGAAAATATAGCTTAAGAATCAGTACCAATTATTCGATAGAGTACGATGTTTACATAAAACCTATTAGATTAGTTAAATTAGATTAGTTTGTGGGTTTCCGTGGTACAAGTTAGCCCAGTCTTCGTGACGAGACTCCACAGGATAGTTTTTAACAGTCCCATGTATTCGGGAGCTTTTGGTTTTTCTTCTCCCAGCGTTAGAATCCTCATCCTTGTAGAAACCATTGTGAACCCATACAGGCCCGAAACAATTTTTCCCATATAATAAAAACGTTATTTGTAATTTTTCTTTCATGAATTGAGTTGTGTATCACAAAAATATATTCTTCATTGAATTGGAAGTTGAATCAACCGCAATATGAATAAATAAAGAGACATGCATACTAGCACAACAAGTTTCCCAACGTCAATTCAGATCTATTCTTCATTCAGTTCTGCAAAGTTCTAGATATCCTCAATAGCAATTACAAATATATCCCTTACATGGTTATTCAAAGAGTGACTTCCTGGAAAATATTATTCCAGAAGATAATCTATGTGACAGCAATTCACACGTAATGCAACAGTTCAACGGGGAACTGAAAGCGTCACTGCAATAGACTGTATATTATTATAACCACTAATATGTCAGATTCAATCACATTCGAAATATTCGATATGACCACCAAGCTCAAGTTGTTCAACTATCACCAGATGATTCCATCATTCACAAATTCAATATTCCAAATAACCTCCGTAGGAGATTCCCATAAACCAGTTCAAACATTTTCCGAAGAACTTTACCCCATCCGATTTCAAATCTCCACATATTGACCAAAACTTTCAGTTATTATGGGATCATTTTTCTTTTGCTTTCGATGCGTCTTTCCCAAAACTTTCAGGAACATCCCTTTTCCCGAAACACGATTATGCCTGGTGAATTAATGAACCAAAGACAGAATCGGAAACCTTAAAGCATCTAAACTAAACAACTTGCAAAATTCAAAACAACTTGTAAACGGCAAAAGCAACAAACGATCAACTACGGATTGAGTACAGAACTACAAAATTTATATAAATAATAGGAGTAAAACATCAAGACTCAACAGAAATATCCAACATCAGGATCAATCATTGATAACTGACGGCATCGAAGTTGAAACCATTTTTGTCAGCTTTTTTGTTGGTGCTGTGAACAGTTACAATCTCATCTTTTAAACTATTTATCTGGATCGTGTACAACTTCCAAGCGCCAGGAATACAACTCATTTGTTTTTCAGCTATTTCCAACCGAAATAATAGTACATTATATACCGCGGGACTGAAGTAGTACATTTAATCCTGAAGGTAAAGTTTATGGCCCGACCGCAGGGAGGGCCATAATTTACCTGAAGGATTAAATGTACTTCAGTCGCAAGGTATATACGATACTTTTCGTACTTCCGGTATGATTTTATTAATTATTTCAATAATTTCAATCAGTTTTTTCTCTCTTCAACTCATTTAATAAACTGTCTTTAAAATAAGTTACCATAGTAACATTGCGTTGTGACAGTTATAATTTAGAAACATTGTCATTACTAGTGTCATTGTAAAGAAACATTGTTATTGATAATTATTGGTATCATGAGTGAAGAAGGTGTATCTGATATTGATAAAAGAGCAGCCGAAGTAGGTGAAGAATTGTTACCACCGAAATCTAGAAAACTATACGAGCAGCAGTACGATGCTTTTAAAAAGTGGTGCCGCTTAAAAAATGTGAGACAACCTACTGAAAATGCGCTGTTAGTCTACTTCGATGATAAATCAAAAGCGGTTTGTGCCTCAACTCTCTGGGCACATTACTCAATGCTGAAATCGGTTATTAACATTAGAGAAGATATTGATATAAGTAAATTTCCAAAATTATTAGCTTTTTTGAAGAGAAGAAATATCCCTTAAATTCGTTTGTTTGTGATTTAATCGTTCCGGGAGTTTCGTCAATATTTAATCCCGGAGGGATTAAATGTGACACTTTAGTACCTGTCACAAGGGAGTGAAGTTGTCACTTTAGGCCCGGAAGTACGAAAAAGAGATTATTTCATTCACACATTGCTACACCATTCAAAGAAATTTCATGATTGAAGTCACATGATGTGTGATATGAGCTGCTATTTAGGTAAAACAGCGGCAAAATTGAAATGTCTCGTTTTGGCTCATCTTTTATGACAGAAATTAATGCATATATGAACGAATCAACCCAGAAAATACCGTGAAGAGTAAAGAATCTGCCTGGAGACAATTCACGTCTTTTTGTGAGCAGAAGAAATACGCAATTTGTTCGACTACCCCAACTCTCATGATCGCCGAAATCCTCAAAGATTGGGCATGGAATATGCGTAAAGAAAATGGCGAGGAATATAAACAGTATACGGTTAAAGTGATGTAGAATTCAACTGCGAAAATTCTCCAGGAATTTTACTTCAATAAACATAAACGTAAGATAAATCCATTTGAAAATATGGAATTCCAAAGTGATAGGAATGCGCAAAATGCAAAAAAAAGAAAAGGAAAGGAGGGTTGAATGTTGAAACGTATATGATCGAGTTTATAAATGATTTGATGCTATTCATGAAATATTTCTTCCTAAATATCACTCGACCATGACAAATAGAGACTATTATTTTCTTTAATCATCTCGAGTAGGTAACTGGTATTTTGAGACAATTCAATTCGACCATATGATAATTAATAATCAAAGAATATCAGAATATCGGAATTTCACCTCAGTCAAAATATCACCGTTTTCGAGTTAATGGGCATTTTGAGAATTTCTGGAAAATCGCTACCTAACCTTGGATTTTTGAGTGCCATGTATACAAATTGGGACGAATCCAAATATCTTTGCTGCTATAGATTACTGATGAGTGATGCTTCTAGACGTTCAGAACAGTTTTTCAGAAAGTGAAAATATTTTTCAAGAAATGAGGGTAAAATGACAGATTTGAGTTCCATCAATTTTTTTTTAAAAAGTTTGACATTATGATCTGAAAGAAATATAACCGATAGGAAGTGGACATTCATTTCAACAGAATGTTTATTTTGTCCAGACTCTACCATGGTATAAAACTAACTATAATTATTTTTGGAAGAAGTGATTTCCATTGAATTAGGCGTGGTTTTAATCTAGGCTTCCATCAACTTTTATTCAAGAAAAAAAGGAAACTACCCAAACACCAAAACTGCGTCACAATCACACTCGACGCGCGTTTCGCCAACAAAGTTAGCATTTTCAGGAGCTAAAAGTAAGCTTTTAAGCTTTTAAGATTGTGACGTAGTTTTGATGTTTGGGTAATTTATTTTTTCTTGAATTTTATTCACACTAAAGGTACAAAAATATTCATTCATTCGATCAACTTTTATACTCACACACAAAAATTATTTTATTTACATTTTTTCAAGATAAAATGTGGAAATAATTATTAATAATGAAGAATAGACTGCTTGGTAGCATAAAATAGTATGTCATTTAAATTAAATTTTCATGTTATTAGGCCTAATAAAATTATCGAATTTAAACTCGATTATCCGACATGGCACCGATTAATCCGAATTCTTGTGATAAATGTCGCAATTGTCCAACATCCAGATTCCAACGAAGTTTCAGAGACCGACAGATATACAGGGTATAACCAAATAAGTGCAAACTTTTTTAATAGATGAATCCTTGTCGAAAATTAAAAACTTTTGTTTGAACAACTTGTGACTTCTGTCGTAGTTTTTTGAAATTATTCCGCTTGTTTCATTCAGTGGTATTTATTTCTTCGTCATGCCGTACATACGTTATACTCCCCGAGAATATGCGCATATGCACTACATTTATGGTGAAAATGGAGGTAGTGCTACTGCTGCAGCAGCGCTTTAAGCAGAACTATATTTGATTGCACAATGCCGCTCATAGAATCGCTGATTTCGGGGCTATAACCTATAACGCATTCGAGAAGGTTCTTCTTGAAAAGATGTCGTCTCTGCATACGAGTGGATAGAAACTTACATTTTTGTAACATTATTCATTGCGATGTTGAATAATCGTTATTGTGGTTTATAGTATATGTTGATTCAAAAAAACGTTGAATTGGTATTTACTTCATTACATCTCATTGAATGCTTCCAAGCAGTTGATTCTTTATTACTCATATTTATTTAATCATTTCAACTTGGTAGGATAAAAGGTGAAGACATTACTGACAAAGTCCAATGAAGTTGATTTTAGGTCAGAATAACATAACCTTCTAATATTATCGAAATTCTACTCCTTCCAAAAATAATGATCGTATGTTTTATACCATAGTAGAGCCTGGACAAAATGGGCACTCTTTTATAATGAATATCCAGTTCTACTTGGTTATGTTTTCTCAAACAATAATGTCAAACACTTTTTAAAAAAATTGGTGAATCTCAAATCTGTCATTTTACCATCATTTCTTGAAAAATTATATTGTTTTCTGAAAAACTGTTTCGCACGTCTGACAGCATCACTCATCACTAATCTGCAGCAGCAAAGTTATTTGAATTCGTCCCAATTTGTATACATGGCATTCAAAAATCCAAGGTGAGGTAGTGATTTTCCAGAAATTAAAAAAATGCTCATTATTTCGAAAACAGTGAGATTTTTACTAAGGTAAAATTCCGATATTCTGAACAGTCATGACCTGGTCTATCACCAGTTTCAATATTGTACAAGGTTTACCGGACACCCTGTATGCATAAGAGTGATGACCGGCTCTCAGTGCCTAACTACAGACCTATGATCATACTTATTATATTGTCAAAAATATTGGATGACGGTAATTGCAAATGAATCAATATTTGTCTTTCAAAATGCATTATACTGAACCAAAACCAGCAGGGGTTCAGCAAAAACTACTCAAGTGTAACGGCAACCACCTCCTTTATTGTATTATTAATGACAAGATGAAAAAAGAGGAATTCATTTCTGGTCTGTTTTTTCATCTGTGTGCCCTTCTGCAGCCACAATTTGGATTTTATACTGGCGAAATTATCAGAAATAAGATTGCCTGGCAATATACTTGACTGGATTCGGAAAAACTTGCGAATATGGACATTTGGCCGATTTTAACGAAATTTTCACGGATGCCTTATAACAGCGAATAATTTATGCCGACATAATTTTTTTTTTCGGGAATCATGTTTTTTTGGATTTTTTCGATAAAATGTGTGGCAGTACATACCCTAAAAATATATAAATTATAACCAGTTTAAATTGAACCAACTGACTGCTTTTGTGCTGTTCAGTTCCAACAGATGACAATAACTTTAAAATGCTCATTCCAAGCCGTACAAGAAACAATTCATATAAGGAACGGTTTTAAATTATCATTAGTTAAAATTCATTTGAAATTGAAATTCATAACAGTAATATTGATGCAAGTGTTAAATGTCAAACAAGCGACAAAAAGAGAACAAAGCGACGTTGCCAGTTTTCTTTCAATTCCAGCATACCGGGACAGTTTGCATGTGATTCTTTTTTGGAAATATGTTGAAAATATCTGAAAAATTGTTGAAATTGACGCTGTATTTTTTGTTGATGAAATGAAGGAGGTATCTTGAGCGGTTGGCGTAAGAACGTATGTGGAAACATCAGTTTTTATTTTCTTTGCACTCAGATCTAATCTTTTGAATTGAAAGAAGGTGGTGTTGGAGAAAGTTACTTCTGATACTATCACTTTTAAGCGTTTAAAACGTCACTGCACTCATCGTCATTATGCTCGCTTCGCTAGCCCCTATTACTTCCCGATCTTACTGTAGACAGATCTAAATTTCTAACGTGAAAGAAGGGAAAACAACCTAACCTTACTTTGGCACTTTTGTTACAGACGTTACTTTCGATCTGTTCACTCTTTAGCTTTGAAACCGTTGAAATAATTGCTCGCTGCGCTCGCCGTCATTATACTCGCTCGCTCGCCCCTATTAAGCCCCGACAACTGCGTATTCAATCTTTTTACGTAAAAGAAGGGAAAATCACCAAACCTAACTTTTGCATTTTTGTTACAGAAGTTGCTTACGATCCGATCACTTTTTAGCGTTGAAAACGATAACAAAAATAGTTGCTCGCTGCGCTCGCCGTCATATTAGGCTCGCTTCGCTCGCCCCTATTCCGCCCCGACAAATGCACACATGTTCAATTTTCTGACGTAAAATGAAGGGAAAACCACCTAACCTAACTTTGGCACTTTCGTTACGGAAGTTGCTGACCATTCGATCACTTTTCAGCGTTAAAAACGTAAATAAAAATAGTTGCTTGCTGCCCTCGCCGTCATCACGCTCGCTTCGCTCGCCCCTGTTCCGCCCCGACAACTGCACACAGATTCCATTTCCTAACGTTCTTGAAGGGAAAACCACCTAACCCAACTTTGGCACTTTTGTTACAGACGTTGATTTCGATCTGTTTACTCTTTAGCATTGAAATAATTGCTCGCTGCGCTCGCCGTCATTATGCTCGCTTTGCTCGCCCCTATTCTGCCCCGACAACTGCGGATTCAATCTTTTTACGATCCGATCACTTTTTAGCGCTGAAACCGTAAATAAAAATAGATGCTCGCTGCGCTCGCCGTCATTATGCTCGCTCGCTCGCTCCTATTCTGCCTCGATAACTACTCACAAATTCAATCTTTTAACGCAAAAGAAGGGAAAATCACCTATCCTAAATTGGATCCCTTGGAAATATTCGCAATAATTTTGTGATTCGACTCATACGGCGAAAAAATAACTGTTATGTAGTAATATCTAACTCTAGACTGAAATATTACATGTTATCATTCATCATTCAGCGCAATTATTTCGCCGTGTCGAATCGGAAGAAAATTGCGAAAATTCGCAAGGATATGAACGAGCCTTTAGGAGGTGGACGCACGCTAAGGAAGTGAACGTTGGCAACGTTGCATTTGAATGTATACACCCGATCCGATCATCATGAAAGCTGCAATTGAATTTGTCAAATAATTTTGAAAATGGAGATAAAATTTTAACTCCGTAATTTCTTGAGCTTCATTCAATCAATTAATCTCCTCTATATTTCTTGAGAGTTGATGTTTATAGTTAATGACCAGTTATTTGGATTGGAAATTACGTGAATTGAGTATTTGTGAAGTGACCACTATGAAGGATTTTCGCCAAAAAAAAGGTTCTCACATACATTTCCGCGGAAAAATTTCGATTGATAAAGTAATTTTATCATGTTTTACACAATCTGTGCAAGTTTCATGAAAATCGGGCACATGTCCACATTCGCAAGTTTTACCCTGGATTCTGTAATTCCTGCAAGGGCGAGAATTTATTGTGGAGGTGAATAATAAAATTTCAGATGAATTTTTCAGTAATACCTCAAGGAAGAATGCTCGGTGCTCTGACTCTTCTATAATTCATTGATGATTTACCTCACCATTTAAGCGATGGTGAAGTCTTCATGTATGCAGACGACACATCCATATAATCGTATATAGCATGGACGCAGTTGAAGTAATATGGTAATAGACTAGGAGATGGTGACAGATTTCAGGTGATGATTTTCTCGTTTGTGCCTTTGAGACCAGTGAAAGATATGTGAATAGTGTCATTTTTACATGCCTATGGTAATTATGACTTTGACTTTGACAAGTAATATATTTATATACATTTTTAGGTTATGATACTTTTTGAATATTATTGTTGTCTGTTCATTCAGTAACTCAGTTACGCGTACAAGCAACTCAGAATGAAATAGCGGAACGAATAATCACGAAGGAAGGATGAGAAAACATATTTCAATCCAGGCAAATTTTAAGAAATGTCAACAAGCAGCGGGATAAACGTAATAAGTAACACGGAATGTATCGACTGTTATCATCCTCGGCAAGCGACAAGCCTCGGCTTTGCCTCGGCTCGTACTCGCTCACCTCGAATGATAACACGTCTTCACATTTCTTGTTACTTAAATAACTATTATTCTGTGAAAATTCATGAATTTTAAATTATCTTTATTTATGTGGAACGTAACAAGGATGAGTAACTGGATCGTCACGGGGATGAGTAACTAGTGCGGATGATAGCGGAAGGGTACCGTCCTAGATTCATTCCGATACTGTCACTCGTTGAGTAGAGATCCGTCTATTGTTATTATTGAGTTGCAAGTGTTAGTGCTACTGAATATAGTTATTTGATATTATAGTGAGTGTTTCAATAATGATACCACCCCCCTAGACTACATCAGATGTGGGTGAAACTGAAAACGTCCGAAAAGATGCCGAGACATTCCAAGAGAAGAAGACACGCCAGGAGGTCTCGATCGCCGTCGTCATCCTCTTCATCTACAGAGAGATTGACTAGTCGCAGGAATAAACGATCTCCCAACCGTAAGTCTTCAAAGGAGCAACCATCTGATACAAGGTCTCGAAACAATGTAAGTGTTGCACAATCTAATCATACCGAAACAATAAACCCTCCAAGGTAACAAATACCTTCTCGTCATCGTGGATGGATTCACAAAATTTACATTCTTAAAAGCTGTTCCCGACACGACAGCCCAATTTGTCACAGCATAATTGGACGAAATATTCTCTATACTGGGTAATCCAAAACAAATTATTTCCGATGCCGGAAAAGCTTTCGTGTCGAACCATTTCAAAGAATATGTTGCGAGAAGAGGTTTAAGGCTGTTCACAACAGCCGTAGGTATGGCTAGAGGCAACGGACAAGTTGAGAGAACCAATAGGACAGTAAAAGATGCGTTAACTACTATGGGAGCAGGTACCACAACAAACAATTGGGATAGTAACATCGTTCAAGTACAGCTTGGCATCAATGGCACAAAACACAGGATCACACAGACAACCCCAGCTGAGCTTTTCTTCGGCTTCCCAATTAGGACAGATGGTGACCGCTATATAAGCGACGAAGAAATATCATTGGATGTTACCGCGTTGCGGTCCACAGCATCAAGGAAACTAGAAAAAAACCGACTAAAACAAAATGAAGACTTCAATAAGAAAAGAGGCCTGCCGAAACATATCCGGGTTGGCGATTTGGTCCTGACGAAAATCACCAGCTTTCCGGCTAACGACAATCGAAGTAAGAAGCTACTTCCAAAATATAGAGGACCGTTCCGTTTTGCCCAAATATTACCGAACTACCGTTTCAGGGACAAGGAGGATATTCACTCTTCTCGATCACAACGCCCTTACGAAGCAGTCGTCGGTGCAGAACATATAAATTCCAGTTTCGGAGGCAATGAGGTACGTGTTGCCATTTACTCATTCTGGCGATTGATCAAGTGTCTCTCACATTGCAGAGACTTGCAGTACAACTTATCTGCATAATTACCTATTCTGGTGATAGATCAAGTGTCTCTCACATCTCACAGACTTGCAGTACAATCGATCTGCATAATTACTCATTTTGGTGATAGATCAAGTGTCTCTCACATTTCACCGACAGGCATTACAATCAATCTGCAAATCACTAATTCTAGCGGTAACAAACCAGTTACCAACTTGTCTCCGCGATTTCGAGGTACCAACCCTTCTTCATATCACCCAATTAGCAATTCTCATCGCCCTTTCATCGAAACTCATTTTATTCCTTGTTCTTCTAGGTCCTTAACACTCGAGGACGAGTGACGTCAGGATGGTCGAATGTGGAACGTAAATGCTGCCACGAGTTTGAACGTTGCGAGTGCTCTAAAGGCACTTCTTCACCTCGTGCATCATACGCTATTTTCATTATGCCTCAATCGTGACTTCAGAAATAATGCTGTAAATGAATTTTCCTACGACTACATGAGAAAGTAAAGCATATCGCACTGTACAGTCTCCTGCGAAAATTCTGTCAAATACATAATTTGTTTAGATGTACCGCGGTAAAGCTGACAAATATATAATTCCTATTCAGATTTACCAAATGAACATCTATATTAATTTGAGGAAAAACTATTTGAAATTTGATTTTTTTTTTCTAAAAAAAGTTGATCTCACTTGTAATCATCGATCCCACGTACCAACTACGGACACAATAAATAAAAATAATTGAAATTTTTTTCCTATAAATTCATAATTCTGAAAACGATATTTTATAGAAGAAACAAACTTCTGCTCTAGTCTCAGCTTCTCCCGGTGATGGATAGGAAGGAATGAGAGGGAAGGACTGCAGGTTTCATCATTCGAGACCTGCACAATGCTTAGATAGTGCCAAGGGTCCCCGTGAGAGCAACTTCGCCGTGGATCGAAAACGTCGTACTTCAATAGAATAACAGCGGTAACGGAATTAGGTCCGCCTCCTGCATTGCCTATGCATGTGTTGTCATCTCACTCAGTACAAACAACTGGAACCTCATAGTGTGTGAAGCACGATGTTCCCGTGCTGTCCCAGAAACGTCTATAAGCCAATAAAACCGGAAGTATGTAAATGAGAATTTTCCTTTTGTAAACATTATTTCCGAGCCTTCACGTAAATACGGTCTAGGATTTAATTTATTTATCTTTGTAACTGAAGAACAGTTTTTCCAATCAGCTATATCAGTTATGTTCATACAGTTAACTGTAACGTGGCCTTTATTCGAGCTTTTGATCGCCTCAGTAAAATTGTTGAAATCGTAAGTGTTTTGTTTCTTAAGGCTCAATTCTACCTGATGGTGAAAACTATCTAATGGATTTTTTTTTCTGAGACCCAAGGGTGACTTTCATTTGAACACCAATTCTTCGTGTGACAAGGACTCTTTTGAACATGTTTATTCTTGGTAACATAATGAACTTTTGCAGATCAGCAGAAACTGCTAAAATGTTTGTCTGATTGGTTTCCATTTTTGTCGCGTTCTTAACATCTTTTTAATAAGCCATTCGAGTGTATTCCACGTGTTGTAGATGAATTTTCCATAGTTTACAGATTTCACACTCATTATCCAAAGACTGTTTGGTGTGAGAGAAGTTGTGAAAGGAATACTCTTCGCATTTTTCATAGTCTTCGTTTCCAAGCTTTGTAAAAGAAATATTTAACTTTATCACTTCTGTTCTGTTTAGCCAATATGATTTTAACACTGTAAAATACGCACATTTTTCTTCGTCAAATTATTGAAAATGCCTATACCAGCCCCCAAATGATTTATCTCAATTTTGATAAATATGTGTAATACGTGGTTTTTTCGTATGACGATAGAATAGGTGTTGTCCAATGATGAAAAGCAATAATTACTCTATAATATAGTTATGATTTAAATGTGTTTCGTTTCCAATAAACTCAATTTTCATAAATACCTTTTTTATTCTTGGTTTTTATAAACCTTAGTCTTCATCAATCAATTTGCGATTTGTTATTCCACCTACATATACCATGATTATCATGAAACCGGAAGGGAATACAGCTTAAAACACAAAAAAAATTATATTTCTCTCACATCGGTGTCCTCTATATTTGCCATCCTTCTTTAATATTTTCCGAACTCTTGGACTTATCTTACCGATAGGTATGCCTTTTGTTATTCCAACTACATGCACCATGTACATCATATAAACAGAAAGGCATACTGCCTAAAATGGCGGAAATTTTTGTTAATATTTTGCAATTTTTTTTGCGAATGCCTGTAATTTTTACTCTCTCAAACCATATGCCAATTTCATATACGTCTTACATTACCATAAACTTAATGAAAATAAAATGGCATACTGACTAAAATCACGGACTATTATTACATACCGGTTCGAAATTTTTGCAGAGTTAACAGTACTTAGGCATACGCATTCAGTATTCCATATTTTTTTTAAGCAGTTTCAGAACAATAACTTGTATACTTATCAGTGACAGCCTGTTTAAAAACACGGAAAATTTCCTTATTCTCATACAAATTCACGAGACCATACCAACCCTTCGGACCCGCCCTATAACGGTATGCCAATGGTTTTCTGAGTATTTTATTTTCGTTATTTCATTACAAAACACATAGCAGCCTGATTAAAATCGTAGCGAAACACATATTTTTCGAACAAATGATTAATAATTTTTTTTAGGAAGAACCCAGGTCGACTCTTTTATTCCTGCCTTATTATCATGAGGAAATACAGATAATACTATCCTCCAAAAGGCATACAGAGTAAAATCGTGTCTCAAAATCTGTCACCATCCCCCGGTCTATTATGATCATTTCACGAATGAAATATTGACGTTTGATTTTAAACATTTTTTTTTGTAGTTTTCCAGTGTCAGTGACTGTATCAAGCAAGAAACATTATCCAGAATTTGAAGTTATTACGAATTAATAGAGTGCAAACACGGTTTTGGTCAATGTTCGCAGTTGTGTCATATTCGAAACAGGAAAATATTATAACAGCTTGCTAGTGGTGGAAGTGTTTTCCAGAAAACCCATGTATTTTCATTGCCTATCAACGACAAATTATCATAGTTCAGTTTCCACCACGAAAAGCAATTATACCGCAAATCATACATTTTACTGAAATGATTATAGTTGGAAAATATTGGTTCGGAGCTGAATCTATATATTGTTCAGTGATTACATATCAATGAATCATATGAGCCTTCACAACTCATATACAATATTCAAATTATTTTTTGAACCAGATGACGCCACACGATTGCTGATAATGAAGGGATGTTGAATTTAAATTTTATTTTTGGGCTTGTTATATTTTTCATATTGAAGTTGAATATCTTGAAAATCACAAGTTGAAGTTCAATTGCAGTTTTAATCTTCTGTATGGGGTCATAATGATGATAGCCCCATATTAAATCCTTCCTGTCGTTAGAGGAAACTAAAATGATACCCCTTAGGTCGTAGATTGTCTCCACGAATATTTTTGGGATATCGGAAATGTTCCCCTAAATATTGTTAAATAAATCAAAAATACCTAAAGGTTTGGTGGCTGTGGATCTCACAGATCCATAAGATACCTACGGCAGTAGTTGTCAAATCAAAATAGAAGTGTACTGCATGTTGAGTTTGCAGGATACTGCATCGGGTATTCTCCCACTCCAAAATACTGGAGCTATACGGTTAAATAAGAAACTATATCACAAGACCAACCGAGATTTGAGACGCCCATTGCCCTCAGACGCCTTGCTCGTCATCCTGCATTAAGGACGCTTTTCCCTGCGTCCTCCATAGTACCGCTTCTGCATGGAATGGAAACGACGAAGGACAAACATGAACGCTCTAGAGAAGAGGCTACTCTCACATATGTCACTCCATTGCCAAAAGCCGATTTTTTAATGCACCATACATCTTCCATCGACGGAGACGCCGACGTAAAAAAATCAAACTGACATTGTTTCATATTACGAAACGAACATCAATATCAGAAATATCACGTTCATACGATATTCCATCAATCCTTCCTCCCATGAGATTATTTTGTAAACAGCTTATTCAACAATTTTGGATGTCTGGTCGTATCTGAATAAAGCTTCAAATAATGAAATTTCCCGCATATATGGACTTAGTATCAGTCGTAGGTAATCGACACATTTTATTTGCGAACTCCACACTGGAGTGTGAACTCTATGGATTTGCTGATGCGAGCGAAAAGGATTATGCCAGTGTTATTTATCTTCGCACTCAAGGGAAACATTGAATCCACGTCAACCTTTTGAGAAAAATCAAATATTTAAATATGTATTTAACAAAATACAAAGTTCCCCGCCATGAACTATCCGTTGCCGTTTTCCTCGTGAAATTGTTTACCTGCCTAGATTCTATCCTTGGAGAGAATTTAACTCTTAAACATATCCGCGTTGGTCTTAGTCTCAAATCTCCTTGCATTTGGTTAAGGGCCATGTGGAAACATTATAATTCAACCGCGAGTTATATATCATGGGGAAGATTTCTCCAGAATTTTAAAATAGGTGACATAAAGAGTATTTGCATTCCCTCCAACAAAGGAAGGAGTGCATGCATTTTTCACCAATTTCGCACCAATGAGAATAATCCTTTTGTAGTACTATACTTCTGCTTTCATAATCTATTTGAGAAATTGGAATCAAGCTATCCCTAGAGCATCCAGGCACGCTGCAAGATAGTGCAAAAAAAATTCAAATTGCAATTCCGCTAAAACTAATGGTCTGTCAGAGCCTGTTTTGTGCACACATAAAGTGCACATGATTCAATACTATCATGAGAAGGGCTAACCCTATTTCTTGAAATTCACTTTCCGACATAAATTGTCTACTGCATTTGACCACTATACAATTTATCTATCAAAAATTTGCAAAGACGACATTCGAAAATGAGGAAATTCAGATTTCATTCGACAAAGAGGATATTTCTCATGCGAAAAAAATATGTCACGGTTTGAAATAGGGTCCCAGACCAATCTGAAGGAAAGTTTCAGACGCACGATTGGTATAGATTGATTTTGTGGGTAGAAACCCTTTCTTATCTTCACCAACTTATATTTCTGTTCACTGTAATAGTCTGGTATAAATAATCCGTTTCAATTAGCACACATTATGGAAATAGGTCTATAGTTCTCAATGTCGCTTTTTGTACCGCTCTTGTGAGTCTATAGTAATTTTCTATGCAAATGGAAAAAAGTATGCATTAGTAGCATTTTCAATCAATTACAGCATACCTTCAGAATGTAAGGAGGTATTCCATTAATACTTTTGGCTTCACTTTCTCAATTGCATTTTCTTTTTCTACAATTCGTTCATTTCTTCGAAAACACAAAAAATACTGACCCCCCATCATCGTCATCAATAATCCTCAGATACAATAAAATTATATGGATAGAAAAAACGTGCAAGTGCAAATTTGATCAAATGCCACCCATATCAAAAGTAGACTTTCATTAATGGAATTCCAAAATTAGATCACAATATTATACAAATTTTCCCTCTACTATTTTCATATTGTATTTAAACTTCAACCAAACCAAGTATTTATTTCATTGTTTTTCTTAATTATTTTTACCTCTCCACAAAATAATCAGAAACTATCAGTTACTTTCTACAAATTTCCTTTTTTTCTATAAATCCTTGATCCCTTTGTCAAACCAAATTGGCAACGGATTGCCTTTGCCTTGATGTTTCGGTAAAGTTTGTGTATATCCAGTGTTCATTATTTATTTGAAGCGATCCATCAAGCTCGAACAAATACTCTAGCATGATGAATCATTTATTTAATACATCATCTCTGTAGAAAATGTGCCATCAACACCAAATTTAAATTCCTTTTGGGACTCCCATCGTGCCTGAAGACTCTTGTAGTATTATATTGACACTGATCAAGAGATTGTTCAAGTAGGTCTCATTCGTATAAAGACGAGATGTAATTAAATTTTCTACATATTCTGTTTGAGGGATTATAGTCTGCAGATTTGCAGAATACGATAATTAATTTTGTACGGGAGAGAAAATGTAGAATTGATTTTCCATAGAAGGAATGTATTCCAGTGAATATTAAATAGAGTATAATTTCAGTTTTGGGAAACGAAATTATAAGTGGTCCGCAATGTAATTGATTCCATCTACACCTTCTGTTAAATTTCATTTTCGCATATAGAAAATGTATGGCCTTGATATACCGGGTGTCAACGACTTCTTTAGGCAAGCCATAGTTTGTAGAGTTCCAAGGCTATGTGATTTAAAATTGGCAAGGGTATTGGATTCAAGAATGGGAACTTTTTTCAATATTACTTCATCACTTCCGCTTTCACCGGTTGCCAACTTTAGAACACCCTTTGGGTTCTAGAGATGATTCTGAGTACGATCACATTGTTTTGAGACAAAAAATGAGACGCACTTCAACCAATGAACGATGAATAGAAAATGTTGTATACAGTTTTTTCCGTCTACTCGAGTACCTAGGGTGGTTTGAAATTTCTAATACCACTAATTAATGACAGACAATTTTTCGAATGACAGCATCCGTTTAGTCATTTCTTGGATTATAATTTTCAAGACGAATCCATTGATGGTTTCGAATTAGAAATCCGATAGATATCTATCCTAATACAATCATTATTTGTAGAAAAATCAGTAGGAAATTGGAGTATACACTCATCAAGTATGCTGCGGAAATAAAATTGAATGAAACCAGGAAAAATCACTCATTCTACCAGGGTTAGTTGAAGCATTTAAATAGAAGTAAGATAGTTATAGTCAATGCTATTGGACCCAAACACGAGTGTAATCTAGCGTGATTAGTTACAAATATGAATATTTGACACCAGTTTAATGCAGGGTTCTTCAAAGAACCCAGATTTCAATGCTGTACCATTGTTTCAAAAGTTACGACATGACTTGGAGGCCAAATCACTGAAGTTACGACATTACTTGAATGCGAGATTACTGTCACAATCTACGTGACGCCTCCATTTGAATCCAATACTAATCCCATAAGGTTGGCTAACCATCTTACTTCTATTTAAACAATGGTTGAAGGGAAGTAAATGTTCGAAGTGTATTTCGCCAACATTTATACTGATTCTCATATAACACGAACAGTATTGGAGAGTAAGCAGAATGATAGTAGTGAAATGGCTGTTACGGGTACATACTCACACAAAATTAACTAGCTATATAAATACCTGAGTATTATACAACTGGTCTACAGGTACAGTTCAATGATCAAATATGTTTCAAACATTAACAAACCTCTTAGGTGAGATTATATAGGTAAATAGAAAAAGGATTAAATGCATCCAATATCACACACAAAATACATCTACCGCTGTAGGGTAGGAGAAAGGAATCCGCGAAAAAGTATGGTGCACCTTAACTTGTAGCGTTCACACATTAGCATAGGGTTAAGGCTATGGCTATAAAAAGGACATCAGTACACGGCAGGATACTTAGTGCTAGATCTGGTACTTGGAGTGCCAAGTCAGGTTAACAAGGATGGTACAACCAGGCTGATCTTAGCTGCAATGGTGCTTCTTTGGAAGTATCTCCTACAAGTACAGGAAACTAGGGAGGTACAACCAGGTTGATCTTAGCTGTAATGTTGCTTCTTCGACAGTTTACCCTACCAGTACATGAATGCAATACTTAATGGCTATAGCAGGTGGAAGATTGTCAACGAAGGGTAATAAAACTTCCTCCAGAAAGGAAAGAAAAACTGGATTAGGGACACAACTATAGTGCCCTATAAATAAACCCTGGAATGAAACAAGAACTTGACATTCTGTTCAACAACTTGGATTACCTAATAAATACCTGTCTAGAACAGGCCAAGGTGCTCCCACAGTGGAAGATGCTTGCGGTAGACTCTTCCAGATTTCAAAATATCCTGGTCAAAGAGTTAACAGCGGCACTTAGGGTCAAGTACCCAAATGGCCTAACTAATCAAAAAATACATGAAGAACTGCCTAATGATACAAGAATACCATGAGCGAGGTGGCTTACCTGAGATAATTGGTTTATGGAGTCCCCCAGGGGGTAATGTTCAGAAATGTGCATACAAAGCAATTCAAACGACTAAACGAAAACTGGAACCTTTTGGCAGTTGCAAAATATAATCACTTTACGGATGATTCAAATGGAATCAGAAATATTAACAACTCATTTGCCCCAATTATTTCAAAGTGATCTCTAGCTAATTAATCACCTTCTTCCCAAACTTCAAGACAAAATGTCAAATCTGTGTGCATTGTTGCCAAGTACACTTTTCCCACAAGCTAAAAAGATATTATGGAGCCCTATCCTCAAATGAAACACGCCTGAGTAATACTGCATGGCATAACCAATTTCGACTCTTCGGTTATGAAGCTATCAAAAGTCATTCCAAGTTACTCCAGCTGAACGCAGAAGTCATAACAATCACAAGTGCGCACACTCAAGGCGTGGAATGAAAAATGTAAACAGAGTCCAGCAGAAAGTAAACAGCTGAATCACGAATGACAAGTGTAAGAACCCTAACCTTGGGATAACTTGAAATATGACGTTACCAAAACATGATGACGTGAATGTAAAATGGATATATCTGGTAGTATTAAGAAAATACGCATTGGGGATATCTACACCGAATACCGTGCCGCAGGTGAAACTTTCGTGTTCAATTGAGAAATAGTAGGATGGATCACAAGTGAATACACTCTCGAAGAATCAACATTTTGATAGAAATTTAGGTATTGTTAGTGTTTGAAAATTATTAAATAAATGCAGAAGGCAAATAATGGTAAAATAAATGTAAGATATTGAAAACTTCGACATCCCTGAGATCAATACGTGATCACATAATCTCGAACCTCTAAGTAGGTGAATACATAAATTCTCTGTAAACTCAAATAAGGATAACATTTGAACAAACGATGTTTCAATAATAGAAATTAAATGAACTTATAATGTTTCATCATCAAAACATTATGAACGCATGACAAATTAACTATTTAATTAAAACCTTAATAGACTGCCACACAAACGCTTTCTGATTGGCAGGTAACAAAATGCACTAAAATCCATTGAAATAACAATAATTTGCACACTCGTTTAATGAATTCAACTCTCAGTCAAACAAAACAATAATTTAATTATTATTATTCTAAAATAGAGTAGTTTTTTAACAATAAAAAGGTATATAGGTCTTTATGACAAATTTTTCGCACGAAATAAAATCTGCCTTCTCTAGGGATTGACTTCACGTGTCTAATACTTTCTCTCACTTGAATGAATCGTATTTTCACGTACTTTGTCACGTGACCTTCCGAATGGGAAGAATTCAATATCGTCGAGCTTAGCAGTTTTAAATATCAAGATACGAGCTTTACGAATTCAAAGTAGATTCGTGATTGATTACAGTCGAAATTAAAACGTTGATTACTTTCATCAAGTCTTGTTTCCGGTTTGGTAGTGATCGGACGTGTTGAAAACGATCGGTCACAAAGATGGCACCATGATACTACGAGGAGGGGAGACTCGATTTTGAGTATTTGTGATGTTTTCCGTATTTCACAATGATTTGAAGGTTTAGTGTGAAATTATTTTGGAGGCCCCCTCCACCCACATTACGAAACATCCGGTAATCACACCGGAAACCAGGCCGGGACAGGACGGATTCCCGTTTGCCGGGGGGAACGCTGGACAAGTGTGCCAATAGGAAGCAAGGTCTAAAAAACACATACAGAGAAAGATAGAATTATTATCAAACTGACTTGGTTGACACTCCACAAATCGCGTCAAGAAACAGATCTGATCTGTACTGAAATATTATTTTCATTAAACATGCTTATTTAGCATACTAAAAACGGGCTTATTCCGTGCGCCCGCACGGAAAAAAATTCAGTGCGCTGGTTTCATTATTTACACTCTTTACATGTCAAAATTGAATAACATGTTTTTGACAGTTCTCTACAAATTGAAAATTGTTTGACTATTTCCTTATCAATAGGATAAATAATGCTTGTTTTGTGGCAATTTCTGGATATTTCTGTACCATAAATATTTCAATTAATAATACATGTTTCTGTTCCTTCATTATTAAAAATAAAGGTTTCTTAACAATCTGTGGTTTTCAGGTAGATATACTGAAAACTATCGTTCATTACTCGTCCATAAATGCTTTTTCCGTGCTTGCACGACTTTCCGTGTTCGGCTTCGTATATAATTTCACCGGTTGATACACATTTTTTTAATTCACTTCTGATTCTTATTTTCCCGTCTGATATGCCATAAACTTCTCTTTGAACTATAGACGTAGAACGTAACTTCTCTCGTCAATGAGGCATCTCTCACGAATTCGCTTATTTCTAGCAGGAAAGTTGAAGATCTATTTCTCTTTTCAATCATTCAACTTTATTTCCCCAAGAAACATTACATGTTTATGGAAGGGATAAAGAAATCATAAAAATAGCATACAAAGATCAATGAAAATTAAAAGAAATGATAATCTGACAATACATTTGATCAAAATACAATGTGGTGAATATAAATACAATAATAAACATTGAAATATTCATAATTTTATGAGTTTTCAACTCATATCGAAACTATTTCAAAGTTCTTGTTGTCAAATTCATTGAATAAATCACCTCAAAATTCTTCTTTTCAACTTATTTTTGAATTTCTTCAATGAACTATAAGATTTTATTTCATCAGGTGTCGAATTGTAATTTTTTCCAAAATTTGTTCTAAAATTACTAGCTGCTAACAATTTTGTTTGTCAGGTATTATGAATGTGTAATAACAAAATTTGAGGTTTTCACTTTTTTTCTAACTGAGTGGATGAAACAACAAATTTTCAGCTTGTAAAGGTAGTTCAGATTTAGCAAACCATTTGGTTTGTATAAATTAATTGTAGGTTCCGTATATTTCAATTTATAGATACATTTGACTGTTCTATTTCGAAGTTTCCCAAAACAATTTGAAAAGCAATTAATTGCAGTACCCCATATAGAAACCAGGTATTGAAGATGTGAATAAATCAGAGCGAAATAGATATTTTTAAGAAATTTCAACAGGATTATTATTTTGAAAAGAATTCCGATCAGTGGTGCTATTTTATTTCTGATTCTATCATTATTTTCATTCCATGATAGTCTTTCATCTATATACAATCCCAAAAATTTAATTGTTCGCTGATAATTTATAGTTTCATCATTTAAATTAATTGGAAGAGTATTCATGGAAGAAGATTTTTTTAAATTTAGTGTCAATTTTTTGTAACCAAATTAAAATATTACCAGTATCGTTTTTTATTTTATTTGTTATTTCATTATGATTATTGGAAGAATAAATAATCGTTGTGTCATCTGCAAACAACGAAAGTGCTCCATCAGGAGTCAATTTTGATAATGAGTTAATATACAGGGTGTCCGGTAAACCTTGTACAATATTTAAACTGGATATAGACCAGGTCATGACTGTTCAGAATATCGAAATTTTACCCTACTAAAAATCTCACTGTTTTCGAAATAAATTGGGACGAATTCAAATATCTTTGCTGCTGACGATTACTGATGAGTGATGCTTTCAGATGTACGAAACAGTTTTTCAGAAAACAATACATTTTTTCAAGAAATTAGGGTAAAATGACAGATTTGAGTTTTACCAATTTTTTTAACAACAGTTTGACATTATTGTTTGAAAAAACATAACCAAGTGGAACTGGATATTCATTACAAAAGAATTATAGGTTATAGCCCCCAAATCAGCGATTCTATGAGCGGCATTGTGCAATCGGATATAGTTCTGCATAAAGCGCTGCTGCAGCAGAAGCACTACCTCCACATTCACCATAAATGTAGTGCATATGCGCATATTCTCGGGGAGTATAACGTTTGTACGGCATGACAAAGAAATGACAAACAAATAAATACCACAAGCGGAATAATTTAAAAAAAACTACTACAGAAGTCACAAGTTGTTCAAACAAAAGATTTTAGTTTTCGACAAGTATTCATCTCTTAAAAAAGTTTGCACTTATTTGGTTACACCCTGTATATCTGTTGGTCTCTGAAACTTCGTTGGAATCTGGATGTTGGACAATTGCAACATTTATCACAAGAATTCGTATTAATCCGTGCCATGTCGGATAATCGACATTTCATTTCGATAATTTTATTAGGCCTAATTACATGAAAAGTTAATTTTATTGACATACTATTCAATGCTACCAAGTAGTCCATTCTTTATTATTAATGATTATTTCCACATTTTATCTTGATAAAATCTAAATAAAATAATTTTTGGGCGTAAGTATAAAAGTTGATCAAATAAATGAATATTTTGGAACCTTTGGTGTGAATACAATTCAAGAAAAAAAATAAAATACTCAAACACCAAAACTACGTCACAATCTTAAAATCTTAAAAGCTTACGTTTAGCTCCTGAAGATGCTAAATTTGTTGGCGAAACGCGCGTCGAGTGTGATTGTGACGTAGTTTTGGTGTTTGGGTAGTTTCCTTTTTTTCTTGAATAAAAGTTGATGGAAGCCTAGATTAAAACCACGCCTAATTCAATGGAAATCACTTCTTCCAAAAATAATTATAGTTTGTTTTATATCATGGTAGAGTCTGGACAGGATGAGCATTCTTTTGAAATGAATATCTACTTCCAATTGGTTATGTTTCTTTCAGATAATAATGTCAAACTTTTTGTAAAAAAATTGATGAAACTCAAATCTGTCATTTTACCCTCATTTCTTGAAATTTTTTTTCACTTTCTGAGAAACTGTTCTGTACGTCTAGAAGCATCACTCATCAGTTATCTTCAGCAACAAAAATATTTGGTTTCGTTCCAATTTGTATACATGGCACTCAAAAATCCAAGGTTAGGTAGCGATTTTCCAGAAATTCTTAAAATGCCCATTATCTCGAAAATGGTGATATTTCTACAAAGATGAAATTCCGATATTCTGAATAGTCATGACCTGGTCTATCACCAGTTTCAATATTGTACAAGGTTTACCGGACACCCTGTATATTAAAAATAAAACCGGGCCAAGAATAGAACCTTGTGGTACACCACAATTTACATATTTCAAAGAACTTCACATGGATAATTTTGAAACCATTTATGTAGATTCACTCTGACACCAATAATATATAATTTTTAAAGTAATATATCCTGATCATCTGTGTCAAATGCCTTGCACAAATCCAAAGACAAAATGGTACATTTCTGATCTTTATCAAGTTGAATTTGAATATTCGAAATAACGTCCATCACTGCTGCCTCAGAGTCTATAGATATGAGGAAACCATATTGTCCACTATATAGTAAGTTATTTTTTTTTTTCAAGAAAATCGAAAAGTCTATAATGTATCAATTTTTCTAGAATTTTTTAAATAATTGGAAGTATAGAAATGGGTCGATAGTTGTTTAAATCTGTTTTTATTTGACAACTTTCATAATCTTTACACTAATCCCATCAGCCTTTTTAGATTCTAACTGAATCTTTTCAATATTTTTTTTTCTTTTTAATAAAAATTCAATAAATTACCCTCACCCTAGTTAACTACTGAAACATTTGGGGACCTCCGATTCTGATGAAACGAATCCTGAATTCAATCGATTAAAAATTATTTCAGTTGGTAGAATGTATTTAAACGAAAAGTTCATGTTATTGGTAATGAATATTCAATTTCAATTAAATGGTTTAAGGAGTCCGTATGGCGGATCCTTCGCAGGAAGTAATCCCCATTAATTTAGGGATTAGCTAATGCAGAACAATGTTTTTACGCATGGGGATTGAATGTTGAGCACAAACGGAACAGAGAAAATATACCGCGTACCAAGGTATTTTTAATACCATTTTGTAAATACAAACTAACTGAGGATATTGAAAATGGTAGTGCGAAAGGGAAGCGAGGGAGGGTTAAATATTCAAAATGAGAAATCTGTTTTCACTTCCTCTTCCTTGCGTGCCGGTCTTATTGCAAACACTATTTATTTCTGTTCTAAACAGTCCATTTGTGTTGTAGCCAAAACCAATCTCTTGATTTTCGTTACCAGGATATTTTTTTTCCTCGACCCACGTGAAATAAGTATAATTTAGTACTGTAAACTAGCATAGAAAATAACGTTACACTACTGCGCAACGTTAAGAACTACTCCTTGAAAGTGACCCTAACTGTTTCAATACTTACTTGATTTTGCATTTTTAGTCTTCTGTTTGTCTTATTATGGTTCCCAGTTGTTTGTAATTCAGTACTCACACCAACTGAATGCCATCTATATTTGTAATTGTATGATTTGTGTGACCACAGATGAAATATCTGCTTTTACGAAATCATATAGGTCCCATTTGTCCTCAGGCCTGAAGTCTGAAGACGAGTCGAGTCGATGCTAGAACAAGGTACTATATTTTAAAGAGAAACATTCTCAATTGAAAATTAAATCAATACATGACTCCTCTGGAAATGGAAAAACCCTACGATAAAATTGAAGTAACTTTTTTGTAATATCTAACAGAAAACAACTACTTCCCCGGCAAAAGCCACGCTGGACATTGAACTACATCTGATAGATATTGAGAAAGACCCTATATAACTTGAGAAAAAAAATCTGAAAGTGAAAATTTGCATTTTCATTCAGATAGTTGATTATTTATTGAATGTCCAGTTTCCATTGGAGATTCTAATTTATGAATGAGATAAGGGAGAATGTTATTCAGAAGTATCACTCACAGAAAATTGCTCATTCCATTGATGCGTGAATAATTGCATCTCTTTTGCTAGTTGTTTTCTGTTAGATATTACAAAAAAGTAACTTCAATTTTATCGTAGGGTTTTTCCATTTCCAGAGGAGTCATGTATTGATAAAATTTTCAATTGAGAATGTTTCTCTTTCAAACATGAATCCCTTCCAAGAGAGGTTATCTTGTACGATGGAAAACAGCGACTAAATTCCAACTTTCAGTCGCAGATGACTAAATGAACATCCTGTTCATATTTCCAATGAAATCAAAAGGTACTATATTTTTCATTCGAACTATCCGTCCAAGCAACTCTCCTGGTCATCACTGATATGCACTGTCCCAAAAAAGGTGGACACTTCCGGAAAAAGAAGAAGATATCCCGTTTTGAATATTTCGGAAATCCCGTATAAACATGGAGAGTGCAACTACTTCACTACTTTAGACTTAGCGTTTCCACCAGATAGAGATGAATTCGAAGACATTCCATTCCAAAAACAGCATTCAAAGTTGCAAATGGACACTACGAGTACATGAATCTGCCTTTTGGGTTGAAGAATACTCTAGCGACCTTCCAGCGAATCATGGACATATAAATCTCCGAGGTCTCCAGAAATGTGTAGTATGTAAATTTTTAGAGGTTGTTGATTAGAAGGCAGGTATGTAGGTAATTACTGCTGTAGGTATACATTCACATGTAATAATGTAAGATGTTCTGTTATGAAGATGATATAATAATAGAAACTAGTCAATATAATCAAATAACTTGCAGTGGAAAATACATCATTTTCAGTGAACACACATTTCCATAAAATAAATCAGTCGCCGATCAAGCCTCCATAGTTTTCTCATACTCCTTTTTTCTGTTCCTGAGTGGGTTTCATCCTCTTTCTTGAAGAGCCCTTCTGTACTTGCAATACTATCCTTGACATTGTCCAGTTGATATGGCATATTTCGTGACAAACTTTTCAGCTTCATTCCACAATGTTGTCAATATACACTCATAATCATCCTTGTTATTGGGGTTTGTCAATACAAACATAATTGCCATTATTGTTGGTACAGTTATTATTATCAATCCTTTATTGGTATGTGGTTTAGGTAAGTGTTTTTAATTCGGAAGATCCATATAATTTTCTGTCTGGTTCGCCAAACGCAAATTGTTTAGCAGTGATTCATGCATTCACATATTTTTCATAGGAGGAGTCGGAAATGATAAGTCAGTGGTCGACTTGCCTGGTGCAGATTGAGATCATTCAAAAATAAGTGCCATTCCTACAATATTTTAAATTATTCTAAGGTGAATTTCAACATCCGAAATTATAATTTTCTCTTGAGTTCTCAGAGTTGGATTTCTACACTGTAATTTGAACTCAATTTGTTCAAAATATTTGATTGGAAGTGACTTGTTATGTCTGAGTATAATAATGCACTATAGTTCTTTATGATTGCCTACCTTTGAACACTTTTTCCTTGTAGTATTTTTCGGGTAAAGCACACCTACATAATAGTCCTTTATTCAAATTAGGTTCATGCTCAACCCAATTTTTTCCTCCAGAGATTCCGTTTACTTGAGTTTACACTCCCTGTCTTGTGTCGTCCTGATACTTCGGCCTTCGGATCCTTTGATCCAAGCCTGTGACCCTTAACATTCCATTTACTAAGTTCACAATGCCAGGTCTGTGGCCGTCCTGACTTCGGATCGTATGAACCAGGTCTCTTTTTTCATTGTTTTTTATCCTCTTAAATTTTGAACCGGAATGTGTTTCACTTTCATATTGAATTTAGTCTTCCATGAGATTCAGAATTAGATGATATTTACATATGATATCCGTTTTCTGATTGGTAGGGTGACTCTTACCTGTGTAATGTGTATTTTAGTAAACCAAATTAGAACTGGGCAAATACAATTCAAACAAATCGATAACACTGCTTTTTCCAAATTGTTTTCCTTATCGCCAGTGTAACTTTATTGTCATTTCATCTCCGCGATTCAGTAAGTATCTATATCTTTATTCATTGCATCATTCAATATACTTCAGGAGCATAACTACAAATTTTAGTAAAGAGTATTACATTCCAGTTGGACCACACCATTTAGAAGGGTCTTGCTGAGGCAGAAATGATGTCAGTAATGACTCATCTGTATTGTATTTACGGTGAGCAAATAATGGCATTATGAAGAGTTATAAACTCCTTTAACAAAATTCAAATCATTACTGAATTCTCATTCTTTATACTATGATATTTGATAGTTTGGGCATTCAAGAGATACGTATAAATTCATCTTATCTGATGAATAGAGAGAAAATAAAAACATCAATTTTACACTAAAACCATCTACTGCAAGAATGTCATCTTAAAAGCGAGTTATAAACTACGTTACATCTAACATCACAAGAGAGGGTAGGGAATAATAGTAATCACATGATAGTAGACTGAATTAGTTGTATGGATTATAATAGTCATGGGGCATTTGCGATGTTAGTAATGAGATGGGCAATTATTGGAGAATCATACAATTGACTACTTGTTGTTGCTTCTGAGCCTGGCTTAACACATGTACACCTCAGTGAGCTTAGTCGATAGCATTTGATACAGCAGGTCCATCAACTCTTTGAAAAAGAGAAAAAGATTCAGTAGTCAGTATTTGCACACTCACCACCATAAATCCTGTATAAGAAGCAATGTTCGATAACTAGCGTGTGGACTGTATTTATTTGTTGTTGTTGATGGAAAAATGTATGAGGAATATATGCAAGGAATGGAACATAAACGACTGTCAAACAAGAGATTTCTTTACCAGTTTTTTTGTCTCGATGGACTCGATGAAATGCGAAATGGTTAGCACAGATGACCCCATGTATTTTTTAATGAAGCAAGCACTGAGATCTGGAGGTTTCAGGGTGTTCTGAACCAGAATCTGGTGTTGGCTTTGTCATTAATAAATTTAGTATGCATCCCAATTTTTCACTATTCAATAGGTAGTCAAGTCAAAAATAGCCATATTGTTCAAAAATATAATAAAAAAATATATATATAAATTTTTGTAACAAAGTATGTGAAAAGAACATAAATGAAGACATAATAAAAGTATTTGTTCAAAAATGTACATTTTTGTAGCAGTGCAGTCAATAAATAGCTATTTATATAACAAGTTGCAAAATGAGCGTGTTTTTTGCATCAGACGTGAACATTGGAACACGAGCGTAGCGAGTGGTCCAACACGTCGTGTGCAAAAAACCCGCTATTTTGCAATGTGTTATATACATGGCTTTTTGTAATTTCGTTGGAATATTTATTCATATACAATCATGGATTACACTGAATACGGGCATCGGTCAATAACTATTTTAATATTGCTTAGTACTTTACATAGCACGAGTCTAGAATGATGGTTGCGATTCGGTTGCCGGGAAGTCGGTAGCGGAGACACTGCCGGATATATAGTCGTCAGTTGAAAGTTGTCATGGATAGATACAAACATATTGAATTACCTGACGGACTGTCTGATTAAATTCAAACGAAAATGAGTGATTCTGATACAGAAAATAATGTGCTAAGTAATATTGAAGCTGCCGCGGAGGAGGCATTTACCTATATTGTTGATAATCGAATAAAGAATGAATCTACTGAGTTGACTGAATTTACTGAAATTATGAGCATCCCATTCATACTTCCAAATGAACATCAAAACTGATTTCCATATTCACACTAGTGTGAATATGACCGTCATTTTGACATTCAAATTGTAAACAAAAAGTCGCCATATTGAAACGAAATTACAAAAACATATAAATAAAAACCTAATTAGGACCATTTCGTATTCACTCAAACACATAAATATGAATATGTAAATCTATATTAATCAGGATGGATTTATCGAGGGGCGATATATAAAGATATAAAAAATGGAAAAGTTATTGGGTATAGCCCTCAAATTGTTGTGCAACCATAGACACGTGTTTCGAGCTCAAGCTCTCATCAGTACGGTAAAATCAAGTGCGACGATGTACAACACTTGGATGTAAAAAGAGAAACAGAGGAAGTCAACAAATGTGTGGTTGGCTTCCTGTTGTTGAGTTCCTTTGTTTCTATTTTCACATCCAAGTGTTGTACATCTTCGCACTTGATTTCACCTTACCGTGGTGATGAGAGCTTAAGCTCGAAACACGTGTCTGCGGTTGCACAACAATTTGTGAGGGCTATACCCAATAACTTTTCTATTTATATTTTCAAATCTACATTATATAAAAAAAAAACAACAAAAAAAATTCAGAGAGAAGAAAATAAAAACTCTTTGACAGAATAAAATGGCTGTTCTACAAGTATTTTTTTGTTGCCCTCCTTAACCTACAATAGGCTTCAGCACTTTCAATTGGTTCTGGCAAGTGGTTAAGCATTTTCAAACCAACATAAATAAAAGAACTCTTAACAAGAGTTGATGTTGGAATTGGCAGTCTTATGTTGTTATCCTGTCGTGTGTTATAAACATGAACTCTAGAAGGGAATGAACTTTTATATTTATAAATGACGCAGACTGTGTCAAAAATAAAAAGCGCTGGCAGGGTCAATATTCTGTTTTCAACAAAAAGGGGTTTACATGACTGTCTGTAGTCTCTCTCCAGAGATATCTGAGAGCTCTCTTCTGCAGATCAAATATCATGTTGAAATGATATCGACTACATGCTCCCCAAACAGGTATACCACATATAAGGTGAGATTCTACAGTTGAAAAATACACGGGTCTAGCTGCTACTGTACCTAGCTCACTCACAATAACTCTTACAGCATAGGCACCCTTCGAATTTATTTTTCAAATGGCCACAACGTGATCTTTCCAATTCAGTCTACTGTCAATTTGTATTCCCAAGAATTTGTTGCATTGTTTGGATTCAATGGTATGATCATTTACAATAATGTCCCGCTGGCCACATGTGAAAGTCAAAGTGTGCGTTTTATCAAAATTCAATGTGGCTTTTTAGCTGCACACCATTCTGTTACCACTGCGAGGTTTTTAGACATGTTATGGTGAGGTTATCACGGTGTCCGTCCGACCAGCTTGTTGTTGCAACATCAGCGAATAGTGTAAATAAACCAGTAAACGGTAGGAGTGCTATGTCATTCATAAACAAGAGGAATAGTAATGGTCCTAGAACCGAGCCTTGAGGTACACCCATTTAAATGACTCCACATCCTGAATTTTGGTTACCTTGTTTCACAATTTGATGCCTATCTGCTAGGTACGTAGTATAAGTGGTCGTGGAAAATAATAATAATAATAATACATCGGCTTTATTAACTAATTAGAAATACATTATTAAATATACGATACTAATTTTGGCGGAGTCTAGATTAGATCTACTCAAACTCAACCAAATCAGATCGCAGAGAGAGAGAGAAATAATGTTATGGCAAATACTCAGATCTTAGGGTTTGCATTGTTCAATTGATGATATAGTAAACTAACATGGTCTGTGCTGGGTTAATCAACCAGTGGCGTGGGTGATTACTGTGATTAGAATGATTTCACTGTTTATTGTTTGTTGATTAAAGAGTGTTTGAATTTATATTTTAATTTATTTATATTCAATAGCTTGAATTCCTCAGATAGAAGATTGTAGAGCCGAATTGAATTAAATATAAAGGATCTCCGAAACATGGATGAACAATGATGCGGCATAGTTAGTTTTTTAACTTTTCTAATGTTTCTGAATGGTATATTCTGTAACAAGATTAGAATGAGAATTCGATGCGAGTGGAAACAAGCATCACGAATTTTCATTCTAACCGAGTAGCAGACTATACTTTCTCCACGATCAAAGATAGGAATCATGACAGCAATAATTTTGACACTCAAATTTTGTCACTACGATGACAATCAACTGCGACAAGGCAAATGTTATTATTGCTAACCAGTGTGAGAATATTATTCTATCACAAGAGAGATAATGTAAATACATTTAAATTGCATGGGGGCAGAGGTGTTGCAGAATATTTCTTCAATCTCAAGAGAGAGAATTCCAGCATTCTGTAATCAAATTTGATTTCAGAATTGGCAAATTCTGTGATGATCGTGGAGAATAGTATATTCTGTAACAAGGTTAGAATGAAAATTCGATGCGGGTGGAAAGTTCCGAGCGCGAGCCGAAGGCGAGCGTGAGGAACCACGAGCATCACGAAATTTCATTCTAACCGAGTAGCAGACTATATTTTCTCCACGATCAAAGATAGGAAACGTGACAGCAATAATTTTGACACTTACTCAAATTTTGCCACTACGATGACAATCAACTGCGTCAAGGCTAATGTTATTATTGCTAACCAGTGTGAGAATATTATTCTATCACAAGAGAGATAATGTTAATACATATAAATTGCATGGGGGCAGAGGTGTTGCAGAATATTTCTTCAATCTCAAGAGAGAGAATTCCAGCATTCTGTAACCAAATTTGATTTCAGAATTGGCAAATTCTGTGATGATCGTGGAGAAATGTATATTACGGTGTGGTATTATCTTATTTTTAAGGGCACACGAGTATGATTAATTTAAATGATTGAGAGTACAATTTTTAAGATGATATTTTCTTCGATTAGACATATTCAACTCAACCATTTGGATTCTGCAAATTTAAAATTTTTGAGAAATGTGGTCATATTTTCTAATGCCACAATAAATAAAGTGACTCAAAGCTAGTTAATCACATAACATTTTCTTCAATTCAATGCTCACGATGTGGCGGTTGCAATATAGAAATTTCAAAAATATATATGCTTTTTTTATGAGGATTTTTATATGCCCAGAGAAGTTGAGGTCTGTATCAAGTTGAATACCTGAATTTCTTGTCGAATCCGCAAGGCCCAATTTATGAGTGTCAATGTTAACATTGAGATTTTCTATAATGATTTTCCATTTTCTTTGAGTGCCAAAACACATAAATGTAGTTTTTTTCAGAATTGAGCTTCAGATCAAGTTCTTTTGCTGAATTTTTTTTTTGATCAAGGTCCTGGTTAATATGATCTTGCACATCGTAAAAATTGTCAACAACAAAGTGAGTAAATAGTTGTGTATCATCAGCGTACGCTTGAACGTTACAATATTTAACAGATGTTAGTATATTAGCGGTGTAGATGATGAAAATAAGCTGCTCTAATATAGATCCTTGGGGGACACCTGAGAATATATCCAAGGATGCGGAGAATCGGTTATTGATACATACTTGTGACCTTCCTAACAGGTACGACCAAATGAGAAAAGATGATGTATCATCAAAACCGTAGTAACGTAAATTAGCACAGATAAATTCATGGTTAATGGTATCGAAGGCATTCGAGAAATCTAATAGCACTAGTAAGCTAACCATCCCTTTATCCAATGATTCAATAATATCCGTAGTTACCGTTGCCAATGCTGTGCCAGTACTGTATCATTTTCTGAACCCACACTACGAATATTTTATCAATTTATTTAATGTGAAATACACGAATATTTGACTGTATATTATGTTCTCAAATATTTTGGACATGTTTTGGGAATAGGCTTACCAAGAGCTACCTTCCATTCACATGGAAAATAGGATATTCCTATGCAGCATTTGATTACATGTGTACTATAGATATCGATAACTGGACAGCAGTATTCAATCATGCTAGAAGAGATTGGATCAATACCCAAAGCTTGAGTATTGCTGGACTGCAAGATATTACAAAATTCCTCCACCGTGGTAAAATGAAATGAAAATGTGTTATTTCTACTGTAAAAATCAATTATCTCATCACAGTTGTTAGAAATATTTTGTACAAACTTGGCGAAGAAATTATTGATGTCATTGGGATCAGATAAAATTTCTGGTATGGTTTGTGTAACATTAGCAGAAATATTGAGAATTGTTTTCAGCGCAAACTGACCTAAGGTAAGCTCTTTTCTCAGCTCTTACCATCAAAGCTGCATGTCTTCATATCTAGACCAATCTGCCTCTGTTTTTGGTTTCTTAATTTTCTGTAACGCTTTATCTCTTTCTCTCATTATTAATTTTAGGTTGGGTGTGAGCCAAGCAGCTGGCGGTTTGGTAACTCTGACTTGTCTTATACAAATATTTCACTAACTTGAAGGAAGATATATCTGAAAACTTAATGAGGTGAAGTTTTGTTCAATTTTATTCAAATAAATTTCGGAGGCGTTGGTGTTATAGGTAGGACACACTGTTGGGAGTCGAAATCTTACCTTGAATATAATAAGTTTTTATATTATCCCTGCTGAATGACCGATTTTCGGAAGGAAAATTCAAGTAAAATTTCTTGACAAATGTCTTTTTATTTATTCTTCTCTTTCAGTTTTTTCATACATTTACTTCTCAAAAACAATAAAAATAATGCAAATATATAAAACTATGGTGAAAATCTGCAACCTGCAACACACACAGTATATTGATGTATAAGCTCGATTCTCATAAGCACATCCATTCCTGATCGTGATAAAACACGTAATTATTCAACAAAAAATCATTTCAATCAGGTAGAGTGATTTCTAATGAAAATATAATGCAACGGTTCGTTATTGGTGATGAATATTCAATTTCAATTAATCGGTTTCAAGCGTTCCTCGCATAGGAAGTAATCCCTATCAATTTAGGGACTTACTAATGCGAAACAACGATATTGTAAATGAAGATTGGGAGTTAATTGCAAACGGCATGAGAAAACTTTTCCACTTCTGAGAAACTCCTTTTACTTTATGTTGAATAAATCAGAGATGGAATGAGAATGTGGAGCCAATTGAAGAAATAAGCAATTTCATCCAACATTGTTTTCAATTAATCAGTCAATCAATCAATCATATGCTTTATTGTCACTTATAATAACACGAGATCTTTTTTTGTCGAAGTAAACTTGATGTATCAATGAGACTCTTGTTGCCTGGCAATTTAACGAAGTAAACTGTCACTGAAAAAATTACGAGTCTGTCGAACGAGAAATTTTTTCTGGCAGTTTTTTGATTTGAATTGCCTAATGGCAACAAAATTCAAATTATAAATGTCAAGTCTACTTCGACAAAGAAAAGCTAGAGTGTTATTCGGTGAGACAATTTGATGAATATGTGAATCAATAAATTTAAAAATAAGATGTAAATTAGTTTATTTAATTTAACGGAAAAGTACAATTGTTAAAAACACAATTATTAAAAAAAGCTTGATTTTCAGAACTTTCTTTTCTTTTGTTAATAGTTTGCTGCATGCTAGTATTTTGAGCGGTGGTAGTAACAATGTGATAAAATTTTCTTTGAAGGCCTACAGGTTCTTCTTCACTCCAGAAAATTGCCATTTCAAAAATTTCTTATTTTGTGAGAGCCTTAGAACTCACCTTCCTTTTTTCTGGGGTTGCTTGCAAAATTTTGCGTTTTGTGTCGCATGAATTTCTCGCTTTCTCAAACTGTATGTCCGTGAACAGGTTTAAAATTCTTTTATATTCTTTGAAGTACTTCTCTTGTAACATTTTTGCTGAAGTGTTCCAAATCTTTTGACTTCACTCTTTTTATAGTCTTCTCCATTGTTCTTCTTCATGTTGAATGCCCAGTCACATAAAATAAAAGCTAAGGGTGGATTTGGTCAACTTTAGCACAAGCATTATCATAAACATAACGGTAACATCAAAAGTTTTTAGCATAATCTTAACATTGTTGTATAAATGGTGCCATTTGATATAACAGATTCCACTTTCGCTTTTAATATATATTTAAGCACAATTTTAAAATGATGTTGACTAAATGCACCTTAACTTTCTGCAATGAGTTAATTTTTTTTCTAAACAAAACATCGCAAATTTTCGCCAAATTGTAGTAATTGAATTCACAGTATTGCGAGGCACATTATTATTGATGGATTCTTCAATTTCTCCATTCGAAGACTGTCCAAATCGCGACATTTCCACAAATAAGATACTTTTCTGACAACGCAGGTTTGAAAAATATTGACATAAAGTCATCAAAAATTTTTTTACATCGCTGGTTGTCATGCTTCCAAAAGTTAGGTTCCGTTTTGTCGCTGGACAAGATAGGGCAAACTTTTTTCGCTGTCATAATGACAAAACACCGCGACATATGGCATTTTTGTGCATGAATTAAATTGTCAGAAGAAACAAATATTAGGTATCGGAGAAGTCATGTGGTATATCAAATTTAAAAGAAACAAAACATTATCACCCTAAACATCAAAATGTACGAGATAAATAAATTTTGTATGAATAAAATGAATAAGTAATCATATTAAAATCAGTCATAAAATGAAAGAGCAGGCATATTTTAATATCGACACAAGGTTCCACAACTAAAAAAAATGTTGGATGAATGTTCAGCAATTCTTTTACATTCATTTTGAATAATCAAAATGTTTCAATTTCCCTTAGATGGCAAGCAATTATAAATTTTTAGCCCAATATAAATTACAGATTATTCCTTAGCAAGGGTGCTTTTTGCGAAGAACGAGTGTTATGTTCTGATGGCGCTGCTGTATATTTTGCACGATTGTTGTGGATTAGGCAGGAGGTTTCTAAAATAAAGATAGAAGTAACTATGACAATTCTATGACTTATAAAAAGCTCCCTGCAGGACTCACACACTTCTACTTTTCAGAGAGTCCTAATGGCCCTTCTTTGTGTGACTATCTGCAATAGTTGATTGCTGCACACACCCCAGAATTCCCTACTATAGAGCAGATGATATTCAATAAGCGTAAAATAGGCTGTTTTAGCATCAGTAAAACTCAACTGTAGTGATATAATCCTAATGGCATAGCATCCGCAGGACAATTTCGTGCCATGTACGTTAAATTTCGATTGTTCATTGGTGTGAAATCCGAGAAATTTGGTGTAGGAGACAGTTTTGATATCATTTGTGCCTAAGCTCAGGTCAGATAGCTCACAGCGCAATGTAAGTAGATTCGCTGAGAACAATTCGAGAAAAACAAGTTATCGTCACGCCAGGATTCAATTTGTTTTATTCCTACTTGAATATTGTGATGTAAGAAAAAGAAAACTATTTTTTATATCTTTGTAGCCAAGCAGTGGTATTACTTTGGATGGTATAAATATAAATTTATCAGACATGGTTTCCCAGGACACAAACCGTTATCAAAGTATATTGACTCGAAATGGTTTCACCTCTTATATCAATGAACCAACAAGAGAAACTCATGAATCAAGATCGACTATTGATCATACTTTCTAGAAAAATTTCAGATTTTTACTAAATAAAATAAATTTTGAATCATCCGTTATTCACAGTGACATAACAGATCACTATTCAACCCTCATATTGTTTATATCTACACTCACCCATGCAACCCTAACATTTGAGAGAATTAGGTATGGAAAATCGAAATCTCTTTTAGAGAATGTAGAGTAACACAAGGAAACACAAAAATCATATGATGCTTTGTGAATTTGTGATGATTGAGCGTACGCCTCTCAATCATAGGGTCGTGGGTTCGATTCCCAGCATGGTCACCGGTCTCGTGCATGACATCACACGTTGAAAGGTAAGGGCCACGTCTTTCCTAGCTCGCCCAAGTTTGTCGAGGACTTCTGAGGGTTGCAGCCGGTTGACGGAAATAACAATTTTGACAACAACAATTTTTTCAATCATATCATTTAACTGATACTTTCGGGCAGAAATATTTGAATTAGTTCGAATTCTTGCATTTACTCTTGGCTTCCAAGGAGTGCTCATTGATTCTCTTCGCAGGTGGCGCTGCGACTGACTTCTTGTAAGTAGCTGCTTCAGTTGTGATGAAATATTAATTGAGCAGTTTATTATAATTCGTTGGACAGAGGCAATGCGACTCTGATGTTGTCCGACCTACACTCTCGCACTGACGAGAGGCAAGAACTTCGAAACATGTCTGCAGGTGGTCATTCCCATCCTAATGAAGGATAATCCATTGTTCAATTACAATAAGCACTTGCAATTGGGTCTTCTATGAAAAACGGTGGACAGATATCTGTCACTTCCGTCGTAGTATTAGCCAAGGTGGTAGTTATTTTCTGTCAGATATTTTCTACGTGGTGAAAATCGAGGGGGAAACTGCTGGGGAATTTTGCTGGGTATTGGTGGTATTAATAAGGTATTAGTGGGAAATTAGTGGTATTATTTGAAAATTATGGGTATCACTCCGGAATTAGGTGTATCAGTTGAAAACATCAGGCATTAGTGGGTATCACTCGGTAATTAGTGGTATTAGACGAAAATTAGTGAGCGTTAGTCGGGAATTAGAGGTATTACTTGAGTAATACATGGTTAACAGGAATTATTTCGTGCAAGGGAGACAAAAAAATAGGTCTTCAACCTATGGACTCGGGAATTTGCGGATAACACCAGCGTTGGAATCACAATTTTGAAAAAAATGGTATTCAAACCACCGAAAATTCGTATTTTTATTGCTTTTATTCCTTGGGTATTACAAAAATTAGTGGCATTTATTCGGGGTAGTACTCAGCATTTACTTGGGTATTAGAGGACTCACTTAGGATATTTGGGAATTAGTGTACACAATTTCCTCAGCGGTTTCCACCTCGGTGGAAATATTTGGAGGAAAAAGGTACTTCGAATTAATTCATAAATAGTCATTTGTTCAATAATAATTGATTCTAAGTGGTATGATATTGTCCTGTATACTGTATTATATGGACTTAATAAAGTGTAATATTTTTTATATTAAATGATATAAAACTTTTATAGTAACTGGTATAATATTGCATTATAAATGTTATTATAGTTTTATAATGAATTTTATCATAACGTATAATAATATTTTGGGCCGATATACAGTGCTCTGCAAAATAACTGACCAAAAAAAATTTGTCCGAATTTCAAAGTTACGAAGCGCTCATTTGATTCTGCTGTTTTTTAAATATAACAACAACAAAAAAATTAAAGACGAGCGAATAATGAAATAAAAAATATTCTTTTATTGGTACTTGTTCGCATACTTCTCTTTATATTTTTGCATCAGGTGATCCATAATAATCCTCGTTAATTTTTTTCTTTTTAGTGTTGTCAAAACTTCATTTTTGCTATATAAGAGCAAATTTCCTTCTGTTTTTGAATGAAGGTAACTTTCTAGGCCCTGCAATAAAACTTCTTTCAAAGAATTTACTGAAAAATTATATCAACACATTACTTAGTGTTGGGAATCTTTCACTTACATCTGGAAATGTGGTATCATTTAAATGGAGAAATCCATTTTCATCTATGTTGATATTGATCAATGAATCATCAACGATTTGCGAAGTGCTACTTATCGAACTCAATGCAGCATCTTCTAGACACACTAAAAAACAAATGTGAAATGGTTTCTACAAAATAATTATAAGAATTTCATTTATCCTTCATGTTTTGTTAATGAGAGTCTGATAAAAAAATTGCATGTGGCATTCTTTTAAATCTTTTTCCAATTGCACAAAGTACCGAACATTAACCTGTTGTACATTTCTGAACTCACTTTTTTTTCTGATGGTGGAGCTAATTCCTCAGACTGTCCATCCTCAGATACCGAGGTCAATAAGTCTAGATCGACAGACAACGATGAATTAGTTACACTGGCAGTATTTGGTGACGCTACTCTGAATAGTTCACCTAGCTGAAAATTACTTTATTTAAATAAGGTTAACTCTAAATGATGTTCTTTACATTACTTCTTTTATGTATATGTTGTACTTTTCCCAAAATTTTATGCGTTTTCCCACGCTTGGAATAACTTCTTTTATTAATTCAGGATACTGGGCTATTTTGTTGAAAGACTTTAAGTCAATATCGTGCTCTGAAACAATTATTATTTGGTGAACATACAACTACAACCAACCACTCTTGAAACCTAGTGCATGCATACTTCATACATAGACTAGACAGCGCAGCTGTGGTGTAGACTCGACTATGCGTATTATTATTAGGAATAGAGGTTATGTTACTCTGACACTTACATTCAAATTCTTCCTGGAGTGTGGAAAGCCCAAAACTTTCAAATATTTCCTTCACTTCCATTGACAAATGGGACAAGAGTATAACACAAAACACGATTGATTATCAATCGAACCCGATTATACGGAAAATTTTGGATTGACGTGGCCTTTACTTGATGGAAATTCATAGTATATGACACTAAGGTAAACACGATTAAATTTCCACAGATTTATTGTCTGGCGTATACGGAAAACTTCGTCAAAGCAATAAAGAACCCGACTTCTACGTGCACTCTCTCATGACAAATCAACGACTGAAGTCACTGTAGTGAAGCCTGCGACTGTGACTTGTGAGCGTCACGAACATTTTGAGTGCGTAAACAGTATAACCAGGGGTAGTAAAATGTATTAAATGAGATAATTACCTTTATACTATGGTGTTGATAGAAATGAATCTTCTATTATTTGAATATTTTAAACTTTATTACCATGGCATTATAAAATATCGTATTACTTTAAATAGTTTATTATGTTTTATTATCAAAACTACTACCAACTTTTGGATGTAATCACTCTTACTAACTATTATTGTAAGATAAATTATAAATTGCCTTTTTTTCCTTCATGAGAAAATTATAATGAATGACATTATATGAGTATAATAAATCGAATAAAAATTGTCATATATGGTATTATAATTTTTTTCTATATAATATAATAGAGTTGTTTTTTTCCGTAATGAATGTTCATTTCTATGGTAACATTAGAAGTAGGCCGTGTTAAATAACCTAATGAGGTTTTGAGAGAAAGACTTTATGCAGAAGAATTGTACGTGTTCTTTTTGTTGTGAAAGTTTGTTACGGGTTTATTTTGCACTAGAAAACCCTTTCTGTTTTAATACAATAACATCAGAAATTCTCTGTCATTGATATACACTTTCCACTCTGTACGCCACTGAATAAAAATGACAACTTGATCGTTGTCATGTATAGCTTGTTCCAATGTTAGTACTTACCTTTGCCGTACTAGTTCGAGCGGACATGAACCGGCCTTAAGCTAATGACAGTTATCAGTTGTTCTATTTTGCGGTATGACAGCGTTGTTTTGTAAACATACTTATGGTTAGTCTATTGTTTTGTACTTTGAACACAAAACCGTAACATTCCTACTCTATTTCTATTTTGTGTCATTGAGGTACCTACTTCACATTCGAATACTTGACCTTTTGTTTGTTTGTTTGTGTTTGGTTCTGAGATTGAGAGGCTGGCGTTTTCATCTTGGTTCGGTTGGCAACACTGAATCTTAAGGTGTTCTTTTCATAGCTCCTAGTAGCTCGAGGTAGTTCCTGGACTGTTAACACCGAACACTAATGAACAAGAAAGTGCCTTGTCAGATATTGACAGTTTTGACTTTGACATCTGAGATATATTTTCCTCTTCCTTATTTTATATTGATGAGTGACTGACCTATTTTGAATATTTCCAATTAAAGTTTGATCATCGTTGATGGATCTTGGGAAAATTCATATTAGGAGAGTTTCTCATATTGTTTGCGAATTTTGACGCTATATATTTTTGAGAAATCTCCGTTCGCTTTGCGGATTTTTGAGGTTAGAAGTCACTTCATCATTGTGTGAAACCACTGGAACGAGAAACTTGCTATCAGCAAACAGACCATCAAAGCTGTTATCAGAACCCTCCCACTTAATAGAGGTTAGTATTTGCATTTGGGCTCTACTTATGGCCCCATACAAGTGTAATCAGAAGTCAGACTGGTATGGTTTATTCTAGGGTGCTCCTCTGCGACTACCACTTTACTACTGTTACCTCTTGGCCGTCCCAGCTGTACATGTACCTTGATTGTGTCGTACCCACTGTGCACCTGTATTCACCAAGGCACCGATGAACTACAACTTCAATAATTGGTGAACTGGCATGCTTGAGAATATCTACATAGTATCAGATAAGTTTATAATAAGACTGCCCCTAAGGCGTAAGTATCCATAACTGTAAGCTATCATCGTGACGTCACAGGCATAGCCCTCACTGGAGGTTTCATATTGATATATTCAAACAATACCATACTCTCAATCACAGCATTCACCTGAATTCATCTTGGTGGTTGATATTTACATTAACTGAACTGTGCACATACAGGGTGTGTAACGATCAATATATTTTATTAGTAAGGGACATGACTATTTCTTTTATTCTGGTCAAAGTTATCTAAGCGTAAGGGAAGACAAAACCTCTATATATTTATATATTATCATTATACCATTTACAGGTATTTATTGTTTAATATTTTAGTAATATTAGTGCAGTGGGTTGTCCCATTCCATCAGGGTGGTTTCGGATTTTTCACTAGCGATAAATCCGTGGCGCTCCGGAAAATTAACCCCACATTTCAATCTTATCGAAATCAATTTTTATTGTCGAATCCACGCCTACTGAGCTACTGGGTATGTTAGAGGCGTGACACATCATTGCACTTTCACTGTTCTCCTTTCCTAAATTTCGCCCCTAACAAGTTGACCACCACAAACTAAGTTTGCATGGACACTGGCAGCCCTAACTGATCAGACGGCAATACGTCTGCTACATAATGCACTAGGTAGTTTTTTTAATGAATGAGTTCATCGTTCAAAGCACTATAGACTCGGTTCGTATTAAAATTGTATGCTCCTCTCTGAAACAGATATGTATTCAACTCGATGTATTCATTATTCTCACCTCTTTATTTTGCCGCTATTTCAATTCATCTGATATCGTATAGCATCTAATATTTTTGTTGGATTAAACAGTTCACTATAGATCCGTTTGCTTGAAAGAAAATCTTCGAATATTCTTCAATTCCACTTGTATACTTAAAGTCTTTTTGCCTCGAGTTTTATTAGCATTATTCAACTAGCAAAGTGAATTTCTAACTTTGTGACATCAATTACGATACGAAGAGCCTGGTTCTGAAATTGGAGCGTTTCTGTATTATGTACTTATTATCATTGCTACTCTCTTACAGTGGTAAAAAGCCATTCCATTATTTTATGGGTGTATTCGTTTGACAATAAAATTCCCAAACTTATGCAAAACATCTAACAAAATTCTATGGACTACAGTTACCCTTTCAAACATCTTCATTGATTTTATCGAAAACTTCTGTATATTATAAGGATGACAGAGTTATTTGCACAGTTTCACTGTGAACCATCTTCCTTGATTCACACAGAATCACAAACACACACAGTATCTGATGCGATTATTGCTAAAATGATAATAATAATACTAAGGTGGTGTATGGAGTTAGTAACAAGGCCTATCCAGAACACACGGCTAATGACCATAGCAGTTGATGCCAAAACACCAAGGAAAAAAATAATAATAAAAAATGGTTGTGAAGGGAAACGTTCTCAATTGAAAATTGAACCAATACAAGACTCCTCTGGAAATGGAAAAACCTATGATAAAATGAAGTTACTTTTTGTAATATCTAACAGAAAACAACTACTTCCCCGGCTAAAGCCATGCTGGACATTGAATTACATCTGATAGATATTGTGAAAGACCCTATATAATTTGAGAGAAAAATTCTGAAAGTGAAAATTTGCATTTCCATTCAGATGGTTGATTATTTCTTAAATGTCCAGTCTTATATAAGAATCTCCAATGGAAACTGGACTTTTTAGAAATAATCAATGGAATCAATAGAATGGAAATGCAAATTTTCAATTCCAGATTTTTTCTCTCAGGTTATAGGATCTTTCACAATATCTATCAGATGAAGTTCAATGTCCATCGTGGCTTTAGCCGGGGAAGTAGTTGTTTTCTGTTAGATATTACAAAAAGTAACTTAATTGTATCGTAGGTTTCTCCATTTCCAGAGGAGTCATGTATTGGTACAATTTTCAATCGAGAATGTTCCCTTTTACAACATGAATCCCTTCCAAAATAGGTTATCTTGTACGATGGAAAATAGCGACTCAAGTTTATCTTTCAGTCACAGGTGATTCCAAAACTGACTTTATGAACATCCTGTTCTGACATCTAAGATACTCCTACGGTACAAACGAGACACCGGTTTTGTCTTATGCTCAGGAGGATTTTAAGTACGTTGTGGAAATGGAGAAGGGCTGAATATATTGGAACTACTCATTCCTCACCCCCGAATTGAAATTCAGAATTACAAACTTTTTACAGTGAATGGTATTCCATAATGTTATCACTATCTTTGCTTTCCCGAATACTGTTGAGATAAAAACGTTATTTCTGTATCATTTCTGGATATTGTAGAACCTTAGGCAGATCCTACTCATTTTACTATTATTTTATGGTGTTTTTTATCATTTCATAGATATTTACCACATTCACTATTTATTTTTGCCTGGTTACCCAGGGCCAGCCCAAATCTGAAAGACAATATTTTGGTATTAGATATATTAAAACACATCAAGGTGGCACCACACCATTGCTTAACTTTATCGATGTCAAGGGAAATATAATTTTTCAAAGTGTCTTCATCCTTGCCGCTCCACAAAGGTAAAATTTCTATAAATATTTATAGTGGATAAATCATTTATAATGGAAAGCGAAAACAATAGGACCCAAAACGAAACCCTGAGGTACTCTATGGATTATGCTTTAAGTTTCTGAATATTTCCCATTGCTCTGTACAATTTGATGACGTCCAGACAAATATGGATTGAACCAATCCCAAGCAATTCCTCTAAAACCATATTTGTTAATTTTTTTCAAAAGCTCATCATTTGACGCAATCAAACGCTTTTGAAGAATCACAAAAGACTGCTGATGCTACATCCTCAGTATTGAGCTTCAGATAAAGATTTTCTAGAAATGAGAAAAGAGCGTTATTTGTATTTTTAGAATTCTGAAAACCAAATTGGCACAATGCTAAAATATTAGGTATGTTTGCTCAGAAAGCTGCAGATTTGTTTTTTCACTAATTTTTAATTATTCTTGACAGTGTGGACAAAATTGAAATTGGGCGAAAGTATACCGGATTGGTTGGGTATCCTCTTGCAAATAATGGAATCACAACATACAACTTCAGACTAGAATGAAAACTGCCCATAGCAAATGAAATATTCATTGCCTCTGGACAGGGTGTCGAAAGCATCATCTGAGAGATTCATTCATTAATCAATTACTTCATGTTTTCTGGAATGCTTGCGTTTTGAAGTGTGCCCATTTTCCTCTTTATCAAAACTTCATAAACGTTGACAACTCATATCATGACTACTATACTAACGGATAGGTTGTTACGTAAAAATTTAATATTACTTGTAAGAGCTGCTTTACAATAGCGGAAAATATTTTTATCCATTTATTTTTGGTTACGTTCACAAGGTTGAAAAGGGTTGTGCTCACGACTAGCTTTGAAACAGGGAGATGATGTGAGTTACAAAAAATCGGAATGATGTTCAGAGGGAGCCAACAGATTCAATAAAATAAACCCTTCCTAAAACTTCCACTGGTATACCGAACCTATAAAATTTAAACCACAATAGGTGACCAAATAATATTCAAGAAAACTGAACTAAATATATATTCAATAGCTCAACAATTACGTAACCGCAAAAAACAACAAATTCGGTAAAGGGACTACAAACAACATCGTTGATCTAATAAACCGTGCACGGTTGGGGACTCTCGGGAGAGGGTAGAAAAGTGGACACAAATCTGTAAGGGTTAATTTTATCCATTCTCCCATACAGGTTAGATACTATACCTAGACAGTAATTATTTAAGTACTTGGTCAATAATGAATATGAATGTTCAAACACTGTTAGAGTTATCAAAAGTATCGATATAGGCTCATTTATATTGATCACATGTCTGTCTGCAAAAAGGGGTTTGAACTCGTAAACTAAAGCCGCTATGCGGTACTTAGCCTCTTCGAGGGTCCTCTGCAGACTGCAAGGCACGGAGTGATGTGAGGCAACACCCGGACAACAGAAGAAGGGTGCAAAACTTCCTTCTCCAATGAGTTTCTAACTGTCTCTAGAAATTGTTCAGGCCGCCACAAAAACGCCTGAAAATTATTTCTATGAATATTCTATCCAAAATAGTGAAAATAGTTTACGGACTTGAACAGATGAACCAGTTATCCTCCGATTATCGATTATTCCCTAATAACCTGAAACAAAAATAGAAAAAATCATCTCAACCGACGGCACACCATTAATATCCAAAAAGCATATCTCTGACAGTTTTAATGAATATTATAGTACTTCGGGTGAAACATATGCAAATAAAATAAAAGTTCCTGATGACTATACAGAACATGACACAAGACTGGAAAATTCAATGTATCTTTATTTTCGTTTGCTGGGTTGGAACGGTACGTCAATTAAATATTTTTCTTAATTATTTGAACGGTCTCAATCCTAACATAGAATTCACATCAGAAATAGAGGATTATAACAATTCACTAAACTTCTTAGATCTAACTATCTCCCGTAAAAATAACACGCACGGCTTCTCTATATATCACAAACCCACACATACAGACACTACAATACATAAACACTCCATGCACCCACAATCACACAAACTAGAAGCATATCATTCTATGATTCATAGACTGGTAAATATACCTCAAAGCGATTTAGATTTCAAGTGTGAGTTAAACAGAATTAAACAAATCGCCGTAAATAATGGATATGAAACATCAATTATAGATAGACTGCTTAAACAAAAACAAAACAAGAAAACTCTAAATTTAATATACCCGCATATCAAAGTAAAAACCGATCAACGTTTTGCATGTCTAACATATCTTGGTCAGCATACGAACAAAATATCCCGTTTCCTTCAGAAACGGAATATAAATGTTGCATTCAAAACCAACAATAACTTATATTCCTTTATTAACAACGCAAAGTCTGTACGGGATAAATTCAAGAAGTCGGGGGTTTACAAACTTGAGTGTGAGGATTGCAATGCATTATATATAGGCCAGACAGGCCGTAGTTTTAATCAAAGATTCGGTGAGCATTTGAGAAGTTACAGATTAAATAAACAGGACTCAAACTATGCCAACCACCTTATTGACAATAACCATAACTTCACACAAAACCCTGAAATTTTGCATATTCAACCTAAAGGTCAAAAATTAAACATATTAGAATCCATAGAAATCAAGAAACATTTATGTAACAATAGCAATTTAGTTCTCAATGACCAAATTGACCTGTACAATTCACCTATAATTAATTATCTCACTAGTAACTACTCAAATGCTCCCTAATCCAAGCTATATGTCATTAGGAAATTTCATACCTGCAATTGTCATTAGTGAAATTTCATGCATGTTATTTTAATATTTAAGAAGGTGATTTTGACGTTTCTTTAGTTGATAACTCGCTCAGATGATGACACCGTGTGTCGAAACAATTGTAAGCACGTTACAAGTATATATTTTTTGTGTAAATTGGAAGAATTTATTTCCTCTTTATTTATTATCTTTATCCCACCGATACCAACGAAATCCACGATATAATGCAGCTGAAACCAAAAAAGGCACCTGGTCACGATAATATACGAGCTGAAACTTTGAAAAACATACCAGAAGAGATAATTGCCCCCTTGACTCATTTGATAAACTGTTGTTTCGAAAAAGGTTATTTTCCAAAATTGCTGAAAATTGGATTTGTGAAACCACTATTCAAAAGTGGTAGTAAATTAGAAATGATCATTAATATCAAACCTATCTAAAATCATTGAGAAAATCCTCAACATCAGGATACTCAGCTATTGCAAGAAATTCAACTTGATATCTGAATATCCTTATGTATTTTTGTTGATCTCTCTAAAGCCCTTGATATCGTGTGCCACAGAAAACTACTCAATAAGCTAGACAATTTTGGCATGAGAGGAAATATCTACGGAATATTGAATAGTTTTTTAACACACGGTGTTCCACAAGGAACTGTACTCGGTCGACTCTTGTTCACTCTGTATATCAACAGTTTACTAACTTTAAGAACCAAAGGCAGAATTTTGAGCTTTGCAGATGTTACTGCTATATTTTATGAAGCGAATTCATGGGACACCTGAAAGCAGAAGTGGAGGATGAGTTTAGAGTTATAGAAAAGTGGTTTAGATATAATACACTAACTCTCAACCTGAAAAAAAAAAAAAATACTTACCATTTTCCTCGTATTCTAGTGGATTACCAAATATGGACCCTTTGGTAATTGGACCAAATTCAGATATCCCTGAAGCTGCCACAATCAAATATTTAGGTATTGTAATTGACCGACACCTCAAGTGGGACCTTCACATAAATAATATTGTTAATAAGTTGAGAGGTATGTTATATAGATTCAAATATCTTAAAGATTATATTGATACAAAACATCTCACGTTATTATATTATGCACTTGTCCAATCACATCTAACTTACGGTATTGTGGGCTGAGGGGGTGTGAATGATACGCACTTAGAAAACTTAAACGTTATTCAAAAATGGATACTAAGAATTATATACGGTAAATCACTCATATTCTCTAATGATAAATTATATGACGAATCGGGAATATTCGATATTTGTTTAAACCTATTAGTCAACATCAAAAAAACCAAAATCATTTCTCATCCTGTCACACACTCCTACAGCACAAGAAATAAAACAACCTCGTTAAGCGTGCCTCGTTGTGACAAAACCATAGGGCAACGTTACCAAAACTCCATAGTCTCATACCTGTTGATTTGAGAAATATACAGAGCATCAATTCATTCAAGAAAAAAACAAAAAAATGGATTGTGGCTTTTGGAAGGATCAAACTACATGATTTTGTCAATCAAAAACTAACTTGAAAAAATTTAATGGTCAGGTATTTTATAATCTTCTACCTAAACAAGAATGGTCCACTTATTATTTGTAATTATTATTATTCATACTATTGTATTTTCGTGTTTTATTGTACAATTCGATATATATCTATGTATTTATGTTATTTCATTTTTTATATTTTTATATTTGTACATTTTTGGATTTTAAACTTTGCCCTCTTCACATTGTTACATTTCATATTCTACATTTTTATATTTTATATTTTTACAATTTAAAATTTTATATATTATATTTTAATATTTTTAAATGTTTAGATTTTATATTTTATATTTTAAATATTTTACATTTTTTAAATTTTTACACTTTTACATTGTTATTATTTTACATTTTTACAATTCCACATCTTTTAATTTTCATATGTTATATCTATAATTTTCAAATTGTTTCATAACGTATAATGTTTGTTTTTATTCAGCAATGAAGCCTACTTATTATGATGGAACATACACAACATGAAACCACGTACAAGCGACGGTTCATTTGGAACCAAAGCTTCTGTGGTACCACTCGTTTATTTACTTCAATAATGTATATACACTCTTGTAATTTTTCTCTTGGTGAATAAACTTATTATTATATTATTATATTATATTATATATAACATTGAAGTTTGGTTCCACACAAATAGTTGATATACGATCTTCAAACGAGAAAAATCGATAGTAGAAAACTCGTACTATCGACAAAATGCTTTTGAATTGAAACCGCCTACAGCGTAAAATAAATCAACAATTAATTGCTAAGTATATCAGAGCCATTGTTAAAGTGAATCCACTATTCTCGATTCTTTTCGAGTTTTCAACAATAAAGAGGTTTCGCATTCTAACGAAGTGGCAGCAGCTCTCGGGTCAGTCCAACGGATATTGTCATGAAGTTTATACCGGGTGTCCATCCATATATGAAATTTGTAAGATTTTAAGCATAACGTAACAAAGTACTGGGAGAACATGGAACACAAAACGACGGAAATATTTAATAACCACAAAATCGATCCGACTTAAGACTAATAAGGGCCAAAACGGGGTCTAAAACTTCCTAAGTACGCATTATATTATATTAAACATCACTGCGAACTCAATTATCATAATGCTACAATACTGGGTGAACACGTTCCTCCATAGTCGGCTTTGATGCTGGGAAGAAATGAATTTTAACTACTAAACTAACTGAAATACCACAAATACAACTCGGTTTCAACTTCAGTAATGCAACAATTGAACGACCATGTACTCTGCTAATTATTTCAAGAAAGTTTGCAACTTCGTTTTAATAATTTAAATTCTTACGGGTAATGTACACTGAGGGAAAGTTTCATCCGGGAAATTGAAAATAAGGAAAATAGTTCCAGTTATAAACGGAACAAGTATATCGTTCAATTACAGAGATTATTTTCCTAGGAAGTAGCTTTACGAATTCATTTATATTCCACTTACTACCAAGTCTCTAGATAAAGACTTGATGAGATTTACACTGTTGATAGGATGGAGAACTTTCTTATTAATATATTCAACTCTTTTTGATGTTCATAAAAAATTTAAATAACCACACTTACTTTTTCTTGCATTGGTAAGATCAAATTTCACTTCACCAATAAAATTTAAGTAATCAACTCCAGCTCCTGCACCACTCTGATAACGAAACTTGTAAAAAGCCATGTTCACCTGAAGATACTGAAACAATTTGTCTTTCCAAAAAAGCTTGCTGGCTGTATTATGATTATGTCATTACAGCAATGAAATATAATGCGTATTTTATATCCTGATTTGTCAAATAGTATGATAAATATCGTTTTCAGAAATATAATCTTTTATGAAACATGTAGTGATTGTCGCTGACGATAGGAAAATTCCTGTATAGATTTCTAACTTCACCAACCTGTACTATTCGAAGAAATTGTCGTTATATTATCAGGTTGTTTTTCTGATGTTTATCAGTTGATCATTCTGACAGTTGATGACAAATATTGATTGTACATTGTATTATTGTCTTTCTAAGGAGTTATTATAACAGTGACAACTAATGAGGAAACATCATAATGAATTTTAACAGTTGATAACTTTCATTTCGTACTACTATATTGTCTTAATTGTTACTTTGAGCACGATTTTTTCAAACGATATTGTATTTCCAATTGTTATCAAGTACTTGGGGACCAGTTTCGTGGTAAGAGCCAGATAGCCGAGAGGTTAAAGCGACATTGTACCAATTATATTGGCTGCCAGTCGGCGATGGTTCAAACCATGGCGACTGCAGATTTTTTTCTGATGACCCGAGAAAGTGCTAGGAATCGGACGTAAAAAGATAAGACCTTGGCTCGCACAAGTTTCGAGTTCTGAGTGCTGCCATTCGTAAGGGGGCGACAGCTGGTTAATGAAAAAAACAATTTCAATAACAAAAATCAATTCGGCCAGGAATCACACTAACTGATCATCAGGTCATCAGGAACGACCTTCCGCGACAGTCCACCTACGACCAACATTTCCAACAGGCATATTCTATCGCAAAAGTCACACTGTTCGATCATTCTCGACCGTCCACGACCGGTTTTCAAAGACCGTGTTTGAAATTCCAACCTGCTGGAAATTTTGGTCGGCTTCAGACTTTCGTGATGCAATGCTTATATGCTTAATTATCAATTTGACACATATTTATGTTAAACTTTAACAGTTTCTCACCTAAATGAAATTTTTGATGAAATCCGTGTAAATTAGTATATTTCCTACAGAGAAAAATAAAGTGTCTGTCAGGAATTCGTGAGTACCTACTACATTTACAATTTATAGTACTTTCAATTTTTTTATATTTTTAAAGCAACGGAACAATACAGGAACCATGTAGACCGCCGCAGAGATGAATACTCTAATAACAGCGGTAAGAAGCCTCGTTAAATCAGAGTAATCGTAATAACAGCAATAGAGAACTCATTGATGGAATTTACTAACGCAATAGGATAATGGACCTTTCCAAGAGATATGAGGTAACACTGAAATTAGAAAGTAAATACGCTAATATCACATTTTTTATTTCTTTTTCTGACCGCTAGTTTATCTATAATCAGAAGAAAAGTGGTTTCGTGACGTCACGTTCATCAAAACTAAACTTGGCAACGTTGTCAAAGTTGTGCACCAAATTCTCATTCAAATATAATGTGTCGTATGACAGTTGTCATTTGATACCAGATGGGTTATTTGGTCTGTTTCACGGTGCGATCAATAAGAATAGTTTGATACAAGTGAAGCAGTTCCATCAGATCTAAACTTCAACGAACACTACCTTGATTTATTTTTTGAGGTTAATGCGGTTTTCTAAGTTTTGAGAGCTTTTGTTGTTTGTGTTCTAAAATTTGTTATTAATTCCTGTATCTCCAGTACCTGCATCCCTGCAATAACTGAACATGTCGAAAAGGTGCTTTGTACCTCGGTAAATTATCCGAACTTCCCTTCACGAAGCCTTGTTCCATATTTTTAATACACAATTACACAAATAAATTCACACCAAATCGTTTATGATAACACCTCACTACACTATTATCGAATTTATCAGTTGAATGTTGATTGTTGAATGTAAATAAAATAAACATTAACCTCACATCTTCATATAACTTTTGGCAGTTGAAAACTGTCATTACGATTTGCTGTGTTGTCAATGCTCGTTCTTCATCAAAAGGATGATCCGTTCAGAAAATTTGAAAGTTACAAATACAATAAAAAACAGCTAATATGTGGATTTTTATCTATGAGTTGATCAAGTGACAATGTATTGATTATTTCTCAACGGCTTATATCATGCTAGAAGTTATATTTTTAAGGAGAATGGTATTGCCTGTTTCGGAAAGTGGATTATGGTGGGAGATATTTTCGATGAACGTGACGTCAGCGGCACACTTTCAAATGTGATATTTTTTTTAAATGAAAGAAAAATAATGGAACTTTTTGTTAAATGGACCATTGTTAAGTGGCAATAATGTTCAAATAATAGTAACTTACAGATTTTTTATAGTTAAAAAATGTACGTGCTGGATATAGAAAAAGGAGACATTCCTTGGTACTCCATCTGAAGAGATTTTTTTTTCATTTAAACGAGGTTGTTAAAACCCTTGATGGGCACCTTATCCGTCCTGTTCCACACATCCCATAAGGTAGTGTGGGAGTCCCCTGAGTCCGAATTGAATCACCCTCAGGTATACCCACTGAACAATCCACCTCGTGCGTGGTAGGCTCGTCCAGCCACCTAGGCTGACCCGATGAAACGTAGGCTCCAATGCCCATTGTTTCTTATCATACCACTTTCTTGGCCATCAGAAAAAATTCTGCAGTCGCTAGGGTTTCAACCAGCGACCGGTAGCCAAAGTGATTAAAACACGGCGTTTTAACCGTCGGGAAGTGATACCAAGCAAATTAAAAAAAAGTGCAATTTTTTTTGTTGCGATATTTTGTTGTTGTAAATTGTGGCCGTTCAATAGTAGTTTGGAACTTCATTGATCTCTTAGTAATTTGGGATGACTGGTTCAAAATTCACCCTCTTGTTCCCGATGTAAATGAAGTTTTCTAATCCACACACTTTTTAACTTTTCTCCATTAATCGTTTATGAAAATAATACACTATCATAATTCTTTCTTCTTCACTATCACTCCTACCCATTATCTACGACAAAAGCAATAGAATTAGGATTTTAACTTTTTTCATTGGATAAAACGAAAATTCGAATTACCTTTTGAATGTCATGTCAATATCAGATTGAAATTATTCTAGCGGTGGTCGTAGATGGTCGATCAGTGTGAATTTGAAAGTTTTCGTTGATCAACTATACTTTTCAACATTTTATTTACGACTAATATATAATATAAGTATTATACTTGTGGTTTTTGAAGTATAATGCCATATATTAATCCCTTAGGGAATAATGACGAGGGATTAATAGTCTTTATTCCCTCTTGTACTCCTATCACAAAATTTCTCGAATTAAATAATACCATGGAAACAATATAACCAAACAGTGTCAAACGCGTAGTGTTTGTGTATTTGTATTAAAATGAATGAAAATGAAGAATCTTTCACTTCTACACCACCAGAAATTGTACAATTAGCTGCAGCAACAACATCTACCTTAATACCAGAAACATCGAAATCCATTTATAATAAAACGTACGCATCGTTCAACGAATGGCGTCTTCGAAACAAGGCAAACTCTTATTCCGAAAATGTTCTGCTGGCCTATTTCGCTGAATTGGGTGCAAAATACAAGCCATCTTCATTATGGTCATTCTATTCAATGATTAAATCTGTGTTGAAGATAAACCATGACGTTGATCTGGAAAAATATAAGAAACTACGAGCGTTTTTAAAAAGAAAATCTGAAGGATTTCAAGCAAAGAAATCTTCCACTCTGACCCCGGAAGAAATTAGGAAATTTATTGACAGAGCTCCTGATGAAATTTTTCTTTTGCATAAGGTAAATGTTCATATTTAATCTGATCTATTCAAAAACTCATGTTCTTATTTGATTCAGGTTATATTAGTTATTGGAATTATGGGCGCATGCCGCTCAAACGAGCTTTATGAAATGAAGATAGAAGACGTGAAGGATTTCCAGAGTTATTGATAACAATACCCAAGACTAAAACTAAAATTGTACGAAAATTCACCATAAACAGTACGTTTTACAATATTGTAAAGAAGTACATCGATCTCCGTCCGTCACATGTAGAAACCAATTCATTCTTTCTAAATTATCAAAAATCGAAATGTACAATACAACGTATAGGAAAAAACAAATTTGCAGACATTGGTAGACAAATTGCCAAATATTTAAACTTGCCAAATCCTCAAACTTATACCGGCCATTGTTATCGCAGATCATCTGCCACTCTGTACATTGATGGAGGAGGCGATATAACTGGATTGAGCGTCATGGGGGCTGGAAATCTACCCAAGTAGCTGAAGGATACATTGATCAGTCTATGAGAAACAAAACAACTACAGCAGATACTATTGCCAAACAGATAAATAGTAATGAAGCAACTTCTTCTTTTACAGCAACCGAAATTCCAAATATTCGTGTTGAAAACTCTTCCAAAGTTAATCATAATTCACTACCAATTCAGTTTATTAACTGTACTATCACTAATTTAAATGTTATTGACAAATAAAGTTGTTCATTAAAAATCTAAAATAAATAAATTTGTCGTAAATAAAGTAGAGTATACTACTCGCAATAATGGCTATTATTCTCTCGAAATGTTACTCCCTCGCCGCTAACGCGGCTCGGTTCGTAAAAAATCCTCGAGAATAATAGCTATCATTATTGACTCGTGGTATAATCTACTATAATTCAATCCGTATTTCAAGAATCATTCTGTAGTAGAAGATAACTAAAAATGAGAGATTTCAATTTTGAGTGACTGAGTTATGTCAAATTTTGACACTTATACAAACAAAAGAGAACCGCTCATATTTCTTTGATTACATGAATAACCGTGTTAACCTAAATAGCCGCTTGACCGCACACATCATGTGACTTCATTCAAGAAATTTCATTGGTGCAGCCATATGTGAATGAAATAATCGTAGGTACTATCCCATGATCATGACAAATAGTCGACTATTATTTTCTTGATAATTCTATCGAGAGTACCTTGTACTTTAACAATTTAATGAGACCATATGAACAATCAAAGATTTACTCCCTCGAGCTAAAGCTCTCGGGAGTTATTCAGATTATTAATGTTCATATGATCGAATTGAATTGTCACAATATAAAAGTTACTCGAGATGAATTAAAAAAAATTGTCGTTATTTGTTATAGTGATATTCAGGACGATTATTTCATTAATCGTTTATAAAAATGATACACTGTCATAATTATTTCTTCTTCACCATCACTCCTACTCAGTATTTACAACAAAAGCATTGAAATTATGATTTTTTTTTCATTAAATAAATCGAAAATTCGCAGCCTTTTGAATGTCAAATCAATGTTAGATTTACAAAATTATTCTAGTGGACTGTCGGTCCTGGTCGATCAGTATAATTCCTGGCTAATAGTTCTGTGCAGATGCCTAATAACGAATAGGGGTGATCAACAATTCCTGAAAGTAGGTAAATAGGTCTGGGTCTTTACCTCTAGTATTCTCCGAAAATTGACCTGTTGCTGAAAATTATTTTCCGTGCATTATTTTTTTCTATGCTAGGACTGAAGGCGTCATGGCTTGTATGAATAGGAATTCCTTGAATTTAGGTTTAAACCAATGCTAGAATATCGGTATCCTTCCACTAGATACTTTAGTGTTCGTTCACTCTAATGGTGGGAGGTCTTTTGATCTCACCAATTTCTTGAGTTTTCGCTTTGGTCTGGTTTCGTTTTGGTCGTTAAGCTTCCCAATGTGTTGACGGATTTGAAGTAGCTAATGACGTTTTACTTACTTCCGATCCTTTTCAGTCTCTATGATATGCCTCCAATGTACGGTAGGAGGTCAACCAGGCCTGGTTGTTGATCCTCTGTTTTGTTATTCAATTTTTCAGAATCTCTCAAGGAGTTCATATGGGTACCCGTTCTTCTTTATGCCTCTCCTTATATTGGTGAGTTCAATTTCGAAATGTTCTCTGTTGTTACATATGGCCTTGCCCTTTCCACGAGAGTCTCCATGATGCCTTTCTTCGTTGATTTTGATTGGTTGGAATCGAACTCAGGTACAGTCCAGTGTGGGTTTTTTTTCATAGCCCGAGGTTTGAAGGGAGTAATCGATTCTTTCGACTTTGATGCCTATGAACGGAAGGACGCCATTGTATTTTTTCCCATAGTGAATTGATTTGTTTTCCTGATTTTCTTGATATCTTCTACGAAGATTTTGAGGTGCTGGTCTTCAAATTCTCATAATATGAATGTATCATCAACGTATCTAAGCCATATATTCGGTTATGTTTTGAGTCCATCAGAAGTCTATCTGCTTGAACCTAAATGCGATATTTCTCTTGGAAGTAGAAGTTGCGTAGTCAGATTTCTAGCAACTCCATTATTGAGTGTAGGAAAAGGCCATTTGTCTCATGCAATCTGTTATCCTGTTTTCGAGTTTCCCTCTGAAATTTGATCTTCGAGTGCGAGAAAAATATCTTTATTTTAAATTCGAATGTACTACAAAGAGAGATGAAAATCTTGATTGGAGTAGGGAAGTTCTCCATATTCTATCAAAACAGTGTGAAGTCTTTTTCTCGAAACTTGGTCATAAACGGAATCTAAATGAGTTCGTGAAGCTACTTCCTAGAAAAATATTCTTTGTAATGGGCAATATACTCGTTCCGTTTAAAAGTGGAACAAATTATTTTTCTCATTTCCAATTTCTCGAATGAAACTTCGCCTAAGTGTACGTTATCCGTGAGAATTTCAATTATTTAGATGAAGTTGCAAATTTCCTTGAAATGATTAGCAGAGTACATGGACGTTCAATCGTTGCATTACCGACGTTGAGACCAAGTTGAATTTGCGGTATTTCAGTTAGTTTAGCGGTGAAAATTCATTTCTTCCAGCTTCCACTGCGATTATGGAGAAAAATGTTGACCCAGTAATGTAGCATCATGATAATTGAGTTCGCAGAGATGTTGAATAGAACATGATGCGTGCTTATGAAGTTTTAGATTTTGTTTTGAATCTTATCACAATTAAGGTGGATTTCCACACATCCTTCATCCGATTCGGATATTGTATATACAGGGTGTTAATTAAGTACGTTGACAAACTTCGGGAGGTGATTCTTTGAAGGTTTTCAGGACGAAATGTTCATATAAACATATGTCCCAAACGGCTTGGTTTTCGAGATACAGGGTGATAAAAATACATTTTTTTCAAGATTTTTTAGAGTTAACTTCGACATTTTCTACAATAATCAGTTCAAATTGCGCAAGTACAATCCATTCAATAGTACGCACGATACAAAATAATGCATTTCTCAAATAATTCACATGGTCCTCCTTTCTTCAGAGTCAAGCTTTGTTCAACCCTTCAGAATTTTTTTTTCCGCCGCCACTGACATATTATGAGAAAAGAATAATGAATGTTGTTTCATTTAACATCTTTTTGCTCTCTTGATGTTTTTCATTTACTTGTACGGTTCAGGAGTTACAATGAAAATATTAACGCAAACATTTTCCAGTAACGCATAACATAAAGAAATTTGAGAAGCAAATAGTCTCACAAACTTGAAGGGTGATTCTTTGAAAGGTTTCAAGATGAAAAGTTCATATAAACATGTCCCAAGCGGCTTGGTTTTCGAAGTACAGGGTGATCAAAATACATTTTTTAGGAGTTTTTGGAGTTTACTTCGAAATTTTCGACAATAATCGATCCAAATTAGTTAAAATTGGACAAGTACAATCCATTCAATAGTGCGCATGATATAAAATAATTCATTTCTCGAAGTGTCATTGCCACTCTCTAAAGATTAGCGCGTGACGGAATACGTCATTTTGTTCTCATTACACAAATAGCTCTTTTTTGCTCGTGTAGAGAAAATGTAATGCTATGGAGCTCCCATACATTTTTTACCATAACTCAGGTTGAATATGTATTGCACAAAGTTAATTATGGCAATATAATTTTGGACATTTTCAATAGTGAATAACTTTATTATCAAATACTAGAGCAAAGTAACATAAATTCCCTAGGAATAAAATTAAGTTCAGTAAAGGACCATTATTGAAATTGATATGTCAGAGCAGCTGCTGGAAATGGCTACCGCCAACTTCAATGCATGCGTTTATGCGCCTAACCATAGACTGGTGGACACGCTCAAAAATACCAGGAGTGTTTCTTATAATTCCGCATGACTCCTGTATGCGATTCCTCAGGTCTTCTTCACTTTGAACTGGAGTTCGGTACACTAATGATTTAAGGTGCCCCCAGAGGAAAAAATCAAGTGGATTGATATCGGGTGACATTGGTGGCCAAAGTTGTGGCCCACCACGCCCAATCCAGCGATCAGAATAATTCTCATCTAAATATTGGCGTGCAACCAATCTGAAGTGTACTGGAGCAACATCATGCATAAACCAAATTCCAATTCTTTCCCTCAGTGGGATCTCTTCTAGGAGTCCAGGTAAGATGAATTCAAGAAAATGTCGATAATGGTCACCATTGAGTCTATGAGGCAGAAAATGTGGCCCGATAAGGAAATTCCCTACAATTCCAACCCAAACATTCACAGAAAACGTCTCTTGAAAATGGTTTTCAATCACGGCGTGTGGGTTTTCATCAGCCCACATATGATTGTTGTGAAAATTGAAAATGCACATTTTTACCATCAGAATCTTCAGGTTGAAAGTTAAGGTTTTCCCAATATCTGTCAGATCTAGTTTAATATCCAGCGTACCGCAGTGACGGGGAGATAGTAGTTTTCTGTTAGACATAACAAAAAGAAATCACATCTTTACAATAACAAGCTTTTATTTAGCTTCACTTGTAACTAACAAACAATTTAATAAAAGTTGAATTTGACCCACTTCTAATACTCCGATTAATTTGAAATTTGGCAGGTTTCCGTAATTCCAGTGACAATGCATTAAAAAAATGTTTGTTAAAAAACAAAATGGCGGCTCCAATATGGCGGACGAGTTTTGTGATTATGATCCGATTCTGTTCAAAATTGGTATGTGATGGTTTTTGGGTTGGAGATTTTCAGTTTCACATAAAAAATAAACCAAAATGTTAAAAATGAAAATTATAAAAAGAAAACATTTTAAAGTTTTTATACAATACACTGAAAAGGAAAAAATAATTCATTTCATTGTTTGATCTAGGTAATCTTGTACAGAAAGATTTTGATACTCACAGAATAACCTACAAAAAATGAAACAAATAATTTTTTCATTTTCGGTGCATTTGTATAAAAGCTTGTCTTTATATTTTTTATTGTATAATTTTCATTCATCGTAGATTTTTCTAATTCTGAAAAAATATTTCCATCAATTTACAATAATTGAAAATGTTTAATTTTCAAATTTTCTAATGTTATGCCACACTGGAAAATGTTTAAATTAATATTTTCATTATAGCCCCTGAACCGTACAAGTAAATGAAAAAATGCAGGATATCAAAAAGATGTTAAATGAAACAACATTGATTATTCCTTTCTCATAATATGTCAGTGGCGGCGGAAAAAAAATTTATGAAGGGTTGAACAAAGCTTGACTCTGAAAAAAGGAGGACCCTGTGAATTATTTAAGAAATGCATTATTTTGTATCGTGCGCCATATTGAATGGATTGTACTTGCCTAATTTGAACTGATTATTGTCGAAAATGTCGAAGTTAACTCTAAAAAATCTTGAAAAAAATGTATTTTTATCGCCCTGTATCTCGAAAACCAAGCCGTTTGGGACATATGTTTATGTGAACTTTTCGTCCTGAAAACCTTCAAAGAACCACCTCCCGAAGTTTGTCAACGTACTTAATTAACACCCTGTATATTTTGTCCGATGGACGAAAATGTAATTCTCCATCTGTCAGAAATCACAAAACGTGGACGTGTGCTTTAAGTTATGGAAATGGTAATATTTGTGAAATTATAAACTTTGATGTCAAATGTTAACTACTAATTAGTGGTTGTACATGTTCCATCTGTATCCCCAACACAATTAGTTGTCAACGTATGTCACACATGACTTCCATCGTCTCATAATTTGTATAAATCATAACGTTTCTACTGCTTCTATCCGAAGTCGTCTTCTGGTGAATACTGACAAGTTTCAAAGACTTACGCGTTTATGTACCCGGTAATCTTAATCAGTTGCTTTGTGTTTATGGCTGGTAATCTCAATTATTTATTATTGGGTTGGATTAATTTACTTGTCACTACCAATTTACTGCCCATTGTAATTAGGGCGATCTTCACCCTTGCTGTTCACGCCAAAACCCTCAATAAGCGGTTTCCAAATGTTCTCGATTTCTACGCTGGGTTGACTGAATGCTCTGTTAGCTTGGATATAAACAACTTCTTTGAATTTCCTTCTGAACCAGTGTTCTTCTTTAAGTAGTACTCCCGCATTCTTCCATTGAATTTGGTGATGTTCTTTCTATGCATGCTCTGCGATACCGGATTTTGACGTGTCACCTCGCTGCGTAAAGCGTTTGTTTTCCTCTAGTCTCACCGCCAGTGGTCTCTTGATCTCACCGATGTATGAAGAACCGCATTTGCATGAGACCTCGTAAATACAATTCTTTGTGGAGGTGGTGAAATTTTCCGGTTTGGTTTTTTGTGAGAAAACCCCTTAACGTATTTAAGATCCTTCAAATCCGTGATTTATACAAATTATAAGACCATGGAAGTCCGAAATGAATGTACTCAAGTAACATCATCGTCTACAACCTTCAAACAAATCATACATGAAGTTTCAATAAAAAGGAAAATAATGGTTTCACAGGATAGTAATTTCAAACCGTAAGCATTACGGAAAACATGAAGTATTTTATTATCATGAATTAATTTGTAAGGTTCGCTCAACAACTGATCAAATTTCTTGTCTTACGTTGAGGTTAGTTGAGGCATTTAGGATTCGTGAAAATAATTGTTGATGGTTCAGTAAAAGTATTCCCTAAAGCAGAGATGATGATGATATTGAGGAATACTATACTACACTGTACGAAATTTATAATTCCGAAATTCATTTCGGCCTCGTATAACAAAAAGTGGTTGAAAGGTTATCTAAAATAAAACATACATCCCTCGCTCAGACCCGTCGATTTTATTTCAAGGCAGAAACCTTTCACCAAATACATCATCATGGTGTTGTTAACCCCTTCATCCTCAGCACTCCCTACTTCAGAATTTTCAATGGGACTGCTGTACTTGTAATACATCATTTAGAAGGGAATTCAATCCCAACTACATCGGTGGACTGAAATTGAGAATCGATCAAGTGTTGTTGAAGTTTTAATAAGTTTTTTCATCACATAAAATGGTATCATCGAATGAAAGGTTCAAAATGTGAACCATTCAGTTCCAAACAGAAGTATAAGTAATTTTCGAAATGTCTTCGCACATTGTTCAACGTTTTTGGAGTCACTGCACGACACTCCACAACAATTATCCTGCGTAGATCATCAAGCAAAGTTGGCTGTGTAATATAAACTTCAAATGACCCCATGAAAAGAAGTCTAATGGTGATAAATCAGGAGATCTAGCCGGCTATTCTATTGGTCCTCACCTTCCAATCCATCTCCCTGTGAAATTGTCACTTAAAAATTGACGTACAGGTGCGACAAAATGTGGAGGAGCTCCATCATGTTGAAATAAGAGCTGACCTTCAAGTAGCCTGTCATAGTTTTCAAGTAACTGAGTGATTCTGGGGTTCACAGTTGTATCGAGAAGTTCAAGATACGTTAGTCCGTTGAGGTTACCATCAATTAAATATTGACCGACAATATGGTCTCCCAGAATATCAGGCCAAACATTCAATTTCTGGGGAGTTTGAGAATAAGCTTCCATGTACCAATGGGGATTTACGTCACACCAGTATCTGCAGTTGTGCCTGTTCACATGTCCAAATAAATAAAAAGGAAATTCATCAGAAAAGCACACGTTGTAGGGATTATTATTATCACCAATAAATAACTGACTCATGATTTCACAAAACTCTGTATGGCTGTCAGGATCATCTTCATTAAATTCGTGTACATTCTGCATTTTATAAGGATGGAATTTAGCTTCTTTCAGAATTCAATTCACGCTGCTTTTAGAAACTCCAGAAATAGTCTCAAGTTGTCTTAAAGATTGAATGTTGTCCATCACTGCATGTCCTACAACTGCAACAGCGACCCCTACATTTCTCATAGGCTTATCTCGTTCATGTTTTATATTCAGCACTGATCTCGACTCCATGAACTTATTCATCAATTGAAGCACGTGCTGATATGATGTGGTTTTTCATTGAGCCGTAGCTTTAGCACATCGTCCATTTTCAAAATACGCAGCTTCAATGGATATTCTTTCTTGTATAGTATAAACCATTTTCGAAAGGTCTCAAATTGTTGAATGAAGTGATTCGAATACATCAAATACCAAGGCGTAAACAAAGATGTTCGTTTACAAAAACACATAGTGACAATTTTTTTTCCATAAAAAAGTCCTGTCTCACCTTCTAAACGATTATTTCTGACAGCATATTATTTTTCAATACAGTGGCGTACCCACAGTGAACCTTTCTTACGATGATAACAGTTTAGGTGATAATAATAAAAATATCTTGATGAAACTTAGTTTTCATTAAAACTTTAACAACACTTGATTGATCCTCGATTTTAGTATAGCGATGTATTTGTGATTGAATTCCCTTCAAAATGATGTATCACATGTATAGTAGTCCCTTTGAAAATTCTGAAGTAGGGGTGCTGGGGCTGAGGGGGTTGACAACACAATGATGATGTATTTGGTAAGTACTCAAAATCATCTCACAGTTGGGTTTGCTACAACGGAAGTTTCGATTCGATTTCCTACGAAGATACTGGTAGGTAATTAAAAATAATTTCATGATGAATGTTTGACATTTTCTCCCTCCTCAGTACCTATTTAGTAACTTGATATATCATCCGATGACAATTTTGCAACCACAAACTCACTTAGACAAAATACAAAGTATTGCTTGTTTGTTTTTAAAACCTATCTTCGCCAGATGCCCAACGATGTTCATCCTACCAACATGTACTGTGAATGAGGATTGAGCCGAATGCCGGTAGGTGCGCATGGCAATAGCGTTATGGAAAATTACATTCAAACAAAAGAAAATTCACACAGTGCCTGGAAAATTCACAGTGCCTGGAAAATTCTGAAAATTGGAATGAGGCGCAGCCGACTTCAACAAACTCGCGAATACAAAAAAGCACTTTACGAAAATGTTTCATGCAAAGCTTTTTCTTCGACAGTTATTATATTGCCAAATTGTAGCAATTACATCATTAATTTGAATGTTTAATGATATGAATTGTCGCCGTATTATCAAATACAGATTTCCCAAGTAACAATTTCAGTTTTGTGATAGCCCTCAGAAGGTTCTGAAGACCGTAACAATCACAGCATCGATGATGAGTATTTGGTGTCTAAGTCTTGTGAATTACTATTTATTTTTTCCAGTTATCATTACCCAATGTGATTTATTTATTACCGGTTACGGGGAGCTACTAGCATTTAAGTAGAAATAGTTTTATGCTTTGATTTTATAGCGGTTCTCGAGAGTACATCTCAAAACCTTAATAAAACCTCATCGTTAGTTTTATTACAGAACCATTGCATGGACTTGAGGAGTGCTATAAAACCATCACAAAACTAAGTTTCTATGTGGATTATTTAAATACCAAAAAGATTTATCGTGTATGTGTATGAGCCATTGTAAAACCACCATAGAAACAAATATACTTAAATGCTGAATGGTTTTATCTTATAGCCTTCAAGAGTGTTTTTAAACTGATTCGTAAATCTGTTTGCTCTGGTAGCGTATTAGGAATAATATATGACCTGCATAAATCAAATTGGGCATTACCTAACCTTCATAAAACTTTCATAAAACTAGGATAAATCCAAATAACATTTAAATTGTTACTTGGGTTCCGAGTTACATTTGACGCAAAATACTGTATCTTTCAAAAATGCATAAATGTATGAACAGTGTATAAAAAAGTACTTTACGCACAGTTGATTATTTTACGCACAAGTGATTTTTTACGCACTTGTGCGAAAAAGTATTAGTTTACACACTGTCAACGGTGCGTAAAAGCTTAGTTTACGCACTGTCGTAGAAAAATGTTTTTTTTCACTGTGAAAAAAAGGAAACATTTACGCATTAAGAGAGATGTAGAAATGTCAAGTTTTTGACAGTTGTACAAGAATGTATGTATCACACGCCACGAATGGGGGAATCAGTCGGATGAGATCGACGGTAACTTCAGATTGGAATATCATCTCTATTGAATCAAAATTCCAATTTCACTCGTTTTCCACTGAATTAGTTCTTCGCGACTATCGACTCAATACCATCGAAACAGACGTAAACTCTACGGTAAGGTATACAAAGTAAACATATCCAGTTACCACTATTTTCACATCACTGAACACACAATGCTCCATTTCCACCTAGAACTTCTGAGATGTTTGGAAAGGGTTAGTTCCTGTCAGTTGATGAACGGGGTGAGTGAAAGGTACTAGAATGAGCACTGAAAGGATGACTATCGCTTTGAATAACACGATTCTCTGCGGTATAATGCGTATGAGGAACTGGATGAATTTTGATATTTCAGTGACATTGTAGTAGGGGAAGTATCGCTCGATGAAGCATGGTATTGAGGCGTGGTAGGTTGTAGATTAAAATTTATAAAAGGCAAATTTCACAAATATGGAATTAAATTATATGTATTAGCAGAACCGGATGGCCTTAACTCTAAATATGAAATTATAAACAAGACTTCTCAACTCGGCAGGTGGAAAAGGTTCCAAGATAAACATAACTTGGGAACTCACTTTACATGAATAATTTCAATGTGCCGGAACTTTAGCATCAAAAAGAAAAGGTATCCCCAAAAATGTGAAAGAAGCTAAATAAGCACTAGGACAAACTGTAGGACTGTACAAAGATGGTATTATGGTAGGAAAGTGGAGAAATAAAAGAGAATTTTTACACTTACTTGTCTACTGAATTTCCATATGATATGATAGAAACCAAAAATAAAAGAAAAGAAAATAAAATGAAGCCCTTACCAATCGTCAAATATAATCAGCACATGAGTGCTGTTGATCGTACATTTGTACAAGAGTTATACTCCTTACAATAGTAAAAAAAATAATCTCTACGAACATCGGCTAGAAATTATCAAAAATCTCTTACAAAATTCAGCAACAGTATCAGCTACTTCAACAAAGACAAAACCACACAAAAAAAAATTGTAGATACTGATATTAGAGGACGAACAAAGAGAAAAAGATGCAAAGTATGTTCACATAATATATATTTTTGCATTAAAAAATACATTGCATTGGAATTGTTACATTTCATTTTCAGTATAGCTATCCAAGATAGCAATTACACCATAGCCGCAAATCTACTGATTTTTATCACTCTATAAATCTATTTTTATCGATCTGATGTAGATGTATAGTGTATTTACTCTCATAATAAATTGAAAAATGGCTTTTGAAAATTATTATACATGAATCAATGGTACAGTTAATCTGACAGCGCGCTGCACAAAAGAAGCGCAGGTAACAGGTTTAATCACACCTGAGCACCAGCTAACATGTTTTTTTTTATAATTTTTAAAGTGACCACTATTCAGTATTTCATTTTCAGCCTCGGTGAAATAGTCCGATTTTCAAACATTTTCTTACATATTCATACGCGCAGCTAACAGGTTTAATCACACCTGAGCACCAGCTAACATGTTTTTTTATACTTTTCAAAGTGATTACTTTCAGTATATCATTTTCAGCCTCGGTGAAATGGTCAGATTTTCTAACTTTTCTTACATATCCATACGCGCAGCTAACAGGTTTGATCACACCTGAGCACCAGCTAACATGTTTTTTTTATGATTTTCAAAATAATTACTATTCAGTTTATCATTTTCAGCCTAGGTAAAATGGTACGATTTTCCAACTTTTTCTTACATATTCATACGCGCAGCTAACAAGTTTAGTAACACCTGAGCACTAGCTAACATGTTTTTTTTTATATAATTTTTAAATTGATTACTATTCAGTATATCACTTTCAGCCTCAGTAAAATGGTACGATTTTCAAACTCTATCTTCCATATCCATACGCGCAGCTAACAGGTTAAGTCACAGAAATTATACAGCTAACATGTTTTTTCACGATTCTAATTCAATCATTTAGCTATTTGCAAATCATTAGCTTCAGTATAATACTCCGAAAATCGTTATTTTCTTGCGAGATCCGCAGCCTCTCACAATCTTAAGTCACGAATCTGGACCAGCTACCATGGAAATTTTCTCTCAAAAACTTAAGGAAAGCTATCACTAGAAATTTCAGCTTCGGTAAAATGGTTCGGTTAAATTTAACGCTACCTCCCCTACTATTAGATGGCTACCGTATTGCCAATATGAAATCTGAATTATTCAATAAACATTCAGCTGAATATACTTTTTTTGTTTTGTTGTTAAAATTGTTATTTCCGTCAACCGATTGCACCCCTACGCGCAACCCTCAGAATTCTCCGAGAGACTTGTGTGAGCTAGGGATGATGCAGCCCTTACCTTTTAACGTGTGATGCCATCAGCAAATACTTCACTATTTATTAGCTTCCATAAAAAATCAATGAAATTGAAAAAAAAAATTCATGTATTTTGATTTTGTGTTGTAGATATTGTTGAAAAAAAAATGTTATTTGCGTCAACCGATTGCACTCCTACGCGCAAACCTCGGTAGTCTTCGAGAGACTTGTGTGAGCTAGGGAAGAGCAGCCCTTACATTTTAACGTGTGATGCCATGCACAAGACCGATGACTATGCGGGGATTTGAACCCTCGACCCATCACTCTAAAGGCGAACGCTCTACCAGCACGGCACGGAATTAGATTTTGTTAAGTTGTTTTGAAAACTTAAAACATTAGCCTGGAATAAATTCAACTGTTATTACAAGCTGATTAGGTTATTGTGATTGGTTGAGGAGATAGGGATGAATGAAGTAGAATATAAAGAGTCATCATCATTGCGGAATAAGAGTTTGGGTAAAGTCTTGCTTTCTAAATAAACGAACGAAAGTAAAATTGATCTAGCTTCTGAAATCTTTTTCGTCCTCTTCAAAAACGTTTTTTTCTTTCCGTCTTTATTGTTATAAAAATTATTTCATGGATACTCACATCAATTTTAAAAGCATTCACGATTTCGATTTATTCTTTCATAGATCACTATCTAAGACATCAACCTTTTTCAAGATCTGTCTTACAATGATACCTCAACTTTATTTACAAACAAATCTTACTTTGAATATTCCATTCGAAATTTTGTGTCCCTTTCCATGATTTTCTTATTCTATTTTTCAAATTTTCAATATCCAAATTTCTTCTTCTTTATTTTATTTCATAACTTGAGAAAACTTCAATACAGTATGTTGTTGTAAATAAATTTGGAATGAATACTAATTTTTGTACAGAATTTGGAATTCAGAATATTACGAGTAATTTGTTAGTATCAAAATCGTGTTCTGTAATTATGACTGAATTGATTGAAACAATTGCTCGGAATTAACTATGCAACCGGAAAAGTGAAGTTTCTATCTTGTGGAAGTTTGAAACTCGCTATGCTCGTAAATCAAGATATTTCCACTGAAAAGAAAATCATCACTTTTCTTGACTTGTAGACCAATCTGCTATCACTTCTTTGTACGGTTCTTTCATTTGGTGTCATTGTTTTCAGTTACAACTTCACTTGCTTCAATAAAATTTTGTTATTTTTTCTTTATTACTATGTTTGTATGCGTGTAATGGAATTTTTCAAAGTAATTTTGACTCACTTCTAGTTGTCAATTTGAAAGGACCCCGCACAAATCAAATGAATGAATCGGCTGAAATTTGGATATGTTGTAGTTTATACCCTTCTGATCAAAAGTCTCCATGGGCCCGAGACCTAAAAATGAACAGTCTTTTGGGTATCGAAGGTCAAAAGTTGCGACTGGTGTAGATCTCTCACGCGATCGAAAAAGAATTTGCATCTCTTACTTTGGATGGTCTATTCAACCGCTCTCGTCTGCGCATGGCGATTTCACATTTGTCGGCATTTTCTTCTAAAAACCATATTATTCAAAATAATGCGAGTATAAGAATCTTCAAAACATTACCTTTTGTAGAAACTTGACATTCATTGACAATTCAAAAATTGTTATTATTCTCCAATATGGCGTGTGAGATTAATGATTATACACTGATAAAAATACCGGATTAGAGACAAAAGAATCATGCTTTTGGATTATTTTCTCTTCTAACAAAGAAATTGTCTTCGTCCCAAATATTTAGCTCTTGAATGAAAATCATTGTTGCTTTTGTAATAAATGTTCTATTGTTTTGGCTTTAAATGCTTTTGAGAGAACATTATTAACTTTGTCTCCAGTCCTGCTTGGTTGACTCTTGTCTCAAAACCATAACCACTTGATACAAGGTCCAAATGTGTTTGGTTGACATAATCTACCTCAGCTATCTTCGCCATGCATGAGCTCGGGTCTACCGGTCTACCCGAAGTTTGCCGATACCCATTTGAATTTGAGCAAATCGCGCAGGTGCAGGCGCAGGTGCAGGTGTCAGCGTATCAGTTCACTGGTCACTAGTTAGCGCCATTATGCCATTGTATTTTCTTATGTCGAATGTCGATGAGTTGATGTTGATAAATGGTGTTTGCCGGCAAGATTTGTGTTGTGAATAGGTATGATGAGTGAAACCGGTTTAAAAAAAAGTAGTATAGGTGATACTATTCAAAACTGTTTTCGTCCCATGTGTGTACGTCGGACCGTTTAAAAGTTAACAGGGAGGGACTATTTACGTCCACACTGTATAATATTACAATGTTAAGCTATAATATGAAAATTCGTCAATGTTGGTAGAAATTTATTTGTTTTACTTCCTTTACGAGTTTTATGATTTTGTTGGTACCGCCTAGAGTTAGTTTTGTTTTGTTCCTTATTCACCAGCAATACCAATTTTTCCCTGATTTGTGTTCAGTAACCAAAGTAACGTGTTATGTGTTATTATTTAAATAAATACGTTTTTATTAATATTTGTTTTTCTACATATCCCTTTAAGTTTTTATGAATATTTATATTTCAATTTTAAATTTGATTTTAACCAATGCAAGTTTGTTGCTTTAAAACTTTCTAAGTTTTCACATGAACTATTATTATCTTTTAAAAAGATCCTCAGGAAATTTGGCCTAGACCATACACATTTTGTCACAACACCGTTTTGGATCTTTTTAAAAAAGAGTAAATTTTTCACTTGAGGACGCAAGGTTTCAAAACAAGAATTCATCATAAACATAAGATTTTAAATGAAGCATTTGTTGGTTTTGTATCGAAAGCCTTTTATTTCAAGACAATGACTATTATTTTAAAGCACGTAATTTTCAAACAATCTCCTAATGAATTTGATCGAAAACTTAGGCTCTTTTGCTTTAAGTTCACATGACTTTGAGCTAGAAAAAATATAGCATTTCCGTCAAAGCTTTTCACAATTTGGAAAAATAATATTTTGAGACAAAATCATTTTATGACACTAAGGTAAACACGATTAAATTTCCACAGATTTATTGTCTTCGCGACATGTTTCGATACACTGTATCTTTTTCAAGCGAATGTAATACATTAAATTATTCTACCTTGAACATTACTTAAATACCCTTCTTAACAATTGAGGTAATTAGGAGCTACCTGTGATAAAAATAAAATTGACAATACAATGTAGGTAGATACCTGGAAATCTCAAGACATATCTACTACTTAATTAGTTGAAAAGGTTCAACAAAGGGGAACTATTAAGGTCCAATTGATCATTTAGTAAACAATTCGAATTTTTCAATTTATTAATTTCCAAGAATTCTAAATAATTAAGTCTAATACCTTTATTTTCAACATGAAGGATTTCAAAGTTTTCATCGAAGTCATGGTCTTCTTCCAAAATATGATTGGCATATGTTGAATGTGTTTTATTATTTACATAATTCATACGGTGCTCACGTACACGGCTTTTGAATGGTCTACCAGTCTGGCCTACATATACTTTGGAACAAGAACCACAATTCAATTTATAAACTCCTGATTTTTTAGATTTTTGTGTTTTATCTTTATTATTTTTAATAAACCTTCCCAACGTGTTATCTGTTCTGAATGCTACTCTTAAATTTTGTTTTTTCAAAAATGACGCTATTTTTTCTGAAACGGGCCCTGAATAAGTTAATGTTCTGTAATTATTGTCAAGGTTCCTCATAGTGGGGTACACTTCTTGGATAGCCTTTCATGTCGCGAAGACAATAAATCTGTGGAAATTTAATCGTATTTACCTTAGTGTCATATACTATGAATTTCCATCAAGTAAAGGCCACGTCAATCCAAAATCATTTTATATTATGACAAAACTAAGGTTTCTTGCCTGACATTTATATAACCTTGTGCTAAAGAAAATTATGCGTTTGCCTCAAAGAAATTCAAATTTTGGTTCAAAATATCCATGCATTTCGCCCATATCAAATGCTGGGCGTCCTTGAGGCAAGTTCAATTTTTTTCAAATCAAGGAATCCTTTGTATCTGTGTAGTCCGATTCGATTCTGAAATGGTATATAGTGGTTTTTGGGAACACACACTATGTATTTTCAGTAGAATTTTTCGAATTTATTATGGCGGTTCCAAGATGGCGAAGAGTTTTGTGTTCATGGTCCCATTCGGTTCAAAATTATTATGTAGGGATTAACGAGTTCACAGATTTCGATTTTTTTGTCAAAATCCATAAATTCAATGTGGCGCCCCCAAGATGGTTGACGATTTTTCTGATTAGAGTCAGATTCTATTTAAAATTGCTATGTGGGGATTTTCGGGGTAGGAGATAACGCTTTTCTAGTCAGAATTGATAGTATCAAGATGACGGACGAGTTTTGAGCTTAGATAGTCCAAATATATGGAAAATTGGTATGTGATGGTTTTTGGGGTAGGATAACACGCTTACAACGCCCAACATTAAAAAATCCAAGATAAAATTACGTGACAAATATTTCTAAAGGCAAGCTTTTATACAAATGCACTAAAAAGGGAAAAATTAATTATACATTTGCAATGCTTTTGTATTCTGTAATCCTACATACAGAGGTCAATCTGTGTGTCACACATACAAAACCTTTTCAATTCTCAGTTCATTTGAATACAAGCTTGTATTTAAAAACATTTTTGCAACTAATTTTATCTACGGGAAATTTACACTGGTTTCTCCCTCAGTACTTGCAGATGAATTAATTCCTATTCGATGTTTTTCTGAAGGGATTTTTGGTGGATCTGCTATTTCCTAAAGAGCAACCCTTGATCCAGATTTCCACAATAATTATTTTATCCCAAGTAATGGTGGATTTATGCAGCAGTCATAAGTCATAAGTTTCAAGTCGTAAGGAAGAATATTTATTTATTTTTTATTTATTTATTTATTTATACATTGTTCTACAGGTTACACCCAACTACAGAACAGGGATACAGGTAAAATTAAAATATAATACAATTTCAATAAAATGACAATATCAAAATTACAATAAATAACGAGAAAACAATACATACGGAATCAACAGAGTTAAAATAAATCACAGACATATCATAATAAAACGTGATATAAAAAAGCAAGGAAACAACTTGCTGAATTGGATTTTTCGACAACTTCGACACTTAGTTAAAAGTATCAATAGCTACATACAGATTTATCGGAAGTAAAAAGATTTAATCGCAGAGACAGAACAATTAAAGATGTCAAGCTCACAGCTAGCCGAATTGCATTTGACACACATGTTATGCAACGGTGAGTATTTCAAGATATTTGTACGAGGCGTTGGCAGATAAAACGGATTGTCTACTCTCGACGTTGGTCTAGGGACGTTGAAATTGAGTTTTTGCAAAATATGTGGGTCAAAGATCAGATTATTGGCTAGTTTGAATAGAAAAATTGAGGAGTGACAATCACGACGGAGACTCAAGCTCTTCATAGTATGCCCAGCTAATAATACATCGTGAGGTGGATATATGTTGTCCGATCTATAGGAAAGAAGTTTCAGGAAACGCCGTTGTACTGATTCAATTTTCTCTATATACAGCTGATGAGATGGATTCCAGATTATTGATGCGTATTCTAATTTAGATCTGACGAATGCATAGTATAATGTTTTCGATGTAGATGGGTCGGAGAAATCTTTCGAGATTCGAGCTATGAATCCATACATCCTATTTGCGGCAGTCACAGTAGACTCAATGTGAGGCGCAAAAGAGAGTTTGGTGTCAAAGGTAACACCAAGATCGGTGAATGTGGCAGGCCTTCCAAGTGGAATATCGTCTATTGCATAATGATATAAAAATGGCTGATTTCTGAGTGTGAAGGTCATAACATTACATTTACTAGCATTTAACGGAAGATTGTTATGTAAACACCATTGCTCAATGCGTTTCAGATTATGGGAGAGTTGAAGACAGTCCTCAGTGCAGTTAATCTCACAATATAATTTCAAGTCGTCCGCATTTATCAAACAGTTGACGTCAATCGCTTGAACTATGTCATTAATGAAAGCATTGAAGAGCAGTGGGCCGAGATTGCTACCTTGAGGGACACCTGAGGTAGCCGCATATTCTACAGATTTGAAGCCATTGAAAGTGACATACTGACGCCTATTAGTGAAGTATGACACAAAGAGTTGAATGAGGGTCTGAGAAAAGCCATACCTGTACAATTTCGACAGCAGTATTCCATGATCAAGTCTGTCGAAGGCTTTCGAAAAATCTGTGTATATAACGTCAGTTTGAGATCTTTGATCAATGGTCTCAGCAATATATTGAGTTATATTGAAGAGGTTCGTGGTTGTTGAGCGAACTTTCATGAAACCGTGTTGAAGTGGGGTGATTTGGTTGCTAAGATGAGGGTATAACCTGTTATAGAGAAGAATTTCAAATACTTTGGCAAAATTGCATATTATTGATATGGGTCTGAAATTTTCCACATGAGACTTGTCCCCTTTTTTATAGATTGGCCGAACTTTAGATAATTTCCATAAATCTGGGATGGCACTAGTTTTGATACAGCTATTTATCAGTGAGGTCAATGGACGAGCTAGAGCATATGCACAATCTCTAACAATAACTGCAGGAATGCTATCTGGACCCGATGTCATTTTAGGTTTTATCTTCTTTAAGGATGCCAACACTTCATCTTCTTCGAAGTACTGAATGTTCAAAACTAGCGAGTGCGCATTGTCATCATTCAGTTAAGTTTTTGAGCTGGTGATAAATGATTTGGAGAATAAATCGGCAAAGCTGTTGAGAATATCCAGAGGATTGTCTAATGACTGTCCTTCATAAGACATTTTGTCCGAAATGCTAGTGGATCCTTTTTTGCTGTTTATATATGCCCAGAATTTATTTGGATTTTCTTTGATGTCTTTTTCGGCAGGTTTAACATATTTTTTGTAAGCGTTGTCCACGTCAATGATTGGTTGAACCGTTTATTCCAACCAATCATTGACGAATATTCTTATGACTCAAAACTGCTGCATAAATCCATCATAAAACTTCGACTTTCAAGTTCCAAAATCCAATTCAGAAATATCAGTCTTCAACAATCACCAAGTAACGCGCAATTCTGAGTAATATCATCATATCCTGCTGCTGTTGTTCAATCTTATATTGAAATATAGCTGTCTTCCTTACTTTTCAATAATTCATTCCCGCATCTGTTGTTTTATTGCAGTTCCCCAATCCTTTGTGTACGCTTTCGTTCGTTGGCATCACAAAATAAACATTTTATTATTGCTGAGGGTTCTTTTATTTACTCGCGAATAGACAAATGAAAAATTGAACAAGGAGTCTGGTCCGGGTCAAGAGAATTTAGCTCTGTCATGTAGCGATGTATATACGATTTTATTTGTCTGTGACTATCAAGGTCCTGAGATTTGGAAGGGTCCATAGTAGCTACGGAAATAATTTGCTGATAATGAAGATTGAAAATAACAAATAATATTTATAATATCTATTCTTTGCATCAGAATGTTTCCGGAGGTTTTTATTGTTCAGAATTTGTTCAAATTATTTCCTCTTACTTACGTTTTCTTGAAAACATTTCTGCGCACAAAAAATAACGAGAACCTTACCTTTTATATTCACGTCACGTTTTCAGCAATAGACAATTGTACAAACATTTATTTGATGAGTACCCTGAAATTCCAAAAGAGTGGTGTGCGGAAAAAATATACCTACAGAGTGGGCCATTGAGAATGAAACGGAATAGATTCAATCCCTCGGAACTGAGACCAACACCCCTAAATTTTTGAATGTCAAGATATGGAGAGTATACCTCAGTGGGAAGGTATTTTCCTTCTTCATATCAACCAAAAAAGAAATTAATTCCATCGATTCGTTTTCGAGATATAGGAACTTGAGTTGGGAAAACACTTTTTATTCACTCAATTAATAAAAATAAGATCGAACAATGCAACTGTTCGAAGATAATTATCATTGTCAAGGAATCAAATGATCTAACTGTTTACCAACAGATAACATGCAATTCCATTTCAAATTTTTATTTCATCCTCATTTACTTGATCGAAAAAAATTTAAGTTTCTTGAGAATCGATTAAAAGACGTTTTCTCGAATTCGACCTAAATGCGAGTACAACAAAAACATATGTACGAGTGTTACGGGTTTATTTCCACTTTACCTTTCAGCATTTTTAGATTGTAAATCAGATCATTAACTAGAGAAAAACAATATTTATTGAATAGTCTTGTACAAGATACTCGAGCTATCTCAACGACGTAGTGCCCCTCTGGTACTATCAGCGGTTTCCTAAAATAATAATAATATGTTACTATTATGCTATAACAAGCAACTTTCTTAACCTACCTTTCAGCCAGCTACGAGGACCCCTGGATCACTCGTGGATGAACAGGTTCTGCTCACCTATGAAAAGATGTCATTTCATAACCCACATAGTTTGTTTTTATCATATTTGTTTATATCAACAATTATCTCTAACCTCTTGATTTGTCACGACTCATGTTTTCCTCTTCCAATTCCATGATTTTCAGAACAGACCTCTTCTTCTGGTCAATTTCAATTTGTGGCCTCTCCTATTCCATGAGAAACGCCATGTCTTCTTCTTCTTTAGTGGAGAATATTCCAACTTCCCACCAGTACTCATTTTCTGGGACTCGATGATCCGTGGTTTAGTCTTGCCAACTTATCCATCCAGGCAATAAATGACCGAAAACCAACTAAAATAAAAAACCCAAGAACTGACGCGGTTAGATTCAGAAAAAACTTTCTATCTTTTTTCCATGTGCTTGGAACTGAAACGTATGCATCAGCGGATTCTTCTGTTGAAATTCTCAAGAATACTTATAGAAAAGCTAAAGTCTGTAAGTGTTACAGCTATTCACAAATAGTGGATTCAGTTTTCTTTGATTTTCTGAATTTCAACCTCTTCGGCTAACCGCAGCAAAATCACTCGAAGGCCACACATCATCCCAGGTATGTTTAAAAAATCTGAAAAACATTCAGAAAGTTCATTAGCAGTCTAATACTAACATTTCATATCTACTTCACATGTCTGAAATCGATACTTCTCCACAGGCCTTCTCTTATCAGATTTATCTTGTTCGTAAACCGCCCAGTGGCACCATCCATTTCAAGACACTGTGCGAAACACTTTGAGGAATTCCCTTTGGTGGAATCCTTCCTCACTAGCCAACCCCTACTGTGGGACCGTACCGTCTACCGTTGAAAGACGAAGCTGACCAGTTCATACCACGAGCGACTCCTCGAAGCTCTGCTCTCAGTGGCCCTGGCCCAACACCGGCACACTACCATCAAGGATCCATTAGATGAATTTTATATTTATTAGTAAATTTTGATTATTTCATATACCATTACATCCTATCTCTTTTGACTTAGACGCATGTCCTGAAAAGCTTTGCATGAGTATTGCTACATGCTTGTAAATAATATGGTATGAGTAAGAACAGGGGTGAAACGACGAAGTTGTTCCTCTTAAACAAAACATTAAAACCTGAATAAGGGTACGAGATTCGTACTACTTGATATTATATTTAGGGTCAAATACTTACTTATATATTTTCGCTGTAAAACTTCAGCATACGTATGGTGGAGGGTATTCTTCAACAACTGTTTATCGCTTACTATTTTAAAAGTATTCACCTTGGTGCTTGGGTGCATGGTGCATCTGTTTAGGGATTTTATTATTTTATTGAGGTTAAGATAGTATTTTTAATTTAATTCATTCACAATCATTTGTTGCCGTATTCGTGCCACACATCATTCTGGCCAACGTTGATAAATAAAATAAATAAAAATATTACATCATACTCAGTACAACCACCATTATTTTACCCACCCCTCTCCACTAGAGCTTTGGAATTGAAAATTAACACATCCAGGTTAGTCAGTGACGAGGTTGGCCCATTTCCCTTTCATTGGAAATTGGCGATCCTCAGACTAACACGAGATAATTTTTCTCGCCAAATCGCAATTGTGGACGTCTATCAGTGTCGAACTGATCCTTGATTGAATTACTTGACCAATGCTGCTGAATATATCTTTCCTCAATAGTGGAAGGAGTTGAATTTATAATTTTTTTTTTTTAAGAATGATGAGTTCGTTAACCGTGCAGCTAATTTGTTCAATGAAACGCATCCAGATGAACTTGTTGCTTGAAAACACGTTCTAGAATTAGTGCAAAAATTTCGTCAAACTGGATCAGTAGCCAACAAGAAACGAGACGAGACGAGAATTTCCGTTGAGAAATGAACGTGTTGAAGTTGCACTTTTATGACAAGCTCTTGCAGACCCAACATTGAGCACAAAGAAATTGGCTAGTGTTCCCTATAGCAGTAGAACCAGTATCCGCCGAATACTTAAACATCACAAATTTCACCCCTACAAAATACATTTGGTACACCAATTGAATGAAGATGAAGAAGAATTTTGTGGAATTATGGCTACGAGAATAGACGCCGATGAGAATTTCTTTTTCAAACTGCTTTTCTGATGAGTCTACATTCTTTTTGAATGCGACTGTGGATCGTCATAATTGTCGGTATTGGCAGATTCATTCCACATGTTTTCCACGAAGTCCATACTCAAACTTCCCAAAAACTCAATGTCTGGACTAGTATTTTTAGGGACCGTTTGATTGGACCAGTATTTCGCGACGGTAACCTGACATGAGGAACTTATTTCGATGATAAAGAAGTTTTTTTTGATTCTTGCAACATTTCCAATTATTAAAAAAATGGATTATTTCAATATTGACAAAAAACAAAGAATGTACTGGAATACATTAATATAACAAAATTTATTATCGCTGTTAATCAATGAATGAATTATTCCATTTTGAAATACAACAGAACATATTAAAGGGTTCGCACATTTTAAATAATTCATCATGAAAGAGTAAATGACACCTAGGCATACAGATGCCTGTTATGTGCTTTCTTACTTTGAAAACATTTGACACAAAGACAGATACGCATTCGTATAGTTAAAAATATGTGTCTATGAGAAAAAAGCGGAAAGCGCTTTGCTCTATAAAGGTAAAAGTGCTTTACAAATCTACTGGACGGTCCAAATTTCAGACCACTGAACCACTTTAAAAAAATCCAGTGGAAAACAAAGCGCTCCATTTATTTGTAGCGGCTGGAAGACCTGTCAGCCGTCTATCACGTGAATCGTAAAAGCGGCTACATCCGCTGTATGCTGTTGGACGCACCCAATTGACTGCCTAACCTCTACCTAGTTATGCTCAATACTTCCAGTTGATATTGTTGTAACGTTGTTTTCAATGTTCCAGAAGAATAATATTGCAGAGAATTCTTAATAATTAGATAAGAAATCATGGAAAAACAACAAAAATATAAATTATGCACACTGCGAAGAACTTTGTAAAGATAAAAGAAGTCACCCATAATTGAATATTTATCTTACCTATTTGAATAAACAATGCAATGTGGAAGAAAACAAAAATGAGAAATCAATCAGCGTAATGAGAAGAAGGCGTCTGGAAATTTCAACCAAGTTTTCACGAAAAGATGAGTTGAATAAATTGGTTTCAAATATTAAATTCATGTATCTAGTAAATACATAACGTTATGAAATATAATCTCCTTCCATATGAAAAATAAAATTCCATTCGTACATCTTAGCAAAATGTCAACTATCACATGTTAAATATTTGACAGAAAAATGTCAATTTCACCCAGGGTACCCTGGACTATAAAAATACCCGGAAATTTTTTGGGTTTCCATGCCAACTCAACAAAAACCAATTTTTTGATTGACTAAAGAAGCGAGGTGAGAAATTTTCACCTAAACACGACCATCTCGTTAGACAGGAAGCAAGACATTGCTGTATTTAACACTTCTCTTCTCTTGCGATTCATTTTGACAATATTGTGTGTTAAATAAATTTATGAAACAATTCCAAAATCCAATAATATGAAATATTGAATGATGAGGTTACGGAGTGAACATTCGATATAATTGAAGAAAAAACGGATTATTAATAAATACATTTATACACATAGTATTTACAATAGGAATGGTTACCTCTTCTATGGTGGTCAACACAGATTGTTGAGGTATACAAAGATCATGACTTCTACTTAGTACTCTTTGGTATGTCCCTGTTGCATAAAACTTTAGGATACTTAGGGAAAATATATTGAGCAATATAAAAAATTAATTTTACAAAAACAAAAATATCGTTATCTGCTATGAAGACTTCTTCAAACCTGACATCTTCTATTAAAAATGGATCTCACTATTCTTTCACGAGTCTTCTCGCAATATTTACTGAACAAATATCTTCTAGAATTTCTTCTTCCTCCAGAGCTAATGAATTCAATCCGATTACAGGCAACATATTGCAATAATATCATAATTTATTCAAAATAATTTAAAAAGCACATGGAACTACCAGCCGTTAAAAATAAAAATTCGTGACAATAACAGTAATTTCGGATAGAAAATAAGAGATGGCACAAAGTGTAAGTAAAATATCACGTTGCCGAACAAACCTGATGTATAGGCGATCAAAGCACGGAGGCCAAATAATGTGATCGTCGCTCGCGACAGTAGTAGTATAGTAGTAATACACAGTAGGAAACGAGGGGTAGAGGGTAGAATTATTAAATGACACAGAGTCCTGATGCTGACACCTACACTCAGTGACCCTGAAATAGGTCACTGAATCCGTATTTAATTTCGTAGATCTGTCTATACATGTTTGTAACGTGACCTCATCCAATTTCAGTAAATGTTATCACGTGCTCTCCGGTCAAAGCTCTCTGATAGGTTTTTTGCTAACTGGGCATATTTGCTCCTCCTCCGTGAATTCTCTCATTATTAATCTACTCTCGTAATAGTGCAGCCGGTTGACAAAATGAACAAATTTGGAAAACAAATTCAGAAGAAGATATTACACTGTATTCATTCGATCTCATTACGATATGAAAATCCTAAACGAGTCCACTGCCATTTCGGAGAACAAAGACGAAATCTGGTGCTCAACAAACCGTTCAAAGCTGAACATGGAAACAACAGAAAATTGCCTATTCCTCAGAAAAAAGTGTGGTATGCAGAAATTGTCAAGATGCCTGGAGTCATGCTCAGTGATTACTTGAATTATATATTCGACTCTTTCAACTGAAAAGATTGTAGAGTCCGTTATATTCTCATATTTGCGTATCATGCGCTTCTGAGTTATGGAATTATTCTTTGGGGAAACTTATCTGAATAGAAAGTGCATTTCGGTTCTAGTAACGAGCAGTACGGATGTTGGTTGGCGCACCAACTCAAGAACTTCCAAGAAAATGTAATATCGTTGCGTCACATTTACAATTATTCTTGATGTGAGATGAAAATACATCAGAATTCGTTTCAAATTAATATGTTCATTCCAATCCGCCCCGACATACGGTTCACTTGAGATCTTTCAGGTAGGTATGAACTCGAAGTTTCGGAATATAACTCAGTGAATGTATATACATACAGTGGGAGTCTAAAGTTCCCTTCCCCATACATTTTCCGAACCATAAAGCTTTATGAACTTTTGAGTAACTGAACAACGTATTTTTTCTACGACAGTGCGTAAACTAAGCTTTTACGCACTGCTGACAGTGCGTAAGGTAATACGTTTTCGCACAAGTTCGTAAAAAAATCACCTGTGCGTAAAATCATCAAGTGTGCGTAATAGTATATTATTCAACGAGCATATCATGATGGCTATTATTCACGTGGATGAAGTTTACGGCACGAGCCGCAGGCGAGTGTCGTAAATCATCCAAGTGAATAATATCCATAATATGCAAGTACTATACTTTGTCCACGACCCATAAATAATACTTTGTAAACTAATCACAATTTTTATTTCTATTCGTGAGTAACATGGAATTTGTATTATAACTAAATGAAAACAAATTCAACTATTTGTTAATATTAATAGTAATATTTGTATTAACACAATGTTCAAAATTGACTGAAGGCATCAAGTCTGAACTAATATTGATGTTTTTGTTATCCATAAACGAGCTTGTCGATATGGTTTCATTTTGTTTGTATGGATTCTGTATCGTGTTGGAGATTTTCTGGGATGTTTCCATTTTATTTCTCATGGAATCATCAATGTAGCCTTCTGCTACCGTTGTGGATTTCCATCCACCATGCCTTTTCATCTTCGAAAACTGTGACCAGAGTATTTCTCTGGATCGGGTAATTGCAAATATGTCGCTATTTGTTTTCCCATTTGTGTAAACTTGTTAATACCTACTCTTTGCGAAGTACATTTGCCATTTTGATAGTTCAAAAAAAAATACATCAGACATAACATGAGGTGGACGAAGACTGATATACTTTTTGCAAATTCGGTAAAATTCATCGGTGATTGTAAATTTGCGAGTAATTTTGGTTTTGGTATTTGGTACTTTCACTAAGAAAGCTGATCCAAGATCTTGTAAATCACTAAGTCTCATTCTATACATTTCGTTTGCCCGACAGGCACCATTACTCCCATTATCATTGCCACCTTGAACAAATATTTATTGTCAAATTACAAATATATGAAGAATTGTTTTTCTTACCTTTGTAGCAAAATATTTATCGTCAGATGACTTCGTCAGGAAATCATTTATATTTTCTGGAGAAAACGTATTGGCTATTTTAGGCAAAAAGTTTTCAGATTTTCTTTTCAACAATGTTCGCAATTTGCTATAACTTTCAATGTTAATACCATGATTCAAGTTGATTGTGCTTCTCAGCATTGAGTAGGTTGTCCATAATGTTGATGGTTTGTACTTTGTGGATAACTCTGTGAAATATACCAACTTGACGGATTCTGTGAAAGACTCGATTTTCTTGGCAATTCTCCATTGTACAAAAGATTCATATGCAGATAAATACAGTTCTCTTGATCTTTCGGGTAATAAGTTTAACGATGCAATTTTTGCCGCTTCTTGTATTTCTGGAGGTGTACAAGACATGTTTTCATTTTCACTCTCTGTATCCACTTTATTACTTTGATACTTATAAACTTTGCTGCTGAAACAAGTCGAACCAACAAATTGTTGACGTTTCAAATTAAATTCGATCTGACTTGACGTTTAACATATTTTACGTTATACGTACAAAATCGAACTGCTCGTCGGAAATATTTCTATCTTGTTTATCATATTGATGGCTGTGAATAATGATTTTATTATTCACTAGTGATTAATGGATATCGTTATTCTTGAAGAAACGCATGAATTATGAATATTTTATACAATAGTCGTGGACAAAGTAATTTTTTACATTTATGCATTTTGCGTCAAATATAACTCGGAAGTCTTTATTTGATAATATAACGACAATTCATATCATTAAACATTCAAAATAATGATGTAATTGCTACAATTTGGCAATGTAATAACTGTCGAAGAAAAAACTTTGTATGAAACACTTTCGCAAAGGGCTTTTTTGTACTCGCGTGTTTGTTGAACTCGTCTGCGCCTCATTCAACAAACTTCACGCTCATACAAAATAGTCCTACTTTACGAACTTATATCATAAATAACTAGTTTTTGCAACTGTCACAAAAACTTGACATTTCTGCATATCAATTGATGCGTAACTGTTTACTTTTTTTCACCTTTTCACTGCCAAAATAATTCACAAAATAAATATGAAATATTACTTTCTGAAGGATTTATTTTTAATAGTCAATTATTAATTGATTATTCATCATAAAACAACTGGAATAATAATTTATAGTTAAGTTTGAACAATTACGTCCAACATAAATCACCGAAGATGTTACATGTTACTGCTGATCAGAAAGGTTAGATATTTCTTGAAGAGTAGATTCCACAATTTCATCAGGTATTTTTATTTGTTTGGAAGAAGATGAACGATTGAATGTTTTGTTAGAAATCACAATTTTGTTATTCAAACTATCTTCTATACAGGGTGTCCGGTAGACCTTGTACAATAATGAAACTGGTGATAGACCAGGTCATGACTGTTCAGAAAAACTTTCAATTTACTGAACATATAAAGACACTAGTATCCCAGTGCAATAGAACTCTCGGTTTCATTTTACGAAGAGGGCAGGAGTTCACCTGGGAAACTTGTATTACATTATATAACACATACCTTCGTTCCAAATTGGAATACGCCAGTGTCATATGGAGTCCACAAACTGTAATACATTCTGAAACAATCGAACGAGTACAGAAAAAGTTTCTGAGATCAATGCATTTTAAAAAATACGGTGTGTACCCATTTAGGGTTTCAAGGACTTTACCATGACCTGTTTGAGCAGACGAAGAGAAAATGCACAAATTATTTTTATCTCAAATGTTTTACAAGGTGAAATTTCAATACCTGATATCCTAAACAAAATCAATATAAACGTACCCGACATAAGACTGCGACGTACAGAAACCACTTTTAAAATATTTAATACAGGTTCACTAATTGAATACTGCATGATTGCTGCAAATAAGTTGATACAAAACAGTGACAATGACATAGATTTCTTCAATATGAAGAAAACTCAAATACTAGCAATATTAAGAGAATAGTCACTCAGTCATTCATTTATTTCTTTATATAAGTTGACTATGAATTGTGATATTCTGATTTGAGAACTATAATCTATACTCCAGGATTGTTTAAAATCTAATTGTACTAATTGTATTTTATGTCTAGTTTTATAAGTTTTATAAGTTTACCATATCTAAATTTAATTTTAAATTATGTTATATTATATTATAATATTTTATCATCTACAATATTCATACTTATATATCTAAACTGTATACATGTAAAAGGTCTTCCTTTTTGTATGCAGTATGAATAAATAAGAAAAAAGAATATCAGAATTTCACCTCAGTAAAAATCTCACCGTTTTCGAGATAATGGGCATTTTTGAAATTCTGGAAAATCTACAAATCGGGACCAGTTCAAATATTCTCGCTGCTGAAGATACTACTGAGTGATGCTTTCAGACGTATGGAACAATTCTTCAGAAAGTGATATCATTTTACAAGAAATGAGGGTAAAATGTCAGATTTGAGATTCACCAATTTTTTTTAACAAATGTTTGACATTATCATCTGAATAAAGCATGACCACGTGGAGTTGGAAATTCATTACAAAAGAATGCCCATTTTCCCTAGACTCTACTATGGTATAGAACTTACTATAATTATTTTTGGAGTGAGTGATATTTCCATTGAATGAGAGCGTGCTGTTATTCTAGGCTTCCTTCTACTTTTGTACTTACGCCAAAAAGTATTTTGTTTCGATATCATTATCAAGGTAAAATGTAGAAATGATTATTAATAAGAAACAATAACTTGCTTGGTGGCAATAAATAGTACGTCAATAAAATTAACTTTTTATGTAATCAGTCTAATAAAATTATTATCGAAATGAAATTGTCGATTATCCGATATCGCACCGATGAATACACGAATTGATCGTCTCTGCATACAAGTGAATGGGAAACATTTATTGTAATGTTTTCAGTGCAATGACAAATAATCATTATTGTGGTTTATTAGTGTATATTGATTTACAAAAAATGTTGAATTAGTAATAACTTTTTTACATATCATATAACTGTTTCGTTATTACTCATGATTAATTCATCATTTCGTCTTGATAGGATAGAAATAAAATACATTATTGACAAAGTCTAAAGAGTTGATTTTAGCTCAGAATAACACCACACTCTAATATAATCGAATTTTCACTCCTTCCAACAATGATTATCATAAGTTTTTACACCATGGTAAAGTCTGGACAAAGTGTGCATTCTTTTGTAATGAATGTCCAACTCCACGTGGTCAAACTTTTGTTAAAAAAATTGGTGAGACTCAAATCTGGCATTTTACCCTCATTTCTTGAAAAACTGAAAACTTTCTGAAAAACTGTTTTGTACTGTTTTGAAAGCATCACTCATCAGTAATCTTCAGCAGCAAAGATTTGTAGACATGGCATTCAAAAATCCAAGGTGAGGTAGCGATTTTCCAGAAATTCAAAAATGCCCATATCTCGAAAACGGTGAGATTTTTACTGAGGTGAAATTCAGATATTCTGAACACTCAAGACCTGGTCTATCACCACTTTCAATATTGTACAAGGTTTACCGGACACCCTGTATATGCTTCTGCTACGGATGCTGATTTCCAGCCACCGTGACGTATATGAAGAGTTACAGAGCTTCTCCTGAAACAGTGACCTGTGAAGCTCTTAAACATGTCTTTTCCAAGCCATTTTGCAATCAATCTGGGAATTTATCTTATTTTATTTATCACCACATGTTGGTTAATACATTTTTCTCTCGAAATTTTGTTACTATTTGTATGAGGCGGCCATAGTGGCCTGCGGTATATCTCAATACTCAAAACTTCCTTATTTCAATATTTTCTCTAACATTCAATGTACTTTTCAACATTGAGTAGACACTCCATAACATAAGAGGTTTTTAAAAATTTTGGTACACCTCAGAGTTGATTTCAGTTATTCCATTATTATGACAGTGTTGCAAAGACACATATTGTTCACGTTCTTTTGAAAAAGATGAAATCCAATTCAAAGAGACCCCTAATTCATGTAGTCATGGATAGATAGACATTTGATTAACGTTGAAATGCAAGAAGTCCAAAAAAAAATTTCAGACACATTCGAAATATCTAGTAAAAACATAATTATGATATATTATCTCCTTTCATATGAAAAATTAAATTCCATTTGTAATGTATGTAAAAGCAAAATGTCTACTATCACATGTCAAATATTTAACAGAAAAAATTTCGCTTATAGTAGGGGAAGGTCGGGTAGCACCTGACACTTGAATGGGGCATGAATGAAAATACAATCAACAAATTTTTAAGTGTATTTATTACTTTAAAGTGACCATATGTACTTCTGTTATTATAATAATCAAAGATGATAATGATTTTTTGATTATTATAATCACAAGATATAAAGATCTTCAGCCTTTAATTTTTTGTAACTCTAAATTCTTCGGGTAGCCCCGGACATATAACATTCAACAATAACGTGAACGTTTAGTCTTGCATATATCACATTCGTAGAATTTCTTTGAAACAGCACAATCAGCGCAAGCTTAGTGAGCCCAATCTTCACATTCATGGCAATGGATCCAGTCTTCTTGAAATATTTCGGATGTCTTTCTTCGTTTGTTCCTTGTTACATTTTCTATCCTTCTGCCTTTCTTCTTCCCAAGCTTTTCATCCTCCAAAGCTTTTTCATCTTCCAGAGCCTTTTCACCAGACGTGTCACGAGGCGTTTCCTAGTTGCATCAGGAAGAGGTGACAGTTGCTTCAATAAATCTGCTGTTCTGATCGAAGTTGACACGATTTGGGAGCAGGCACAGATGCATGTCTGGTGTAAGGCATATCAAAATCACTTGACTGGAAGTACTTTCAGTGGATGCTGATTTAGAGGCAAGCTAACCTGCTAGACTGATGAAGGGCATATCAGAGTCAGTCTGATTGAAGGTGCTTTCAGTAGATGCTGGTTTAGAGGCAGATTGAGCTTCACTACTCGTGGATAGCATATCAGACTCGGTTTGATTGAAGGTGCTTTTTTGGATGATAGTTTGGAGATTGGTTCAGGGGTAGGCTGTCAAAATCTTCCTGTTTTTAAATAGTTTTGGTGGATACTGGTTTATTACATCTTTCTGCTGTCTGTCTTATTGAAACCTTGCCCTCCTCTTATACTGAATAGCTCCATTCATATTGTTTTCGTCCCACTTGCCTCTGTCAGTTGTTCTTTCCTTTCAACTATTTCTGTGACATTAGGCAGTACTGAATTGAATACAATCAATGAGCAACTAACCCAAAAGAAAAATCATGACTCATTTTTAATTTTGTTGAATATAGGACTTCAAGAAGTGTCCGGGGATACCCGACATTCATGTGTCCGAGGCTACCCGATTGGGTATCATACAATATCCGTAGCAATAGCATTCGAGCTATGCTAAGAATGAAATAAATAATTGAAAAAATTCGACTTCCGGCAGCGGTAGAGGTCAGATGGCGACCTCGTGGTGGGAGTCAGGTTAATGTGTTGTAACGTCCGCCGTCTGAAGAACGTGCATTCACCTAAGATTCAAGTATTTGTGAAGTCCGCCGTAAAACCATAGCGTAAACGTTATGTTTAAAACGTGCCAGCAAAAATATAAAAAAGTGCCAATATAACATGGGATGCAGCATTGCCTAGAGCAAGACTCTGCATTCCCCCGATACAGCGTCGCTGTCTACGCCGGTTAAAGGCCGGATGGGAACGGACTTCTCGCAGCGAGGCATGTCCATATAGCGCCGAAAGGAAGCTCACGGACAAAAATTAAGAGAGAAAGAGAAATAAATAATTTACCGCAGTGGAGTTGGATTTATTTACTATAGATCAATATCACAATCAAGTTGATTTACTCACATTTTGATTTTTATATCATTCAATGTTGTTATACAAGATCGCACTGAGAACGTTACGCTGGAGCAAAACGCACTATCACGTCTAACTCGTTTAGCGCTTCCACCTCAACTTACTGGTATTGTTTGTACACTGTGTGCCGTAGCGTGGCCGTGCCGTGGCAACTAAACAAAAACTAATTTTTTGATTGGCCAAAAAAGTGAGGTGTGGAATTTTCTGAACAATTTTTTTTTGGATAGATATGTTATTAAAAATCTGTATGTGGCTGGAACAAATTATTCTATCTTTTTTAGCCCGTTTTGAAAACGGATATGAAAAGTAATTGTATTTGAATGATTTATTTTAAGTGTTTGTGAAGTCCGCCGTAAAACCATAGCGTAAACGTTATGTTCAAAAACGTACCAGCAAAAATATAAAAAAGTGCTAATATAACATGGGATGCAGCATGAAATATATCGAAAAGATATTGTCTGTTAGAGGTGAAATTCCTTACTTGCCTACCTCATCCAGTTCTGAAAAATTTCAGAAAAGCTTCTATTGTATACTCAGATTTGTAGGCCAAGAGTGATTCCAGGTCGGATCAGGAGTGCTCACTAATGACATCGTTTGATACGAATAATGAGATGTTGTGGAAAAATTGAAATATTGGAAACTGGAAGCTGAAACTGATTGCGATATTCCGTGTTCGTATTTAATAATGCAGATCAAGAGAAAGAATAATTGCGTTCCTCTTGAATAGACAGACATCTGCATCGGTTTGCCGTGAGCCGTAATATGGATTATTTCAATTTACAGTTACAAGAATATTTGATCATCAACAATTCGCAGTATGTACCGTTGAGAGGCGAGACACTTGTAACACTAGTGTTTCGTGAGAAAACGTATTTAAGTTTCCAACATACAGAAACGGAAAAAATTTACCGGCATATACGATTCTCGATGCATTTGGTTGAAACTTCATGTAGCCAGTAGACCAGTACAAAATATAAGAAATACACGCGATGAATATTCAAGTATTCAACTCATGGACGTATAAAATCGTATAAATACAGATGGACTCAGCATTGCCATACCTACAACACGGATTGTTTTGAAGTCGCTCATATTGTAGGCGCGCGGGCTGCGGAGAACAGAGAAGGTAGCGATAGACTATGACATTTCCACAACCAACAGGAGCGCACGTATTTGAAAAAAATAGGGTTCAATCACAAGACAAAAATGCTTAATTTGAAGGAATGATAGAAATATCAACGATCAAGTGATAAAATATACATACAATGGGACTTCGGTGGATAGAAAAACTCGTATGACATATACTGAGATAGTATCGATTCTTATAAAATTAGGTTCACAAATTTTGCAGAATGAAAAAAAATATTATTATTTTTATTTTTGTTTTTGTTTCAAAAACAATACAGTTTTACAACAAGGAGTTCGTATTTTGTGTACATTGGCTGATTACAATAAATAATTATGTTTTAGAAATAAATATAGACTAGGAGTGAAAGATCAAGTGACAAAAAAATCATCCTCCATAATATTCGTTAATGTTACTTGAAACTTGTCTAACAACGTATCTATTTTGAGGCTAGTTTCAAATTAAACACTACATATTATGTATTTGAGATCACAATGGGTCAATGAAGCGAATATCCACCAGGGGGAGACAAGACAGTTTTGGTAAAAAATGCATAGGCCTCCACTAGCACGACCGAATGAGTATTCTTTAATTGCAGGGGAACTGATAACAGCACAAGATGATGAAAAAAAGCAGAAGAACGTTCGAGTTTATGGATCGACTCAAGCAGATCACTCAAGCAGAGTACATCAAAGTCGCAAACTTGATTCGCAGTTTCTTCTAAATTAGCCTATCCCTGACAATTCCAATATTTTGGTTCGTTGCTATCTTTTTAAGTCAGCTTCGGGAGTTTAATGGCCGATTTCACCAACTGATTCCTAAAGTTAGGAAATACCTAATTCGGATTTAGGAATACCCAAGTGCAATTTACGTTTCACCACACGTTAAGTAATGCTTAGAAGTGAAAGGAAATACCTACGTTAGGTATTTCCTATCACTTTCAAGCATTACTTGGTGAAACGCAAATTTCACTTGGGCATTCCTAAATTCGATTAAGGTAATTCCTAACTTTAGGAATTAGTTGGTGAAATCGGCCATAAGTCCTTGACCTCGTTTTGGGGAATGTTCACCTCCACGTGTTCGCTTTATTTTCTTATCCGACAAAGATACAATTTTCAGGATTCCTCTGACAAATTTTACAGTGATGTTATTTTTCCCTTCTTAAATTCTACATTCCAGTTTATTTCTCAATTCAGACAAGTGTTTCGAGTGAGACGGTGTTTAATCGGATTTGATAGAAATATCAGAGTGAGGAATTTTGGGTTTGTTTTTCAATATGGTGAGTGCGTCATCAGATGAGTTATGAAAAAAAATAATTTACAAAGTATTGAAAAGAGAATATTTGAAGGTAGGGAAAAATAAATTTATTTCTCAAATTATAACATAAAAATAAAAGACGTTTTATGTGAATAGGAGTGTACACATATTCCTTTTCATTTCTTGAAACTGATCAACTCCGTTAACTCTGACTGGACATCTTGGACGGGTGGCTGATATTGTCGTTCGAAAACGCATGGCTGATTTGGGACTGGTATCTGATGGTTGTTTAGATACGATGAGTAGGATACATTATAAACATTCTCGTTAACAGATTGGCTCAGTACAATATCAGACTCACTATTTAGTCTATTTTGAATGGCGTATAAAAGGGTTTTATTAATCAAATGTTCCGCGTACAGTCTCTGTTCTTCATTTATTCGACGAAACTTGTGGGCGACGTTTTCTCCTATTGTATCAAATTCATCAGACTTGTCCTTCTCTGTCAATGTACCGCAAATCTTTTCAATAATTTCCCGTTGCTCTGTTAGCATTCTTTTTGAAGCAGGCACTTTTCTAGAGGAAGTTGTATATGTTCGAGAAGGGGTCCTACTACACCCGGCCTCGATTGGAGTTTGTGAAGAATTAACTGGCGTGATATTCGAGTCTTCAAGCTCTTCGTGAACCATTGATGCCGGACTGTTGATATTCTCATTGTCTGTCTGAAATGTTTAAAAAAGGGTACTTTGAGTTTGCGTACACGTACTTAATAAACACTTGTTATGCTAACAGTACTCATTTTATGATCATTATTATTTCAGTTTCCAAGTACATCCGAAGAATGGCAAGTCATTGCGAGAAACTTTGAGAGTAGATGGAATTTTCCCAATTGCGGAGGATCTATTGATGGAAAGCATATCAGAATTGTCAAACCTGCTAAAAGTGGATCTTATTTTTATAACTACAAAGGCTACAATAGCATCGTCCTAATGGCAATTGTTAATGCCGATTATGAATTCATTTATGTCAGTGTTGGGTGTAACGGAAGAGTATCTGATGGAGGTGTTTTGGAGACGACAACTTTCTATGATAAACTGATGCAGGGAACAATGGGTCTGCCAAGTAAGGAATCTACTAAAGAAAACATGAATTTTGTATTTGTAGCAGATGATGCTTTCGCATTACATGAACACATAGTTAAACCCTTTCCTCAAAAAAACTTAACAACAGACGAGCGGATTTTCAATTATAGATTGAGCCGAGCCCGGCGTACTGTTGAAAATGTATTCGGAATTCTATCTAACCGATTCAGAGTTTTTCATACGTCAATCAACATGAAACCTAAACAAATCAATTATATACTTCTTGCATCTTGTGCTTTGCATAACTTTTTACGACGACATTCATCAAACTCTTACTTGCCCAAAAATTGCATCGATACTGAAGTACTTGATACAGGGGACATAATAATGGGAGACTGGAGAAGAGATCAAACATTAGGAAACTTACAACATGGATATGGACGCAATCCATCAAATGCAGCAAAGGAAAATCGCGAAACTTACAAAATATATTTCATGAACAACGGAAAGGTATCTTGGCAAGATAGGTTCATATAAAATAGTACAATTTTGTATACAACAACTGAAAACTTGTTCCATAAATAAATATTACTAAACGTATATATTCGTGTTTTAATAACTATCGGAATAGCATTCCTGTATTATTTACTAGATATATATAAACTCACCTCATTCTCAGAGTTTTCTGTTTCGGCGTCATCGTCATTTGAAATTGGTTGTATGGGTTCTTCTTGATCAGATGTGAATAACAGTAGTTTATAGTACCAAAGTGTAGGTACATACCGGGTGGCTACGGAAGTATTGCCTACGGAATATCTCAGTTATTGTATCAAGTAGGTTTGTGAAATTTGGAGCGTCGATATTGACATGTCGAAGTTAACTTCCGGTCTGACCGGAAGTACAACTTTCTTATTTTAAATGAAAACACTATTTTTTTTTCTTTTCGCTTTATTCAGCATTCAATTCCCTTTCTAATGACATATCAGAAGTTGGTATCTAACCAGAAACTAGATCAGAAAAAAATTATTATTGAAATTCACCGAGTAGGCCGTGGAAGCAAAATGAAAGCCAAAAATTGAAAAGTTGGCTATGGAAACCATACGTCACATGATAACAGTTGCTACTACTGTGATATTTTATTTTCATTCGTCGGCGTTAAAAAAAGCCGCCAAAAAAAATATTGGAAAAATTGGGAAAAAAACAATACTCTGTAGGTCCATAACTTAAATAGGAACATACACCTTTTTCTTGCCTGTACTATTCAGCATAACCATTCCTTTCTAATGATATAATAGAAAGTAATTTTTTGAAATGAGATACCAAAAAATCCAATTATCCAAATCCAATTATCCAAATAACGAAAAAACAGATTTATCGAAAAAAAAAATCAAATTGATAGGATTAAAGATAAAATAAATTCAAAACAAATGTTCGAAATGTTTTCCCTCAGCGTCAATACATTTATTGACTCTGGTGATATTTTCATGTAAAACGTTTCTCAACATTTGGGGCGTGATATCTTGGAAAGCTCTACGAATTTTTACTTCTAGCTCATGTAGAGTTGTAGGCTGTGTGGAATACACCCTATTTTTAAGATGCCCCCATAGAAAAAAGTCGCACGTAGTAAGATCAGGTGACCTTGGTGGCCACCTGACTGGACCATATTTTTTTTGGCGGCATTTTATAACGCCGACGAATGAAAATAAAATATCACAGTAGTAGCAACTGCTATCAAGTGACGTATGGTTTCCATAGCCAACTTTTCAATTTTTGACTTTCATTTTGCTTCCACGGCCTACTCGGTGAATTTCAATAATAATTTTTTTCTGATCTAGTTTCTGGTTAGATACCAACTTGTGATATGTCATTAGAAAGGGAATTGAATGCTGAATAAAGCAAAAAGGAAAAAAAAATAGGGTTTCCTTTTAAAATAAGAAAGTTGATGTTACTTCCGGTCAGACCGGAAGGTAACTTCGACATGTCAATATGCTCAAATTCTAGCTCTTATGTCATTAAATCGACGCTCCAAATTTCACGAACCTACTTCATACAATAACTGAGATATTCCGTAGGCAATACTTCCGTAGCCACCCGGTATATTTCGTCAGTACCACTTCCGGATTTTTTACTTTTATTAACTTTTTTCAATTCTTTTCTAAAAGAACTTCTGAGATTATTGATTTTGTTTTTCACCGTGTCTATTGTTGCATTTTTATCAACACTTTTATAATATTGTAACAACGACGCATATGCTTTATCGCGCAATTGTCTGTTTGAATAAAATTTTGATTTTATTTTCCATAAACATGTATGACTCCTATAAATATCAATGAAACCTGTAATAAATTCAGGTTTGTTGCATCCCTTTTCACTCATTTTGACGAATCGTTGATGCAAATTTCAAACTGAATTGAAGTTCAGATCTTCAGTCATGGACTGACGATAAATGAACACACACGATGCGAATTCAATGAGTTTCGATCGCCTGGAGGTCTGAACCTGTCATAGGACGGTGTGTCTGTGGTGAAAATTGGCCCTAAGGCGGCGCCGCCTTGAGGCAACGGCCTGCAGGCCGCCTGTATGTGAATGGGTGCCTTTACTTATTAAGTTTTTCTGGATTGAAGTTTGTTTTCCTTCCCTTCCTTCATGATTATTGTTTCGCTATTTCATTCTGAGTTGCTTGTGCGTGTAACTAAGTTACCGAATAAACAGACAACAATAATATGCAAAAATTCTCATAACCTAAAAATTGATATAAATGAAGTTGAAGGTATTACTCGTCAAAGTCAAAGTCATTATTATCCTAGGCATGTAAATGACAGTATTTACATTCCGTTGTCAAAATGAATTAGTAAACGAATGATATAGGCCATTCACCTGTTTTGTTGCTAAGCATGTATGCACTATTCACAGTGTCGGCAGCGGGAAATGGCTATTTGTGTATTAAAAGCGCAAAGTGATATATTGTCGCTTGCTTTATTCAACAAAAGTACATCACATTAAAACAAACTTTCATAATGTATAATTATGCTAACCAAATTGCACTAAATTCAAAGAATACTAATCGCTTCTCAAACTACTAAAAGCATGAAATATTAAAATTTACCTTTTTTAGTAGATATTCTCCATCGGGCGCTTCTTGTAAAAATTTGTGAATATCTTCAGTGGTGAATGTTTTAACTGGCACCTCGTCATGAATTTACCGTATTGTAATTCATATTTCTTCATTGATTTCTCTGGTAGGAGATTCAGAGTAACAATTTTTGCACTTTCTGCTACATCAGGAGGAGTGTTTGATATTTTGCTGTCACTATCATCAATCATCATGCAGAAATACGTTGGAGAAGCGAGCGTTTTCGAAATGTTTCCGCTCTAGAGCGCAAATGCTGTCACAAAATGACATTTCACGGAAAACGTCAACTTTGCGTCGAAATCTGAAAGCGTCAAAGGCTACTTTGTTAAGCGTTTGTAGAAAAAAGCTTTTTTCTACTCCCGTATGTGAATTACTAACGTCACACATCGATAAAAATGTGTAAAGCTTCATATCACGAATCGGTGTGTGAAGTGCCATGCTTTTCTTATGGGATTTATTTCACGCACCGGTGCCATAAGAGTCAATACAAATTCACACACCGGTCGCTGGTCTAGGTAGCGGTGGCGAGAGAAATTGACAAATATGACAGTTCCCGCAGAGTGAAGTTCAGAGTTACATCAGTTAATAGACCGTAAATAGTAATTAATTACCCTCTGAATTAATAAATAGTACGACGAAATTGTGATTTAAACCGATTAGCCGTGTATTTCACGCAAATTCCTGATGGACAGCATTGAAGTACTCCCATCAACTCCTCCAAATATAACGTTAGCAGCCAGTGAAGCAAGTTCATCGTTATTGCCACCAAAATGGTTGGGAATTTACGAAGACACTTTGGAAAATTTTATGCAATAGCGCAATACAAACAACGTCCAATCATTCCCGAAAGGGTAATATTAGCCTACCTATCTGAATTATCAACAAAGGTTAAATCTTCTACCTTATGGAGTCACTACTCAATGTTGAAAAGCACCCTTAGTGTTAAGTACAACGTACAAATTGGTGATTATCCGAAAGTTCGCGCTTTCTTGAAACGGGAAAACGAGGGATACATTCCTAAAAAATCACGCGTTTTGGAAAAGGAACACGTATTAAAATTTCTCAAAGAGGCACCCGATGAAAATTTCCTTTAATTCAATCTCTAAATAAAAGGTCGTAGAAAAAGTATAGTGTGCACCACGTGCGTGAAGACTTTTTTACGCTCATGCGGATTGTGAAACTCGCCTGCGGCTCGTTCCACAAACTTCCACACTCGCGTAAAAAAGTATGCTTCACGCACTAGATACACAATATACTATTTCAGTCATATGGCTGAACAAAATATAGTATGTTTATTAAGAGTTCAGAAAATAGGCTTTTTCCTTGCGTGCGCGACATGTTCCCGTGGGAGCCGGAGCCGAACACGGGAAGTCGTGCAAGCACGGAAGAAGCATTTATGGAGGTAGTAATAAACGATATTTTTCATTGCATCCACCTGAAAACAAACCACATATTGTTAAGAAACATTTATTTTTTATGATGAAGAAACAAAAACATGTATTATTGATTGAAATATTTATAGTACAAAAATATCCAGAAATTGCCACAAAACAAGCGTTATTTACCCTGTTGGTAAGGTAATATTCAAACAATTTGCGATTTCTAGAGAACTGTCAACAACATAGTATTTAATTTTGACATGTAAATAGGCAGCTATAATGACACCAGCGCACGGAAAAACCCCTGTTTCAGTATGCTAAATAACCATGTAAATATAGTGTTTCAGATAGGTATAATGAAATAGTAATTTTCCTAACAAGTGCGGAAAGTGATGCTTTCCCGCACGCGACTGCCGTTAACCCGAACGACGCGGAGCGGAGTTCGGGTAAGCAGTCGAGTGCGGGAAAGACACTTTCCGCATGAGTTAGGAACAATACTTTTTCTACAAGCGTAGGAAACAAATTCATTTTTTCAATTATTTATTCATGCAAATGGAAACAACTAACAAGAGTAACATTTTCTATCCACTAATTATTCGTAATATTTATTGTAAATGTACAATTTGATGCATTATGTAAATTTATAGCGGAAGCCAGCATATTTTTTGAAGATGGATGATTTCCTGAAGAAGAAGGTAACTCGGGCAATACATTATCAAAATAAATCGAATGTGCAGGCACAGGCATCAAATCGTCGCCGATCGATATAGACGTGGATGGTTCTAAAATGCACCCGGAAGACGATGTAGTGTTCAAATTGAGAATTTTGTTGGACATTTCTTTTTTTCGATTGGTGGAGTCTTCTAAATACCCCTCTGCAACTGAAGTCGATTTCCATCCTCCTAGGCGTTTGATTTTAGTTATACCCACACCACAGTCAGCAAGTAAAGTGGCTGAGAAACGCCTGAAGCTGTGACCAGTGTAAAGCTCTGGATTTTGAAAGCGCAGATATACTGCTATTTCGGAGGGTATCTTTCCTATGGTATTGATTCCTACACATTGCACAGTACATTTTCCTCAGCTCTTCTCGTCTGCAAGCACCAGCTAATCCAAAAATTGCTACTAACTTAATCATGAGGTATATGTCATCGGGTGCTTCAGTCATAAATTTTGAAACGTTTTCTTGAGTGAAGATTTTGGCCTTTTTCGGTCGAAAACCGACATTCTGTCTTTTAATGAATCTAATTATTTTGTAAAATTTGCTAATATCCAAATTTTTCTTTACTTTGAATACACTCTTCAACATTGAATATCTTGCCCATAAAGTGTTCGGCTTCAATGTTTTAGACATTTCTAGAAAATAAGCCAAGAATACTTCTTCTTTATTTGGTGTTTTCACTTTCTTATTGTTGCACCATTCAATAAAACTCGTGTATTGATTCTCATACCTTTGTTTAGATTTCGTTGGCAATAACTCTAAGTTCGCATCTGTAGCTGCTTGCACGATTTCTTGTGGAAGTTCTTCATCAGATGAATAATCCATTGTGGCAATTTCACTGAATCGAAAATTTTATATAACTAACGCTTTGTCTGTCACTCTGACAATTACAAACAAATTTGTGTATTGAACGGCATGACAACATCAATTGTTACCTACTCGTTATCAGATCAATCAAAGCCTATATATAGGGTGATTTTCATAACAATACATTTTTATTTATCAATATTTGTTCATTTTTTCAATAAATAGTGCAAAATGATGGATGATTTTGAACAAACCCACTTAGTATTGCAACAAAAAAGCTTGAACTTTCATATTTTGTAACCCACCACTTATATTTTACGAGGATATCATATAAATGTATTTCCCGCACTAGTGTGGGAAAAAATTTCCCGCACTAGTGTGGGAAAACTTTTCCCGCACAACTGTGGGAAAATGACACTTTCCAAACTGAATTGCGTGCGGGTAGAGGGTGAATCACGCACGCTTGTAGGAAAAATATATTCTCAAATTCGTCCACACTCCATATTATTCATAGTACTATCACGAATATGGTTTTATTTCGCAATCTATCTCAATAATCCATTTAACAATATTACTATGCTTCATATCAGATTAAAGCAGAATCATAACTGACGCTTATATAATTTTAATGAACAATTTCATTAATGGCTATTATTATCTTGATGGATCTGCATAGAGTTTGAATTGAGTATCTGTTATAATACCCGAAGTTTCAGCGTACGTGGTTGCATTCATAATTCATTTGGTAGTAATAATATTGGAGTAATGTGTGAAATATTCTGTGATGGTCAGCTTTTGTACGTGATTAAATAGGAGGTATGATGGGTATTGTATGAGAAGATTCGAATAGAGTTACAGTTAGAGAACCACTGGTTCTGAGAAGCGATGATCCACATACATCTTACGTAAGCTGAGGGATAGACTTTCACCTATCCCTCGAAAACGCCAAATAATTTTTTTTTATCAGACAGGGACCACTCCAGTACGAAGGAAAAATTTCTATCGACTTTTTCAACGATTTCTATAAATAAGTCTTCCGTTGTGATAATTTTGTTTAGAGAGTGACTAGTAAACATCTGACAAATCGGAAGACGATTTCGTTGAGGCGCACTATCGAAAATATTGGGCAAATGGATCATCGCAAACGTCGGGGAAATCCGAGTGGCAGACTTTCTTAGTGAGGCCGGCCTCAGCGTTGACCAAATAAACAAATTGAAGATCTCTGGGAAGTGGCTAAGGTAAAAAGTCTAAAACTACACATATCCCAGGTGAAAATTCAAAACATAAAAATTATTGATGCCGTTTACAGAATTTGAATACGACGATTTCTCTCAAATCGGCGCATCTTGCAAGATGTGCCCCTAAATAGTTATTTACCTAACAAGTGCGGAAAGTAGTACTTTTCCGACGCGGAGCGTAGTTCGGGCAAGCCGTCAAGGGCGGAAAAGACGTTTTCCGCAAGAGTTAGGTACAATGTTTTTCCTACGAGTGTTTTTGTCCATCTTATTTATGGAAAAAAAAAGGTTTTTATTAAACAAGATTTTATAATAATGCTACAAAATGACACATAAGACAGAAGTTACGTAGATCATTTAGTTAGTCCTAAATATCCACATTTTCAACAATATAGAAATCGTGCGGAAATGTAACTTTTCAGCACTAGTGCGGAAAAGTAACTTTTCCGCATGATTTTATCTTTCCGCGAGATTTATAATATGAAATCGAATCTAGCCTATTAACGACTGTTTGATAATAACTTTCCGATATTCCGTAATTTTCATAAAATTAATTTCATAATATAAAGTAATTAAGACATTATCAAAATAAATAGTGATATTTAAAATTTGACAGGATTTGATATGGTATTATAGCAATTAAATTAATATAATATAATAACTCAGTTGGCAAAGTAAGGGAGCAGTCGTTCTACGCTGGTTAAATGGGGTAGGTGGTTCGAATCCTATGGAAGTTACTTTTTTTTTGTTTTTGTTTTGAAATCGATGAGAGTACTTACTGTTCAATTTTCGTTATATTTTTCAATATTTGTATATTCAATGACGACAGGAGTGTTTTTTTTATGAAAAAAATAATTCGCTCGTACTACAAAATTTCATATACCTACCTACTCGTTGGAAATGTATGTTATTTCATGCTCATTGTACAATATACTAATCTTGAATTAAATTATTGTGCTTTAAAGAGAAAATCTTGCGTAAAAGTAAAAATCGTGCGAAAAAGTAAAAATCGTGCGAAAAAGTAAAAATCGTGCGGAAAAGTAAAACAGTTGGACCACATATTATTATACAGGGTGTCCGGTAAATCTTGTACAATATTGGAACTGGTGATAGACCAGGTCATGACTATTCAGAATATCGGAATTTCACCTTGGTAAAAATCTCACCGTTTTCGAGATAATGAGCATTTTTTTATTTTCGGCAAAATCACTACCTCATCTTGGATTTTTGAGTGCCCTGTCTACGAATTGGGACCAATTCGAATATCTTTGCTGCTGAAGATTACCGATGAGTGACGCTTCTATATGTACAAAACAGTTTTTCAGAAATCGATACAATTTTTTCAAGAAATGAGGGTAAAATGCCAGATTTGATTTCATTGACAATATGAACAGGATGTTCATAAAGTCAGTTGTGGAATCATCTGCGACTGAATGTTGGATTTAGTTGCTATTTTCCATCGTACAAGATAACCGCTCTTGGAAGGGATTCATGTTTCAAAGAGAAACATTCTCAATTGAAAATGAAAATGCAAATTTTCACTTTCAGATTTTTTCTCTCAAGTTATATAGGGTCTTTCTCAATATCTATCAGATGTAGTTCAATGTCCAGCGTGGTTTTTGCCGGGGAAGTAGTTGTTTTCTGTTAGATATTACAAAAAAGTAACTTCAATTTTATCGTAGGGTTTTTTCCATTTCCAGTGGAGTCATGTATTGATTCAATTTTCAATTGAGAATGTTTCTTTTTAAAGCCAGATTTGAGTTTCACCAATTTTTTTAACAACAGTTTGACATTATTGTTTGAAAAAAACATAACCAAGTGAAAGTGTATATTCATTACAAAAGAATTCCCATTTTGTACAGACTCTACCATGGTATAAAACATTCGATAATTATTTTTGGAAGGAGTAGAATTTCGATTATATTAGAGTGTGATGTTATTCTGAGCTAAAATCAACTCCACTAGACATTGTCAGTAATGTCTTTTATTTTAATCCGATCAAGATGAAATGATCCTTGCCATTCCAGATTTGAAACCGTTCTGGATGGAACTGAGGCAAGTCCTCTTCGTTTGAGTCCATACTCCCCAATGTTGAACCCAGTATAAACAATATGGACGAAAATGAAGTCCTATGTAAAAAAGAATCTTCATGTTCCCCAAGTTCAAGGTCCGGGTGTTGGAGAACAGCGGCTTGTGCATCTAGAGCACATCATTGACCAGGCAAAAAATACTATAGTTGGAGACGATTGTGCTAGGGCTGCACAACACACCACCATTCATCATGCTACAGCTTTAGCATTCCAAGACATATCCGTTGGCCGATAAATAATATTATTATTCATAATAATGTTCACTAATAAATAATTCGTTGTTCTCATATTTCCTACTCTTACCAATAAATTCCTTGGTGGTTTCTGAATTACAAGTGATGGTTTCTGAATTACAATTGACGCTTTCTGAAATACAATTTACTAATCTGAATTATATGTTACGATTTCAGAAATACAATTAATTAATCTGAATTCCATGTTACGGTTCCTGAATTACAATTAACAATTCTGAATTATTACAAGTTACAGTTTCTGAATTACATGTTACTAATTTGACTTTCAAGTTACACTTTCTGAATTACAATTGAAAAATGTGTAGTCCATTGATCTACTTTGTCAATTTTCACGTCACTGCTGAAATTTCCAAATGAGAAGAGGGAACGGTAACACATGTTTACATGTTTGGAAAGATCAAAGCCTCTGGAAAACACAACGCGATTTTCGCAACAGCAAGCTATACAGTATTTCACAATTTTCCACATGTCCCTCGCAAAGGAGACAAACCTGTGATAAGTTCACACCGAAGCCAAAAGCTATACACTAGTTCAAAATCACAAAATTATGGCGTTGTCAGGGCGGTAAAGCCGAGGAAGTGGAAACAATGATAAAGATAAATTGCGGAAGTATGTTCCTTGTACAACACTACTTCCGGTGACTACAAAATTGAGTGAAAATGTAAAGGAACGCAGTGAAATAAATACAAAATGAATTGTGATTGATATTATGCTTGTTGCAGAAACTCAATATTTTGGTAAAGTTTCATTTAATTTATAACTTAGAACTTTAAGTTTAATTCAATTCATCGCATGAAAAGAGTACTAGGATTTTTACTCCTAACCTGTTAGTCTATTTGGGGTCATATAGATGCGAAATATCGTTGGCATTGAACTGACAAGACTAAGTGTCCAGTGTGTTGAAAAAGAGCTTTTAAAATAGTAGAATCAGAAATTGTCTGCTCGGCTAGTCGTGCCAACTGATTTTTGTTGTACATGATTCAATTATTAGTTTTATTCTTTTCCGCTTTACGTGTGTGACTGTGTGTGTTGAACACTAAGGTCTTCAGAAAGGGACCTTTCGTCCCAGATAAGGAAGACCTCCCGACCTCCAAGGAAACCATGCCAAGGTAAGATTCTTAGTGCTGTCGTTTAATGAAATCATTTATTTTTTCACATATCAAAATTCAGACCGCTGGTAAAAATAGCGGAATAAAAAGTCCATTTCATCTCTGCAGAATTTTGAGTATATCGATCTGCAACAATGCTAAGAGAACTAATGTCTCTATTGCAGAAAGGGTTTATCCAAAATCTGTCCTTGGCGGGGAGGTATATTTTTAAAATTATTTCAAGAAGCAGTATGCTGTAAGAACTTGTAAATAGTGTCAACTTTTGGGTCAATCTTTTTGGTGGTAATTTTGACAACTGAATTTGTTTATTTGCAAATAAAGTTTCTCAAAAAACTATTCAGCTGATTTTAAGGATTACTGTTTTCCCCAGTTCGTGGTTCTCTTTGCTGTAGTTGTTTTCGGTACCGAAGTCCGTGGTATTAAAAAATCGTTCATGCTTTATGATGATGTCGTCTCTTCCTTCTGAATTATTTCAACAGACAGACATCTTGTCATCTTGCTCGAGTTACAACTCAAAATAAGCTTAGTAGTGAGAAAATTTACGTGGTGATCCATTTAGAAAATTGATGCTTTGTGTTGCCCCGCTTTATAGACACACTCTGTATATTTCAAAATATTTTTATAACAAGCAAGAAAGTGATCCTTATAACTTTTATATGAAACATTTTTTCAGACTCCTCATGATAGGCGAGATACTGTACTTCCTCACACTAATAGGCCACCCTGTATGTAGTAAGGACCCTTCCGCATTTCAAACACCCTGTATTCATAGCTTCATTATATTTTGGTCGATCAGCAAACCGTTCTGATTGATCCTCAATGATATACTGTTACAAAGTGGTTGATGGAGCGCCGGTATCTCAGGGTAGGTGGGCCGAGTTAGAGAAACAAAATGGTTCCAACAGTTGTGTAGGGGTTTATTTCAATAGGTTTCGATCTACAAAACAAAATAACTCTCGTAAACCAAAACTTGGGGGGAAGTATCAAATACCGATATATTCGTGGGTATCAAACTCACCTACAAAACAGGAGTATATGCCACTAATATAATATATTTCAATAAATTAATAGCACCGCACCACAGGTCATGTATACGATCGAAAACATTGAGGTTCAACAGCTCAGTTTTTCGGGCGTTTCAAACGAGAGAAAAAACCCGTCAGACCGTTTCAATGGCTCGACTGAATATGGGCATGGCGAGGCATCTGCCGGTGAGAAGAGAGAAGTATATACAGAGGGGTACAGATTCCGTTACAACCGCCCCCCTCCTAATTTGAACAGGACGGTCGAGAGAAAATTAGGTGTTTCAAGTATTAAAATGTCTCAAATGACTAACGTGAAAAAATCCGCGCTCTATAATAATTGCAAAAATTAAATCCGTAACTAACAAAAATTCATAACAATACTGGTAGTTATTTATGACGAACGTCAGCGGAAGTTGATGGGTTATACGTCTTTCTTTTGTTTTAAACGCCCCCGTGATTCTAACCCCCGTTACTGGAAATGCAGGAATCTGATTATGAAACTGGGAAAGTTGGTTATAAACGTCCCCTGAAAGACATGTACATTCTGAACCCGTATCTATAAGAGCCGGGAAATAGAAATTAAATATGGCGATTGATATGACTGGTGATCGATTATTATCTACGGTGTGTTCGTAATCACATTCCAGTAGATCATGCATGGGGTTGTTTCTAATAAATGCGGACCTGTTTTTACTATTTTCACTCCCCCCAGGTCCTAGAGGTCGTGTGTTATATCGTTTCCGGCCACCGAATCAGATACAGTGTTGTCAGAGATCCCAATGGCGGAAATATGATTTTTTGTTGGGAAAATCCGAAATTTTTTGTTCGATTTTGTTCGCCCCTCATATAGCGATTTCGGTCCGGGGAATTAAAAGATTCCCTAGAACTCAAATTATTATAATAATCTGCTTGTTGTAAGCGAGTGAGTGCGCCCTCAATGGTTTCAACCCCCACCAATACCGCCGAAATATTTGGTGGGAAATGTCGTGATATCAACCCCACAAGCATTTTTTCTGAAAAAGGGGGTTGCAGATGTCTCGCCATTGCCACGTAGTATGTAAAATGTTCAAGGAAAGGTCCTCTCTCGTAACGACCTGCTTCTATTCTTAATTTAATGTGTAACTGCCTAGTCTCGCCCCAGAAATATTTTAAAAAAGCTTCTCGAAAATTTTGAATGGACTCAAAAGTGGACAAAAAAGCTTCACCCCAAGTTTTAGCTTTTCCAACAAATTTCCTGGACAGAATCAAGCGAATATTGCTAAAGTTTAAGTTGTATTTCTCTATGATAGTATTTAATTGAGCAACAAAATCTACAGGGTGAATACTACCCTCATCATCGAAGGGTAATATATCCTTGAGCATATCCATGATGGTTAAATTGTTCGATACGATTCTATTGACGTTCGCTTCATTATTACCCGTATCACAATTTCCTAAATTATTTCTATTGTGAATTTGCCCAGAAGCTAAATTTTGGTTATACTGTGCTGTCCTAAGGGCTTCTGAAACTGTTCGTCTAACCGCGTTTTCAATTATATCCTGTAATTCTGGGTTTTGAGACTGTTGGGCTTGAATATACGTGGGGGGTGGCACAGACATCGATTGGGGGCGCCTCGTATAATGTTGATGACCATAAAAAATTTGAACATTCCTACCTTGTGGAAAAGAAGATACTGGGTACCTGCTGGAGTTGGTTCAGTGGGAATTGGTGGGATTCCAAAAGCAGCCGGTGTTAAATTTGTTGTGGTAAGGAGGTTTTTTGGAATCGCCCCGGTATTCTTTGTTACTTTTGGTTTCATCAAGTTCTCTGAATCATATCTTGGTGGACTTTCCCTCCTAGTGTCACTCAATTGCAGATTATCCATTGTGTTTTCTACGTTTCTTCTGTTCCTCGTTAAAGGTGGGCTCGTTCTATTTGAAGTTGGTGTTCTCCTCATCTCCGTTTCGATTCCCTAAACTCGCCCCTTGTTGGGTAGCCAAGTTGTTACAAAGTGGTTGATGGAGCGCCGGTATCTCAGGTTAGGTGGGCCGAGTTTGAGAAACAAAATGGTTCCAACAGTTGTATAGGGGTTTATTTCAATAGGTTTCGATCTACAAAACAAAATAACTCTCGTAAACCAAAACTTGGGGGGAAGTATCAAATACCGATATATTCGTGGGTATCAAACTCACCTACAAAACAGGAATATATGCCACTAATATAATATATTTCAATAAATTAATAACACCGCACCACAGGTCATGTATACGATCGAAAACATTGAAGTTCAACAGCTCAGTTTTTCGGGCGTTTCAAACGAGAGAAAAAACCCGTCAGACCGTTTCAATGGCTCGACTGAATACGGGCATGGCGAGGCATCTGCCGGTGAGAAGAGAGAAGTATATACAGAGGGGTACAGATTCCGTTACAATACTAAATCAACTTATAACATCGTAGGCGAATTCATTCACTGACTGAGTTATTGACTATACCCTGTAGAAAGGCAGTGGCGTATTTTTTTTGTATTATGGAAAAGTATTTCTCATGGATTTCAGGAATGTCCAGGTGCACACAATATTGAATATAAATACGATATTGCTATTTTTTTATCCAGCTGAATTTCTCCAAAAATCGCAAAATTAATGATTAGGCGCCCTCTAGCGTCGCATCTGGTAATACAATCGAGTTGGGACAATGGAGACTTTCACTCAGGATGACTGCAGCTACAACATATATAAAATTCAGCCATTTTCACCGAAAGACTTTTTCCCATAAGATGTGTGCGTTGTCCTTTGCATTTTCATTCGGACAGTTGATTATTTCTCAAATGTTCAGTTTCCATTGGAGATTCATACACAGTGCAGATTTATTTTATTCCACTCCTCCTGTTAACTTTTGAACGGTTTGATGTACAAACATAGAACAAAAACCATTTCGAATGTTATCACCTACAGTACTTTTTGAAATATCGTAATTGCTTGATAGAGGGGGCGGGGAGGTTCATCAATTTGATAATTTCAAATAGCATGGGGTGTCAAGTAATACATCTTTGAAAAGATAATTCAATTTTCTTTTCAAACATCACAAGTTTTACGGATTTCGTTATTATTTGTTTACCATATGCACCCGAAATATCAAGTATAAGTGCGGATCTAAATGGCACTCTTATCTCGATAAACGGTTCGATGTGGAACAATGACAGAAAAAATATTTTGAAGAGTAATACGATACTACTTTTTGAGAGAAGATACGTTGCAATCCTTCGACATAGGGCGCTTGGGGAACTTCAACTTAAACATTAGGCAAAGCAAAAAATCAAAATTATAAAAATACGTATTAACGAAAATTTAAAAAATTATGTGTATGAAAAGAAAATTGAATTATTTTTTCAACGATGTATAATTTGACCCCCACTATACTATTTGAAATTCTCAAATTGATGTGACCAACCACAATGTCTTTTATTTCCCCACGTTGGACGCCAATTTTGCCAAGCGCCTAAATTAGCTTTAGGCTTTTATGATGGCAACCAAGCTGTCTGAAAGTGGGTCATAACAAAATAAATTGTGATGAGATGTACAAATGTGGGCGCCAGCTATATGAATGCAAGCTCACCCTATAGATTATTTATACTGATTACCATATAACACGAATAGTACTAAAAATTAAAGTTACTACACCCTAAATGATAAACAGCTTACTCTTTGAAGAAGTATAATTATTAAAATCAAAATTATAGTGAAATGACTTACGGGTACGTTCTCACACAAAACTAACTAGCTATATAAATACCTGAATATTATCAAAATCGACCTTACAATTGGTCAACAGGTACAGTTCAATGACCAAATATGTTTCAAACATTAACAAACCTCTTAGGTGAGATTATACAGGCACTAGTAAATAGAAAAAGGTTAAATGTATCCAATATCACACACAAAACATATCTACCGCGGTAGGGTAGAAGAAAGGAATATGTTGTAAAGAAAAACATTCTCAATTGAAAATTGAGAATGTTTCTCTTTCCAACATGAATCCCTTCCAAGAGAGGTTATCTTGTGCGACTAAATTCCAACTTTCAGTCGCCGATGATTCCACAACTGACTTTATGAACATCCTGTTCATATTTTCAATAAAATCAAAAGGAATATGTCTCAAACAATCCGCAATAGTATGGTGCACCTAACCTTGTAGTGTTTACACATTAGCACTAGGTTTAAGACTATGCTATGAAAAGAATATCAGTACACGGTATAATATTAGTGCTAGATCTGGTACTTGGAGTGCTAAGTCAGGTCAACGAGGGTGGTACAACTAGGCTGATTGTAGCTGCAATGGTGCTTCGTGGACAGTCTCTGCTATAAGTGCAGGAAACTAGGGTGGTACAACCAGTTTGATCTTAGCCGCAATGTTGCCTCTTCGAAAGTCTTCGCTACCAGTACATGAATGCCCTACTCAATAGTAGGTGGAAGATTGTTGCCAGGAATACATACCATACATCAACGGAGTCATGAAACTTCTTCCAGAAAGGAAAGAAATACTGTGGTAGGGACAGAACTATAGTGTCCTATACATAAGCCCTGAAATGAAACATGAACTTGACATTTTGTTCAGCAACTTGGAGGACCCAATAAATACCTCTGTCCAGAACAGGCCTAGGTGCTCCCACAGAGGAAGATGCTTTCGGTAAGCTATTTCAGATGTCAAAATATCCTAGTCAAAGGGTTAACAGCGGCACATAGGATCAAGTACCCAAAAGGCCTAACTAATCAGATACTAAAAAACATGAAGAACTGCCAAATGATAGAAGAATACCAAGTGAGAGACTTACCAGAGATAATTGGGTTAATATAATCCCCCTAGAGGGAAGGTTCGGAAATATGCATACCAAGCAATTCAAGCGACTAAACGAAAACTGGAACTTTTTGGCAGTTGCAAAATATAATCCTTTTACGGACAAATGGAATTCAAAAATTTACAACTCGATTCTCCCAATTCTCTCAATTGTGATCTCCAGCTAATTAATCTTCTTCTTCTTCTCAAACTTCAGGTCAGAATCCGTGTACACTGTTGCCAAGTACACTTCTTGAAGAGTATTACACTCTCAACTTAGTATCCTTTTTCCACAAGCTAGAAAGATATGAAGCCCTATCCTCAAATGAAACACGCCTGAGTAACACTGCATGGCATAACCCATTTCGTCTCTTCAGTTATGAAACCAACAAAAGTCACTTCGTGTTACTCCAGCTGAATGCAGAAGTCATAACAACCACAAGTACTCCGCTTAGTGCGTGTGTTAACAGGGTTCCAAAAGTAAACAAATCACGAATGACCATTAATAACCTTGGGATAACTTGAAATATGACGTTACTAAAACATGATAACGTAATAAATTCTAAAATGGATTTACCTGGTAGTATCAAAATACGCAATGGGGACATCTACACAGAATACAGTACCGCAGGTGAAAGTCTCGTGTTCAATTGGGAAATAGTGGGATGGAATGCAAGGGAGTACACTCTCGAAAAAGCAACATTTGATAGCTAATCAGGTATTGTTAGTGTTTGAAAATTATGAAATAAATGCAGAAGGCAAATACCCTGAATAGTTAATAATAAAAAAAAACGTTACAATTGGTGATACCATTTAAATGGAAAGAAATGCAATGCACGCATCAATGAAATGAGCGATTTTTTGTGAGTGATACTTCTGAATAACATTATCTTTCATCTCATTTATATACAGTGTTTACCAAAATCTTGAAACAATATAGGAAACTTCTTTATTAGACATTACATTTTTATCGTAGGTTTTTTATCATTCCAGAAGAGTCATGTTTGGTTTAGGTTTCCCTTCTCAATACGAAATTATTTCATCCATTGCACTGCACCATTTATACCGAGATTTATATAGGAGCAGCGCTTGCAGAAATCTGAATCTATATTTACTCATATCTGGCTTAATTTCGAGTTGTAACTCGAAATAAGTGTTAATTTCGAGTTGTAATTCAAAATTAAGAAAAAATATCGCATGTCAGTTCTACGCCTTCGTACGTTACTGGAAAACGGGCGTTAGAAAAATTAACGGCATGAAAAAACATTTTTCATATTTGGTAGAAATAAAATTGAAGACAAGCAAAGACCGTTATCAGTCTAATATGTGTTCAAAGTGACTTTCTTTGTTTTCAAACCTCATCTGCCCCCTGATCATGATAGCCTGAGTGCCCAATCTTCGCAGACTGACTCTGTTAGACGTCTGACACTTGGTTAATTAGAATAATAATAATAATAAATCTATTAGCCATTCAGGTACTGTAGTACCTATGGTAAGTCATGTAAAATCCAATCAGTGATGTGTGGTCATAAACTACAGTTACTTGTATAAATGAGTGAAACCAAATCTGAGTCACATACAATACAGATACAGTACAACATAGTACATAATTCATTAATATCATATTGTATAGGTCATTGAGAATATAAAATGAGTATAAATAAAATAAATGATTAAATAAACAAACAAACCACGATCATATGTAAAAATAAAATCAAAGTTATAACAGGTGAGACGACAGCACAACACAAGATATATATTTGAAGTGAATCGATTATCAGTATAAATAAAATCATAACATATGAGTACATATAAACCACGACCATCATGTGCATATAATTAAAATCATTGAACTAAAAATATTATATAGCCGGTAAGACGACAGCACACAATAAGTGATATATTAAAAAGTAAAATAAATAAAATAAAATGAATCACAATGATGGATCATCCAAATATTCTTGACAGGAATAGTAACTTATTTCAGTCAGCAAACATTTTATTTTGGTAAAATATATTCTGTCATTTTAAGAATTTTTAATTTCCGTTGGCAGGTTGTAGAAACTAAATGCATTGTAGAGACGAGAATTTTTGAATTTTATAGTTTTGTGTTTTGGCCTTTTTAGGTGAACATCATGACGTGTGTTGTAGGCATATGAAGAAGCATTGGTATTGAGAGATTTCAAGTTGCTTCTAATGAATTTTAAACATTTCAAAATATAGATGGATGGGGCAGTTATCAATTTCTCTCTTATGAATACAGGTTTGCAACTGTCTCGATAGTCCATATCGAAGATTAGTCTTACGATACGTTTCTGCCCGATGAATACTTTACCATAATCTTCACCACAACCCCATGACATTGTGTGGAAAGAAATGTGAGAGTATACCATTGCATAATAAATGGTTAGTGAGCTCTCCTTGGTGACACCTCTTTTCATCTGCTTAATTGCAAAGAATGCTGAATTCAGTTTCTTGCATATTATGTGATTGATATGTAGATCCTAGTCTAACCTCTCATCTAGAAATGTTCCAAAGAATTTTACATCTTGCGACATAATGATTTCATCAATAGCACTCATTTCACCATGGTTTTTATCCTTCCTATTATAAAATTTCATTGAAACTGACTTTGTTGTTTTAAAATCACTTGATTTCTGTCACACCATGATGATAATGTATCAATGATTCTGCCGACATTTGTTAATAACGCATCTGGATCAGAACTAGCAACTGTAATCGTTGTATCATCCGCAAACATGGTAATGTGGCAATCAGTTACGTGTTCGGGCAAGTCGTTGACAAATAACACAAATAGTAGGGGTCCTGATAATGACCCTTGTGGTACTCCTAATTTAACATCACGCTCACTTGACTTAATACGTTATTTCTTACGGTCATACTACGTCCACACATATATGATTCCAACCAAGTCAATAAATTATTTGGAAAACTTTCAAATTTTCAACTTATTTGTTAGAAACTTGGAAGACACTGTGTCAAATGCCTTTGACAAATCGAAAAACAGGCTAACTACACAATTGTTGGAATCTATTTCAGAGTAGGTATATAAAATTGAGAAACTGGAATGATGCTGTTTCCACAGAATGATTTTTTTCTGAATCCATGCTGTTTCCTACATATCAGGTTGTTCATTTCCAAATAATTTATCATCCTAGCAGTCACTACTTTCTCGAACAACTTCGAGAATGAGCAGAGTAAGGAAATTTGTTTGTAGTTGCCTTTTTGAACTCAGTGGGAATCAATCGTTCAATTGATTTCAATGAACCACTCTAAAACTGGATGTGGTACGTTACGGTTTTTTCTTCGAATGAGAATGTACTCTGTAAACATTCAATTGATTTTACTATTGTTATTAATTTAGGTTTTGATATTTATTCGAACCTAGTCAATTCCTAATTTGCTACAATAAAATAAAAATTGAGATCCTTTTATACTACGATATGTACATAATTTATAATTCATTTAATATTTGTCAGGTGGTTTAGTATAGTAGCCAAAAATCAATACGTCAAAGGTTTGAGTCAAAGCGTCATCGAAATGACAGATTATGCATTTTTCAAACTACTTTTTATAAATGCAATATATTATTGGATTCGTCGGACGAAGAGCACTCAAACGCTATTGTGAAGGTCGCAGATAAGATAAATTGAGACCTGTTTCCTAGTAGTAAACGTCAGTCGCGTGTAGACAATTACTAAAATAATTGTTTCCGTATACGGAAACTCATTCGCAATTCCTCATTACCTGATAAATGTTTATACTATTTCATCCAATATGAAATTGGTAATATGGGAGAGTTGAGAGTGAATATTTGAAGTGTATGATGTTTTGAACTGAGAATGTATCTGTATTTCAGCAAACAAGACAGCATTATATGAATGTCATATCAATGCCATATGAATGCTATTCATGTGTGCGGATTTAGTTCACATACTGACAGGACTGACAGTTACTAAATGTATTTGTTTTCATCTCAAAACAATCAACATTCGAACCTATACTAATGAAAACAAATAGACCAGTGTTCTAACACGTCCAATTATTATGCTGGCCAAATCTCGTTGTTCGCAATAAAACCCAACTGCCGAAACTGCTAGCAACCATGTTAAATTAATGCAATTGAATTAAATGCATCATGAGTACACTTCAATCCATGTTTGATAGTAATTTGATATTTCGCGCAAAACACATCAGCAACTTATTCAAATCAGTTACGTGGAAAACTAATTTTCCGAATGACGGACATTCTGGTAAAACTGCAAGCGAGGCATGTGAATCAAGTCTCCGTGGAATATTCAATTTGGATAGCGTTCCCTAGTTAACGTCCCAACGCCAGGCCGTTTCGAAGCGGAAGCCACATATTCGCATTAAAAGAGTTTTTTAGGGCAAGTAACTGAAATAATATTTATTTTCCTGTCGAAATCTGCTATAAATATTCTTCATTCAGTCAAAGGCGGATCCAGCCTTCGAATCAGAGGGGATGGTCACTGGCTACAATAGCACACAAGCGTCTATCCGTACCAATTCTACTTTTGATCCCGTAGTTCCACATGCGCATTGTGACCGCGGCAAATGCAAAATAAAAATTCGTCGTGTGCACTGTGAGTGATATTTGACATTTTGGTTAAGATCAAAGTTATTTTATTGGGAAGATATAAACATCTCAAAGACCTCATTTAATATGTTGTAATGGTTGTAATGGTTTTTTTTAACTGGAAATATTAAACAGAAAGTAATAAATAAACAACTTCATTAAAATTACTTACGTTTTTGGTGGATAGCAATATATTTTCCATATCATCCATGTTTTACAGGGTATTCTGTTTGAATATATATCAAAAATACTGGAAGTGACCTCCGAAGAGAGTGTGAAGAAGGCAGAAAAATTCAAAAGTTGTTTATGCATCAGCGAAAGAAATTTTGAAAAATCAAAAATATTGAATCATTTTATAGCAGTTCATCACATAAAGCTTTCATCCTTGAAATTAAACTTATCAAATGAGGATGAATTTCATTGCTCGAGATGAGAAGTCGAAAAAGATAAGAAAAGTCAATTTACTAGTTAGAACCACGAAAAATTTCAAAAAAGTTGATTTATATGCCACCAATCTGGCACAAACAATCCAGAGGGTTGTGGCATAAGATACTTAAAGATATATACAAGTAACCAATAATAAAATCAACGGATATTGCTCAACTCAAATGGTACTTACGGAATTGAATAATGGAGGATATGGAGAAAGTGAAGTAGAATTTATGAATAGTCATGTTGGCAATAATCAAGTATCAGGTCACATCATTTTGTCTAAATCTGAAAAAGAACTATAGCTGCCAAAAATTTCTGCTAAAATCCCCTTTCAAACCATCCTTAAAGAAGTCAGGAAATAATCTCTTTCAAAAGATAAATAATAGGAAGATTTATATTTTTTTATACCATTTCATCAATGTGCAGAGAAAAATTATTATTTTCTAACCTGGATAGAACTTTTTTACATGACCTCTCGAACTACTGATATCGTAAAAATTTGTTACAAATAGTGCATCAAGTCGTTTTTGGATAAAATCTTCTATCGAATATCAATTTATTTTAATTTATATTCCAGAACCAGACATAGGAAATTAATTAAACTCATCCGAGTGTAGGGTAATTAACTCTGAAGTATTACTGAAAAATATGATTCTAATAGGCTGATCCATTCAAAAATAATTAACAAACCTATACAGAGTGTCCCACTTTGAGCATCCACACCCTCATATTTCATTGAGAATAAAATAATTTGAAAAAACTTTTTCTCGTATCATATAACTCAGGAATACTTACGTTTATGTTGATGAAACATTCGTATATCCATTTTCCACTGCTAATTATGACTAACTGAAAAGTGAAAAAGTGGAGAAAACATATTAGGGATTTTTTCATCACAAAATTAACATCAAATTCTGTTTCAGAATACCTAAACCCCTAAACCCAATGCTCAAATCAATTGATTATACAGTGTGTCATTTGTATCTGGCAATGTGATTATCTCTTTTTCATCAGTAATATTTGCCTAATTTTCTTAATTTCTTCATTTTTTATCAATATTTAATCAATACTGCGAAAAATAACCAAATATGTTTCCATGCAAATTGTGACAACTTGAATAGTGATAAATTGGGAAAAATGTATTAAGGATCTTTTATTGAAAAATCAATCCCTACTCCTGGTTTTGGAATATCCCAGAACTCCAGAACTCAATGTTGAATCATTCAAATATACAGGGTGTCATATGTAGTTGGCAATATCACCAACTCTTATTCATTCATAATGCTCAAAAATGTTCGATTATTACTGTAGAAAGTAACTATGAATCACTCTTTCATGGCTATCTATGACCAACTGAAAATTGAAAAATTGGGAAAAACGTATTATGTAAGTTTGTTTTTGTGGAGGATATTCGTTTCTTGACATGCCTTTTTGGAAATTTTAACATTCCACAGTCTGAAAATGAAAAAAGTGTTAATTCAAAGACAACTGTACAAGTGTGTAGAGGGGCAATAATCAATTTGCCACGATCAGTTACTTCGTTTGAAAACAGTTTACTAATTTCGTCAGTAACTCATCGTATACTAAATTTGCCTATATGACGAGAAAAATTTAAATTGATTAAAAATACTACTGTTTTTCGAAAACGTTGATGTTTCGGAGACTAAATCTGTCTCCGCTATCAAAACTCGAAGTATGAAAACTTGCTAAAATAGTATATTGTGTATCTAGTAGTAAAAGCAATACATTCCCGGACGACAATGTAAATTGTTGACCGAGGTGTTAAGCCGAGGCCAACAAGCATTGAAGTCTGGGAATGTACTTTTACTACGAGGTACACATACTATTTTTTCTGAAATCGCAATCAGCATTATCAAAAACTAAGGAATTCTACATATTGTTTGCGTGAATTCAATAACTGTCTAAAATGTAAACAAGCCGGCAAAAATTTTCCCGTATCGTTTTCGATACGGGAAAGTACTTTCCCGTACCGTTTAGGTCCGAAAACGGTCCGGGAAAAATACTAGATTAGCATATTTTGAGGCCTGAAGATGCTCCGAGAAAGTGGACATTCTTGAACGGTTTCAAAAAAAATCTATTTTTTATCACCTTGGATATGAAGGGATTTGTTCTCACAAAGTCAAATGAAATCTGCCAAAATATTTTTTATGATGACATTTGCTATCTGGAGACATATAGGGTGTCTGATAATCAATCAATCTGTTATTTCTCAACTCTTCTCTGAGGAGAGGTAATCATGTGCTATCCATTTCTACTGAGTTGGCCTGAAAACAGTTCGTCGATGATAAAATACAGTCAGCTTCCTTCAACTCTCTCTTTTCTTGATTTGTTTACAATATCCTTGTTCGTGTGGAAAAAGTTATATAGGTGAAACATCAAGACCTATGACTGTGTGTAAGGAAGAACATAAAAGTTATATAAGGAATCGGAAAATAACTGGTTCGAAAATATCCGAACATATTCTCACATCGGATGGCGATCATATGATGAAATGGAATGACACCAAACTTTTAATGAGTGAATCAAATCAAGAAAAGAGAAAGTTGAAAGAAACTGCCTGTATTTTATTATCGACTAACTGTTTTTCGACCAACTCACTAGAAATGGATAGCACATGGTTACCTCTTCTCAGAGAAAAGTTGAGAAATAACAGATTTATTGATTGATATCAGACACCCTATATGTCTCCAGATAGCAAATGTCATCATAAACATATTTTGGCAGATTTCATTTGACTTTGTCAGAACAAATCCTTTCATATCCAAGCTGATAAAAATAGAACTTTTAGCAAGTTTTCATAAGAGATTTAGTTTCCGAAACGTCAACGTTTTCGAAAAAGAGAAGTATTTTTAGTCAATTTAAATTTTTCTCGTCATAAAGAGAGATGTTTATTCTCAATTGGGAACAGTGTTTTTCCAGAATTTTCATTGTTTAAGGACGCCCTATTACTCCCAATCATATGGAATTCGTTTCATCGTGATAGACCATTTAGTTCAAAAGTTACACTGTTTTGTTCACATAGAGGTCACGGAAGCGAACAAAATTTTATAAAATTTCATGAAAAATTAAAAAAAAATTAGATTTTTTCAATACGTTTGTTTGCCGTCTATAAAATTTAGCATAGTTTTTCTCATTTCAATATGTGTTCTTTAAAAAGACTCACACTGTATATAATACTTTGTCGCATTACAAAGAAATATCTATGACACTATAAAGTGTGGCTTTTTGTAGTCCCCCCCTGTTAACTTTTAAACGGTTCAACGTACAATCTTGAATCAAAAACAATTTTGAATGGTATCACTTATACTATTTTTTCGAATAAAAGACATTACGATTGCCCGATAGATGGCGCGACAGGGTACATCAATTTGAATATTTCAAATGGCATGGATGGTCAAATTATACATAGTTTACAAGAAAACTCAATTCTCTTTCCAACCATATAATTTCCTTTTTGATTTTTGTAACTACGTATTCTCACAATTTTGATTTCTTTGCCTCACGGAATTTTCAATTTATTGTGCCCCCAGCGCCATCTGTCGAGTAACTGCATTGTGACTTATTCCAAAAAGTAATATCATTCAAATAAATTTAGTCCCATCGCTCCAAGTCAAACCGTTTAAATTTATCGAGATAAGGGTAACATTCACATCCGCAGTTACACTTGATATTTCGATTGCAAAAAAAATTTCAACGAATCCGAAAAAAGATTAGATGGTTGAAAAGAGAATTTAATTTTTTTTTCAACGATTTGTTACTTGACCCTTCATGAAATTTTTAGATTACTGTGCTTCCTCTCCCCCCCTATCGTACAATCAAAATGCCTTTCATTTCAAAAAGTAGTATCGGTGATATCATTCAAAATGGTTTTTGTTTCATGTTTGTATGTCGAACCGTTCAAAAGTTAACAAAGGAGGGACTAAAAAAAGCCTGTATATGCAACATGTCCAGCAGCAGAAGATTGGTTCGAATAGCCTCACTAAAACGTTCTTGAAGGAGAAAACATGTTTTTATTTTGCAGTTGATTATTGTTACTTAGAAACGATCCCAAAAATATCCCGTTTTCAACGTTTATTAAAGCAAAACTGGTGGAAAACAGTAAGAAAACGCAGGAGATTGGACCAAAGCACCTGACTCATTATTTATTTGCAAGGAGGATGAACCAAAGTATGAAGAAAACAAATAAAATGTAATTGTCCAGTCCCTTCAAATAATAAGTTGAAACTATTCTGATACCATTTCAATATACAGGGTGTCAATTTGAAAACTTCCCACCCTTAATATCTTCCTTCCAGTAAACAATATGAGTAATCGAAAAAACAGGTCAATTTTATTGTCAAGGGGGACACTTTCAAGGACTATTTGTAGCCCTCGAGGTTCAACCCCCTAGGATTTTAAATGGGAAGGGGGGTCAAGTGGCACATCATTTTGATGGGCGTTCAATTCTTGTTCCAATGGTACCCTGACTTATTATTTTTTGATGAGCATTTTCCGAAAAATTGCGTTCTAAACTAACAGAAGTAATTATTAGAACGCCTATACTGAGATGCATGGTTTGGCCAGAACTGGTTAGAATATTAGGTGGTACCGTTCCAACCCTTTATTAGGGGTAACATTAGCCATTAGCTCCAAACACTTTACATAAAAAAGTAGTCTAATACTAAAACGTAGATGGTAGTAAAGTTGTGTTTATTAAATGCTGAATTTTTAAGTGTCATCGCAGAAATTGTACAGATAGCCTTCCTTTTTTGCTACTTCTGCTGTAAAAAGTTTCTGTTTTCCGGCAAAAAATTGGTTAGCAAATTTGAACTATGTGGTAGTATTGTGAATACCGTTGTACCTGTTGGGCTGTTTAGGAATTACTTTAATAAGTGTATAAAAGTGTAAAAATGGTTTACATACTTCAAGACAGAATTGAAATGATTGTAATTTATGGCGAAGTTGGAAAGTGCGCACGAAGGGCGGCATGTCTTTTTAACGAAAGACATCCAAATTGTAATGTAAGTCACCGGTATGTGCTTGATTTGGTAAATAAGTTTTACGAAACTGGTTCAGTAACAAATAAAAAAAGAAATAACCCCAGAGTACTAAATGAAGCAGCTCAAATTGAAGTTTTGGGAACATTTGCTGCAGAGCCCACGAGCTCCTTACGATCAGTATCAGAACAGACGGGACTGTCACGCGAGACTATAAGAAAAGCATTGAAAATGCATAAATTTCATCCATATAAAATGCAGATTCTTCAAGAGCTCCACGAGGATGATTATGATAGAAGAATAGAGTTTTGTGAAATCATGTCTCATCGAGTCAATACCATCCCTAATCTTCTGTTAAACATCTGTTTCAGCGATGAGTGTTCATTTTTTCTGAATGGCAATGTTAATAGACAAAATTGTCGCTATTGGAGTGACGAAAACCCACATATTTTTCGGGAAGGGCATACACAACACCCACAAAAAGTTAATGTTTGGGCTGGTATTCTTGGAAATGCCATTCTTGGTCCATTATTTCTGGAAGAAAACTTGACTGGCAATCTGTACCTTGATATGCTTGAAGAGACTATCGATCCTCTTATAACTCACGAGCTAGAAACTCAAATTGATGCAGAAGGTAATGAACTTTTGCAGGAGGATCTGTTACATTTCCAGCAGGACGGTGCTCCACCTCATTATTTTCTTCCCGTCCGACAGTGGTTAAACGAGAGATTTCCGGGTAGATGGATTGGCAGAAGGGGAGCAGTTGAATGGCCTCCGAGATCACCGGATTTAACACCCTTAGATTTCTTTCTTTGGGGGCATCTTAAATCCGTTGTTTATAAAACACAACCTTCTGATATTGACGAACTTAAAAGACGAATTACAGCAGCATGCCGGTCAATTCCTAGGTTTTCCGTAATGTTAGAGGGGAGTTCGAAAACAGACTGTATTACTGTTTAGAGCAAAATGGACAACATTTCGAACAGCTAATAAGATAAGCGTAAGTAGATTTTATGTTGGAAATGTCTTTCTCGCAAATTAAATTTTATTGTGTAGAAGGAAAATAACCACCAAATAAAAAATCCCATGCGTAATAAATTTATTCCTGTCATTCAAGGGTTGGAGCGGTGCCACCTACTCTTCTAACCATTTTTATTAAAGGGAGTCAATACAATAATGCATCTCAGTATAGGCGTTCTAATAATTACTTCTGTTAGTTTAGAACGCAATTTTTCGGAAAATGCTCATCACAAAATAATAAGTCAGGGTACCATTGGAACAAGAATTGAACGCCCATCAAAATGATGTGCCACTTGACACCCCTTCCCATTTAAAATTCTAAGGGTAACATCTACCCCTCCTAGGGGGTTGAACCACGAGGGCTACAAATAGTCCGTGAAAGTGTCCCCCTTGACAATAAAATTGACCTGTTTTTTCGATTACTCATATTGTTTACTGGAAGGAAGATATTAAGGGTGGGAAGTTTTCAAATTGACACCCTGTATATGGAGTAACGGATAATCATAAATTGAAATTCTATAATCAAAATAATAGTCTAAGATCTGAACCTAAATCGACCTTCACCGAGCTGATAATAGAATCAAACTTATTTTATAATGAATTTCGTATATTAGAAAATATATTAAAATTGGGTTGTCTAAAAAAATCCTGTACAGAATATTTTTAATAATTTTTTGAAAAACGATTTTTCACGAAACAACATAAAAGTAATGAGAAAGTTTTATACTGGACTCAAAGTATGAAACATGTAGAATGTGCAGACATAGAGTTGTCCATTATTTACCTGTACGAACAACTGGTTTGCCAGGTATAAACAGATATGTCGATACCAGTTACTTTCACTTCATGTGAATAGAAAAACATTTATATCAGCATAAGCGCTGTTTAATTGTGAACATGTTGATATAGGGTTGTCTGCTAAAAATTTGATCCTAATAGAGGTTTGCGAATTTCAAAGATTTAAATTTTAACGCGTGTGGAAATAAGTGACAGAGAGATCCAAGGTACAGCTTGGCAAACATGGCTGTAGTTGTGAGAATATTCACGCCCATGATGCGCATTAGTCGTACGACGTGCTATCCAGTGATATTCACGTGTTTGTTCGCGCAAGAAGTGGAAATTTCACAATCTCAGCTATGTTTGCCAAACTGTAAGTATACCGTGTAATAATTAAGGACCTAACATCGCAGCCGTGTCTGATGGGACCCTGAATATAAGGAAGTGCGCATGGTCGGTACGTAAACTATGGAGAGTAGAGGTAACCCTACTACCCTCTACATTGTAAACAGTACGGCATTATTTTGGAGCAACTGACATTTGAAGTATTGACATGTTCCTTTGGAAATTTCATTGTTATGAAAAGCTTTATTCACATCAACTCATTTTTTTTGTCTTATTTTCTTCAGGAAAATTTAAAAAATAATAATAAAAACCGTAAGGTAGAAAATGAAAAATGAAAAAACAGGCGAGAGGTCCTTTGGAAAAATAGTTTTTCAAATTATTTGTTTGATGAGAACGAATTCAACGAACGTTAATATTGTGCTATTTCGAATTCTATTAGATAATAACTGAATGAATCATATATTGTGTACTTACTGAATACTCTGTAAGAAATTTTTTAAATTCTTCTATGTGTTTATTTCCTAAAACAGTTACATGACGTGGTATGTTAACCAACAAAATCGAGTGCTGCTTCAGTTAGTACAGCTTCATGATATTTAAATTTCTCTTTTTTACCAAAAGCTAGCTTTAACGAACAATGTTTAAAAGTGTCATTAGTAAAATCACTTGAGGAATCGTCAGAGCCACACAAAAAAATTCCTTTCAGCCATTTTTTATCACAACAATACAGAATAATCGATGCAATATAATATTATAAATCATTAGCTACTCCAAAATAAGGCCGTACTGTTTACAATATGGAGGGTAGTAGGGGTACCTCTCCTCTCCACAGTTCACATACCGAGCATGCGCACTTTCTTACATGCAGGGTCCCATCAGACACGGTTGCGATGTTCGGTCCTTTACTATTACACGGTATACTTACCTCGGATCTCTCTGTCACTCATTTCCACAAGCGTTGAAATTTGAATCTTCAAAATTCGCATACCTCTATTAGGACCAAACTTTTCGCAGACAACTCTATATCAACGTGTTCACAATAAAACAGCGATTATGCTGATATAATTTTTTTTCTATCTTCACATCAAGTGAAAGTAACTGGTATCGACATACCTGTTTATACCTGGCAACCCAGTAGTTCGTCCTGGTAAATAATAGACAGCCTTGTGTCTGCACATTAAACATGTTTCATACTTTAAGTCCAGTATAATTTTTTTTTAAATATCGTGATCAGTATTTTTTTAGACAACCCATTTTTAATATGTTTTCTAATATACAAAATTTATTATAAAATAAGTTTGATTCTATTATCAGCTCGGTGAAGGTCGATTTAGGTTCGAATCTTTTACTAAAAGAACATAGGTACATCGTACATGTCATAATACATAATAGTTTTCCTCCAGCTACCATAGTGATGAAAATTAGTTCAACTCACCTCAAAACAGTGTTACAACAACCACTCCAAAGTACAAATCTTGTGGAAAGAAATCCATTCTATTCTGAATTTGAAATGAATGCTCATTTCATAGCCACAACCGAAATCCAAACGTTTGTTTCCAAAGAAATCAAACCAGAGGAATAAATCGACTAAGCCTTATTTTCTTGACACTCGGTTATGCCCTCTTCGAGGGTAATCATCATAAATTAACATTAGATGTAAAGCTCCAGTGCTTACGAATCCTGTCATCTGCATTGTGCTGATATGTAATTGCCATCTGTGTCTATAACTGAGATGTCGAGAGCGAACAATCGAAAATTAGGACATAATGTTAAATAGTGGAATTGCTGAATGTACCTATGTTCACCCAAAAGTTACAACTCACTGTGAGTGAATATGAATTCCATTGAAAGACAGAAGAGATGGCAATGAAAAATCATGAATAATGTACGATGATGAGGAAAAATAAATTACACCTGATGTGAAAATATTACTTCACGATCCTGTACAGATTAGGAGAAAGATCGATAGGTACATAAAAACTCGTATGTTTCTGTTAACTTCACAATTACTTTTTATGCAAATCACAAATTCGTTTTTTGTTTGGTTACCATAAAAACACAAAGTTTATCAGGAAATACTCTTTCTCCAGGGTACCCTGGACAGTATTAACAAAGGGTACACCAACTAACAAGAGGCGAAAGCTTTGTCGGAACCTTTGATGTTGAGTACGCACGATTTTGAGCGGAAATATGTCACAACATCAAAAGATAAACTACCTGATACACTGAGAAAAGTACCACAAGTAGTGATAACATTCCTACAAAACCGAACTGCACTAAGAAAAACAATACTGTTGATAAACATAATTTTTGTAACAAAACATTTTATAGAATTGGCGGAATGAGTTAATGACAAACTGAATGGACATATATTACTCTAGAGACGATAAAAACAATTACATAGAAGGAAGTATCTTAATCTATTCTTAGAAATATCCAATGTTTTACAATTCTATATAGTAACTGGCAGCAAGTTGTACATTCTGGGAGTCATAAGGTTAGGAGAATTGTAGGCCAGTTTACCTTTACCAAATGGGTAACGTTAACATGTTATACTTGATAAATGCGTTTCTGCATGATTCATTCATAGGAATTGCTCGTAATGATCTTTTTTGAGCAATGAAGACTTCTTTCCAGAGAGAAGATAAGCTCCATAAACACAGACGTAACCTAAGTCTGGAGTCAACCTGACCATGAAACAACCTGTGTTTTTAACAGGGAACAGGAAGTTTTTTTTTTATTTATATAGTATATAAGCCAAAGTGTGTATTATCTTATAAATATATTGAATATATAGTCAAATATGTATCTACTGTAGCATGTATTTTCTAAGTTTGTACTTAAATTTCAGAATTGTCCTTATACTTTTTAGTTCTGTAGGCAACGAGTTCTATATTTTAATTCCATCATAAGAAATTGTTGTTGACTTCCGTTATTTCTATTTTGACATACAAGTTTTGTACATCTTTGCACTTGATTTTTACCGTTCTGGTGAGAGGTTAAGCTCGAAACACGTGTCTACGGTTGCACAACAATTTGAGGGCTATACCCAATATCTTTTCTATTTATATATGTATCTGTAGATTGGGTATTCAAATAAGTTAAGTAATTTTTTTACGTACGTTGCTTCCCTGCCAAGCTAGCAGGTAGGCATGCGATCATAGTACATAGTAACAGTACTCAATCGTATACATTGTATCAACAGGGCTATCAACCTCAACTTAAATTGCTCCGCCGATGATTTTTTTTTAAATTGTAGAACACAGTGTGCACATTACTTCTGAGAGAAATTATCACCTTCAGGTGGGTTGTAACCCCCCCAAAAAACGCGTTGAAATTAATTTTTGATGTGATTTCGAAATATCTCAAAAAATTTAGTTTAAATCGAAAAAATAACTTGATATTCAGAAAGAGCACAAATTTTTACAAAAAAACTGAAAATTGTTGAAGCTATTTGCTTTCTCAATGGGGCAGGTGTTGCGCCGGCTCCCGCCAACGTGCATTTTTTCAACCAGCGCGTGAAGTAAGGTTCTATAACTCCTCACATAAATGTTCAATTTTGATAAATCTAACGACATTTTTAAGATAAAGATCGCAGCTTTGTATTCTGATATTATTTATATTTATACGCACAGTTGCCAGCTGCAAAATTGCAATTGAAAATCTTATAATATTAAAGTTACTGACTTCTTGAAATAATGCTTGTGATTACTGAAATAATGTTATCACTTGTAGCAAGTAAAATGAACAGTTGAGGAATACTTCATTGTCAAATTGCATAACGTTTAACCGGTCCAAATAATGTTGGTTTTAAATACGAGTGTTTTCAATTATTCGCATATTTTAGGTTACAAAATCTGGAAGGAGTTTATAAATTCAAATGCTAATAACTCAGAGATAAAAGCACGTATCAACATGAATGAAAAGCTAGTTTGCAGAAAAACCCTGCTCTTATTGAAAATATTCATACAAATTTGGTTACTTGTACAAATTTTAAATGCAATCCAGTCAATCTTTTAATTACTTAAAATAGAGGTTACTCGGCATTTGATCGCATTATTGTTCTATGGAAAGAAAAATAAAATCAGTCCTTGATGGAATATGGGGATTCGAGACCGAGGAAGACAGTGCACTAGAGGAAACTGTCCCGAAGTGTACCTGCTTTAAACTAATTGAGATTCTAAAACCTGAAAAATATCGGCTTGGACCTTGTCAATGCGGCAGCTAGCGCGCCGCTGTATAGTATACAGCGGCGCGGTTCTGTAGGTGCGCAGTGGGCAGCAGTCAACGTTGCTCTTTGTAAACGTCAGATAATATTAAAGTTCCTGTGCAGAAAACACTGCATACTGAGAGACTGAAGATGAAGTAGATGATGAGTTGTATGAGTGAATAAATATTTTTTCCTATACATTTCTTCATGGTGATTACTTGTGGATTCATTTCTCCATACCCTTCCTCGATATTATTAGTGCAAACATACCTCCGGTCCGCGTTTGATTTATACAATAACTCGATCTTCTCTCGAATTTGCGAATAATTTTCATAACAATACTTCTAAATCTCAATAACGACAGTTCTCAACGATTATTTACCCACATTTATATCTAAGAATAGTAGTTTGAGAGTTATTTCAAATACTCTCCCCCTTCCCTCTCACCACAATGTTTCCGTGATGCGGGGGATATGCCCCGAATGCAGGAGCGGGAAAATCGTATCTAATAATTTATACATGTTATTTTTACAAATTTTCGCTCAGTTTCATTACTCAGGACTAACAATTTTACATATTCATAGAAAATACCCCAAAAAAACACGATTTCGGGAAGGGGTTGATGCTCCGGGAGGGGATTTAATTGTTGAAAATAATTCGCCCCCATTATTAATACCAATTTTCAATCATATTTATTGCCCAGAGCTGAAATGTCAAGAAAATACCTTCCAGAAAAAAGTTTCAACGATTTTGGGGGGGTTGCACCCCCTCAGGGTGTGATAACTTTATTGCTAATTATTCAACACTCCGAGACGACCGAATTGCAAATAAAAATCGGCGGAGCAATTTAAGTTGAACTTTTATGAGAAAAATTGCTCTGTTTATTGGCCTATACCTGGGATCTTGAATTATAAATTGTTACACCTATATACAGGGTGGCCCATCGAAAACTTGGGTACTAATATCGTAGATCTGGAAAAACGCTCGGACAGGTCGATTTTAGTTTCGAGGGGGACATTGTGCCCTCCTACAGGCAGCACCGTCAGGTCAACCCTCGAGCAGTGGGGTGAACAACCCTTGAAATTTGAATAGGAGTCGAGTGGCACATCGTTGGAAAGCCCGTTGAATTCTCGAAACAAAACGGTCGGCAGTTTTTCTAACGGAAATGAGCCATAATCAAGTTAAGAGTAAAATTCACTTACATTAGTCTCATCGTAACAAATGCTCGAAATGCGCACCTCCAACTTCCATGCAATGATACAGATTTTGTTGAAAACGTTCTCGTACATTTTGGAGCATGTCTGGGGTAATTTGGCGACATTCTAATGTGATTCGTTGCCGTAAATCTGCTAGTGAAGCTGGTGGTGTAGCATAAATTATGCTTTTCAAATGACCCCACAGAAAGAAATGTAAGGGAGACAGGTCCGGTGATCGTGGGGGCCATTCAATAAAACCTCGCCTACCAATACAATGACCAGGGAAGTGGTGATCTAAATATCGCCGAACAGGCATAGCATAATGCGGAGGAACACCATCTTGTTGAAATATCAACTGATCTTCCTGATAATGATGGTCATTTTCAATAATGTTAGTTAACATTGGTTCAATTGTGTCTTCAAGCAGTTCCAGATACATTTCCCCTGTTAAATTGCCTTCTAAGAAGAGGGGGCCCACGATACGATCCCCAAATATACTAGCCCATACGTTTAATTTTTGAGGATATTGCGTATGTACCTCATGAAATATATGGGGATTCGAATCAGCCCAATATCGACAATTATGGCGATTAACTTTACCATTTAAAAAAAAAAAAGAACATTCATCACTAAAACAAATGTTGAACAGACACTGAGGATTTGCAATCGCCTGCTCACTTAGTACCTCACAGAATTGTAAACGCCGATCAAAATCATCTTCATTCAGTTCGTGTGTTAATTTAATTTTGTAAGGATGGAATTTATGTAGTTTTAAAATACGCTGAATGCTAGTTCTTGAGATACCGGAAACAGTTGCTAGCTGTCTTTTACTCAACGTATGGTCAACCTCAACATGGCCCAAAATTGCCACTGTTGTCGCATCATTTCTTAGTGGCCGTTTTTTATTTGCTACCGATCCCGTTTCTCGGAATTTTGATACTAATTCAGACACATACTGCCGCGACACAGTCCTGCCATATTGTTGATTGAACCGTTCCGCAGCCCTTTTCGCACATCTATTGTTTTCATAATACAGTTCAATCAACGCAACCCTCTCTGCCACTGTATACACCATTGTTTCGTTTTAATTTCGACGTACGATACCACACACGAATGAAACTCACTTGTAGTGCACACGTGAAAAACAGAAACTGCATGCTCTATCTGTTTGTTCTATTTTATTAAAAAAATTACATGGGTACCGCGAAAAAAACTGAGCAAAAACATTCACAGTATCGTAGCAAATAAATGATAGATTGCAAAAACTGGCAAATGAGTTTTCCAGAGACGTACAAGTAAGCTCTTAACTTTCGTACAGGTTTATTCCTGAATTTATTTTTTCCCAAACGGTTCATTCCAACTTCAAAATCGGGACGCCGTTGGATAGAAAACTTAACGGGCTTTCAAACGATGTGCCACTCCACCATTATTCCCTATTCAAATTTTAGGGGTTGTTCACCCCACACCTCAAGTGTTGCCGTGACGGTGGTGCATGTAGGAGAACAAACTGTCCCCTTCGAAACTAAAATCGACCTATCCGAGGGTTTTTCCACATCTACGATATTATCACCCAAAACCCCGATGTCAAGTTTTCGATGGGCCAGCCTGTATATCGTATAATATCACTACATAGTAAATTATTTTGTCTTGTATCACATCATTAATCGGGCTTTGAAGATATAACACCACTTCGTTTATCAGATTATGTTTGCACTAAACACCTACGATAACTTGTACCCAGAGCGACAGGTATGTAGTTAATAAGATCTCGGCCTTGTAACGCACTTGGGTGAAATTCTATCTAGATGGGGAATTTCTAAGCGAAATCTCTCATGATCTTGAGCGAGGGCTAATTTGATTGTAGCATGCATTCTCGGATGTAATTATCACTTCTGGATGCTTTCGAAGTTTCCCAATATGGTGGTAAATAGTTTATGTTTATCGTTGTCGAAGAAACTCAATTATTTGTTGGTAATGTTGAAATTGCAATCAAGTTTGTAATCTGCATTTGCTTGATTTGGGTGATATACCGCAATGTTGAATGGAATGTCTGTTTCCATTGGAGAGAAGGGTAAATAATAAGTCAGATGTTGAAGTGGAGGTGAAGGTTCCAGCACAACAACTGAACAGATGTTTAAAGTAAATAAAATAACATTGCTAAAATTCTATCCCTCTACTTGAACTTTGTGTCCAAAATATTTAGTTCTCTTTCCAGACAATTTATCCATTCATTGATTTTTTCACAAATATGTTTTGTTTTAAATTTTGAATCATTTTACAAAACACTTGAGAATGGCGCACTTAACATAATAACAAACATATAAAAGTTAAATAAAATTATGTGAATTTGACAAGCTGTGTGCACGTATAAGTACAGGCTGATTCACGGTGGATGGCACATTAGACGTTTCTGGTGAACCAGACAACAGATCACTTTGAAAATTCAAGGGAGGGCATATTCGAACATTCTCTAGCCAACTAAAATATTTTCGACAATGCGGTGTTGCCGCTTCTATTAGAAAGCAGTAGCAACTTTGATTTTTCTAATGGAACACTCTGTATATAATATTATTTTTGGAATCTCCAACAATTGCCCGATAACTTTTCTTGATATTTCCCTATACCTATCTGTTACCGTTTTCGAAATAAAAATTAATTTCAATTTTTTTCTTCGAAAATCATGACTTCTAAAAATGCCGTTATCTTTTAGTAAACTACTATGATATCGAAATTTGGTTTGGAGTTAGGTGATACTTGGACACTTCCCACACGTCAGCCTAATCTTCGTTACTTCAATACAGGGTGGTAAAAAAATACAGTTTTTTCGTTTGCTTGAAAAAGTTGCTGAAATTTGTTTATTTAAATAGAACACCCTGTTTATTATTGAAAATTCGGAAAGCTGCTGAAATTTACTTCCTTTCTATGTATATCATACCTATACCTAACTAGTCAAGTTTCGGACTTATGAGCATTTATTTGTGAAAATGTCCCTTCAGAATGGTATTTCCATTCGGTATTTGGTAAGCAGGCCATGATTACTATTTGACAGTAGCGTTGTGACATTCTCCTAATAATATCGACATTTTCGTCACTTCAGAAGTTGCAAATACCTTCAAAACGATGGAACAAAACTATTCAAACGAAGTTCTTATGAATTTGTTTATTATTTTTGGACAGTGTGACAAAATTATCAGCAGAACATGTAGAAAGTTCAATGAAATGTATCCGAATCTACCGCCAATGAACCTCAAGAAATTTATACGAATTCAGAACAATTTCAATATGTTTGGATAAACTTTAAAAAAGCACCAAGAAACTTGAAATTGGAAATATTGATATGAATAATTATAAAAAAGTAAAACAATCATGTGGAATATTTCAAAATATGTTCGAATCGCTGGCCGTTCACTTCCAAGCACTTTAAAATGCGGGTGTTGACTGCTTTCGTGGTGGCAGATCTGATTTCATTGGGATCCAAATCTTCAAATGTTTGGGCAATCCTTTCTAACAATTCATCTCTCGAACGCACGGGTATTTTGTAAACTTTTTCTTTAAACATTCCCCACAAATAAAAATCTAATGGATTAAGATCGGGTGATCTCGCTGGCCAATTCCACGGTCCCAAGCGCCTTATCCACCGATCGTCAAAAAGTCTTTCCAGTTCTGCGGTCACTTCTCTTGTGCAATGTGCAGGAGCTCCGTCTAGTTGGTACCAACAGTTTCGATATTCTTCGAGTGGCAGATTATCCACGAAACTCTCTACAGTATTCTCCAAAATATTCAGGTAGCTTCTGGATGTTAATGACTCCTCGTATATCACGTACCTCAATTTGTTGTCCATCAACATGCAGTAGACATTAAAACTAAATTTTTCTTGAAATCCGGCTTATTTTGTGACGTGAGGATTTTCACTGGACCAATAATGACGATTTTTTCTATTGAAAATCCCTTCTCTCGAAAATTTCGATTCATCAGTCCAAATAATTTTATTTAAAAAGAGTGGATCTTCTTGAATGTGTGTCAACAACATTTCACAAAATTCGTCTCTCTGATGAGGGTCTTGAGGCTTCATTGCTTGAATTTTGGTGAATTTATAATCATGCATTTTATGTCTTCGCAAGATTCTTTGAACCGATGAATATTTTATACCCAAATCTTCCTCAGCACTTCTTATCGATGACTCGGGAAATGCGTGAAAATATGCTAAGACATTAATCTGGTTGTCTTTAGAAGTTACGGGTCGAGGCAAGTTTCTTGGTGCTTTTAAAGTTGATCCAAATGCATTGAAATTGTTCTGAATTCGTATAAATTTCTTGAGGTTCATTGGCGGTAGATTCGGATACATTTCATTGAACTTTCTACATGTTCTGCTGATAATTTTATCACACTGTCCAAAAATAATAAACAAATTCATAAGAACTTCGTTTGAATAGTTTTGTTCCATCGTTTTGAAGGTATTTGCAACTTCTGAAGTGACGAAAATGTCGATATTATAAGGAGAATGTCACAACGCTACTGTCAAATAGTAATCATGGCCTGCTTACCAAATACCGAATGGAAATACCATTCTGAAGGGACATTTTCACAAATAAATGCTCATAAGTCCGAAACTTGACTAGTTAGGTATAGGTATGATATACATAGAAAGAAAGCAAATTTCAGCAGCTTTCCGAATTTTCAATAATATACAGGGTGTTCCATTTAAAATAATCAAATTTCAGCAACTTTTTCAAGCAAACGAAAAAACTGTATTTTTTTACCACCATGTATTGAAGTAACGGAGATTAGGCTGACATGTGGGAAGTGTCCAAGTATCACCTAACTCCAAACCAAATTTCGATATCATAGTACTTCTTAACTAAAAGATATCGGCATTTATAGAAGTCATGATTTTCGAAGAAAAAAATTTAAATTAATTTTTATTTCGAAAACGGTAACAGATAGGTATAGGGAAATATCAAAAAAGTTGTCGGGCAATTGTTGGAGATTCCAAAAATAATATTATATACAGAGTGTTCCATTTGAAAAATCAAAGTTGCTACTGCTTTCTAATAGAAGCGGCAACACCGCATTGTCGAAAAAATTTTAGTTGACTAGAGAATGTCCGAATATGCCATCCATTAAATTTTCAAAGTGATCCGTTGTCTGGTTCACCAGAAACGTCTAATGTGCCATCCACCGTGAATCAGCCTGTATACTTGATGAAAGAAAATTTTGTTTTTCTTTGATTATTTCATTCATGATGAAATAGACCAATCAGACACCACCATTTTTCGAATATAATTTGTTTAAATGAGTGATTATTTCACAAGAGCTGAATAATCGCAATTAAATTTTCGTCCTCCATATTGGTTTTCTATGTGTCGTTTTTCAAGGATTCTTGAAATTCTTGGCAACATTTAAAAAAAAACAATAATCTCTTAATCGTTTGAATGACCTTATATTGATTTTCATCAGTGAAAACTACATTTTCGATAGGACTTCTAGACAAATACTTTGACATAAAGCAACGAAAATACGTCAGAATTTGAAATATTTACATGCAAGATTCGCAGCAAAGGCTTCTTCAAGATGCATATAACTCCTGGTGGAATTACTTATAGCTGTGAAATTGTCATCCAAAACTGTTGATGTACGGCCTGCTTGATTCATGACATTTTTATTGCGTCAAGAGAGTTTACTCAATTTTAACATAGATGGCAGGCAAATCATTACCGATTATGACTTGACATGTCGTTTTGACAAACGCATGCTGCGTCATCGACATAACCTCAAATTGAACCATGTCATGATTGATGATTGTCATGTCGAAGTCGAGACTCACAAAAAAATGCTATACACTATCCTAACTTTTACGAATGACAGAAAAACACAAGAACAAATAAATAACAATAACCCAACAACTAAAAACGTCGCAAAACTACCGAACTGAGCGAAAAGTATTAAAAGAACAGAAAAATCACACAATAAATACCAATTAGGCTATCCAGAACACGTGACCACGGCTCTTTAAAAATGGCTGGCTGTAGGCACACATGAATGGTGTTTGTGTTTGGCACTAGCTTCTACTGCTAATAGTTTTGTTTAGTTGTGATTTGAAATGTTATTATGGCTGTTTTAACTAAAAGTGATTTATTTATTATCATTAGAACGAGTAAACAAAGACACTGCATCGATCTATAGAGACAAAAGGAGAGTGATAAAGTGCATGGATCCTTTTACTTTCACTCCTTGTGAAATGGACATATCTCTAGATCTTTTCACAACAGTAACGGCATTCGACATTATTACATATCTGCTGTTGACTCATAAACAAGAAAGCCAATGAAGGCCTACAAAAGTTTAACAGGCTATAAATATCTTGAAGCTGGATTTGCCCATGATTGTGAAGCAAGAAAAATGGATGAACATACTGTTGTTGTTGCCAAGGTAGGTACTGATTTTTCGTAATTTATGAACTGTTTATTAATGTTTCCAATTAATTTTCAGATGAGGCATTCACAGTGAATGGATATTCCTTTGTTGAAAGTATAGATTATTTAATAAATTGATGGTTTTCCTGATGCGACGATGTCTTGTGGCTGCTATGGAAGTGAAGTGTCCATATTCATTAAGGAATATTGATATGGGGCAGTATTCAAATTTAAAAACCTCAACAATAATAAGCGGTGGAATTGCAATTACCCTAAAACGTGACCATGCTTATTATTACCAAAATCATTTACAAATGAAACTAACTGAATGAAAATACTGCGATTTTGTGATTTGGTCACCCAAAGGATATATGTTCATGAGTAAATTTTCCCAGATGAATAATTCTGGATAATTGATTTCCCAAAAGCGTACAATTTTCGTAAAGTAGTTGTGCTACCTAAGTTTCATAAAAGGAAGACATTTTTTAGAGTAAAGATGGTGTCTTTGTGAAAAGGTGAGGATGGCCGAGTTGTGCTGCAGTGTGAAAATGATATCTGTGAAATTCTATTGGACCCTATAGGACTGTCCGATGTACCAAAAAACCCCTGGATTGGTTCTCAGTGCATGAAGTTATGACTGTTTCCTCAACACTATTATTTGTAATATATGATTGCCTACACATTTATCTATTTTTATTTTCAAATCTTCATTGGATTGGTCGTTTCTTTACACACCGAGTGTCAGATATCGCAAAGTAAATTATTTTCACTTGTTACATATTTTTACCTACTAATTTGTTATTTTGTAACATGAAACTATGTATATTAGGGTATCCTACTTAATAAACATCTATCTATCTAGTCTTTGATTTAATATACCACATTATCAAAATGTAGCTAGCTAGGAATTTTTAAAAACTTCACTAAGTCGCGATCTCCACGGCTTCCACAATTTACAACATAACACTTTGTAGGCATGTTTTTTATTCGGCAAAGTTTCATACAAAAATTTCACTCCAATAGATGAAAATTAACAATAATCAGTCTCGTTCAAACAATAACAAATACAATGTGTGCCTTCAGGCGGCCATCTTGATTTTAGTTTGACAGCATCTTGGATAGCCTAATATGCAATGTAATTGACATATAACCTCAAAATAATGTTAACGTTCAAAAACTCAAAAAATTTATCTAGTAGGCACTTTGGATTGTTGGAAACTCCACTATATTCGACTTAAGCGTCATCCATTGACGAATGGAACAAACTCTATTGACGCAATTACAGGATCAAGAACTTTGGTTGAAACAAAAGCGAATCAGTAAACGCACCAGGAGTTATATGCATCTTGGGCTTCTTCAATGCATTATTGGGAGGCGTAACCAAAGTAATACATAAACAAACATCATCAACGAAGCCAAACGAAGCGTTTGATTCTGAAACGTCTCGTATTTGAAGCTTAAGCAAAAATAAATTCACGTTTCAGTAATATTTGGGATGAAAATATCGATTTGTTAATTCATAATAGTACACCAGTCAACTCTATGAAAACCCATGCTTCTATATGACTACAGTTTTCTGACTTTTGTGAGACATAAGGTTACTCTTTCATTGAAGTTACCAGAATTGAAGAATTGGCTGTAATATTGAAAGACTGGGGGTTTAACGTGCTGATGAAAGACGGAACGGAATATAAAAAAGGTGTGGTGAAGACACTGTGGATTATCGTAGCAAAAAACTGCAAGAAATGTACTAAGTTCAGTATAATGTAAGTTTCGATCCATTCAAAGATATAGTTTTCAAAACTGCTAGAGGTAAAGGTAAGCTTATCGGGCTCATTCTCGAAACAGAGGGAAAAGTGGTGTTACTTACGTAGTTTTATGTCCTGAACACGAATCCGAAAGAATTTCGTGGGGGTCTCTATACTTTTCGAGTTATGACCTTTTGAATCTTGAAAATCGACCATTTTCAAACACGATTTTCTCGGTCAAAATGGCAGAATATGCCTCCTTCTTTTTGTCGACACTTTCTTCATTCCCTAATTAACTCTTATATCACAATTACAAGCACCAAAACCAAATGTTTTACGGAAAAAATTAACATTCTTATATTTTTAACCTCATTCTCCATTGGCGTTCGTTCTAGAGATGTGGGAAGGGTTATGTATATACTTTATGAGAAGGTTGATTTTTTGTATAAAACGTTTGGTTTTAGTGCTTGTAATTGTGAAATATGCGTTGATTAGGGTCTCAAAAAAGTGTCAACAAAATCGAAATAATCGTGTTTGAAAGTGGTCGATTTTCAGGATTCAAAAGGTCATAACTCAAAAAGTATAAGAGACCTCCACGAAATTCTTTCGGATTCGTGTTCAGGAGATAAAACTACTTAAGTAAAACTACTTGTTTTTTTTTCGAGAATGAGCCCGATAAGCTCACCTTTACCCTGCCAGAGATGCAAGAAATGCAAAACTCAGAATTCTTCAACAAAACCCAATTAGAAAAAAGGAAAGCTTCTGCTTTAAGTGATGAAGGACTTCTGAAAATAGTTCAGTTATGAGGGATTGTTAAAAAAACTTCAACATATAATAACAGTTGAATTAGCGTAGAGAGGTATCGAAGCGACTTTCTGTCTAATAAGTCACTTTAAATAAGAAGTCGACCATAAAGGAAATTCTACAGGTAAAATGTTGAAATGCATTTCTGCCTAGAAGTATGTTTTTTTCTTGTTGTAGGTAGAATAGAATTCAACCCCATATTCTCTAAAACTGCGATAAAAACTTACGGACAGCATATAGTTGGCTCAGAATACTACAGAAACAAAATTGTGCCCCGTGAGATTATTTAAAAAGCTTATCAGCAAAAGAGGCAATAATATTGAATCGGATAGGTTATTCTTAACCCCGAATCCTTTTTGGAAAAGACACGAATCTACAAAAATTGCCCGATAGGAATAAATCAGATATCGAAACGGACCCGAGAAGCAGCACAGGCAATCGGAACCAAGGAAGCAAAAATAACTAACGATTCTAACCGATCAACAGCAGTTAGTAAGCTAGCTAAAAGTGGAGTTGAAGAACAGCAACTAATCAAAATCACAGGACATAAGAGCGCATCTTCTATTGAACCATATCTTCAAATGGATCTCACTCATCAACTGGCTATAATTAACAAAATGAGAAACATGTATGATATTGAAACAACCGGTCTATCAACAACTGCCAACAATCTGTCAGCCTCTGTTCCAGCTTCATCTGCCCAATCGTCATCATTAAATACCAATGTCTCATCTAATATAAATAATGGCAATGAAAAACAAACATTTGTGACCTACACAAATTGCAATTTTTATTACAACTGTACGGATACAAATTAAAAATAATAATTTTCTCAATGTACTTATAATTAAAAAATTGTTAGAAAATGTCGATGTTCATTATCAATAAAATTCTTTGTTGGTTGTATTAATATACCTCATTCAAGGAATAATCTTGTCGTATATCACACGACCTATTAATTTCAACGAATTAAACCGCCAAAATATTTTTTGCAGATTGTGCTTTTTGATAAATAATTTCATGCGCAATAATTTCAAAATAAATCCCTCGACCACTTAGCGGTCTCGGGATTTTATTGAATTATTATGGATTCAACTATTTTCCAAGCGAAATCATACTCAAAATAATATGATAGTTTAATCAATCAAATTTATAGGTCTTGTGATATAACATACGAATAACATATTTTTAAAATGGTAGGTAGCATAGCGTAAGAACAGTTATCATCAGTGCTTATCTGTTGGTGAGTATTGATTGAAAATAATTAAATTTATTTGAAGTATTGATCAATTCGAACTTTTTTTAATTGTTACCTACTTGTCAGGTGTACTATAGTGCCGCATATAAAGCCATAAAAACATCTTGTGTCCAAATTAGGACTCAATTCCAATGAGATTTAAACATTTTCCAATTTTTTTAGAACCTCTCATAATCTTAAGCATGTTCTGGTAAACTCTGAAGATGCAATTCCAGTGTTGGATAAGTAGAGTATTTATAAATTGAATTGTTCTTACCCTGATTGTAAAGTATTGTTACGGGTTTATTTTGCACTAGAAAACCCTTTCTGTTTTAATACAGTAACATCAGAAATCATTAATATTAACTTTCCACTCTGTACGCCACTGCTTCAAAATGACAACTTGATCGTTGTCATGTACAACTTGTTCCGAATGTTAGTACTTAGCTTTGCCGTACTAGTTCGAGCGGACATGAACCGGCCTTAAGCTAATGACAGACGACAGTTATCAGTTGTTCTATTTTGCGGTATGACAGCGTTATTTTGTGAACATACTTTTGGTCTATTAATGGTATATTATTTGGTCTAATATTTCGTGTTTAGAACACAAAACCCATTCCTACTCTATTTCTGTCTTGTGTCATTGAGGTACCTACTTCACTTTCGAATACTTGACCTTGTTTGTGATTGGTTCTGAGATTGAGAGGCTGGCGTTTTTGTCATCGTTCAGATGGCAACACTGAATATTTAGGTGTTCTTTTAATTTGAGTCGTTGTCCAATTGTTCGAAGGAGTAGCTCCGAGTAGCTCGAGATAGTTCCTGGACTGATCTCACAGAACACAAACGAACAAGGTAGCGCCTTGTCTGATAGTGACAGTTTTTGACTTTGACGTCGGAGTTATTTTTGGAGTGACCTTCTTCCGGTTGATTATTTGATGTGTGATATTTTGACTAACATATTTCGAAGATTTCCAATTACTTCTAATGATTATAATTGATTTTAATTAATAGAAATGCATACAAAAGATAATAGATACAATTGACATGCCTCCATCAAAAGGCAGAATTCAATTTCCGATTTCATCAATAAATTTGATCGGAACTTGCTCTTCCATTCAACCTGTTGTGGATCATTTGCCTCCAACAAAAACTTAGTTACTTCTTCTTCAGACAAAATTTTTTGCTTTCTTTGGTATGTATACATCGGACTTTCGTCTCAAGAAAAAAAAATAATATTCCAAATCTGAAAATACCATTTCTGTAGGTATTATTCTTTATGGAGCGGGGAGTAGCGCAGTGGTTATGCGCTCGCCTGGTAACCGAGAGGTTGCAGGTTAGATTCCCAGACGGTGCTATCTTTTTTCATTTTCAGATGTGAAAGTCTGAATGATTGAGGCTCGTGTCGGCTGGGAATAATCCTCCACGATTCACTGTTGCGTTAAAAATTAACAGTGCTGCTCCTAAGGTGGCGTACGGAGTTAGTAACAAGGCCTACCCAGAACACATGGCTAATGACCATAGCGGTCGATGCCAAAACACCAAGGAAAAAAAAACTCTTTATGGTGTTAGATTTAAAATAATTAACCTTGATATGTCTATGTTTTCATAAACTCTAAAAGCAAGTTTCAACACTGAAATCTTGGTCCACAACGAGTTAGGAGAATGAACCTCTGATTTTTCTTTCTTATAGGCTAATAATACATCTTCATAAACCACCTTTACATTCTTGATTTTACGCCACTCTTCAAAATGTTCGTATTCTTTTTTATATCGCTCTTGATTCATTTTCAGTAGTAAATCAACACTCGCTGCACATCATTCACCCAATATTTCTAAATAAATTTGAGTTTGTTCCTCAATTTCTTCAACTTCATCCATTGTCGTTGTTAAAGCGAACTCGCGAACACAATAAACTGACGTTGTTCATAATATTGTTGTGATATTGTTAAGCTGTTCCATGACAACACGATGTTGGCATTTTTCAGTAGAATTACGAGGTACGCGGGTTGTTCTTTCCACGAAATCAAAATGTAATCTTTCAGCAGGATTACGAGAAGTCTTGAACGACACATGGCCGATACGCAAATAACGGATTCGGTTGTTATAATCCTCGGCTGCGCCTTGGATTACAATACTTAACCACATCCGTTATTCGCTACATATCGGCCTTGTAACGGTAATAACTATATATTATCATTGCTACCGTATCGTATATACTTTGAATATCTGCATGAAAATACAGAGAGTGAATGTGGAAAGTTTCATAGTGAAACTAAATTCACTGTAGAAGATTTCATATCTCAATATTTTCACTAACATCTGTTGGATGATGATTTCGACTAAGCCTCGGCAAATCCATGCAAACTTTGTCTCATAAAAATGTAAATAAAATGTCAAATGAAGCAGTTGGGCCCGACACATTCACACAACAAGCGGCACAGATCGCGAACTATTCATACAGCGAATCAGACGTTCCAAAACCGATAATGTACTCAAATTGTACATGCCCGAGAGCACTGAAATTTCGAGCTGTTGTGCCAGGAAATATTCACGTTATATTCAAAAAAAATCTTCATTTCCCAAACTGTTTTGACACTGGCGCCCGATCAGAGAAAGAAGTATTGAATACATTTTCATAGCGTGATAGGTAAAGTCTACGATACAGAATTTTCCATTCTACCTCAAGGAATGGTATAGTAGAGTGTTCATAAGACATTGAAGGATCCTTATCTGATGAGAAAATTTAAAGAAAAGCTTTGTTAGTACTGAACTGAAGACGCGAATCCGACTAAAGCGCATGAAAGAAACAAATATGATGAATGAAATTCTCAAAGAAAGAAACAAACATGATAAATAAAATTCTTAAAGAATTATTGTCGAATTCTTCTGTAGCTTGGTACATATGCCTTCCTTCCTCTGTTGAGCCAAACGACATCACCTGACTTTAATATAGTCCCTGGAGTGTTCCTGTCAATTCTCTTTTTCATTCTGTCGATGGACATTTCAAGACGATGCCCGCAGAACTCTTGTAGAACTTTTTCCTTCATATTCCTGGATGGCTTTCCAAAAGGTTTTCTCGGCTTTCAGTATGAGTTGAAGAAAATAGGTCACATCTTCTGCACCGTTCTTCCACATCTCCATGGTAATTCACCGAATTTAATCGTTCTCGAACTTGACCCAGTGTCCTCTTGATTCTAAAATATCTTCCTACACGACTAGAATGAAGTTGTTCGAGCATATTTTTGATGTATTCTCGGCAGGACCAGTTGTTACATCACAGCATCTGGGATCTTGAATTTCCGATGCAATAGGCCATCACAAAGACATAGGAAATTCTACTGACTGACTCCAGTATCCTTTGACATCTGTCCCAAATTATATATATATATATATATATATATATATATATATATATATATATATATATATATATATATATATATATTTTTAGATTGTTCTGACTTTTTCTTGTTTCTTTTCCAATCCATTAATAAGATTTTTGGAGCTTAACTCTTACGGTGGAAATTTGCATCATTTTCTTGCATTGCTCGTCGATGGGAATGTTTTGTTTTCTGTTTTCAATAATTCCAGTGGTAATATGTCTAGGCTATCTCTTCAATTTGGTATCCATGGTTGTTCGGAATTTGGATGTCTTCCCCAGCAACCTCTCTGTCAGGATTTTCTCAGTGTGACTGCTCAGGAAGATTTCTTGACTACCAATCCATGAAATTTCATCTCTTACATTCAGGATGGAGTCGTTCTTCTCCATAATATCCAGGTCCAAATCACATTGATCAGTTATTTCTTCTACTAACACAGAATATGGCATAGACCTATGACCTATGACCTATCTGGATACAAGCGGTTTCCCAATGATTGGTGCAGTTTGTCCCGTAGCGGACAAATTTTGAAAATTTATATTAAGGGTTTTTGAGCTCGAATGTTAGTATCACATTCTCAACATTCAAAATTCCAGCATAACGGCTCCATACAATCTGATTGGGAATTAAACATTTTTAAATAAATTCAGGTAAAATATTTTTTTTATTGGTGCCGCATTAAACCTATTTCAAGCACGCCTCAGCGTGTTTAAATCGAACTTTCAAAACGCGCCTTTTTAAAGTTAACATGGCAACATCAACAAATCGATGAACGCGAAGACGTCTAAATGGCAATTTTATTATTATTGATCTGACAGAAGTACCTTGTAACGTCAAATAAAATATTATATTTGGGATTTTTAATGAATTTTTTTACAAATGATGGTTAAAAGTTCATTTTATAGTTGTTGACATTTTTCAATAATGGAAAAAACTGATTATTTTTCTAAAAATACTCCTCGTCGAATACTCGAAAAATAAACTCTGGGCATATTATAATTATTCCTGGATCATATCATACTTTCACGGGATATTTTTAACTAATATTCCTTGATTAGTCTGTACCCATTTTCCGAGGATGATCATGGAATATTTCAGATATTCGATGACTATTCATTAGTAACATTATAGGAATATATCTTATGGAATATCCGCAGAACATCCTGTAAATATTCTAGAAGCCCATTGAAATCTTTTGAAGAATAGGTTGTTGTCGTCTTCTGTAACATATAAGATATATAAGAATATAAGATCCTTTCCAAAAAAACAATTTGGCATTAGGCAAGAAAGTCGCAATTTCAGCACTGACAAAACAAATTCATGCTATACTCTGGATAAAAACAGGCCATGTTCGTGTGTATTTGTTCGCTTATCGAAAGCCTTCAACTCTGTTATTCATCCACTTCTCCACAAATATTTCACAGAATTTATCTTAAAGCTTCTTGTCCAATCGACACCAGTTCATGTTCAACAGTCAAGATAATGTTGAGTTTGGAGTACCACAGTGCACTATACTAGGTCCTCTTCTTGTTAGGATATAGTTACACAGCTTGTTCTCACTACCAAGTAGCGAAGATACCATTGGTTTTGCAGATGGCACCGCACTTTGTTGGGAAGAATATGGGGATATTATTGAAGGGAACTGATCGTGGATTCCCACTTATTTATTAATTTTTTTAATTGAAAAATTATTTGCTGTTTCTACAATATATTTGGTACAACCACGGAAATATAATTATACTTTTCTCGGACTCTTCTAATAATTTTTTTCAATCAGTATATTCTATAGTCATAATTACTGGTAACTAGGTTTATATTCGATGTATTCAAATATTTATTTTTTATGTATTTTGGATTCTAAATTTCAGAACTTCTTTTTAAAGTTAATTTTTATATTTGCTTGAAAGTGATTAACAAGGTATCAGTGTTAGTACAATTCTTCTGGACTTCCATTGTCTAGAAACAAAGAAAATAAATTATTTGCATGTGTTTGAGTTACTACGTTTCAACAGTTAATATCTACTGTCGTTATTGAGTGTGTGAATGCGACAATATATCTCGGATACTTATTCGTGGGGTCTCTCTCAGGTCATCAATGTTAATTAATGTGATACAACGATCTTTTTTGGTGAGTGTTATTATTTATGACCGATCTTGACAGGTCTTGACACATAGTTTTTATTGAAATCCCAATCGATCTAGCTGAGTGATAAGTGGCTTCCACACATTCCGAATTTCTATGCTCGGCTGACTGAACACGTCATCACTCTGAATATAAGCCGACTCTATAAACTTTCTCTTATACCAATGTTGTTCCTTGTGGATAACTTCGGCTTCCGACCATGCGATGTTGTGCTGATAACGTAGTCCATACGTGATCTGCTATTCTCGACTTCGCTGTTTCTCCTCGTTGAGTATTCCTCTTGAGTTCACCGATTCTCACATTTGGTGGCCTCTTAGTTTCTCCAACATAATCCATCCCACATTCACACGGAACACGGTAAATGCAGTTTTTGGAGTAACTATTCTCGTTGGGTGGTCTCGTTTTTGTTAGTTGGCTAAAAATGGTATTACTTGATCTGAAGCATGTTCGGATGTTGCACCTCGATCCAATTCGCCTTATCTAATCCGATAAACCTCTCACATAAGGAAGACATAGGGTAGGCTGTGTTGGTTCATCTGATTTCTCGGTGTTGCCTCTTCTGCGGTTAAGGACCGCTGCTATATGTTTGTCGGAGTACCCATTCCTTCGCAGATCTTTCTTGATGGTATTCAATTCGTTGGTCAGACTCACATCGGTGTTACAGATGCTGTAGGCCCGGTCAACCAACGAGCGGATAATTCCTCTCTTCATCGCTCCATGATGGTTCGACGCAAAATTCAGGTATTGTCCGGTGTGAGTTGGTTTTCTTTGACTCAAACAGATGCACAGTAAGAAGTGGGTGGAAAAATACATGCCAAAATGTAAAATATACATAATCCTCTTAGTATTATAACTTGATTGCACAAGTAATATAAAATTTTAATGTAAAATTTGGTAAATGTCCTCCATTTCTCCCGTGTTTTAGAGTGAGCATGTAATTCAATGATTTATTACATGTAATTTCCGCTGGTTTACATGATGACTGTAAATGAATGTAATAATCAGTAAAACGACGTATTGTTACAGTGAAATGACGCCAATTTACAGAATACTACAGGTAAAGTGGAAATTCTCCTTTGTTTAAAAGTAATTCTCCATGACGCTATCGCCATGCGCACCTACCGGCATTTGGCCCAACCCTTATTCACAGTTAATATTGGTAGGATGAACATCGTTGGGCATCTGGCGAAGGTAGGTTCTAAAAACAAACAAACCGTCCTTTGTTTTTTACGTAAGTGAGTATGTGGGTGCCAAATTGTCATCGGATTTTATATCAGGTAAGTAAATAGGTACTGAGAAAAAAATATAAAACATTCATCATGAAATTATAGTCATTTGTTCATTTTGTCATTGTTCGCCTTATAATATTATGAATAATACCAGTATTTTTATAGGAAATCGAATTGAAACTTTCGTTGTCGCAGACCCAACTGTGAATTCATTTTGAGAATTTATTCGATATTCAAATCTCAAGTGTATAGATATAATGTCAGTTCGAACATGAAATCGGAGAGTGAGCAATCTTATTAGGACAGCTGAACTATTTAGTTAATTTCCATGTTGAAGTATAGAGTATGGTATTTTGTTAAATGATTGTTTTTGTTACAACATTCAAATGATTTGAGAGTTTGAGATATATTCCTTCAATATATGACAATATGTATATTGTAATGTAATGATGAATGAAGTATCATTAATACTGATTTTATATCTTTTTTGCAGATCTCCCCCCCTCTGTTTTATTAAGAAATTATCAGCCTATATGTAAAGTTAATGACACTACATGAAAACAATGATGAAGACACCTGAACACATGTAACAATTTCCGTTAAATTTGTAATTAGGGAAAAAATCACATGAAAATATTATGAAATAAGTGATTATCGGGAAATATATGTAAAAGCACATTTGATGTATGTAAAAATTCATGTTTATCCAAGTTTAATTTACAACAAAAATTGTATTTTTCCGCACAAATACTTGAATATATATCTAATAATACATACTAAAGCATGTAAGTCAATTGGCACTACTTGAATATAATGGTGAAAACACATAATCAAACATGTAGAAATCGCCATTAAATCTGGAATAATGGAGAAAATTACATAAGTATACAAGTGATAATCCATGGAATATATTGGAAGTTCACATTTATAGTCAAGTTATGACTTTACATTATATTACGTGAGGTATGTACCTTTACGTGTATATGCATGGCAACGCATTACCCATATGGGATCAAGTAATCTGACGGAAACAATATTTACAGTTTGCAAATAATTTATTTTCTTTGTTTCTAGACAATGGAAGTCCAGAAGAATTGTTCTAATTTTTATATGTTCTTCCATTATGTTCATATTTTATTTTATATTTTATGATTTGTTTACGTTCTGAACTTTATTCTTTATGAAACTATTCATTCTTCTATATATTTGGTAATTGACAATTACTTTTGGTGTTACTTCAATTTCAAGTGAAATTCTCATAATTGAAACAGAAACAGCATTTTACTATGAATAGAATTATTATTAACCCTCGTGAAATATAGACCTAATTTATATATTTTAGATTCTAAATTTTACAACAAATTTTATTTTTATTTTTTTCATTCATTATGTAGATATTTTGTGCAGTGAAAATACAATATTTTAGCAAAAAGTAGTATTATTTCACTTATCGGTTAATGATATAGTAATGTTCTGAATTTTATGCTTTCTGTGAACTATTCATTATTGTTCTCATATGTTTTGGTAGTGAATACATTTTATTTTATTATTACCATCATTGTATTTTATCAGTGGTATTCCCATTCGCATAATAATGAAATACTCCTCGAATTTTCTATAATATCCCTTTAAGGCATAGTGGTTTCATCGCGAAACCACCGAATCAATGTTTCGTATTTCCATTCGCAGTGGTTTCGATTCATGACCACCTCAATCGTAGACGCCATCTGCCACCGGGTAGCTATACTGATGCATAAAATCACGCTGAATTAGATGGATTCTCTGTTATACTAGTTTTTCACGTGTGCGTAGAACGGTAGTAGAAGTTCAGAAGTTTTTCCATGGAATCATTTGATTTTTCGAAAATGTATCGGTGAGTAATTAGTTATTTTCGTTTATTGTAGTGTTATTGCAATGATGGACATGGAAACTGCGTCATTTTGGCATATTGTTTCAAGTTTGACGAGTTTCATGTTATGGTTTCAAAATGAAACCACTGTGATGCAAAGAATAATTCATAATACTTTTCACTGTAATGAAATTTCGATTTCAGGTATGGATAACTATTTCTTGAATCAGCTGATTCCCGGAGTTTTTGGTTTATTGGATGAAAATCTATCTGATGGAGAATCAGAAATAGATTTTTCCGGAGTTTCAGATACAGATTATTATTGTTTCAATAAAATATTTCATTTTGCACTTTCCAATGTTCTTTAGTTTTTGTGCCATAGTAGTTTCAACATGAAACCATATCCTGAATGACGAATTTTGTAGTATGGAATTGAATCTCCTGACCGAAAATGTTCATTGATGATTATGAATTATATCCACGAAAGAAAAAAAGTCCTAGTAGCGAATTTTTTTGTGTGCCCCAAAGGAATATCCTAGCGTATTTCTCTAATATACGAATATTCTATGAGAAATTACGATTATTCATGCAAAAGTTGATACTATTTGCCTTGTTACATTCACATCCTTGAATTTATTGGAAAATTAATATCCGAACGAAATCTGGATCTTCTCCGTATATCCAAATATGCTTGCTTCGTCATACACAGGTTTCCAGTTTAATGGTTATTAGTGAATTGATCCCTTCGCTCATATTTTGCATTTGGAGCTTCCACAATGGATTATCTGAGGATTCCGGATAACAATGACCGCTAGTTTGATTAGGACAGGGTCGGTCGTTTGGGTATCACAATATCGATTTCATAAAGCAGGATACCTTTAATATAATAGCTATTTATGATACAAGTTCGTAAAGTAGAACTTTTTTGTATGAGCGTGAAGTTTGTTGAATGAGTTTTTCGTTCGACAGTTATTGTATTGCCAAATAGTATCAATTATATCATTAATTTGAATGTTTAATGGTATGAATTGTCGTAGTATTATCAAATAAAGACTTCCGAGTTATATTTGCCGCAAAATAATGCATTTTTCAAAAATGCATAAATGTACGAACAGTGTGTGAAAAATTATTCTACGCAGAGTTGATGATTTTACTCAAAGGTGATTTTTTATGCACTGGTGCGAAAAAGTATAACTTTACGCATTGTCAGCAGAAGTACTCGTATTTTTTGGTTAGTAGTACCATTATTTTTGTGTTCTATGTATACCTAAATAAAGATTTAATTTTAAATTTCTTTTTTGTGGTCCAGATTGCCCCACCCCATGGAGCAATATGAACTTCAGACTTGTGTTCAGATTTTATTTTTTTCTCAACAAATAAGTTTTAAAAATTCTGGTGAGTTTATAATGGACGGAAAAAATGGTCCAAGTAAAACGTTTTGCTGACTTTTAAGAAAATTAATACCTATATTAAAAAAAAATTACCTTTCGTCTCTAAAAAAATGAGTATTCTGAACGCATGAACTTGTAGCTATAATATTGTTTACACACAGCAAGTGCTTTGAACATTAGATAATTCACTTTGTATAATGTCAGGTCAATTTTACTAGCGCTGGAAAAGTGTCTATTCATATTTATCTACTTTGTGTTTCTGAAATGTATATCATAACAACAGAGACTCGTGTTACAGGCATAATAGAATAGTTTATTTGCAATAGAGCTAGGTGTTCCTACGATAATGAAACTGTTCACTGATCAATCGGTAGTAACCGTTGCACTGATCATCAACGTTTTCGCAAAACTGGCCTCATTCCAATTCCAGCATTTGAGTTAGTAGTTGTATGTGGGCTTGTTACTTCGTGTGCCGGAATTATACTATTATTACTGTTGTGAGTTGTGTGAATAGTGTTAGTTTGATTTATGTATATTACTTGTTGGTATGTAGAATGTGGATTTTTACCTAACATTTCTAGAATATTGACATTTTATGTATAATAGAATCAGGATAATTTTCCCAAAAAAACTGAGAAACAGTTTTGTTTCAATAAAAATATTAAAAATGTACATATTTTTATTTTATTTCTTCATTAGGCATCTTTTATTTCCAATTTTCAGAACGTTCTGATTCTACATCATGTTATGCATAACTTGGGTTCGTTATGATCTTAATGAGGAAAGACATTAGCATTAGCATTCATACTGATGAATACAAACAGATTCAACAAAGTTTCGAAACAGGCTGTACTGGGTGATCCAGTAAGGGTATGGCCAGAGGCGATGATTTGTTTAAAAGAACCATCAAAATGTTTTATACTTCTTTCCACATGAACTTATAGTTCACGAAAAAATGTTGTCATGGAACTGCAATCTTTTTCTCCAGTTTTTCTTGAGTAAAAAAAACAAATGATCCTTCTTTGAAGAACTAATAACTCTAAACTGAGGGCAAGTGGATATTTCAATTGAGTCCGTTGTATCCTGATACCAAAGATGGAATGAAAGCTATTAAAGGTAAGACAATAATAAACTACCCACAAGTGAGTCATTTGATAAGGCCAAGTAAACTAAAATTACTGTAATAATCTAAAAATGTTGCTGCAGTAGAATACTGTATAGTAGCAACTAATATATTTTTTAGTAGATTTAAGTATATGAGTTATTTGAGAGTAAATCATTCTTCATCAATGGTAAATTTACTTTTGTCACTAGTAGTTATCAAACTGAGCACCTACTGCAAATAAAACGTAGATTGAGGCTTATAAAATAAAAAGTTTGCTTCTAGTAAAGAATTTAATACCGTTAGGTTACATTGCTTTCCTGAAATTACATCAATAACAGCAATAACTGCAAAGACGATGACTGGTACAATTTAAAACAAAAACTGGAACACGACTTAGGCCGGATAAAGGAGTGGTTTGACTATAGACTGCTATCAATAAATTTTGAAAAAACGTACTACCTACCATTCAGTAGCTACGATATATCCTTGCCAGAATATGATATAGCAATATCCGATATGGCCGTCATTAGACCTGTCAAAAAAATCAAGTACCTAGGTATAATTCTAGATAACCATTTGAGATGGTATCAACATATTTTACATCTTGTGAAAAAACTACGATGCATATTGTACAAATTCAAAAAAATAATCGACATCCTAAACCATAAACAAAAAATAATGTTGTATAAAAGTTTGGTAGAACCCCTCCTAAACTACGGCATAATTGGTTGGGGAGGAGTATCAAAAACACATCTCCGATCCCTTGAAGTCATTCAAAAGCGTTTCCTGCGATGTATACTAAAAAAAGAATACAACTACCCAAGCGATCTTCTCTACTCAGAAACTTCAATATTTGACCCAAGACAGCTATTCTTCATAACTATAATCACAGGTCAATATAGTCACAGAAACGAATTGATCATCTACGATCATAATTATGAAACTCGCCATAAAAAACAAATTGTAATTCCAGTCATGCACAAGTCAGTCGGTCAAAGAAATTACCATTACCTAGGTCCAAAACTCTTCAGCTTCCTGCCTGATTCACTAAAAAATGAACCAAACCCAAGAAAATTTAAAAAAAATCTGAAACTCCATGTAACACATACTGGGGAATACACGAGATGATAGGAAAATAAATAAATAATTTTTTTTTGCATCTTTACATTATTATCTTTTGTTACAAATCTTACATTAATGTCTACATCATTTCTACACTTTTATATTTACAATTATACATTTTATCTATATCCTAACATTTTATATGATTATATTTATACATTTTAATATTTCAACACTCTTATATTTGTTGACAAAGTGTCTCTTGTGCTTGTTATTTCTTTTTTGTATTTCTTCAAATAAATAGATTATTATTATTTTTATATTATTGTACGATGATCAAATATCATCCCATTATACTTATAAGATTGTATTTACTGCATGCATTATATTGTTTTCTTACAAACAAGCAAACTCCTTTGCTTCGTAAGTATTCCAATTTATTCACCAACTATATTATTCAAAATTGTTGTACTGTATTTTAAATTTGAAAGTGAATAAAAATTATCAAAAAAAAATTAAGGAATCTAATTTTTCTAATGGCTAATAAAGCGTGTACTTGTCCCATATAGTATGCAAATTTTCACTTGGTGGTATGCAAATTTTACTTGCTACTATTAATTTCTTTTTCCGTTTGATAGTACAAGGTTTACTGAACAATGGAATTTCATTACAATTTCAAATTTCATCTTAATAATGAAGCTATAAAATTTTTCATCTTAGATAGTCCACATTGCCTCAACCTCCCCTATTATGAGAATGATGGGTATTGGGTAATATCTTTATTCAAACAACTCAGTTCTGTACTTTCAGGCACGCCGTGAAAAACAAAAAAATGGCACTCTGCCAACAAATTGCATAATTTGATATTCAAATTACACATTCTTAAAAAAGCGTTTTTATTTTTCTTCCATTAATTTCAAAAGAATGCCTTCACTTATCAGGTCAGGATTTTTTTTAGTTTGTGTCATTTGTTAATTCTGTTTTTACTACCTGGTCACATTTACCAACTGCCTTACTGATTTACTAACGTTAATGACGTGCATCAAAAGTTGAACACTGTGTGATGTTATGCATATCACGTTGTGATCAAAAAATTATAGAGAAATGAAAAGAATCTGCTTCCTTCATATAACTTATTTTTTATTCTCAGGACCTGAAATGAAAACAGGCGTCCTTCTCTACATTTCTTCTTTTCTTTCGGAGTGACTTATTGAAATTTGTCGGGTGTCTGTACCCAACGCATTCCTCTTCATACACGCTGGTTCCTTTTCTATCTCCATTGTGTATTATGACCTGAATGATCATGTGTTGTCTCTACGGAGAGGTTTTATTAAAGAGCTAACATGGATGTTACCTCGACATTCTACTACAACGAAAACATTCTGGAAAATTATTATTCTTTTCACTCGCAAAGTTCCACATTCGCACTTCCTCAAACACTGAATAGGATAAAACGAGCGATATGACTTTCATGCAAATAAATGCTCAACCCTTACAGTATGAAGTACGCTAAGTATTCAACTATTTTTTGAATATAGTGATTGTATCAAGTTTTCAGAAAAATTTCATCAATTACCGGACAATTCATACATTGTGAAGAATACTCAATAATTCATTTTCCTTTTTCTGTGTGTCATTGTTTGGGTGGTTGTGTGCAGTGCGGCTTTTTAGTCTCCTCCCCCTCCTCCGCCTGTTGTCTTTTGAACGGTTTGAGAAATGGGATAAAAACCATTTTGAATAGTATCACCGATAATACTTTTTGAAATAAAAGACATTGAGCGGTATGATTAAAAAGATTATTTACTTGTACTTCAAGTAAAAGCTTTCATTTTCAAGTATTTCGTAGAGGATAATATTTTACATGAAGTAAATTCTCCGCTGGAAAGTGTTGACTTAGGTTAAAAGTATAAACTAGTGGTGATATACTAGGACGTGTTGGATTGTTGAGTGTTCTTAAAAATACCTCAATTTTCGTTACATTTGATAACGTTGCTCCCCTCATCTCAATATGATTTCCCAAGAATTATTTAGCTATTCATTCAACATTGTTTGCATTTTTGCTAAATCACAGTGCTCAATGCAAGCTCAATAGCAAGCTACCTAAAATAATAGACTTGTCGAAATAATTTTCTATATTGTTCCTCCCAATACGTTCTACCATTGTTTAAAAAGAAGTAAGATAGTTGGTCAATGCCTGTGGAAAAGGCATTGGACCCAAACGCGAGTGTCATCTAGCGTAATTAGTTACAAACATGAATATTTGACGTCATTTTAATGCAGGTTTCTACCAAAAACACTGATTTTATTGCTGTCCCATTGTTTCAATCATATTACGGCATGAGTTGGATGCGAGATCACTATCGCCATCTACATGTCGCATCCATTTGAATCCAATATAAATCCCATAAGGTTGGCTTACTTCTTTATAAACAATGGTTCTACGTTCACACATTTCCCTCCTTTTCCTTCCATAATTTGTGATAAAAGTCATAACACCTTTTCAATGTGAAGTTCAATGTGAAGTTACTCTATGAGTAGCTTCTTAAAAACTACACCAAACACTCTCAAATAGAGGAAATACTAGACAACATTAGTGATTTCTGCTTCTATGTATCGAAGTAAATAAAGCAAAGAATGAAGTAACTGCTCCTGGTACTTACTTAAGTATTACTATAAGAATTATGTGGGGTGAATGGTTACATTTTTTGAAGTGCAAACAACAACATGAAGCATTAACTCGAAGTAAAAGCAAATACTCTTTTAAATCATACCGCCCATCATTGTGATTGCTTGACAGAGGGCGCGGGGAAGCACTTCAATTTGAAAATTTCAAATTGGGGGGTCAAGTAACACATCGTTGAAGAGATGAAACAATTCCCTTTTCATCGATATACATTTATTTGTATTACGTTAGTATTTTTTACACTCGAAATATCAAGTATAAATTCAATTGATTATTTTGAACGGTTTTATGTAGAAGAATGGAACAGAATAGTATATTGTACACTATACTTTTTCTACGACCATCTGAATCATTAACAAATCTGTAATATTTTTAATAATCCTTTTTATAATAAACTCTCCAGCCGACATTTTTACATGATTTAGATAATTTTTTATTTCTTCACCCGTTGAATGAAACATCTATTTTTTCTTTTTGTACACGTACCTTCCTACGTCGTGAAACAAATAACATTAAAAATTTTCAAATTTTGACAACTTGGAAATAAAAAAAACTTTATGCAGAAAAAATCAAACACTAATCGATTTCATAAAATGAAAAAAATACTGTGGCTGCGTGGATTTGAACCCTCGCTCCCACCATCCAAAGTCCATGTGTCATCTGAATCAACACTCGTCGTTACTAGAGCACATAATAATTTGTTCAAATTAACTGCTATCATTGTTTAAATAGAACATAGTTAGTCAATACCTGTGGAGAAGGTATTGGACACAAACGCGAGTGTCATCTAGCGTGATTAGTTACAAACATGAATATTTGACGTCATTTTAATGCAGGTTTCTTCAAAAAACCCTTATTTTAATGCTTTTCCATTGTTTTAATCAAGTTACGACATGACTTGGAGGCCAGATCAATGAAGTTACGACATGACTTGGATGCGAGCTCACTATCGCCATCTACATGTCGCATCCATTTTGATCCAATTATAATCCCATAAGGTTGACTAACTATCTTCTATATAAACAATGCTGCTATATAGAAAGTATCTGTCAACTATTCAAAACTATAGAATCCGATTGTAATCAATCTTTTTATTGAAATTATTCTGGTTTTATGAAAAGAAAATCATACCTTTGTCAGAAGATAGGCATTATCTTCTGATATAAATTTGTTAATTTGATTGTTACATCATCCTCACTATCGCTAATCATTTTTAATAACTTAATTTTTTCAATCGAATTTTGTAATTATCTACTGATGTGAAATGTCAAATTATTAGACAGACATAAACAAACTTGATTCGATATTATATTTATGTTCATAAAATTCGTTAATACCTACCTATAATGACAGTCTAGTAGTTCATGAAAGTCGTAGTAACTGAAATATTTCGATACAGCTAGCCCGCAGGAAATGAAAATCGGTGTTACAACGTGGTGGGTTTCTTAATCGAAGACGCATTTGAAATGTTCATTTTCCTTAATGGTCGTAGAAAAATTATTTGAATAACTATAACCGACACTACTTTACCTTTTTACAGATGAAACATTGAAAGTACTCTACAGATGGTGCTGGCGGCCACATTAATTTGAAAATTAAAAAGACAAAGACGTCGAAATTGTGAAAAAGCGTAATAACAAAAATCGCAAAGATGTATATGGTTGAGAAAAGAATGGAGTTTTTTTACAACGATGTGTCAAGATAAATATCAAGACAGCAAAGAAGAGTGGCTCCAGTGTGAACAGTAACAGGCAATGATCAGGTGGAAAATGTTGTTGAGGTTCTTGAGGAAAAAAATATTTAAACACGAAAACACTCAAAATGGTGCAAAAGGAATGCAGTTTAGGGGTTGAAAACGATTTTTTGCGACTTGCAGCGGAACGTGAACTATTATCGGAAAATGATCAAATAGATAATAAAAAAATTGAAAACTTTTGTTTCCAACACTTTTCGACATAACCTCAAAATAACCGTCAAAATTGCAAAAAACCGATGATTCCCAGCTTGATAAAGAGAAAACAAATGAAATCGTGGTCTGTTTCCCAACTATTCCGCATTTGCGTGTACCGCCACGGTTGGTTTTCTTGTTAGGGTAAATTTACAAGGACAGAAGTTTTTGAGTATTGCCGACGAATGAAATGAATAAAGAAACGTAATTATTGGAATTTACTGAATCGCTATCACCAATCAGTTTTATTTGTTACATTTTCGACTTATTTATATAATTTTTTTTTACTGAAATGCAATTAACTACAATAATAACCACGCATTTCATTTAGAAATATTGAAATTAAGCTTCATGAAAATTCACCATTAGAATCTGTCAATCTTGTGCTAATATAATATAAGCGACAATGGCGGGATTCCGTGTGTGATATATTCGTGCCATCATTTTCATTAAAATGTTTAATATGATAATCTTCATAATATGGTGGTACTAACTACTCACTTTCGGTACTGGATATAGATGAATTATTTTGTTCGTCTTTCTGGATTGCCCACAAATGATACAAAAACGGAACATGATCAAATTATTATTGTACAAACTACACAGGAAACGATTATATATTCAAAAATTTTATTATATCAGACATGTTTTGCCTGCACACTAGCTTCTTCACTGTCTGCTTAAATAAAGTTTGTGGAGGATCGAATCGTTTTCAGTGTAGTTTGTACAATTACTATGGATCTTCATCAAGTAAATGACGAGTAAATCAGAATAATTAAATTATTATTGGATGAATGTCTAAGAAAATATACAGCAAAATGAAGAAACACATTAATAATAGTTATCAATACAAGAAAATAGCACTTTGAAATTTAGATTATATCACCATCATTCACTTTTGAATTGTATTTAAAGTTTGTTGAAATTCCATAAAATTGACAACAGTCATCAATCACCATATCCCTATGGAAAATTGACAGGACTAAAATTCTATATGAGGGCGCCATCTCTGGAACCGACTAAAGAAGCAGACCACTATTTCATTTGTTTATGTGTCTTCTGAAAAATCAAAACAAAATCGAATCACTCGACACACCAGGGTTTGACATCTTAAATGCATTGTTGGGATGCGTAACCAAAGTAATATATAAACAAACATCATCAACGAAGCGTTTGGTTCTGAAACGTCTCATATTTAAAGCTTCAGCAAAAATGAATTCACGTTTCAGTAATATTTTGTGTGAAAATATCGATTTGTGTTGAAACGGCAGTGTCGTGGTCGAATTAGTGCAAAATAACGTAGTGAAAATATATTTCAAATACATGAACATAAAATGTGACATCAATAAAAAAATAATATTTTTAGTCAATAACAATCAATATTTGAATGTACAAAGAGTACAACTAGATGTTAAATTAGAAATCTAACAATTTGGCAATCCATAATATTTCACTAGTCAACACTATGAAAACCCATGCTTTTGTATGGCTACAGTTTTCCGACGTTTGTAAGACAAAAGGTTACTCTCTCAATGAAGATACCAGAATTGATGAATTGGCTGTAATATTGAAAGACTGGGGGTTTAAAAATCTGCAAGAAATGTACTACGTTCAATATAATGTAAGCTTTGATCCATTTGAAGATATAGTTTTCAAAACTGCCAGAGATGCAAGAAATGCGAAACGCAGAATTGTTCAACAAAACATAATTGAAAGAAAGGAAAACTCTTCTGCTTTAAGTGATGAAGAACATCTGAAAATAGTTTAGTTATGAGACGAGAATACTACCGAGGGATTGCAAAAATAACTCGACCATATAATAGCCGTTGAATTAGCGTGGAGAGGTGGCGAAACGACTTTCTGTCTAATAAGTTACTTTAAAAAAGAAGTCGACTATAAAAGAAATTCTACAGGTAAAATGTTGAAAAGCATTTATGTCTAAAAGTATAATTTTTTCTTGTTGTAGTTAGAATAGAATACAACCCCATATTCATTAAAACTGCACAAGGAGGCGATAAAATGCTTACGGACAGCAAATGGTTGGTTCAGAATACTACAGAAACAAAAACGTGCCATGTAAGATTATTTAAAATGCTCCTCAGCAAAAGCGGCAATAATATTAAATCGGATAGGTTTTTCTTAACCCCGAATCCTTTATTGAAAAGACCCGAATCTACTACCTGATACAAAAAAAGCCAGATAGGAATAAATCAATTATTGACTCGAGAAGCAGCACAGACAATCGGAATCAAGAAAGCAAAAATATATAACCATTCTAACCGATCAACAGCAGAGTAAGCTAGCTAAAAGGGGTCTAGGACATTTGGGCGCGAGTCAACTGGGCGCGGCCAACTGGGCGCAGGGACAACTGAACGCTAGGACAACTGGGCGCAGGATAACTGGGCGCAAGGACTACCGGGCGCAGGACGACTGGGCGCCAAAAACACAAAATTAGTAATAATTCTTTTATTACTCTCATCTACTAATAATAGGATAGGATGACTCGACCAAAGTACCCTTGCGGAGTTCATAAAGGTCGAGTATTCCTATAAGACACAGTCAGAAGAACAACAATACCTGTTCCTAATTCGCTGATTTCCTAAATTTCAAAATGTGTGTCACTGAGATCTTCATATCTCAAATGTATCGAAATATATATTCGTTTAATTTTCACATATCGTTTTTCGCCTGTATTTAGTTATGAAAATTCGGGTTTCAGAAGTGTTCTCCCACAGACATTTTACGTCACTGACACAATCCGACAACGTTGGAATCGTGGAGGCATTTGTCGATTGACTATTGTCAAGTCACTAGTGTCATTTAATGCACGATCAGTCAGAGCTCACTGTTGTATGTTGTATGCTCGAAAACGTAAATAATCCGAAACTTACCTTGGGATGCTACACAACATTCAAGTCACAATTTTTTATTTCATCATTACTGTCGTCAATAATAGCTACAGCAAAGTATGGTTTGCTTAATAATAATGAGGCTCTTTATTGGGTATGAAAAATACAACGAAAACTACAGTGGGACACCATAGTTTTTGTGCTTCGTACTTTGTGCTCAGGAACTATTCGGCACTTGATACAAATAGAACCCTACCTTTTCAGCTGCATATAAACCACAACATCATCATCATAGCCTGATCAAGCAGCCCTATAAAGGAGATAGATTCATGCCATCAGAATGAATTCCGAATAAACAGAACTTTCTTCAACGTTTTCATACCTTTCATCTCCACTCTCGAATAGTTTGGATTGCCAGATAAAAATGCGTGAATCATTATATAATTTACGGGTGGCAAATTTCCACTGCTAGTTTTAAAAAAGTTTTCTTCACTTTCACAAGTTGTAAAAGTGATCATCCAATAACAATTTCACGACAAGAACAACATAAACAATGTCAGCAAATGTCAGCGGTTCCATTGTTGTCAGATTCATATCAGTACCATCAACTTAGGTCAACAAAAAATACTAGAATCTAGTGAAGACATTCTACGTCACAAGAGTATACATATTCTAATTTTTCCTATGTTTCAAAGACTCTAATTTTTTTATAACTGAATGTTGAGTTGAATCTTTCACAAGGTGGGGAGTTAATGCAAAATGGTTTCAAAAAATAACATTCATTTCGATTTTGGAGTTTTAAGAAAATAGCGAATTCTTAATTTCATGACCTCATCATTAAGAGTCGAGTATTCCTAGAAATAAAACACAGTCAGAAGAACAACAATTAGGAATTATACCTGTTTCTAATTCTTAATTTCAGGACCTCATTATCAAGGGTCGAGTATATAAATAGGAAAATTTGCAAATAATTGAATTTAATGAAATATCTACTAATCATAATTATTATCATAAATTCATTTTGGGTGTAGTATTTTATTAGTCTGATCTAACCTGACCGAACTAACCTAGCTCGCAAGTTGGGAGCTTGTAAGTGGAATAAAAATTCCTATCCTATGATTATAGTAGATGAGAGTAATAAAAGAATTATTATAAATTTTGTGTTTTTGGCGCCCAGTCGTAACTGCGTCCGGTAGTCCTTGCGCCCAGTTGTCCCTGCGCCCAGTTGTCCTTGCGTCCAGTTGACCGCGCCCAGTTGACTCGCGGCCAGTTGGCCGCGCCCAAATGTCCAAATACCAGCTAAAAGTGGAGTTCAAGAACAGCAACTAATCAAAATCACAGGACATAACAGCGCATCTTCTATAAAACCATATCTTCAATTGGATCCCACTCATCTTCTGGATATAATGTATGATATTAAAACAACCGGTCTATTAACAACTGCCAACAATCTTTCAGCCTCTGTTCCAGCTTCATCTGCCCAATCGTCTTCATTAAATACCAATATCTAATATAATATAAATAGCAATGAGTGACAATCATTTGTGACCTACACAAATTGCAATTTTCATTACAACTGTACGGATACAAATTAAAAATAATAATTTTTTCAATGTACTTATAATAAAGAAATTGTTAGAAAATGTCGGTGTTCATTATCAATAAAATTCTTTGTTGTTGGTTTTAATCTACCTCATTCATATATCATATATCACTCGACCTATAAATTTTAATAGATTAAACTATCAAAATATTTTTTACATAATTGTGCTTTTTGATAAATAATTTCATGCACAATATTTTCAAAATAAACCCATCGACCGCTTCGCGGTCTTGGGATTTGATTGAATTATTGTGCATTCAACTATTTTCCAAGCATAAAATCATGCTCAAAATATTTTGATAGTTAAATCGATTAAATTTATTGGTCTTGTGATATAACATGCGAATAAACCACCAAGTTACTAGACCATTTGAAAGTAGATATTTCAACAATTAAACTGATAACTTATAGACATTAGAAATACAAAAAAAAAAAACGAGGGTGAGATCCCAAGTTAATCATCCATTCATGTCTGCGATGTTTTTACCTCCCTTTTTCTCAGATATATTTTTCACCAAATAAAAATCAAAACGTGTACTCAGCTCACAGATAATGTCCTCATTTTATTCCCATTATTCATCTATTGATGTATCAATCGTTCGATGTATCCAAAAAATATATTTGAAAATATTCTGAACATTTATTTTCAAACACAGCAAGACACATATTTGGTCTTCCTAAATACTCTCATTTTCGTCAAGGTAAAATAGAATGTGGCAAGTGATACAAACATAAAATCCATTATTACAAAGCCTTTATGGTGAATTAAATGTAATTCAAAGCGTTGATAGTGAAAACAACAGTTGTAATTCAATTTCATTGATCCACATCCCACTTTTAACTCTTAACTTATCAGTTAATTAAAATAACTTTCTACAGACATTAAATTATAATATTATTTGAATTTGATTTTTTGATTTCTAACATATAAAAAACTGTTTCAAAATAACACTCTCACTTTTAAATTGGATTGGGATTCTGCCATAAAATTATTAGGCATTCGCAGAAGACAAATCGTAAACCAAACGCAATATCGCAGGGTCAGTCGGGGTAAATATGATCCCTTTGAATATATTCTGTCTCAAATTCCACTTCATCGTTCCAAGTATTCGTATCAAATCCTCTGGACTCTTTCTCTTTGATTATAATCCCGTCGTCGTTTTGCGATGCGTCGGAAAAGAGCCATGAAGCAGTATTTTATCTCTGAATCATCAACCCCATTGAGAAGATGAAAATTACATTAGTTTGCGCAAAGTCGAAAATAGCACCTTTGAATTGAATTAGTACGCCAAAATTCACCATTTTACTGAAACGTCCAACAGTATATTTCAAATTCCACATATTTTTGCCTGGACGAACTCTACCATAGTGCTCTCATGGTTGAAATCTTCTCTTTACAAGTGAAAGACGTTTTTCTCTATTTTCAGTGCCATCTCTTCAGTCAAATAATTATATTTTCTGGATCACCTTGTCTCAAATTATTGAAATATGTTTCGACTATGAATAACGAGAGAAACATTCCTGAAGAAATGATTCGTGTGGATTTCTCGGCACTGAATTTCCAAATACTTTTACTTTGCATGAAAGCGGCATTTTTTATTAGTCATTTAACCAGATCTACAATTATTTTTACGATTTTTATTGTTACTATCGATTTCACTACTATGCGTAACAACATGTTTATCGATTTTGAGTACGTAAAAATTTGAATTTCATGTTAATATTTTATTGCATTGTCTCCAATGGGTGGAGAAGAGACAAACGAGCATCTCACGAACAAGGATTAACAGATCCTTCAGTGAGTTTCTATGTTCATTTACCTTCTGCATATTTAAGGAGAAAGAATAAAATGTGTTGTGATATTTTGTTATGCTAACGGTAAATAAATCAAAAAAGCAATCAAAATCAATCGAGTTACGGCTTCGCAATGCCATGCCATGTTCATCTTGGTAGATAGATCGATAGATATCATTTATTTTGCCAAAGATTACATTGTTGCAATATAGCAATAGTCAATTGAATAAATAACCAAACATGTATAGGTGCCTACCTATATACAGGGTGTTTCTTAAGTACGTGTAGAAAATTCAGGAGCGTATTACTGACATCAAAATAAGAAGAAAAGTTCCTATAAACATATGTCCACAAGTTATTCGTTTCTGAAATACAGAGTGTCAAAGTTGAATTTTTATTTTTATTTTTTTTATAATTTCAAAATACCTAATTTTTATATTTGGGTAAAGTTTGGTATCTGGGAATATTTATTATTTAGTTTGTGTAAAAAATATATTCTTGATGGGGGTCACTGCGAGCAACTGTTTTCGAGTTATTATGATTTGAAATAATCGATGCAAGTGATTTTGAATATTGAAATTTGAATAAATTCAATTAGAAATTAGTTTTTTTCAATTGAAATTGAAAATTTGATATTGTCATTAAAAAATCTTCCCAGATACCAAACTTTACTCGAATATCACAAATATTTCGAAAGTTATTCACAAAAAACAAATATAATAATTAAACTTTGACACTCTGTATCTTAAAAACGAGTAACTTGCGGACATGTGTTTATGGGAACTTTTTTTCTTATTTCGACGTCAGCAACATGCTCTTGAAGTTTCTACACGTACTTAAGAAACACCCTGTATATACATACATAGATGAAAACCACACATTAAAATAATAATAAGTAGACACTGGGTATACAATGTAAAACACAAACAGAGCAATTAAAATGCTCAGACACATGGTAAAAACACTCATCTATTAAAAATTCCTGGAGAGTTTTCCTGAACACAGTTAGGCTCTCAATATTTTTAATTTTTTCTGGCAGCTTATTGAAAATACGCAACCATAAATACTCGGGTGGGTTATAGGTTATACACATTTTTGCAAATGGTACATGGTTAAAAATATTTTATTTCTTCTCCTGGTATTCATTGAATGAATATTTGTTCAGTTTGAAACTGTTTTCATTTTTAAAAATGTATAAAGACATTTCGAAAATATATAATGAAGTAAGCGTTAAAACACTAAACTCTGCAAACATGTTTCTGCAAGAATGTGTATATTTTACAACAGCAATACATCTGATTATGCCTTTTTGAGAAATAAACATACCTCCTGCTAGGGTGCTGTTACTCCAAAGACAAATACCAAATCTAATGCGGGAGTCTACTTGTACATAATATAAATTCATCATATGTCCTCTAGTTAGAACAAATTTAACTTTTTTGAAAAGATAATGTATTGAATTCAGTTTGGAAATCAGTGTGTCACAGTGTGGTTTCCAACTAAGAGTTGGATCAATCTTGATTCCTAAAAAACTAATAGCCTCTACATTGTCTCGAACCATACAGTTGTTAATAGATATATTAAGTGGTTTACACACTTTTTGTCGGGTATGAAATGTCGGTAATTGAGTTTTTTCAGCATTGAAAAATAGTTGATGGTCATCAAACCACCCACTTGTATTTTCTAATAAATTTGGGTACTCATGTTTGTTGCTGATGGATTTGAGATGATTAAAGATAAGTCATCTGCATACATTATGAAAAAAATATTTTTCAGAAAATCGAGGCTAATTACATATATTAAGAAAAGGCAGGGCCCAGCGCGTGTAGTCTGAATTCAATTTTTTTATTTTAGTTAGACCTATATGCTGTATTTGGACGAATTATTTCCTATACTTCAAAAAAGATAATATCCAGCTCAGAGGTTGTCCTTTTATTCCAGAGTCAAATAGCTTTGGTAGTGAAGTATCGTGATTGACACAGTCGAATGCCTTGCTCAGACCACAAAAAATCCCAACAGGACACTCGGCCGCCTCGATACATTTAATAATTTGACTATAAAAAGAGTGAATCGCCGTACTAATAGATTTTCCTGCACGAAACCCATGTTGTTTTTCTGTTAATATTTTAAATTTTACTAAGAAATTATCAAAACGGATAAAAATGTATATTCAAACATTTTTTTAAAACGAGATAGGAACCGTTACTGTTCTATAGTTTTCAAGCAGTGATTGGTTCTTTTTCTTGAATATTGAAATAATCTTACCAACTTTCAAACAGGAAGGAAATGTGCCTGAAGTGAATGATAAATTCACCAAGTAAGTGGCTTTTCTACAGAAGATATGTTCTTTTTTACTAAAAACATAGGTATATCGTCAGAAGAAGAATATTTTTTTTCAATTTGTTTTTGAGAAGTGTTTCAAACTTATCTTCTCCATAAGGAGTTAAAAAAAAGAATCATGTCGGATCACCCTACAATCTAATACATGGCTTCTAACCTTGTTAGTCAAATTTTCAATTATTGCTTTGGGAGCATCTGTAAAAAAAAACTGTTAAAAGATGAAGAAATCAAATGGGGATCACTAATTTCTTGATCATCGACTCTTATTGTTAGGTTGCCTTGTTTTTTATTTTTATTTTATATTTCATCTATCACTTTCCAAGCAGTTCTAGATGCATTGCTGGAATTGAATATTTTATACTAAGTACTTCAAAGAGTACTATCGATCAGGTTTTCTCTCGGTTTTCTAGTTTTTATATATCACTTGCACTGGTATATATTCCAAGGTCAAGCCCTGACACATAAACTGACTCGTTGTTGGCGACGATTGTAACAAGTTGTTATATGGCTCCAAGTTTCTCTAACAAATAGTGATTATTTCCTTAGGGTTGTAAGATACACTCGGGCCTGAGTAGTTGTAACATCAAATCATAAACTCATAACACATTTAGCAATTCCGATCGATGTTTCTCTGCTCGATTTTGCTTTAACGGACTTTTTCCCATTTTCATTTCTCCTGGGGCAGTCCTATTCATTTCTTACAAAAGAAAACGACATGAAGTATTCATGAAATGATATTTTTTTTTTTATTACATGTGTTTCATATACAGGGCAACTCACGGTCGATAGAAGCTTAGATGTTTAAGGAGAACGGGACTTACGGTGGAAATGGATCATATTGAAAAGTTGAAATGCATTTGATATTATTGCATGTTTCGCTATGCTATTGCTTTTCGATTATTTTTTATGATATTTTCATATACCTGTATCTCCAGCGGTTTGATAGATTCAGAAAAAGTTCACAATAAGTGACCTAAAAGGTCAAAAAAGTTACTCCTACTTGGCACCAAAATTATTCAGGCAACTGTAACAATTGAACTATTGATTAAACTTCTTTGGAACGCTTCAAAGCCCAACTTGTATTATTTGTTAAAGAAACGGACAAAACAATAGAAGTGAATGGTTACATTATATGCCCATGCGTGTGATTTTTTAGTAGTGCGTAGTGGTATAAGACCGTTTGTCGTACGATTTTGTGGTTTCATTGTTTGCAATTCATTGCATCCGTGGTTTCAATTCAAAATTGATGACGAATTGGATTTAATTACTTATATTTCGGACGTCCATCATCTTAATGGTTGAAAGATTTCTATCCCTTTCAAATTTTTCACAACGTTTCAATTGCTTGAATCCGCATTCGTCTTCTGGTGAATAATGACAAAATCAGATGCTACGCGACCTTTTACAGGTCTATAATTAAAGTGTAATTACGGTGTAATTCCGCGCGGTCATGTGGCGCGCGTGGTTTCGCGCTTTTTCTCCCTCCAAAACGGTCCATAAGCGGTTTCCATACGTTATTTAATTTCCACGCTTGGTTGACTGAAGGCACTATTGGCTTCTATATAGGTTTGTACCAATGTTTCTCTCTATGAAGAACACTATAGCTTCGTCCCAAAGAATTCGGTGATGTTATGTCCAGGCGTCGTCAGCAATTCCCGATTTTGAAGTTTCCCCTCGTTGAGTCCACTTTTTGTGTTCGGCTATTCTTACTAATAATGGCCTCTTGGTCTCTCCGATATAGGAATCTCCACATTCACATGGGACTTTGTAAATACAGTTTTTGCTGGATTCTGTTGTGTTCTCTGGTTTCGTCTTGGTGAGGAAGCTTCGTAAGGTACTGCCGGATTGAAAGCAACTCTTGATGTTGTATTTATTTAAATCGGGAATTGCTGACCACGCGTGGACAAAACACCACCGAATTCTTTGGGACGAAGCTAGTGTTCTTCATAGAGAGGAACATTGGTACAAACGGAAATTTATGGAAACCACCTATATAGAAGCCAATAGGGCCTTCAGTCAACCAAGCGTGGAAATTAAAAACGTATGGAAATCGCTTATGGACCGTCTTGGCAGAAGATACTGTGTGGTAATAGATCTGCTTTTTGGGAACTAGAGTCAAGTTGGCAGACTATAAACTCTTTTCTTCTCTTTTTTACTATAACTTTATTATGATAGTCTTAACATGGGCCGTGGTGGCCGTGCTGGTAGAACGTTATCCTTTGGAGCGAAGGGTCGAGGGTTCAAAGCCCCGCATGGTCATTGGTCTCGTGCATGGCATCACACGTTAAAAGGTAAGGGCTGCGTCTTTCCTAGCTCACACAAGTCTCTCGAAGACTTCCGAGGGTTGCGCGTAGGGGTGCAATCGTTTGACGGAAATTTCAACAATTTTTTAAAATGTTTGTTCCCACTACGGCTTTCCCGATTGAATACTTAAAATTAGCTTTTCTAAGTCTATTTTAAATGAGTCTTTTAACAAAATCTCAATTATTATTGAATGAGCCACAGGTGAAAGCTTTCTATATCGTTAATATCGTTCGATTGTCGCCGAGAAAAACAATCGCGTTTGTTCTTCTGATCTAGTCGGCCGACATCGTACGATAACATCCGACTGAAACGCAGTTGGTGTAACCGCACACCTTTAATTAGTTTGTTTTAACTTCCGACCTCGTACGACATCGTACCACTAAAAAATCGCAAGTATCCGCATCCAATGTAACCTCCACCTTATACACAAAATGATAGATGACAGAATGAATAACAGAAAACGACCCAACTTCAAATATAAAAACAAAATTATCTAAGACGTGTATATACAGGGTGTCCGGTAAACCTTATACAATATTGAAACTGGTGATAGACCAGGTCATGACTGTTCAGAATATCGCAATTTCACCTTAGTAAAAATCTCACCGTTTTCGAGATAATAAGCATTTTCTAAATTTCTGGAAAATCACTACCTTAGCTTGAATATATTTGCTGCTGAAGATTACTGATGAGTGATGCTTCAAGACGTACGAAACAATTTTTCAGAAAACGATACAACTTTTCAAGAAATGAAGGTAAAATGCCAGATTTGAGTTTTACCAATTTTTGTAACAAAAGTTTGACATTATTATTTGAAAAAAATCATAACCAAGTGGAAGTGGAAATTCATTATAAAATAATGCCCATTTGGTCCAGACTCTACCATGGTATAAAACATACGATAATTATTATTGGAAGGAGTAGAATTTCGATTATATTAGAATGTGATGTTATTCTGAGTTAAAATCAACTCCATTAGACTCTGTCTGTGATGTCTTTTTCTTTCATCCTATCAAGATGAAATGATTAAATAATTATGAGTAATAACGAATCAACTGCTTAGAAGCATTCAATGAGATAAATACTAATTCAAGGTTTTTTGAATCAACATACACTATAAACCACAATAACGATTATTCAACATCGCACTGAATAATATTATAAAAATGTTATTTTCCATCCACTCGTACGCAGAAACGACATGTTTTCAAGAAGAACCTTTTCAAATGCGTTATAGGTTATAGCTACCCAAATCAGCGATTCTCTGAGCGGCATTGTGCAATCGGATATCATTCTGCATAAAGCGCTGCTGCAGCAGTAGCACTACCTCCACATTCACCATAAATGTAGTGCATATGCGCATATTCTCGGGGAGTATAACGAGTGTACGGCATGACACAAGTTGTTCAAACAAAATGTGACAGCCCCCTACAGTATTTTTTCAATTCTTTTTACTGAAGATCTGTTCGTGCACAATGCTGTATTTCACTTTTTCATGAAGAAACTATTGCTTCTGCGGTCACAACACAGGAGTTAGAAAAGTTTTTAATTTTCGACAAGGATTCACCTCCTAAAAAATGTTGCACTCATTTGATTACACCCTGTATATCTGTTGGTCTCTGAAACTTCATTGGAATCTGGATGTTATACAATTGCGACGTTTATCACAAGAATTCGTATTAATCGGTGCCATGTCGGATAATCGACATTTCATTTCGATAATTCAATTACTTAGGCTTAATTACATGAAAAGTAAATTTTATTGACATACTATTTAATGCTACCAAGCAGTTTGTTCTTTATTATTTCACTTTCTGAAAAACTGTTCTGCACATCTAAAAGCATCACTCATCAGTAATCTTCAGCAGCAAAGATATTTGGATTCGTCCCAATTTGTATACATGGCACTCAAAAATCCAAGGTTAGGTAGCGATTTTCCAGATATTCTTAAAATGCCCATTATCTCAAAAACGGTATTATTTTTACTGAGGTGAAATTCCGATATTCTGAACAGTTATGGCCTGGTGTATCACCAGTTTCAATATAGTACAAGGTTTACCGGACACCCTGTATTTGAAACACTGTTATGTATTATATATTTATATTTTTTTCAATATGACTTATCCGTATATATTCACCACATATAAGTATGTATAATACTTTTGTGGATGTTTATTCTATTTTTGTATTTATTTTGTGTGTGTATCACTGTAGGTATTGTTTTATTGTATTTATGAATAAATGTCATCATTATTATTATGATTATTATTATTATTAAATGTTGAAAATGTCTGTAGGTTTCCAAAATTCCAAAGAAATTTGCTCACTCGTAGAAAGATTTGTGGCCCTCCTTATCTCATTGGTGACATGAGACTCCTAGGAGGGAGACGTGTCAATGTTGCTCTCAAAGGGGAAGGGGGAATTGACCATTTTGCTCATGCCCCTGCATCTGCTAGTGGTGCCGGAGTCATTTCACGGCCCCAAACGTCTAAACAAGTGAAACAACTCCATTGGTACTTCCACAGTGCCATGAGCCAGAGAAATCTCAATCGGTTATTTTTCAGAAGGCAAGAAATGTTAAAACTTTTCCTGAAATACCAATTCTTGAGAACGAATGGATTCGAGGCAACCCAGAAATGTTTGTTTTTCCTGTTGAAAATGCCTTTCCTAAAAAAAATTGCCTATAGTCTGAATTAACTCAATCGTGACTTGATTTTTGGAGAGCTGGTAGCATTGAAACAAGCAATTCATTTCCTCTCATAACTGCCTAAAAATGTTTATTTCTTTGTTTTTAAATTGTATATTTCCGTTTCTGTACTTAAAGAAAATTCAAAGATCTTGTTGTTCACCCACACACAGATATCGTCATCAAATGGAAAATAATTCATTCGTCTTATTCTTTCAGGTACATTGTTTTGGTAATTTCACATTAATTGTAACGACACATTATTAAATTATGTAAAAAAAGCGGAATCAAAAAAATGCAAGACACTAGAAACACAAAAGGATAGATTTTCTAACAAAAATTTTTTTCTAACAAAAATGCGATAATGTAAACTGAAATAAATATAAAGACAAAATAGTCAAGTACCTGTACTTGTATAATTGAACCACTAGAAATTACATAGGATTGCAGTTTCTATTCACACAAAATGACATATCATAAATCAAATCCCAGAGGAAAGAAATGTAAGAAAAAAACAGGAATCGAGGATCATACTATAATAATTTACCGTATCTATCACTACACGTTGAATACTTCTAATAAGTATGAAGTTTTTTCTCTTTTTTTTTTGAAACTCCATAAATGAGATATTGAGCAGCGACTTCATTACAAGACCGAGTATAAAAGTTCGGAATTACTTTGAAGTCAAAGAGATTTGTTATGAACGGTGTCTTCATTACGTGATGGAATGAGAGTCTATAGAACTCAAGAGTTATGCACAACAACCGACAACACTCATTATAACTAAGCAATGGAAATGCTGTGATTTTTCTGGCACTCCATTAAAGATATTCTGTTACTATGTACCTACACAAAAGAGGAAGGAACTATGCCGAATAGATACGTAATATCATTAAACCTTTCTTCATTTATGGAGATCAATTTGCTGACCGGTCAAAAGAAATAATAGTAATTAATAGTCCCTCATAAACTCATAATATAAAACAATCTTATTATATAAGAGTATTGAAATGCACACCAGCAACCGGGGTGGTTCTGTGAGTCTTCTAGGGTTTGTTTCCCTGTAACGCTGAAAATTAAATATACCAGCAAATGTGATCAGTTTGTCAATCCGGAGCTCTACGGCAAATAATAATAACGAATGCTTTGCAACTGAGTACACTCAAATGAGTGTTTATATTATTTCATAATGTTGATTTCATTGAAAATATGAACAGGATTTTCATAAAGTCAGTTGAGGAATCATCTGCGACTGAAAGTTTGAATTTAGTCGCTGTTTTCCATCGTACAAGATAACCTCTCTTGGAAGGGATTCATGTTATAAAGAGAAACATTCTCAATTGAAAATTGAATCAATACATGACTCCTCTGGAAATGGAATAACCTACGATAAAATTGAAATTACTTTTTTGTAATATCTAACAGAAAACAACTACTTCCCCGGCAAATGCCACGCTGGACATTGAACTACATCTGATAGATATTGAGAAAGGCCGTATATAACTTGAGAGAAAAAATCTGAAAGTGAAAATTTGCATTTTCATTCAGATAGTTGATTATTTATTAAATGTCCAGTTTTCATTGGAGATTCTTACCTATGAATGAGATAAGGGAGAATGTTATTCAGAAGTATCACTCACAGAAAATCGCTCATTCCATTGATGCGTGAATAATTGCATCTCTTTCGCTAGGCCTCCAATACATATTGGTCGACTAAAATCTATTTCACTCTTCTAAGATCATCAGGGAGGTCGGAAGAATTGGAAAACATACTCTTCAGAAGCAATTTCACACTGTAATGAGGAATTGTTGGATTAATTCTTGTGGGGTGAAACTGAAAATATTTTTCTGACATAAAACCTGTCATGGGTATGGCATGTTGATTTCATTGAAAATATGAACAGGATGTTCATAAAGTCAGTTGAGGAATCATCTGCGACTGAAAGTTGGAATTTAGTCGCTGTTTTCCATCGTACAAGATAACCTCTCTTGGAAGGGATTCATGTTATAAAGAGAAACATTCTCAATTGAAAATTGAATCAATACATGACTCCTCTGGAAATGTGTTGTACCTCATCCAATTACTGTTTATTCATATATACTGTAGCATGTAAATGTTTGCAGCTTTATTTTGTTAATTTTTCAGAAAACATTAGAGCAATGTAGACTTCACCCTGTGGTGGCCTACTTTTAATGAGCCTTAACACAACATTCATATATGTTCAGAGTTGGTTGTCTAACGCCATTCATGGAAACCTTATCAACATTCTTAGGGTAATTTCCATTCAAAAACCACATTCAATGATCAATTCACATTTTACACGTTGTCACTACAAGGAGAATAATTAAGTTCTGGATGCACCAACAGAATGAATCATATTATTTCTATTTTCGACTTGTTCTCATTGATCTCATTGAAACTGAATACGTTGTGGTCCTGTTTGGTTTTCCGAGTAGTGCTTGTATTTCTTTTTACTAGAAAAGTGTGATATGTTTTACGCTAAAAATGATTGAAGGTGAATACGAATTTCTTGTTGTCTTCAAACGAATTTTCGTGGGTGCTTTATATGTATGTCTGAGTTCTGGTTATTGAGAAGGTTCATAAAGAATGTCTTCAAATTATTGTCTTTGTTTTAATTTTTAGGGTTCAATATGATTATAAACCAAATGTTTTGATTGCTTTCGTGTTTACGTTTATTTTTATTTGTCAGCTGTCCGATGATATTTCAACTTGATATAGCCAACTTAGAGACAACCAAACACTTCATTATTTTTAAGCTGGTCAGATTGGTCGGTTATACATGGAACATGCAAATATTCAAAAATCTGAATGTTGGTACCCTAACTTCCTGGATGAAAAATTCTTCAAGGTGGATTTTGTTTCCGACTGAGAGACGAGAAGTAAGATAGTAGAATTGGTGGAAGCTATATGTGTCTAGCCATACAGGGGTTCCTGGTTTTGTTCGGCTGACAAATCCTGAATTTGTAAAGTGATCCTTTGTGGATATTCTATTCTACTCATCTCACCATCAACTCCAAAGTCCTGGACAGTTACAACAATCTGGCGTTTGAAAATTTTGTACGACGCCGACACCTTTTTTTTCAAGAAAAAACCATTCACGGAAGGTGAGTTTTCCAACTTTTCTTATCATCGTTTTCATGCTAGCGACTGTTTAGAACAGTTATTTACCAAAAATCATTCAAAGGGTTGTTGTACCCAGAAGAATTCAACCCAGGGAATTGTCAAGTTTCCTTGTCTGGTTGGGTATCTCCCAAGGTTTGGTTGGTCTTCCTGTTATTTATGGTGTTATGGCTCCAGTATAGCCCCATTGCCAGAACAGTGGAATTCATGGTTTCGCCAGATGAAATACTGATATGCTGTCAGATAAGATGAAGCCTTCTTCATTGATAGACTTCGTAGACTCCTTTCCATCATCACTTCAGTCCTGGTTGGCCTAGAATTTAATCAAAAATCTTCACGTTGGTGTCACCAGAGGAACAGGTTTCACTTACCATTTTAATTTTAATTATTTATTATTATGTAATATTGATATTATATACGGTTGAAGATTATATCTTTCAACGACGATCTGTAAGCCACCACATAGTACTATGCGCTGGGAAAATTGATTTAAGAATAATAAAATCTAACATGTAATGAATTTAACCTCCTATGCAACAGATATCGAATATTGAATATTATTAGAATCAAAGTCTTATTTTTGGAAACTGTTACTCTGATCAGTGAAGATTAAGTCTTATTAAATGTTAGTGTGTTTATTTGTGTTTTATTTATTTATTGATTAACACTCTTCAACTTGACAACATCGTATGGTAAAGTCTTTTATAGTTTTGGTTATAACATCTAATTGTCATTATTTGGTTGCTCAACTTTCCAAGTAAGTACTCTTTGACATAGACATATTAAAAGTTGCTGTGGCGCCCCCTCTTATTTTTGTGACCATTCTGTTACTGTTCAATGATATAATTCTGTTACAAGGTACAAACGAATCCATAGTGCCTACCGACGAAGAGCTGCCGTCTGCATTGCTCCTTTTTATTTAACTTTTAAGAAAAGAGGGTTGCAGTATAAATGTTTCTTAGACATAGTATCACCTGTTTCGAGTTTTTTTTTTGCGAAACAAGTGCCGTAGCTGTATTTATTACTTTTTCTCAGTGTAAACTGTATAAATCCTAAATTATTATTATTATTATCATTAATGTAAGTATTATATTGTTTGTGACACTTCGGCGTTTATGCTTTTGTTCTATGTAGCTTCTGGCTTAACAATTTTGGGGAGATAAGAAGAGGAATGATAAGTCTACCATTTGTTTCCAAAAATTAATTGAAATTTTTAACAAGAGATAAGTGTAAAAAAAGGAGAATAAATAGTCAAATCTAAAATCGAGAAAACGAACAGTTTGAAGGAGTTCCGGATATTGATAAAATTATTTGCCAAGGTTTTTTTGTAGTACAGGATTCTGGAAGTCCACAGGCGGTACATATTCATACTCTGTGAAATAATCATTCATTATCACTATTTTCATTAAAGTTTGAAGGCCGTCGTTTATGGGAATTATTTCCTAACTTTTCGCTATCGAGAGTGGCTTACTCCATCAGAGGTTTGTTCATTTATGATATTTAACAACTGTAAATAAAAGTAATGTATTCTGAACAAGATGGCGCTTCCCCACATGATTCAAGAGTAGTCCAGGAGTATTTGGTTGGGACTCACAGACAAAGATGGAATGGAACAAACGGCCCTGTCAGATGGCCTCCCCGATCTCCAGACCTATCTCCTCTCGATATTGATTTTTGGACTCATATAAGAAACCAAGTCCATGCTTGTAAGCATACAACGCTGCATGATTTGACAAATTGAGTTCAGGAAGCAGTACAAAGAATCGGCGTAGATAAACTACTGTCATTAGGTGTACGTGGAAAGAACCAATCTGTGCCTAAAAGTATATGGGTAAAGTAATATCAAAATAGTTACCACTTTCTACCTGATCATAAAATGTGAACGTTCAAATAACAGGGTTCTTCATCCAATTTGAAAATATTGTATATAGCGTTTCAAATTACCGAGTCAGTAACTATACATAGTTGTATAAGTAGCTTCCACTTTACCTTTTAGTAATTCATATTAGATATTCGCAAATATATTATTATCGACTTCACGGTGGGATGAAATGTTCAACTCCTTTATTATTTACTTTCGGGCAATGGAGGAATTTGTTGTCGTGCTACTCTTTTCTGCCAATCTAGTCGTTATGACAGAAACTTTATTAGGGAAATTGTTATGCTTCATGTGGAATATATCAAAAACTCGACAGACGATCCGGATATTGGAGCATAGAAACTCCTCATTGGATGTGGCTGAGGCTCACACACATTATCCTAAAAAAGTTAACGTTTGGGCTGGTATCAAGAAAATTATTGACCTCCATTGCTTTGAATGCACCATTATTGGTGCGGTATAACTAGATTTTTTTGATGATCTTCTCACATTCTACTTCGCCTGATGATATTTATTCAAATGCAATAGAGAGATCAATTCGGTTCCAATAATACAGAGCTCCACCGTATTACAAACGTATTTTGTATTTCAATAGGAGGATTGGAAGACGTGTAATGATTGAATGGCCGCTCAGATCCCCCGATTTGACTCCTCTCGTTTACTTTTTGGGGGGTTATTAAAAATCGAAGGTATATTACAATAGATCGAGACAATATTGCAGATATAAAGGTTATCATAACGGAAGAAAGTAACAACATAACCCCTGAGATCTTACAAAATGTTCTACAAGAATTCCAAGATTTACTTGATTATTGTCGAGAAGTAAATTGTGATAATTTTGATCATTGATTTCAACTGTAAAATGAAATGAAAAATTATTCCTAAACTTCATGATACATTATTTCCTTCATTCTACGGAGAGTATCAAAATTTTAGATTTTCGAAATAAATTTTCTCAGTCATGATTGCACAAAATTTGAAGAACTCAATATTGCTGATCAGAGAATTAAAGTCGGCTGTGACCCGAATTCGATGATAATTCGAAGATCGGTAGGATCATTAGATAGCCGATTCTATTCCAAATTTTTTCAAACCCTCAATCAATCCGGATCAATCCGGATCAATCCCTACAAGTCGTCAATAATTTACTCGATTCAGAGAAAAAACATTCGAAAATAACTCACAATATTGAGAAAACTAAGATAGGAACAATTGTTTTTAAATTAAGTGGAATTCACAACCAAACTTTTTACGTTTTGCTTCTTACGTTCCGTATTCTGATTGGTGAAGCAGAATCTGGAATTGAACTGAAGCTGAATTTCCTCAGTTGTTTACGTTGCAAAATACGATGTGTTTACATCTCAGTCAAAATATGGTGAAATACTTAACCTATTTTATACTGAATCTGTGATACCCATAAACATATTATTATGTTTAATTAATCATTACTCTTTATTTTATGACCAAACCGAGATTATGTTTTCTCGTTGAGAAGCAAATCGAATGACATTTTGCTTCAGTTTAATTTCAGATTCTGTTTCACCAATCAGGAAGCGAAACGTAAAAAGTTCAGTTGTGAACGTCGCTTTAGGCTACTTGTGTACTGTCTTTCAATTTTGCCATGCACCCATTCCATCACCTTTCAATTGGAAATATAAAATTGTCTCTCTGATACACTAATTCACAAGTCTATTAATATACCGTCAGATAGTGACATACTTAGGTGCACCATTTTCGCAGACAAGCCTCGAATAGGGTTAAAAAGTACATTGATGTTGAGTATAATGGAGGAAAATTTACGAGTGGCTCCTGTGGAGAACATTTGGAAAATTATATTTTCCAGTACAGAAATAAAAGGAGTATGTTGCCCATATTTTCAGGCAAGCCGTGTTCACCTAATCATTTACTAATAGAACCTGGCTTCGGAATACCAAAGGCTTGAGAGTTGCAGGTGGCTAAAGGGTTAAAATGAGGGCGTAATCTTGTAAGGAAAAACAGATTTTCCCACACAAGCCCATCGATACTATGAAAACCTACACCGTCACTAGACCGAAAAACATAATGGCTTGAGTGGCGCGGATGGATAAGTAGATATTTTCGTGGGAAAATTTAACGGAAATTCTTTTCGATTTTTCCATATGTTCTTCCCAGGAGCCACTCGTAAATTTCCCTGCATATTACTCAACATCGATGTACTTTTCAACCCTATTCGAGGCTTGTATGCGAAAATCGGGCACCTAAATCTGACACTATCTGATGGTCTATAGGTAGCCTAGTTATTTTCAGTATTATTTTGTTTAGAAGCCGATGTACACAAAATATTTTGTGTTGACAGTTGATGGTTATTTGATTGTCTTCGTTGTTATTGAGTTGACTCAAATGTCATTTGAGACTAAGGTAGGGTTGTACAAAATAAGTTCACCAACTAACTGAGTTCAGTTGCTAAGAAACTGGAAATATCATTGGCTAATCCCCAGCAACTGAACCAAGGTTACTTGCCCTAAAAATCTTTCCAAGAAACGAAAAGGTTGATATGTTGTACTTAAGTCGAAAGATTTCCGGGAAGATGCCTGCCACCTAATAATTATTTCGATAGAGTTCAGAAGAGCAGTTCAGAAGAGAATTAGAGACTCAAATCAACCCCCAACTCATTGACTTGTGAATTGATGTCCTAGGGGAACAATTTTAGTTTTATGTTTTCAAAAGGAAATATAATTAATGACTACATGGCAAAAATGAAAGAAAGATAGTTTCTTCACAAAAAGACAAAAAAAATTGTCCCTATCTTAGTTTTTTCAGTATAGTAAGATATTCGGATGTTTTCTCTTCAAATCGAAAAAATCATCGAATTAATATGGGTTTGAAAAAATCTTAAATAATGTCGGCTAAGTTTGGATTCCAAAGCCAACCGAGCATCAAACTATCATCGAATTAGGGCCACATCCAACTTGATGTTTATCAATAAAACACAATTTATCAGCCATTTAAGGAATGTCATTTAAAAAGAAAGAAATTGTTACGTTCAAAGAAAGTGCTAGATATCATTAATAACGCACCTGTGAATTTCATTATTTTTTTTCAATATCGGTGAATATTGGAAACGTGATAATATTTCAATATTATTAGTGGAATATTGACTCAACCCATTCTGAATGTAGATTATCACATATATTAAAGGTCAATATTAGTTGAATAATTTCAACTGATATCGATGAAACAGTATCGTTTACAGGTTGTTTTCAACATCTAGAATTGCAGAGACCTACCCTATACTGATGAGGGGCAACACACCGAAATAGATCTATAGGTGGTCCAAATGCTTTTAACATTTTCATGTAACTAGCAATTGCAGAGATAGAGAGGATCTCTACACGGAAATTCATTGAATGTAATTCAACGTTCGTCGTGGTATTAGCCAGGAAAGTAGTTGTTTTTTGATGGATTTTCAACCCAATTATTCCTATTGTATAGGATTATAGCAATGAGCACCGTCCTGGTAAGGCAGAAAACCTTGTTTCTTTCTTGACAAGCGCTCATTGTGAACAATGCAGATTTCTTTACTTATATTGGAGGTTTTAGTATTCACGCACCTTCGGGTATTGCTTTGGTTGAGAGGCAGAAGTTGAAAAGGTGCTCGTGGCTCAGTGAAAGCTACACTACTAGCTCGGTCTTAGCTTTTGTTTTGACATGAATTGTTAATCGAACCTTTTGTTGCAGACATTAGTTATTGTCTGCAGAGGCCTATCCTATACTGATGAGGGGCAACACCCCGGAATCGGTCTATAGTAGGTCGAAATGTTTCAATTAACATTTTCAGGCAGCTAGAAATTGCAGAGATAGCCTTGTAGAAACTCTGCACGGAAATTCATTGGATGTAATTCAACGTTCGTCGTGGTATTAGCCAGGAAAGTAGTTGTTTCCTGATGGATTCCTATTATATAGGATTATGGCAATTAGCACCGTCCTAGTAAGCCAGGACACCTTTTTTCTTTGTTGACAAGCGCTCATTGTCGACAATGGATATTTCTTTATCTAGAATTGAGAATTAAATCTCAGTATTGCTCTCATATGGATTCTAGGAATAAAAAAACAATATTGTGTAATTCAACAAATTATATTAACCAATATTGATTTAGACAAAACATTGTTGTCCACATATAATTTACAACATCTAGGATAACTATTGCTTCCCAATATTCCTCTCGTATTAATTTTAGTAAAAAAAAACTATTGTATTCCCAGGTTCAGTAGCACATTGGTTGAATTTTATTGCAAAAATATTCATCAAATCGTATTAACCTATACTAATTAAAATTGTTATGAAAACCTCAGGCCAATATCAAACCATAATGATGTTGATACAGTATTGAAAATAATATTCATTACCGTTATTCAAATTCGAATATAAGCCCGATAAACTGAATGCGAATGTAATTGTGGATGTTTTGAGTTATTCGACATCTTTCCAAATGATACACAAACTTCTCCATCAAGGCGACATATTAACTTTCAATATTCTACTAATATACACAAATGAATATAAATATCGATTAATGTTTTGATGTATTGCTTCAAGAATATTTCTCCAATAATCTGTTCAAAATGCCCAGGTAACGCTGGACCAATATCTTGGAATGTTCTCAATATTTCGTTTACGTATTACGTATTACGAAGATATGCTAATACCCTTGGTGATCAATGTCCTTCGTATACGACCGTGAAAAATTGGACTGCAAGCTTCAAAAGAGGTAAATTTTCCATTGAAGATGATGACCGATCGGAAAGGCCAGTTTCTGTGTCAGTCCCCGAAAATATCGATGCAGTTCATGACATGATTTTAACAGACCGTCGAATTGGGCTAAAACGGATATCTGAAGCACTGAATATTTCATACGAACGCGTTCATCATATAGTTTACGTCAATTTGGACATGAGAAAAATTGCTGCAAAATGGATCCCCAAATGTTTGAATGTTGACCAAAAGCGTGCAAGGGTAGTAGCATCGCGTTCGATCTGTGCTCGATTTGAAAACGATGTAGACTTCTTAAACCGAATTTATACTATGAATCAGACTTGGGTACATTTCTACGATCCAGAAACAAAGCAACAATCGATGGACTGGCGACACTCCGGTTCTCCAAGACCTGAGAAGTTTCGTGTCCAAAAATCTGCTGGAAAAGTTCTTGCTTCAGTTTTTTGGGATTGCCATGGAGTAATCATGATTGATTTTTTGAATAAGGGTAGAACAATAACTGGAGATTACTATTCGACATTACTGACCAATCTACGGGAAAAAATTAAAGAGAAAATACGCGGAAAGCTATCCAAAGGTGTTTTGTTTTTGCAGGACAACGCTCCTGCACACAAATCTCATGTTGCTATGCAAAAAATTCGTGATTTAGGGTTTGAATTACTAGAACACCCCCCTTATTCACCAGATTTGGCTCCGTCCGACTATCATCTATTTCCTCAACTGAAAAAAAGTTCTAAGGGTCGTAAATTTTCTTCCGAAGAGGAGGTAATAAAAGCTGTGAAGGTCTGGTTTGCAGAGCAAGAAAAACATTTTTTTTGAAAGGTCAGAGACGTTGCAGGTTTGCTGTAATAAATGTATCCAATTGAGAGGAGAATATGTTGAGCAATGAAATATTTTGACATTGAAATTTTGTTTGGTTCTATAGTAGGATAATAATTTTTCAGTATATCCTCGTATTTATAAATCGTTAATAGAACCACTATTCAGATACTGTATAGTCATATGGGGAGGATCAAACAACAATGCTATAAAAATTTTGAAAACTACAAAAAGCTGTATACTGAAAATAGGATTTAAAAAATCCCAGCGATTCTCCACAGACAAGCTTTATGAAGAATCTGACACTTTCAATATCTACAAACTATTATGCATCAATGATTGTTTTATATGCACACAATATCAAAACAAACTATGAATACCAACGAAACTATTCCAACTCGCTTTATTACAAACAAATCGATTGATATACCTCTTTTTAGAAAAAGTCACACCCAGCGCAGACTTGTTTAAATAGGTCCTAGACTATATAACAGACTACCACTCCAGATAAAACAAATAAACAAATTCATTTCCTTCTAGTACGAAATTTAAAAAATTATCAATGAAAAAAAAATTTATAATAAAGAAAGTAGACCATTCTACATATCTATATTCTCTCATTTTCTTTCTAAAATCCAATATCCACACCTACATGCCCTAATCAGTTTGCATTTTTCCCAGCACTTCTTTAACTTCTTTAAAAAAAAAGGTAATTTTACCATCCTCGTCCAGAAATATGCAAAGCAAGCATGTATGCTTAGACAATTTCTGGACAGGATTATTTGTAAACAATATTGAAATGTTAGAATGAATAAAGTTAATATAGCAGAATTGAAGAGAGTTTCATTTGAGTTGCGTATTTAGGAAAAATTTCAAAAATATTGTAATACGTTAGTTTTCTATAAATATAGGATATTTTTTGTTTAAGTAAATGTATATTCAGCCATTTATTCCCAGCGCGTTGACTTTCTTATTTGAAGAAAAAATCATAGCTTAGCTTATATAGTTGTTGAATGGTTTATTGGAAGCAATTGAATGATTGATTCTATTTATTCACATTTTGTTATGTTTTTTTGTGAGTGATAAGAGTGTCTCTCTGTGTTGAACCATATAAAACATTATCCAGTTTCATCATAATCAGGTAAGGAAATATTAAATATTTTGAAATTGTGCTGATTATTTCATTCATGATGAAATAGACACCACCATTTTTATATATATATATATATATATTTTGTTTAAAAAAAGTGATTATTTTACAAGAGCTGTTTAATCGCGATTAAATTTTTGTCCTTCATATTGATTTGCGTTGTGTCGTTTTTCAGGGTTTCTTATAATTCTCAGTAACAATTTATAAAAAAAAAAACAATAATTTCCTAATCGTTGGAATGACCTAATATTGATTTTCATCAGTAAAAACTCCATTTTCAATAGGATTTCTAGACAAATATTTTGACTGTCAACGAAAATACGTCAGAATTTGAAATGTTTACATGCAAAATTCGCAGCAAAGGCTTCTTCGATGCAGTGACTGCGCGAATGGATAAGTAGATTTTGTCATCGGAAAGTTAAATGGAAATTCTTTTTGATATTTCCATAAGTTCTCCCCAGGAGACACACGTGAATTTTCCTCCATTTTACTCAACATGGATGTACTTTTCTACCCTATTCGAGGCTTGTATGCGAAAATGGGGAACCTAAATCTGTGACAATCTGACGGTCTATATCACACGACCTATAAATTTCAATGGATCACACTATCAAAACATCATTATTCTTTTTTCTGTCAAAATGGAACATCAAGAAAAAAGTATCAATGTATTAAAAAATTAATAAAAATCCAACTGTTCTCTGCACATAACAACATGAGGTCATATTCTTCGGAAACTGACTTATTGTCCAATCTCTGACACTCAATGCCTACCTACTCTGTTCTTTAGGTTTTCAATATTTGCGAGCGGTCTAACGTAAACACATTCTTGTATATAGTGCCAGAAAAAAGTTCTAATGGAGTAAGATCTGGTGACCCAGCAGCCATTTATACCCGAAGTAATCGACATAATGATGCAGATATTGTTGAACTCCGAAAAATAGACATCATTCATAAAAATCATCATTTGGAAACAAAAAGTTGACATGACAACATTGTAAATCTTTCGAGTCACTGATTATTTGAAACCTTGGGTGTGAATATAATTAAGTAAGCGAGTAAGCTTTTAGTTTCTGATGATGATTCCCTTTTTTGCAAAATACGCGTAGAGTGTGATTTTGACGTAGTTTTGGTGTATGGGTGGATTCTATTTCTTGAAATGCAAATCTTTGATAGGTGACAACTTGTGGATAAGTAGTATCATTCACTCAATTGCTTTCAATAATCCAATGAAAATCTGCACATATAAGCTGAATTATTTTTTGTTCTTCAAATTAGAAAATTACAGGACTGCGAATTTTCCTCTTATCGCACGTATCACGCAATATACAAGGTGTCTCAAAACTCAACGTCATCCTTTGGAGTGCTGATAGTCCAGCTCATGACTGACTAGAATATCACAATATGACCTAAGTAAAATATTGATAGTTTTGGAGATATAGGCAGTTTTATGCATTTCGTGAAAATCGAAACCTTTCATGAGAATTTCGAGTGCCACAGGTACAAAACTTCATAGTCTAAGATTCCAATTTTTAAAGAGAAACATTCTCAATTGAAAATTGAATCAATACATGACTCCTCTGGAAATGGAAAAAACCATACGATAAAATTGAAGTTACATTTTGTAATATCTTCCCCGGCAAAAGCCATTGGAGACTCTTATCTATGAATGAGATAAGGGAGAATGTTATTCAGAAGTATCACTCACAGAAAATCGCTCATTCTGTGAGTGATACTTCTGAATAACATTCTCCCTTATCTCATTCATAGATAAGAGTCTCCAATGGAAACTGGACATTCAATAAATAATCAACTATCTGAATGAAAATGCAAATTTTCACGTTCAGATTTTTTCTCTCAAGTTATATAGGTTCTTTCTCAATATCTATCAGATGTAGTTCAATGTCCAGCGTGGCTTTTGCCGAGGAAGTAGTTGTTTTCTGTTAGATATTACAAAAAGTAACTTCAATTTTATCGTAGGGTTTTTTCCGAGGTTTTTTCCATTTCCAGATGAGTCATGTATTGATTCAATTTTCAATTATTGAGAATTTTTCTCTTTAAAACATGAATCCCTTCCAGGAGAGGTTATCTTGTACGATGGAAAACAGCTACTAAATTCCAACTTTCACTCGCAGATGATTCCACAACTGACTTTATTAACATCCTGTTCATACTTTCAATGAAATCAACATTCTAATTTTTGTTATGCAACCCTGAATAACCCTTCTATTGATAAAAATCCAAAATAAAAATATTGCTGAAATACTTTGGAGAAAAAAAACATTTGCACGATTCACGAGTTAATTTATTTTTTTAGTTTACTTAGAATCTTCATACTGTGAACATTATCACCACGTGAACCTGGCAAGTTATTTCAAAAAATTGCTTTTTCGGTTTAGTTTATGACATGATACAACATTCCTCTTGTGGAAAAATATATTCCTAGTTTACTGCAATAGGTGCTAATTGTGAAATCATTTCAATAATCAGGAGTTCAAATGAAAACACTTTGTAAATTGAAGTGACAGGTATTTATTGACAACTAAATAAAAGAAAGAGAGAAAATAAAAAATGTGTACAAATTGCCTGCCACCAAGTAGAATGCAAGCGTGTCATCTTTTTAAAAACGATCTTTTCATTTATTTATGGACCGACACCTAGAACGATACAATAATTGGTCCTTTTGAATTAGCTGACATTCTAAACGAAGTGCATAGTTTTTTGGAAGATGTACCTTTGGCCATATGCAGGGCAATGTGGTTCCCAAATGACGGTTATCCAGCTCATTACGCACGACTAGTGAGAAATTATTTCGATCAAACTTATCCACAGAGATGGATCGGTCGTCTTGGTCCCATTTTGTGGCCTCCCAGTCTCCAGATTTAAACCTACTAGATGCACACCAAGTAAATGATGAACATGAATTGAAACGTCGTATTAATGGAGCAGCTGTCCAAATAAGTGCCGAAGGAAGTACACGACGAATAAAAAGTTTTTTTTTTGAAAGATGACACCCTTGCATTCGACTTAGTCACTTCAATTTACCAAGTGTTTTCATTCGAATTCCTAATTATTATAGAAATAATTTCACAATGAGCTCCTATGAAGGTTCTAAGTATGAAGGTTCTAAGTAAGCTAATAAAATAAATCAACTCGTGAATCGTGCAAATATGTTTTTTTTTCTCCAAATGTATTGCACCAATATTTTTATTTTTGATTTTAATCAATAGGAGGGTTCTTCAGGGTTGCATAACAAAAATTAGAATTTTAAACTATAAAGTTTTGTACCTGTGGCACTCGATATACTGATCAAAGGTTTCCATATTCACGAAATTCATAAAAGTTCCAATATCTCCAAAACTATCAATCTTTTACAGAGGTCGTATTGTGATATTCTGGTCATTCATGAGCTGGATCAGCCCTCCAAAGGATGACGTTGAGTTTTGGTACACCCTGTAGTTTATGATCAAACAAAAATAAAAAATTATAACGGATGTAGTTGCAAAAATTCGAAAATGTTGCCAAAGACATTTTTCACATTATGGCTATTAATCGTCATGCATAATATTCACACTCACCTTATCAGTGAAAATTCCTCCTCCTTCAGTTTTTTCATTCAAGGTACATTAAATAATATTCACAGAACACTAGGAGATCCAATACATACAAATCTGACTAGAACACTTTCATTAAAGTATTATGTTTTCCATTAAATGAACGTTGGCTTGCATTCATTTTGCATCTAATCACAAAAACATGCCTCCACAAGTTTTTCAACATTAAGTGAGTGCACATCCATATTCACATTCTATTCCTGACTGCCAATCATTTTTTATCAAGATAACACCATTATACACGCAATTATCAACTTACACCAAATTACTTCCGAACATTTTCCGATATTCGCGTGTTCGTACGGGAAATTTCTGGTGTAACCCACTGCAGTTTCCCAGTCAGCGCGTTACTGAAAACCTCCTGAAGTTTCGGTTTTACCAGTGCTACCCTAGAAGGATTGTAATGTCTTCTGCGCAACTTCTACCTGCGCAACATTTTATTTTTGCATAATAGAATGAAGTTTAGAAAAATGGTCTGTTGTGGTATTGATTGTTAGAAAGATGTTACTATTTTCGTAAATTTTCTTGCACTTATTTCACATTGTTTCATTATTTCAATTGTTGAGTATTCTCAGTAATAATAGTAATAATTTATTGTTTACCATAGAAAAATACATTCAGAATTTACTTATATACAGACATACCTACACGATAATATATTATAACATTGGTAAATAAATGGTTTGGTTGGTGTTTGGTGTTCTTCCACCCCAACCGATGATAATTCCCTAAAATAACATTTTGAATTTGTCACCACAGTAATTGTTCATAATAAATAAACCGTATTAATGGTAATGTTTATAGAACACACATATTACTTAAAACGTACAACTCCACCAATTATTATAATATATTAAAGTAATCAAATGACGAGATGGAAAAAATGGTTGCATGAACGTTGTTACTGCCGTTCAAAAAGGTGATGTTTAATTTTTTTTTTAAAGGCTTGGATTGATAGGGACATGTTGGGTACATCCAGTAGACTTCCATAACGAGCAATTTAGAATCGAAATGATTTTTAAATAGTTCTTTTCTATGCTGTGGAAACACGATGGAATTTTTTTCCATCTGTTCTAAAAGTTATTTTATCATGTAAATATTCGGGTTGTTGTGTCTTCAAAATTTTGTAGAAAAAACATGAGTATGCAACTGTTGCCTAGTAAACATATTCAACCAGCTCATTTCTTTGATTTTGGAAGATATGGATATTCTTTCACGCCTTCTTATACCATATATCAGTCTCACACAAGAATTCTGAGTTTTTTTTATACGACGAGGGTCCATATCATCAAGACACGGGGAATATACGATGTCACAGTGATTGAAGTGAGAAAGAACCAAAGAAGCACATAGTGTTTTTTTCATATTCCTACTCAGATAGTATCCCTGATTATACAGGGTGTTTCATAATAAATGCGCAGGACTTCAGGATGTGATAGCTCGTCCAAAAATATGAAAAAAAGTCTCTATTAACTTAACCTCTAAAATGCACCATTTTCGAGATACAGGGTGTTGAAATTTAAAAAAAAATAATTGTTTTTTGCGAATATCTCTGGAACCGTTTATCGCACAGAAAACAGATTTCTCAGCCATTTTCTACTCAGAATAAGCTATGTTTTGTGCAGATTTTTATTTTTTTAAATTCATAATTGGTGAAGATTTTGAAGGGGTAGTGGGTGTTTTTTTCTCCAACTTCTACGCCACTAAAAAAAGTATAATTTTGAGTCGTCTTCATGAATTGCCAATGTTTTCTACACAAAAAAGGCACTTCTGGTTATAAGCTCTAAAGTTGACCGTTTTCAAGAAAAATCAACTTTCATGTTGAAAAACATGGTAAATTTTTTTAAATAATTTTTTTCCTAATTATACAAAATTTATTTAAACGTTAGAACAAGTAACAAAACCAAACGTTGACTTCTTAATTGCAAAATAAAAAATAAAAAAACAATAACAATCATACTCAGTTGAATTGTTGGAAATGTCCGCCGTTAGCTTCAATGCAGGCAGCAATTTTTCGAGGAAAAAGCATTATTTGAACAACATGAAAGTTGATTTTTCTTAAAAACGGTCAACTTTACAGCTCATAACCAAGAATACCTTTTTTCTGTAGAAAACATTGGCGCTTCATATAGGAGGCTCAAAACTGTAATTTTTCCAGTGGCGTAGAAGTTGGAGAAAAAAACACCGACTACCCCTTCAAAATTTTCACCAATTATGAATTTGAAAAAATAAAAAATCAGCACAAAACATAGATTTTTATGAGTGGAAAATGCCTATGGAATCTATTTTCTGTGCGATAAACGGTTCCAGAGATATTCGCAAAAAATGATAATTTTTTTAAAATTTCAACACCCTGTATCTCGAAAATGGTGCATTTTAGAGGGTTATTAGTTAGTTATTATAAACTTTTTTCATATTTTTGGACGAGCTATCACATCCTGAAGTCCTGCGCATTTATTATGAAACACCCTGTATATCATTTTCAATGAACTATAGGCTCTCCCAATCTTTTCCGTGATGTGCTTTCTGAATCTTAGTTTTGTATCAACAAGTTTTTACACTCCCTGTGAAACTTAATGAGCTCATTCCCTATATGCAGCTTCAAAGTATTTTCTGCTTGAGCACGGATGCTTTCGTTTCCACATGACTTTGTAGGAATGATAATAAGTTCATGTTTGATTGATAGCTGATGCAGAGTTCTGAGGTCCTCATTAATTATATTGTTAGTCTGTATCAGGTCCGAGATAGTATAATTGGGTATCATCTGCATAAAGATGGTATTTGCAATGTGATAGGTAGAAATACAAGTTAGAAGTATATAGTAAATAAGATAACGGACCCAAAATAAAACCCTGCGGAACACCCTGGTGTATGGAAAGACTGTTGGAATACATACCATTCAGTCTGATTTGTTGATACTTATGAGATAAATAAGACGATTCAGTAGGATTGCAGAGTGAGTTAATCCTATGAAGTGTAATAAAGCTATTAGAATCCGGTAATTTAATGTGTCGAATGCTCTAGAATAATCTATAAGTATAAGGACACTGACTTCATTCCTGTCTAGGGATGAAATGACACACAATGCAACACAAGCTAAAGCTGATGCGCAACTGATACCAGATCTGAAGCCCGACTGATGTATTGGTAAAATTTTATTTGCATCGACATGCCTCAAAGTTTGCTTCTCAATAATTTTTTCGAAGATATAGTTGGCATAATACTGATACAACGTAAATGTTTCATCTCTGTAGGATGTGATATTTTTGGAAAAGGAGTTACCAGTGCTAGCTTCCACGACAAAGGAATGTAGGATTTCGATATACAATCAATAATGATATAAAAGGGCTGCAAGGTAAAATCTGCTGAATATTGAGACCGTCATATAGGCCCGTGTTTTAATATTTTTCAAAATTTCGGTGATTTCTTCATCAGAGCACGGTACATAAGTTAACATGCTTGTAACACTATTTTTAACATTGTTATTATAGAAATCCAGTATGTCATCAGATAATTGCCTATGATCATTCCTTCGGTTTACAAAAAAGTCGTTAATTTTGTCTAAGTCTTGAAGTAATTCTGGTCATTCTTGTATGGATGTTTTATTAACAGTACCTATGTTTCTCAGTTCCTGCAAAGTCGCTCTGGTATTACAAGCTCTTAATTTGAATTGTAGGTAGGCCTTTTTCTCTCGTTTAGTTGCAAATGCCGTGTATTTTCGTAACTCTTTATAATATTCAAAATGTTGAGGTTGTCTTGTTTTTTTATATGTATTGAATGCTTTATCTCTCAACTTTTGTAATAATCTTATATTGTATGTTACCCAGGGTTCTCTTTTTTTGTGCGTGATAATTTTCTTTCCTTGTAGGGGCGCATGTCGATCAGCTAGTTCCGTAATATTACGATTCAAAAAGTTTATTTTTTTGTCAATGTTTGGAATATTGTAAATATCATTACAATTTAAGTTTTCTATCTCATTTTGTAGTAGATTCAGGTCAATTGAAGCTAAATTTCTGTATCTGCAAATTATTTGCAAGTGAGTGTGTACAGTAGGTGTTTCAAGCCTGAAATAAACCAACCTATGTCTTTTTATAGAGGTATCATAGGTGCCGGACGATTTTATAACAAAATTTGTGAACATAAGATCAGTTAAGGTCATTGTTTGATTCAAAAAGTGGGTCGGTTCATTTATTATTTGATTCAAGTTAAATGATTCAATCGGCATTTCCGTGCCCGTTGCGTCTACGTCTAGGAGTTTAATATTAAAATCATCCTTGCATACTATTCCATTGTAAGCAAGAAAAGCATCTACCATCAGATCTTCGAAACTATTTGAAAACTGTGGGAGGTCACTTTTTGGTGGTCTGTATAGTGAACATACAGCGTACTTTTTTTTGTTTATTGTAACCTCTATCAATAGGTATTCTATATGATCTAGATTATCCCTGGATAATATTTTAGCATATAAGCCATTTTTAATATAGAAGTCAATACCACCTCCTCGTTTGAATACCCTATCACTCTTAGAGAAAGTATACCCGTTAATGTGTAAGAGTGGGGCAAGTATTCCTTTGATGTAACCAATTTTCACATAGAATAGAATAGAATATTTCATTTAACTACGTTACACAATATAATTTTTGTTGTAAGTCATGTTTGATTTACTTTTGAAAGTAACTAAATGGTGTAAAAACTGTAAAAACAACAATAGAAAGACTGTGGAAGACTAACAAATGAACGAAAAAACAAGCAAACAAACAACATCAATCACAGGCACAAAAAAAATTTATAATTACATAAATATATCAATCTATTAAATCAAAGAGAAGCTGTGAGATATTTATTAGTACAAAAATGAATTCTGAATTCATTGACAGAATAGAAGCATTGCCCAAGCAAATATTTTTTCAATTTTTTCTTGAAAGTGTTCAGACTGAGCTCTTTGAAATCTTGAGGTAGAATATTGAATAGAGAAAAATCTATGAAAATTTTTCTGGATAAGTGAAAACGAAATCGTTCGAGACGTATGTGGTGAGAATTACGTGTATTATGTTCGTGAATATGAGATTGTTTTGTCAAGGTTGATTGCTTTTTATGTATTTCAATCAAAATGTAATATAGAAATAGAGTTGGTAGTGGCATAATTCCAAGTTTTTTCAACCTCTCTTGACAGCTATCCCTGTACCCAATATTAGCCAGAACTCGCACAGATTTCTTTTGCATCCTAAATATCTAAGTGGCGTTACATGAATTTCCCCAAAGTTGTACACCATAACTAATATGGGAGTGAAACAGTGAAGAATATGTGGTTCTTAATATATTTGCATTAGTAATGTCTTTCAATTGGCGAAGAGCAAATACAGAACCCGCGAGTCTTCTTTTCAGTTGGGAAATACGTGCAGACCAGTTAAGTCTATTGTCTAATGTTATGCCTAGTAATTTAACCTGATTCGTTTCACAATTGGAGATTACTTGATTATTAGCAGAAATCTGGATATTTTGTGTCTTTTCGCGATTAAGTTTTAGCTTATTAGATAAAAACCACTCATTAGCACTGTTAGTAATCTTGTCGAGATGAAACTGTAACTTGTCATTATTATTATCTGATAGAATAAAAGTGGTGTCGTCCGCAAAGAGAACTGATTTATACGGCAACATATAGGTACACAAGTCATTCACATATATGACAAATGAAAGAGGACCCTAAACAGATCCTTGATAGTTTGAAAATTTGACAAGGTACTGTTGATCATTACTGCTTGTTGACGATTTTTCAGATAGGTTCTTATCAGTTGAAGCGGAATACTTCTAACCACGTAATAGTTTAATTTTTTCAGCAGAATTTCATGTGAGACGCAGTCGAACGCTTTCGACAGGTCACAAAGCATCAACGCAGTATGATTTCCCTGCTCAAGTTCCTCAACTACACCTGAAACTACATCAAACACTGCTTGTATTGTTGAACACGAGTTTCTAAATCCATATTGGGAGTTACTGATAAAGTTATTATTCTCAAAGTAGGCATAAAGCTGTATCTTAATTAGTATCTCAATCAAAATTGGAATGATACTTATAGGACGTTAATTATTAATGACTGCTGCATCACCTTTTTTAAAAAGAGGTGAAACTTTAGAGAACTTGAAGTTACCAGTAAGTACATAAAATTAAATTGATCGGTACAGTGAGAGGTTTCCTTCAGTATTTTTGGGGTATTTTGCTATTAAGTTCATGGGTATCCAAACATTTGGAGTCCTTCAGTGAATTAATCGCTTCGAAAACATCTACCTCAAGAACGGGTCGTAAGCCTAGTATATCGTAATTCTCGTCATTCAATAGTTTCCTAACATCATTAATTTTTGGAAGTGGAGAACATATGTTTAAATTAGCAAAAGACATGTTTTCCTTTTTTTTGTAATGCTTTACAATATCGATAAATTGTAAACTGAGTTTTTATCACATTCAATTTATTTTTCCCAAGTATCAAAAGTAAAATTATAACCAGTTTTAAGAAGTATTCAAGTATTCACTTATATATTGAATCCCTGGTTCAACTACAATTCAAAAATAGAAATTTACGAGTGCTCATGCTAAAATTACTTCAGTAAAAAAAACGTATCAAAACATATAGGAAATTGGCTCTCGATAGAATTGGCTGAAATTTTATTATGGTATAATGGAATGGGTCATCAGAAAAATGTGTGAGTTAAATTTATTTTTTTATTTTTTTCTTATCCTCAGATAACATCGTGAGAGCCAAGTGAAAGTTGATAGAAGTAGATGTTCCAAAGCTTTGCCGATCGTTTTAAGAACGAGCCCTTTGACAGGTGTTCGGGCGGATGTCTCCAAAGCGACGAGAAAGGGATGACTGAGCTCGATGGATCAATCTCGATTGGACCGTTAGTAATTGGTGGAATGTGTTATAGTTATCAACCCTTTCGGTTACAAATTGATTTCAATAAAGTTCAGGATTTTTAAGAATATTTGCAAATTTTTACGTACCCCTAATAATTAAGGGTTGATGGATGATCAAGCGGTAAATTTGGTTTGTAGTCAGTTGATTATATTTTAAGCCAATGATGGTTGGTGCCATTAAAAAAATAATCTTTTTGAAAACAAATGCTACAACTTACTTTCGTTTGGTATGAAAGCTTAGGAAGCAATTTTTAGTATTTGGCAAACAAAAATTTACTGAAAGGCATAAACGAGAAATTCCTCAAATGAAATCTGTCACCATCTCCCAGTCTATAACTGGACCAGGAAGTTCCATCTCTATGGAACCGTATTTACAACATCATCGAAACATATTATAGTATATTCTGTAACAAGGTTAGAATGAAAATTCGATGCGAGTGGAAAGTTCCGAGCGTGAGGAACCACGAGCATCACGAATTTTCATTCTAACCGATTAGCAGCCTATATTTTCTCCACGATCAAAGATAGGAAACGTGACAGCAATAATTTTGACCCTCAAATTTTGCCGCTACGATGACAATCAACTGCGTCAAGGCTAATGATATTATTGCTAACCAGTGTGAGAATATTATTCTATCACATTAGAGATAATGTAAATACATTTTCCCGCTGCCGACACTGTAAATAGTCCATACATGCTTAGCAACAAAACAGGTAAATGGCCTATATCATTCGTTTACTAATTCATCTTGACAACGGAATGTAAATAGTGTCATATACATGCCTAGGGTAATAATGACTTTGTCTTTGACAAGTAATACCTTCAGCTTCATTCATATCAATTTTTAGGTTATGAGACCTTTTGAATATTATTGTTGTCTGCTTATTCGGTAACTTAGTTACACGCACAAGCAACTTAGAATGAATTAGCGAACGAATAATCATGAAGGAATGGTAAGAAAACAAACTTCAATTCAGACAAATTTTGAGAAATGTCAACAAGCAGCGGGAAAAACGTAATAAGTAACACGGAATGTATCGACTGTTATCATCCTCGGCAAGCGACAAGCCTCGGCTTTGCCTCGGCTCGTACTCGCTCACCTCGAATGTTAACACGTCTTTACATTCCTTGTTACTTAAATAACTATTAAATTACATGGGGGCAGAGGTGTTGCAGAATATTTATTCACTCTCAAGAAAGAGAATTCCAGCATTCTGTAATCAAATTTGATTTCCGAATTGGCAAATTCTGTGATGATCGTGGAGAATAGTATATTCTGTAACAAGGTTAGAATGAAAATTCGATGAGAGTGGAAAGTTCCGAGCGCGAGCCGAAGGCGAGCGTGAGGAACCACGAGCATCACGAATTTTCATTCTAACCGAGTAGCAGACTATACTTTCTCCACGATCAAAGATAGGAAACGTGACAGCAATAATTCTGACACTTACTCAAATTTTGCGACTACGACGACAATCAACTGCGTCAAGGCTAATGTCATTATTGCTAACCAATGTGAGAATATTATTCTATCACAAGAGAGAGAATGTAAATACATTTAAATTGCATGGGTGCAGAGGTGTTGCAGGATATTTCTTCAATCTCAAGAGAGAGAATTCCAGCATTCTGTAATCAAATTTGATTTCAGAATTGGCAAATTCTGTGATGATCGTGGAGAAAATACCTTCCGAAACACTGTCAGTACATCAAGTAATGAATCCAACAATAGAATGTGTCCAAATAACGGCGATACCATTAAAGAGTTATATAATTGTACTATATGTAATAATTATAATAATAATTATAGTTGAGTGAATCTTGTTCGTGTATATTAATGAAATAATAATAACACATAATAAAAAATGTTCCGTGTTACAACCATAATTCATAGTTAGGTATTATACTTAACTATAATATATTATTGAAGATTGTAAAAAAATTTGTTTATGATTGCAATGAATTCTTCGTATTTATAATTACCGAATTTGATTCGTAAAATAGTCTTGCTAAATACCACTCTGCTCTGAATATATTCCCATAATTATGACTATTATTACTTACTCAGTTGTGTTGCCGTACAGCAATAACACTCTCCTAAAAGCGGACTCGTTGTATTGCAATTTCGTAAGCAACAAACCGACAGAATTATCGCGAATATTCAGAACATCGTGGGATTACTTATGATAACACTGTTCTATACTTGTCACTTCAAATATTTGAATATCATTTACTGTCACTTACTGAACAGTAAACACTATCCGGTGAGTGTTTTTGTAATATACCTCATTTCAATATAAGAAGCCTCAGAAAAAATTTGATGAATTTCTACTATATATAGAATCTTTCTACGTAGTAATTCTATCCGAAACATGGTCTTTGGATGACATAAACCATTTCTCAATTCCCGAATTTGATATACAGGGTGTTTCATAATAAATGCTCAGGACTTCCGGATGTGATAGCTCGTTCAAAAATATGAAAAAAAGTTTCTATTAACTTACCCTCTAAAATTCAACATTTTTGAGATACAGGGTGTTGAAATTTAAATAAAATTATTGTTTTTTGCGAATATCTCTGGAACCGTTTATCGCACAAAGAACAGATTTTGAATGCATTTCCTACTCATAATAAGCTATGTTTTGTGTAGATTTTTTATTTTTTAAAATTCATAATTGGTGAAGATTTTGAAGGGGTAGCGGGTGTTTTTTTCTCCAACTTCTGCGCCACTGGAAAAAGTATAATTTTGAGCCACCCAAATGAACCGCCAATGTTTTCTACACAAAAAAGGTACTCGTGGTCATAAGCTCTAAAGTTGACCGTGTTCAAGAAAAATCAACTTTCATGTTGAAAAACATGGTAAATTTTTTTAAATAATTCTTTTCCTAATTATACAAAATTTATTTAAACGTTAGAACAATTAATAAAACCAAAAGTTGACTTCTCAATTGCAATAATAAATAAAAACAATGACAATCATACTCAGTTGAATTGTTGGAAATGTCCGCCGTTAGCTTCAATGCACGCAGCAATTTTTCGAGGAAAAAACATTGTTTAATCAACATGAGTTGATTTTTCTTGAAAACGGTCAACTTTAGAGCTTATGACCAGGAATGCCTTTTTTTATGTAGAAAACATTGGCGGCTCATATAGGAGGCTCAAAACTGTACTTTTTCCAGTGGCGTAGAAGTTGGAGAAAAAAACACCCACTACCCCTTCAAAATTTTCACCAATTATGAATTTGAAAAAATAAAAAATCTGCACAAAACATAGCTCATTATGAGTAGAAAATGCCTACGAAATCTGTTTTCTGTGCGATAAACGGTTCCAGAGATATTCGCAAAAAACGATTATTTTTTTAAAATTTCAACACCCTGTATCTCGAAAATGGTGCATTTTAGAGGGTAAGTTAATAGAAACTCTTTTCACGGTAAACAATGTTTCCTACTCATTAACTGCATCATACAGACCGCCAGCTACTAATATTGATATATATTTAACTGATATAGAGAATTATTTATCTACCCCTGTAGATTTTGAAATACAAATATTTGTTGGAGACATAAATTTGAATATCTTGAATGCTACTGACTCTAAAATCAACAGGTATGTTTGTCTTATGGCCAGCTCAGGATATTTTTCGTATATAAATAAACCTACCAAAGTTACGCAGACATCCTCAGGTCTAATAGACCATATGTTCCTCAAATTCAATAATAAAAACATTCAGAAAGCACATAAAATAAATTCTTTCATATTCAAACCCGACTTAACTGACCATTTTATACTACTTTTATCAATTAAAGTGCCTTCTATAAATCTCAAGGTCATATCGGAAACCACTACCTATAATATCTAAATCATTATAAACTAAAGAAATGTTTTGATAAAGAAGATTGGGCTACAATCTATCGTAGTGATGACCCACAAACTTCATACAATTATTTTATCAACAAGATTTGTGAATAGGTATATCGAGCAATGTACCCAAATTAAACAAAAAAACATCAACAACAACAATGTAAAATTAAAACATTAGACATCGAGATTCTTTAAACAAAAATTCATTAAAAATAACCCTGAAGAAATCAGGAACGAATACAAAAATTATAGAAACTTTCTATGTAATCTATTGCGAATCACAAAACAGGAGTATTACGATAAACAACTAGCGGAATCCAATAAAAATATCAACAAAATGTGGAAGAATATTAATGAAATTACAAATGCAAAAAAAGCACGAAATCCGATCATGGTCATTGTCGATAAGCATAATAAAATACTGGAAGGCGAGAATGACATTGCTAATCATTTCAATTCCTTTTTCTCTTGGTTCTATTGGTTCCAAAATGGCAGATAAAATCGATAAGTCTGTAATTCCAGTTCAACAAACAAATTTTCGTTTCAAACAATCATTATTTATGTACCCAATAACAAAAAACGAATTAATCTCAATTTTTTCAAGTTTGAATAACAATACAGCCCCTGGTCCAGACAAAATATATGTTCACTTTATAAAAAAATATAATAATATTCTCATAGATCCTTTGTGTCACATCTTGAATTTGATTCTAACAAAAGGTAAAGTTCCGTCAGCATTTAAAATATGTATAACAACCCCTATGTTCAAATCTGGAGACAGAAAACATGCAACAAATTATAGACCTATAACAGTGATTAATAATTTTGCCAAAGTTTTGAAAAATGCGTTAAAAATAGAGTTATTAATTACTGTACTAACAATAATATTCTCTCTGAATCACAATTTGGGTTTAGAGAAAATCTCTCTACCGAGAAATCTGTGTTTGATCTCACAAATAACAAAAATGTATCACCATATTTCTGTATTTAGCGAAGGCATTTGACACTGTCAATCATACAATTTTATTTGAACGCCTTGAATTTATCGGAATTAGAGGTGTTGCTTAAGAGTTATTGAAGGATTATCTGTCTAATAGAATACAAATTGTCAAAATAAAAACAACTATGATTAACCCCTTACCAGTTACTATGGGCGTTCCACAGGGGACAGTATTGGGTCCAATTTTATTTATATTGTATATCAATCAACTGTTCTCTATAACTAATTTTGAAGGAAAATTGATTTCTTATGCAGACGATACCGTAGTTTCATTTGTGGGAGACAACTGGGCAGAAACATACCAAAACGCAGAATGCGGAATGAAGTTAATATATAACTGGCTCAACAATAGCCTATTGAGTCTCAATATTTCAAAAACTAAATTTATGTCCTTTTCCTCGACAGCGAGAGAACTCAACATTCCAAATACATTAACGCTTCATTCACCTAATTGTCCAGGTACGCCTAACTGTTCATGCCATTCAATAATGAAGACACAATCTATCAAATACGTAGGAGTAATTGTAGACCAACATTTACGCTGGAATGATCACAGTCAAAAGACTTCGCAAATTAATCTATAAATTCTAACAGCTCAGGAATATTTTGAACAAAAAAAATCTATTAACTGTTTACAATGCGTTAGCTGAATCTATATTACGTTTTTGTCTTGTCGTATGGGGTGGAACCTTCAAACGTCTCACAATTTGGAAGTTGTGCAAAAAACTTAAAAATAATTCTTAAAAAAAAACAGACGGTTCCCCACTTCCCTTTCATTTGAATATGCAGAAGTTTTTAATTTACAAAAACAATATATATATATATATATATATATATATATATATATATATATATATATATATATATATATATATATATATATATATATACCAATCACTTTTATGGACAATGAATACACCACATTGGGCAGTATCTTCATGCTCAGAATACTCGTGGTAATGTGAGGCAAAGTCTGACTATCCGACTATCCCCTATTTTAGACTTTCACATAATCAAAAATTCATTACCTTTAGCGGACCGAAACTTTATAATCAGCTTCCTTGTGATATTAAAAATATCACTAATATCAATCGCCGAAAAAAATGTATTAAAAATTATTTAAAATTTCACCCGGAAACTTTTTTGAATATTCTCGAAAACTAGGACAAAGTTAACATACGCCCAAAAGAACACTCTATTGTTCCCTTTTCTTCATAAATATAAACATATATTGCCTATTCACGTAAAAAACGATTTTACCAATATATGCATGCATACAATCAGAAGAATGTCCACAACTCAAGCCTAGCTTAGGTGGCTTCTTCTGGTCTACTTTAATGTATTTTTAAATGAATATCACCATGTACTCACATATATATATATATATATAAATGTTTCAAATGTCTAACTGAATAAACTTACTTACTTTCTACTTACTATCCAACTGAACACAAATCTCGCACATCAAAGTTATGGAATTATTGCTAAATGTTATGTCAATAATAAATTTTCTGACCTATGATCAAAATTTAAAATCTCTAGATCATCGGGAAGTTATTTTAAAATCGATTGCAAAATTGGTACCTTACAGACAGACAGACAGACAAGAAAGCCAGTAAATAAATAAAAACAGCAGTTGGACTAAGAAACGACATAATTCAACAATTTTTTCGAAATTCAAATTTATTTGGAAAAAATGTTTGTTCCATTATTTATCCTTGCACTGTATCAAGGATAGTATTACTATTCCTTTATTCAATCCATTTCAGAGGTGAGTCTAACGTGTGTGTTGACTAAAAGATTTAGGTGCGTGTTAGGATCTGATTCTCTAATATACCTACCACGTTTTTGTACAACTCACAAGTCACTCGATGAATTAATGAATATAAATAGGCAGTTGGGAAAACCATCTAGGAAATCTACAGAGATTTAAAATTGAAAACACTTAATTAATATACCAACTCTTTGATTCACTTGTCATACCGAAAATAAATACCATGATGGATTAGGCAATAACTGAATATAATTTGAATGAAACTGTTATATTTCCGAAGAGTGAATGGGGTTCAGAGGCCTACTCCATTGACGTCACAGCTGTGTTAAAAACTCATACAAGCTATAAAATTGGAATTTTATCTTCGTGTGGACATTCCTGAAAAATAAACAGACTGCCCGGCACGAATAAAATTAATTCAAAATTCAGTTTGGGTCCTTCCACCGGGTCCAGGATAATGAATATAAAGAGAGCAAAAGCATTGACGTATTCGCGGTATCGTATTGATTTAAAGGGTTGATCAATTCACTTCTATTTTTTGATGACTGGGATGAATTTAATGTGAGGTACTTTACACTTCAGTGGCTTTGCAAAAAAGGAACTCGAAAATCGATAATTTTTTTTCACTTTTTTATGTTCCTTCCAATGTTATTTGTACTACGCAAGTGTTGTATACCGGGTCACCAACTTTGAAAATTTCTGATCTTTCAGAATACCTAAAAAGAGTCCAAAGTGTGAAATAATAATTTTCTGTCATTACTTGAGGATGGATGTCGAAATGAACTTAACCTTCTGTTAATACTTTTCCTGTTGTACCGTAGTAATTTCTGGTTTATTATCTCTTGGCCAACAACACAATCCATTTTTTTTCTCATGGATGCCATATTGGATTTGTTAGTTTTTTCAATATCTTACTATCTCGCAATCACAAATATTTCACAAAAACTAAAAAATTCAAGTTTGCCCTGACTTCGTCAGTTGTTACTTCATTATCTATCACGTCTGCTGTCACGAATTCAAAGTGAGTAAGTCAAGATAAAATAAGAGATAGAGTAAAACTGTTTTAAAGTTTGAATTTTGAATGGAAAAAAAAAAGTTCAGTGCTCATAAACATATGTTGTTCTATGCAATAATGCACGATTTCTCCCAGAGATGTTTACTATTAATTGAGATATATCAAATAACATTGTCAAAAAAGCTGTGATTTGATTGGATGTAATTTGATTGGTTCACTCTTAATTTTCATTTTATTTTAGTCATATCTATAAACCGATGTTATCGGCCCCTATTATCAATAAGGTTCTATTGGTTCCTTATTCTATTTTATTAGTTGATTAAACTCGACTCCTTAAGTATTTGATTAATGAACAAATTATCCTGTTCTATAGTTATCTTCTACTTCATACTAACTTTCTTTGTGATTGCAGATATTGCCTTGTTCAATGAAATATGTATGGTTATTCTCAAAATAACTATTCACGAATTGGTCTGTCAACAACATCTGAAGTACGGTACAAATTTGGGTGCTAAGCTTTTGAGTCGTGTGAACCTAACTGTTTCATCCATCGGCAATACTGTGTTCAACTGAAATGCCCTTGAAGGTACTGGGTAATTCATAATTTTTCAAGAATCTTTTTACTAATTAAATTGATATCTGATTTCATCTTCAATATCTTCTGCAATGACGCTCTGTTTCATTTTTGTTGAAAATATTCATCAATCTGACTCTTGAGACCTGAAGAGTCCCAATTGTCTCAAAACTCCATTAGTCTGCTATTGTTGGAATTAGTTTATCCTTATTTAATATTATGTGATATCTATCGAGATTCGCTCTGTATATATTGCTATGAAATGAGAATATTTATTTATGTGTTGTAGTTGTTTATAAATAAAAATTATCTAAAACTGTATTCTCGAATTGCGTATCAGTAATTTAGTTCCACTGCAGATATATCTATTCCCTGCTAACAGGTTATGGGCCCATGAAAGAACTAAGAGCAATCATAAGAAGTTTCTACAAAAAGTCGGCCTATCTCAGGTACAGCTTCCGAAATCAATGGAATGTACCGCCTCAACTGTAAAACTCTAGCAGCTCACTCTGTCAAGTTATCCGACTCATTCATACTGTGGCACCGTCGTTTAGGACATTTGAATCAAGATTGCATGAAAACTTTGAGAAATGAAATGGCGACAGGTATAGAATATTCCGTTCCAAATTCGAAAAGTCAATGTGACGTCTGCGTTCAGGCGAAATCGCAGCGACTCCCATTCCGAAAATGCAGTACAAGGAGGGCAGAGAGGCATTTGGAAATAGTTCATTCCGATTTGTGTGGACCGATTCAAGAAAAATCTATTGGAGGAGCAAATTACTTTTTGACCTTCACCGACGATTTCAGTCGAAAATCCACTGTCTATTTTCTACAATTGAAAAACGAAGTCAAACAGAAATTCATCGAATATAAAGCAGCTGTTGAAAATGAAACAGGATGTAGCATCAAATGCCTCAGAACGGACAATGGCACAGAATACGTGAACAATGATTTTCTACAGTTTTTGAAGACACATGGAATCAAGCATGAAACCACAATTCCGTATACTCCGGAACAGAATGGAGTAGCAGAGAGACTAAATCGCACTCTGATGGAATATGTTGATTCACTCAAACCTAGGTAACGAATTTTGGGCCGAAGCAATCAACACTGCCACATATCTGAAGAACCGCGCACCCACGAAAGCTCTCCAGAAATCTACACCAGAAGAAGCTTGGTCCGGTCGGAAACCAAATTTATCGAATTTGCATGTATTTGGTTGTAAATCATTGATTCACGTTCCCCAACAAAAACGGAAGAAACTTGATCCAAAAGCTGAACAGTACATCTTTGTGGGATATAGTGAAAATTCCAAAGGATTTCGATTCATACAACCTGTATCCAAGAAAGTAGTCCTTGCCAGAAATGCCACATTTTTTGAAAATGTCACTTCCATGAATGAAAAGTCAAGTACACTTGTCAATCTGTTTTCTCCGAATATGAATGATAATGAAGACTATCTACAGCATTCCAAACTGTAGAAGTTAAGAAAACTCCTGTTGAAGTGGGGAACTAGCCATCATCATCAGTCACACCCGCTGAAGTCATAGCAGGTGAAAATGTGAGCAGATCAGAAGATTCATGGGAAGAACTGAATCCGAGTACAATCGATGGAGCAGATATTGCAGAACCTCACAATTCAGACAATATAAGAAAATCAGTACGATTATGTCGTCCAAATAGTAATATTTATAATTCTGATTTTGTTTATCATGCGTTGGCTGATACATCTAATGATCCTGAAACCGTCCAAGAAGCTTTGTCAGGAGAAAATTCATCAGAATGGAATGAAGCTATGCAGGAAGAATTACGGGCTCATCAGATTAATAATACATGGACCCTTTGTGAACTTCCACCAGGCAGAAAATCAATAAAAAGTAAATGGGTTTTCAAAACTAAGCTGACTGCAACAGGAGACATAGAACGCTACAAAGCGAGACTTGTAGCAAAAGGCTATTCTCAAACTCCAGGCATCGACTATGAAGAAACATATTCCCCCGTCGTCAGATACAGTTCAATTCGCCTTCTTTTGGCATTATCTGCCAAATATGATTGGACAATTGATCAAATGGATGTTGTTACAGCATTTCTTCATCCTAAATTAAATGAAGAGATCTATATGGAACTTCCAAATGGACAAACGTGCAGATTGAATAAGACTCTGTATTCTGCCATTAAAGTCTTAGGATTCCGTCAATCACCGAAAGATCCATGTGTTTATTCCAAAAATGCGAATGGAAATAATAATAATAATAATAATAATAATAATAATAATAATAATAATAATAATAAAGGTATTTATTCGCGTCCGACTTTGGGTCGAAAGGTCAGGAGTTCGAGCCCCAGTTGCGGCTGGGATTTTTTTATTCAATTTGGTCGATTGAATTATTCAAATCTCGTGGCTGGACTGGGGTGAGTCCTGCACGATTCACTGTTGCGTTCCTATTAACAGTGCTGCTCCTAAGGTGGCGCATGGAGTTAGTAACAAGGCCTACCCAGAACACGTGGCTAATGACCATAGCAGTTGATGAAAAGACACCAAAGAAAAAAAAGGTTATTCCCCATCAGATAAATAAAAAAAGAAACAGGCTTTACATGTTTCAACATTAAAATAAAACGCTATGATGCGAAAAGATAGCAGCAGTGTTTGGTGCTAAGTACCTTCAAATGTTAGTGATATAATAATTATAGATCATACTGTATAATCATAGTAATAATAATAGGGTAATTCGAGGATAGATGGCCCAGGTTTTGAAATTTCATGTTAGCATGTTCAAACATTGAATTGGGATTGCTGTTATATTATATAACGAATCTTTATTGAGTTTAGGAAAATGTCCTGAACAATAAAATTCATAAAAAAATTAAACTTATATGTTTCATAAAAAAAATTTAGATAGTTAACAAAAACCATGTCCCCCCACAGTGCTGAGGTGAGATGGCGCAACTGAAAACAGAAGATATTTTGGCCAAAATGTCACTTTGTTTTACATACAACAACATCACAGTCATTGCAAAAGTTAACAAACTTGGAGCAAGACTCGTGAAACCATTTGGAGCAACGTAAGGAAGTTATCCAGTCGTCAGATTTTGTGGTACAAACTGACAGCCTCGGGTTTCTCTGAAGAAATAACTCAAGTCATGGAAAACCAGGTAATCGTGATTTCTTATTGAAAGTTGAAACGATGTTTAATGCCCAGCTGTTCGGCCAATTTGAAAGCCGTACTTCGCTCGTCAGTTCGAGTAGGAGCAAAACCGTTTTATGGAAAGTTTTGGGATTTGTTGGTCCAATTTTGCCTCAGCAGCTTCGCCTAATGTGGAGGAGGGGCCAAGAGGACCTTTCTTTACATTTTTTCTCAGATTTCTTCTCCGTAAAGTGGTTGCCAGTACCCCAAAGTTTCGAGCAGCATCATTCACTTCCATTATATTTTTATCAACGGCTTCAATGGCTGCGGTTAATTGTTGTTAGGTCCAACTAGCGCAGGAACAACTTCCAGTGCATTTGTATATTGTAGGCATACTGGAAAAAAAAGAAATTTTAATGGGACATCTCACCTCAAAAATATGTGAGCCATCTATCCTCGTTGTGAGAGGAGAGATGGCGCATATCACAAACCAAACACGTTTTGAAATATGCAGAATTTTAATGTTATGCAACAAAAATTGAATGTTTTTACTTACCTGAAACGATGAAGTGAATAAAATTATAAAATAAATTAAAGTTCACTAGCGCGAAAACAAATTCTGAAAAATATATTTGCCCCCACCGGATCAGTAAAAAAAGATTTTTCAATAGACCTTTAACCGGTAAATTCAAACTTTACGGCAGCTTGTTTACAATGAACTGAAGTACATCACATCGCATCCGTTCATCTTCAACACTAGCGGTGGCGCTGTAAAACCATTGCGCCTTCTCACCTTCTGCGCCATCTATCCTCGACTTACCCTATCAGTACTAAAAAATTGAAAGAAGAGAAGAATATAGAATATAGATGGACAGGACAAAACCTGAGCTCGACATGTTCATTGATGAAGGAGATAGTTTTTATAATGTTTTTTGAATGATTTGATATTCTTGTATTTCATATTTATCGGAATTTCATTATATATTTTGGATGCTTGATAGGTGAAATATTTTTTGAATTGTTCGTTACGATGATGTGGTGGAGTTATAGTGCCCTTAAATCTAATATTTATGTGGTGGACGTCATCCCTGATGTTATTTTTTTCATCAAGTATGGGGTTTTCTTATTAGTAAGAGTTCTTTTAATCAGACATGCAAAATGCAGTTAGCGTCTTCGTTTCATGTAAAGCAATTTCAGTTCACGCAGTTTGTGTGAGACTCTTTGTCGACGCTTATTCCGAATATTATTCGTAATTATAATTTGGATTCTAACCTCATAAATACAAGCCCGTTGTAACTGCTAATGAACACACCAGGTTTCATGGACATCGGCGAGAAGTCTTTTGAGTAATTATTAAATAACCGAATTTTTATTAAAACTTTAACACTCCGTCACTTGAAGAAAACGAAAGTTAGGACATACATTTATGTAAACTTTTTTCATAAAATGTGACATGGAATCACCACCTGAAATTGATGACATTATTTAGTTTACACCCTGTATATTGTAATTCCCAACTACTGAATGAACTCATTAACTATTTCACACACATACGTAGTATTATTGTTAGTATATTTATGTTTGACTAAATTCGAGTTGGGATTTGAGCCGTCTCACTCTCTCATCAGGCAGTTGCCCCAACGTTAAGTGAGAAACATGTGGAAAAGTATTCTATGCAAGGTTTGTCACTAATTCCATAAGCCACATCTTCAAAGCATTAATTAATATGTTCGCAACAGGAAATTGTGAAGGAATCTCTCCAGTACAGCTACGAGGTTTGATCCACAAACATAGTGTGTGGTAGCATGGCACGACAAACAGTAAGTTGTTTGATATTCATTAGAGTATACTAATCTCTGATGTGGAAATAACACTTTTTGAATGTTTCGGATGTTAGGTTTAGCTCGTAGTTTACGGCACATTTGTGCTCCTATGAGGAGTTATCTGACAGAAAACAACTACTTTCTGTATGTATTGTAAATGCAAAAATTAACTCAGTTTAAATCTACCAATATAAGATGAATCCACTTGAGTATCATCAGGAGGTTTTACACAGAGAATCGACAAAAGGCTCTTCACAGAAAATGCTCTTCCGAAGGAATACCTGTGAAGATATGAAAAATTTTCATTGAAAAAATGTGGATTTATAGCGTGTACTACAAAACTCAATACGGTTTTCTCAAAAATACATCTATAAAGTCAACAATGTACTTAGAACCCACGAATGAGAATGAAGTAATTATCTTGATCTTAAATCTCAAAAATAACTGTTCACCAGGACCTGACGGAATAACTGCTGAAATGATTAAACATACCCACACGTATATCATAGGACCCTTAGCACATACTATAAATTTATCGTTCCGTACAGGAGCCGTGCCCCGGCAATGGAAAGAATCAGTTATAACATCAGTTTATAATCAGGTACAAAAAATCAATTAAACAACTACAGGCATATCTCTGTAATAAACAATTTGGCCAAGATTTTCGAACAAAGCATTAAAAAATAGTATATTGTGTATCTAGTAGTGAATATTATTAATACATTATTAATATATTCCCGGACGACAATGTAAATTGTTGGCCGAGGCGTTAAGCCGAGGCCAACAAGCATTGAAGTCTGGGAATGTGCCTTTACTACGAGATACACATACTATTTTTTCTGAAATCGCAATCAGCATTATCAAAAACTAAGGAATTCTACATATTGTTTGCGTGAATTCAATAACTGTCTAAAATGAAAACAAGCCGGCAAAAATATTCCCGTATCGTTTTCGATACGGGAATAGTAATTTACGTAACAAGTCCGGAAAATACTGTTTTTTTGGACGAGTAGACCAAATTCTAGGACGAGCATTAGCGAGTCCTGGAAGTCTGCGAGTCCAAAAAACTGTTTTCGTACGTGTTGCGTACACTATTTTTTCGGCAACCTTGTAGAATAACGAATCAATGAGACGCATTTAGTCTAAGAGACGAAGAGAGGTCGACTTTCACCCATCTGTTAACCGGATGAAACGATTCCTAATTTGAATACTTCGAACATTTCAGTTCTTATTTGTATAATATATTGAAATTCGAACAGAAAATAGGTACCAACAGAAACATTCTAATTCTTATTTATATTAATATTTGTATTAAAATTCGAGCACTTCCCAAAAAAAAGTGTCCGGGAAGTGAACACTTTCCGGATGGTTGCCGAAAAAGTACTTTCCCGTACCGTTTAGGTCCGAAAAAGGTCCGGGAAAGTTCGTTGCTTAGAAACAGACTAAAATACTAGATTAGCGTATTTTGAGGCCTGAAGTTGCTCCGAGAAAGTGGGCATTCTTGAACGATTTCAGAAAAAGGTTATTATCATTCTTTGAGAAACATTCCGTCATAACTAAACGGCTTTCTAAGTAAATAATTAAGCACTGAAAATGATATTATGGATCTTGTGAAGAAATCATATTCCTTGGTTTGGCCAAGGCATTTGACACCGTATCCCATAGTCTCCTAATAAAAATTATATACATATGGTGTGCGAGTTAAGACGCTAGAAGTCTAGCAGAATTATTTAGCAAATAGAATACAAAGAGTTAAAATTGACGAACAGTTGAGTACTCCACAAGAAGTTACTATTGGCGTTCCTCAGGAAACGGTGCTGGGACCAGTTCTCTTTCTCATTTACATAAACAGTATCCCGGAAATGAGTGACTTTTGTGGTCACCTCATCTGCTATGCTGATGACACAGCTATTGCTTACACAGGTGATTCATGGGAAAATGTCGTGCACAATCGCAAAGTTCGTTGATGGATCAATTTTGAAATACAGGGCGTTCAAGTTGATAATCTGTAATTTTTATTTAATTATTTTCTCGGTATTTGAAAGTGCCAACTACATTTTTTTTCGTTCTTATCATCAACGTACCTTCATATTACTAAATATCATCAAGATAGTGAAGATTAGATAATTATGTACAGAGTGAAAAATAAAAACACTTTAGTATTGTCTGAAAATTCGATTTAATAATGAAATATTGATAAAATTATTTTGGCATGCAATAAACTATTCTTATTCCATCATTAATCACAATTCATACATTTCGTACAGGGTGACTTGAAAAATTGGTGAAATGTATGGCCGGTTCTTTCGTACATATCCTGTATATTCAAGTGAATTATCATTCTCTGAAGATAGCTGATACCGTATAAACATGATTTCTTTGGGATATATTGGGTGATCATGAAAACTTTCGATGGTAAAAATGACAAAATATCAACGTTTCAGAAATCACCCTGTAATTCCCGATCAACTCGGTGAAATTCCTTTATTATAATTTAATATATTCATCATTCTCTCCTCAACACTGTCCCAAAAATTCAGTTTCCTACTATGACTAGTTTCATAGTTATTGATTGAGAAACTTATTACCATTTGTATGACGAGTTGAAGAAACTTTTTCACGCGTACTACTAGTCACCAAGATTTTTCACAAATAGTGAAATGTGAGAATACGGAGATAAATTTAAATGTAAAAGAGGGTAAAGATTAGAGATAACAATCACATCAGATATACGAATTTAATAATGTAAGGTACAGATAGTTAAGTGAATTTTGTTGGTTTAAGTTTTGTCGGAATAAAAAGCAAACTATTTGGAAAAAGTGAAACCGATTGATAGAACGCTTTTATTTCTAATAGGAGAATTTGAATCTGGGCAGCGACGTTTTTTTTTCCAATGCGTGTTCACGATAGGGTGAGTCAAAGTATCCAAGCATTAGGAATTTTATCTGGCTCATGCCTAAGTTGTAAGTTGTAACTGATGTGTCGTATTCAGACAGTTCCTAAATGATAGATGGAATTGGATGGACCGTCATTGGTCATCACCCTGCATTTAATGTTACATTTATTTTTATCTCCACATCTTCAGGTTTCACTATTTGTGAAAAATCTTTGCCACTAGTAGAATGTACGCGTGAACAAGTTCTTTCAACTCGTCATGCAAATGGTAATAACTTTCTCAATTAATAACTATGAAACTAGTAATAGTAGAAAACTGCATTTTTGAGACATTGTTGTTGAGGAAAGAGTGATGAATATATTGTATAATAATAAAGGAATTTCACAGAGTTTATCGTGAATTAAAGGGGGGTATCTGAAACGTTGATATTTTGTCATTTTTACCATCGAAAATTTTCATGATCATCCTATATATCTCTACGGAATCATGTTTATACGGTATCAGCTATCTTCGGAGAATGATAATTCACTTGAATATACAGAATATGTGCGAAAGAACCGGCCATATATTTCACCAATTTTTCAAATCACCCTGTACGAAATGTATGAATTGTGATTAATGATGGAATAAGAATAGTATATTGCATGCCAAAATCATTTTGTCAATATTTCATTATTACATCAAATTCTCAGACATTACTAAAATGTTTTTATTTTTCACTCTGTACATAATGATATAATCTCCACCATCTGAATGATATTCAGTAATATGAAGGTACATTGATGATGAAAACAAAAAAAATGTTGTTGGCACTTTCAAATCCCGAGAAAATAATTAAATAAAAATTACAGATTATCAACTTGAACGCCCTCTATTTCAAAATTTATCCATCAACGAACTTTGCGATTAGGCAAGTTAAATCAGTACGTCGGATACTACAATATACTGAAAATTCAGGCAATTTTACCGAGAACCATTTATGAACCCGTTATGAATAGACCAGAAAAGTAGAAAATTTAATCTCTAGAATTGAAGAATTGGGAAGCCTCCCTGTCCATATTGTCGTCAGCATATGGGAATTTTGAAACAGATTAGACGTGGAATTGAAATAATTCTCTGACTAAAATGGTCAAAAAAAGTTTGTGATTATTTTTTTTTGGCTTCGTACTATATTTTATCTCTCTCTCTAGTTTGGCCCGATTCCATTTGCATCGAAAATCATGTTTTTTGCCTAAAGTTCTGCACATTTATATAAATCAAAAACGATCATCATATAACATTCCATTTTCCATTTTTAGCTTTTTCAACCATTTCCAACGATTCACAACAGTTCACCAGTTTTCACGATAGAATACAGCGTTTTACTGAATATAACAAAATAATATCTATTTGTTGTAAATTTTCCCAATTTGTTATAGCGTATAGATTTGTCTCAGACACTGTTCGTTTGTACATACTGTCACATTTCCAATCGATACAGCGTTATGATTACCATGTCTTTTGTTATAGAAGAGAATTGGAATTGGATTGTTCACATCTGGAATGGAACATGAAATTTTCTAAATTTACATTTACCAGTCTTTTAAAATAGGTAGATACACTTTCCAGAAAACTTTTCAATAGATACTTGTTAGAAAAATTAATTCCGATGTAACGTGAATAACTGTGATTCAAACCATAATTGAGTGTTACAGAAAGATCCATGAAAGAACTAACCCCCTAAGCCACTCTCATTTCACAAACAGGTTCAAGTAGGTTTTGTAAAATTACGAAAAAAACTGTAACAAAATTAAAATGAACCCGCCAAGTCACTGTTAATTCACCAACAATAACAAGAAGGTTTGATAATATTACAAATTAAATTGTAAAAAGAAAATATAAACTAACCCCCTAAGTCACTGTCATTTCAAAAGCAATTAATTACAAGGAGATTTGTTCAAATTATAAAATTATTTTTAAATATTTAGTTTAATTTGATTTACTGGAAAGTTGAAGGAATTTCCGAAAATTCATGAAAAATTACAGATCAGTATGTGAAAAGCTCAAAATGTACCTACACATTATTGTAAATTTACGAATATTCACTATTTATTACAGCAATTCCCCATTACATTCTGTAATGCGTTGATACATTACATACAGAATTGCAGTAAAAACACAGTTTTTTTGCAGGAACTCATTTACAAACTCTGTTGAAGAATCACAATCCGCATGGGATTTTACCTAACACAACCAAAGATTTTTACTGTAAATTTACATTTTACTTCTCACAATGTAGTTTGTGAAAACTAAAGCATTTTTACGTTTCTGAATTGACTCAATAAGCATTACGAAACTGGCTTAATCCCAAATAACATACCAGAAAACTTGTAGCTATAGTCGGGTCCCATGTCGTTACGAAGTGAGTCGGTCATGTTATCAAAATTGATATGACTTGTTCTATACACCGTCGTCTAGTCATGCTCTTGCTTCTTCCTTGGTGGCTCAGATACGTCAAAGCAGATTACCGAGCTGGATAATCGCTGAAGAGCCAGGTACGCTACAGCAGTAAGTGGCTCCTATCCGACTCTGAAAACGATAATTGCTTGCATTTGTGAAGGGGAGAAATTCAGAAGTTACCTACTTGTCTTTTCGGGAGAAACGAATATTTTGGACACTTTTGCCTTGTACTTGGGGACTGGCACTGTCTGAATGCTCAGTGGGAAGGAATATGTACAGGGTAGTGTCAGTCACTGTCAAAAGCTAAAGTCCATGCAAAATAGTTTACCTCAGATTTAAACAGTATTTTTAACTATGACATCAAAACCCTGTCGAAACGGCAACAACTACAGCTTTCGAACAAAACCATTTTGCTACGGTTAGATTCTAGATTCCACATAAAACCACCATGTTTCTGCATACTTATATTTGCTAAAATGAATTAGTAAAAGAATAACAGAGTTTTAACATTGTTCAGTAGTTGAAAGATACAATGAAAAATGACAAATATAAAACATTATTAAAAATTATTAGAATCATCGAAAACTTTCAAAAGTAACATAAAGTCTACAGCATTGAAATTGGACGAGGCCAACTACAATCACAGGAGAAAGAAACTTCAAATTAGAGGGGATGAAAATTTTGCGTAATGAACAATGGTGAATAAATTAAAAATGTTTATCCTTGTAGTCTATGCATTTTATTTGAGTATAAACATAGTTGGAATTAGTTATTAGTGAAAATTAAGTTGATAGTAAAATTGCGAGTGCTAGTGTGAATCGGTAAACACAGCTAGAAACGGTTGCTGAGGAGGAGAGTTAATTGATATGGTAGTTTTTTTTTTTTTGGAGAAGCGAAAATGACAATAGGAAGAAAATTGTAAAAAAGCTGAAATCAATATGTTAAGCAAGAAATACATCTAACAAACAATAATTTAACTAAAGAAACGAAAATACTCACGACAAAACAACTTCGCGCTTAGAAATTCAAATTTTTTGAAGAATAGTAATTTACGTAGCAAGTTCCCAAAGTGGTATTTTACGGGATGAGTGAGAACTCTTCAGGACGAGCCGTAGGCGAGTCCAGTAAAATAACTTTTGGATCGTGTCAACGTCCAAAATCTTTTCTGTAGCCGATTTTTATGTCAAAAAGGATATCGATGGATAATATTGTATGAACTTTATGAAGACAACTACATATAACAATCAATCAACAATAAATTCGTCAAAATACTAACCAGCGCTATCGAATACAGCACCGTTACCACCAGATCAAAAATAAAAAACTCGAAAATTGCACCATGGATCACAAACGGACTAGTAAAATCTATCGATACTAACACTAAACAGACTCTCTAAAAGTGTTCATAGGGATCCTGGTAATCTTGAACTGAAAGTATACTACAATAATTATAAAAATAAAGTAACAAACCTAATTAAATAAGCAGAACTAAAATATTATCAGAATCAAATTATCACAAATGCATCAAATACAAAAAAAATGTGGAAAGGAAAAAGACGCGATATTACAGAAATAATCAACGATAGTGGGTGGACAAGTCATATCCGATAAAAGGCAAGTACCAAACGAATTGAATGTATTTGACACACAGATTTGAAAAAAATTGCCGATGAAATAAAAATAGATCACAACTTCATTCCACTTAGATTGATATTTCTTAACTCCTTCTCACTATTACCGACAGATACGGAGGAAATCGGTAGTCTCATACGTGAATGGAAATCTAAAAAATCAGCAGGCATAGACGAAATTCAAGCAAGCACAATAAAAATAATATCAAACGTCACTGACGTATATTATAAATTTGTGTATGGATTCGGGCACTTGGCCTAAAGCATTCAAAGAAGCTGTGATAGTACTATAATAAAACACTATTCCGTTGAAATAGAGTTTCAGCTGATACTATCAATTGTTAGGCCGAGCGGTGCCTTTTTCAATATTTTATAGGAGCGTTTATATAGGAACACATCAGGATAATTATACATTTACTTACCTATCAAATCTCATCTCCGGCAACCATCAGGAAGCTGCTACCAGCTTTGCACACACACTTGTTTTAAATATTTAAGTTACTTTATTTATTATTATTTTCAACACTTTTCTGGATTTCAATCTATTCAAATACTTCTCAAATTGTTAATCAATAATATCTGGGCCGAAGGCCCAGGTGGAAGATTAAATTTAACTGAATAAAACAAAGAAATCGGCCAAAAACATTTATTATGCCGAAAGAAAAAAAATAGAACGCCGGAATAACTAAGAAGTTTTAAATTTATAAGTTATTAAATCAAACCCAATTAAAAACCAGTGAATTGAATAAAATTTTATGACATTTACGTTTTTAAACTACTCAAAAAGATATAATTCTTACTAAAGTATTGAACTGATATTTTGAAACAGATCATTCACCAGAAAAGGTCACGTTGCTAACAAACATCTAACACTCTCAAGATTTAAAACAGGACTGCCGTTTAGAAGCATACAATATATGTCCATCAAGTTAGCTTGGATTTCGAAATCCCCATTGTTTAGGCAGTAAATATAAGGGTTGTTCGAAAATTAAATAGTGAATTGAATTTCTTTTTCAGTTTCTTTTACAATCGGCTTATGCATTAAATATTTTATAACTCAGATATTCCGACGTTACGAGAAAAAAAACATAATGCAAATTTGTCGCATTATGAAAAAAACTCTTTATATCTAAACAATTGATCTTATTTCTACTTATTCTATGTCATGGATCTTTCTGTAACACTCGGTTATGGTTTGAATCAATTCTATTAACGGAAATATGACGTTGAATTCATAATGAAAACTGATTATTGGATACAAAATATTTGGTTCGAATTTATAAGTACCCATCGTAAAACTCTCGAAACTGTGTTGGAACGGTTTTTATAGCAACCATATGGGCGAAGGTTTTGGTGCCCTTCTCGGTGTCGTAAACTAAATGCTGAATTTAAAGGCTTCCGGGTGTAGATTCAATGGTTGCCCTCTTCGAGAACTTTTAATAAATTTCAAGATTACGTTTTGTTACAGTACCAATAAATAAAAAAGGTAAGTTACAAATTATAGACCAATATCTCTCATAATACACCAAAATATTCAAGAAAGTTCTCAAAAAGAGATTAACGGCGTATATATCAAAATTTGGAATTATACAGATGAACAATATGGATTCAGAGATGAAATATGTACTGAAGATGCTTTACTGGCACTAACCAATAGGACATTCTCTGCTCTGGATGAAAAAAAGCCGAGTCTGTATGTCTTCATTGACCTATCAAAGGCATTCGATACTGTAAGTCAGTCTTCTCTTGCAAACACTAGAAGACATTAGAATTCGAGGAAATTGCCTCATACTGTTTCAAAATTACTTGTCAAATAGATTACAGTTAGAGACGATAATATACTGAGTGACCAGAGAAAAATAGATTATGAAATTCCATAAGGAACCGTCTTGAAACCAACTCTCTTTAACCTTTATATAAACGGCATGTTTTCATTGCGGAGCAAGGGAGATATTCTGGGGTTTGCCGACAATACTGCAATCTTCTACATGGCGAATAGTTGGCAATATTTTATTTGACGTTACAAGGTACTTCTGTCAGATGAATCAAACAATTGTTATTTAGACTTCACGTTGTTGAGTTGGTGATGTTGCCATGGTAACTTTAAAAAAACGAGCATTTTTTTAAGTCCAATTAAAACACGCTGAGGCTTGCTTGAAATAGGTGAAATAGGGCACCAATAAAAAAAAATTCTACGTATATCTCTGCTACATAGCTGGCAATATTTTATTTGACGTTACAAGGTACTTCTGTCAGATGAATCAAACAATTGTCATTTAGACTTCACGTTTGTTGATTTGTTGATGTTGCCATGGTAACTTTAAAAAACGAGCATTTTTTAAAGTCCGATTAAAACACGCTGAGGCGTGCTTGAAATAGGTGAAATAGGGCACCAATAAAAAAAAATCTAAGTACCTCTCTGCTACATAGTTGACAATATTTTATTTGACGTTACAAGGTACTTTTGTCAGATGAATCAAACAATTGTCATTTAGATATCACGTTTGTTGAGTTGTTGATGTTGCCATGGTAACTTTAAAAAACGAGCGTTTTTTAAAGTCCGATTTAAATACGCTGAGTCGTGCTTGAAATAGGTAAAATAGGGCACCAATGAAAAAAAAATTCTACGTATCTCTCTGCTACATTGGTTGATTCATATCACTCCTAGTTGGTTATACTATCACCACTTTAAACGAGTATAAAGTGGCTGAGCTCCTGCATAAACAGTAGAGGCGATTTTTGCAAAAGTGTGAATACCAATAGGTTGTATAGTACATTTTCCGTTTTTATATAATAAACAAATAATCTACGATGCATAAATATTTTCCAAGAGTGATAGTGATAGTGGTATATTCTGTTAGGCAATTAGTATAACCAGTATATAATCGTATCTGAGCATGCATGTCTTTGATTTCATATTTTGTCAGTACTTCGCTGAAAACACCATTTTTCATAAATTCTTCGAGGATGAACTTTCCACGAACCTCTAATAAAATTTTGCTAAAAGCCACATCAGTCTCGGCAGCTTGCAAAAACGCGCCTCTGATATGAAAGTTATGGCTCTGTCCACTATAGCGTGAATTTTTGCTGCGAGCATGAAAATATCGTAAGATCTCCAGAACTCGCTCCCACTGATTACTACGGATGGCTTAATATCGCGTTCTTTCAATAGCTGACAGTAATAACTGCAGTAATAATTATTTTTACAGTTCTTTTTGATGGGTTTTGAGGAATGCTCGTATTGAATACTGGATTAGTATTTCTGGGGAAAAGTCGACATAACCATCGTTAACATTGGTTAGAACGGACATACATACATGTTAAAATTAAGTACTTAATATATACCCATTAGGGGTATTTGTTTAAAGTTTTCCTCAGATTTGAATTTCTTTAAGAAAAATGCAAATGCTTGTGCTGTGCTATCAGCCACGAGGTACGGCAGGAAAGAACAAAGATTTTTTTTTATATTTTGACATGTGATAGAATTGAAAACTGACAGATGATGTGTGGTGATATTGACATGAGGTCTCTGTCCAATGAGAGTTAAAGGTGAATTCATGACATATGACAATATTTTGTGACTACAGAACGTGAGAGTTTTCATAGTGAGTAAATTTATTGTTCTTTGCTCACTTTGCAAACTCTCACGTTCTGTAGTCACAAAACATTGTCATATGTCATAAATTCACCTTTAACTCTCATTGGACAGATACCTTATCTCAAAAAAGCTTTCAAAACTTTGCTTAAAATAGCGCAACTGCAGTCATTTCCTCTTGAAATATCAAATTTGAAAGAGGGCAAGCCAGTTGACAGTAAAAGTAAAATTCTGGGTTTGAACCCTACACTTGATGAAGAGGGTTTGTTAACCCTGGAGTGGACGCGTCGGGTCTGTCCGGCCCATGTAAATCTTAATAGTCTTGATGCTTTCGCTAGAGGGTGCGATGAAGTCTGTGCGCATCAGTACCTTCAAGTTAGATTACAACATATGCTGATTAGTAGTTCTAACGCTGAGAAGTGAAAAACATCGATTCCAGGGCTGATTTCGTTCTATTGGACCCAACGCGCACGTTTGCGTAAGTTTCTTGTTTGATTGATGATCTATTTATTTTGTGGAAATTCATGATGAAATAAGAAAAGGAAGAAAAATATAACTTTTGTCCAGTTTCCACTAACACTTTACTACTTTATTACGACCGGTTTCGGCCTTTACACCATTTTCAAGTAACTACAGATTTCATCAAGTTCGTGAATATTTATACATAAGAAAGTAATTATAAAAGTAATGCCATGAGAAGTGGGAAAGAAGCAGATGCGAATGTTGAAAGACGAGTATGACTATATGAAAGAACGAGTACATTCTACATACCTACCAAGAGAAATTAGACAAGCTGCAGCGACAATTACTGGAACTGAAATGGTGATGCCAGTGTCAATAGTTGAAAATAAACGTGGCAGATGCGCATTCTGCAAAGATCGCAAAACGCGATACAAGTGCCGAATTTGCCAAAAATTCATTTGTTTAGAATATACTGTATGTGTGTGTCAAACTTGTGCCATGACATTTGCGGAATAACATTTCTACAGGGTGTTCAAAATATGACTCATTGGTTCTGAGATAGCGCTAGAAAAAAATCTCAAAAAACGACTTTTTTACCTTGCCCTGTATACAACCTAATGTACTATCATACATGAAATTATAGATACATTTTCATCCTGAATTCGTCTTACTTCAACTAAGAAAATAGTTTTTTTCTTAGTCAATCCTACCCAATTTCATTTAAACCCACACATTTTTCTAAAGACCCATCCTACTATAACATAATAAAATATCAGCCAGTTTGACCTAGAGCCAATTTCCCATATGTTTTCGTGCATGGTCCTTTAGACATATTAAGAAGTTATATACAGTGCGGCTGTTTTTAGTTCCCCACCCCCTGTTAACTTTCGAACGGATTGACGTACAAACATGAAATGGAAACCATTTTGAATGGTATCATCAATACTACTTTTTGAAATAATGGATATTGCGATTGTCCGTTAGAGGGGCACATCAATTTGAAAATTTTAAATGGCATGTGGGCTCAAATCACACATCGTTTTTTGTTTTTCAACCATATACTTTTTTTTCATTTTCGGTAATACATATTTTCACAATTTTGATATCTTTGCTTTTCGAAATGTTGAAGTTGATGTGCCCCCAGCGCCCTCTGTCGAGTTATTGCAATGCATCTTCACTCAAAAAGGAGTATCGGTAATACCATTTAAAATATCATTCGTCCCATCGCTCCAAATCAAACCGTTCACATTTATCGAGATATGTGTCCCATTCAGATCCGCACTTACTTATAATTGATATTTCGAGTAAATTTCGCAATTTTTTTTTCAACCGAAACCAAAAAGCATCAGATGGTTGAAGAGAGAATTGAATTCTCTTTTCAACGATATGACACTTGACCCCCCATGCTATTTAAAATTTTCAAATTGATTTGCCCTCCCTTCTCCTCTATCAAACAATCACGATGTTCTTGATTCCAAAAAGTAGTATCGGTGATACCATCCAAAGTGGTTTTTGTTTCATGTTTGTACGTCGAAGCCTTCAAAAGTTAACAGAGGGGAGAACTAAAAAAAGCCGCATTGAGTGAAAATCATTGCTCGACTCGACTGCATATGTCCGGCGCCTTCACCTTATGTTGCATTTATCGCATATATCCTCCACCATATGTCGCATATTATGTTGCTCCCCACTTAATGCAAAAGTGGGGTTGTACCTACAGATCGTAGCACAATTTGAACTCAATTTGGGTTCATATCTCTAGTGAAACTCTGAGATAAAAAATAAAATAGAAATATTTTATAAAATAATGGAATTAGGAGAAAGTTAATTGCACAATTTTCTCTTCTCGAAGTATATCTCCCTTCTATCAAGTTGTTTTCATCCCCTCAGGCAGTATGACATTGTTTCTTGGTTTTTCACTGTAATGAATATTTATGTAGATTTTATTTTGCCTTTAGCAGAATTTATAAAATAATTGAGTATAGTTTGGTCAGTTATACGCAAAGGAATAAATTTGCATGCTATACCGGGTGGCTACGGAAGTATTGCCTACGGAATATTTCAGTTATTGTATGAAGTAGGTGTGTGAAATTTGGAGCGTCGATATAATGACATAAGAGCTAGAATTTGAGCACATTGACATGTCGAAGTTAACTTCCGGTCTGACCGGAAGTAACATCAACTTTCTTATTTTAAATGGAAACCCTTTTTTTTTCTTTTCGCTTTATTCAGCATTCAATTCCCCTTCTAATGACATATTACAAGTTGGTATCTAACCAGAAACTAGACCAGAAAAAAATTATTATTGAAATTCACCGAGTAGGCCGTGGAAGCAAAATGAAAGCCAAAAATTGAAAAGTTGGCTATGGAAACCATACGTCACTTGATAACAGTTGCTACTACTGTGATATTTTATTTTCATTCGTCGGCGTTATAAAAAGCCGCCAAAAAAAATATTGGAATAATTGGGGAAAAAACAATACTCTGTAGGTCCATAACTTAAATAGGAACATACAACTTTTTCTTGCCTGTACTATTCAGCATAACCATTCCTTTCTAATGATATAATAGAAAGTAATTTTTTGAAATGAAATACCAAAAAATCCAATTATTATTCTTCAAATAACGAAAAAACAGATTTATCGAAAAAAAAAATTCAAATTGATAGGATTAAAGATAAAATAAATTCAAAACAAATGTTCGAAATGCATTCCCTCAGCGTCAATACATTTATTGACTCTGGTGATATTTTCATGTAAAACATTTCTCAACATTTGGGGCGTGATATCTTGGAAAGCTCTACGACTTTTTACTTCTAGCTCATGTAGAGTTGTAGGCTGTGTGGAATACACCCTATTTTTAAGATGCCCCCATAGAAAAAAGTCGCACGGAGTAAGATTAGGTGACCTTGGTGGCCACCTGACTGGACCATGGGTTGTTATAAGTCTCTCTTGATAGCGATTTTGAAGATAATTTCTCGCTATTTTTGAATTATGCGGAGGGGCGCCATCTTGCTGGAAGTACATTCTCTCAGTTATTTCCGCTGGTAGGTTGTTAATGAATTCCGAAAATTCATTCGTTAAAAAATTAAAGTATCTCTCTCCGGTTAGTTGGTCTTGAAAAAGAATGGGGCCAACAATATGAGTTCCAACTATTCCTGCCCAAACATTCACACCAAATCTCTCCTGGAAGCCGCCTTGTCGAAACCGGTGCTCGTTTGCTATCGCCCAGTACCTGGAACAAAAGACCGTTCACACTTTTAGCACTTTACACTTCGACTATCGACAATAATCCAAATAAAGTACAGTACCTACCTTGTATTATTAATGTTAAATAATCCATTGTTGGTAAATCTTGACTTGTCCGTAAACAAGATATAATAGTTAAATAGGTGATTCTCAGCATTTTGTCGAAGAAACCAATTACAATATTCCAGGCGCCTTTCACCGTCATTTTCATACAAATGTTGATGCAACTGATACTTGAAGGATTTCAATCGATGTTTTTTCAAAATTTTCCTAGCAGAGTCCTTACTTATAGCTGATTCGGCGCCAGTCTGCCTTGAGTAAATTGTGCTATCATATTGTACTAAAGCTAATACATTAATTTCAGTTTCCTCATTAATAACAAATGCTTTTTGGTCTTCGTGAACATCAGGCTCAGTTCTTAATTTTTCTTCAAGCCACTGGAAATACCTTCTTGACGGTTGCTGCCTCCCTGGATATCGCTCTAAATACAATCGTTCAGCGGCATAAGAATTTTTTAAACATTCACCATAAATGAGAAGCATGTCAATTTGTTCGGTTCGTGAATAACGGGGCATTTTTTGAATATTCCACTAACTGATTTCGATTTCCAAACCCTTTTAAAATGGCAGAATCAAAAACACTACTTCGAACGTCAAAATAATATGGATAGCAGCGTTCGTGACAGCTCTCATTTCTTTTTTGTTTCAGTCCAAAATACATCTTAATCAGCCTACTTGTTAATATTTTGGTTCGAATGATTATTGCAATGGAATGATTATTCTGAATAGCACAAACATCGTCCATAGGTAGATATTAGAATATCTATGGACGATGGCACAGACCAAGTACGTTTATGTTCCTATTTAACCTAGAACCTACAGGATATAATTTATCATTCCACATTATTTTTAATTTTATTTTTGCGTATGGCGATAATCTGTTTTGTTATTTGAAGAATAATAATTGGATTTTTCGGTATCTCAGTGCAAAAAATTATTTTCTATTATATCGTTAGAAAGGAATGGTTATGCTGAATAGTACAGGCAAGAAAAAGTTGTATGTTCCTATTTAAGTTATGGACCTACAGAGTATTGTTTTTTTTCCAATTTTTCCAATATTTTTTTGGCGGCTTTTTATAACGCCGACGAATGAAAATAAAATATCACAGTAGTAGCAACTGTTATCAAGTGACGTATGGTTTCCATAGCCAACTTTTCAATTTTTGGCTTTCATTTTGCTTCCACGGCCTACTCGGTGAATTTCAATAATAATTTTTTTCTGATCTAGTTTCTGGTTAGATACCAACTTGTGATATGTCATTAGAAAGGGAATTGAATGCTGAATAAAGAAAAAAAAATAGCGTTTCCATTTAAAATAAGAAAGTTGATGTTACTTCCGGTTAGACCGGAAGTTAACTTCGACATGTCAATATGCTCAAATTCTAGCTCTTATGTCATTATATCGACGCTCCAAATTTCACAAACCTACTTCATACAATAACTGAGATATTCCGTAGGCAATACTTCCGTAGCCACCCGGTATGCTTGACGATACGTCAACTTTGCATCAAACATTGGAAGAAAATTATATGTTTGTTGATAATTCCTAGTTGGAAGTTAGAAGCATATCAAAGCTAGTCAAGCAGTTTTGTAAGGTATAACAAAGTTTTCTAAATTCCAGAAATTTCATTAACATCAAGAAAATGGCAGACATTAAAAGTTTTAATGGAACGTTCAAATTTGAAAAATAGTTATAAAATCGAAATAGAAACAACAACTGACTAATTTTTTTTGTAAATTCAAACAATTATATAATAAAACGCTATTCCGGTGAAATAGAGTTTCACCACAAATGATACTATTAATTGTTATGCCGAGAGGTGCCTTGGTCAGTATTTTATATCAGCGTTTATATAGTAAACCATCTGGAAAATTATAAATTGTCTTACTTTTCAAATCTCAATCTCCGGCAAACCATATCAGGAAACTGCTACTAGTTCTACACACACACACCAGTTTTAATTACTCAAGGTACTTTTATTATTATAATCTTCAACACTTTTCTGGATTTCAAGCTATTCAATACTTATCAAATGTTATTCATTTATATCTGTGCCGAAAGCCCAGGTGGAAGACAAAATTTATCAAGTCAAGTCTCGTAATCCCAATTTCTGTTCAGGCCTGGCAATAAATATAAGGGTTGTTAAAAAATTAAATAGTGAATTGAATCTCATTTCTGTTTCTTTCACAATCTGCTTATGTATTAAATATTTCAGAACTCAGATAAACCGACGTCAAGAGAAAAAAAACATCATGCAAATTTTTCGCATTATGAAAAAAACTCTTTATATCTAAACAATTATTCATATGTCTACTTATTCTATGTCATGGATCTTTCTGTAACACTCAGTTATGGTTTGACTCAATTCTCTTGATGGAAATAAGACGTTGAATTCATAATGAAACTGATTATTGGATACAAAATATTCTGTTCGAATTATCAAATTCCCCTCGTATAACTCTCAAGTCTGTATTGAAACCATTTTCATAGCAACCACATGTGCGAAGGCCTTGTCGGTATCGAAAATGTTGAATTTAATGGCTTCCGGATGTAAATTCAATGATTGTCCTTTTCAAACACTATTTAAAATAAATTTCAAGATTACGTTTTGTTACAATTAAGCCTATTTTATGCGAATATCTAGACCAAAAATTACTTTTGACAGGTAGCTGAAGTTACGTGATCCCATCCGAGTAGGCCACTTTCCATGTTTTTTTATGTGGCACAACTCAACGCTCAAGGCGAATTTCAAATTTAATTTCCAATAAAAGTTTTCCCGTATACACTGTCTACATTTACACGAACATATCGTAAGTTCAGGAAAAATTAAACACAATGTCAAGGCTGTATAAAAGTAACACGAAGAAAAATTATTTCAAAATTACCAAACTTTGAATGAATTTATACTTAAAATAAACTTCAATAATGACTAAAATACTTTAAAACGAACACTGGTTAATAGACGTCTACCGAAGATACTTTTTTGCACACGAAACTCCGTATAACAAGTAGAATAATAACAAATCTCATCATTTTCCCAATTCTGAAGAGTTACAGTTTGGTTGAAATTATACTTATAATATATTGACACACTCTCAGAAATTAGTTGAATGGAAGCCATGTCTTACGCTAGTAGATTTCATTACTTCCACCCTTCCTCTCCTGAACTGAGAGTTGTTTTCATTCAACTACATAGAAAAACAATCCATTTTGTTAAATTATCAGAGCATAAACCTCAAGCTTGAAAAGCTAACGTTTGATAATTTTCGGAGCTCCCATGAACGTATATTCATTTGAAACTTCAAAGGGGCAAATAAGGGATGGTTGTGTGTTCTTTGATTTTATACATTCACTAGGACGCTTTCACTTATACAGAAAGGGGATTTATTTGGAGCAAATTACAAGGTCACATACGCCTCGCCTGTATTTGTACAAGGGGACTGATTTATTACATCATAAGGTAGATTTTCTCAGACTGATTCCTATATGATTCACACATTTATTCCTTCAATTTTAGTAAATACAAAAACTCAAATACATTCTGATGAACGTATATCTATATACTCCATTTTTGATATGAATAATTAATGTGTGACACGTTTAATTAAAAAATGTAGTAATTTCTTATTGATTCTTACAGAATAGCATCTAAATTTCGACTGTATTTTATAATAATTTAACATGATATCATTTTGGCATCAAAAATCTGATGAACGCCAGAGAGCGAAGCTCAAGGGCTTTCATCTCTGATTATTATGCCAAAATAATGTCGAGTAAAATTAATAAATACGAGAGAAATTTAGCAGCAATTAAATAATCGACAATTATTCAAGGTCGTGTTATATTGATATGATAGAATAAGGTATGTGGGCCGACGGAGCCATAAGCATGTAGGCCTCTCAATCGGGCCCATTATGCACCCTGTTGGGAAATGGTTCAGTTTTGAAGGTAGCATATCTCGCGAGCGAGGGAGGCCAGCCTTCTAACCGATACCTCCCTAACACTCTACCGGTTTAGAACGATGCTCCCGAGGTGTACTTCCCGTATTGCTGCCACTGCCGGGCATTCCGTGAGGATGTGGGTGGCTGACTCCTCACCCTCCAAGCTCCACCTGCATTCGGTATCATCCGTGATACCTAAAATGTTGAGGTGCTTGTTAAGATGGCAGTGGCCCGTCAGGAGCCCTGTCACTCATCTAATTTACTTTCTGCTCAGTGTGCGCAGAGTCTTGGTCGTCCCAGTAGAAGGGCGTCCGATCGAGAATTTCGATTGCCTCTTGCCCGGTGCATCTTTCAATGTATCCTGGAATTTTATTTTTATTATATCCATCTGAAAACATTATTTACATGCTTATATAGCATACTAAAAAGGGTTTTTCCGTGCGGTGGTGTCATTATAGCTGCCTATTTACATGTCAATTTTGTTTTTTTTAATAAATAATATGTTGTTGACAGTTCTCTAGAAATCGCAAATTGTTTGAATATTTCCTTACCAACAGGGTAAATAACGCATGTTTTGTGGCAATTTCTGGATATTTTTGTACCATAAATATTTCATTGTTTCATTATTAATATGTTTTTGTTCCTTCCTCATTAAAAACAAATGCTTCTTAACAATCTGTGGTTTTCAGGTAAATATGATGAAAAATATCGTTCATTACTCGTCCATAAATGCTTTTTCCGTGCTTGCATGACTTCCTGTGATCGGCTTCGCCTCCCACGGAAACATGTCGCGCACGCACGGAAAAAGCCTATTTTCTGAACTCGTAATGAAATATACTATTCCAGGATTTAATTCATGGTTGAGACGCACCATGATCTAGAAACTCCTAGGTCGTGTTATACTTATGAGGATTATTTCTTGAATCCAAATCTTCATATCAGTAATATGAATGAATGAAAATTAAACAATTTGGAATAATTTATTCAACATATCAAGAACAATCCATAAAATCCAAACCAAAACAGCACCATCTTTATAATTTATCAATTGAAATTAAAAACACAATTATTGTATGTGACATTTCCACCATGTGTAATTCGCGACATTTGTTCAGCTTTTGAAGAACAGGCACTATTAACCGTAGAATTCTGATTTCTCAATCTATTCAAAATACCCTGGTGATGTTGTTTATCCATCTGCAAGTAAGGTTGAATTGAAGAAATGCTATCGTGGCCAGTAATTTGAATAAGTTGCTGCCATGGTACTCCGGATTTTGCCAGTTAAGAAACTGCAGTTGATCTGCAAGAATGTTTCGTAATTTTGAATTGGTTGGTATCTTGGCTCTCAATTTAGTACATTTTGAAAGTTCGTTTTTCCCCACCGGCGAATTCTTGTACCACAATGAGTTTTCATTTTGGCAGAATGGATTTGGAGTAAGAAACAAGCGTGGACATGTGAGTCCTGGTCCTCTTTTTCCAATCAATTCTCTGAACAATCTAACTGAACAGCGCTGTGGGTTTCGTTCATTTTTAGTAATCCATTTGCTATCTGCGCATTTCTGGTTTCCTCCTTGACAGGATTTTGCAAAAATTGGGTTGTATTCTATCCTACCTGATTCATTACCATTATTCTGAATTACAAATTTGAAATGTTCAATCAAAGTTGAACAACCTTCGCACTTACGGCACGCTAATTCTACTGAAGCCAAATAGTAAGTTTTTTTTGAAGTCCATCTGGAGTTTTTTCATCGCATTTGTCAGAAGGATGGAATTTTATAGCTGGCTCTCGAATAGGGTAGACCCTACAAACTTCTTGAAAAACATTAATTGGACCGACGAAAGTACTTTTTGGAACTGTGGTGTTTTCAATAGAAATAATGAGCACATTTGAAGTGAAAATAATCCACGACACTTCAGAGAAGTCAAACCACAAGTTCGGTTTCGTTTGAATGTGTGGGCTAGAATTTATGACGAACGAATACTTGTACCTCATTTCTTCTCTAATACTTTGAACGAAGAAACCTATCTTCGGTTCTTAAGAAACAAATTCGAAGAACATATGGATACGTTTCCCCTTGTTAATTATAACAGCTGCTGGTTTCTGGTTGCTGGTTTCAGCATGACGGGGCTCCTCCATACATACAATAAAAAAGCAGTTTGCAGAATATTTACACCAAAGATTTCCTAATAGGTGGTTAGGAAATTCTGGACCAGTGAGGTGGCCGGCAAGGTCACCTGACCTTACAGTTTTGGATAGTTTCTCGTGGGGCACTTTACAAAACAGAATCTATTGAGAGCAAGAATATGACACAGTAAATGAACTTAGAGACAATATCATCACGCAATTCAGGTCTATCAGAAGAAGGGATATTGTAAGGTCTGTTCCTAATTTGAGACGACGAGCTCGGTTATGTATTCAAGAGGAAGACAATATTTCGAACAGTTGTTGTTTTACTTTTTGTACATTTTTTACAAGCTCATGATTTCATTCTTGTTATTTGAAACGCACCGTACTCAGCCAAGTGTTTGCCCAAAATTCCGAATAATGTACTATCCGGCTGTTGTCTTTCCGGATATAATTCAAAATAAATTTGTGTTGTTTTCGTACTATTCCTATCAAATTTATAATAAGGTTTCAACATATCTCGTTTTTCTTCATTTGAGATTGAGGACATTTCGATTGAAGTATTTGTGCAAACTTATGATGTTTAATGAGTTCTGACAACTAGTGTTTATTAATCAAAATTTTTCGATGGAGTCATGACCATCTCAGATGAAATTGATTTTTTTTAATATCTGCGGTTTCAGAAGTGCAAATCATAACAAATTATACATCAATGAAATCAGAATGAGAATCACTAATTTTCTGTATAAAAAAACAATATGGCTCCCATAACAGAAAAAAAAGTTCATGATGAATGTCAGAAGACGAAACGTCGGATAGTAAATCTGAACATGAAAACGTGTAGCTGAAAAAAAGTATCAATGAAAATGTATTTTTGGTTTCGAGCTATGTTGTCAAATAACGATAGCAATAAATAAAAACGAAAATTCCGATTTTCAGTTTTTTCCCGATATTTCCGGAAAAACTCGGAATTTTCCAAGTTTCAAAACAGTATTTTGTTAAGCACCAGAATACGCAACTTTGCCCTAATTTATGCTTCGACGTATCTCCTGTAGTTTAGGAGATCCCAATGGTGGGGGTCGAATTTGAATTGCCCTGTATAGGTATCATGCTGAATAGTCGGTGACTATTGTGCACTATGCAGATAGTCGCTAATACAACGGATTGATTGGTCTTGTCAAACAGGAAACAAACGTATGATTGGTTGATGACTGATATTTAATAGACCAAATCAATAATCAGTGAAATACCTACATCGCGAATATATATATATATATATATATATATATATATATATATATATATATATATAATAATCACCAACAACGCAAATACATGGATTAACTGTCATGGTAGACAAAGGCCATGGTATGTAGTAGGCCTACAGTCAGAATTGTGATATGACACCTGGATATATTTGAAATTATGAATTTTGCAAAACGGTAACATCTTTTGTGATAATGTAAGCTGTATTTATTAATTTTACTCGACATTATTTTGGCATAATAATCAGAGATGAAAGCCCTTGAGCTTTGCTCTCTGGCTTTCATCAGATTTTTGATGCCAAAATGATATCTTGTTAAATTATTATAAAATACAGTCAAAATTTAGATGCAATAAAAATAGTCGAATATTTCTCAAGGTCGTGTTGTATTACCCTTGATTATCTCCAGTTCACTGGCTTGAAAACAAAAATGATAAACCTTCAAATGATTCGTATATCTTACAGTTCGAATCACAGTATACTGAGTATGAAGAAAACCAGTGTGACATATGCAATGGTAACTAAGAACTCATTGTCTGGTTGCTAAGGGCTTTCATATGTTTGCTTAGCCTACTATTCAAGTGTAGCAATATACTCGTACTAACTACTGAGTAGTTCTTAGGTTTACGTTGCAAAATGAATAATGAAATGAATGTTGAGAAAAATGAACACTGGTTTCCTTTATACTCAGAATACTGTAATTTGAAGATATGACGTATGTGGTATGGTTGAACTCAGAAAAATATGGGCATTCAATTTTTGACATAAAAATATACCCTTTCAATTTCAAAAAAATATCGATGACGTCATATCTTGAAAGGTGGTAGGGGAAAAAATTATTTTTTTCTAAAAAAAAGTGGAAAACTAAAATACAAAATCGACCTGTCCGAGCTTTTTCTCCGAAAATAATCAACTCGTAAGATAATAGAGCGTTTCCACACTTTATGAACGCACTGTATGAAAATTAATATTAGTTAAATACACATATATTACATTACACATATTATTTTCATTGAATCATGAAATAAGATAAATAATAATAACAATAAACGTCTTTATTACCTTTGACTAGCATCATTATATACATTCGGACAACGGTACATTAAATTCAAAAGGTAAAGGGCGAAGTTCAGTTCAGTTTCAGGATGAATCCGTCCACTGAATTGCTCTACCACTTAACCCTAAACATACCTCTACACTTAAATCTATCTATAATGAAAGATGATGCATCTTGATGCATACTGATAAGAAGCCTGAAAGCTGAAATACTTGAGCTATTGATGTGAGTGGAGCAGAAAAGAATACAAATTTGATTTGAATTGCTAAAAACTTACTAATTAAATAAATAAATAAAAGCAGGAATTGAATACATCGGTTTCAACAATTTAAAATTTGAATCTATTAATCACCAATGTCTCATGTATCATGAGTCAGTCAGGAATATTTTGTGTCACAAAATCTTCGAAGGTTGATCTCTCATTATTCATAATCCACATTTTAATTTTTTTCTTGAATAATTCTTTACTTTTGATATTTTTTATTTCGATGGGAAGCATTTGAAAAAGTTGTGGTCCCAAATAAGAGGCATTTCGTTGACCGATAGCTTTTTCACAACGTGGTGTATTCGGAAGGTGTTTTTTATTTCTTGTACTGTAGGAGTGAACGACTGGTTCAAGATGAATAGTTCCTTTGTAAATGTTATTTAACATGCTGACACAGAATAGCTGACGGATATTCATTACAGCGGCTTCTTTATATACGTTGTCACTAGAGTACCTCTTACCTTTAAATAATATTATTTTCAAAATCCATTTTTGAATGACATTCAAATTCATCAGGTAATTGTCATTCACTCCTCCCCACCCTATTATACCATATGTTAATTATGACTGTATGAGTGCAAAATATAGTGTTTTTAAATGTTTATTATCTAAGTAGTTCCTCAAATATTTGAAATTTGGAGAGAGTACCTCTTAACTTTCGAACAAGGTTTTTATGTGTAGATCCCATCGTAAGTGCCTATCAATAGTGATTCCTAAGTATTTTATGCAATCGGTTTCTGGTATTTCACAGTTATTCTTAATATTGAGATTCCCCATGTTGGGTAATCCATTGGTGTAGGATGCAAAGGGTAGGTATTTGGTTTTTCCGAAATTAATTGTTAGTTTGTTATAACAGAACCATCTTTCAAACTTCCTGAAGTCTAATTCAGCTGTTGTTTTCAATTGTTCCCATGTTACATTTCTGTAGAGGATGGCAGTATCATCTGCAAAACTCAACACTTTGCCTGTAGTATTTAGTCGAAGCAATTCATTAATATAGATGTTGAACAAGATTGGTCCCAGAACGGTCCCTTGTGGGACACCAAAGGATACTTTCATAGGATTACTCATCACACCATCGATACATACTCTTTGCACTCGGTCTCTTAGATAACTTTTGAAAATGGTATATGCTCGGCCTCGTATTCCATAATTTTCTAATTTTTCCAGTAGCTTGCCGTGACTTATAGTAACAAATGCTTTGGAGAGATCAACAAAGATACACATTGATGGAATTTTTTTACCTAAGGATTCAAATATGTACGAAGTTAAAGCATGTATCGCATCTTCAGTCGATCTCTCCTTTCTAAACCCATACTGTCTCTCAGAAATCAACTTATATTTTTCTGCAAATTTCACCAATCTTATTTTCAGTATTTTTTTATTACTTTTGCTATATTTGATATGAGTGTCAATGGCCTATAGTTCACCATTTCTGTTCTCTTTCCATTTTTGTATAGGGGTTTAATTATACCAATTTTGAATACATTTGGGAAACACCCTGTTTCAATGCATCTATTTATCAGGACTGATATAGGCCATTTACCTGTTTTGTTGCTAAGCATGTATGGACTATTTACAGTGTCGGCAGCGGGAAAAAGCTTTTAATAATTAATAAAAATCTGCCACAAATTTTTCCATTCTACCGAATTCATAGAGTCAATAATATCGGAGTTGGCAGTGCTGACGTAATTTGGAACAGGATGTAATTATTTATCCTCCTCAATGTTCAACATAAGCTTTCACCAATAAACTAAGGACTTCTGATTTGAAACCCAATCATGTGGAAGGTTATAATAACCTAATTATTATAATCAACACAGAAACTTTTTCATCTTTCCCTCGTTATGTAAAAGTAGTCGACCTCAAATAATCTCATAACACAAGATAAATACAGAGAATGGATAATTTACAACTTCAGTATCCAGATAAAACCAATAAATCGTGGCATCTCTAGAGATAACAGGATTATTCGGAAAATAAACAATACAATATCCACTAATTATGTTTCCACATTATCCTTATAATATCCTCGGGATATTTGGTAGTGTTGAACGTGACTTTGATTTCGGTATCTAATAGCAAAGGGATTCTGAACTTTTAGTTATTAACCATCTATCTAGGATGAGGGTAAGATAATCAAACCAGTAATATTGCTAGAACGAATTGAAGTTTTCAAATCAGGTTGAGTAATCTCACTTGTTGTGCCTGAAAACTTGTAAACATATTCCAACAAGGACGATAAGTACAGATAATATTATTTATTAATAAGTGTTTCTCTCTAAAAATTGAATTATAGACATTTTGCAAGTAATTTCGATAATTTGAAAATAACTTTATGGCATTGCAGACGGGAAAATGAAAATCAGAACTGAATTTTCATAAATGTGGATCATCCGGGATTCGAACCCAGGATCTCATGGTTCCCGGCCATGTGCGTTAGGCCGCTACGCTATTGATCCTATTCCAGAAACCAGCGATTCACGTTTCAAATTCAGCTCATTGTTAGTATGACGTGATTAAATGAAAGGATGGACATTCTCACATACACACCCAGTTAAATTATATTGATTGGTGTATTAGCTGGTGTTAATCACATATAACTAGGATTATCGACCGACTTCACATCGGAAATTTCAAGTATGTATGACTCAGCCAAGTACGGTTGCAGCCTCAACAGTACCTCCATTACTGCGGTTGGAGTCGTTATCAATTCACCCGTTATTATTAATCAACCAGGCCAACCTCTGGACCTTGCTAAGCCTTGCCAGGCCACAGCACGGCTGACCCATATAATGGATCTCTTGTCTTACGTGTACAGCCAGCGCAAGACCTCTGAGTTGGTACCCCTATTGATTTCTATAATTCTCTTCAGTTGCCATAGGATTATTACCGACTTCTGGATAATCCAATCTTCGTGCGGCCTCCATGGCATTTTGGAGTGCAGGACCACTCCCAGGTATTTGACCTGCTGGACTAGCTCCAGCTCTTGCCAAAACAAGATAGGAGGCCTGAATCCGTGTGTTTTTCTTTGTTTGGTGAACAGGGTCATCTCTGCCGGAGTTACTGAGAGCCCTGCTTCACCACACCATCTTTCAATTATTCTAGAGGTGACCTGCATACGGTCGCAGACAACTCCTTCGTCAGCCTATGCCTGTGCCTCGAAACCTTCATCTATGAGTTCACCCAGAGTTCGTCCATAACCAAGCACTACAGATGGTGAAAAGAGGCAACTTTTCTGATGGCATCCCCCCCCCACTTCGGATTCCAGTCTGATGTCCCTCCAGAATACCTCGACCTTTCTCCTCGTAAGCGACGATATCGAGTGAGGGTGTTTGTCAAAGCTGGTAACTACTGTTGCGGAAAGGCTGTGCTGCTAATATATAACAGTCCTTCCCTCCTAGCATCATCGAACCGCTCAATCGCCCAGATAGCGTAGAGGTTACCTAATTCTGGCAGAACACCTCGGTTGAGGTGACATCCGAGTATCTTGAACTGTGGTCTCTGGGTTGTTCTCAGGTAGTCATTTTATCTCCTCTGGACTATGGAGAGGTAATATCATGTCTTCTTCAAGGTTTTGATTCGATTTTTAGCTAACATTGGTTGTCTGGATTGTCTTACTGTACTCGGGAACGTAGCTGAGTAGCCTTCTGACAGTCTTGTACTGTAATGTCTTCTTCAAGGTTTTGATTCGATTTTTAGCTGTCGTTGGTTGTCTGGATTCTCTTACTGTACTCGGGAACGTAGCTGATTAGCCTTCTGACAGTCTTGTACTGTCATGTCTTCTTCAAGGTCTTGATTCGATTTTGAGCTGTCGTTGGTTGTCTGGATTCTCTTACTGTACTCGGGAACGTAGCTTATTAGCCTTCTGACAGTCTTGTCAATGGGAGTAGCAAATCTGTAACTCAAACGTCCAGTTGGTTCCACAGTTGTTGATGGAATTCACTTGGATCCATCTCAACTGGAGTGGAGTGTAGGTCAGCTTTCATATTTTTCAAAAGTAAAATTATCATTCATGATGACTGTTCCTATGAGACTCGCTCATTTGAGCTCACGGGTGACAATGAATCCAAAATATTTCTGTCTCGTGTCTGGTCTCATTGGAGATTTGTTCAACGAGTACTGCAATTCATAGATGTTCGAACCCATAGGCAGAACAGCGCATCTACCCTTATTGAGTGGTAGCTACTACTTTCTCCACCACTTCTCAACCTTTTTTATATCCTGTCCGATTTTGAAAAATTCTGCGTTAGTGTTGGCGAACGATTTCGTGTCGTCTGTCAAAAATGATGCTGAATACCAAGATAGCTGATAAAAATAATAAAAAGTTAAGGATGAAGAAAGGATCCCTGGGCACACCTCTAGTAGCTCAATAGTGCTTAGAGTTTCAACCATAGTTTCCTACCCTACATCAGCTCAGATGAGAGAGAAATATTTCAATCTACTGTAGAATTCACTGCTCACACCGTAAAGGATTATAGCATCCTCTGATGAGAAACAGGATAAAAAATGAACAATATCAATATGCATGGTGGCTAGAATTTAGGTGAATCGTCCATTGACTTACGCATTGCAATCGATTTTTCAATAATTTTTTGGTCTTAGTTGCTTACCCTGATATAGATTAATAATCATTATTATTATTATTTTATTGCTTCCAAAAACGGGTTTACAGCAAGAAGTACGTGTGTGTGTGAGAATAACAATTTTTAAAAAAAGAACTATGCCTAAAAAATAAAACAAATAACAATTTGCTAATAGTGGATTGTACAATCATAAGAACATAAGAGTATATATACAATAGAAATGAACGTAACTTCAGAATATTCCAGATATAGTCCGAGATTTCTTTGGCTACAGAAATACTTATATTCTCTAAGGCATTCATTATTAGTTTTTTCAAATTTTTAATGCATTGTTTATTGCGTCAGATGTATTAATAGGCAATAAAAGAATTCTTTTTATGAAACTGAGATTTACTCTTTCTAATACTTCCAAATATCTAATTCCCCATGCCCTAACAGAGTTGAACAAAACACTCATTGCTAATGACTCGAATAATTTTATTCCTGGATACCAGGTGTCAATTTTATTTTTAGACAAAATAGGGAGTCTGAACCAATAGCATGTTTTTCCTTGACGTCAGCAACTGATGACATTTCGTTGAATAGTCCTGAAGAGGTGAAAGTTACTCCCAGATAAACATATTTATTAGTTACATCTAATGGTTGTCCGTTAAAATAGAAAACAGAATCAGGTCTACGATATCCACATATCGAGCAATTTGCATAATTTTAGTTTTTCGTAAATTAACGGTCAAATCATTACATGCAGCATATTTCTCTAGAATCTTCAATTTTTTTACGATGTCAATTCCTGAGTGTGCAAGAAATACCAGATCATCTGCATATAATAATGCCAATTCGTCATTTCTATCATCAATGTTCACACCCTCAGCCCGGCTTTCATAGAAGAATGTTTCTATATCAGGTATAAATAGAGCAAAGAGAAGGGGGCTCAGAGGTTCACCTTGAAATACAACAGTTGTCAACTTGAATGATCTAGACAGGCCATCAGAACCTTTTACTTGAATTGTTGCATTAGCATACAATATTAGTATTATCCGAAGAATTTTTGCTGATATTCCCATATTGATTAATTTATCCCAGAGTAAGGTATAGTTAACCGAATCAAAAGCTTTTTTGAAATCAACAAAAATATCGAACAGTTTTCGAGAATAAACATTGCCAGATTGGCACTCTGGCAATGCTTTTCAATCATCAACCCACATCGGAAGTCTGTTGAGAATAAGATTTGTGAATATTGTGACACAACAGTTTACAGAGACTAAGCCTTTATAATTTTCGGGATTATTTATAGGACCACCTTTGTGCAACATGGTTATTATAATAGTATACCAGCTTCTGGGCATGACAGATGAATCAAAAATTTTGTTGACTAAGGTTGTTAAGTAACGTACCGACTTATGTGGTAAATTCTGATAAAACTCGAAAGGTATGCCATCTGATCCTGGGGATTTATTATTTTTACATCTGTTGAGTACTGTATAAACTTCATCTGTAGAAAAAGGTGTACCTGAATGAGGATGGCTAGCGCCTTGAAGATGGATTGGTGACACCATTTTAGGAGGATAGATATTTTCGTAAAAGTTTTCCCATACTTCAACAGGTAAAGATTGAGAAACAGAACTATTTCGAAACTGCTTCATAGTCAACCAGAATTATTTTTGATTTCTCACGTTTGTCAGTTTCATAACAATTCCAGATTAATTTTTTTTTCTTTAATTTTATCGTTTTTTTATATTCGAATTTCAATCCTGTATAGTTTGTTCTCAGATCTTCTGGGAAGTGATGTTTCTTACATTATTTCAAAGCTATTTGCATTGTTTTTTTAGCAGTGAATATCAAACCACGGTTTACTTTAATGAAATCTCTTGTTTTTACAATGCTTATGTCATTCATGTGGTTTTATCTCATAGTGAAAGGGCATCATAATGATTAATTGAAAAAAAAATAAGCTTATTTCATCTGGTCCAGGGCTTGTTACAGATTCTATAAAATAAACTTACAATTTCTTCAAATATTCCCACACTTGTTGTAGGTGTTGAAATTTTAATCACGACATGAGAACAGAAATAAGTTGAGGTTCTACGTTGGAAGCATTGGAATACTTTTTAGCAAATATGTTGATAACTTGTTCTGGATCAGATTCCTCGTCATTTTTATCAAAGGGACTCATAATGGATACTTGCGAATCAAGTGACATTACAATATATTTCAAAATTGCTCCTACCATGGACCTATAAAGTATTGTACTGGACCAAGCTGTTTACATCCTGGTTTGAAGTCGTGTATGGCCACAATCTGTAGTCGTAATATTGAGTTGGGCGTTGTCACATCGCGTAGGTAATAAGTCTTTATCATAGACAAAATTGTGTCACTATACGTATTCCATTCGCTTACAATCGAAGAATGAAGGATGGTGATGGTGACATTATCACGCAACTCAAACCTGTATTACTTACAAGTTTAAAAATCCAAACTATCGAAAAAATCATTACTTGCGTCTTCAAATGGTTGTGAAGAAATTATTGTATCTGGACGTTTGTCAACGCTGTCGGATATCAATGTTTATGTTTTCCACAAAGTAAACTTCTGACAGTTCTGTCATGTTCTGTTATAGATTTTTTGTGGGATTATTACTGAAATAGTGGTTCTTGAACTCATTGGTGATATTTAGTGGCAGTACAATAGTAAGAGACTCATAATGGTGAAATCTTGTTGGGTTTGCAAACAATCCATGAGTTCGAACCTGGATATCAGATTCCATTAGTAAGTACCATAGGCGTTACAGTGGGTATCAATCTGTTTTCGCCGAATAAAATGAAATTAATACGTGAATTCAAACCTTTACATGTGAAGATAATGAAATGATACCTCACGAAATATTTAACTTCATTAGTTTTTTGGATGATTCGTTAAAAAAAAGTTGCCAAAAAGTCCAAGAAAAGTCTATTGAAATTTTGATTTGTCTTTAGGTTTCCAGCTGATGTCACAGTAAAAGCGGCTTGGTTGAAAGAGTTGGGGATGAATTGTTCAACTGAATGTGTTCCAAAGTCTGTTAGGATTTGTTCCATTTATTTCAAAGACGAAGTATTCGAGATTAACCCAAGTGGGACAATATTTTTGAAGAAAAGAGTTCTTCCTTTATTATACGATGAATGGTATCCCAAGAAATTCAGCTGCTTCAACTTAAGGGTAATTATTATCAGCCGTCAGAATTGTTATTTCAAATAATAACAGAGATATGTATAAAAAAACAGTATATTACATATTTTGGTTCCACTGAAATTGTTGATAACTCAATTCCCCCACTGAAGAGGTGAGGACAAATTGAGAAAAGTAAAAATTGTTACTCAAATTTCGCAACTCAGTTTTCATCCACTTCAGATTGTTTGGCTTTGAAATACTGACGATCTGACTATCTGAAATCTATCTAATCTATCTAATATCTTTAAAAACAATTCTTGTATATTGATATATTTATTTTGGCTATCTCGGAAACAGCTTTAAAGATTTGGATCAAAATTTTTATTCATATGAGGTTTTAGTTTTTAAGTTCCTCCATACAGGCGATTTTCCTGAAGAAACTCGATTCCACTAATAAAAATAATAATGATGTGAATTTTTAAATTCTATTTTTACCTACTTCCATTTATCATAATCTGAAATTTGGCCACATATCAAGTACCGACGATAATACAAGAATTTCCTACTATTAATGTAATAAAAATAATAATAATAATAATAATTGGAATTTCAACTTCAACTTTCACCCTTTATTAATCCTCCGAATTATCTAAAAATTTTCAAAAATTTCCAGAACCAACGACAATACAAGAATTTTATGATAATAATAACCTAATAATAATAATAATAATGGTGAGAATTTTCGAATTTGATTTCAATAGTCTGTATGATCTGAAATTGGGCACACATAAACCGATTGCAATACAAGGAATTAATTATAAAAGTTTAATGATAATGATAATAATGATAATGACGTGAGTTTTTTACTCAATATCCACCTACTTCTAATCATCCGAAAATTTTAAAATTTGGCATACTCACCAAGGACCGACGATAATATAATAATTTTTTTTATATTAACGTTTTATTGATAATAATAATAATGAGAAATTCTAAACTCAATTTCCACCCACTTCCAATGCTCTGAATAATCTTACATTTAGCACAGACATCAAGAACTGACGATAATACAAGAATTCCATAATATCAATGTGATAATAATAATAATGATGAGAATTTTCAAATGCTGCTTTAGATCAGTACACGTACTTTGTCACTGCAAGGGCTCTAAATGATTTCGAAGGGGACACACAATATGTCTGAAATGGTCGCAGTGTAGAGGCTTTTAGCGCGGAAGTCAAAAATGAATCTAAGCTAATCTAATCTAGTAAAGATATCTTCAAGCAAAGTTTAAGGGGTCACAACTTGATTCCATGCAGGGCAGCAACAAGGCCTTCATTGACTGCAGAACATTGCAGATCACGGCTTGATTTCGCCCGCCAGTATTTCCGGGCGATCTTGCCCGCGAGAAGTCCTGATACGAACCCCATCGAACATATATATGATATTCTTGGGAGATGAATTAGAGCCCTGCAACAGCCCAAACTCACTTTGAATGAGCTGAGGGACAGTTTAGTGAATTTGGGAGACATAATTGAATAAGGACTCTGATATTGAGTATAACAGGCGGTTATCATTGCTCGAGGAGGGAAAACAAATTCTTCATTTTTATTTTATTGTTGTTTTTGTGAAACTCTGTACGTACTTGATTTTTGATATCTTCTAGAAAAAAATGTTAGTTTGATTATCTGTATTGTGAATTTTGTTTGCATATTATCGTAAATATATTAAAATTTCGTATTTCTGAATTTGAATAATATGCGCTGAAAATTTCTTTGGAATATTTATTCTTCACAATATTCATTTATTTTAATATGTATAAGAACATGTATTTATTGACCATATAAATTACAATTTTCCATGAATTGAAAACGAAAGTCTCAAAAGTCTTATTTATTTTTGAAAAATTTGTGAACCTAATTTTCTAAGGATCAATACTATCCGAGTCAGTGAAGTTTTTTATGACATCAGGTATGTCAAATGAGTTTTTCTATCTAACGAAGTCCCATCGGATGTATATTCTAACACTTTCCTGGATATTTTCATCATTATTTCAAATTCATCATATTTTTCTTGTGATTGAACCCTATTCTCAGCAAATGCGTGCGCTCCTGTCTGTTGTGGGAAGGTCACACTCTATCGCTATCTTCTCTCTTCCCCGCAGCCCGCGCGCCTAAAAACAGAGCGACTTCAAATCACTCCGTGTCGTAGATATAGACCGTCAGATAGTGACAGATTTAGGTGCCCCATTTTCACATACAAGCCTCGAATAGGGTTGAGAAGTACATCGATGTTGAGTAAAATGGAGGGAAATTTACGAGTGGCTTCTGGGGATAACATATGGAAAATTCGATTTTCCATGGAAAATTCACACCTAATCATTAATTAATAGAACCTGGCTTCAGAAGATCAAAGGCTTGAGTGTTGAAGGTGGCTAAAGGGTTAAAATGAGGCTGTAATCTTGTAAAGAAAAATCGAGATTTTAACAAGTTTTCCCACGCAAGCCCATCGAAACTATGAAAACCTACATCGTCACTAGACCGAAAAACATAATGGCTTAAGTGGCGTGAATGAAAAAGTAGATTTTGTCTTCGAAAAATTTGATGGAAATTCTTTTTGATTTTTCCATATGTTTTCCCTACGAGCCACTCGTAAATTTCCCTTAATTTTACTCAACATCGACTTACTTTTCAACCCTATTCGAGGCTTGTATGTGAAAATGGGGCACCTAAATCTGACGGTCTAATATGGCAATGCTGAGTCCATCTGTATTTATACGATATTATACGACCATGGTTCCAACACTTTTCTAGGAAAACAGCAATTTAATATGCTAATTTTGCATCTAGTAGCCATGCGTTCATAAAGTTGCAACTATGTCGATAAGACTTATGATCGAAAAATGATTTCGTGTTTTTATTTTTGTGCTATTGTATCATTTTTACCTTCATTTCTTGTATGAATGACCCGGTGATCTGAGGTTTTTTGGTGTTACGTATTTTATTTTCCAAACATTACCATGAGGTAGGTTTCAGTATCTCCTAATGAGTTTGTTTAAGGAAGTTGTTGAATCAAACATAGTTTGCTTATTCAGTTAAATGATGATGTTACCATTGATAGCTTAGACGAAACCAATTTTCTTGGTCTTTCTATCGATAAACACATAAGTTGGAAAGGTCACTGTCAAAATTTGATGAAAAGGTTGAATTCCTTATGTTTCATGTTCAGAAATCTCAAACATATACTTGAAATTCCTCAACTAGTGGCCCAATACCATGCACAGGTTGTTGCACGAATTAGATATGGATTATGTTTGTGGGGCAACTCCACCTTGGCGAAAGATGTTTTCGTAGTACAAAAAAGAATATTAAGAATAGTAGCTGGAGTTCCTAGGACACATTCTTGTAGGGACATTTTCAAACAACTGAGAATATTGACTTTAGTATCTGTTTATATTTATGAATTGTCAATATTTATTTTTAAATATAGACACAAATTTGATCTCACTGGAGATTTTCACTCCGTTAACACACGTCAAAAAAAAAAATTACCATATTCCATTTACAAAATATAAGGTTTCAGGTAATTCACCTACAATATTGGGATTGTCTGTTTTCAATCATCTACCTGAAAATATAAAAGAAGCCGCATACTTAAAAAAATTCAGTAGTTCACTGAAACAATTCCTGACTGAAAAATGTTTTTATTCATTAGAAGAATATTTTAATATGTAGTTTTAAATTATATTCTAAGTTTATATATGTGTGTATTCGTGTTGACTTTTAAATATTTTTAAATATTTAATTTTTTTTATATTTACAGTGTAGGCTCTGACATTTTGTTACTGCTATTTCTCTTTGACTTTTCCTATACATATTCATATGTCTTGTTGGAAAATAAATATTATTATTATTATTATTATTATACGAAAACTAGGCTGAAGTTTTCTTTCGGCGACAAACTTACTACTTGGCGATATTAACTTTGAGAAACCGCTGTTATCAGTAAGTGATCGATTATTTTATTTTGGCGGAAGGTGACTTTAGATATGTCGTTTCAAATGCTATCCACAGATGATAGAACAGGGGTGGAATTACGTGAGCCATAGAATTCTTTAGTCGACAGTTATGTATCTGTCTCTCCCGTGAATTCAACCATAGTGACACCTCACTTATTTGATGGAAAGTAGAATTCTATGGCTCACGGAATCCCACCCCAGGATATTCATCCTGTAACGATTTGGCCTGTCCAATACCTCAATAAGATTTTGTTTGAGGAATGCATTCGTGATCATTACTTATTGTCTGTGTCTAGCTGTCTTGTGTAGTTGAAATTGCCAAACATCAGGGTCGCACTGTCGTGGGAAATTGAATTTCTGTGAGGCGCATCATGGCATTTATTTAGACTTGGAGGACGGTATATACGAGGGCTGACAATAAAGTAAGGTCTCCAATTTTTTTTTTCATAGAAAATGACATTTATTTACAAAAAGCGATACACCGTTGGAAAGGCCAAGGTCTTGGCTACTTTTCTACATAATCGCCATTTTTTTCCAACACCTTGCGCATCCGCACGATGAACTTGTCTATGCCGGCAGAATACCACTCTCCGTCCGCCTCGCGCAGCCAGGTGTTGACCTCTTTCTGAACCTCCGCGTCACTATCAAACTTCTTCCCTCCGAGATGTTTTTTCAGGGCGGGGAACATGTGGTAGTCACTGGGGGCCACGTCGGGACTATAGGGAGGGTGATCGATGATTTCCCAGCCAAATGTCTTGAGCAGGTCAAGGGTAACGTTGGCTGTGTGCGGGCGCGCGTTGTCGTGGTGAAATTTCACTCCTTTGCTCAGCAATCCCGGGCGTTTGTTTTTTATGGCACGACGAAGCTTTTCCAGGGTATCACAGTACCTTGCTGCATTGATAGTGGTTCCCCTTGGCATGAAATCCACCAACAATACCCCGTGGCGATCCCAAAACACCGTAGCCATCACCTTGCCGGCTGACAGTGTCGCCTTAAACTTTTTGGGTTTCGGAGAATCGCTATGGCGCCATTGTTTGGACGACTCCTTTGTTTCGGGTGTGTAGTGATGAGCCCACGTTTCATCCCCCGTAACAAACCCTTCCAAAAAATCATCGCCTTCCTCTTCAAAACGGGCCACAACTTTGGTCGCACATTCCACGCGCCGCTTCATGTGGTCTTCGGTCAGCTGTTTCGGCACCCATCGGGCAGAAACTTTGTGGTACTGCAACTTGTTCACAAGGATATGACGGATTGTTTCGCTGCTACACACTCCTCCAAGCTTCTCTTCCAAGTCCCTAATTGTCGCACGGCGGTTTTTGAGCATTTCTGCCTCCACTGCTTGAACAATCGCATCCGAGACCGACGGTCGGCCACTTCTCTCCTCGTCGTGAACATTAGTGCGCCCGGAATTGAACTCGCGGCTCCACTTACGCACGTTTTTTATGTCCATACACTTTTCCCCGTAAACTTCAACTAGTTGACGATGGATTTCAATAGGTGTCACCTTTTTCGCACTCAAAAAACGTATTACAGAACGCAATTCGCACTTGGACGCTGACGCGAGTGGTACCTCCATCGTTGACGGCTGCTCAGCCAAGACTGAGCGGTCGGGGAAGCCTCACCCAGCAGCAAAGTGGTAGTGGGGGAACCAAGGAACACGACGGTGTTGCCAGATTTCGCCTAGCGCGTGATCCGGCGAAGTTGCAGCGTTGGAGACCTTACTTTATTGTCAGCCTCGTACATAATGGTGGAGTTCAGTGTTTTCAATAGATAGTGCGAGACAATGATTCTGTGAGTGCAGGTTTAACTCTTATCTTTTTATTTCGCAATTTATCCAATAGATAAATGCAAACCATTTCACATATTATGTGACCTCAGGGCCATTTTTTTCAGGTTCCAGTTGAACCCTAGATTAATTAACTAATGGCTAGAATGTGATCCGTACAACATTATTAAAAGAATGTCATTCCATCTAAACTATGAGTTAGTTATCTGGAGTTTAATTTGAACGTAAAAAACTGGCCCTCAATAGAGTATATTCCGATATGATAAGCTGATATCTAAAATGATAGACCAGAAGAATGACTGTTGAATTAATTTGAATGATGACTGCTAAAAATTCATATTTATATAAAATACTCATGATTTGAGTTTGTCATCATTGATCTTATTATAATATGATAATACTAGAGGATTTAGATATTTTTTTATAATATATTGAATACCCGTACTATGCCAATTACTCTAGAGTGCATTCTTCACAGAAAAATCTTTTTGTCAAAACACACCTGAAACAATTTTTCAGGTGTACAGTTTGAATTTAGTCAGAAGAAGTTTTTGGTAAATAGACCGTCAGATAGTGACAGATTTAGGTGCCCCATTTTCACATACAACCCTCGAATAGGGTTGAAAAGTAAGTCGATGTTGAGTAAAATTAAGGGAAATTTACGAGTGGCTCGTGGGGAAAACATATGGAAAAATAAAAAGGAATTTCCATTAAATTTTCCGACGACAAAATCTACTTTTCCATTCACGCCACTCAAGCCATTATGTTTTTCGGTGTAGTGACGATGTAGGTTTTCATAGTTTCGTTGGGCTTTCGTGGGAAAACCTGTTAAAATCTCGATTTTTCTTTACAAGATTACAGCCTCATTTTAACCCTTTAGCCACCTTCAACACTTAAGCCTTTGATCTTCTGAAGCCAGGTTCTATTAATTAATGATTAGGTGAACACGGCTCGCGTTAAAATATGGAAAATCGAATTTTCCATATGTTATCCCCAGGAACCACTCGTAAATTTCCCTCCATTTTACTCAACATCGATGTACTTCTCAACCCTATTCGAGGCTTGTATGTGAAAATGGGGCACCTAAATCTGTCACTATCTGACGGTCTAAAAGGTGGTTATATGAACTGCTATCCCTTATGAAAATGCACTCCACTCATCCCAAATGGAGATACAACTTTGTGAAATAATAACCGACATTTTCCATGAATACGAATATGTGCCGCCCCCCACTCCTCAGGAATAACTCGAAATATTTGGCAGGCTTCGCGCACGCTAATTTGTATATAGCCGTGTTCTATTTCCTATTTATTTAATCTAAGCTTGAAATTGATCAGCACCAGAGATCGCAAGTTTCAATTTAATGGTGCTACCCGACTTGATTCATGTTCTTACATATATCATTAATAGTTGCTTAGCACAGGGTAAATTTCCGAAAATTTGGAAAAAATCTTATATTATTCCTATTGCTAAAATTAAAAATCCAACTGAATTGATACACTTCAGGCCAATTAGCATGCCACCAACGATATCTAAAATTTTGAAGAAAATTGTTTCGATACAACTCAAAAAATTTCTGGAAGTTAATAACCTTCTACTTGTAATACAATCTGGCTTTCGTGCCGGTCATAGTACAACTACAGCACTGGCTCATGTTACCGATGATATTTTTAGGGGGTCTGATCAGAAACAAAGTACCATCTTAGTACTATTAGACTTTAGCAATGCCTTTGATACTGTTATATATGTATCCGAATAACCTGTATATAGTATTAGGAGTATAAAAACGGTATATCTTTTTATAGTCGACTGCTCACTTGAGCTAGGTAAAATTGTATGTTTCGACTAGTAGTAAATAAATCACCAGTCAATTTACTTGGTAGTTTTACTCAGCCTATTTGATAATTCAAGTTCAGTTACAAATAGAACAGATACTATCAATCATGAATTAATGTGTATGAAAATGAAATTTGTTGGCATTGATGACATTGCACTGACGTTTTTTCGCGATTACTCATTCAACCGTAGCCAGCAGACTTACATCAACAGACATATCTCCAATAGTAGGATGTTAGCTCGAGGAGTGCCACAGGGAAGTATCTTGGGGCCACTTCTGTTCTGCATCTACACAGCACACTTTTCCAAATTTCTCAAAGTGCACCAATATGCTGATGATACCCAAGTTTACCTTACGTTCGATCCTCATCAAGTGAATATTGCATGTGAAAAAATTACGTCTGACCTCCACTACCTGTCCGATCTCTCTAATGCCAACTATCTTATGCTAAACGAATCCAAAACAGAAATGATTGTTTTTGGGTTCAGGAGTTCTGATTTGAATATCACCCTCAACAATGCCACTCTCAAGGTATCGAAACACTGTAAAAACTTAGGTGTTCACATTGATGCGGATTTAACGTTTGGTAAACATGTGATCGAACTCCTAAGAAAATCTTATTCAAAACTCAAAATGTTGTATATGCACAAGGATATTTTGGATACAACATTAAAACTAAACTTATGTGAGTCCCTGATTTTGTCTTCTCTGTCTTATTGCGACATTGTGAATTGGACAGCCCTAACCAAACGCGATCAAGAGAGCCTTCAGAAAGTCCAAAATTGATATATCAGATTTAGCTACAACTTAAGAAAATATGACAACAACAGAAATTCATATGTGCGATCCAAATGGCTGAAATTGAATGAGAGATTTAAACTTCACTTGTCTTGTTAGATATATAAAATCTACAAAAGTAAAATCCCTAGGTACTCATTCACGAAGCTATTGAAAGGGTCGGATATTCACGAAGCTAGTGAAAGGGTCGGATATACACAATCGCTCAACTCGGACTTCCTGTCTGTACACTGCACCCTCACACAAAACTGCAATATTCCAAAGATCATTTTCCTACAACGCTATTAAAATATTCATTCTTCTTCCCTTTGATCTGAAGCTATCGTCCTCTGTCAGTTCCTTCAGAAAACATGTCAAAGCTCACCTCTTCAATTAAGTTCGATCTTCTCAAGCCATTATTTATGTTATTATTACTTCAATTACTATCTTTCACTGTATTACTTTCTCTTTTCTTTGTAAATGATTATCATTGTGTTTAAAATTGCTGCTAAATTGGGGGTGGGGGGGTTATGTGGAAGAGCAGCTGTTCTGAACATCGCCTCCCCAAATGATTCAGTGTTTATGTGATATTAATTTGAAGATAAAATAAAGACACATCATTATTAATATAAATATTAGCATCACTTTAAAAAACTAGTCAAATTCGGGGCCTTGATATTATTCTGAAGATTTTTTGGGATCACTTATCCTACCACTCAATGCAAATCCGAATCACCTCATGTTCGACAGGATTTTCATTATCAGCTTACCGGAGTGCAGATACATCTGAAAGGTATGTAAATCTCTAGGGGTGTAAATCCACATCACCGTATAAAACATGCAAGAGAAGTATCCTGACGGCAATCAAATTACAAACTTTCACCATTTACACGTCATAATCCTCGAAGCAGCATTCTCTTCCTCGCAGTTTCCTCTACACAGAGCTGATGCGATAGTGTCAGGGAAAGGGAGTGTCGCAAAAATGTATAAAGCGACGGGAATGTAACCCAAAGGCTTTCAGGAAAGATTTTCGCGTATTCGGTGAACTAAACATAATTTTTTATGGAGTTGTCCTTTTTCCATTAACCGGGACGTGAAAGGGTTTGTTATAACTTCAAAGGGATTTAGATAACGCTGCAAAGGATTACTGGTTCGTTATTTTTTTAATAAGTTATTAGGTGGGCATTTTTCGGTCGGTATCAAATTAAATTAATCCCAGACCCTTATGGAACTCATACAGAGTTGCATAATTTATTACACACGTTGATTTTATTGAAAATATAAACAAGATGTTCATAAAATCATATGTCACTAGGTGTAATCATTTATTTACAAGTAATTTCAAAATGAACGAAATAATCGTTTTTGAACTATAGTTATTACGCACTGTTCGAGTGCTCTCTGGAACCTAGAGATGTCGCTGGATACATACTTCAGTGTTCATCTTAGGAATTCCCAACAAAAGCAGAAGTATGTTGTCCTTCCGCAATAATGGATGTTATTGCAGGTGATATGCAAACCTAGTTTGTCAGGAAAGACAGAAATGAATTGCTCAACAAATTCATATCGGAGAGTATATCTCCGCGGAATTTTGCGTTAGGCCACGCCCCGCGACCACGGGACGTCTTCCTATAAAGGAAGAAAATTCGAGAAGCGAAGGACAGTTCATTTTTGTTCTGCTTAATGAACGTTTCGCTGTAGTTAGCAAGTAAAGTGTTACACATTATTTCGAGTGATAATTCCCTCTGAGTATATCCAATACGAAGAGTTTTGGCTATCTGGCCGACGATATACTTCGATATACTTCGAGCATTTACTGTTTCTGAGAGAATCCTTACCAACTTGTTATATCTGAGAAATCTCCGGCCGGAGAAATTGGCAACACCAGCACCTGAGAAGGCGAGGGGGTAGTACCAAACGATCGCTTGTATTCTTTCAACCTCCAGTCTACACCCGTTTCGAGACTTCGGGCACTTGGCCCACTTCAGACCACAGCTGAAAAGCTAACTGTCGGTAAGACAAAAACCTTCGTGAAATCTTCGAAATTTTAGAAAATCGACTATTCAGTGAAAATTTCCCAAATCGTAAATTTAATTCAGAAGAACAGTAGCTTATACGCTAAGCTACTGCTTCTTATTTTTGCAAAAGCTCTGTTTAGCTAGTGCTAACAAATAACAGTGCCTTATTATTCGAACATTAGTGCTTTGACTTTCTAGAATAAACAAAGAATCTTTGTTGTTTTGGTTGCATACAAACAATTATATCCGTGATTTGAGTGGCAGCTTTGGAGAACTTCTAGTGCCAAAAAGGCTAAAGTACTGAGGCTCTAGAATCATATTCTATTTTGTATTTCTCTTAGTTCCGTTTCCGACTAACGTTCAGATGTAACAGGAACGACATTTTTATTGACTGCTGTGTATTTATTTTACAAATACCCGGGCTAACGTCCCGGTTCTCTCTCAAGTATCTCCCCCCATCCTGTACTGTAGCTGCCTTCGAAACAAACTGTGCTTTTTAGTACAAATTGAAAGAATTCGTATAAAAGTACAGGAGGGACGATGTAAAAGCCATCCAACAATTATGACTGAAGTGCATATATTTCTGTAAAGACATTTAAAATACTCATTCAAATATTCCGTTTTACCAGGGCTGGACATTCGCGTAGCGATTATCCACCTAGTGATATATATTACTGTTTTTCCTCTTCAAGGGCTGTCACCGGGGTATTTCAAATTCTATTTTCTCAATTTTTCTTTTTCGGAAACCTCTCCTGAAACGGAAAAATGAATCCGATTTTTTTGCGTCTTGCTGAGGAAACCAACCCTCGCCGAGCTAGTCCGGGTAGAATCAGAGATATTTTCTCCGATGCGTTCCAAATTAACGCCGCCCCAAGACGACAAGTAGTTTTCCGATTTAATTGGGAGAACTAGCCAATCATGAAACCGTTACATGGGTGTTTCCCCATTTGAAACAAAAAATAATTTCAGCTATGGTATATAATGAGTACTGAAAAGCAGTTCTTGTAGAAATTTAGCCAATAATCTGACAGATATAATTCAGCAGTCGTAGGGGGTAGTAGTTGTTTTCTTTTAAAGACTTGCCTACGAATAAAGCTATTTTGGCTGATGACTCAATGGTCGCACAGTCAACAAGTTTTTGAGGGATCACGGTATTGAGCTAATGGACTGGCCGCCTTTCTCTCCAAATATGAGTCCGATGGAGCATGTCTGGAGTCGTATGAAATTGAAAGAAAGGGAAGGGCGATTGAAAAATTTGGATGACTTGCTGAATGCGGTACAGCAAGAATGGGCAGCTAATCCTCAGGAATAGTCTTACAGACAGCATGCCGGAAAGGGTCATATATGTGATTTCCAAAAGGGGAGGACCCACTAATCACTGAATTATACACCGAGGTCCTTCTAAATAACCTATATTTTATGGGTCTATCGTTCTTTATAACCAAGATACAGGGTGATTTATTGCTTTTCCCCATTTTTTCAATTAATCATAACTTATGAACCACCCTATACATTTTTGTGATATTTGGTTTGTATGTTCTTTGTCCACAGTAGTGTCGATTAACATAATAAGAAAAAGTCTTATTCCAGGTCCGGCCTTAAAAAAATTAATAAGTAGGTTTCGAGTCGAAACAACATTCTGTATATCAATATTTTATTTGCAAATTTGGAAAGAGCAGGAAAAAATAAGTTAGACTAAAAGTGTTTGGTGTTTCCGCATACAACTTTTTTACTTATTAACTTGAGTCAAATCTAGATGTTTCGATAATGAGGTGCCACAAAATTAAAAAAAATAAAATTTCTTTCCCAAATGGTACTTTTCCAGCTTCAATCCATGAAATCATCATCTATTTCTTATTCTCCTGATTCCTGGATCCCCAACCTTATTGAAAAACGAGAGTACATGTCCGTATTTTGGACAAATTAATATTATCAATGATGAACTTTCAAACACCCTGTATGGTTAAAAAAATTATCATAACATTTGTTCATTGCGCTACTTTTAGAAAATAATTATAAAAATGAGGAAAAATGCCCATTCCGAAAAAAGCATAACTTTATTTTAAACAAAAATAACGTTGCAACAAATCTACATTTCAAAGGTTAAACATAACAGAAAATCAAAAAACTAGAATTTTCTTTATCCGCGTCTAATTACCTTTTAAATAGAGCATGATCATTTCTCGACTCTTCTGATGCATTCTTGTTAATAATAATAAAATCAAGCAGTCTGTACGTATTGTTTGATTTAGTAAATAATACACTTTAGGTTTGATATCCCAAATTGTTGTCATTGCCAAGTCGGCAGATGTCAGAGTACAATTTTGACATTAGTTGATGACTTTGTACTTGTTACGTTATTTGTTGATAACAGTTATTTCTTACTTAAAATGCCACACCAATTTGATAATAATGAATATGCAGACATGTTGTATGTATATGGATTTTGTTATGGTAATGGAAAAGCTACCCGAAGAGAATATGCACGGCGAATTCCTGGCCGGCGGTTACCAAGTGACAAGACTTTTTCTAATGTGTTTAGTTACCTTAGCGAACACGGTAAATTTCCAACTGCAGCACAAAATGAAAGTTACGAAAGACGACATATTGATTTGGAGCAAGATATTCTTAATTTTGTACAAAATGATCCAAAAATTAGTTCGAGAAGAATCAGTCTCGCCACTAATGTTCCTCAGTCTAGTGTTTGGTGAAGAATAATAAAAAATCGTATTTGTCCTCTCGTTTTTCAATAAGGTTGGGAATCCAGGAATCAGGAGAATAAGAAATAGATGATGATTTCATGGATTGCAGCTGGAAAAGTACCATTTGGGAAAGAATTTTTTTTTTTTATTTTGTGGCACCTCATTATCGAAACATCTAGATTTGACTCAAGTTAATAAGTAAAAAAGTTGTATGCGGAAATACCAAATACTTTTAGTCTTACTTATTTTTTCCTGCTCTTTCCAAATTTGTAAATAAAATATTGATATACAGAATGTTGTTACGACTCGAAACATACTTATTAATTTTATTAAGGCCGGACCTGGAATAAGACTTTTTCTTATTATGTTAATCGACACTACTGTGGACAAAGAACATACAAACCAAATATCACAAAAATGTATAGGGTGGTTCATAAGTTATGATTAATTGAAAAAATGGGGAAAATCAATAAATCACCCTGTATCTTGGTTATAAAGAACAATAGACCCATAAAATATAGGTTAAATGGAAGGACCTCGGTGTCTTCCATCTACCCTAATTGTATGCGCATTTCCCAATGAATCACCATGTATAAATATTATTTAATTCTAATGTTATCCAAATTACCTTTTTTCTTTGCTGTCGTGCAATAAAAATTCAATGAAACTTGTTTTCTTGTGCTTGCTTACTTACATGGTCAATGCTTCACGATTAAGAAAAACATCGTTATTATATGTATACAGTATACAGTATACAGAAATCATTTTTAGAAAATGTCAATTAAGAATTTTGCGTGATAACAATAAAATGTTTACTTCTGTTCAAAATTTCTATTTTTAGTTCTCTCCTGTACACCAAAATCCGAGTTTTCCGCAATGCACCAATTTTCATCAGGAATAAAATTTTCTTGCACATGGATAATAAATTTTTTTTCCATATAGTGCAAACTTTTTGAAACCAACTGTATAACACTGAGGTGAAGACTATAAAATTTCCACAGATTCAATTACACTCACTGTGAAGTTTAATCTGTAGAAATCCTATCGTCTGTACCTCAGTGTTATGCATATTTAATAATGTCTTATATTACTACAAAGCAATTTCCGAAAACGTTTGTTGCTCACCACGAATTTCTACTTCTCCTTATACCTAGTTGAGTACCAAACTATTTCACAACTAGCTCAGGAAATATCTACGTTAATTTGTTGCCCACAATATAAATGTTCACATTTAGTTCCGGGTTGAAGATAAATTACACATCATGTTTAACTGGAATTAGAAGTTAAAAAGCTCCAGGAGTTTGACCAAGTTAGTCGAGATGGATCGTAGTTTATATTGGCGTTAATTTTAACGAGTTCCTAGTTGGGTGCTTTGTTTTTAAATGGGTTTATGAGGATGAGAGGCTGCGGCCGTCTTCATTTTTGATAATATTTTTATGAAATAGAAGTTGTTTCTTCGTTTTAAATTTCAGGACAAGGGCGTCTGGAAATGAAAGAAATAATAGATTCTGTGGCAATGGAAAATTGTTGACGTAGCGTGATAATCCAGAAGATATCACTATTACTGTGTGTTTCCAGAAAAAGACTATTTGAAAAAAGGTGTATTATACTTTTTATTTATACCTGTTTATAACAGAATACATCACCATTGACATATTGACATTAACATAGTATGATTTTATGATTATATCAAAAACAATACAAGAATCAGTTAACTATAAATGATGTAAATTGCCATTTCAACAAAAATCATCGATGTAACCCCAATTTTCAAAGCTGGAATTAATCCCAGATCATTATTCATAAACCTACTTATACCTGTCATAAATTCTCTAGTCAAAGTATTTAAACACTTTGTCAAGAAAAGACTTGTTGAATTTCTGGAAACACACCATATAATACCTGACAGACAATTTGGTTTCGTGAAAAATTCAAGCACTGAAAATGTCATTATGAATTTCTTCGAAAGTACCGTAAAGGCCATGAACAGGTCAACCAAATGCTTAGTTGTTTTTCTAGACATGGCCAAGGCATTTGATGCAGTTGATAACGAATATTCAAGAAAAAATTGTGTAATTGCGGTATTCGAGGCAATGCATTGGTAATGATGTTAAACTACCTATCAAATCGAATCCAGCGAGTGAAGATTGGAAACGAAATAAGTGGGGAATGAATTGGAGAAACTGGTATACCACAAGGGATGGTTTTAATACCGATTCTTTTTCTCATTACTTAAATGGGCGAAATAATATGTTACGCTATGTTACGTTAATATGTTTAATCCACACGGGGCCATCATTGCAACAAATAAGAAATACAGTATAAAAACAAACACACAAAACTGGGTGAGTGAAAAACTTAAAGTCTAACTCCACCAAAATAATCTTTATTGTTGTCCAGAGATACACAGACATATGTTTCGAAGGAATAATCCTTCATCTTCAGTGAATGAGAGGGTAAGGTAATATAGAGATCTGAGGAAAAAGAGTTACAATAGAATTGACAGTAACATAATAAATTGTACTACATACCATTTCATATTGGAAAAGTTGAATTAGTTTAAAAATTTTAACAAGTAAGTACTAAAGTAATGAAACATGAAAAAATTAATTAACAGTTCCTGATTACGACCTGGCCGCATTCAAAGCGGGGCCCACTAGTATTAGGGGACATGATTGGTCCACCCAAGTAACATTATTTAACAATAATTTTAAAGAATTGAAATTTTTCACATGCGGTGTAGCAAGATGATACAGAGGTTATGAAAATTAACATCTGGCATAGGAAAAGTTCTTGACTCGAAGTGATAGAGATATGGGTTTTCCATGATTGCATGAAACTAGAACTAATTATTGACATAACTAATTTTTTATTTTTAATATATTTTGCAAACTTTATCGATAAAAAGGTCCTAATAACTACCAGCATATACTCGAAAGTTAAGATTAGGAAACCATCCCTACAACAAACCTTTGATATTTTCAATAATCATCAATGATATTACTAGTTATTTGACAAACGCAAAAGTTCTTGTGTATTCAGACAATACGTGCACAATTATATCGGACAGTGAAGAAATTGCACCTTCGGAAAAGGTTGTTAACACACTCAATCGGTTTCAAGATTGGTGTTATCGAAACAGTTTCATTCATCAATCAGAAAAACGCTTTTTTTCAAACTGAAAAACAATAATATTCAAATAAGAATATAAAAAAGAAATAGTAGAATAAAATAAGAATATATAACCTTTTCAGCTTTTTGAAAAGGAAATATACCTCTCCACTCATAAGGATTATAGAGAATAATAGTTTCACCAGAGAATAATTGAAAGAGTACCATGTGCCACCGTAAGGATGTCTGAAATAATCTGTATAGTGACCAATATATGGGGACCAGCTGTGATTGGACAATGCATATAGTCTGTAGTGACAAGGGACCACTTTGTACAAAGCATAGCAGCTCATTTACAAACCTTCCAAAAGAAAATCAACGATGACATTTAACTTTCTCCAGAATCTTGTTGACGATGAAAATCATTTCAAATGAATCACTGAGATTTTTGGTAGTTAATATTTCGGAAGGGATCTTGTGCACTTTTTTCTGACTGAAACTGATCAAAGGTGACTGATTAATGATCACAATACGTACATTTCAAAGTAGATTCCATTTGACTAACGAAGATATCTACAATCTTGGAGTTTTCCACACTTAGGAATCTTGACCGTCACTCTTGAGTCTTTTCACTACAATTATCACCAATCTCTGCCAATAATTGATAAGGTTTGTTGGTTCTTCTCTTATTATCTTTTGAAACTACACTATCATCAACAGAAGTAAAAAAAAAGTAGTGAAAACTTAAAAAAATTCCATTATTTGAGTAGAAACTTGGAAGGAAGTGACTTTCAAGAATTATATAGAAATGAAAAAACTAAACTTAATATGCTACTCAAGAATGCCAAAGGGCAATTCGAGGAGCAACTTGTATACCAGTCTAATAATAAGCCTAGCACAATCTGGAATTTAGTTAATACAGAAACTGGGAGGACAAAAAAAGACAAGGATTCAACAATCAGCGCTGATGATAAAATTTTGACAGATCCTTCAGATATAGCTAATACATTTTCTGAATATTTGCTAACGTAATGGAAAACAATCTTGATAATTATTTTGGACACTTGAGGCCAACATCGTGTAATACTTCTAAAATGTTCAACAAAATATTCTTCTTCAATCCTTTAACACCAGAGAAAGTTGGGGATGTAATAAAAAATTTGAAAACCAGGCCTAGTATCACAGGCATTGATAATATATCAGTAAAAGTTTCGAAGGCATGTGTTTAATCTCTGTAGATTCATCTGAGTCATCTTATAAACCTATTGATTATCGAACGCAAGTTTTCAACGTCACTTAAATTTGATAAAGTCATTCCAATTTACAAAAAAAAAAAATGATCAGGAAAATATATCTTATTATCGAACGATATCAGTGATGAGTGTTATTTATAAAATATTTGAAACATGGATTCCAAGCAGACAGATCAACACAAACTGCTGCATGCAATCTTTATGTTTATACGAAACTGGATACAGGAAGGCACGTGGCAGGGCTATTTTTTGACCTATCACGAGCTTTCCATGGTTTGGAAATATATTTTATTGCGAATAAATTGTTTAATGTTCCGAGGAATATTCTTGGATTGGATTATAGATTTTCTCAGCAATAGGAAGATGATAGTCAAAGTAAAGGATGCTACCTCCAACTCTCATATTACAGGGATCTGTTTATAAATGTCCACCTTAAATCGCAAATGCTAACTATACAGGGTGTTTCTTAAGTACGTGTAGAAACTTTAGGAGCATGTTGCTGACGCCGAAATAATAAAAAAAGTTCCCATAAACATATGTCCACAAGTTATTCGTTTCTAAGATACAGAGTGTCAAAGTTTAATTCTTATACCTATTTGTTTTTTGTTAGTAAATTCCAAAATATTTATGATATTCGAGTAAAGTTTGGTATCTGGGATAATTTTTCAATGACAAACCAAATTTTATGTTAATTTTCAAGAAATTAATTGCTAATTGAATTTATTTTAAATTTAAAAATCTTGTCATTCAAAATCACTTCCATCGATTATTTCAAACCTCAATAACTCGAAAACAGTTGCTCGCAGTGACCTCTACCAAGAATATATTTTTTACACAAACTAAATAATAAATATTCCCAGATACCAAACTTTACCCAAATATCAAAATTATTTTGATATTATTCACAAAAAATAATAATTCAACTTTGACACTCTGTATCTCAGAAACGAATAACTTGCGGACATATGTTTATAGAAACTTTTATTCTTATTTTGATGTCTGCAACACGCTCCTGAATTTTCTACACGTACTTAAGAAACACCCTGTAAATGTGGATGATACCTCATTGGCGGTCAAGGCACAGACTTCAGAGGAACTCATATCATCCATTGCAGATTCTATAAATTCGTTTGTCAACAGGTGTAAATCTAACGGTTAATGTCGATAAGACAGAATGTGTATATTTTCTTTCCAACAATAGTTCCTCCATCACATCTTCTTTAACATGTCGAGTCGATGGTAATGAAGTAATCAACAACAAAAACAAATTTCTTGGGCTTACATATCGATTCCAGTCCCAGATGGACAGAACAAGTTAACGCAGTAAACATTAAATTGAATAAGGCTTTTTATGCAATTTCAAGAATAAAAGAAGGCATGCCAACCAGTGCAGTAATTAACGTTACTACAGCTTAGTGTACTCTCACTCATGTTATAATTCAATCTTATGGGGAATCTCTATAGATGCCGGTAAAATATTTGTAACACAGAAAAAAATGTTCAGCTTAGACTTCAAACAAACTTGTAAGACCACATTTATTATAATAAAATTATGCCTTTCTACAGCATATACATCTACCAAAGTTTTCTACATGTGAGAAAAAACATTGATAAATCTCAGCTAAATTCTTCAAATCATCAGTATGATACCAGGAATTCTGATCATCTATGTGTTCCCTCATATAAAACCACGAAACTAGAAAATAGTTTCAGATATATGGGAATAAAAATTTACAATAAACTTCCACTTACCATTAGGAGTATAGATTTCTTCAGTAATTTCAAGAAGACAGTGAAACTTCTGATGACGAGTAAATGCTATACTATGGTTTAAAACAATACGTCTATGATAGTCTGTAAAAGCCCTACCATTTTTATTGTGCCGTCTGTATTTTTGATGTATTTTTATATATTTTCATGTCATAATTTTAAGAAAAACTGTAACTCACTTCTCAGTGAGTGATTGACTTGTCCTATACATGTCCTAGGATGAATAAATATTTCAATTCCTATTGAAAAATATAAAAATTTCTGAACTTTCTCTAGTGGAAGGCGCTAATCAATATAATTTGGAAGAAAATGTAGGTATTCAACAGCTTACCGTTAGGAAGTTCAATTCAAATTATACGAGAGATTCATCACATCTCAATAGATTTATCACCCTGTAGTCATATGTTCTTAGCAAGAACACAAAAGTTGAAAGAGTATTTGTCCCTAGCCTGGCTTCTGATGATCAGAGTTTTTGGAACTGCTTGTTGACCCTGCCACTTCTGCCTCCAAATTTTAAGCTCAGAACCTAATTCCATAACCGATCCGGGCATATCTATTTCGTATACTGCAGATGCTTCAAGTATTTGTGCATCTTCATATTTGTGAAGATATACTGGAATTAGGCCTTCGAGTACAATAACATTGCATATGCCATCAAAACGGGATTCAATTTGAGAAAGACCATAGATGGTATAAATAAGTTGATTCTGTAATATTATTCTGTACTTATATCTTTTCTCGGTTTTACATATTCGATGCATATAAATGGTCGCAAAAATTTCACTGGCAAGGTTGTTTGCCTGATTATACAGTGCGGCTTTTTTTCCTCCAAACGATTTTTTATTCATGTTTGTACGTCAAACCGTTCAAAAGTTAACAGGGGGGGGGACCAAAAAAGCCGCACTTGTATAGTAATCTATATTCCGTTTCACTTTTTACCCTGATATTTTGAAACACTGATTTTATAATATTAACGTAGGATAGGGCAGTTGATAGATCCTGTTCGACACTTTGCAAACAGTTATGAGATAGGCAATAAGCTGTCACTTCCATGGAGATAATAAAATCGCTTCGTTTTAACGAGGAGCTAAACATAGCTGCTTTGCTTGAAATATCGGCATCTTGGCATCTTGGAAAAGTAATATTATGGTATTATCAAATAAGTACCTTCTTCGTTTACGAAATTATCTTTTTCAATCTTTTTGTGCCTATATAGAGTATATTTTCTCTTTGTTTTCTCTTAAGATTTTTTTTTAATTTATGGCCGCTGTTATTTAGTGTGTCACTCTTGGGGGGGGGGGGGGGGGGCTATAGCCCCTGTAGCCCCCCCTAGGTCCGCCACTCCTCTGATCTGAGTACAAATCGATAGTCTAAAGGGCGTGAAAGGGGTTAACCTGAGTTATATAACTTCGTCTTGATTTCAGAATATTGAATGGGTGGAAACCTAATTCTTTCCATATGTGACTCAAATGTAGAATTGTGCACCCAACTAAATGAAGACGTAACTACCATATATCACTAATTGAATAAGTCACAGTGCAACAATCCACACTGAGGACGATATTCGGAAAGTAGATGATGAACCTTTTCTGGTTACAGAGCCTCTAAAGTAACACTGATAACCGTACCTATCCTGCCAGAAATGAAAATTCCGCTTGAGGACGATAATCGGAAAGTAGATGATGAACCTTTTCTGGCTGCAGAGCCTCTAGAGTAACACTGATACCCGTACCTATCCTGCCAGAAATGAAAATTCCGCTAGGGATACTTTCTCGAAGAACGTTATGTACTGATATTCTTCAATAAAGGGCATACTTACTGGTACCATAATCTTTCCCACTGTGGAAGTGAGCTCAAAATAAATTATGATTTCACTTCAAAACTTTTCGAAATGAAAATACTAATAGTTACACAGATAACAAAACACCTAATTATTGTTGAGTCGAAACACTTTCGTTTCCAGTCCTCAGAATTGTGGTAGAAATTACTTTGCCAAATTAATTACTTTTCTGGATGGACAATAAAGTGGGATTTGTGAAAGTATGAAACAGGTGTTACTGAATTCCGCATTGTTTCAAGTTTCACCTTTGTTATGAACCAACAAGAATTTGTCTTTGCCATTGAAATAACAAGCAACTGGAGAACGACATCAAATATTCTGTGAGCACAAAGAGACACTAATTTAAGTTTCCGAATTCAACACGAGAAGTCTGAAATTAAATGTAATCTAAATGATATCCTATTTCAGGATGAAATTATCTAACCTGACAAGAGAGTCTACTTGTAATTGACCTTAAAACAGTGGAGAACAGTCCTTTCAGATAAGACAACAATTTTTTTTTTATCTTTACTGAAATATATTCAACAGAATACAACTACTTCCCTGACTTGTATCTCGACTTACATTGAAGTATATCTGTCAGAGATATGTGTAAAGATCTTTAATTTAAAAGAGCAACTTTGCAAGTGTTCTAAGAAAAAAAATAGATCTTTGCCTGATTCAAAGGGGAAAACCATGGGCAGACCGGTTTCGGAATTGTTGTTCCTCATCAGAGCATCCTAAATCAACACGATTGAATTAATTTGGGTTATTGCTACCTCTCGAGGAATTAGCTAGAGAAGTAGTTGTTTTTCATGTTGGACAAATACCGCCAAAGCAATACAAAAGTATAGTCATTCCGAAAAAATTGATTTATCGTCACAGGTTAATTTCTGCTTTCTTGATCTTAAAATAAGTGCAGTTTTATTTTAGTAAAGATCATGAAGGTCAGTGCATTTTCCAACGAGAAAATCCGGGAAAGCCTAGAAAAGAGGGAATTTTTCAATAATTCATAATTTTTATAGATCTGAAGCTGGATAAACAATATTGTGGAAACTGATAGATAATAATATGTGGTTCAACTGTGTGCGAGGTGTTTTCTTTCCTTGTAGTTTTCGCACAATCGCGTTATAAACAATTTAAGGGCACGTCTTGCAAAATGCGTCGATTTAAGTGAATTTTGGATTTTCACGTCAGAGGTGGGAAATGTGTTGAAAATGTCACTGAAAGTATACCAAAACGCTTCAAAGTGCATACGGAGCATAGAACTATATATTATATACTTACTCTAGAATGCTAATCCCTATGTCAAAAGTGTTGTAAAAAGTTCAGGCTAGTCCGCAATGGGCGAGCGCGTCAGTAGTGATTTTTGTAACAGGCCCGGTTTTAGTAAAATATTATGGTACTTGTGAAGATTAACAAACATTGATTCTGAATCTCGGAGAATAAGGTTGGAAACCTCATTGTGCTTATACCTGTTATTTGTATTTAGCCGATTTGAATACATATTTTCACATATTTATGATCCTGAATATTCAGCAAAGGCCACCAGAAAGTGGAGTACGATTATTATTATTATTTACCGCTCTGAAGCGACTGATTCTTGGTATCACTTTCACTTTTAAGCTGTAGTTAACCAACAAAAACCTACGGTGCGAATTTCAAGGAAACACTGGATTGAAAAATGAATTGAAAGTACAAAAAACTATGAAAATTTATTTCAGCTATTATCATGAATAATTTCAACTCAAATTGGATTTATAAAATTGGATGCTTGGAAGCTCGAGTTTTTTTTCTAGAACGATTCATGTCAAAATACGCAACTGCATTTAATTTAAGTCATTTGAAGAGATTAACATGCTATTTCTACGAGTATTTCTGGTTGTATTACCTTAGTGCAATTTCCACAATGGGGGTGCATGAAAAAGTGAGGCCAGAAGCATTTTCCTCACCATCAAAGAAAAGCACTTCCATATTGACAATAATTCTCTGAGGTGATTCTGTGTATTAGTAGTTTTTGTAGGAATCTAGAACTCATAATGTAAGCGGTGTGGTAGAAAGTTGTATCACTCGCCATGCATGCTTACGCAGACACAGTATTGGTACTGCACTAGGTGTCAAATTATTCTATTGTCGTTTTCACATGAATCTTCATGAGAAAAATGTCTGCCACAATTTACAATTTTTTCACTCAAATGTTCTGCTGGGGTCTCTTCTTGAAAACCAAAAATCATGCCTTTTTTGTCAAGCTAAAATAATATATAAGCTATTTTGAGCAAAGCATATAGGTACATAAAAAATTTCATTATCTACCAAAAATGATTTATTTCATGTATTTTTCCTTTACACAACACTAAACAGTTCATTGTTTAGTTTTAGGAAGAAACGGCTTTATTAGAAATTGTTTTTAAAGGAACAAGATTAATGCAAATTTAACGAAAGATGAAAGATAAACCAATGACAAAAAACACCACTCAAAACGACAAGAGAAAATCTGAAATTCTTAAAACCGACTCTGTCTCTGACAAGAGTGACAGATCTTAGTGACAAGTCTTGAAAAACCTCTGTTGCACGGTATATTATTGTTTTAAATAAATTTCTTTCGCGCCTAAAATTCGGAGTAATCTATCTCTATAAGGGGCTTTTCGGTTTTAAAAAGTCCTAAATGCGCTGTCAAATTTCTCTCTTTCAAATGACATGTGTTTTATTGCCTCATAACAAAAAACTCTGAATTGGAACACCAAATTATTTTCAAACTTGGCAACGATCTACCCAAACTACACTGATGACGCGCATGCGCACATCGTAAACGGGTCGCATACGCGGCATGCTTTTCGCCGTGAAAATTGGCGGGATTAGCATTCTAGAGTAAGTATATAATATACGCAGTGCGTCTTTTTTTAGTCTCCCCCATGTTAACTTTTGAACGGTTCGACGTAGAAACATGAATAAAAAACAGTTTGGAGGGTTTCACCGATACTACATTTTGAAATAAAAAATATGGTGATTGCTCGACAGGGGGCGCGGGGGGCACGTCAACTCAAAAATTTTAGATGGCATGGGGGGTCAAGTGTCACATCGTTGAAAAGAGAATTCAATTCTCTTCACAACCATCTAATTTTTTTTCAATTTAGTTGGAATTTTTTTCACAATCCAAATTCGAAATATCAAAAATAAATGCGGATCTGAATACTACTCATACCTCGATAAATTTGAACTGTTTGTTGTGGAATAATGAAACCAAAAATATTTTACTACTTTTTGAGAGAAGATACCTTCATTGAAATTACTCGACAGATGGCGCTAGGGACAGATCAACTTGAAAATTTCGAAAGGCATATAAATCGATTTTGAGAAAAAATTTCTAGACAAAATTCAATAATATTTAAATGATTGTGAAGAAAATTGAATTCTCTTTTCAACGATGTGACACTTGACCCCCCATGCCATTTAAAATTTTTGAGTTAATGTGCCCCCCCGCGCTCCCTTTCAAGCAATCACCATATTTTTTTGTCTCAAAAAGTAGTATCGGTGAAACCCTCCAAACGGTTTTTTATTCATGTTTCTACGTCGAACCGTTCAAAAGTTAACAGGGGGGGGAGAGACTAAAAAAAGCCGCACTGTATATTCTGCCCTCCTTATCAATAACGTCGTATCTGTATTTTTGATTATATCGTTGATAATATAGTAGCTGTATCCAGTATTCGTCTATTTTTCTTGACTAGAACGTTTTAAGTGTCTGAGTATTTCATTATATCACCTAGGAAATATGTCTTAAATACAAAATTCTACTATCATACGTGTTTGACCAATATAATATATTATACAGCCAAAAATGCAGATAGGACGTTATTACTTAGGAGGGCAGTATTTCTATGATCCGAAGTCACACTGAAGTTAACTCGAGTTGAGTTCGGCCAACTTCAGGTGCACTTTGAAGTATTAGGAGAAACTTCCGGTGACATTTCCAACACATTTCCCACATCTCAGGTAAAAATCCATAACATACAAATTGTAGATATTAATCCCTACTCCCAAATGACGTTTACAGAAATTGAATAAGATGATTTCCCTTAAATCGGTGAATTTAGATTGTTTATAACGCGATTGTGCAAAAACAACATATCGGACAGAAATCATATTCCACAATATTGTTTTTCTACTCCCGTATGTGAATTACTAACGTCACACATAAAAATGTGTAAAGCTTCATTTCACGAATCGGTGTGTGAAGTGTCATGCTTTTCTTATGGGATTTATTTCACGCACCGGTGCCATAAGAGTCAATACAAATTCACACACCGGTCGCTGGTCTAGGTAGCGGTGGCGAGAGAAATTGACAAATATGACAGTTCCCGCAGAGTGAAGTTCAGAGTTACATCAGTTAATAGACCGTAAATAGTAATTAATTACCCTCTGAATTAATAAATAGTACGACGAAATTTTGATTTAAACGATTAGCCGTGTATTTCACGCAAATTCCTTATGGACAGCATTGAAGTACTCCCATCAACTCCTCCAAATATGACGTTAGCAGCCAGTGAAGCAAGTTCATCGTTATTGCCACAAAAATCGTTGGGAATTTACGAAAACACTTTGGAAAAGTTTATGCAATGGCGCAATACAAACAACGTCCAATCATTCTCCGAAAGGGTAATATTACCCTACCTATCTGAATTATCAACAAAGGTTAAATCTTCTACCTTATGGAGTCACTACTCAATGTTGAAAAGCACCCTTAGTGTTAAGTACAACGTACAAATTGGTGATTTTCCGAAAGTTCGCGCTTTCTTGAAACGGAAAAACGAGGGATACATTCCTAAAAAATCACGCGTTTTGGAAAAGGAACACATTGAAATTTCTCAAAGAGGCATCCGATGAAAATTTCCTTTAATTCAATCTCTAAGTAAAAGGTCGTAGAAAAAGTATAGTGTGCAACACGTGCGTGAAGACTTTTTTACGCTCGTGCGGATTGTCCACACTCGCGTAAAAAAGTATACTTCACGCACTAGATACACAATATACTATTGTCCAGCTTCAGATTCATAAAAATTATGATTTTTTGAAAAATAGTCTTTTTCAAGGTTTTCCCGGATTTTCTGAGTGCAAAATGCACCGATCTGATCGTATAAAAAACAATTTTGTAGGTTTTGTAATTCTCTACTAAAGTTTTCCGGCCGTGAACGATTCCCCCAATACTTTTTGTAATATTCGCAAAAAAAACGAACAAGATGTAATTTTTTTCACTATTTCTTGTTTAAAAAAAGCGGTTTTGCTGGGGTGAAAAGGGGTTTTCATTTACGAACCATCTGATAAAAAGAAGTATAGGCTGTTTGCGCCTTTTATTTTGTGTGAAAAGAGCCTACTATTTTTATCTACAGCTTGGCCTAAACAAATTTCTTCCAAACTGTTTTGTTAAAAAAAATTGTTAAAATTGTTATTTCCGTCAACCGATTGCACCCCTACGCGCAACCCTCGGAAGTCTTCGAGAGACTTGTGTGAGCTAGGGAAGACGCAGCCCTTACCTTTTAACGTGTGATGCCACGTGTTATGCACACAGAAAATCAAACAGTTTTAAATAATTCTCATCTGCAAAAGAGGAAAGGAGGGTTCTCAACTCGCTGAGAAAAAATATCTGTTCTTCGAAGTTTGATTTTGAAAATTTGTTAATCTTTATAATTGTAAATATCAGAGGGGAGGTCGGGTAAGAATTTTTACATTCTATTTTTCTTACGTCTATGTGTATCTAAAATAATTTAAGTTAATCACGTGATGAACTGAGAAAGTAAAAATAGAAGCCTCCTTTCTGGATTTCAAGTCAGAATTATGTAGCTCATTCCCTTCGACCCGTCGCTACCAGTAATCCTCACCACTGATGCCAGCCCGACTGGAATAGCTGCAGTCCTTAGTCATGAAGTAAATGGACATGAAAGACCAGTGGCTTATGCCTCGCGAGCTCTGACCCAGGCTGAGTCTAACTACAGTCAGCTGGACAGAGAGGCTCTCGCCATTATTTAAGCACCTGCACATTTCTTCAATTATATTCTTGAAAAAAGGTCATTTCTTATCACGGATAATGAGCCATTCTCTCGCATTCCTAAACCTGATCGTCCGCTGCCGCAGATGACAGCATGTTTATTGAGATATGCCTCTTTTCTCAGTGGACTCAACTACACAGTACCTACGTTGCAAGAAGGGCTATGATAACAAGAACGTTGATTGACTATCCTGTATCCCAGTCACTACAACAAATAAACCTCCAGTAATACAAATAGATGAAGTAATCAATACACTGTATGCAGAAACCCTGTTCCATATCTCCAGCACAGCAGTCACAGCATATACCATTGCCGAAGAAACTGCAAGGGACCCAGAGTTACAAGCCCTGCTGTACGAGCTCAAGAACAGCCGTAAAGATAGCACTTTCTCTGTTTCTGGCAATATGCTTTTCTGATTGGATTGAGCTGTGATTCCGAAAACCCTTCAAATCTAAATCCTAGAAGAGCTTCATGCGTCGCACTTAGGTGTAACAAAAATGAAAGAACTTGCTAGGAGATACGTATATTGGGAAGGTATCGACAAGAACAAAGAGCGACTAGTCAGAAGTTGTGAACCCTGTGCGAAGATATGTCCTCCGAAAGCACCAATCCAGCCATGGGATCAGCCTAAAGAAAACTAGGAGAGGGTGCATATTGATTTGCCGGTCCTTTCGACAGCCACTTCTTTCTCATGTGTGTAGATGCTAAGTCCAAGTGGGCAGAAGTTCGCCTACACCGTGATGCTCCGTCCTCTGCTTCAACCATATCTCTCGTGGAAAACATTTTTTCCGTCTATGGGTTCTGGTTTCGGACAATGCCACCATCTTTGAGAGCAAATAATTTCAGAACCATTGCAAGAAACGAGGAATTTTTCAGACATTCATTGCACCAAATCACCCTGCCGCAAATGGCCTTGCGGAGCGAAGCATTCAAACCCTGGAGAGACGGCTCAAAGCTGCTGCAAACGATTCAGCTCCTTTGTCTGCCAAAGTACATAACATAATGATCCGCTATCGAGCAACACCTTTAGCATAGGGTCAGTCTCCTGCACAGCTATACTTGAAGGATTCGAATTCGTCTCGATGCTCACCTTCCTAACAACAAGGCGCTGGTTCCATCAACCCCAAACAACTTTAGTTTCAGAACTATCCAAGTGGGAGAGAGAGAGTCCAGGCTATAGTACACCAGGGAAACCTTGATGTCTGGCAGTTTGGTACCGTAACGAGGAAGCTTGGCCAATGTCATTATATTGTTGAATTGGACTCGGGACGAAGCTTGAAGCGCCATGACATACATCATTCTCAGTCACGCATGTCAAGCATCTTTCATATTTTTCACGTTCAATAAAGGTGTTCATCAAAGCATACAGTTTCTCAACTACTCGGTTAAGTATTCGGCCCCTTTTGTCACAACAACTTGCAAAATGTTATAAACGTCTAAAAATGTCGACTTTAACTTTTATTCGTGAAAAAAACAGAATACATGCTAAACACAATACGAAATCTTGAAACGAAAAACAAATATCTACCATATGAACTGTAATAATAACAAAATATCTTCTCGATATTCATAATTTTATGGATTACTACCTTTCAAACAACAAGGTGTCATCTACGTATCGAAGCCATATGGTTGGTTAGAAGTAGTACGTTGTTTTGATATTTTGTTCGTATTTTAAAGCCACAGTTCTACAATACTAAACACAATTGAGTTGAGAAAATGTTAGGATATCCAGAAACAACAACAGTTTGTTTGTGTATCCTGGAACGTACAAAATTACTTGTCATCATTTGTCTACACTTCGAAACTATCAAACTTTCGGAAACTTTCAGCACCCAAGAAAATATCGCAAACTTTACGCTCCTTAGAAATGCACAGCTGGGCTTAAAACTTGCTGATAAAACCCAATTGATGTTCCTCATGCATAACATTTCGATAATTTCGAAGGTGTATGCGAGAAGGATTTGTCTGTTCACAATACATATCAGAAAATAACAATTAGTAATACATCCTAATATTTCTGGACACTTCCATTCAAATTACTCGCTTCAGAATTGATTCAGTTTCAGAAATGAGAATTTCTCTAGAGTTGAGTTCTGGCTCCAGCTCGTCTCAAATATTTTAAATCTGACAAAGAACTTGTAGCTCTTGATGATGCCTACGAGGTCAAAGACGTGTCGTGTGAAATCAGTTGACGTAGTTGGGATATTTGGGTGGTTTTCTATATTTCTGAATTGTAAACACACCATAGCAAAGGTTTCAAATATTCATAGGTATACAGGGTGGGTCACGGTCGATGGTACCTTAGACGTTTACGGAGAACGGGACATAGGATCATTCTGAAAATTTGGTTTCTCAAGTAGTTACTCTTGGTCTATCGATCTAAAATATTTTCAGCAATGCAGCGTTGCCGTTTATACCAGAAAGTAGCAGCATCTTTGTTATTTCGAATAGGTCACCCTCTATATTATCGCATTTTTGAACTTGTCATTCCTTTCTGATTATTTCTGTCTCATACTCCCCTATACCTATCTCTAACGGTTTTTGAGATATTGGTTATTTTCCATATTTTTTATCCAAAACATAGCTCGAATTGAATGTTTATTTCTGAGGTATTTGGATTCTTAGAAAGTTGCAATTTTTTGTTTAGTTCATCATGATCATGTTCATTGATTCTGTATAGAGAGGTTTGTTCTGCGTTATACAGGGTCGTTCAAAATTCATGATCTTACTGCTAGAGACAAAAAGGGTTGAAAGTGCGTTTTTTTAAATGAAACATCCTGTATATTATGAAAAATACTGAAAGATGACTAAATTCCCTTCGAATTGATACATCATGTTCCTATACCTAAATAGCCAGAATTCCGAGATAATAGCAATTTTCACTTGTAATCTCCCAAGTGCTTGAATGACTGCCGGGAATTTTTCGAGTACATGAATTTTTTTTCAAAATTTATGTACGAGATAAATTTACAGCAATTAATTCAAGCACGAGGGGGATTCGGTAAGAAAATTTCACACCGAGAAATGAAAATCATCCAACAGTTCATAAGAAATAACTAACGATGGTTTCACCTGAACTATTTATAACCACTGAAATATTGATATGTAAAATACTTAACAAAATTTTCATCAATAAATGTGTTTAAATTTGGAACAAAAAAAAATAAAAAAGTTGTTGTTCTTATCGTGGATTGAACCATAGACCTAGCGACTCATAGGCCGCATAGAACGTGAAGAAAATTCAATGAATGTACCCTGATTTACAACCAATGAACAAAAGGAAGTTTGTACGATAACAACATAATTTCATTAATTATGGATCAAAATTGAAAACGAAACTACACTTACCGAAGCCTATAACTTCAGATGAAGACAACATAATAAATGTTTCGTAAAACAGGGTACGTTTCATTGAATTTTCTGTAAGTTCTTGCTACAACCCTCACATTTTCCATGAAGAATAAACAATTTCATCAGAACTTCGTTTGAATAGTTATTTCCCTTCATTTCAATTATTTTTGAGTCACTTTCGTTAAGAAACACACAACGGTATTATTAATAGTGCACTAATTGTCAAATTTTCATGATGTCATGTAACATCATTACATTTAATAGCCACCTTAGATGAATATGAGAAAAATAAAACTTTTTTTTTTTGGAAAATTTCACACCTCTCTTAACCATAAAAATTTCCGGAAATTTTTATCCTCCTGGGTACCCCGGGCGAAATTAATAAGTGGAAATTTTTCTGTCAAACATTTGACATGTGACAATTTGATATTTTGTTTTAATGTACAAATGGAGGTCTAGTTTTCATATAAAAGGAGATAATTATGTATTTACGAGATATTTCGAATGTGTCTGAAAATATTTTCTCCACAATTATTGCAGAAATTCAATACACCATTTTTCACAAATTTTCATCAGAAGTCCCGTAGCTCAGCGGTAGTGTTGCGTCCTATGAGTCGCTAGGTCGATGGTTCATTCCACGATAAGAACGTAACAACTTTTTTATTTTTTTTTGTTACAAATTTAAACACATTTATTGATGAAAATTTTGTTAAGTATTTTTCCTACAAGCGTGCGTGATTCACCCTCTACCCGCACGCAATTCAGTTTGGAAAGTGTCATTTTCATTTAGTGTTTTCCCACACTAGTGCGGGAAAAACATTTATATGATATCCTCGTAAAATATAAGTGTTGGGTGATAAAATATGAAAGTTCAAGCTTTTTTGTTGCAATACTAAGTGGGTTTGCTCAGAATCATCCATCATTTTGCACGATTTATTGAAAAAATGAACAAATATTGATAAATAAAAATGTATTGTTATGAAAATCACCCTATATATAGGCTTTGATTGATCTGCTAACGAGTAGATAACAATTGATGTTGTCATGCCGATCAATACACAAATTTGTTTGTAATTGTCAGAGTGACAGACAAAGCGTTACTTATATAAAATTTTCGATTCAGTGAAATTGCCACAATATTCATCTGATGAAGAACTTCCACAAGAAATCGTGCAAGCAGCTACAGATGCGAACTTAGAGTTATTGCCAACGAAATCTAAACAATGTTATGAGAATCAATACACGAGTTTTATTGAAGCAGCAATAAGAAAGTGAAAACACCAAATAAAGAAGAAGTATTCTTGACTTATTTTCTAGAAATGTCTAAAACATTGAAGCCGCACACTTTATGGGCAAGATATTCAATGTTGAAGAGTGTATTCAAAGTAAAGCAAAATTTGGATATTAGCAAATTTTACAAAATAATTGCATTCATTAAAAGACAGAATGTCGGTTTTCGACCGAAAAAGGCCAAAATCTTCACTCAAGAAGACGTTTCAAAATGTATGACTGAAGCACCCGATGACATATACCTCATGATTAAGTTAGTAGCAATTTTTGGATTAGCTGGTGCTTGCAGACGAGAAGAGCTGACAAAACTCACAATTGACGACATAGACGACAAAGAAAACCTGATAATTGTTAATATCAAGGATTCCAAAAATCATTCCTCTAGATCCTTCGTGATATCTGAAGAAGCAAATGATGGTTATTTTTTGAACGTATACAGAAATAATGTACATTTACGTCCAAAAGAGACTCCTCACCGTCGTTTATTCTTGTATTACAAAAGTGGAAAATGTACTGTGCAATGTGTAGGAATCAATACCTTAGGAAAGATACCCTCCGAAATAGCAGTATATCTGCGCCTTCAAAATCCAGAGCTTTACACTGGTCACAGCTTCAGGCGTTCCTCAGCCACTTTACTTGCTGACTGTGGTGTGGGTATAACTAATATCAAACGCCTAGGAGGATGGAAATTGACTTCAGTTGCGGAGGGGTATTTAGAAGACTCCACTAATCGAAAAAAAGAAATGTCCAACAAAATTCTCAATTTGAACACTACATCGTCTTCCGGGTGCATTTTAGAACCATCCACGTCTATATCGATCGGCGACGATTTGATGCCTGTGCCTGTACATACGATTTCTTTCGATAATGTATTGCCCGAGTTACCTTCTTCTTCAGGAAATCAGCCATCTTCAAAAAATATGCTGGCTTCCGCTATAAATTTACATAATGCATCAAATTGTACATTTACAATAAATATTACGAATAATTAGTGGATAGAAAATGTTACTCTTGTTAGTTGTTTCCATTTGCATGAATAAATAATTGAAAAAATGAATTTGTTTCCTACGCTTGTAGAAAAAGTATTGTTCCTAACTCATGCGGAAAGTGTCTTTCCCGCACTCGACTGCTTACCCGAACGACGCGGAGCGGAGTTCGGGTTAACGGCAGTCGCGTGCGGGAAAGCATCACTTTCCGCACTTGTTAGGAAAATTACTATTACATATCAATATTTCAGTGGTTATAAATAGTTCAGGTGAAACCATCTTTAGTTATTTCTCATGAATTGTTGGATGATTTTCATTTCTCGGTGTGAAATTTTCTAACCGAATCCCCCTCGTACTTGAATTAATTGCCGTAAATTTAAAAAAATTGAAAAAAAAAATCATGGAATCGAAAAATTTCCGGCAATAATTCAAGCACTTGGGAGATTACAAGTGAAAATTGCTATTATCTCGGAATTCTGGCTATTTAGGTATAGGAACATGATATCAATTCGAAGAGAATTCAGTCATCTTTCAGGATATTTCATAATATACAGGATGTTCCATTTAAAAAAACGCACTTTCAACCCTTTTCGTATCTAGCAGTAAGATCATGAATTTTGAACGACCCTGTATAACGCAGAACAAACTTCTCTATAAAGAAACAATGTACATGATCTTGATGAACTAAACACAAAATTGCAACTTCCTAAAAATCCAAATACCGCAGAAATAAAAATTCAATTCGAGCTATGTTTTGGATGAAAAATATGGAAAATAACCACTATCTCAAAAACTGTTAGAGATAGGTATAGGGGAGTATGAGGCAGAAATAATCAGAAAGGAGTGACAAGTTCAAAAATGCGGTAATATACAGGGTGACCCATTTGAAATAACAAAGATGCTGCTACTTTCTGGTATAAGCGGCAACACTGCATTGCTGAAAATATTTTAGATCGATAATACTTGAGAAACCAAATTCTGCGTAAACGTCTAAGGTACCATCGACCGTGACCCACCCTGTATATCTGACCAGTCTGACGAATAAAAATCATTTTTGATATGATATTCTTGCAACACTACGTGATAATCCGAATTCATCAGTATAGTTGAAATTTGTTTTATAAGTTATGGTCTTTTGGGTTTGCATTCGAATATGTACATTTAGTAAGGTTCTGAGCTCTGAGGCCTAATTAAGACCATTTTGCATTTTTTGAAAGTTAGAGCCCTGCTTCTAGCTCTTTGAAGGGTTTAATGTGAAATATATTCTCAAAAGTATCATACTCTCGTTATCTCATTTTTCAATGATGTACTGACTATATAAGCCTATTTTAAGGAAAATCATCAGAATTCATACAAACATGTCAAAAATTTTTAAATGAAACAATCTATTGATCTCCGAGAAGATACACCAATAGTAGAGGTAAATACTAACACTGTGCTCGTAAAAATCAGACGGAATATAAAATACTACATTCCCAATTTTCAGAAAAGTTCACAAAATTGGGCGTTCTCGTTTATGAAAAGTCAATGTAACCCTTGATGTGTTCTTCGACATGTTAGATACGGAAATTCACCCCTTATTTCCTGAAATTCTGTAAGATAATCTAATTTGATGGCGTATCAGCAAGAAAGAGCTCCTCCCCACTATTATGCTGTAATTCGAAGTTATTTGGATGAGGAATATAGCGGTAAATGGATTAGACGATGTGGTTATAAAACTACGAATTATTCAAGAGTGTAGAGCAATATCTGCTGAAACCTTTTATCGACCACGACAAGAATTTACAAATAGGTTATTCTATTGCGAGGAAGTAAATTCCTCTCTTTAACAATCTTGATAGTTTTTAAGATAAATAATAAATAACGATTCAAGGCACAGAGAGGCCGATGCAGCGCATGAATCAGAGAGAGACGGCGATACTTAAAGGTGAGCGCGCGAAATTAACAATTAAAAAACAGGTAGGTATAAACAATGAAATGTTTTAAAATCTCCATTCACAATATTATCAACTATTGTATAAAGAATTGAAAAAAAAAATATTATTTACATTATTTTTTTTATATATTTTTCATGGGTCGAAAGTACCTAAATTCGAGATTTTTCGAACATTTAAAAATTCATATCATTAAAAATAATAACTTTATCGTTAAAAGTCATGAGCCCTTTTTTATTTGTATTTCGATAAAGAATATGAAATAAATTTGTCCGGTTGATAACTAACAATTCCTTACCGGAACTCATACGCCGATTCCTCCTAGACTACAATGAATGTTGAATTTTGCAACATACCTTGTTGATGTAGTGGAAGTTATGTAGGTGAAACGTGAAGACCAGAAGGCCAGAAATACCATAGAAATTAGATGAGATATCGAAATAAAACTGGTTAAAAATATCCGGACATATTCTCACATCTGATGGCGATCATTTGATGAAACGGAATAAAACACACATTTTAAAGGATGAATCAAAGCAATAAAGGAGAAAGTTGAAGGAAACCTCTTCTCAGAAATAAATTGAGAGATAACAGAATGGTGATTGATTGTTACCAGACACCCTTTGTATCGAGATAGCAAATGTTTACGCAAATAATTTTTAGGAAGGTTTCATTTAACTTTGCCAAAACAAATATTATTTTCTCCAAATCTTATAGAAAATAAAGTTTTTATCGAATTTTGATAAAATAGGGAGTTGTGGAAACCTCAACTATTTTTCAAAAAAGTAAGTATCTTTTAGGTAATTTGAACTCACTTGTTCAAATGAAACGAAATTGAATTGTTTTATACAAGACAATATTTCTCTTCTGAACGCAGAAAATTATCATGGCAAATTAATTGTCCTTCTATACTGGTCCATTAATTGAAATTTTTAATTTTTATAGACGAATGTCCACCACAAAACCAAACTTTCAGTCAATAAGCACTGTGACGTCATCTATATTGATCATGTCACCAGCAACCACTAGGAAAGTAGTTCACATACGTTTATATTCAAAATCTGAATGAAGAAGAAAAGAGACTTCTGTCTAACACTGTATACAAAAACGGAGGATGAAAGAATGCCCTACAAAACAAGCTATGCTTAGGTGACTTCTTTTATTTAAAAAAGCATTGTAAAGTGAAGTAAAGTGAATAAACTCTACTCAACTCAACCTCTCGTATCGACACATCACTGTTCATCATCTTCTTAACAAGTAATATCCCAACAACTCATATCAAAGGGAACGGTTAGGGCTCAACTTAGACAAATACTTTTAAATTATTCACTTTCCCACGCTTAAACTATTGGGGATCAGTTCAGTAATACCAAGAAAACTGCCGAGTAGTGATATGGGAAAATGAACGAAGAGAGCTTTGAAATCCTCAAAACAAAGTATATTTGTATTTACTGAAGATTATTGATGATCGGGATTTGTCAGAAAACTGTAAGCTGTTAGAAAAACTGCACAATTTTTGTTAGGGACAGAGTTTGTTGGCTATGCTTTGAGGTGCTGAATAATCGATTCTTCTGACATCCCGGGCAACTCTGAAGTTGTTGAAAGCAGGTCGGGAATTATTCATCACAATATGTGTTCCGATCGCGTTAGCAGACTTTATCCTAACGGACAAATAAACACAAAATTCAATGAAAGTACACGATTTCTGTCTTACACGTGCCTAGATGCTCATATATTCAAAAACTATTCATTCCATGTCTGTTTTTCTGAAAGTACCAATGAACTTCGTGATAATATGATGCTATCATATTTCAGAAGAGAGCTTTTAAATAAGTTGAAAAATAATATACAGTGTCCTCCAAAATATTGGACCATATGGGAAACGTTTTTATTAATAATTTCTCAGAAAATTTCAGATTTCATAAAAGATGGTGCATTCAATATATTTATTAGTTGTGGCAATATTTTTTATTTTGCTTTCCGATATATTTATTTTTGATCAAACACGTTTCAAGCGTTCCAAAATATAAAGAGGTGAATGCCCATATATTTATAAATTCAATCTATTTCATGTTGTCAAAAGATTGCGCTACCTACGCGATTACCTTTTGGAGAATATAGCGGACGTATGATATCGCAGCTGCCAGAAAATATTCTCAGAATACTTTTTCATTTGTTTTTTTGAATTGTCATTGGATTATTCAAAGTCAAATACCTTAGAACTGAAAAAATTAAAGGGTGTATTGAATCGCGTCGGCTGCGCCATCTATTGACGAGATAAAATAGATCAAATTTATAAATATATGGGCATTCACGTTTTAATATATTTGCAACTCTTGAAATGTAAATATATTGTGTTTGGTAGGAAATAAATATATCGGAAAGCAAAATAAAAAATATTACCACAACTAATAAATATATTGACACAAATTTTTTTCATATTTGCAAAAACATTTTTTACCCAAACGGCGCCTCATACATTTATGCATCCAAATTAACTTTTATCTTTCTTTACCTATTCTTTAAAAGAAAACACAAATAAAACTTGCGCAGGCACAAATCTGTCATTCTAGAACCTATTTATCTTCTATTTTATATAATTTAATAAAAAGCATATAAAAAATGATATTGAGACCTTTAAAACAATAAATATGCACGACGACGGCATGCTGTGACGTTCTGACTTGTGAGTGTTAACCAATTTCAAATAAAATCGCAAGGAGGATCTCAATTTGAGGTTATGTTTATGTCAATAAAACCACAAAGAAGAATATTTAAAAATTGAATAAAACGAGTGCATAAAGGAATCAAAATTCTTAAAATAAATTTAAGTTTAATGACAGTGACAGATTAATGAAAAAGCGGTGTGCATAAATCCGCCTTTCTTGCTCTGGGACCCTATGTTTGAGTTCGCGCGATAAATTTCGAACGTGATATTTACATCGCCAAAAATTCGCAAGTGATACTCTTCTCGTTCGATACGCTATTCCCGAACTGAATGCGATACAGAGTTGGTCGGTTTCGAAGGGTGTGAGGGATGTCTTAGCTTGGGTCACGAATTCAACCAATAGCTTAAAGGTATTTAAATCACATGACGTGGCGCGTCAAGTTGACAACTGTTCTGCTTGTATTTCTTGTGTTGTTTTACTAATCAATCGATTAAAAATATCTGGTTGATTTAAAGCATCAATTACTTTATCAAGGCATATTGAAACATGATTTACTGAATGCCACGTGTATATTGGAAGATGAGTCTAGCTGGTATAGCTGCCACTTGCGAGGAATCCAAGACTTATTAAAACATTCATATAAGCATGTTTTATTATAAATCACATTCATTTACCTGCCTATTTAGACTGAAGGTAACTTACTTTTGTCTCAATATTTATAGCTGACTCTCTACTTCCCTCCTCTATATAGGGAGATACTATTCGAATCAACTCACGAATTAATACTTTTGATAAACGAAGCATTCTAACAAATTGTCTATCTCAAAGTTTCAATGCATTCATACGAGGGTAGAAGGGCCTTCGCTGTTCTGCTGCTCTTGCAGCATCGTCTACTACTGCAATAGCGATCATTGCAATTTCATCAAAATTTGCCATTTCATAACATCACGAGTAAAATATAAACAATGGATTATTCGAGGTTAGGATTTAAGTCAATTATTCCGATCGATAATTCTTATCGCATGCTAAATATCCGCTCGTTGTTTTATGGTCGATAATTATCGCTGGTGATATTCGAACATACCATTTTTGGGGTATCCTTCGATAAAGTGCAAAAATCGCATGCGATATTGTATCGAGTGAACTCAAACATATGGTCCCTGACAGTTAAATCATGCTAATTCAGTGGCTCCGGAATAATATAGCGATGTACAAAATGGCGATTATTAAAATAGCGGGTTACAAATTTGCGACATTCAAAGTAGCGATGTATTTTAATAGCGTGTAACAAAACAGCGATGTACTGAAATGTGGTTGGTATTAAAATAGCGATGTTAAAAAAGTACGATGTTATAAAATGCCGCCGTGACATTAGAACGACTCAATAAAATAGCGACGGTAATAGACGGAGATGATGACGGTTTTTGGATACGATTTTACTCAGTATGCCTTTTGGAGGACAGTATTGTCCGTATTTCCTCATGGTGATAAGGCATGAATCAAAGAATCGTCGTAGGTTCTTCATATTAAAAAATTATCATAGTTTTTATTGTTTTTATTATTATTCGGGTACGATTTTAATCAGGCTGCCATGTGTTTCTTGATGAAATAATCAAACTAAACTACCCGAAAAACCATCTGCAGTACGTTAGGGTGGGTCCGAATGGCTGGTATGGGCACGTGAACTTGTATTTGAAAAAGAGAATTCTCCACCCACCCTAACGGTATGCCGATGGTTTTTCAAGTATTTTAGTTTTATTATTTCATTACAAAACACATGGCAGCCTGATTGGAATCGTACCGAAACACGTATATCAACTCTGAAAACTGGCGATGTGCTTAGACTGGATAGACTAATAAGATGTTGAACATCAAACCGCGACTGGTGACAATACACATGGACCGGACATAGGGAGCAATTACGCTGATATAGTAAAAGATCAGATTCGAAAAAACGGCACAAATTACTCAAGATCGTCCAAGATTAATTATTCAAGAATGCACTTAAAATGTTGATGCTTTACCTAATTATGACGCCGCAATCGACAGAGAAAAAAATCTAAAAATTCTTAATTCAATTTGGAATCAACTATATCTTTAAATAAAGTATCAAAAATCCTTTAAATGTGACAATTTTTTTGTGGGATTCTCTTGAAATAGACCCAAGTGATAGAATTTTGTTGTTTGGGGCGAATGCGAACATGCAAACACTGGCTGAATTTAACCTTTGGTGCGCCGATGGAACATTTACGAAAGCACCCGACTTTGCATTTCCAATTTATACAATACATGCTTTCATTGAAAATAGAGCAATTCCGATGCTATATGCAATTCTTGGTAACAAGAGGAAAGAGACGTACTCCAGGTAGTTCAAAGAAATCAAAGAGTTACAGCTAACCTTAGAACCTAAATCTGTGATGTTTGATTTTGAAATGGGAGCTGTATATGCCTTCAAAGAACTATTTTCTCTTTCATCTTTCTCAAAACCCAGGTCTACTTAATTTATATGTGAACAAGCAAGAACTTACTGGATTGCCATCGTCCTTCATCTACTAAACTTTTGGGCAGATTTCTATTGAAGCAAAACCAAACTGAAAACTTTATCGTGAGACACAAATGGTTTTAGGAGTACAGAGTCAGTCAAAAAAAAGTATACTCATCAGTTGAAGAGACGATTTCAAACTATTACACAAGGTTACTCATTGTGGTGTGTTGAAGATTATTTAGCGGCCATTGCTTTGAATTCGTCAATATAATAATGGAATCATATATGTATATCATGGATTAATGTTGTGTTCTAAAGTGTTATCATCACATTCTGCTAATAAATGGTTTCTACTGAATCGATATTTTTTTACATCGTTCTAAAACAACATCGCTGTTATGTTAATAATGCTATTTTGTTACCATCGATATTTTAAATCATCGCTGTTTTAAATGTCGCTATTTCATTACTCGCTGTTCGAAATCATCGTTATTTTAACATCGCCGTTTTAATAATCGTCATTTTGTACATCGCTATATCATTCCGGAGCCTAATTCAGTAACTTACTAAGTACTCAAAAATGATTGTGGATAATCTCGATTGAAAATTTAAGTGGTTATCGAAATTAATAATCGATAATTGATGAGTGATGTTAATTCATATCAATAAATTTTTGTCTCGTGCAATTATATCATCCTACGATTTGAGTATGAATAATATTAGTGATACACCATTTCTCGAATTATTGGTAAAGAGAGAATGAATCATGATGCTAATTTATGTGATGGAGACGATATAATAAAGAGTGCAATTCAAATAGTTCTTCATCCACTTGAAAACCCAGAGGCGAAACAATTTCCACTTCTGTTATTTCATTCTTGATAAATTCCGTCTCATCTAGTCTCATCTAGCCCTGTATTAAGACTGGATACTGAACGAAACTGGACCTTTTGTTTGCAATCCAACAGTCGTCTTTCTGCCAGGGATTCAATTCCGGTTCGAGAAGTGGTTCAATACGGAGCGACGTCAGAATAAAATCTAGGAGATTTTTTGATTAATGCTACAATTAAGCTAGGAGTTGAGTTCTCTATTGAATTGGCGATTCGCCGCTCAACACAAAAAAAAAACTCAGTTTAAAGAGGTGTACGTCGTATTCGGTGAGTTTCTAGTGAATTGTCTATGTTTGAAAGTAACATATTGATTATTAATTATGGTCCAGGGCGGGACGAAAGTATAGTGTTTCTGTCACTGTTTCCAAATTGTTGAAGATGATTGACTGGCTTTTGGATGAGTACCTACACACTTGTCATGAGAGGCAGCGGCATGCTGGAGGGCATAATAGCTCACAACATTCTAGGAATGCCGTCAGACATCATACCCAAAACTATCAACCTTCACACGTCCTACACTGTGATCTTTCCCGAAAGAGAATGAAACCGGAATGAAACCAACCTATGTAGGGCAAATGAACGTTAGTTCACCGATGGTTCCAAAACTCAGGAAGGCGTCGGAGCCGGAATATATGGGATGAACCCAGTAGTGAAACGCTCGTTCAGTATGGGCAAACTAGCTACGATATTTCAGGCAGAGGTATATGCCATTGAAATGTGTGCCAGGGAGCTGAAAAATCGACACCACACACGAAAAACAATAAAAATATTTTCAGATAGTCAAGCAGCACTTAAAGCGCTTGAATCCAACTGCTTTAAATCTAGGGCAGTATGGAACTGCAGAGACACCTTAAACCGACTGGCGCAACGCAACAACGTTACCCTAGTCTGGATACCAGGTCACACAGGCCTAGAAGGAAACGAAATAGCGGACGCCCTAGCAAAAGGTGGGGCCGAAACAACGTTCACTGGACCTGAACCGGTAATCGGTTTAGCATATAGCACTACCAAGAATGTCGTAACAGCTTGGGCAGACAATAAAAGACTCGAGTACTGGCGTAGTCTACCGAGCCTAGCCCATTCCAAAGCATTTATTGCTTGTACAAGGAAAAAAACAGGACTCTGACAAACTGCTAGAACTCAGAAGAGCACATCTATAGTAGGTTTGCTTACTGGCCACTGCAAACTCAAATATCACATGCATAAAATCGGACTTGCACAAGATGCAGAGTGGATGATGAAACGGCTGAACACATTCTGTGTACATGCCCTGCAGCGGCCAGAACCAGATTCTCAATATTTGGCGATACGACAGTAAGGCCAGAAAACCTGGTAAATTGTTCTCCCAATGTATTCCTCAATTTTGTCAAGAGTTTGGATATACTGAGAGAAATGTAACCATAGGGTGATCCACAATAGGCAATTGGCCGCAGTGGAGGGCCTGATACGGGCCCACTCACGTTCAAACCTGACCTAACCTACACACCAGTGCTGATTGACGACAAAAAATATAAAAGCGGGAAAAATTATTAACAGCATGAGACCTACTGAAAGAGGAGCAGAATATTGTTCGAATAACGGGAAAAATAAAAAAAGAAATTTTCAAAAATCAATTTTCTTAATTTTTGTCATTAACTCATATTTATTTATTGAAATTATTGAAATTAATAGTTGGAACCTTTCGAGAATGATAATTTTATGTTACCCTAATGGGTAGAAAAAATTAACAAGGATTTGATTATGATAGAAGGGCGAAAAGAGGTGAACTTTCGGGGGTTAAAATGGTTTCTCACGATTTGCAGCAAAAATTAACCTCTTACAAAAAAAAGTTAAAATAAAAAGTTGTTGACAATGAACATATCTACAACTTTTGTTTTCAAGATTTTTTCCACATAACCTCAAATTTTCAAAAATTGGTTAATCGCCATTTTTACTATCAATTTCAGGTTATGTCAAAAAGTGATGGATACTGTAACTAAGTGTAAAACATTGCGTTCCTTCTATAGTTTCCATTTGAAATTATATCATAACTTAATAGATTTCACATCTGATTCAGATAGTTCATTCCAAACATATCATTTAGATAGTTTGTTTCGATTATAGTTTGTTCCGATGTACCATATCGTTCTGTGATTTGAAATGCAACATTACTGCATTGGTAACACTGCAGATAGAAAGAGCGAAAGGGAAGGCGATATCCTTTCTTGGAGGCCCGACATCAGCCCTTTCTGAAGCGAGCATTCTAGGCGCTTGGTTGTTTTGAGTTTCCCTTCGGGAAATGTATTGATTTTCCACAACGAAGAAATGAAAGGTCGTATATTTTACAACGAATAATTGGAATTCGATTCTTTGATCGAATTGATCTACCTTCTTTGGCAGATTTTTCTTTAAATGTATTAAATTCATTTTGGCGACTTGGCTTCACGTACCGTTGAAAGAAAGATGGCCACATGAGCGTCACTCATAAATATTTTCAAAATTTTCAATCTCAAATAATTTAATGTAATCCTGATATCTTATTAACATTTGAATAACGTTTTGTATCGTTTTTTGACTACAGTCGGTCCGAAAATAACAAAATTTAACTAGTCTATAACATAACCTCTAAAAGTGATGATTCACAGGTTTTGATGATTTCGATTAATTCTATTATTTTTGGACTTTAATATCAATTAGACCTGTTTCTGTTCCTGCTTTATGATTTTCTGTGAAACAAGTTTTTCCACAAGTTTTCCTGGAACGCTCAGAAAATATCAACCTGCTAGAAGTGTGAACAGTGAATAGCAGCTAAAGGCACACCTCCTGAACCTGGTACCAAGGACTGGTCTGGTAGCTAGGAGTACGGAATTCATGGGTGAGTCATTGCTTTCATTTCATTCAATTACAATCTGTAGAAACTACACTCACTCATGATTCTCCGAACTCTAGGTTCGATCTATTCTGGATCACTTACTAGCCACGTTTAGATGGAATGGCCTAGCCAAAGAGAAAATATGTTGCCTTTCATTTGCTTTGTGAAATTTGATATCGAGGTACTCTTTCAGTACTCTCTCTCTCTTTCTCCTCAGTCAGGAGATTTATCTTTGATTTATATTTGTCGTGAAAATTTCCCGTTACAATTTATCTGTTCGCTTTATCGTTACACTTTCTCTTTCTCATCAATCTGGAGATATTCTATAATTATTTATCTTTATCGATAAGAAAGATCAATAATATGATATCCTTTTGCCAATCTGAATGACTGTTCAAATTTGAATATTAATTCTTTAGTTTGTTGAAAACAATATTTTCATGACAATTATTTTTCTCGTGCTCGCTTGAGATTGGCCTTCTCAAGTTTTGTATGAGAAGATTCTAAATTTAAACGTTATCATAAATTCTTGTGCTTCACACAATTTTTATCTTTAACACCTTGTTTAACTCAGCAAATTTTAATTTTAAATATGTTAGTTTTTAAACAAATGTTATTTTTGTAAAAATATAAAATTTTACCATTTCCGTAACAAACTTTAAAGTAAATATTCTGTAAGTTGATTTGTCCTTGATTATTCTTATCGCACTTGTCAATTTGAGACAAGATACACTGGTTTGTTTTTATTTTCCACAGTGTGACCTCAGCATTCAAACACCTGAGCTTTAGGAAAGACTCCAATATATCAGATAGCACTTTATCCAGCTAGTAGAGCAGCCGCTGTCTCGAGACACCCTACAGGGCTCCTACATCCAACGTTGAAGTAGAGCTCTGGAGTAAGTCTTCCTACACCATCGCAAACACTGATCATAAAAAGTAAACAAAGCAGTTATTTGTAAGCGATCATACTCTTTCCAAATTTGTAAACTGAAATAATTTCAACCGTAAAATTTTTGAGAAATTTAGAAATTCAAACCTCAATTATATAAATATTTTTGTCATTAGTTCATTATTGTGTTTTTATTTCTTAGTTACCAACTATCTAATGTGGTAAACAAATTAATATTTTAATTTCCAAGTCATGAACAAAAATTAGTATTCATTCCAAATTTATTAAAAACGTCATAGGTACTGTTTGAACGTTCCCTCAAGTTTTGACAAGAAATTTGTTTAGTGAAAATTTTGGAAAAAAAAAGATCAAGGAAATGGATAAACTTTTTTATTGAAATTGAATATGTTCTTAAAAGTAAGAATTGTTTATATAATAATGTTAAGGTATATAGCATTGTAAGAGTAATTTTTAAAAATAGGCTGTCGTGGCAGACGTAAACATATCAGAGTTATCCATACCAATGAAGTCCTTCATTTCGATGCTGGATATTACTACCAGCAGTACCCTGTCATGGGAAAGTCTTGTGAGATCCTTTGCCAGAAGAGCAATTTCAATTCCCGTTAGTTGATCATGATTTCTAAGGCACATATCCGATCTGTCCTAGAATACTGGTCCAATATATGGAGTGCAGCCGCTAAGCACCTACTGACATTTTTAGATTGTATCCAAAGAAGAGACATTCGTCTCGTCGGTGATGCTGAGCTTACAAGCTCGCTCACTTTTCTGGAACACCGCAGAACAGTTGGCAGTCTGTGTCTGTCTCACAGATATTTTCATGAAATGGTAACTTTTATAGGACAGGTATTTATGGTAACAACCAGTATAACTAAAGTATTCGAAGTTCAATATCTCAAAAAGGGTATAAGATAGAGGTAACATAAGGTATAATTTGGAACTCAGGAAAAATATTCATTCCAATAAAAGAATATCTGAAATCTGCACGCTACTCTATTTTTGATAATATTTCATCCAAACTCGGTCATAACCACACAACTTTTACATTTAATTTTTTCCTATTTGCAATAATAACGTTAAAGAGTGGTGGCTAATTTATACTGAATAACCCTGTAGATAACATATTTTATGAATTCTTGGAAATGTTGTTTTGTTTTTGGTCCATTATTTATTTCATGTCCACTTTTCGAAATACTCAATCAATATTCTCCATTATTACCGTCGTATTCTTGATATTTAAATATGTCAGTATGTGATATACACTGGCATGCAAAATTAACCGGACAAACAAAATTTTGTTCAAATTCAATCTTAAATAACTTTTAAACCTTTACATCAATTTCGATAATTTTTTTGCCAAGTTGTAGGTACTTTCATTGTTATCATGCTCTACTATCGATTTTGCAGAAAGTTCTTAAAGATTTGTCGTTATACAGGTTATGATAAAAGGCGCACTTTACCCCAACATTTCTGAACACCCTGTGGAAAAATTTTACTACTGAATGATAGGTCTTCGTACGAGATTTTAAAGCCTGATCTTTCGTCAACAGTTCTTTTTTTGATTCATATCAATAACTGCATTCTTAAAGAAAAAACGCATTTTTAAAGAAAACCATGCGATTCGTAACCATAAAAAAATTTTATTCAAAAAATAACAGTGACAACAATGGTAATTAATTGGTATCAAAATCGAGTGTTTCCTCCCCGGGCTTGAATAACAGCTCTCATCCTTTCTGGCATAGACTGAATTAAACCAGCAACAGCGTCTTGGGGTATTTGCTCCCACTCGTTTACCAGCGCCTGTTCCAACGCAACCACAGTTTGAAATTCTCCATAGTTCTGCCTAAGCCTTCGTCCTAATTCCCACATATGCTCTATGGGGTTGAGATCCGGACTCTTTGGCGGCCAGTCAAGTACTTGGATACCAACATCATTGAGGTATTGCCTAGTCATTCTGGCTATGTGCGGCCGAGCATTATCTTGCATTAGGAGAAAATTTTCTCCTATAAAGGGCATATAAGGGACTACATGTTGTTCCAAACACTCCCTGATGTATCTGTCAGCATTGAGGCTCCCTCCCCGTAGCGAAACAAGATCTGTGCGGGCTTCCAAGGAAATACCGCCCCATACCATCACTCCTCCACCACCAAATTGAACTCTAGGAGAGAAACAACATTGAGCATAGCGTTCTCCAGGCCTTCTCCACACTCTTTGACGCCCATCAGGTGAATATCTCGTAAAACGAGACTCGTCTGTGAAAAGAACATTTCGCCAATCGTCCATATCCCAATCTGCATGAGTTCGAGAAAATTCCAAGCGCTGCCTTCGATGACCTGCATCCAATAGGGGACCTGTAGCAGGTACAAAAGATGATAGGTTTTGTTCCTTCAACCTTCGCCGTACTGTGTCAGGTGAAACTACGGTACCATGAACATCTTCCAATCTTCGAGCCAAAGCTGTAACAGGAATTGTTCTTTCTCGAAGAACTTGGAGTCTCAAAAACCGATCTTCAACTGCGTTTGTTGCTTTCCGTCTTCCCTGCCCAGGTCTTCTTAAGTACGAACCAGTTTCTCTGAATCTTTCTATCGCATCGGATACTGTACTGCGTGGAGCAGCAAGTCTATCTGCGATATATAGAATGGCACGACCATCATCTTGTAAAGCTACAGCTTGCGCTACTTGTTCCGGTCTCATTTTTTCAAAACTTTCTCGTTAGCGGTATACCTCCGAAACACAAATCATCTAGAGACACAACCACCTTAACATACACTATAAAGCAAATAAATCTGTGAATAATTGTTGACTACTGCTTAGCAAAAATCTTTTTGACAAGCCATAAAAAATGCTTAACCGAAACATGTCATAACAAGCAAAGCCAACTTAAAAAAAATCGCTTGTTTATGGTTACGAATCGCATGGTTTTCTTTAAAAATGCGTTTTTTCTTTAAGAATGCAGTTATTGATATGAATCAAAAAACTGTTGACGAAAGATCAGGCTTTAAAATCTCGTACGAAGACCTATCATTCAGTAGTAAAATTTTTCCACAGGGTGTTCAGAAATGTTGGGGTAAAGTGCACCTTTTATCATAACCTGTATAACGACAAATCTTTAAGAACTTTCTGCAAAATCGATAGTAGAGAATGATAACAATGAAAGTACCTACAACTTGGCAAAAATATTATCGAAATTGATGAAAAAGGTTAAAAAGTTATTTAAGATTGAATTTGAACAAAATTTTGTTTGTCCGGTTAATTTTGCATGCCAGTGTACTTCAATGGAGTACATAATTTAACGTTTCTTCATATAAATGTTGTTCTGTTTATATAAAAAAAGTATGCACGTTCTTGGATCATGACGAATTCTAATACTTCGAAAAAAATTGCGTATTCCAGATAAACTGCCCTGTTTAGCAGTAGAGTAAGTTTGAAATTTATTAAGTTTTCAGATGAGACGCTATGGTCCAATAATATACATGATATCCCTGTTAATATTAGGATGATTTTTAAATAATTATTTATAATAAGTCTGTTTTGTAGCACCGTGTTTCCACATGTAAATTTTTGACAAATCATTAAAAACAGTAATAAACGTGCAGCACAAAATATCATCATATCAGGACTTGACCAATGACTAATATTGACCATTTATACTTGAATGGGCATATTCTTAAGAATAAAAACCAATCTAATTTCCTAGGAATCTTCTTGGACAACAAATCAAAATTTGATCATCATATTTCAGCTTTTACGAAAAAATTGGCATCAGTATGTTATGCAGTGAGATTAGTATCAAATGAACTGAGTTCATCTACAACAAAGATGGTATATCATGCTCTGATTAAATCTTACTTGAGATATGGTGTTGCTTTCGGGGGATTTTGCAGTCTGCAACTTTTTCATTCAGTGTTTGTATTGCAAAAGCGAGCGGATAGATACTTATGCAAGGTGGGAGTGCTTGAGTCATGCAGACCATTATTTAAGAGAGAAAAAATTCTCACTGTTACTTTTATTTTCATTCTTGAAAGTAAAATACACCTTCCTGTTCCAAAAACAAGTCAGACAATATTTTCGCTAATTTATGAAAGTAGAAAGCTGTATAACCACACCTTACGAAATAAGGAAGGAGAAAAGATATAAAAATTTCAGAAATCTTAAAGAAGCCTTTTCAACAAAAGCATACCTTGAGGAATATTACAATGAAACTCTGCTGTGATTAATATTTATATTTTTATGTTTATACTGACACCTATAGCTTACTTCAAACGGTATTATATCAGTGAATCTTAGTTAGTTCCATGACATGAGAAGTTAGCTTCAAATTTTGTATATTGATGTTAAATTTTATTTTATTCCCAAAAAATACTTCATTTTGAGACAATCTCATGTATTCTCTTGAAATTTTTTAGAGGAAGTTTGTTTGAAACCTAATATTGTGCAGTATCAAATTATTCGTAGTGAAATGCTCTTTTTTCCTAACCCAACGATACACCTTGTTGCCATTAGAAAAAAATCAGTTGTGATAATTAAAAAATTCAATTAATTTTCATTAAGAACTTTTATGTCTTAAGGTATGGTTTTACTTGTGCATCTGGCGGTTGCGTCCGAACGCAGACACTGGCTGCAGCGACTGGCGGTGCGGTTGGGTGTTTTCCTTTAATCCGTCGGACGTTTTAAATCTTGGCAGCCTTTGTGCTGTACATCAAAGTTTTAAGATAAATACACGAGTATTCGCTGCTCTGGTATTGGAACTGAGGAAGAAGAGGAACATTATTTGAAATTATTGAAAAAAAAACGTAAGATAACACAAGATGTCTTTAAAACACGACCATGGTATCCTGATAAGAAATCATCTAAATGAGGATGAAGATAGTTCAGAGCAGTGGTCAGTTTTGGTTTGTGTTAAGCCTCGTAAAAGAAGATCTTCACAAAATGTCAACGCGATTTGTAAGGCATCCCATAACCACTGAAGAAAAATTGGCCATTACTTACTTGCGATGTAGTTTGCTGTCTACATAACACGATAAAAGATGCGTATTTGGAAAAAAAAATAAAACGGCCTATTATAATGTTGATCAAATGTCAACTTATATAACACCTTTTACTGGACGTGGAGGGTTTGAACATGGAGAAATATTTGGGGTACGAAATAAATTCATGAATTTTTTTTACGGTGAAGGAAAAGTTATTTAGTTTGCAAAATAATCATGTTACTAGAACTAGCGATACTTCGTATGAACTTTAACAAAATAAAACGTCCCATATTGCATCATTGATAGCCAAATCTTTATATTCCCGTTACTCGGGATCCTAAATAGCACTATAATTCCCCACTTCCTCAATTAGTTTTTTGTCCTCTGTACCAGAAAACTTTTTTGCAATTATTAGAAGAATGCAATAATTGCGTGTTGCGGACAGACTGAGACACGTCTCAGTATATTGACAGACGCATGCCGCCGAACGTCGGGCAGTATCTGAGACGCACAAGCAAACACGGTTGGAGGTAAATCCTATTAAGTCAGAGAGTTGCGGCCAGCGGTTGCGTTCCGACGCCACCGCCAACCGCACAAGCAAAACCGTACCTTTACACAGATCCTTCAAATTTCTTTCAAATATCTTCAAAAACAAAAAAGTTATAGGGACGAGTCACTTTCCGCTGACACCTGGTATACATCTGTTTTTGTAAATTTGGAGGACCATGTACTTGTTGATTTGGATGCCTGAATAGGAGTTTCTTGTCGTGTAAGCTTCAATTTTCAAATTTGAGTTTAGTCTTTTATAAGTACCGTGAAATTATAGTTATTATAATCGATTCAATCGGATAGTTCTGATTATAATTAATTCACATGGGGTTTCGATGTGATATTGTGAAATTGTCCTCTTTGAGGTTATCAGAAACTATTTAACCGGTTTACTCATTAGGTAAAGAAACATGCATGATTCAGGGCAGTTATTACTAAAAGCAAGAAGAGGAATGATGGGATACCAACTTCATAAACTCGATATTATCGCAAGAAGTGATAATGTTCTAACTCGTGATTTATCAGGTCCCAGAGACCGACAAAAACGGGGTAACAAAACTGAGATGGCCTGATTACAGAGATACCGTGTTGCAAAGGATATGAATTATTTCCCGTTTCATCGATGTAGTGAACTTATTCCAAAATACAACATAAAATAGAGAACTCAACACAAATTTGATTCCAGTACAGATGTGGTTTTTCCATAAAGTAAACAGTGCCTACTGTGAAGTATACCGTAAAATGGGGCGAATAGGAACTGTATGACGAATAGGAACGAAAGTTCACTGGAAAACAAAAACTGTTTTCGAAATTGTAATAGTCGTCATTTGACTAATCTGTACATTTAGTAAGTTAACTAGCCTGATAACAAGATGAGAAATAAAGTTTTACATTTCGGGCAACACTGCTTTCATCAGAAGTGTAACTTCCACGTGTATTTTAACGGTAATTCCTCTCAAAAACTTATCCTGTAAGTATAAAATTACTCTTATCTCAGATTGAACAGTATTATTTTTGCAATACATATACGCCCTTTATAGACTGGTGCCTATAGTTTTTAATTTTTATAGTTTGGGGGTTGAAAACGGGTATTTGCGATTTGCGGCGGAACGTGATCTCTTAGCGGAAAACTTTTGATAGAAAAGTTGTAGATAATGAAAAAATCAGAAACTTTTGTTTTAACACTTTTCGACATATCTTCAAATTAATCGTAAAAATGGCGAAAAACCGATTTTTCAGCATTAAACTTTTTCATCTGAACTGAATCATTTATACGAGATAACAAAATTAAATACTGAAAAATCGGTTTTTCGCCATTTTGACGGTTAATTTGACGTTATGTCAAAAAGTGTTGAATAAAAGAGATTTCGAATTTTTTATTATCTACAACGTTTCACCGTAAATCACAAAAACCGTTTTCACCCCCTATACTGCATCCCCATTTCACCATTTTTAGTGTTCTCGTGTTCATATTTTTTTTCCTTAAAGTCGGATCCTCAACGACATTCTCCACCTGGTCCTTGCCTGTTACACTTTTCGTTATTTTAAGCGTTTATAATTCGTTTTGGCACCAGCCGACGATAACTTGATTCACTGTTTTCAGATTTATAAATCTGTTCAAGTAATTTTTTTGTTTTAAAGAGAAACATTCTCAATTGAAAATTGAATCAATACATGTCTCCTCTGGATATGGAAAAACCCTACGATAAAATTGAAGTTACTTTTTTGTAATGTCTAACAGAAAACAACTACTTCCCCGGCTAAAGCCACGCTGGACATTGAACTACATCTGATAGATATTGAGAAAGACCCTATATAACTTGAGAAAAAAAATAATAAATATAAAATCAACACGCCATACCCTTGACAGGTTTTATGTCAGAAATTTTTTTTTAAAGTTTCACCGCACAAGAAATAGTCCAACAATTCCTCATTACAGTGTAAAATTGCTTCTGAAGAGTATGTTTTTCAACTCTTCCGATCTCCCTGATGATCTTAGAAGAGTGAAATAGATTTTTGTCGACTAAAATGTATTGGAGACCCAGCGAAAGAGATGCGTTTCACGCATCAATGAAATGAGCGATTTTCAGTGAGTGATACTTCTGAATAACATTCTCCATTATCTCATTTATAGATAAGATTCTCCAATGGAAACTGGACATTTAATAAATAATCAACTGTCTGAATGAAAATGCAAATTTTCATTTTTCTCTCAAGTTATATAGGGTCTTTCTCAATATCTATCAGATGTAGTTCAATGTCCAGCGTGGCTTTAGCCGGGGAAGCAGTTGTTTTCTGTTAGACATTACAAAAATGTAACTTCCATTTTATCGTAGGTTTTTTCCATTTCCAAAGGAGTCATGTAATGGTCCAATCTTCAATTGAGAATGTTTGTTTGTGAAGTAGACAGTGCACACTGAAAAGTACGTAACATGTGAGAAAAAAAGTTCATTACAGAAGTGATCTAAGAAAAATTGGGTCGATTGAGCATGTCCGACAACCTCATGTGACTGCTGTCATAGCAGCAAATTGAAGAAATATCAGTATGAAAGGACAGAGAGTGGTATGTTGGCAGAATATCGAAAATTTTATATGAGAGAGTTAGTTGCTCAGAATTTTGTTGTATATGGAGTTTCAAGCAATAAATGAAGAAAATTGAAAATAGCTATTTCTTTGGAATATTTTCTTTGCATATATCAAAGTTTTGTTTTCTGAATAGCTTAACTTTATTGAAATATTTGTATTTCAAGGATGACAGATTTCCTCATTTCCTCGACACCATATGTCACTAAACAAAAGAAACGATTTTTATGCCAGTAGATTGGCTGTTACACTGGCTCGTATCTGACAGTTAGGTATATCGCGGAATTCAACGACTGTTGTGAGCAACGTTTTATACGGAATATAATTCAGTTTCTATGATAATCGTGCATGAGTGTTTCACCTCACACATATACTTGAAAACTCTGAGCCCCTTTAACTTGACTTTAACTTGACACTATTTTGAAGTTTATGTGCGAAGTGAAACGCTCATACACGATTATTATCGAAACTGGATTATAGTCATTAGAGAGAAGTAATCCACACATTTCCATCCACACTTTCTGGCGTGAAGGAAATCTAATGCGAAATAGAGTGCAGGGTAAGTAAATGCGGTTTTGCCAAATTTCAAAAAATATCTTCAGTCATCATTTTACATGTAGAAGTATCAGGAATTATAAAAATTCATAGAAAATGTAATATCGAACCACAATTTAGCCAACCTTTAAGCACACAGAAGCAAACTCTCCGCGCGAACTGGTTCGCTTAGCAGAGCGAACTTTGTACCCTGTACCATGTACACAACTGGTACGCCGCCGTGATTCACCTTCTATTTTGTTGGGATGATGCAACATCACATTATACCAGTTGTGTACCAGGGTACAGGGTACAAAGAGAATGAAGATAACGAGACAACTATTTCATAGTACTGAGGCCACATCGACAAGTAGAAATACTGGTGCTATATATAGAAATTTCAAATAATAGCTATTGTCAAATTTATAAGTTAGTATTATTATGATTATTGCTATTCTAAGCAGAATAAAATTTTGAATAAAATATTATTTTGAACAGGTGATTTCTTAACTGCCGCCGGCCGTTAAAAAATCTTAACGGACGGAGGCTGTTAACATTAACTTTTCAATTGTCATCTGAATACCGTTAAATCATAATAACATTATGGGATTACGAAAACTTTAAAACATGTTTATAATACCGGCCTTAAGTGATTCAAAATATTGTGAAAGCCACCAATCCATAAGAATCACCATTATTCGGTCGTAGAACATTACTACATCTATTATGAGGAACGTGATGTTGTATTCGAGTACAATAAATTTTACTGGAGCATATTCGCTCTTCTATACGGATTTATATTCCTAGGTGCGGGTTTATAGCTGGCCACAAAACAGAACATAATTCTGAACTCGATAGACCGTAGTTTACGACAAAATTGAGTTAACTTCGAACCAGTATTCTCTATCTTGGTTAATATTCTTGTCTAATCATATATCTTCACTCATCAAGAAAGCTGTTAATAACGGTTTTGTTATACTGGATAAATTGAGAATTATTTGGAATAAAAACAACTAGTGTCATTAGGATTTGGAATTATCAATATCCACTTGAGCATTTGTTATTTAGTCCTATTTATTCATTTATATTGGTATGTTTGTGTTGTTTCGAAGTACTTAGAATGAATTTCCATTTATTTTAAACTTCATATTTCCAATACTTATATTGAAAATGTGTCATTTTTGATGACTTATAAATGACGAATGTAGAATTTTTTTTATGCACGGCGTAAAAAAAAGTACAGGTCTACGTTGTTTAAATACGGGTAATACACATTACCATGTCGGGGCATGGCGCAGAGGTAAGAGCATTCGACTCTGAGACAAAGGTCAGGATTTCGAGCCCTAGCTGGAGCTGGAATATTTTTATTTAATTTAACCGATTAAATTATTAAAGTTTCGTTGCTCGACTGGGGTAAGTCCAGCACGATTCACTGTTACGTTCCAATTAACAATGCTGCTCCTAAGGTGGCGTATGGAGTTGGTTGCAAGGCCTACTCAGAAAGCATGCCTAATGACCACAGTTTGTAGTCGATGCCAAAACACCAGAGAAAAAATACACAATACCCAGCACTCTCATTTCAATGATTTTTTATCACACGGAAAAAAAAATTTAATAGTAGCAAGTAAAATTTGTATACCACCAAGTACACGCTTTATTAGCCATTAGAAAAATTAGATTCCTGAATTTGATCACTTGCTGTTATTGATGTAATTTCAGGAACGCAATGTAACCTAACGATATTAAACTCTTTACTAGAAGCAAACTTTTTATTTTATAAGCCTCAATCTACGTTTTATTTGCAGTAGGTGCTCAGTTTGATAACTACTAGTGACAAGTAAATTTACCATTGATGAAGAATGATTTACTCTCAAATAACTCATATACTTAAATCTACTAAAAAATATATTAGTTGCTACTATACAGTATTCTACTGCAGCAACATTTTTAGATTATTACAGTAATTTTAGTTTACTTGGCCTTATCAAATGACTCACTTGTGGGTAGTTTATTATTGTCTTACCTTTAATAGCTTTCATTCCATCTTTGGTATCAGGATACAACGGACTCAATTGAAATATCCACTTGCCCTCAGTTTACAGTTATTAGTTCTTCAAAGAAGGATCATTTGTTTTTTATAAAGCCTTATTTTCAACACATTCGTTTCATTCTTGAATTTGAAATGATATGAAAGGTTCGGTTGCAACAAGGTAGCAATGATTCAGTTTAAACTATGAAAAAACGTACTTGCATGGCATATACAGGCTAGCAAAATACACTACTCAAGAAAAACTGGAGAAAGAGATTGCAGTTCCATGACAACATTTTTTCGTGAACTATAAGTTCATGTGGAAAGTATAAATCATTTTGACGGTTCTTTTAAACAAATCATCGCCTCTGGCCATACCCTTACTGGATCACCCAGTACAGCCTGTTTCTTAATTAAAAATTTCGAAACTTTGGTTGAATCTATTTGTATTCATCAGTATGATGCTAATGCTAATGTCTTTCCTCATTATGATCATAACAAACCCAAGTTATGCATAACATGATGTAGAATTAGAACGTTCTGAAAATTGGAAATATACGATGCCTAATGAAGAAATGAAATAAAAACATGTACATTTTTAATATTTTTATTGAAACAAAACTGTTGTTCAGTTTTTTGAGAAAATTATCCTGATTCTATTATACATAAAATGTCAATATTCTAGAAATGTTGGGTGAAAATCCACATTCTATATACCAACAAGTAAAATACATAAATCAAACTAACACTATTCACACAACTCACAACAGTAATAATAGTATAATTCCGGCACACGAAGTAACACGCCCACATACAACTACTAACTCAAATGCTGGAATTGGAATGAGGTCAGTTTTACGAAAACGTTGATGATCAGTGCAACGGTTACTACCGATTGATCTCCAACTGGTCGCATATCAACAAGTAGGTGAACAGTTTCATTATCGTAGGAACACCTAGCTCTATTGCAAATAAACTGTTGTATTATGCCTGTAACACTAGTCTCTGTTATGTTATGATATACTTTTCAGAAACACAAAGTAGATAAATATGAATATACACTTTTCCAGCGCTAGTAAAATATTGACCAGACATTATACAAAGTGAATTATCTAATGTTCAAAGCACTTGCTGTATGTAAACAATATTATGCTACTAGTTCATGCGTTCAGATTACTCATTTTTTTAGAGACAAAAGGTATTTTTTTTTTAATATAGGTATTAATTTTCTTACCACAATCGAAAAAAAGTCAGGAAAACGTTTTACTTGGACCATTTTTTGCCGTGCAAACATATTGCAATCATATTCCATCCATACTGATTTATCATAAGATTTGTATTATTGAACTGATGATTAATCATAGGAAATTGTTCTTTTTCAACAAAAAAACAACTCAGGGTGGTTTACCGATCACCTAGTGGCTGGTGATTACAGTTGCTAAAACTGACTCAATAATTGCAGGTGATTCATTTTAACAAACTGATTTTACTTGTGGCAGGTTAGTTGCAGAACTGTCCCATGTACAATAAAAGCTTTCATTTGTCATAATTGAATATTCCAATGGGAATAATGATTGTCACGCCATGCCAGCATGATACTGCAATTAGAATCTACCTAATTCGTATTATTGGCATTGTTTTATAGGCCAAGCTGTAGATAAAAATGAGAGGCTATTGTAAGATAGTTCGTAAACGAAAACTCTGGTTTTCTCCCCAGCAAAATCACTTTGTGGAATTTTTCAAACAAGAAATAGTGACAAAAATTACAACTTTTCTGTTTTTTTAGCGAATATCTCAAAAAGCATTGGAAAAATCGTTTCACAGTCAACGAAACTTTTGTAGAAATTTTTTTCCATGTCATTTGAACCTATCATATCTACGTATTTGTGATCAAGTGACCAGTATTAGCCAATCAGACAAACATTCGACTGATAATTTCCCTCATATTATATAAACTAACCAAATGCAATCATTTTTTGAATTCAAACCACTGAGAAAAGGACTTTTCGAAAACACTGTCTCCAGCCCGTGGTATTTTCAAATCGGTGTTTCGCATGGACCTATAAAGTATTGTACTGGACCAAGCTGTTTACATTCTGGTTTGAAGTCGTGTTTTCCACAATCTGTAGTCGTGATATTGAGTTGGGCGTTGCCACATCGCGTAGGTAATAAGTCTTTATCATAGACCAAATTGTGTCATTATACGTATTTCAATCGATTACAATCGAAGAATGAAGAATGGTGATGGTGATTTTATCGCGCAACTCAAACCTGTATTACTTACAAGTTTAAAAATCCAAACTATCGAAAAAAATCATAACTTGCTTCTTCAAATGATCGTGAATAAATTATTGTATCTGGACGTTTGTCAACGCTGTCGAATATCAATGTTTGTTTTCCACAAAGTAAACTTCTGACAGTTCTGTCATGTTCTGTTATTGATTTTTTGTGGGATTATTGCTGAAATAGTGGTTTTTGAACTCATTCGTAATATATAGTGGCAGTACAATAGTAAGAGAATCATAATGGTGCAATCTTGTTGGGTTTGCAAACAATCCATGTGTTCGAACCCGAATATCAGATTCCATTCGTAAGTACCATAGGCGTTACAGTGGGTATCAATCTGTTTTCGCCGAATAAAATGAAATTAATACGTGAATTCAAACCTTTACATGTGGAGATAATGAAATAGATACCTCACGAAACATTTAACTTTATTAGTTTTTTGGATAATGCATTAAAACGGAAAGGTTGCCAAAAAGTCCAAGAAAGGTCTATTAAAATTTGATTTATCTTTAGGTTTCCAGCTGATGTCACAGTAAAAGCGGCTTGGTTGAAAGAGTTGGGGATGAAATGTTCAACTGAATGTTTTCCAAAGTCTGTTAGGATTTGTTCCATTTATTTTAAAGACGCAGCATTCGAGATTAACCCAAGTGGAAGAATATTTGTGAAGAAAAGGGTTCTTCCTTTATTATATGATGAATGATATATCCCAAGAAATTCAGCTGCTTCAACTTCAGGGTAATTATTATCAGCCGTCAGAATTGTTATTTTCTATGAGTTATTGCAAATAATAACAGTGATTTGTATATAAAAAAAACAATATATTACATATTTTCAGATTGAACGATCTCAGCAACTGGTTCCACTGAAATAGCCCCAGGTACAGATTCTGAAGAAATTGTTGATAACTCCAGTCCCCCACTGAAGAGGTGAGGACAAATTGAGAATAGTAAAAATTGTTAACTCAAATTTCGCACTTCAGGTTGTTTGGCTTTGAAATACTGACGATCTGACAGATAATATTATTTAGGTCAATTTCATATTTTCTGGTTTGAAAAACAGAACAGAATGCCGTTATTTTACGAAAGAAAAAGTTAGTTAGAACAGTTAGTTGGTAGCAGTATCAAATCTATATAATCTATCTAATATCTTTAAAAGCAATTCTTGTATATTGATATATTTATTTTGGCTATCTCGGAAATAGCTTTAAAGTTTTGGAACAAAATTTTTATTTTGGTAAGGTTTTAGTTTTTAAGTTCCTCTATTCAGGCGATTTTCCTGAATAATAATAATAATTATGATGTGAATTTTTAAATTCTATTTTCACCCACTTCCAATTATCATAATCTGAAATTTGGCCACATATCAAGGACCAACGATTATACAAGAATTTCCTACTATCAATGTAATAAAAATAATGATAATAATAATAATTGGAATTTCAAATTCAACTTTCACCCTTTATTAATCCTCCGAATTATCTAAAATTTTTCAAAAATTTCCAGAACCAACGACAATATAAGAATTTTATGATAATAACGCACCTAATAATAATAATAATGATGAGAATTTTCGAATTTGATTTCAATCGTCCGTATGATATGAAATTGGGCACACATATACCGATGGCAATACAAGGACTTAATTATGAAAGTTTAATATTGATGATAATAATAATAATGATAATGACGTGAATTTTTTATTCATTATCCACCCACTTCTAAACATCCGAAAATTCTAAAATTTGGCATACTTACCAAGGACCGACGATAGTATAAGAATTTTATTATATTAATGTTTTATTGATATTAATAATAATAAGAAATTCTAAACTCAATTTCCACCCACCTCCAATCCTCTGAATAATCTTGAATTTAGCACACACATCAAGAATTGACGACAATACAAGGATTCCATAATATCAATGTGATAATAATAATAATGAGATTTTTCAAATGTTGCTTTACATCAGTACACGTACTTTGTCACTGCAAGAGCTCTAAACGATTTTGAAGGGCACACACAATATGTCTGAAATGGTCGCAGTGTAAAGGCTTTTAGCGCGGAAGCCCAAATTGAATCTAAGCTAATCTAATCTAGTAAAGATATCTTCAAGCAAAGTTTAAGGAAACACAACTTGATGTCATGCAGGGCAGTAACAAGGCCTTCATTGACTGCAGAACATTGCAAATCACGGCTAGATTTTGCTCGTGCACACCCTCATTGGCGGGAAGCTGAATGATGTCGAGTGCTCTTCGCTGATGAGTCAATATTCTGTTCCATGACCAATAACAGACGAAAGCGGGTCTACAGACGTTTAGGAGAACGCTAAAATCAATGTAACACTCTGTAAATCATTGCTTTTGGCGGAGGATCGGTAATGATTTGGAGGCACGTATGAAACTGGTAGTCATTTATGAAGCGAATTTGACAACAGTATGTATCCGAAATTCCTGAGCCCCATGTTGTCTGTTCTTTTGTTCCATTCATTGGTGAAGAATTCATATGATTGCACGACCATACGAGACCACACGGCCCGCCAGTATTTCCGGGCGATCTTGCCCGCGCGAAGTCCTGATAAGAACTCCATCGAACATATATATGATATTCTTGGGAGATGAATTAGAGCCCTGCAGTAGCCCAAAGTTACTTTGAATGAGTTGAGGGACAGTATAGTGAATTTGGGAGACATAATTGAATAAGGACTCTGATATTGAGTATAACACGTGGTTATCATTGCTCGAGGAGGGAACTCAAGAAATTATCAAATCATTTCAGAATAGAAAACTAATTTTTTTATTTTATTGTTGTTTTTGTGAAACTCTGTACGTACTTGATTTTTGATATCTTATAAAAAAAATGTTAGTTTGAATATCTGTATTGTAAATTTTGTTTGCATATTGTCTGAATTTGAATAATATGCGTTGAAAATTTCTTTGGAATATTTATTCTTCACAATATTCCTTTATTTTAATATGTATAAGAACATGTATTTATTGAATATATAAATTACCATTTTTTAGTAAATGCATTTTTATTATTTTTTTTCAGTCGACTGTCTCCAGCTTTCCATTAATTGAAAACGAAAGTCTTGAAAGTCTTTTTTCCTATGGAAAATTTCTGAACCTAATTTTCTAATGATCGATACTATCAAATGAGTTTTTCTATCTCACGAAGTCCCATCGGATGTATATTCTAACACTTTCCTTGATATTTTCATCATCATTTCAAATTCAGCATTTTTTTCTTGTGATTGAACCCTATTTTCAGAAAATGCGTGCGTTCCTGTCTGTTGTGGTCTATCGTCTACATTCTTTCTTCCACGCAACCCGCACGCCTGAAAAGAGAGCGACTTCAAATCACTCCGTGTCGTAGGTATGGCAATGCTGAGTCCATCTGTATTTATACGATATTATAAGTCCATGGTATAAATACAACAATTTCTGTGAATAGAGAAACGTCAGTTTGACGGTTCAACTCTTCAACTGACATTAATGACACATGATGAACCGTTCCTGCAATACGTATTTAGTCCATAATAACTTAATTCGTTATTCGTTAATTCGTGAAATTGTCTGATCGAGATCCTTTCAAAATGCAGAATTTTCAAAATACTTTCACTTTGCCAGTCGCTCAAAATCTGTTGCTGTACGAAACACCACTCGAGCAAGCTCTCGTGGTGTTTCTAAGCAACACAGTTTTCGTGACAGCAAGGTGAAAGTTTTTTTTGAAAATTCAGCATTTTGTCGGGATATTACTACTGATAAGTGCCCCGGTAAACTTTCACTATTGAAAAATCGAGTCACCATGGTAATGACTTAGTTTGACGTTAACTCAATTAAATTTTCAAAATGACAGTCACTTCGAGTAGATATGGAAATATCCAAAATGAGTCGATAGATATAATCATAAGTGAAAATACGCCAAAAAATACTACGTTAAGTAAAAGGTACACGTGGAAAATGTTCACAGAGTTTTGTGCCGTGAGAAAATATGACTTAAACGAAAAGTGTATACCGTTGAAAAGTTGGCGCTTATACTTAAAGATTGGGACGTAAACATGAAGAAAAAAGACGGAACAGAGTTTAGAGAGGCCACCATCAAAACTATTCGGAATGTAACTGTTAAACTGTTACAGGAAAAATAGTATAATGAGTACAAAATCATCATAGATCCATTCAAGAGCATGATTTTTAGACAAGCATGCCCGTGATGCAATCCGAAAAAAACTACCAGCAGACCCTTCGAAAAGAAAAAGTAGTTCTATGGCGTTAAGTTCAATTGAACTGAATGATATTATCAGTTTGTGGAACGAAAACACGCCCGATGGTCTCCAGAGAAAATTTTATCACATTGCAGCCGTGGAACTTGCATAGAGAGGTGGAGAAGCAGTATCCTGTTTGGTGGATTTTTTCACTTTGAAATAAATAATGATGGTACGCCAACCAAACAAAAACATGCCAAAGTGGATCTAATAAACTGTGCAAGTAGTAAATGGCTCATTCAGAATAATGATGACAACGTGAATCCTGTCAGAATATTTTTCAAATCAATGTCAAAACAGGGCACAAATATAAAGACACGCAGACTTATTTTGAGACCAAACCGCTATATGAATGAAGGAACGAAAGACAACTGGTACGATAATATACCTTTGGACAAAATCTTCTGCTGAGGCTATTGGTTTGGATATAAACAATAAAAAATTACCAATCATTCAAATAGGTCTACTGCAGTCACACAGTTGGCAAAATATGAGGTGCAAGAAAAGCAGATTTTGAAAGTTACAGGACATAGTAATGCAAATTCAATCAATCCCTATTTGAATATCGACAAGGAGCACCATGAAAAGAACATAAAAAATAAGCGTGTGAACATTTCATCTACTTCCTCTTCATCAAGCGTCAGAAGCAATGAGTCTACAACTTCATCTAATTTCAATTTCAGTAACTGTTTTTTCCATCATTGTATTTTTAATAAATAATGCGTTGTATTGGTTTCCAATTCTATGAAAAAAAATTTCTTACTGAAAATCCCTCGAATATTGATAAATTCTCATAATTTGTCTTGACTTTCTTCAAGCGAAATGCTTTCGAAAGAATGCGACAAATTATTTCAAAATTATCAATAGCTTTGGGATATTATAAGTGAGAATTATAAAACCTACAAAATGTTTTTTTATACTACCAGATCGATGTATTTTTCACTAAGAAAATCCGAGACAACCTCGAAAAAGAGACCATTTTTCAAAAATTCATTATTTTTATAGGTCTGAAGCTGGACCAAAAATATTGCGGAAACTTATAGACAATAACGTGTGTTTCAAATGTGCGCAAGATGGTTTCTGTCCGATGTGTAATTTATGCACAATCGCGTTATAAAAAAATCATTGCCAAATCTTTTCAAATGCACCAATTTAAGGAAAGTCATCTTATTCAAATTCTGTAAACGGCATTTGGAAGTAAGGATCAATGTCTACAATTTGTATGTTTTGGATTTCCACCTGATAGGTGGCAAATGTGTTGAAAATTTCACACCTCCACTTTTTAACCAATAAGATGCCTTAATTTTGACTAGTTACCATGGCAACTAAAAAAAATTCCAGAAATTTTTTCGTGGCGCCACGATATTCAAGTGGAAATTTTTTGACAGTTGAAAAAGTAAACATATGATCATGTTACTTGTAAAAAAAAATATTTCTACACTAGCACTAAAATTACCAAATGGCGATAGACTGAGCTAGTACCCATCTGAGTTTCAGCATTTGGTTTAACTAAAGTTGGTAATTTTTTTTTATTTAACGAAATATGGCGGATATACTTACCTATATGATTTTTTTAGAATTTATTTCATGTTGAACTGAAATCTTCATTGGCAAATCTCTAACGAAATACATTTAATTATTATAGGTTTTATTAATATTAAAAACACAATTATTATAAATGTTTGTGGGCTGGCGTGAATTGGATGTTTGAATCTGGGTACTTTCTGTTTCATTTTGCATTGTGCTCTGATTATGATTGAACTTGCTAGTACTTGATGAAGTTCTCCTCATGGATTCAATCATCTGATGATTATGTTCAACGTCCAATTGTAAGTAAGGTTTGATTGACTGACTATTACTGTGTCCAGTAATTTTAATGAGCTGTTGTTCACTAACTCCTTCCTTGGTCAAATTCAAAAGAGCTGTTGCTCTGGCAGAATGATTAGTTATTTTAACTTTTTTAGTGTCAATTCCTATATCAGAGGCTTCTGATTTAAACCATGAAGATACAATGTTTTTACCAACTGGGCTATTCTTGCACCATCCTTTCGATTTAGTGTTAAAAATAATCTGTTGGTCTGAATAAGATTTCCCCTTTTTTCCATCAACTTCTTAAACAAACGAACCGGACACATTTGTGGATTGTCGAAATTTGAAATCAACCATTTACTATCCGACAGTTTTTTTAGAACCACCTTGTGTGGTTTTAGAGAATATTGGATTACATTCTATCCGACCTTTTGGGTTTCCGAAATTATCAGTTTCTTCTTTAAATTATTGGATACACGCAGAATATCCTTCCCCTCCTCTCCATGCCAACTCATGTGAAACTATGTGAAAATGTTTACGCTGCAATCCATCTGGAGTATTTTCGTCCCACATTTCAATAAATTTTTGTATTCGTCACTGGTTAAGGCTGCAGCACTCACTTTTTTTTTTAATGGGTCTCTCTGTAATTTTTTGCGCTTAGCATCGCGTGCAGCTCTGGCGGTTGCGAATTCCACAGAAAACGGATTAAATTTTATTTTATATTTTTCGTAATCAATTTCTTGTAACTGCTTAGCAGTAGAGTTCCACAACACTATGACCACACTTTCCTTATAATCTTCAAAATTTTTCTTTTTCATATTAAATGCGTATTCCTCCAGTAGTAGCCAGCTGTATTACACTCATACACTCATGAATATTATACAACTTTTCGTCACAAAATTCAATAAACTGTTTCCACACACTTCATTTTAATTTTCGGGTGTTATCTGGTGCTATATTTTGAATTTCTTGTCTAATTACTTGTTGATTTTCCGTACCAAATCGCGACATTTCGCTATACAGTTATTGAACTCAACGTACAGACGTTTTAAACTATCAAGCTTTGTGACAGAACCGATTAAAGAAAAATGACAAATCAACATAAGTCAAAAACAACAATACCCTGGCCAACTTGACAAGCAGTGAAATTAATTTAAAATGTCAGATTGGATTAATAATTTTTTTTCCAAATCATGGTGTGGAATTTTCTTACCGAATACCACGCAAGCTCAAATTATTTCCGGAAAATTTCTTTCAGGCACGAATATTTTAAGATAATTATCCCTCGTCGCTTCGCGACTCGGGATAATTTTCAGAATATTCGTGCCCTCAAGAAAATTTCCCGAAATAATTTGAGCTCTTGTGATATTATAAGTGAAAATTTTACTGGAAGTTACTCTAAGTGCTTCAAAGTACACCCGAAATCGCCCGAACTCGCCTCGAGTTAACTTCAGTGCGACTTCGGGTGACTTCGGACGCAATTGAAGCGTTTTGATCAACTCTCAGTGATATTTTCAACACATTTCCCACCTCTCTTGTGAAAATCCAAAATATAAAAATTGTAGATATTGATCTATACTTCCAGATGCCGTTAACACAATTTGAACACAATGATTTCCTTCAAATCGGCGCATCTTGCAATATGTGCCCTTAAATTGTTTATAACGCGATTGCGCAACATTGGACAGAACATCAATTGAGAATGTTTCTCTTCACAGCATGAATCCCTTCCAAGAGGGGTTATCTTGTACGATGGAAAATAGCGACTAGTTTCTTTTTCAGTCGCAGATGATTCCACAATTGACTTTATAAACATCCCGTTCATATTTTCAATAAAATCAATCTTAAGCACAATTGAACCACATATTATCTATCAGTTTCCACAATATTGTTTGTCCAGATTCGGATTTATCAAATTTATAAATTTTTGAAAAATGGTCTCTTTTTCGAGGTTTTCCTGGATTTTCTCAGTGGAAAATTAACCGATCCGGTCGTATAAAAACCAATTTTGTAGGTTTTATAAATCTTTACAAAAGTTCTATCATCTGTAAAACGGTTCCTTGAATAATCTTTGAGATATTTCCAAAAAATCAAAAAGTTGTAATTTTTTTCACTATTGCTTGTTTAAATATTTTCACAATGCGATTTTGCTGGGGCGAAAACTGGGGTTTTCATTAACGATCTATTCTATAAAAATTGGTATAGGCCATTTGTGTCTTTTATTTTGTGGGGGAAAACCTCTATTATATCGTTGTCATATAAAGTTTTCCAATTAATTGAAATTCAAACAAAGCAAAGTCCTTAATCAGTAACTCATGCGGATTTCTCCAACAGACCAATTTCATGGAAGATATCAAATCTCGATCTTCGTCGCTATATAAACCCGCTTCCTAAATGAAATTATTCAAGAAAAGTCCTATTAGCGGATCCCATAAATTTCCGTTATGTAAGTAAGTCGCAGTCATAAAATAGCACTTAAAACGGGAGGGACCGTAAATAAAACAAACTAAAATGTTTCGAGTGAGTTCAACTTTAAAGACGAGACACCTCGGTGGAAAAAAGACCGTATTTTCATGAATAAAAGATGCAGGATTATTGTAACCGCTCAGTTTGAGAAAATCTCATTTATCCGATCTCTTCTTTTTAGGGGCGTCGTGAAAAAGTAGAAGCATTTTGTAGTGTTAACATCTACTTTGCAATTGTAGTTTTTAGTTTCAATAAATCAGTTTTCTTCCCAGACATTTTTCAGGTTATATTGATGATAAACATGAAACCGAGTGAAGTTTTGAAGCGAAATGAATTACGTAAATTTTGATTTCGATATTTCAGAAAAATAACGAAACATTTCATGGTTAGACTCATATTCGATGTGATCCCCAAATTCAAAATCTAGTGGTGCTGTGATGTGCTTGGAGCTGGCACTTTTTCCTTGATTAGAGTACACCAGATAAAAAAGATTTCTTCAATCAAGAATATACATACTCTTGAATAAAATAATCTTCTGAAAAGAATAATCATTTCTTATCAATGAATATACTCCCATTTCAATCTGATTGAGATGTTTGCTTCTTTACATAAATTCTCTTGAAATGAATTTGCTTGCAGTGAAAACATTATACTCTTCATCCTAGAAAACATTCACATTAACTCATTGTGAAACATAACCCTCTTAACACAAGAATATAATTCCTTGGTAGATATCACTACCACGTGACACATTCAACCAATGAACAATCAAAGCAGCTGGCGACACCGCGACCTGTGAATACGACTTCCATTTCGACCATTTCATCCAGATTGACCCTTTGGGTTGGAGGTTATGAGGCTATGCGTACCGATATGAATGTTAGTTTTGTTTCTATAAAATGAAAATGGAATATCGAAAATTGAATCATGTTCATTACGGGCCAGTTGTGAAAATGAGTGAAATATATTTTGGTCTTTTACAGACCAACGCATAAAATTCTACCCTTGTCTTCAATGATAGTGAATTTGCCTCAACATTATTATTCTAGTTTTAAGCAATACCCATCCCAATAAAAACCAAATCTGCTTATAATTAAATCAAGGGGATAATTAGTAAAGTTCCAAACAATTGAAAGTATTCGCTCAAACCGGCATTGTTAAAAAATATCCACTCTGTATGTGAAAGTCAAGCTCGAACATATAACAAAGCCGCAAAAGTTAAGCCTCTGTAATGGAAGCATTTTCCTTTCCGCCCAACCTTCTAACCGCTTATAGAACTTTAGTCGAATCTTTATGTTTTCCATAAGATGTTTTCAATCTACGAGAGCCAGTAGAGTCGATTGAGGCAGAGGAGGATTTCATGAGACTTATTCAATTTTATTTATAGACAATAGCTACTTCTTGAGATGGATATTTCAAGTCAATGGTGGATTTGATTTCCAGGTAACGTTTCACAAGGGAAGGAGACACTAACCCAAACGTGACTGTTCTGAAAGACACGTATTTGATAATTGAGAGGGTTGAACGTTAATTTAATACATTCGCCGTGCCTATGAGACACGGGTGTCATCCACATGCACAACTCTGTTGAAGTATGTGTTGTACAGTCGTATACTTTTGGTTATACAGGGTGTCAGTCTGAAAATATACCACCCTCAATTTCTTCCTCTCAGTGAATAATATGAAAAATCGAAAAGAAATAATTTTATTTGCAAGGGAGACACTTGTAATGAATATTTTTAGCACTAGTGGTTCAACACACTAGAAGCACATTATTTTGAAGAAAGTTTAATTTTCTTACCAATTGTTTGTTGATTAGTTTCCGAAAAATGGCATTAATAATAATAATAATAAAAATTTTCATTTGTCTTGAGAAACCTATAGTTTGAAGACACGTCAATAAAAGTTCATATAAAATCATACATTGAAATACAATAAAAAATAGCACAAATATTCTGTTTTACAATTCTTACGTTAGCTTAAGATAAAAAATTTGAGCAAATGCAATTTGCAGTATCCGACAAAATATCAATATAAATATCAAAAGACATCACTTCGGAAGCATCTCTATATTTTGAAAAAATCATCAATATCATAACTAAAATTTGCTTGATTGAGTTTTTGTATTTATGTAGTGACATATTGCGTTGTTCGAGTGGCTATATACGAGATTATAATGAAAATATTCTTAGCCTACTAGAGAACCAAACAAAATTTCAATGTCAAAATATTTTGTTACTCAACATATTCTCCTCTTAATTGATACATTTATTACAGCGAACCTGCAACGTCTCTAGACCTTTCAAAAAAATTGTTCTTCTTGCTCTGCAAACCAGACCTCCACAGCTTGTATTACCTCCTCGTTGGAAGAGAATTTACGACCTTTTAAACTTTTTTTCAGTTAAGGAAAGAGATGATACTCGGACAGAGCCAAATCTGGTGAATAAGGGGGGTGTTCTAGTAATTCAAACCCTAAATCATGAATTTTTTGCATGGTACCATGAGATTTGTATGCAGGGGCGTTGTCCTGCAAAAACAAAACACCTTTGGATAGCTTTCCGCGTCTTTTCTCTATAATTTTTTCCCGTAGAGTGGTCAGTAACGTCGAATAGTAAACTCCAGTTATTGTTCTACCCTTATCCAAAAAATCAATCATGACTAATCCATGGCAATCCCAAAACACTGAGGCAAGAACTTTTCCAAAAGATTTTTGGACACGAAACTTCTTAGGTCTTGGACAACCGGAGTGTAGCCATTCTATCGATTGTTGCTTTGTTTCTGGATCGTAGAGATGTACCCAAGTCTCATCCATAGTAACAATTCGGTTTAAGAAGTCTACATCGTTTTCAAATCGAGCACAGATGTAACGCGATGCTACTACCCTTGCACGCTTTTGGTCAACATTCGAACATTTGGGGATCCATTTTGAAGCAATTTTTTTCATGTCCAAATTGACATGAACTATATGGTGAACGCGTTCGTATGAAATATTCAGTGCTTAAGATATCCGTTTTATGACACTAAGGTAAACACGATTAAATTTCCACAGATTTATTGTCTTCGCGACATGTTTCGATACACTGTATCTTTTTCAAGCGAATGTAATACATTCGCTTGAAAAAGATACAGTGTATCGAAACATGTCGCGAAGACAATAAATCTGTGGAAATTTAATCGTGTTTACCTTAGTGTCATATACTATGAATTTCCATCAAGTAAAGGCCACGTCAATCCAAAAAATATCCGTTTTAGCCCAATTCGACGGTCTGTTAAAATCATGTCATGAACTGCATCGATATTTTCGGGGACTGACACAGAAACTGGCTTTCCCGATCGGTCATCATCTTCAATGGAAAATTTACCTCTTTTGAAGCTTCAGTCCAATTTTTCACGGTCGCATACGAAGGACATTCATCACCAAGGGTATTAAGAATATCTTCGTAAATCTGCTTTCCTCTTAACCCTTTTAAATACAGGTACTTGATGATGACTCGATACTCCAATATTTCGATTTTCACATTTTCGTGGACATATTTTTTCTTTCAATTTATTGCGTAACTCTGGTTTACGTTTTTGACGTCAAACTTTACACTGACACTTCTAATAAGTTATTGTTCGTTGCTATGGTAATGCAATATTTTGTTTATGCAGGGAACTGGTCTAGGCTAACTAGATATCAATACATCCTCGTATTATAGAGTTTGATACCCATGTGTTTCGTCTTGCCTAATCTGTTCGTTTGAAGTATATCTATTTAATTTCTGGTGTCATAATTGTGTATGTCATTGTGAGTGAGATGCTTATTTAAATTTTGTTTAGTGTGCACAAGGTTTTCGTAAACAATCACACAGAAAAGAGTCATTATTTTGAGTTCTTTGAAAATCGGACGCTTTCTTCAGATTTAACAGAAAATATACTTCTCACAGCAGCTTTTTGCAACACAAATATTCTTTGTAGATGTGATTTTGATGCATTACCCCAATTTAGTATTCCATATTTGATAACCGAATGAAACAGTGAATAATATGTGGTTAGTGCAGCACCTTGGCTGACAATGTTTCTTACTCTTCTGATGGCAAATACTGACCTGCTCAACTTGCTGCTGATTTTATTTATTAAATGTTCGATCCATGTCAGATTTGAATCTATTTGAAGCCCTAAAAATCTAACAGTATTACTTTCCATTTTATTCGTGTTTTTCAATTGAAAGATTAATGATTCCGTTTTCTGTTCATTTAGAATCAACTGATTGGGATTAACCATGAACGTGCCTTCTTTAATATTACTTTTAAGGTTTGTTGTGGATTATCGAATGTTGAAATTCTTTTGCTAAGAGTTGCATCATCTGCATACATTGTAGTTTTGATACCCATCGAATGGGGTAGATCATTTATTAAAATGAGAAATAGTAGTGGGCCTAATATTGATCCTTGAGAAACTCCTCGCAGAAGTTGTAGTTCATCGCTGCTGGTTGAACCACAGTCTACTACTTGAAATCTATCTTCTAAATATGAGATGATTATTTCTAGACAAACTCCTCTAATACCATAGAAGTAGAGTTTATTTCTTAAAATCTGATGATTTACACAATCAAAAGCGAATGTTAGGTCTGTGAAGACTCCTATATATTTCTCTCTATTTTCGGAGGCGTCATTTATGTTTTGTAAATGTGTGAATAGCATTGGAGGTTCCTGGCCTGAAGCCGAACTGATCGGGGCTGAGAATACTATTACGTTCTAAATATTCTATTAGTTGTGTATATATAGCACATTCAAGTATTTTTGAGAAGGATGGTGGAATGGAAATTTTTCTAAAGTTTTTCGGATCAGATAAACTCCTTTTATATCTTCAGTTTTTTTTATTATTGACTTTATTTAATATTATTCGAATATCGTCTTCGGTAACTGGTCTGAAAAATATTGAAATTTTGATATTGAGTTTCTTATTCAGTAGCTTCATAGGGTTAGTTTTTGATTTGGATAAAGTGCTCAGTTCATTATTCATGTTATTCATAAGAAGTAATTCATTCGATCAGCTGTTATATTCTCTGGTAATTTTTTACTTTGTTTTTCCGACCTGTTTACGTATTTATGATTGGCCATACCGTTTAATTATGATTGTCACTTTTTGTTAATAAGTTTTGATAATAATCCGTTTTCGCTTTCTCTAGATTGTTTCGATGTATTTTTTTAAACTGTTCATACGCTGATTTATTGTTTTCAGTAGGGCTATGCTTTTGCATCTCAAACAGAAACATTAAAGTTACTTGACGAGTAATCCATGATTTCTTCATTTTCAAACAATTATTTTTTTGAATAAGTAGAAAACTTACGTTATAATAAAACATGAAGGTGCTCTCAAAGATTTTGAATTTTTCTTCAGCTTTAGACTTTTCTTTTAAATCCGTCCAGTTTTCATTTTTTAGATGTGCGTTGAAAGTAATAATATCGTTTGCGATATATCTTCTTATAAATTTGCTCTCCTTACTTTTGTTTGAATTCATTGAGTTTATATTTGCAACGTATCCTACAGGGTGATCCGAGACTCCTAGTGGTACAGTGAAGGCATTTCCACCATCGTAGTTACCAAACATGTTATCAAGACAATTTCCTTTATTATGTGTTTTTTCATGTATTTTCTTTAAACCATAAGATGTGAAGAGCTGAGTGATTCTAAACTTACAGAAGTCATTAGAAATTGACTGCACCTGAGATACATTATTATCAATACACTAATGTATCTCAGTGCAGTAGAAATGATTAGAAGAGTACGTGGCACCGTTCTAACCCCTGAATAACATGAATGAATCTATTACGTGTGATTTTAAATTTTTTGGTTATTTTCCTTTTACAAAAAAATAATAATTTGCCAGAAAGAAATTTCAAACGAGAGATCTACTTACGCTCATCTCAATAGCTGTTCAAAATGTTGTTCATTTTGCTCTAAATAGTAATAAAGTCTGTTTTCAAACTACTCTCTAACATTTCAGAAAACTTCACTGGGAATTGACTGGCATGCTGCTGTAATTCCTCTTTTAAGTTCATCAATATCAGCAGGTTTTGTTTTAGAAACAACGGATTTGAGATCCCACCAAAGGAAGAAATCTAATGGAGTCAAATCCGGTGATCTCAGATGCCATTCAACTGCTCCCCTTCTGCCAATCCAATTATCCAGAAAGTTCTTGTTGAACCACTGTCGGATGGGAGGAAAATAATAAGGTGGAGCACCATTCTGCTGAAACTAAAACAGTTTACAATAAAAATGTAAATATATAAAATAACAATATTAAAAACATCACTCGCCACAGAGGGTTTGGGTCGGCAAATTACATTACCTCCTGCATCGATTTGAGTTTCTAGCTCGTGAGTTATGAAAAGATCGATAGCATTCAAGTCAGGTTTTCTTCAAGAAATAAAGGACCAATAATGGCATTTCTAAGAATGCTAGCCCAAACATTAACTTTTTCGTGGGTGTTGTGTGTGCCCTTCTCGAAAAATATTCGAGTTTTTGTCACTCCAGTAGAGACAATTTTGTCTATAACCATTTCCATTTAGAAAAAATGAACACTCATCGCTGAAAGAGATGTTTAACAAAAGACTAGAGATGGCATTGATTCGATGATAATCATCCTCATGGAGCTCTTGAAGACATTCCGTCTGTTCTGCTACTGATCATAAGGAGCTCAAGGACCAATTTGAACTTCTCCATTTAGTACTTTGGTGCTATTTCTCTTCCTATTTTGCACCGAACCAGATTCCTTAAACTTAGTCACATAGCACATACCAAGGAATAGCATAACAATTTGGATTTCTCTCAGTGAAAAGAAATGCCGCCCTTTGTGCGCACTTTCCAACCTCTCCAGTCCCCATAAATTGAAATCATTCCAATTCTTTCTTCAAGAATGTAAACCATTTTCCCACTTTTATATTCTTATTACAGTTATCACTAAACAACCCAATAAGTAAGACTGATTCAACAATAGTCCACAAAACAGGAGTTTTATAATGCAGAAGCAGCAAACAAGGAATGCTATCTGTTGAATTTCAGCGATGAGAACTAAAAATCTAGCATTTAAACTACCGTCTACATTATTCACTATTTGTTTTAGATTTTTTGGTGTTAATGGCTAATGTTGCCCCTTATGAAGGGTTGGAATGTTACCACCTACTTTTTTAACCAGTCGTACTGAAAGAAGGCTCAACACGATTATGTCTGTTCAAATAATAACCTGAAATACATGCATCTCAATGCAGGCAAATTCTAATCACTTCTGAAAGTTTAGAACGCTATTTTTCAGAAACTGCTTAGTCAGGGTACCGTTGGAATGGCATTAGAACGGCCAAAAAAATAATGTAACACTTGACACCCTTTCCCATATAAAATTGTAAGGGTAACATCTACCTCTTCTAGGTGATTGAACCATGAGGGTAACAAATATTCTTCGAAAGTGTCCCTCATGAAAAGCAAATCAACCTGTTTTTTCGAGACGACAATAAAATGCACGGCACGGCACGCTCTGTGATTGGTAACTGTAATGGCGGTAAGTTTAAATGACCGACAAGAAAAAGGCAAACTGAGTTGAAAATGCTCGAATTACTAGTCAACCTAACCTAACCTGACTAACCTTACGTTGATAGAATAACCATTCAAAATTCTTGGCGATTTAAAGACTATTCATCCAAAATTCTTAATAACAGAGCATTGGTCGGAGAGCTTCTGCCGTGCATTTTATTATATTGTGTTTTTTCGATTTCTCATATTATTAACTGGAAAAAAGATATTCAGGATGGGAAGTTTTCAAATTGACACCCTGTGAAATAGTGCTGAACTGGTTTTTAGAATTTGAAGGATCTTAAACACCATCGTATGAGAAATTATCCTTATCCGAAGTGCTTGAATTTTTTATCTAATTCAGTCCTTATCTTTTCAATTGATAAGTTCTATTGCACCAACTGAAACGACTAGTTTCGCTACTAGAAGGCCCTACAAATACTAAAGGAAGATAACGTAAATGTTCTAGGATCCATTGGTAGTTTCCGCTTAGTGAGCAGAATCGGGAGTATAAAGATATGTGATACTGAGTATCATAGGCTGGATTCAAAATATTTTCACATATCTTGAATCGTCTCGAATAGTTTTTTCTTCCAGTTGCCTGATTTAAATTAACAAACATATGAAATGTTTGTGGCTTATAAAATGGAGAATGCCTGTTTGTTTTATTGCTATCACCTTATATGTTTGCAAATGAAAAATGTCAGATTCAAAAGAAATACTTCGTCAATAAAGAACTGTCAAACAAACAAAAGTTCACCCGGACGCACTTTATTAATTTTTCAAGATCACAAATGATATTTGGCGACCGTGACAGGACTTTATCAGTTGAAAAATGGATAAGAAGGGAAGAGAATCGGTGAGAAAAAAATTCTCGAAAATCTGCGCGGTATTCTGAATAAGGCCACAAATCGATTAGTAGTGGAGACAATTGCAAAAACAAAAGCGATAGATTGTTCAGGATAGACTAATAAGATGTTGTATTTTTTTTACTGCAGCAATGTTTATTTTTGCCACTACTTATGAAAAATAATGTTGAATGTATTTTTTTATTCTTATTGATTTTGTTTCGTAATTTTTATCGATTCTATTTTTTTGAAATGCCCTGGCTGTAAATGCTTTCGATTTTGCTCAGTAGTCTCTGATCTTTTCATTTTATCTTTTTCAGCTCAGTTCAGTCGGATCGCCATTAGAAATACAATACAATAAATTATTTTATTTCCTGAGACTATTACAAGCATGGAAATCGTCAAATACAAAAAGTGAAGAAATAAAATTAAATTAAATTAACAAATAAGAATACATTAGTAGTGGTGAAAGGGACATCATATGATATAAGTAATAAACAATATAAATAACAAAACAGCACACAAGCACATCTACGGCGCAGTAGCCAAATCAGTTTGTAAAAATTCATCAAGAGAATAAAAAAGATTTTTGTAGAGAAGATTTTTCACACAATTATTGAAATTACTGAGATTAGAATTTTTTCAATGGATTAAGGAAGTTTATTATAACATACGGAACTCTTATTTTAAATGAGAGTTCTTTAATAGGGGTTTTCAATAATTTCATTTTTCAAATAAATTTAAATACCTTGTATAAGTTAAATAAAAGTTAAAATACAGAAATTCGAGTTGATTGTTTCATTCTGTATGTCTGTATGTTTGTATGGATGTATGTCTGTTATCTTACTAAATAGCTGAATATGTGTTTTTTACAGCACCAGTTGAACATGTTTGTGTATTTTGTGACTAAGGAACAAATCTTTAAAATTAACTAAAAAATACGGATGAAAAAGGGTTAATAATTTTGCAAGCTACAGGAAACCGTGTATATTTTTATGAATACAGCATTAACGTCTGGGAGTTTCAAAGTATTCTAAGCCAGAATCCGGTGTTACTTTTGTATACTTAAAAAATCCTTGATGTGTTTTCCTCTTTTCAACTGATCATAGCCAGTCATGAAAAAGTAATATTTGATTATTATACAGCATCAATTAATAGTTATTTATGTATCGAGGGCGTAAAGTAGGCGTTTATGGCCTGCGGCGTGGATGATGGCCCGATGGCGTTAGCCGAGGGCCATCACACGCCGAAGGCCTTAAACGCATTTTACGCACGTGATACATACAAAATTTTATGCACTAGCGGTTTTATAGCGCGAATCACAAATACTGACTTGAATTGCAATGGTCTACACGTTTCATACGTTATGCATACAATAATTAAGGGTAACATAATATGAGGAATGTGAAACTATATAGCTGAGTGCTATATTGGACAATCTATTTCAAATAAATAGATCATCACCGAAAAAATTGCCAACGATTATGAACAAATGTTAGAAAGAGTATTGCTCTATTGAACTGAAATGATTCTAATTCGTGTTAGGAATTGCATGAAATGATGTGTGAGTATAGACAATTTGAGAATTTTGTCTACTTTACGGCCCACCGGGCCATAATGTGCCCACGGGCGGTAAAGTTCCACTTTACGCCCGGCGAACCTGGCGGTAAAGTGTACTTTACCGCCCGCTAGTGCATGAACATTATTAGGTAATAATTGACTACAGAAAAAAATTCGAAATCAACCAAACATTATTTTCAATTTTTTACTTTTCAATTGGTCGTAATTAGCTGTGGGAAATGGTTGAACGAATATTTCATCGCCCTGCAGGAAGATATTTTCGACTCCTATAACCAGAGTGACATCTGTATTTTAATAATAAACGAATCCTGCGATGAACAATTCTATATCATAATGTTTAAATGCTATGCGACAAATGAACTACCAGTCTGCACCACAGTTGAATGAAATTGAACGAATTGGTAGAAAACCAATAAAGAATCGAAAAACTGATGCACTACGAATACCAAAGAGAAACAAACGAACGAATTTTTCATTTCAAAGGAATTCCGAGTCAGAAAAACGAGTTTTTCTGACGGAAAAGTACCGAAGTGTGCTTTATGAAAACGATGCAATAATTATTTTTCGAAATTGCACTTTCGACCTATTCGCCTATTGTGCAATTCAATTCAGACTTTCGCAATCAGTATTCAAGAGCTCACAAATGTTTTTACTGGCAATAAGGGTATTGTTTCGTATTGAATAGCTAATGAAAAGTTTAACAAAGTTCAAAATAACGTCCCGAGTTGAATTGAACTCAGCAAGATTTTGTACTGTATGATAATAAATTTATTATCCATTTCTTTTTGTATATAGTTTTCATAGTAAAACATAATGATGGATAATTGGCTATAATTGGTTCAGTCGTAGACGAGTCTACTCCTGTTCTTCCACCAATGCCGATAAGATTGAAATAAAAAGATACGATGATGGCAAGAGAAAATTTTTGAAAAAAATAAAAAGATTAAAGAAAATAAGAAAATAAAGATGAGATGAACATAAAGATACAAATAGAGGAAGAGAAAAAAATTAAATGAGAAAAAGTAATGGGAAAGTTCATAATAACTTTATTGCATGGTTAAAAAGTATGCTTAATAATATGTAGTTTTGAATGTTTGAGTAGATAATCTTAACAATTTTGAATCAATTGTGTACAGGTTGTTAATACAGACTGGTACGCTGTAAAAATATTGTCATCATTGTCGTCCAGTTCTGAGCTATCTTCAAAGTTTCAAGTCTCTAGCTCATCGTGGAATTAGTTTTAATCGATTGCAAAATTTGTACCGAACTGACAAACAGACGGACAAGAAAGCGAGTTGATACCTATATGAAAAAATGGTAAAATAATATAGGTCATTTCTTGAAACAGCAAGGTTGAAGTACAAAAACAAGTAAAGTGTGGGGTCTAAACATTAACTTGTACGCGTCCTGTTGTTCACATTGTACCTAAACACCTAAAATCCCCCCACCATGCACCCCCTAAGGTTGAGGCCCGGAAGGATGAACTCCCCAGCACTCGTACGTACTCGAAAGCTCACCCCCCTTATCCACCACCCCCGCTCGTTAAAGCGGTTCCTCATCCTGATGACTGGCGATCAGCAGAATAAAATCTGACCGTTTGATATGGAGTGCCCAGCCAATTCTCGGCTTGAAGCTCCCTTATATCTGACATGAGTTGACTTTTAAACAATGACTTTACTTTACTGTGCATGGTGCCCCCCTGAAACTGGCTGAAGGCCTGAAAAAACTCTCGGCTGAGGGCCGAGTGCTGTGTGCTGAGTTAACTGAAATTGAAATTACTACTTGGTCGGTTCTTCTTGGTATCTGAAACATAAAGGCATGATTAATCGTGATTTGTGCCTGTTGAAGTAGACGTTGGCGTCGCCGAAGGTCTCGCCTCCGCCGTACTTCTTCAGGGGTGTCGTTGTCTCCTTGGTTTACTGGACGTCTGTATTTGTCTCTGTCTCTGTCGTCTTGCTCACGTCTGTTCTCGTGGAGCTCCGTGAGCAGCGGGTTCGTGTGGGTCTCTACTCTGTCTAGAGTAGTCCCCACATGTTGTCTGATCAGTCTGTCGATATAGTCTGGGTGGATGTCTAAGTCTCGATATATGAACCTGTTGGGCATATATTGTGGTGCGTCTGTTGCCATCCTCAGGCAGACGTTGAAGAAGGCCTGTATCTTTTGCCTATAACTGTTCGCGCACTTCCCCCAAGCAGTGGATGCGTACAATATAATAGGCAGAAGAATTGTCTTGATGAGGCGTAGTTTCAACTCGAGTGCCATGTTGCTCCTACGTCCGATGAGTGGGTACAGCTTATGCCTTGCGGCTTTCGCTATAGCTAATCTGTGGGAGACGTGCCTCTGAAATGTGAGTTTCTTGTCTAGGATTACTCCTAGGTAAACAGCTTCGTCTACCCATGGAATTCTCTCGTCGTTCATAGTAACATGGCCCTCGGGTGTCCTGCGTCGCCTCGTGAACAGTATGGCCTTGCTTTTGTCTGCATTGATTCCGATCTTCCAACGATTGAACCACGGTTCCAGCTTGTTTATCTGAAGTTGCAGCTTCGATGTTACTCCTCTCTCATGAGATGACTCAGCAAAGATAGCCGTGTCATCTGCATAGAGAGCAAGTTTGGTCATGGGGTTGTCCGACATAGGCATGTCTGCAGTGTAGATCGAAAACAGGTGTGGCGACAGTACTGCTCCCTGTGGTACTCCTGCTTCTAGCTTCCTTCGTGAAGAGAGAGCATTTCCGACTTTGCATCGGTAATGTCTACCCCTCAGGAAGGAGTTTATCAGCTTGACCATTGGTATGGAGTATCCGGCATCAACCAGTTTTGCGATCAGCCCATCGTGCCAAACTCTATCGAAGGCCTTGGAGACGTCAAGGAAGACTGCTCCTGTAAGATGTCCTCTTCTCGTGCGGTTCCAGCTCTGGATGGTGGCGTCCACTATCCGGGTGACCTGGAGTTCTGTTGAGTGTTCCCGTCTGAAGCCGAATTGCTCATCTGGTAGGATGTTCAATTCTTCAGACATTGTCTCAAGTCGAGTCCTGATCACCCTTTCTGCGACCTTACTCATGGCAGGTGTTAGGCTGATGGGGCGGTGGTTTTGCGGGAACGTGTGGTTCTTGTTGGGCTTTGGAATCATGATGACCGTTGCTTCTTTCCAGCAGGATGGAAAGTGTCTAAGTCTGAGTATAGCGTTTATGATGTTTGTCAGAGCTGCTAGTCCTTTCCTAGGTAAGGCTTTTAGTGCCCTGACTGGGATGTCGCCTGGGCCTGGTGCTTTCCTGGTCTTGGCGTGTCTAAGTATGGCCTTGATTTCCTCTGGAGATGTCGGCTCTAGAAGAATGACTGAGTCGTCAGTTCTTCTGAGCCGTCGGATCGTCTGGATCACGTGTGTTTCCGTGTCCTCGACCTCATCGGTGTAATCGACCTCGTTCTCACGGCACTGACGTTCGAAGGAGTCCGCAAAAGCTTCTGCCTTGTCCGTCTCCGTGAAAACGATGCCCATCTCACCATGAAGTGGGGGGCACGGTTTCCTTCAGCCGTGTCTGAGGACTTTCTGCGTCCTCCATAGGGAGTTGTCTTCGGCGTCGAGTTCGTCCAAACGTTCAGACCATTGTCGCTCTCTGAGTAGCTTCAGCTCTTCTCTCAACCATCGAGACACGTGGTTGAGCTGTCGCTTGTCATCGGGCGTCAACGTTCTCTGGTAACGTTTTTTCTGACGTCGTCTCAGCCTGATCAACTCCCTGACCTCATGTGGGATCCCTCCTTGGAAGTCGAAGTTTGTCGTCTGTATGTCTCTGGAGCACCGTTCCATTGCTGTCAGAATTCCTTGTCTGAGTTCAGTCACCGACGCCTCTAGTTGGCGTGGTGTGTCGATCCTGGGGATGTTAATTTCATTGTGGACCGCCCTTTGGAATCGTGACCAGTCCACTATCCGCTTTGTCGTGTGAACGATTTCCGCTTCTTCCTCCCCTACTGTTAGTAGGATTGGATTGTGGTCTGATGATCCCTCGTCCAGTACAGAGATGTCCACCAGAGTTGGAATACTCTGTATGAGGGCTATGTCCAGAATGTCCGGGTGTTGGTCTTCCCTCCCAGGATAGTGAGTAGGTTCGTGTGTCGCCGTCACTGCAATTTTGTCAAAGTCTGGTAGTAAGTTGTCAGATAGGTCTCTGCCACGTGGGTTGGTGTTGCGGCAGTTCCAGTCTCTAGATTTCGCGTTGAAATCTCCTATTGCCACCGTTGGGTGGTGGTCGGGAAAAAGTTTCTCCAAGTCCGTTTTCCTCAGGTTGGGGCCTGGGGGAATGTAGACTGAGGAGACTCTTAGGAGATTGATTCCGTCTACTTTCACTCTGATCGCTACCGATTCACCGAGTGAGAGTTCCGGAAGCATGTCCTCGTTATATTCCAGGTCTGATTTTACCAGGAGGAGCGAGCCACCTGCTCGAGCTCGGGGTCCTGGTCTGTCATTCCTGTAGCATGTGTATCCTGGCATGCAAAAGTTTTTGCTTGGGTTTAACCTGGTCTCTTGTAGTGCCACTACGTCCGCCGAAATTCTGGAGATGAGCTCTAATAGTTCATGTTTGCGCTGGATTGCGCCGTTTATGTTCCAAGAACATATCTGCAGGATCCTCGGAATTCGTGCTGGCATTACTGTCCCATGGTTAGGGCGCTGATTACCGCAATGAGTTTGTTAAGTACCTCTGGGGATACTTTGGACAATGTCTCGATTATCAGTGCCTGAGTTTTTGCGGCCTCAGTATTTTCATCTCTCCGTGGGGGGGCCCATTTTGGTAAAGCCTGTTGGGGTTGAGGCTGTGGACCGTTTCGGGGTGCTGGTCCTTATTTCGGAGCTGCTGGTCTGTATTGTGGTTGGCCCTGTCTCTGTGGTTGACGCGTTGCAACCCTTGGTTTTGGGAACTGTGGACATCCCCTGTAGCTGGCTGGGTGGCTACCTCCACAGTTGGCGCACTTGGCCGGTTCCTCCCTGGCTTTAGTGCATTCGTGCGTGGCGTGGTCGCTTCCGCACTTTACACATCTGGCCTTTGAGTGGCAGCACTTTTGTGCATGCCCGAACCACTGGCACTTGTGGCATTGAGAGACCCTTCCTCTCTGGAGGCGCTGAGCTTCTACCTTGATTTTTAGGTCAAGTAACTCTTTGAGGTCGAAAACTTCTCGTTTTTCCCTCGGCACCTTGACTAGGAACAGTAAGAGTGCTGCTCTAGTTCTTCTCGAAGTCATCCTGTGGCATTCGATGACTTCGATGTTTCTGGCCTCTAGGTCTTTCTTCACGTCCTCCGCCGTGATAGAGTCTGGGATACCTCTGATGACCACATGCAGAGGTATTTCTTTTTTCAGCTGGTAAGTGAAAAATCCCAGGTTTTTAGCTTCGGATAGCTTGGTAGCATTCCTCCAGTCTGCTTCGCTATTCGTGAACAGGTGTATTCCGTCCTGCCTCGACTGCGCTTTGTAAAAGCCGATCTTCTTATCCCTCAGGGTGGTTGAAATCTGCAGCCACTTAGATTTGTCCCTGATAATTATAGCTGGTGGCTTTTTCGGGCCCTTGTCTAGGCTCGCACTCTCTGTGATGGTCTCCATCGTCTGTGGTTGGGGTTCTCCACTTGTGGTCCCATCACTATGCGTCCTAAGAGGGGTTGTTGTCATTGCTGGCACGTCCTGGGTTTGCTCGCTCGTGTTCTGACGAACGGCCTTCTTATTGGGTCGGTTGACTGTCTGGAAGCCGGCCTCCTCCTCGATTTCCGAAGAGTCGCCATGCTTCCGCTTCCTCTCGTTGGTGGTATCGGGTTCGGTACCTACGGGGTCTGGCAGGGTAGTTGACTCCATTTCCACGTCCGTGGATGTTGTGGGAGTAGGGTGCACTGCTTCAGGGGTCGTGCTCGCAGTTTTTGCCTCCTGTGCTGCAGGGGATGCAATACTCGTCGTCTTGAGCGCGTTTAACTCTTGTCGCATGGCTGCGACCATCTCAGCAAAGACCTTCCTCTCTGCCTCGGCTTTGGCTAGCTCTCTCCTACATTGAGCTGCCACTTCTTGCGCTTCCGCAAGTTGTTGGCGAAGGACTTTCTTCGTGCTGTACTTTTTGCTCGGTTCTCCATCGCTACTATCCGACGGCTTTCGAAAACTCTCTCTATCGAGTGAGCTCGAACTCCTAGACGATTCGTCGCTAGATTTCTTGAATTTACCCATCTTACACCACTACTCCGCGTTTGTTCAGAAATTAATTCTTACAAAAACGAGGGTGGCTCTAAAAAGAGCCCCTGGCCGAAGCCAGAGCTGTGGTTTAAGAGTCAAATGCACAAATCTATCTTCGAATAACTGTACTTCGGCAAATGTTCCTACTAAAAGGGTTAATGATTAGACATTACCACTTACCTTATCACAGCCTTCAAGTCTAGCCCTGGCTAGTTCAGGTATGACCCTTCCTTGCCGTAGCTATCTCGCTTTGTTCGCTTAATGAATTTGCACTCACTATCACAACGGTAATTTAAACAGGTAGCCTAGGGAGCTTCTGAAAATACATCTGCTCTCTACGACTGCCGATCAAACTATGAACATCTAAAATCATACTCAACATTTTGCTACCTATCAACGGAAAATCGTATTTTCGAGCATAATTTTGAAATCCTTCATTTAGAAAACAAAGACATAAAATTGAATTTTTTTACAGTTTGAAAGTGAGTAAATAGAAAAATTCTCAGAATTTAATTAATAACCAGTCGGAATTCATTTACAGGTAATGAAAAGAATATATGTAATTATGGAAGAGACTTTAATTTTAGGAAAATGTAGGTAGAGAGGTACACAAACTGAAACGTTCACAATACAGTGCGAAGTTTAGTTTACCAACTATTACAGTAAACCCGGGTTATATATACAATGAACATAAAAAGTTCACATTACATGTTACTTGAAATATTTATGAACACAAAAAATCTTGCCAGTAAAAAAAGTTATAGGAAACAAAACTAATATTTTAGCTATGACATAAATTTCTTGAAAGTACATAATGAGTAATTTTCAAATGAAATGTGATTCAAGAGCATTTATTCTAGACAAATATGCGTATTCATGTCAGAATCCTGTAAAATATCCACATCCATATCCATTAGTACATTAGCAATATATGTTGAGGATTTAATACCACCATCAATGACGTTGTACACAGCCGAAGCTTTGTATGAATGAGATTCTTGATCTTACTTTTCGAAATAAACGATATTGTGATTATTCAACAAATGGCGCAGGGGGGCACTTCAACTTAAAAATTTCAAATAGCTTGGAGGGTCAAGTGTCTCAAAATTCGAAAAAATCTAGGTTGTTGAAATGAGAATTGCAATATCTTTTCAACGATGTGCACTTGACCCATTTACTATCTGATGTGACACTCGCGCCACTTCTCGAGCAAAAATAGAATTGGTGAAACCATTTGAAACGGTTTCTGTCTCATTTTGATATGTCGAACCGTTAATAAGTTAACAGGGTGGAGGGTGCCTAAACAAAGCCATTACAAAACATATCTCAGTTCTTGAAGAATCCATTGTGAACCCATGATCTGTGTAAGTTATTAATGTCAAACATGCCTTATTTAAGTCAACGTATTTTCATCAAGTAGGGACGGGCTACATCAATTCAATATTGATAACTGTATTTTTCCATACATTGAAGCAAACGCTAAAATTATCGAATACAAAATATACTGTGGCAGATTTTCAGCAATTATAGACTTCCCAAAATGCAGTTGAATTATTCCAGATTGATCATTTCAAATAGTGAATAGAAGAGACCAGATTTCCCTGTTTTCTATTGAATTTATTTATTTATGTTATTTTATTTATGTGTAATCTACTGAATATGTATTTCATTAATTCATTACAATTCCAACTGAAAGTGAAATTTGTGAGTGACATTACCTAATTATTGATATAAGATTATAACAAATAACTATATTCTATTAGTAGTTTCCAGGAGTACATTTTTTGTGAATTTATGTGATTTATAAAATATTAGAACTTAACATATCTATAGGTGAGTCTTTTCTTATCATGTGAAAAAACTTTGTGTTTGAATGAAGGAGATTATTGTAAAATCTAAATTATTCCTAATCTGAAACAGTTTATAGAGAGGTGCGTTATTGTCTCAATTAGCTTTTTCGTTTTTCTTTATTTCTTAAGACACACGTTTGTGATATAGTAAAATAACTTCGTTTTTGAATAAGAGGGGTTTTTGGATATTATGTCAGGATCCAAATCATGCATAACCTTGCACAGTCTATAGAGGGTGCATTTTTGACCAGATTAGTGTAAGCTTTGGGAAGAGCGAATAAAGATGTGGTTCTGTTATTACAATTAGATTGCCAGTAAACTAATTTTCTTAGGAAATAAGTGGAGTCGACTCCATTGTTCAGTAATTTATATATAAATAGTTCAAAAGCAATTTCTCGCCTTTGCTTTAGTTCGACGAAATTAAATTCCTTCAAAAGCATTATGTAAGGAATATCGAAAGAGAACACTAGTTTTTTTTTAATGGAGATGTCCAAGGAATATTATCTGTACCTTTTCAATTTCATTTCTATATTTTTCGTAGTACGGTGACCAGACGATAGAGGAGTTCCAGTATGCTCCTGACGTAGGTGTTGTATAACATTATCAATGTTTTTATATCTGTGAATCTACAGGAGTTTCTAATAACGAATCCAAAAATCGTATATCCTCTATTTATGATTGTATTCAAGTGGTAAATGAAGTTGAGTTCCTCATCAAAGTAAACATCTGGATCTTATACAACATTTTTATCTACCAGTATATTAAAATAATAATAACAATATTTACTCATTTCATTTCCAATTAAAGACATAAATTGCCAATTGAACATATGAATTGTGAATAAATATCAGGTATTTCAAAATGGCCGGTCGATTTTTTTTCATGATACTAGTTGTGTCATGTAAAGGTTCACTTCAGCCAATAACTAGACTGTGATTCTAAACGTGAGAACTTAGGTCATTTTGAAATATAAAACTATAAATGGAGATAAAAATATGATATAAATAGATAATATATAATAAAAATTCAACATAATAATATAGAATAAAATATAATATAATATAAATTGATATGATAATTATCAACACTTGGATTAAAATAGTGGCAGTTCATACATACATTATTAAAAACTAAGTACATGATTTTTTTTTAATATATGATTGAAATATTGCAAACATACTCAACGTGGATTATACCTATACAGTCAACTGAAAATAACAAAAAAAACTCTAGTAAGAGATGCATACGTTTATACACATGTGTCCGTACGCACTTATCCATGATAGGTCTATGAAAGTATTTTGATATTAGATGTTAAAAGCCAATATGTCGATTTCTTTTTCGAAATTTTTAGTGTAAATTTCCATTTTTAAATGTACTGGTAAATTATTGTATAAATTTTATCCCACATACAGTGACCGCCAAAAAGTATGTACCATATGGGAAAAATTTTTATTATTGGAGTATTGGAAAAAATATTCTGGGGAAAAGTTTGTGCATGTCCGATAACCTAAAAATCGATTTTGACACATGTCACGTGATCGCTAGAATGGCGGCAAAATGAAAAAAATTGCAATGCAAAGGCAAAAAAAGGGGTAAGATGGCAAGATATCAAAAAAAGTTATTTGAAAAAGTCAATTAGAATTCAATTTTATACACATAAACGAAGTTTCAACAGATAATTCAAAAAAATTGAAAATAGCAATTTTTTTAAAATATTTTCCCATCTATTTAAAAATATTATTTTTTTTCTTATGAATAGCTTGACTATACTGAAACATTTGCATTTTAATGATAATGACAAAACTTTCTCATTTTCTCCACACCAGAGGGCACTAAATTAAAAAAATGGGAATTTGTCAGAACCCTTGCTGTTACATCGGTTCGTATCTAACAGTTATATCCGAATTCCACGACCATTGTGATGACATGACACTCCAAAAACATGGTAATTTCCAGATTATAATCAAGTTCCGATGATAATCGTGCATGAGATTCTTAAAGTTTATGTGCAAACTAAAACGCTCATACAGCATTATTATTGAAACTTGATTAAAATCAGGAAACATGGTGTTTCTAGATTGCCATATCAACACAATAGTCTTGGAATTCTGATATAACTGTTAGATAAGAACCAATGTAACAGCGAGGGTTCTGGCAAAAACCAATTTTTTTAATTTAGTGCCCTCTGGTGTGGAGAAAATGAGAAAGTTTTGTCATTATCATTAAAATGCTAATGTTTCAGTATAGTCAAGCTATTCACAAGAAAAAAAATAATATTTTTAAATAGATTGGAAAATATTTTTAAAAAATTGCAATTTTCAATTTTTTTGAATTATCTCTTGAAACTTTGTTTATGTGTATAAAATTGAATTCTAAGTGACTTTTTCAAATAACGTTTTTTGATATCTTGCCATCTTCCCCTTTTTTGCCTTTGCATTGCAATTTTTTTCATTTTGCCGCCATTCTAGCGATCACGTGACATGTGTCAAAATTGATTTTTAGGTTATCGGACCTGCACAAACTCTTCCCCAGAATATTTTTTCCAATACTCCAATAATAAAAATTTTTCCCATATGGTATATACTTTTTGGCGGTCACTGTATATGAAACATCGCTGTCCAATAGACCTTCGAGTCTTAGGGAGAACTACATTTGCATTTTTTCGAAATCTTGTTTGATAATTATATGTTACATTCATGTATATCACATTATTTTTTCGATTGGGGCAATTTTTTAGAGTAGTTGTCTGATATTCAGTAATTTGGAATTTTGGAAAGGCAAGTTCGATGAAAATTGTTTTGACAGCTTTTTTCTGTATTATTTCTAAGGGCTTTATATTATAGAATATGCACCACCCCATGCGATTATGCCATAGTTTAGAAGTGATTGGACCAAACTGAAATACATGATTTTAATTTTTTTTTTTTATCTTGTATGAGGGTCATTTGTTTGAATAGATACAATAACGATCTTATTTTTTTGGTCAAATTCTAAAGTTGAAGATCCCATTTTACGTTGTAATCAATAATGATGCCTAGGTATTTTGAGCTGGTTGTAGTCTGGATCTGATATGTATTATTTCTAAAAGGTAGAAAGAATTCCAATTTTATAATTTGCAAAAGTTAGGTAAACAGTTTTATTTATACTGTTGGTGAGAATATTTTCATCGAACCATTTTATCATTATTTCCAAGTCTTGTTTCAGCTTGGTTTCTACTTCCTTCCATGAATTACCATCTAAAAAAAGCACAGTATCGTCGGCAAATAGAATTATCGTTCCATGGCAATTCAACGTTCATTCATATACATTAGAAATAATATTGGGCCTAATACTGTTCCTTGTGGAATTGCAAAAGTTACTTCTCTCTGATTACTAATCGTGTTATTAATTTTTAACAGTTGCTTTCTTTTTTTCAGATAGTTTCGATGATAGTCTGCTGTGACTTACGGTATTGAATATCCCAGCACATGGCCTGCTGATTTCCAAACTTGTTTAAATTTCATTAACAAGTAAAGCAATAGCATCACTGGCAGATTTTTTATTTCCAAATCCGAATTGTAATTCGGAAAAAGTTTATTATTTTCCAGAAAGTGTACCAATCGTTGTTTGAGAGCCTTTTCAAAAATTTTACTCAGAATAGATATGACAATGATAGGGCGATACTTTTATGGATCGTTTCGATTTCCATTTTTAAATATTGGTTTTACTTTGTTGTTTTCTTGAAAAAGACACTGGAAAACATTTTCTTACATTTAGAGGTAGGTAGGCTGTTTTTCTCTGTCCCGGTTGCTACTGCTTCTAAATCTTTTTGTAGAATATGAGAATCATCGATTTTATCAATCTTTTTGTATAATTTGAAATCATCGAAGATCAAACATTCGGATGATCTCACACAATTTGGTCATGTATTTATCAAGCACAGAAAGAAATCATCTACAGAAAACGCTAATAGGATCTGAACTGCTCAATTCAGAGGTCGGCTTTCACACATCTCAATAAAACAGGATATAAAAGGAAACGATAATAAAAAAGTGCAGTGGTGGTGTAGCAGTAAACAACGGAAGAAATCAGTGTGCGTCGTCCATAATTTATCGTTACTTAATGCCATATAAAACATTTCATTGGGTACACGAAGATGCCAGTATAGGGCAGCAGCTCTGGGAATCATATAATTTTTTTTATGACGTCTATATAAAAAATTTACGATCTTCGCTGGGCAGCTGGAGAATAAAATATTTCGGATTTCCAAGGGAGTTGTTTTATTCAGTGCTAATACTTCGAATGTATGTACCTGCAGATCATCAAAATGTTTTATTAACGTTAGTTAGTTTTTCTGTGATTATTTCAAAATACAAACGATTCAATGTTTATCAATATTGCAAAACTCCTGATTTTGGGATTTCATCCTACTTTTTACACTGTGAAAAACACTTAGGGAGAGAAATCCACAGGGCCATCTTAACGGCAAGGCACGCGAGGCACGTGTCTTGAAGCAACGGCCTCAGGGGGAAATTGCGCCAGTCTTCAACTAGAGAAATATCTATTACCTATTATACAAAATTGTATCACCTTCAAAAGATTTCTGAATTGAATAGGCGCCAGCATAGTAACCTTTTCAGAATGATCAGGTTATTTTCTTCAAAAAAGTTGTATTACTGCTAAAGAGCACTCGTATGAATATGAAAATATTGTCATATCGAAATTACTTGCTTCCAATATAATGGTTAAATAACTGGCGTTTCAATATTATATGAAGTTATTATAAAAATTAACACATGCGGATAAAGCTTATTTTTTCCCAATTTAATGTTTAAATGATTGATATTTCGATATTAAATGACGACTTTATAAAAATGAAAAGATACTCATTTCAAGATTACTTGTTTTTGATGTAATACTTAAATGATTGGCATTTCATTATTATATATGAATTGGTGAAACAGTAATTGTGGTAAAAAAAAACTTGCATAAAAATCAAATGGTAAACATTTTTGCATCCAAAAACTTTCCTTTGCCGGCTAAACGGTTTTTGAATAACATGCATGAAAATAATCTCCTACTGTACAGTTCTGACAATAGCATTGATGTCGAAACACTGCCACAAAATCTTAAATAGCACATGTGGCGATTTAGCTGATTTTGAAGAGTTTTTGGGGATTTACAGTTGTGAACATCATTTTACAAACCTAAACAGCTTTAATAGTGCATGCATGAAGTACATCATGAAAGTCGGATCATTAATACACATGAAGGTACAGGATATCAAAATTGAATTATAAAAGTTTCAAAATTTCTTCAATATCACCACATGTGCTAATCGACATTTTTAAACTTTAAGGAGTTGAGGTGGTGTTTTGGCGTTAATGATGTTATCAGAGCTCTAGATGGGAATTATTTTCATGCGATTGCTATTCAAAAACGTTTTGGTTAGGAACAAAGTGTTTCGAAGCGAAAATGATTGCCATTTGATGAGTATTATCAGTTCTGAATATCTACGAAAAAAATGTTAAATAGAACGATGAGTGCCAGTGTCATATCTTCAGAATAAGAATTCATTCACCAAGCACACTTTTAAGATTTTCAATCCCATAGATATCGTGAAAGAGCTACTTTTGTTATAATAGAGATTCGTCACATTCGATTTAATTTCGTTCCTGAAATAGTAACACATTAGTTGTCTATACTCATCAGTGGGCAGTTCAGCATGGGCACTCATTGAAAAATTGATCAACATTTATTAAGGAAATCAAAATATAGTGACTGATTTTTTATTTTTTGGGGGGAATTGAAAAAACGTTATTTCTTTTAAGTCAACGTTTCGTCAATCTATTTTGATATCTCCAGGTCACTGGAAGATAAAAAGAGGTATTTTTATTTAAATCAATAAAACAATAGAAAAACGATTAATAATTTACTTATCAATTTGCTACTACTAATTTTCCAGAAACAATCACCGAACTATATTTTGGTGATATATAAAACTTCAGATTGAATCATTATTAAATTACTCTGATCTACTCTGAAGTTTTATCTATTGCCAAAACATACTTCAGTGATTGTTTCTGGAAAAGTATTAGTATCAAATTGATAAGTATATTATTATTTGTTTTTTCTATTGTTTTATTAATTTAAAAAAACTCCCATTTTTGTATCTTACAGTACCCTAAAGATGTCAAAATAAATTAACGAAACGTTGGCTTTGAAGAAATAGATTTTTCTTTAATTTAAGCCCTCAAATCTCCCAATAGAAAGGAAAAATCAGTCATCATAACAAAGGTCGTAAAACTTACATATCAACAATAAAATATAGTGTTTCTTATATCAATGAATATTTTGAATAAGTATATCCAAATATACACTATTTCTAGTGACCACGGATGAAGTTGACAAGAAGGAAGAATCTTCAAATCACACAATAAATTAGTCATCTGAAACAAAAAAAATTATTACTTGTTGTTCATAACCTATTTTATTTCATGTTCAAGAATAATTAATGAAAAATCAAATGTATTGAATGGAGTTTTTCATCACAATACTCTCATGAATTTCAATCCAGAGGTTTGAAAACGTATACTTCATAGAAATCCGTGTTAGTAGTCGGTTCACTATTTTTCTTACAGATCAAAATGAAAAACGATCAATAAACCACCTAGTTACGTAGACCATTTGAGAAAAGACATTTCAAAAATTAAAATGCTCACTTATGGACCTTCAAAATAAAGAAAAACAGAAAAAATGCTCGTGGAAGATAAGGGTATATTTTTCGAAAAATGTACCTGACTAAAAACTGGATTAATTTTAAAAAAATCATGCTTATTCGACACCAAAATAGACATTTTTCAACAAATTTTCGTCTGAATTGAATCATTTAGGTATACGCGAGAAAAAATTAAATACTTAAAAATGATTTTTTCGCCATTTTTGCAACTAATTTGAGGTTACGTCGGAAAGTGTTGAATACAAAAAATTTAGATTTTTTTATTATCTACAACTCTTTACTTTTCATTGAACATTTTCCGCAAAGTGGTCACGTTTTGCCGCAGATCGTAAAAAACCGTTTTCAACCCCTAAACTGCATTCCCATTTCATCATTTTGAGTGTTTTCCTGTTTAAATATTTTTTCCCTAAAGTTATAATCTCAACAATATTTTTCATCTGGTCCTTGCCTGTTACTTTTTTCTTTTTCACAAAAATTATAAGCACCAGTCTATAAGACATTAAACATTGCCTGATTTTCAATATACAATAAAACAATACGTAATCATTTGTCATAGATACCATATCGTATGCTTCTTGAACAACATATATTATGAATTTTCTGCTTTCATAAACATCAAAAAATGAGTCTTCACACTTAAGGAAAATTATTTGTGTTTATAACATTCAAGCTGTGGATAAAATATTTTATTACATTTCATGTCTTATTAGCATATAAAACACTCACACAATGAAAACCTATAATTACCATACTTTTGCACCAGCCAAGGTTCTGAATGTAGCAAAATCTGTGGCAACTCTACCCTAAAAAAATCGACAGATATTTAAAATGTTGGTTTCATTCAATTTGCAAATTTTGAGAACTAGAATCTTAGTTTTCCATATGAAAAAATCATCTTACAATAATCATCATCTCATAAGAAAAAAGTATTTTCAATCACTTCATGTTCGCAGAATTTGCTCTCTACTTCAGAAACGATCAAATAAATAGGATGTTCCTTTTGAAAAAAAATTAATCTGTGTCGTTTCTGTTCGAACCGGAGTTAGGTACTACTGAACCCGTCCGGTTCCTAGAAAATTCATATTATTCAATTTCAGCCATCACCATCAACATTTTGCGAACAAATCAATATTATCTAAAATAAAAATGTTAACCTCCCACAAGTAATAACAATGGATAAAATCATTGTAAATAACTGGTGGAATCACACACACTCACTTACCGAAATGTTTGTCTTGTTGAAACAAATCATACATAAAGAGTATTTAACCATTACTTCTGCACTTGCACAACACAACCAAATCCACACGTGAACTGATTGACAATAATAATTGAAATGGCGCAGATGATTTACAAATGACCTGATGATGAAATGCACTGTTGAAGGTCAGTAAAATAAAACATAATAGAAAACACGTGTGAGAAGAAGAAGGTGCATGATCAGAGGTGGTGGAAAAAACCGTTATATTTCCAGAACCAAACGACACCTATTTACTGGTTACAAAATACCATTTAACAGTTAAAATGTAAATTATAGTGGCTACACAGTTTGTTTTTTCATTTTCATCTTTTAACCACAATCGTGCCCTTCATTGAATCGAACGGTAACTTTTTCGAGACGAATTAAGTGTTTTGAAAAAAAGACCCGTTTAAAGTTTAAAACTTTCACTTTTAACATTGATCAGATAACATTTAGTTGCTAAAATAATTTATTTAGCAGCTTTGAGATTTTTTTGAAAAAAGTCTTATATAACTGGATTTCTCTCGATGTTAAGGTGGTGTTTTGTGAATGCTGACTATTAAAAAAAATTCCATCGATCATGACTTGCAGAAAATTAAACAAAATTTATAGTTATAGAGCCGCGGGTTCGATAACCCACATACGACTTCCGTTTGATGAGGTGGAAGTCCATCCCTCGAAAACCCCAAATGCCAAATATTTTGAAATCGTTGTTGTTGAAATGCCAAAAATTTTTAAATGTTGTTTCAATATACAACATAATTGGCGACGAGAACGGTCGAGTCTACATGTCGACAAGTCGAGTTCAATACCAATAGTCAAAGTCAGGTCAAGGTCGGAGAATCGAGTCTTGTGCATTAAAAAATGTCTTTTATTGGCACAATAGAACCTTACAACAAGGATCAAGATAAAACTGCATACATAGAAAATTTAGAACAGTTATTCAATGTTAATAATAGAGATATTGCAAATGAAAATTGGAAAGACGTTCATCAACAAGTACCATCTATAGGTATCACAAAGGTGCCTAAATCAAATTATTTTCCTATGCCAAATAATTATAATATTCATATCAATATAGAAACTGAAAATTTAGAAAAGACTGTGGAAGCATCGAATGATCAGTCAAAGGTTTCAAGTAATGGATGCTAATACCAAACAAACAGTAAAACAACCTGATTATCCCAAAGTTTCTTCTGAAATTACTCGTTCAGGTAGAATAAGTAAACCGATTGTGAGATTGGATCTATGAATGTATGTTCAAAGAGGGGAGATAATGTTAGATATAGTACCTATTTACTCTATTTAGTACTTCAGGTAACGTCACTTTAGCCACGGCCTTTGGTAATGGAATGTCACTTGTCAAATTGTAAGAGAAGTAACGGCATTAACGTTTTGTTAATCAAAACTCTCAACGGTTTTGTACTGTAAAGCTGGATTTATAGATTGAGTCGCAGTCGTTGCAGTTGACGTTGCCGTACGGAGATAAATGTGCCGTAGCTCCTGCATATGTTTATAGATCCGCTGCCGTTGCAGTTGTTGTTGTCGCTGCAAACGGTAGTTAACCAACTTTGGACTGTAGATGATCCTGCGTGATTCAAATCGATTACCAGAAATTTGAGAAATTGACAGCCAAGTCGCACATCATAACTTTCAATAAACATACAATCTGTTTACATCAGCAGAAAGGACCACCTGTTCACAAGACAGGAAGGAAATCAACAAGCAGTGTCACAAAATGGTGATACGTATTTGTGTAAATACCTTACAGGAAAACTCAGCTCTTGTAGGACAATGTACATTTAACTTGTCAAGTTTGACAACGGAAGATACCAAATTTAGCTTTACCGCTTTTTGAAGATATAGACTACAAGCCCATATAACGATTTTGGGGGGTCATTTTATACAGCATGAAACATATTCAGAACGATGCTGCTATATGAAAAAATAACTTTAGGCACTATGCCGTCAATTCTTGGTGGGACAAATGACTGTAATAATAATAATAGTAATTTTTCATCTGAAGATGTGCTCTACCGACAAAATATTCTTGTACGGCATTCCTCACGTTGGTGGATTATGAAATAATAATCTCCTAGAACCTACTGCCTTACAAAAATAATGGAACCGAAAGCCAGGAAAATTTTTCAATTTCCGAAAAATAAAAAAAAATCCTGGATTTTGGTTTCATTATTTTTGTACGGCAGTAGGTTCTATGAGATTATTATTTCATAATCCACCAACGTGAGGAATGCCCTACAAGAATATTTTGTCGGTAGAGCACATCTTCAGATGAAAAATTACTATTATTATTATTACAGTCATTTGTCCCACCAAGAATTGACGGCATAGTGCCTAAAGTTATTTTTTCATATAGCAGCATCGTTCTGAATATGTTTCATGCTGTATAAAATGACCCCCCAAAATCGTTATATGGGCTTGTAGTCTAATATATTTGCGTGGATCTTGAAACATTCATTCCATAAACTCTATTTATGGATTCAGGAACATATATTATGCTTTTCTGTTGCAATTTATGAACGTTTTCTCATCAAATACAGTGCAGTTTTTAAACGTAAAAAGGAAGCGTCAGAATATTTGCATTCTTTCAACAAGACATAATATTGACACACGCACACTCGATTCCGCTATACAAAACCACAGAACTCGAAATTATATCTTATGACTAGAACGCGTTTCAAATATGGCGGATGAACAAATCATGCAAAACCTGCAACACTGTAAATGTCCTCTTGACAGTAGCGGCGCATAAAACAATGTGCGTATCTTAGGGATGGGAACTGGGTTATGGTTTTCTTGAAACTATATTTCCTCAAATGGAACATCCGAACAAAAAGTAATGATTTCTTATTTCTGCCGAACAGTTCCCCTACCCTACTACTCATTTTAAAAATGACATCGGAAATATGTTGTTTTTTTTATATTGAAGGAACGTACACATTCTGGAATTTTTTTTTTGTTTTTTAAGTTCCTTATCATATCAAAATTATCTTATTTTATTTATAGAAATAATTAATCTAGGTTAACATTAGTCACTGGGAACTATTTTGACGAAACGATGTTTACTTTTTTTAATTAATTGATTAATGATAGGTATATCATTGTTACCTCAAGCCAAATATTATATTAATATATTTTGTATTTACTTTAGTTATAAGCTTTGTCAATGAGATTTGTATTCTTTGTACAATAAAGCACAGTCAATCAATCAATCTAATGAAAGTCTGTCCCAACTGAACCTGTCATCTTTTCAGCTTTGGAAAAATAATAGCCATTCAGGAAACCATGATGACTATTTGTTTTAATGATTTTCTACTTTTTATGATATCTAAAAAAACATTTTTTGATAACCATATAAAAATAAGGCTACTTTATCGTATTGTGACTTATTTTCATTTCTTTTGTAATTGAAACTGAAAGTAATTAATTGTTTCACATATTATAAAAACTGTGGTTGATTGAATCTCTAATTCATTTATTTCAAATTGTACAAACCTTTTTTTGTTGCAATAATTCAATATCAATTAGCACTTGCTGGGAAGTGGGAATGGGAAATAATAACAACTCTGAGTTTATTTTATTGATTATTGAATAATATTAGTTTATTAAACGTTTGTCTTATTTTGCTACCTACTACAACTTCTGTCTGATTTTTGCTCAAATTATAAAATCTTATTCTCAAGTAACATAAACAAATGGTTCGTATTAATAAATAAACATGATTGTTGTTGAATTCATATTCAAAGAAATGATTTTCCAAGGTGGGAAATACATTTTTATTATAATAAATCTGACTTATAGAATTTGCGAGAGTATTTACGTAGCCAGTTTCTCTCGGCACTTTATTTTCGGTAACAGAAAGTAATCTGCGGATGTAGACCTCACATTTCATGCATATAACAATCAACCCTTCCGAGGGCCACAGAAGACCGCTTGATTCTGATCCCCTATCTTTTCTCATAATCAAGCTAAGTTTGGTTGATTCAGAGCACTTGGTGGAATCATGAATGGCTGTCAAACATTCAGGACATTTCACCCTTTTCCTCACCATTCGAATGACGTAGCCAGAAATATATGTCACCACATTTTCACTATACTCTGTTAAAGATGGAGAATATTTCAAATTATAATCATGGTCTTCACAGGCCCTGGGGGGTATGATATCAATATCATATTTCCTTGCAATGGAGACATCAATGCAGAAATTATCCGTGTCACATTTTTTGGATCGATTACTGGGCAATGAAAGAATGGTTGTTGAATCAATGGCTTCGCAATTGCCACCAACTCCTCTCACCTGTGCATGGAATAGTAGACGCCTATATGTATGCTGCATCTGGAGAGCATTTGGATTGTTATTCCAACCGTTGTGACTCCTGGAAAAAATACAGACTATTGAAATGTCTCTTATAGTTATCCAGATATAAACAACAGAATTTTTGTTATATAAATCACCATTCAGGCACTATTATTTCTATACAATACATTTCATAACATAACGTAATTCAGTTATTTAATATCATTACTTATACCTGTAACAAAGTTTCAAAATATAGAGTTAATTTCAAATCTCACCTCACACTACAAAAAAACATCTCAAGATGATCTTGACTATATTTATATGTAAGCAGGTATTTTAGTCTATTGCTTTCAACATTTTCATCAAAAATTCCCATTGTAGAAGATATCGTTATTATGAAGCCAACAAAAGGAGTTTTTCTTGGTACTGAAGTCATTAATGTTCGTCCATCTAATGTACACTTCCTCAGATATTCTACAGTTTTCTTTAAAAAAGATTCCCAAAAATGCTGATTGGCTTTCCTCAAGGGTGCTTTGTAACCTCTTCCAACAGGAGATCTTGAATTCAGAATGTCAAATAATCTGTCTATTATTCTGATGAAACGAATTGTTGCACGTGCCTCTTGAAACTGTGGAATTTTCAGATCTTTCATCAAAAATTCTAGTGCATCGGCCACACTACTGCTTAATGTTTGTGCAGCTAGTCTCACCTGAAACTCACATATTATATTAATATACTTAGAACTATATAGAGAATAAAAAAAATAGATGGTGTAATGGGTAACTATAAACTTACTTTCATTTTTTGTCTTCTCCACTCCATATGACTTTTTCGGATTTTTGTTGCTGCAGATAAGTTTTCATTTTTCTCCATTTCGTACAACATCTCAACATATCTCCATTCAACAAGATTATTTTCATCGTCATAAAAATGTCCAAGCTCTGACAATGCATTTCTCATGAGTTTGAGCATATGGCATGGATCTAATATCGCAAATACCCTCTCACCATCATTATTCGGATGAGAAAAATATGTTATGTCATTTTCATTATTTTTTATTCTACATCCTAAATCCTTCAACATTTTAAAATTCACAGATGGTCCATCACATGTTACAGATGTTATTTTTACATTATTGTTATCAAGCCTTATGAGAGCTTCATTAACTAAATTTGCTTTTTCAGAGCCATCTAGAGAATTTATTAAAAAATACGCAATTGGCAGTTTCCAATGTTCGGTATGACAAACAACTAAGAAAACTAAAGCTTCTGTTGCTGGTAACATTTGCTGATCAACCTGTTCACTTCCAATGTTTATATAACCATATGATGTTTGACCATCTGATATTATCTGCTTCTTTATTGCCATTTCATCAATTATAAGTGAGCAAATAAGTTCTTTTTCCAAAACACGGTACTGCTCTGCTTTCAATTTCAAAACTTCAAATGATGATCCAGTGAATCCAGGTTTGCAGTCTATTCCGCTATAAATATTTCTTATTGTAGCTGGATGTGGAAGACATAAATTGAAAGTTCTACGAACGTATTCGTAACCCTTTTTAGAATAAAACAATAGAGTCATTGCAAATTCTTTCAACTCTGGAGGATACTTAGAGCGTGACAGAGTATTTGTTTTTTCTCTCCTGAGCATCCGTGCCATAATCTGTTTGGGAACTGCTTGAGATAAGTGATCTGATGCCATGGTTGATAGAAACTCTTTTTTCCTCAAAGTACTCACAATAGAATATAATGACTGAACTTTCAGGTTCAATCGTTTTACAGTTTTCTTCATATTATGATATTTGGTCCGGAATTTTGTTGCTCTCTTCTTCATCTGCGACGTTCTGAATTTAACCTTGTCCAGACTAGTACTGAAATTAATTGATTCGTTACGTTTATTCCTTTGAAGGCATGTAATTCAAATATTACCTATAATTATGAAAGGTACCAATAAGTTTAACCCTTTTCCTTATTTTATTGGATCCTGATGATGATGATTGGCTAGTACTGAAAAAGTGATAATAATTTTTACTATTTAATTAATTGAACAATCAGGATTGAAAATTGTTGTTTTTGGCTGTAAATGTGAATTATACGAATAATCCAGTTTGAACGGATATTTGCTACAAACCAAATCAGGTGAAGTTATGAATGAACAATTACCTCAAATCTAAGAATCTTTTTCGAAGGCTCTTACGTATGCCCAAAGTATCACTTTCTGATTCAGACATATACTTTTCCTCTGGCGCTGATAATGTCACTGTGGAATCAGTTATTGCTGACTGGTCTGGATTGAAGATATCACCATCACTAACTGTTAGATCTGGTAATCCAAGTGTAGGAAGTGCATTTGGCTTCAGTCTAGTCCGAAATTCTGTCCGTACAAAGCAATCATTTGTAAAATGATCCGAACAAATTTTATATAGCTGTGGTTGAGGCCATTCCAAATGTAGATCACTTCCTATTCTACGGAACCATTCCCTGAAATTAGCTTTCGGAAATCTGAAAAGGTTTTTCTTTATTGTAGGGACGCTTTCGAAATATTTTCTAAGTGGCTACTTACTTATGAAAAGAAATGTTTTCTTTTTTCTTTCCTTTCCTCCAGGAATTATTACAAAACTTAACGGAACACTTCATCCTATATAATGGCAAATATAACACAATATAATCAATAAATGTTTACTTTATCTCCAAAATCCAAGTATTAAAGAAATCACAAGTGACAACGCCGCTCTGTTTACTAACAAACTGATGAACTTGACAGACAAACGTTCTAGATGCTTCTCATTTCCTCTTGGAACTACAAGGAATGACGTATGTGTTTACTAGTATAAATTGTCCCCTTTGCGGAAGCCCACGATTTGTTCAAGATTAGAGTAGTCGACGATACATGAAGCGCGTTCTAGTCATAAGATATAATTTCGAGTTCTGTGTACAAAACCCAGGCATGCAATTGAGCAGGATTGGCTTGAAAAAATTTTATAGGACCTTTTCCAACAATGAGGAAAATATAGATGCAGGGGTATTCCTAACTCTAGTGAAAGGATTTCCACATCTATATAACCTGAAGAACAAAAATTATAAAAACATTTTATTGAAGGAAAACAGCTGGCGCGAAATTCCTCTTGCAATGAATGCAACAAGTAAACAATTTTTGATAATGGTGATTTCCAAAATTTCATGTTTGTTTTCTAGTTAAGGATTGTAAGCGGTGGTGGAAGAATTTACACACCGCTATACCCGCGAAAAAAGGCAACTGCCTTCGGGATCTGGGGTGGATTGTGATTCCACATGGGATTTTTTTAATTACATGCTCTTTTATGTCCCCTGCATAGTGAAGAGACGGTAGGTCCCAATTTGTTATTAGAGTTGCAAATGTCAGTCCCAGAATTTCAGAACAATAGCCACTACCAAAAGAGTACTTAAAAAAGTGCAGATTGCAAATGATTGATGCTCGTTGAAAGAAACCACTCCAATGCTATAGAATGCAACATATTCTTCACAGACCTCTGATGATTTAAACGAGCCATCATCTGCAACTCAAAAAAATGTTGGGAAAAGTGGAGGCGTAGGAGAAAATAACACCCAACAAACCAAAAAAAAACATAATAACCAACAAAACTAATAAAGGTAATTAACACTGAAATAAAGCATCTTCAAACGTCTCATTCCTTCGCATATTCTTGTTTTGATGTAATCTTATATATTGCAGGCAAAAAACACCAAAGGATTCCGAATTCTCAGAAGTAATAGATATAGCAAAAACTATTGCCAGTAAAATTACTAGAACTAATGAAATAAATCAGTCGTTTTCACAGTATGTTGAGTTATCACTGAATGAAATGGATGAGCAAGAATCAAAAAGGAAAAGAGGAGGAAGATAGTGTCTATTTTAGAGTGTTATTATGATTGTTGAGAGTTTTTTTGTGATGATGTATATGTGATTTAAAGAAATCAAAATTTTTATTCTTTGAATAATCCGAGAGTTCTTTGTTTATTTGTTTTTTCTTCTCAATAAAATTGTTTATTCCTTTGTTCTTTTCAATATACATTTATTTATTTGTAATTTTCAACAATGTGAAGTCATTAATTTTTGCTTATTTATGTATTGAATGTTCACAAAAGAGATTCATAATATTCAGCAGTGGTTTCTGAGCGAAAATGAATATACAGAAATAAAGAATTAATGTTGGATTATATTACAGAAAACCAAATACACAACAATGGAGACAAAATTGTACCCTTCCTCTTGTTATCTTTGCAATCTGCCAAGGGAGTGTTCCCATTGGAGATGCGAAGTATTTGAGAAATTTATCACGAATCATTTTATAAGCTCCACTGGTATTGTTGGCCGATAATCTTCCAACTGATCTTAAAACTGTGCCACCTAATTTATTTCGCCATCCTCCATTATTTTCGTCATTGGAATCAACATATCCCGGTGGACAAAAATTTGTGGTAGGATTTGTTCCAATTCCATTGAGCTTACAGTAGTTGTGGAGAACAACACATGCTTTTACTATATTGTCAATATTTTCCACCATTGCCACTATTGGTTGTTTCAATATTCTCCACCTAGCTACTAAAATACCAAGGTATTTTCAGTGGTTATTCTAGCTCAAGAAAGTCTATAATTGAAAATGTTCTCCTCCAATGTTAAATTTGCTCCAGCGGAAGGTTGCACAATATAATGCTTTAATGGAGAAGCAGCATCTGCTACCAAGCAATATGGCACTTCAACATCGGTCCCCAAAATTTTATCTGGTGGAGGGACATGCATGGATTGATCATCAAAATTTAGACCAAAAGCGGAATCCCTAAAAATTCCACCATAACTCTGTGAACCATATGCTCCAATGTCTATCATTGTAAACAAATAATTGGAGTCACAAGCTCCCATCAACACTATACTGAAAAACTTTTTATAATTGAAATATGCTGATGCACTTTTTGGCGGACAATTGTATAGCTATATGTTTTCCATCGATCGCGCACAGACAATTGGGAAAATTCCATAATTTGTGGAATCCATTTGCAATATCGATCCATTCTCTTTCAGAGGATGGACTTTTGATACATTTTTCTGATAGAACGGCCCAAATTGCAACACATGTTTCAAGAATCGTTTTATGAACTGTTGTGTGCCCCATTTAGTATGCCCAAGCCAAATTCAAGGTCAAGGCCAAGGTAGCTGAAAAATATATAGTTCTAGAATAAAAAGAAACAATTATTTCCACAGAAACCTCCTGTAGCGTTATAGCCAATCTCTGTTGAGAACAAATACCATCAGTTATCGATCTCTTTGATATAATTGGTTGTACCAAATGATGTAACATATTAAACACTGATACAGTCATCCTGGTTAGTTTAAAAAATTGTCATGGTCAGTAGATTTCATTTTCAAAAAGTAATTGAATGCACTGTTATCTTTTCTGCTCCTGTTTATAAGTCTCGTTTTGAACTTTCTGCGTTTTCTTCTTTTTTATGGCTTTTATAATTGTTGCACATAATGTTACACCAAAGCACCTAAGAGTTTTGGTCGCATTTCAAATGAACTACAAAATTTAAATTTTATTATGCAGGACTTAAAATATTTGACAAGTGTCAAACATTATTTCATTTTCAGACTGTGGAAGGTTGAAATTTCCAAAAACCTATGTCAAGAAACGAATATCCTCCACAAAAACAAACTTTCATTAAAATTTCAAATTCTTGCATTTCAGTTGGATAACAGCGCATGCGCTCAATGAACACAACTATGAATTGGTCATAATTATGCCTGCGGCTACGGCAACGGCTGCGGCAGTGGAAGCGGCTGCGACATAACCTATAAATCCAGCTTAACATGTAAAGTCTCTATAATTAAAAAATAATGAAACAAATGTTGTTTCAATATACAACACCCAGAAGCAGTGAACTTTTTCAGTTTGTTTCAAGAACTATAGATACAATTCGTTTGGTGCATAAACACACAGATGGAAAATATCAGATGAACTTTAAAACGGGAATTAAATCCATGTCTCTGAAAAAACTTATGAAAACCCTCGGGTCAGTACGTGCTCTTGCTTGTAGATTTCCAGCCATTTCATTTAAAATTTATAATGGAATGAATACAATAAGCAATGTTGTGACAGTGGGTCGCTTAAGGGAATTGAAAGAGAAGAGAAATTGGATGTGGCAGGGGGGTAAGCGATTGCTGATGGTAAGCGTGTGTTTTGAAAAAAATTAAAAAACAAATGAGAGAAATAAAAGAATTAGAGGCACGTATAATGACTCTGACAGTGATTCTGCAGATCCTCATGTGATGTCTCTTGACGAAGAAGTATTATATTAGTCGAGGCAAAATAGACAATAAAATCTGATTCTAAAAATTCTGAAAATAGAGTCAACGATTTATAGGACAAATTATTGGTAATGATCCGTATCGTTGTTCCTATCTCAAACCTAATTCGAAAAAATGGCTTACCTTTTCCTAGTTATTCTAGACAAATAGGCCAATCAATAGAGTATTTTTTCCTAACAAAAATACTAGTACAAAACCGACTGTACATAGAAGACAGTCAGTATATTTTGTTGTTTTCGACTCGCAACTGTCATTTATTGATTTGTTATAAACATTCAAACAACAAAAAACGTATTTTTTTATTGTTTTGTCTATAAAATGAAAACAAATAGAGCAATCTGGTTACTTCAATGAAAGGAATTGTAGATAATCAAAATAAAAACAAAATGGAATGATTGAAAACCTGGTCGGATCATCATTAGCAAAGAAAAACTGAAAAAAACCGTAAAATTTAGAGATTATTTTCAAAATTCATAACTCCGTCATTTTTCAAGAATTAGAATTGGCCATTCTTATGAAAGTACTGAAACATGTCTACTTCATGTTTGCACAAAACAGGCGCTGTCGGGTAGTTAGTTTTGGTACAATTGCAATTTAATTTTTTTCTTGCAGCGTGTCTGGATGCTCTAGTGATAACCCGATTTCTACTTCTCAAACAGATTATGGAAATAGAAGTATAGTACTACAAAACGTAATTCTCATTTCGCGCTACAGTGGTGCGAAATGGGAGAAAAATGCATGGAAACATGGCCGAAAACGGCCAAGCCCACGTTAGCTACCGAATGGAAGGAGAGTCCGGTAGATGAGAGGACAGTGCTGGATTAACCTAGCGCGGGGCCTGTAGCAAATTTTGTCAATGGGCCCTCGGTTTGCATTAGGTTCTCATGTTTAGGGTGTTGAATAAAACAAAGCTATTATTACAAATAAACTTTTCTGGATTTAATATGGGCAAATTAAGAGATAACACTTTTCAATATCGACTTCTTTAAGCAACTCATGCTCTATATTCATAAGATGTTTTTAGCCCATCGTGTTCCATAACTCATTTTTAATACATTTTAATGTTGAAAAAGAACGTTCGCCACTACTGATCCTGAGAGACAAGTAAATTCGCAAGGCAATTTCTACGTTTGGAAAACACGATTTTAAAGAATTATTTAATAAAAGTTTATTGAATTGCAGTTCCAGGGGCTACTGTTTGGGCTGTTTGTTGCTGTCAATAACAGTAGCCACAGCTGTTTTCAGCAGCTCAGCGAACTGCACTAATTCGTCGCCTAGGTTGTTCTTCAAATCATCTTTGTAAGCACTTACCATTATTGAAGATTTTTCCAAAATCTTTTTTGTTGTTCATGTTTATTGGTGAAAAATTACTTTTGGCAGAATCGTGGCTTACTTTCGTTTTCGTAAATTTTCTTTGAATACAAAAAGTCACTATTCATATGTTGCACTTCGCTGCGTCTTTTTGCAATTCAATAATCTCTATCGAAGTTGCTCGGCCATTCACCAATATCGTTGGAGTATATTTTACTCTCGTTTAGTTTTTTACTTGAAACAGTAGTGACATTAGAATAATATGCTATCGACTACTTTTTGGTTAGAACACGACGATTCTAGAACGAGAAGACTGGCAGTACTTTTAATTTATTTTTGGCTTGAATATGATATAGTTGAATTAGGAGGAACTGCTGTCTCTTCAACTCTACAGCATCACTTATAGAAAATGTAGCTTCATCAGAAACAGTAGTAGTGTACCACTATCATACAAGATACAACTTCTATATCTTCTTATCTACTTTCTGTAGATTCAGCAACATCACTCTGAACATTAAAAAACTCGAACGGATTACGTGTTTTTGACAGAACAGTTTCGTTTCGTTTTTTTTTCCTTTTCATCTTTTGCTTTACGCTTAGCACTTCCAGAAGCGTAGTGCCGACCCGTATCTCTAGATCTGCCGCTCATATTACCTACGGATAGACAAATATTTTTTTAAATGATTTTTTTATCTCACCGAGATTAAAATATTGATGTTTTGTTTTAGGTACCTTATATACTTTAATATGCATTATATGAAAAGTTGTTATTTTGAAATAACAAAAAGACACTCCAATTTTATTTATGTGTATGGACATATGGATATGCAAAACATACAATATAATAAAATATCTTTCCTTAAGTGAAGTTATTCTCGTTTATATTTATGTTTTATGTGTTTTAAAAAAGATAATTGAACTGCTTTCTTGCTGACGTAGCAACTCACGTCATCAAGAAAACAGCAGGTACTCGAAGCTTAATCAAAGACTCGAAGCAATGTCAAAACAACTTTTCTCAAGAATGGCCTCACATCAGTCACATCTAAAGTGCTTTAATAAGTTTTTCACGTTGTACCAAAAGTAAATGTGCAGCAATTTCTTATTGTTTGATAGTCAATAGAATAGAATCCTATATTATTTGTTCGAGTTTTACGACTAGCTCGATCGATGACAATATCAGGGAATTCCCCTGTGTTCGTTTTGCAGTGCTACCAACTTGCGAGTGCAGTGCAAGTAATATAACTTGTGTGGCCAGCGCTCAATTTTTGAACTTTGGTACTATTTTAAATTATAGTTATAGATTTTGATACCAACGTTTCTCGTGGTAGGTATCATACTCTTAAACCTATACCAAACATAGCCTAAAAGCGCTTCGCGTTTAAGGCAATCTATTTTAAGCTCCTATCTAAATTTAAAAATGTTTACGGTAAGAAAGGCGTTGGAACGCGGGGCCCCCCAATTCGCGGGGTCCGTAGCATTTGCTACTCTTGCTACGTGGCTAATCCGGCACTGTGAGGGGAATTCTTCCAATAAACGGGTTAAGTGATAATATACACTGAGAAAACAACAGGATTTTCTTTTTACTAAATGAATGGTAATGCCGATTGAGTTTCATTGAACAAATTACATGTTAGTGATATTACTTTTAAGAATGCTCAATATCACGACAAATCTATTGCAGACCACGTCCAAATGATGATTATTTCAATTATTGTTGACTACTTCATCAGTTGAAATGTTCAATAACAGGTTTTTTTATCAAATACCATTCCTGTAGTGGTATTAGGTTCAGGGTGAATATAACTTATCCAATATTTTTATTTACCTACCACTACAGATTTACCACTAATCGAATTCCGAAAAATGCCAAAAGATTCCGAACGGGCACGCGATGCGCCAGCTCCCGATAATCGATATGATCCGTCGCCATTTCCTGTTCTGTTTGCCGTATTGCCGTTCGTGAGTCGTGACTTTCATACCCATTCTCATTGTTTTAATATTGCACTACTGTTAAAAGTTGAAGTTCAAGGACTCCATTCACTGGAGTCATCAAAGTGTTTATTGTGTTCTTGGGTTGAAGTTGATGGTGTATTGTATAGAAACCAAGTGATAGATAATCCTACTCGATAATAAAGAAGTTGAAAAATTAGATTTCGAATTTGGACAAATAATTGAAATTTTAATTTGTGACCAAGAAGTTTTTTTTTTGTATTTTGTAAATATACAAATTCAGGTTTCAATCATTGTTATCACAGTTTTGAAGTTGCCAAGATATCAGAATTCCTATTTAGTAATATTCTTTGCTCGTTATTTGATAAGGGTAATATGAATTTAGTAATTCTTTCTTGTCATATTTGAATTCAATTTTTGATGTTGAAATGAGGTTATTTTTTACCTTCATGTTTCTGCTAAAATGATATTGTGATGAAACAATGAAAGAAAAGAATACATATTTATTTTTGTACTTGTATTTAATTATCCACCTGATGAGATCATTCATAATTACAATTAGTTGGGTTACCGAAAAACAACATATACCGTCCCCCTTATCACTTAGGGGCGTCAGTAACAAAAAAGTGCAAAATTGAGTTACGCCGGATTTAGGCTTACTTGCAATGTACTTTTTATCTCACCAAGTGGCGTAACTAACTGTATCTCTCATAATGCCGTCACAAATAGAAATTATGTTCATGGCGTATTTACCGATGTCAATACAGAGAACTTCACGTTGATGTATCTTTTACCATGGAATTTTTGTAGGATTGTAAAAAAGTTATTTACTTTTCATACTCAGCGTTTTGTCGTACTTTGTTTTTCCCCTATTACAACAATAATTAAATATTTAGAAATCTTTGTCTTTTACTAATTTTATCCATTGATTTATCTATTGCTACAGTAGACCTAAATTACAAAAAGATATGAATGCATTCTCACGTATGGGCGTATAAGTTTTAGTTTAGTGAAGTTATAATCAACCTGCAAAAACCTCTGATATTACATCAGTACAGATAAACAATACCCAGAGATTCAGGAACAAAAAGGATAGGTAGTATTATACATTGTCATATAATTGCTAAGTAATATCCTGATTTTGGTATGTAGTATTCCATGCCACCGATAAATAAGAACAAATCGACAAGTGGCAGTTACTTGTCTATAGTGGTAAATAATAACCGAACCAAAAAAGTACTTGCTACTTTAGGATTCAGTATCTATTATTTTTTCAATCATACTATTTTGTAGTGGTAATATTTAATAAATGTAGTGATTGGCGCCTATTTGACCACAACGCTTGGTATAATATAGTCATCTTTCGGTATTCACAGCGGATTATTTTTCTCGGGTTACCCTTCCCCTCATCTCCCGATCACTCCTTCCACTCGACCGCTCACACCAGCTCGGCCGTTTTCAGTTATGTTTGCAAGCATTTTTCACCCATTTCACAGCATTTTAGCGGAAAATGAGAATATACATTTTGTGGTACAATACTTCTTCTTTCAAAATCTTTTTAGTAATTGAAATCCGATTATCACTAGAGCATCCAGGTACGCTGTGTCAAAACTACTGATCGGTCAGAGCCTGTTCTGTGCACACATGGAGTACATATGATTCAATTCTTTTATGAGAAGGGCCAACCCTACTTTTTGAAAAATAGCGGTGTTAGGAATTTTTTTTAAATCGTAAAACTTTGCGGTTTTTCCAGTTTTCCTCCGTTACTAATGATCCGATCGGGTAGTAAAACATTCCATTTTGTTCGTATTTCAATTATCTACAATTCTTTCAATTGAAGCAACCAGTGGGCTCTATTATTTTTTATTTTATAAGCAATTCAATAAAAAATACAGGTTTCTTGTTATTTAAATGTTTATAACAAATTGATAAATGACAGTTGCGAGTCGAAAACATAACAGAATATAACTACGGACTGCCTTCCATGTGATGGAATAGTCGATTTTCTACTAGTATTTTTGTTTGGAAAAAATTATCTGTTGATTGACCTAATAAAGAACCGCATGAGTTCATAGTCAAACAGCCACCTCCACAATGGTTAAGGATACTCTGTATTTTATTGCATCTTCAGATTTTTTTTATAATATTTTTTCGATAAATTTCACAAAATTATATACTAGGTATGTTTCACAACTTCACAACAATTTTTTTTTTTATCTACATTAGGAACATTATAATGATTTATGGTTACTGTACAATTATTGAAGATATTGAATGTATTTCGATGTGTCCAATCACATGACATAGTAATATTTTCATTTGTTGAGGTTACGTTACTGCAACTTGCGTTACTATTAGGTAAAATAGCGGAGGATATTCTCGACGAGGTTAGTTCTTTGTTTTTCAAGAAATTGTCAACATAACCTTCTGCCACTGAAGACGATTGCCAGCCACCATGCCTCTTCAAATCCAATAGATCCCCGCCAGCATCGACTAAAATAGTTGCCGAATATTTTCGAAAACAGTGTCCTGTGTAGCCATTAGGATTTTCTAGTTTTAGAAATTCCGCAATACCTCTTGGTATAGTGCCTAATTTGTTTATCCCAACGGGTTGTTTGGTGCATTTTCCATTCATATATTTAAAAAAAAAGGTAAATTTTCTTTCTGTATTTTCTTGCGTATAGTGTAATAATTTTTTATTATAGAATAAAAATGTTCAGAGATCACAAAAGAACGTTGAATTTTGGTTTTTGTATTTGGAATTTTAATAATGAAGGATTTTTGGTAAAACTTTACAATACCGACACAACCCCGATTTCAATGAAATTTGCACAGCATGTGTAAAACATGATAAAATTATTATACCAATAGAAATTTTTGTGCGGAAACCTCTGTAAGGTACTTTTTTGATGAAAATATGGTCACTACGTCACATCACTTAGACGCCATAAAAACAATAACTTAAAATTACTGCTGACAGTGACAGCCCTCATGCAGTACTTTTCGTGAATAGGTGCGTTTTTTTTTCGCTTCTTTCGGTAGCAACAGAATGACAACTGACAGCTCCAGAACAAATAATGAAACCCTTTCTCAGAATGTTTGAAATACGAGAAAATCACTGTAACAATCGAAATTTCAGCGCGGAAAAGTTTTATAATATAATTTTATTGCTAAAACTTGTGATTTTCATGAATACAATACCAACACAACACCGATTTCAATGAAATTTGCACAGTACTTGTAAAAAATGATGAAATTATTAAACCCATCGAAATTTTCGCGCGGAAACCTTTTTAAGGTACTCTTTTTGATGAAAATATGGTCACTTCGTCACATCACTTATACGCCATAAAAACAATAACATAAAATTACTACTGACAGTGACAGACCTCATGCAGTGTACACCAAGTACTTTTTGTGAATAGGTGCGTTTTTTTGGCTTCTTTCGGTAGCAACAGAATGACAACTGACAGCTCCAGAACCAATAATGAAACTCTTTCTCAGAATGTTTGAAATACGAGAAAATCACTGTAACAATCGAAATTTCAGCGCGGAAAAGTTTTGTATTAAAATTTTATTAATAAAACTTGCCATTTTCATGAAATTTACACAGATTATGTAAAACATGATAAAATTGCTGTACCAATTGAAATTTTTTCGTAAAAACGTCTGTGACTGTGAGTAACTTTTTTGGAGAAAATGTTTCAAAGAGGTCACTTTACTAATATTCCCCAGAAGATGATTGATAGAGTTCTTCATAATGAAATAGTAGTAGAAAAGCGCGCACTCAAGCGAGCGCGCTCGGCCGACATTTCGTAATTCCGCGCGCGCGCGCGCTGAATTGCGAAATGTCGGCCGAGCGCGCTCGCTTCGCTCGCGTAGTTCTTGCTATGGACCTTCACCAAGAAATAAGGGATGAACGTGCCCATGCTATTGAAGTGGAGATTAATTAATAAATTAGTATTGAAAAAGAGCGCGCTCGGCCGACATTTCGCAATTCCGCGCGCGTGCGCGCGCGGAATTGCGAAATGTCGGCCGAGCGCGCTCGCTTCGCTCGCGTAGTTCTTGCTATGAACCTTCACCAAGAAATAAGAAATGAACGTTGCCATACATTTGAAGTGGGGATAAATTAATAAATTAGTAGTGGAAAAGCGCGCTCGGCCGACATTTCGCAATTCCGCGAGTTTTTGCGAATGGCAGGTAAATTGTACGACCCTAGAAAAATTAATGAAATTGAAGATACTGCCATCCATGTAGCTGATGATGAAGAAAGGGCAGAAATCGAAGAAAATTTTTAGTAGTTGTTCATTAGTGATTAGTACTTTATGATAAAAATGTGTTCCGTTGAGTTTTATGTTTCTTGTTTCTATTACCCAGTTTGACATTTGACAGTTTCACTGATATTTTTGAATTTTGATTTTTGACATTAAAATAGCCATAAATGTTATGAATTTTGATTGAAATTTATAAAAACTAACGATAATTTAAATGAGTTGCTTCTGGTATGATTTGAAAATACCATCTTATACTTACTAGCAATAGTCGGAATCAAATAAGCATGCAGTTGGTTCAATTCAAATTGGTTAAAATTTGTATATTTGAGGGGTAAGTACTGGCAAACATTTTCTTGAAAAAATGCAAAAAAAAATGGTTTCCGCAAAAAAAAATCTATCTCAATATTAATTTTTCGCCGTTTTAAAGCATTTCTGAAAATTTTAGGAAAATCGGTGTTGTGTCGGTATTGTAAATTTTTTCCGGATTTTTCTGTGTCCTCAACATCTTCAACTTTCATATTTCTCATTTCCTGTTTTCGGCATGCACCACTTACATACACAATCTAAAAATAAAAATTACTAAAGTGTGGAAAATAGTATTAGTGGACATATTTTACCTTCATAAACAAGTACTGATTGTCAGGAGCCGTTTCGAGGAAATCTTGAATATTTTTGGCCGTCAAAATTTTAGATTTTTTGCTTCTGATGCCATCCGATGTCCTTTTTAATAGCGCTATTAACTTGGAATAGGCTTCTATATTTATATTGTTCTTTTATATTTAGAGTCGATCTAAGCATTGAGTAAAAGGCCCATAGAGAGCTAGGTTTCATTTTTTCTGATACGTGTTGAAAATATGCCATCAAAACATTTTCGGAAAAAGAATTCACCTTATGATTCAGTCTTCAGTCCATGAATCTACTATAACAATTTTCATAGCGTTCGCGCGAATTACTTGGCAGTAAATCATTAGTTGCCATATCTGCCATTGCCATGACGTTGGGAGGTGTTAAATTCTCGTTTTCACTATAACTTGACATATTCTTTTTTGGATAATATGCATCTCATAATTATTAAAACCAAAAGACTTTGTTGTGTTTCATGAAGTTTGTTTGTATCATTTTTATTTTGACAGTTGCTATGAGTACGGTGTTGATGAGTATTGTGCCAACATGACCTACTTCTAGAATTATTTCAAACTGTGCGTTTTGATTACGGAAACTGTGCGATTTGTTTACCGTGCGTAACGAGCTATTTACTGAGGCTGCGCGTCGTGTGTTTTCGCCTATTTTCTATAGTGGCCGTAGGTAATAGTATATTACGTATCAAGTGTTGTAAAAAGCATATTACGCACGAATGGAAAAATTGCGCACGAGCCGCGTAGCGGTGAGTGCGGTAATTACATGAGTGCGTAATTGCTTTACAACACGTAATACGTACTATACTTTTTCTACGACTCTTATATACTGGATGGTGCGTTTGATTAAGCTTTAAGTAATAAAAAAATGAAGGTAACTAACGCAGTTTATGGTTTAATTTCCAACAACAACAAATAAAATCTAAGAAAATACAATTTTGTACTATATAGCATAGAAATGATGAACAGAGCGAGGAGGGTTTAAATGTTTTGGTCAATATATTAAAATAGGCGAGCAATACATTTTCGGAGTACGTACTCACGTGGTTATCCATACTCCATTCCATAAATTTTTGATAGGCTTTTTCATATCTATCCTTTGATTTTTGCGGCAGAATATTCTCCATAGCAGAAGCAGCCTGAAGAACAATTTCCGGTGGCGTTGCGCTCATTTCATTATCGGAGTTGCTCATATTTGTAGATATAAAATTAAAGATCGGATTATAATTTATGAAGTATCGATTTGAACTTCAAATCTCAAAAAGTGACAATGTCACTGTCAAATATTTAAAACGCAAGACAGATAAATGTCACGATTTGAGTGGTTCAAGAGGCAACTTGATTGTTACCTATTATACTAGCCATCATATCATGACGCACAGTTGTGCGTTTTTATTCTTTACGCACAGTTGTGCGTAAGAATGGATTTACTTATAGAGTGAACTGTTTGTAAAACAATGTTTACTAACATAGGAGTAGAAAAATGTATTTACATTCTCTCTCTTGTGATAGAATAATATTCTCACACTGGTTAGCAATAATAACATTAGCCTTGACGCAGTTGATTGTCATCATAGTGGCAAAATTTGAGTAAGTGTCAAAATTATTGCTGACACGTTTCCTATCTTTGATCGTGGAGAAAATATAGTCTGCTACTCGGTTAGAATGAAAATTCGTGATGATCGTGGTTCCACACGCTCGCCTTCGGCTCGCGCTCGGAACTTTCCACTCGCATCGAATTTTCATTCTAACCTTGTTACAGAATATACTATTCTTATTGAATAACCATATAAGGCAGTGAAATGCTTATAAACTTCTCACATTCAAAGCCTTTAGTTTTCGTATATGAATTTTATTTTCTTATTTTGTATAGCTTGAAGGCCACGCAAAACATTATTGAACATTCCACCCCAATCAGTAATAAAATAGTGGATAACCGATTCTGCGATTGAATGGTATAGGATAATAATATTTTTCCTATTCAAAATATCTCCCAGAGTGAAAAAATTGTGGGTCATCTATCTGAGTATAGGCATGTTAATCCCATTTCATATGCTGGTCAAGTATAACCCCAAGATAATTGATTCAGGTAATTTTCTCAACTTTTGGGCAGGTACAATGTGTTTTAATTAAATACTATTGTAATCAGTTTTTTTTTCAAATAGCCCCGGCTAGATACTTACACTTTTCACATTCTGTTCTTACCTCTTACCTTTTCTATTTTAGTCGACTTCCGAGACATGAAGAAATTTAAATCTCAGGTGGAATTCCAGGAATAAAAGATCATATGGAAGTTTTCAAGGTATAAGACTTTGAATGTCAATAAATAATAATTTCAAAAATGAATATTGTAAACTTCAACAGTAACGAGAAAATACTCATAACGTAAAAACTTGAAATAATTTTCCAACTCTTTAACTACCCAAACTGCTCTAAATACCTTAACTGCTAATTTCTATGCATTGAATCATTGTTTCTCTATTCAACTGGGCTACAGTGTCGTCACCCTAATGATAGCCACTGCCTTCACGGATTTGTCATGTGAGACTGATGCATAAAATGCAAGTCAACATAACCTTACTAATTTATGATAAATATTGACTCAAATGAAAGTCTTTGTGATTGTGAATATTCTTAAAGCTATGAATAATAGTAATGAGAGTTTTTAATAGGTAATAAATAGTTTTGGTGCACTTTGTGGGTTGAATGGTGGAAATGTTTAGTTCTAGGCGGAATTTAAAAGTGAATTCAATGTCTGGAGACTAGGGTATATTAAAGTGCACTGATGGATTGTCTTGAAGATTTTCTTTATTGCAAGAGCATAAAATACCTTTTATGGGAGTTTCCTTGCTATCTGCTACTTTTGACGAAGGATATCTGCTTTCCAGGAAACAGTGGTGAGTTTCTTTGTAGCTCAGGATCTGCAGTTTTGTTTTCTTTACATTCGATATAAGTTTTGATTGTAGATTTTTCCTTTTTGTATTAGTTTTTGGAAAATTAACAGCATTATTTCCAAATAGTACATGCGTCCATCCACCTCCGCTTGTTGATTCCACCTGTACTTTTTTTCTTCTTTTTCTTTTTTATAAGGGCGGTATTTCACACAGAAAACACTGCACTTTTGATCTGTTACTTTATTCATTACTTTGCACTTTTAATTTCTTATAACTACTTAACTTATTTACAAAAATATGTTTTGGTCAAACATCCTTAAAATTAGTCTATTTTCTATTATTGTACTTATCACATTTTTTTATTGTGTGGTGTTTTTCTTGTCAGTTGCTACTATGACTCGATTTTTGACCTTTCTGCCACCTCGTTACCTAACTCAAATTCTACCTGTGATTGGTTGTCAACAAAGTTTCATATACTGGTGGTTTGAAATTAGTTTTAATTTCTGCTCTTATTTAAAAAAATGTTTTTCTTTAATTTTTGTGTCCTTTTCGGAGTTGTTATGGTTTAATAATGAATAAACTAACTAAGTTTTGTTTTCAAACATTGAATTTCTGTCAAGAAATAGTATGTTTCAAGGAAGAGCTTCATACTCTCCGAAGACTGATCTCATAAAGTAATAATTTGTTTCTAAAGGACCCCGCACAAATCAAATGGGAAATGGATCCCTGTCGAATTGGCTGAAATTTGGATATGTTGTAGTTTATACCCTTCTGATCAAATGTCTCCATTGGCCCGATACCTAAAAATGAACAGTTATTTAGGTATCGAAAGTCAAAAGTTGCAACTTGTGCAAATCGACCATGTATAATGGCGATGACTTTGTCCAGTTTTGACAGGAATAATAACAATTTCTGAATTGTCAATAAATGTCAAGTTTCTACAAAAGGTAATGTTTTGAAGATTCTTATACTCGCATTAGTTTGAATAATATGGCTTTTAAAAGAAAATGCTGACAAACGTGAAATCGCCATACGCAGACGAGAGCAAAGGAAGAGATGCAAATTCTTTTCCGATCGCGTGAGAGATTTGCACTAGTCGCAACTTTTGACCTTCGATAACTAAAAAACTGTCCATTTTTAGGTCTCGGGCCCATGAAGACTTTTGATCAGAAGGGTATAAACTACAACATATCAAAATTTCAGAAAATTCGACACGGGCCCTTTCTCATTTGATTTGTGCGGGGTCCTTTAACTTTTATGGGCTTGTGCATGATTTTATTGTAACTATTTCCTTTTAAAGGAAGAGTAAGATACTTTCTACAAAAATGAAGTGTCTGCTTGTGCTCTCTGACGAATTTGTTTGGATTTTTGTGGACTTTATGTCAATTATTTATTTTTATTCGATAACAATACATTGTGGAGAGTGTATCTTTATTGAATTTTCTTGCGTTTGGTCATTTTTATGAAGTGTGAAGGATATTAATTTTTTTTGTCATATTCATGTTCAGAAGATTTTCATTTATCCCTAAGCCTAAGTTTTTAAATCATGTTTCCGCATCGTATGAATGCGTCCATTTTCTCCCTGTGAATATTATTGCTGTATCGTTTGCATATGAGATGCCCATGTTATTTGAATTATAATCTTAATATGTATTGACTCCAATACAGTTCCCTGTGGTACCCCATTTGTGATTTCTAATGTTTGGCTCAATGTATTGTCAATTTTGAATCTTTGATTTCTGTGTGGTGAATAATTTCGCAAAATATTTAAATGTGTTCCCCGAATGCCTCAATGGTAGGTAGGTATAGTCTGGCTAAAACTAGTTCATGTGATAACATGTCAAAAGCCTTGGCTAGATCAATAAAATCAGCTAGGCATTTAATTGATTCGTCTAAGTTCTCAATAATTTTTTTTGTAGGATCATGAATGGCTGTTTCTGCGTGTATCACAGTTTTTTCTGAATCCAAAGATGCTTGCAATCGTTGTATTTGACGGAGATAAGAAAATGTATGTATTTGATTTCCACCCACCTAAATGTCTACGTAAGGTTAGTTCAATCTGGTTACATCTGCCTAAAAAAATTACTCCTCACAAAATGTATTTGTTTTAACGAGCAACTGTTCTTTTCATCATGCAAAGGTTATTTTAATCTCAAGCAGTCCTATTGTAACTTTGCATTATTTTATATAACATCATGATTTTTCTATTGTGCAAATGTGCTTTAAGTATCAGACGCGTTATTCCTACCCATATAAAAATACACCTTACTGGTCACCTCAACTGCTGCTATGAGTTCTACAGAAAAGCACCGAAAAGTAATACTTCACGGTCGCTATCGGAACTGTGAAACGTCAATTCTTATGACAGTCGCTTAAAAATCCATTGAATCACACACAAGCTTTTTGACCACTATATGTGATGTCTATTACAACAAAAGAAGTAATCTTGATATGAGAACCTATTCATTTATAAGATTTCTCTTTTAATATTGAAATATCAATAATTCAGCCATTATTTAAAACAAGTAATCTAGACATGAAAATCGTTCAATTTTTATACATGAAACTGAATAAGTGGTTTGAAACAGTGAAACAATTTCATAAAAAGGCTTTCATCATACTGAAAATGGAACCATGCTGTCTTCTATTCAATTCAAAAATCTTGAAGGTCATGCAGTTTTGTATAACAGCCTCGGTGTAGTTCAGCGTCCCACATTTCTTTCACTCCCTAGCATATTTGCAAAATTTGATGAACTTATAAAATTCACCAAATTTTGGAAATCTGTAACTTATTTCTATACTGTACCTGTTAAAATGGTGACAGGAATAACTGATTATTATTCATACCATTCAAAGCGACTTCAATTCAACCTTCGGAAAATGCATTTGATAAATACAGGTAAAATTATTGATAATAGATTATACAAACAAAAATCGAATTCTAATTCAACCCTTCGGGTACCTGGACCAATAAACTAACATCATTAAGTGATAGGATAGTATAAAATCTTGGTACGCAGTGACAGAAATAATCAGTTTATTCTGGAGATATCATTGAAGAGTATCAGTGAAAGAATTAATTTGTTCTGTGAATGAAATAAACTTAGTGTGATTCAGTTAGTATCATATGAGGATTTGAGCAAGGTGATTGGTTGATATATATTTTTTTAATGACTTGCATCGATTGCCGTGATCAATATAAACGATATATTAATGATGTTTGTATTCTTCCTATTTAATTAATTGCACTAGAGATGTTTTCTCTGACGTCGCATTGTTGAAGGATGAGGACTAATCATTCATATCTTCATAGGGCCAGAAGAAAAAAATCGCTCGGACACGTCAATTTAAATTTTTAAACTTGCACTTTTTTACATATTATTTTTGATGCTTTCTATATTTGATCGAATTGTTCATAAATTAGGTACCTATTTTTTATTTGCAGGTCCGAAAAGAGGTGAATGATAGAAAGGATTCAATTGGTCCTAACGATTTTAAATCACTGAATTATGGGTAGATCATCAGTGCGTGTGAAGGGGTTTTCTCGTGACACGACAAGGCAAGAGCTGCGACAATTTTTTGAAGGATGCGGTAGAGTTGCAGATGTTTACTTCAAATCTGGAGGAATTGCAGTCGTTCAGTTTGATGACAGTGAAGACGCTAGAAATTCCGCCTACGAATTGAACGGAAATAAGCTTTTCGGGAAACGAATCACTGTGGATAGGCCCCGAGCCTTGATTCGCACCAACTTCCGGTTGATCGTGAAGAATTTATCAGCTTGTGTGAGTTGGCAAGATCTGAAAGACTATATGCGCAAGGCTGGAGATGTTACCTATGGTAATGCTCACAGCCGTTATCCCAACGAAGGAGTAGTGGAGTTTGCTTCCTACTCCGATATGAGAACTGCAATCGAAATACTAGATAACACAGAGTTGGCTGGTCAACGAATCCGTCTAGCGGAAGATATCATCGACGAAAATGGCTCAACTCACCAAAGTCGTGGTAGAGATCGAACTTACAGCGGAAATAGCTGTAGTAGATCCCCCAGCAGCTCCAGGTCTATCTCTCCGAGCGGTTCCAGATTATGTTCTCGCTCAAGTATTCACCATGCATCTGGGTTTTGTAACCACGCTGGGTCTACTTCCCAGCGCCAATCTAGATCTTCATCTCGGTCAGGTAGCACAGGAAGCAAAAATTCGAGTGCTGGTTCTGACCAAAGCAGATCAAGGTCCAGATCTCAGCCAGGTCGTGCAAGTACAGTCAATCAGCAAGTTTTGGATAGCAATGATGTAAATGAAGTAGAGGATGAATGTCCTAGCTGTTTCTCTTTCATGAACCCACCTATTAGTCCATGTACTGAACGTCATTGTCTTTGTTCTGATTGTACGTTTTATGTCAGTAAATGTGAAGGATGTCGTGGTGTAGTTCCTAAGTCTCTCATCAACTCATTGCAACATGGCCAGTCCTTTAAAACGCAGTTTTGTAGATACAATGGACAAGGTGAGTTCTGTAGAATTATTTGTATATTAAATATAAGGTTTGCTACACAAAAATGCATTTTTCGGCAAAGTTTATGTTACCAATTATAATAATTAGTCCTTTTTCTCCTTGCAGGTTGTGACTACATTGGAAGCGGAATGGAACTAGCTTCTCATCACATAATATGCAAAATTACCACAATGGAATGCCCTTTGAAATTCATGGAATGTAGTTGGTTGGGAAAGCTTCCCAAAATGCCCCAGCATTGCGCAGAAAATCACCCAGACAATTTTTATATTGTATCCAAGAAGAAATTTTTGATATCAAATTTTGTGGAGTTGAGGGACAGACGGTTTGACATGATTTTCAACGTTTTCAGTACGTTTTTCCGGTGCGTTGGGAATCTGAACAAGGAAACTGGCGAAATGAGAATTGCTGTTTATCATGTGGGAAATCCATTGATCGCCAATCAGTTTTCCTTCGAACTGATCATACATTCGAAAAATAAAAATTTGCCAGCAATTACTCTAGGTGGGCATATTTTTCAAATGTACAACTACAATGAGCGATTCGTGGATCACAAATATATTGGAATCAAGCACGGATATATCAAGCGACTTTGCCAAAGAGATGGAAGTTTGCATTATACGATATCAATTATAGAAAAATAGTGGACTCACATTCAAAGATGGTTCTTAGTCCTCAATAGTATAGTAAAATGTCAGGCAATGTCACTAAAAAGATGCAATGTTAAGTAATATAAGTAGCACAGAAAAACAATTTGTATTTCATTTCTTATTCCATAAGCGATTATATCAATCACGAAAATTTTTGTTCACACGTATTCAGTAGAATACTCCAGTAGACATTCTATCTCATTCCATATGTCGGCGACATTTCTATCATATTCAAAAAACCTGAAATAGTGCTCTCCAATACCCAAGCTTGGTTGAATCACCATTACTTCCCATCCAAATGATGATATGCTGAAAATTCATATAACTGGTTTTGAGCATGTTCAGAGACATGTTCAGAGATGAACTTATTCTTTGAAATATCTGATAATAGATCAACATTATTCAGATATGCTACTTATTTTAATCTACATAAAACCGATCTCCTAGGGCTTGCTCTTGCGGATCCTCGTTTCACACTGCGTTACATGGCACGGCTAACTAGTCGCTATAAGTTTGCATGCTGAAATTCAGAATTATAGAAAAATCTTACCAATTGAAATCAACCCTACCAGTTGAATAATGACCGTACAACAGGTATACCGATTTAGTCGATTCTTTAGAGAATATGTAACCTATTACTAGGAATAATTATTGTTTTTCATAACGATTTGTCATTGCCTACTATTTGTCAAGATATCAAATTTCAAGTGTCAATTGCTTTTCTTCTTCTTCTCAATTTTCTTATTCTCTCGTCTTGAATTGTTTTTGTTTCCCTACTCCAATTATCCGATGCTTATGAACCATTCAATGCTATTACCCCTGCCAACTTCCTTCCTCAAGAAAGGTAGGTATCAAACATTAACATAAACTCACCTTGGGAATATAAACAAACAAATCGCAAGTGACGTTTGGGAATTATAATTCAATCAAAAGCTTATAAATCAAGTGATGTACTGGCAAAAGTAAGATTGTTTACTGAATTTTACATCATGCCGAAGCTATGCGCAAACTGTTTGCAGCACTGGAAAGTTCTTGAATTAACAGCTAATTTTTCGACATTGCATCATTTTTTGGGTTGGAGGGCTGTTAGTTAACGTTCCTATGCCCCACTCAGAGAACAGATGACTGGCATTCCATACAATGAACCTAACGGATAGGATTGGTCATTTCCTTACAGAAAATGAGTCTGCACTTGAACATGTCATTATAAAGGTATTTTTGAACATGGAGAAACTTACTCACGTTGGATATATCTTAACCAAAACATAAGTGGTTTTTCCTTACTACAAAATCGAATCAGAGATATGGGTGACTTCAACTACTATTCAGATAATTATATTTGAATCACTTCCTCACTCGGAGAAAATTGTGATATTTCATTCTGATACAATATACAGTGTCACACATAAAGTTCGCGACATATGGAAGTTTTTTTTTATTAATAGATATAAAGAAAATTTGACTTCGCAGTTAGTTTGTGCTTAAACTATCAACCTTCACAAGTCCTACACTGTGGTCTTTCCCGAAAGAGAAGTGTGGGTCCGGAATGAAACCAACCTATGCAGGGCAAATGAACGTTGGTTCACCGATGGTTCCAAAACTCAGGAAAGCGTCGGAGCCGGAATGTATGGGATGAACCCAGAAGTGAAACGCTCGTTCAGTATGGGCAAACTAGCTACCATATTTCAGGCAGAGGTATATGCCATTGAAATGTGTGCCAGGGAGCTGGAAAATCGACACCGCACACGAAAAACAATAAAAATATTTTCAGGTAGTCAAGCAGCACTTAAAGCGCTTGAATCCAACTGCTTTAAATCTAGGGCAGTATGGAACTGCAGAGACACCTTGAACCGACTGGAGCAACGCAACAACGTTACCCTAGTCTGGATACCAGGTCACACAGGCCTAGAAGGAAACGAAATAGCGGACGCCCTAGCAAAACGGGGGGCCGAAACAACGTTCACTGGACCAGAACCGGTAATCGGTTTAGCATATAGCACTGCCAAGAATGTCATAACAGCTTGGGCAGACAATAAAAGACTCGAGTACTGGCGTCTACCGGGCCTAGCCCATTCCAAAGCATTTATTGCTTGTACAAGGAAAAGACAGGACTCTGACAAACTGCTAGAACTCAGCAGAGCGCATCTCAGAGTTATAGTAGGTTTGCTTACTGGCCACTGCAAACTCAAACATCACATGCATAAAATTGGACTTGCACAAGATGCAGAGTGCCGGCTATGCATGGAGAATGATGAAACGGCTGAACACATTCTGTGTACATGCCCTGCAGCGGCCAGAACCAGATTCTCAATATTTGGCGATACGACAGTAAGGACAGAAAACCTGGTAAATTGTTCTCCCAATGCTTTCCTCAATTTCGTCAAGAGATTGGATATACTGGGAAAAATATAACCATAGGGTGAGCCACAATAGGCCATTGGCCGCAGTGGAGGGCCTGATACGGGCCCACTCACGTTCAAACCTAACCTAACCTAGTTTGTGCTTGAAAAATTATTAAAAAACAGCATCTTTCCTTTTTTCATGTGCCACTATAAACCTGTCAAATTTGACATTTTTTTCGAAAATCCTCAAAAAATCAGTTTTTTTGGAAATTTCGAAAAGTGCCAAAGAAAAAAGTTTCTCAATTTCCAACTTTATACATTTGCTCCAAATTTGGACTCTCTACTGTCACTTCGAATTTTTTCCAATTTTTTTAATTTTTCGAATCTTTCAGTCTATCGATTAGAACGAAACATGATTCAAATTTCATAATTTTGATGTGGGTATTTTCCAGAAAATACCCACATTGGCCTGTAACCAGAAAATTAAAAAAATGCACCTCCAGAAATTCGTCTTTGTTGTTGCAAAGTTCATCTAGTTTTTTCATTTCATTGTTGGACTGATTCGGATTTTCAATGTATGGACGTTAATATGTTAGTAATCGAATAAACGAATTTGTCTTCATTCTTATTACACTCGTATTTCTTTTTTAATAGACTTTTATTCAGTTTGATTATTTTTCTGAGCATTAATTCGGTTACAAACAAACCCGAAATACCATACTTTTCTGTGAACTAAACAATGACCTACAGTTTCATAACTATTCATATTCATCAAAATTATGAAATTTGAATCATGTTTCTTTCGAATCGATAGAGCGAAAGATTCGAAAAATTAAAGAAATTGGAAAAAAAGTCGAAGTGACAGCAGAGAGTCCAAATTTGGAGCAAATGTATAACATTTGAAACTTTTTTCTTTAGCATTTTTCGAAATTTCCAAAAAAAAACTGATTTTTTGAGGATTTTCAAAAAAATGTCAAATTTGACAGGTTTATAATGGCACATGAAAGAAGGAAAGATGCTATTTTTCAGTAATTTTTCAAGCACAAACTAACTGGGAAGTCAAATTTTCTTTATTTCTATTAATAAAAAAAACTTCCATATGTCGCTAACTTTATGTGTGACACTGTATATAGCAGATGGATAATAGACTGCTAAACAACAAACTGATGTATTTGTCAGATATTGAATCTCACCTCCCAATGCGAAAAAAAATTATAAAATGAAACCCATTGGTAGGTATATAAGTACGTATCTGTGTATATATTGATGTTTTGATTGTTGTTTTTGTTTTGTTTTTGATTGTTTTTTTTTCGTTAACCAGCTGTCGTCCCCTTACGAACGGCAGCCCTCAAAAGTCGAAACTTGTGCGAGCTAAGGATTAACGAGGTCTTACCTTTTAACGTGCGATTCCTAGCACCTAGATGTATAGGTAGACAATTTATATCATTGTGAATATACATTAATTTTATAAAAAATTTCTATAATATGAGATGGGTTTCAGCAAAATGATGATAAATTGTTAAATATTTTATTATATTCGGATGTCTTGATATGTTGTTGGTGTAATACAAGTATAACAATCAACTGAGCATCTTAAAAGGATTAGATGAATTGTTACTAACATCGCATGTGGCTTTGAAACTCTACATTTTGTGTAATTACACCATACGACAACCTATGGAAAATTAAAAGAATAATCTTACTTATCTGAGTTTCAATCACTTCTGCTACCAGTCGATGGTTCAAACCGTAGCGACTGCAGACATTTTTCTAATAGCCCGAGAAAGTGCTAGGAATCGCACGTAAAAAAGGAATACCTCGTTAATCCTAAGCTCGCACAAGTTTCGAATTTTGAAGGCTGCCGTTCGTAAGAGGGCGACAGCTGGATATCGGAATAAAACCAATTTTAACAATTTTAAACTATTTTTTTAAACATTCTGTAAGGAAGAAAATTTGAAATGCGTACAATCAGAATCAGACAAATTTCAAATCGTTTCAAGGGCGCTACCTGCTTTATTCACAAAATATCTGGTGAAATCTTCTTTTATTCCAAGTTTTCAGCCGTAATAGTTGATAGCAGATCAATCAATATCCCAGAAGTTTCCACTAGTGACGAAAGCCCAAATTAATTTTTTTTCACGCACTGCTAAAAGAACGTCAACACATATTTTCGTATACTATATTTCATTGTTTGAACAGAATCTTCTGCCAGTCCATTGAACAAGGATATGAAGGACTCGATGTTACAAATTGAAATTTCTACTGATTTGCAAATGTTTTACATTCAAATGAATCAAAAGTCAAATTATCAGCAATTGCTGTAAAAGGGACCCCATGAACTGCGAATAAATTTTTCAATGCTTCTTTAACCGAAGTTGATGTTTCATTTCTCAATTTTGATAGTTCAGTCAATTTTTTCAAATAATCAACTACCATCAAGTTTAATTCTATTTAATTCCAATATATCCGTACCCACTTTGTTGCATATCCTGATCCATTTTCGGCTAGTCTAGAATTGCTTTAGCCCTTTGCTGAGTCCTTGTTATAGCTATTTGCATGGAGTTGTTCATATCATACTACATAAAAGATTGAACAGTTATTCTAACATTCAAGAACAAAATACCGTTTCAAAAATGAATATATATAGAAGAGAGTTTCTTTGTATACCCATTGTGCACATTATTATTAATTTTTGAAGAATGGGATATTTTGAATCAATTTCTTCTAGAGTCAGTTACATTAATATTTCGTTCTAAAATAAGTACAATTTTTGCGGGATCTGTGACAACGTCAACTTCATCTTGTGAAAAATTACGCTACAAATAATCTGTAATATGAAGTTTTTGAGTTGAGTGTCACATTTCAGTAGTATTATTTTCATTCTTTGTAGCCTTAGTGAATAAACCGATTTACCCCTTTATGCATAATACATAGAAATGGCTTATGATCTCAATCTGCCTGACAACCCCGTGCTTACATGTTATAATGAAACTTCTGACAAGCGAATATAATCGCTAGATATTATTTTTCTGATTAAGTGAGAGGTCGAAATGCATATACGTATAATAGGTTTGTTGTCCTGCAATAGTCTTTCCAGGAATCAGTTTGGTTTGTTTTGTTCCATCAAAATTTGCTGAAACGGGGGAGAACTAATCATATTTTTTATTATTAATTAATTAATTAATTATTTATTTATTATTATTTTCAGAGACGTTCAGTCCAAAACCATACGGTATTTGATTTCAAAAGTTCTCGCAATGGCCCAGTAAGGTCCGATAGTTTGGAATTAAATAAAATTCCTGAGATAGTTCACCAGAACTATTGAGCTATGTTTATTATTTTCTGGTATTATCAAGTTTTTTATAGCCTCAATTTGTTCATCATCAGGCCATTTCCATCAAATAAGTGTACCAAATACCCGACTTGTGTTTGTCTGTACCATAGAACTGTTTATTATAATTTCTATGGTCTGTACTGGATTTTGTTTTTATTATATTTCAAATTGAATTTCCTGGCTCTTTGAACAACTGTTTTAAGAATTATATCGTGTTCTTCAGGAGATGATCCTACTATTAACAAATCACCAAAATAGACTATCACACCTGGTACGTCTCCTAACATTTTTGAGTTTTACTTCTGAACAATTTCTGTGGCAAAAATCAAATCAAAAGAGACACCGAAAGGTGTACCAAATGCACATAATTTGATCGATTCATCACCTAAAGTATTATGATGAACACCTTCTTTAAAATCCAAAGCAGAAAAACAGCATTTATTTGTTAAATATACTATAATCTCTTGAAAAGGAGGTATCAAACAATACTCTTTCTCTCTCTAGTTTCAAAAAAATGTTCTGGATCTGGACATATTCCCTTGTGTTACCAATATTATTGCACATCATGTCGTTCCTTCTGAAAACTATTGGAAATAGGAAAACATTCATGAAGGCAGTACCTGTTATTTGGTGTGAGAAAAACACTGTATTTCCTAAATTGCAGCTACTATAAAACCCCGGGAAAAGATAAAACTACTCCTGAAATTAACTGGAAAAGATAGCTGTGAGGTTAAAGCGGTACTGCAAGCTAAAGAAACCTTTTTTTTGTGTTTGCAGTCTCTCAAGAGGTGGCTTTATCTCTATATATTTTGTTATGTCTCTATATGCGCCAGTTTGCTTGTAAGTCAGATTAGATGTTTGCTTTAGTATTTATTTTAGATGATTATACCATGAATACATAACCCACAAAAATAAATGAATTGTAGATAAATAATGTTCACATGTATACAAACCACAGAATACCATTTTACTAGAATTATCAATTGTATGCGAGTAATAGACACCATAGCAACTCCTCCATGTTATCAAACATATGTTTGTTTGTTGTGAAATAACGCAAATCCGAGATCATTAAAATGGTTCAAGAAATCGTAATGTGACCTACTTGGGAAAAGTAACTAGTGATTACAAAATACAAAACAACCACGATTTAAAAAAATTCCAAGCAAAATCATTCCTACATGACCCAAATATGTTTTCATCACTGTATTATAGACAACGACAGGTATACTAATGATTCAACCCACAGGTACCCATCATAGTCAAATCACATAAATAAGTGATGGCCTGCCAATTTAGACAATGTCATTAATGATCAATCACCAAAAAAATTACCCTATCAACCATTCGGTACCTGTTCCAATGAAATCACATCATTAAGTGCAGCATGGTATAAAACAATTCACAGGGTCACAAATCGTCAGTTTATTTGGAAAATATTATCGAATAGTTTCAGTGTTTCGGAAAGAATTAGCCTGAATGAAACAATAGACTAGTAGTATCATAGAAGAAATCGATTAAGGTAATTGTTTATTATAATAATTTTTGTTCTCCTATAATTTCAACAATCGCGTTACTGAAATAAAAATATGACTTATCAGTCATTTAAGATGGTAATAATAATTTCCTTATTTTCTTAAATTAGTTTGCATACTATAGCACTGTAGCAATATAAAGAAAAAAACGTCATTAAAATCAGGAAATAGTCGAAATGAAAAATCATTAAGAATAAAAGTAGGAATATTAAATAACAAATATGAATAAACATAATGTATGTAGAAATAATAATAATAATAATCTTTATTGACCTTTGGTTTCCATATAAAATGAATAAGGTACGTCAGTTGAAAAATAAATGAAATTGGTGTATATAGTACAATACTACAAAAAAAAACAGAAAATAACATTAACATGACAATGACATGACATTAAAATTGACATAAATAAAATGTTCAAGAGAAATCCAATATATCAGCTGCTGGACACATGTTCCAAGAATTCGTCTATTGAATAGGACACGTTATTAACCAAATATCGCTTTAGATCTGTTTGAAAACTTTTTAGTGATCCGTCCGTGATTTTTTAAACATTGGGGTAATTTATTATAAATGAAGGAACCAGCATAGATTTCTTGTAGTTGGTATGATTGCAGTATGGTTGGTGTAAGTTCTGGGCATTACGAGTATTATAGCCATGTATATCACTGCTTTTCAGCAATTTATTTGTTTTGCCAAAAATGAAAGACAAGAGTTTGTATACATATATTGACGAAATGGTTAAAATACCACATACATGCCACAACCAATACCATAACAAATGTGAAAATATATTGCACTTTAGTATTTATAAGGAAACATACATACAATTTGATAATAATGCCTACTTCACTGTTTTCTCTTCAATGTATACATTTCCTGAAGCCTTAATGTTCTCGGGAAGATTTTTCTGCATCCTTGATATTCAAAACTTTTTGGTCTAATATAGATAAATTTATTTACTATATGACACATACAAAATATGGTTCATAGCAAGTAAGTATTACAGAATGTACAAAAATTTTATGTATAGAACAAACAAACAAACTTACATGTATAAATATTATCGGATACTTGTACATGTTTTCAATATTAAAAATAATTATGTAAAACAAAGAACAAATACTATGTTATAAACAAAACAAATCTAATTCAAAATTACATATTCATATACAAAAAGCTATGTGAATTACAATAAAATAAATACAACATATAATTCCTACAGAAAGAAACAATATTTTTCTGCCGTGAAACAATAGTTTAGAAACTTTTCTGTGGCATCCATTGCAATCTCACCTAACATTTTGGTTGTTGTTGTTAAAATCACTTCCAAATCAGTATTACCATATTAATGCATCTCATGTTGTTTTCCTTCTACCAGTAACTGTAAAATATTGCGTTTTGTTTTATTAGGTTGCAATATTTTTCTCAGGCCGTAGGCTAACTTGGTTCAAAATTATTTCAGCTCAAACATTGAATATACAATTAGTGAAGTAATTACCATTATTTATATACACTTATAAATCATGGGCAAAAACTAGATATAAAAAACGTCTCAAAATGGATCCCTGAGGTATACAATCTGGTGGTATATGCTCTTTAGAACGTATATCCTCCACAATTTTTACAACTTTTCTCCTTAATTCAAGGGTCATTTTAATTCTTTGATTATTTATACAGGGTGTCCGGTAAACCTTGTACAATATTGAAACTGGTGATAGACCAGGTCAAGACTGTTCAGAGTAACGGAATTTCACCTTAGTAAAAATATCACCATTTTCGAGATAATGGGCATTTTAAGAATTTCTGGAAAATCGCTACCTAACCTTGGAGTTTTGAGGGCCATGTATACAAATTGAGACAATTTCAAATATATTTGCTGCTGAAGATTACTGATGAGTGATGCTTTTAGACGTACAGAACAGTATTTCAGAAAGTGGAAAAAATTCAAGAAATGAAGGTAAAATGACAGATTCAAGTTTCCATAATTTTTTTAAAAAAAGGTTGACATTATTGTCTGAAAGAAACATAACCAATTGGAAGTGGGTACTCATTTCAAAATAATGCTTATTTTGTCCAGAGTCATGTCATGTCTACCATGGTATAAAACAAACTATAATTATTTTTGGATGAAGTGATTTTCATTGAATTAGGCGGTTTCATTCTAAGCTTTCGCACAAAAATTATTTTACTTCGATTTTATCAAGATAAAGATAAGGATTATTAATAATAAAGAATAGACTGCTTGGTGGCATTAAATAGCATGTCAATAAAATTAACTCTTCATGTAATAAAATTATCGAAATGAAATGTCGATTATCCGACATGGCACCGTTTAATACGAATTCTTGTGATAAATGTCGCAATTGTCCAACATCCAGAATCCAATGAAGTTTCAGAGACTGACAGATATACAGAGTGTAACCAAATAAGTGCAAAATTTTTAAGGAGGTGAATCTTTGTCGAAAATTAAAAACTTATGCCTAACTCCTGTGCTGTGTCCGGAGAAGCAATAGTTTCCTTATGAAAAAATAAAATACAACATTGTGCATGAACGGATCTTCTGTAAATAGAATCGAAAAAAATTATTAGGTTGCTGTCACATTTTGTTTGAACAACTTGTGACTTCTGTCGTAGTTTTTTTTAAATTATTCCGCTTGATTCATTCAGTGGTATTTATTTATTTGTCATGCCATACACACGTTATACTTCCCGAGAATATGCGCATATGCACTACATTTTTGGTGAATGTGGAGGTAGTGCTACTGCTGCAGCAGCGCTTTATGCAGAACGATATCCGATTGCACAATGCTGCTCAGAGAATCGCTGATTTGGAGACTATAACCTATAACGCATTTGAAAAGGTTCTTTTTGAAGATATGTCTCTGCGTACGAGTGGGTGGAAAATGAAATTTTTGTAATATTATTCAGTGCGATGTTGAATAATCGTAATTGTGGTTTATAGTGTATGTTGATTAAAAAAAAACGTTGAATTAGTATTCACTTCTTTACATCTCATTGAATGCTTCCAAGTAGTTGGTTCCTTATTACTCATAATTATTTAATCATTTCATTTTGGTAGGATGAAAATAATAAAAGACAAAATGTCTAGTGGAGTTGATTTTAGCTCACCATAACATCACACTCTAATATAATAGAAATTATACTCCCTGTTGTTAAAAAAATTGGTGAAACTCAAATCTGGCTTTTACCCTCATTTCTTGAAAAATTGTATCGTTTTCTGAAAAACTGTTTTGTGCGTCTGAAAGCATCACTCATCGGTAATCTTCAGCAGCAAAGATATTTGAAATGGTTCCAATTTTTAGACATGGCACTCAAGAATCCAAGATGAGGTAGTGATTTTCCATAATTTAAAAATTGCTCATTATCTCGAAAACGGTGAGATATTTTCTGAGGTGAAATTCCGATATTCTGAACAGTCATGACCTGGTCTATCACCAGTTTCAATATTGTACAAGGTTTACCGGACACCCTGTATACAGGGTTTAACTAAATAAGTGTAAAATATTTAAGAGGATGATTCCTCATCGAAGAAAAGATAGGATCTTTCATATAAAGAAACTTTATTGGAGTATCCCATGTTAAGATACAGCTCCTTGAAGGGGGTACATAAAATTTGTTTAACAATTTTTTCCACAAGCACTAAAAAAGTTACAGTATTGAAATTAACCTGACATTTTCTACTACCAAAAAGACATTTAGCCAGTAATTTCTTTGGTTTACCCCATGGTTGTAAGGGGTGGAAAACGCAAACACTAAAATTTATTTCTGATGTAACTTTTTGTTTTATCATTTAATTACCATTTCAAAATTCATTTCCGATAGCCTGTTTCATTCTAAACAAAAAATGTTTCCTGAATTTTTTGCCCAAAATAAACCAGTTCGCAGCAAAAAATTATTTTACGAACAACTACAGAGATACATCGTCATAAATGCAAACTGGATTTATTGTTATTTTGTAGTTACTACCTGCATTAAATGATTAAAGGGGGTTAAACAAAACTAATTTATTAATAACAAGATATACAACATGTAGAAATCATAGTAAATGTTCAATGTGTCTACCTTCAGACATTACGCATGCGTCTAGACGTCTTCGCATTGAGCCACGTATTCGCTCAAATATTCCTGGAGTCTCTCTTACTACCCTGCACGCATCGATGATGCGGTTTCTTAAGTCCTCTAAATCGCGAACAGGAGTACGATAAACCAAATGCTGTAAATGGCCCCAAGTAGAGAAATCGAGAGGAATGAGATCCGGGGATCGAGCGGGCCAATTCTGTGGTCCTGATTTGCATATCTTTCAGTTAAATGCTGACGTGCTACTTGACTATAATGGGCGGGAGCCCAATCATGCATAAAAAATATATCCCTTCTGACGCCCAAAGGAACTTCCTCCAGCAGTACGGGATGCACTTCTCTTAAAAATTGAACGTATGCCTCACCATTTAATTGAGGAGGTAGAAAATGAGGCCCAATTAAATAATCCCCAATAACTTCGACCCACACGTTAAGAGAAAACTGTTCTTGATGGTTAGTTTCGACAATAGCGTCCCGAGAAAAACTACATTCGTCTGTGAATTCGATCGTCTTTAGAAAGTCACGATTTCTTCTAATCATTTCCAGCATCCAATTGCAAAATTCAAGACGGTTCGGAAAGTCTCGCGGTAACAGTGCCTGTACTCGTTGCAGACGATAAGGGTATAAGAGTTGTTCCTTTAAAATTCGAAATACCGTCATATGATCAACATTTAGCTGGAAAGCAATCTTTCTAGTACTGGTAGTAGGTTGTTCTTCAATCAAATTAAGTACTGCTTCCTCAAGCTGTGGTGTTCTTACTTCTCGATGGCGACCACAATCCTGCGTTCTTTTGTCGAATGAACCATATTCTCGTAATCGTTGATGAAGTCGGGAAATATTCTATGTGAAGGATGCTGCCGTTGAGGATACATTTCAGCATATCTTCTAGAAGCTTCCAACCCATTCCCTGCGACAGACCGTAAACGTAACACATATCAGCCATTTGCTCATTAGTGTATGCCATTTTAATAACAAGTGAATAATTAAAGTAACAAATTAAGAACAGTACAACAATACACAATTAGTATTACTTCAAGTTTACAAATTTACAAACTGACAGCTTGATACCAATTTAATTGTCACTATCGCTAATAGCTGCCTACTAGATAAATTAGTTTCGTATTTTCGTTTTATGGCAATATGTATCTTGTTCGTAAAATAATTTTTTGCTTCGAACTGGTTTATTTTGGGCAAAAAATTCAATGAAAATTTTTTGTTTAGAATGAAACAGGCTAATGGATATAAATTTTTAAATGGTAAACAAATGATAAGACAAAAAGTTACATTGGAAATAAATTTTAGGGGTTGCGTTTTCAACCCCTTACAACCATGGGGTAAACCAAATAAATTACTGGCTAAGTGTCTTTGTGGTAGTAGAAAATGTCAGGTTAATTTCAATACGGTAACTTTTTTAGTGCTTGTGAAAAAAATTGTTAAACAAATTTTATGTACCCCCTTCAAGGGGCTGTATCTTAACATGGGATGCTCCAATGAAGTTTCTTTATATGAAAGATCCCATCTTTTTTTCGATGAGGAATCACCCCCTCAAATGTTTTACACTTATTCAGTTACACCCTGTATATTATTGAATTGTTGCTCATTACTTATTCAATTTCAGATCCAAAAAAGCATTCACAAGATTGATACCAAGATTTTGTATCACTGAACTATGGGTGGAACATCAGTACGTGTGAAGGGCTTCTCTCGTACGACGACAGAAGCGGAACTGCGGAATTTTTTTGATGGATACGGTAGAATTAGAAATGTTTACTTCACATCTGCTTTTCAAGCAATAGTCAAATTTGACGACAGTAGGGACGCTGAAAATGCTATCAATGAATTAAATGAAAAACACATTTTTTGGAGGCGAATCACCGTAGATAACCGAGTATTGAATAGGACCAAATTCCGGCTGATTGTGAAAAATTTGTCATCGCGCGTAAGTTGGCAAGATCTGAAGGACTATATGCGCAAAGCTGGAGAAGTTACCTATGGTAATGCTCACAGGCTCCATCCCAACGAGGGGATAGTCGAGTTTGCTTCATACGAAGATATGGTATCAGCCATCGAGATGCTTGATGACTCAGAACTGTACGGTGAAAGAATCCGCCTAGTGGAATATGTCTTCAGCAAAGATCGCTCGGTTCACCGTAGCCGTAGTAGAGTTCGATGCTGTACTGGATCTCAGAGAAGTGCCAGATCACGAAGTATCTACTCCACTAACGGCGAAGACAGCCATACTGTACCCCCTAGTAGCTCCAGCCCCGCCACTATTTCTCTGAGCTGCTCCAGATCAAGTATAGTGATGTTTGACCATGAAGCTGGGCCTCGTAGCACCTCTGGAGCTAGTTCATGCACCCAGAACAAATCCAGGTCTTCATCTCGGGCAGATAGTACAAGCACAGTAAGCAAAAAGTCGAGTGTTGGGTGTAGCAAAAGCAGATCAGTGTCCAGATCTCAGACAGATCGTTCTGTAATAAGTGAGCACGTTCCGGATAGCGTGGACATGAATAAAACAGAATGCCCCAACTGTTTCTCTTTTATGATCGCACCTATTTGTCCATGTACTGAAGGTCACTGCTTCTGTTCTGATTGTCCTTGTTATATTAGTAAATGTGAAGCATGTCGTGGTGTTCTGCCTAAGTCTCTCATCATCTCATTGCAATGCGAGCAGTCTCCCAAAACACAGTTTTGTAGATACAATGGACTAGGTGAGTTAAGTAGAATTGTTTTTTGTATGAGGAAAATATGTATTGCTAAACAAAAATGAATTTCACGATAAAGTTTATGTAGCCAATTATAATAGTTCGTCATTTCTCTCATTGCAGGTTGTGACTACATCGGAAACGGAATGGAACTGGCGTCTCATCACATAATTTGTAGAATTACCACAATGGAGTGCCCTTTGAAATTCATGAAATGTAGTTGGTTGGGAAAGCTTTCCAAAATGCCGCAGCATTGCTCGGAAATTCACCCAAACAATTTTTATTTCGAGAGCAAGAAGAGATTTCTGATATCAAATTTTGTAGACATAATGGACAGAAGGATCGACATGGTTTTCAACGTTTATGATACTTTTTTCCGGTGCGCTTGGGACCTGAACAAGAAAACTGGTAACATGAGAATGGCTGTGTATCATGTGGGAAATCCATTGGTATATAATCAGTTTTCCTTCGAAGTGGTCATACATTCGGAAAATGAAAATACCCCAGCGATTATCTTAGGTGGGCATATTTTCCAGATGTACAACTATAATGAACGATTCGTGGAAGAAAAATATGTTGGAATCAAACATGGGTTTATAAAAGAGTTTTGCCAAAGAGATGGAAGTTTGCATTATACGATGTCAATTTTAGAAACAGCACAATAGATTCATGACAATACAATAGTAAGATATCAGACGATGCTATATTAAACAGCTGACACTACTTGTCTCAATTGGAATATGTATAAAGTGTATAAATATTAGTAATAAAAGTTGCATAAAACAATATTTTGTTTCTATATTCCATATAACAACAAAACAACAACAATATGTTTGTTTTCCTTCATCGCTCTGATTCTAATCAAACCATGAGCTATTTCTTGAACTATGTTGCAACCATCTTTTCTTTAAAGTTAATTAAAAAGGAGCAGTGCAGATGGCAGCTCTTCGTTGGTAGGCACTATGGGTTCGTTTATACTTTATAACAGAATTATATCATTGAACAGTAAGAGTATGGTCACAAAAATAAGAGGGGACGCCACATCAACTTTTAATATGTCTATGCCGAAGAGTTACTTACTTGGAAAGTTGAGCAACTGAATAATGACTAAATTCCAACTTTCTGTCGCAGATGATTCCACAACTGACTTTATGAACATCCTGTTCATATTTTCAATGAAATCGACAATTAGATGTTATACCCAAAACTATAAGATACTTTACCATAAGATGTTGTTAAGTTGAAGAGTGCTAATCAATAAATAAATAAAAGATAAATAAACACACATACAATTAATATGAATTAATTATCACTGGTGAGAGTAACAGTTTCCAAAAAATGACTGTGTTTCTAATAATATTCAATATTCGATATCTGTTGCATATGAGGTTGAATTCATTACATTTAAGATTTTATCAATTCTCCCAGCGCATAGTACTATGTGGTGGTTTACAGATAGTAATATGGACTTCAACCGAAGATAATATCAATATTGAATGATAATAAATAATTAAAATTGAAATGGTAAGTAAGACCTGTTCCTCTGGTGACACCAACGTGAAGATTTTGGACTAGATCCTAGGCCAACCAGGACTGAAGTGATGATGGAAGGGAGTCTACAAGGACTTTCAACGAAAAAGGCTTCATCATATCTGACAGCAATCTGCAATGCATCAGGTGAAACCAAGTATTCTACACTTCGGGCAAATGAGCTATACTGGATCCATAATACCATAAATATCCTCAACAGGAAGACGTGGGGCTGAACCAAGCTTGGGAGATACCCAACCAGTCAACGAGACGTGACAATTCTGTTGGTTAAATTCCTCCGGGTACAACAACCCTATATATGTTTTTTAGTAAATAGCTGTTCTGAACAGCTAGCTAGCATGAAAACGATGGAAAGAAAAGTTGGAAAACTCACCTTCCGTGAAGAGTTTTACCTTGTAGAAAAAAATGTCGGCGTGTTACAAAGTTTTCATACGCCAAATTGTCGTAACTATCCAAGATCTATCAAAAGCAAGGACTATGGAGTTGATGGTGAGATGAGTAGAACGGAAATGGAATACAAATTCAGAATTCGTCAGCAGACCAAAACCAGGAACCCCTGTATGGCTAGACGCCTGTAGCTTTCACCAATTCTACCATCTAACTCCTCGTCTCTCAGTCGGCAACGAAATCTACCTTGAAGATTTTTTCATCCAGGAAGTCAGGTTACCAACATTCAGATATTTCAATATTTGCATGTTCCATGCATAACCGACTAATCTGACCAGCTAAAAATAATGATGTGTTTGGTTGTCTTTGATCAATAATTCGAAGACACTCCTTATGAACCATCTAAATAACCAGAACTCAGACATACATATGAACCACTCACGACAATTCACTTTTAATAATTTACAGATCGACACTTGCAAAGCGTAAAACATATCACACTTTTCTAGTAAGCAGAAATACAAGCACAACTCGAAAAACCAAACAGGACCACAACGTATGCAGTTTCAATGAGAACAAGTCGAAAATAGAAAAGTTATGATTTATTCTGATGGTGAATCCAGAACTTAATCATTCTCCTTGTAGTGAGAACTTGTAAAGCGTGAATTGATCATTGAATGTGGTTTGCGAATAGAAATTAGCAAGGGAATGGTAATAAGGTTTCTATGAATGACGTCAAACAACCAAATATGAACCTTGCTCTAAAGCTTTCTAAAAATTAACAAAATAAAGTAGCGAAAATTTACATACTACAATGTAACCTTATGACATCATCATATTCAAAAGCATTTATTCTCAGTTCCTCGTAGTCCTTCGATTCACAAGCAATGATTTCGTACGATAACTAGAAACCTTGGGAGGAGGAACAGAAGGACAATCAATTTCTCACCACCTTCTACTGACAGATCAAATTTTTATGATTTGTACTAGTCAAATATTTAGGTTATGTTGAACCTAACTATTGATATGCTGAATACGCTGTGAAAGTATGCTAATTTTGTATGCCCAATATGGGTTACAAAAATAGATGTAGCCATCCTGGTGACTCAAACCGATGAAGGTTTAAATTGACTTCTTCGATAATATGTATATGTATATTATTTAATACAAGTTATTCTGGTATGGCAACTATGCCATTTGGCTATTTATGCCATGCATTTTTATTTATCATCCATATCTCGGGTATGTAAGGACCCAGTAACTATCCATAGAGTATGAACCATATCAACTGCTATAGCGCCTACAAGTCCACCATATTATCGTTGTTTATTTCAATATAGCATTATCACAATTTTCTAGTTCCTCAGAAAGTGTACTAAATCGCTGAAATTCATATTTGTGCATTTATAGCAAATTTACTCAGTTTATTTATGAAAATGTTCAGAGATGTGTCCATTTTTTTATTTTTCCAGTGGCGGTGATAATGATTCGGGGCACCCCCCGCCATATTTTATTAGGATATTTATACATGTGGCAATAAAATCTGGAGATAGCAAAGAGGTTGAAGGGGCCTCTTCTGGAGATGCCCCCCCCCGCACGGCGGGCTCTGTGGGTCCCTTATCGCCGCCACTGTATTTTTCCTAATTGCTTTCAATATTTGTGGTCCATAATCATATAACATGCACTTTTTGGATCATTTAGCATCTATTATTCTCAGAAAGACAGTGACCTCGTACATTACCAATAGCATTCAATTTTTTTTCTTTGGTGTTTATAGTGGCATTAACTGCTATGGTAGTGAGCCTCTATGAGTTCTGGGTACACCTTGTTATTAACTCCTTAGGCCACATTAGGAGCAGCACTGTTGATTGTAACGCAGCAGTGAATCATGCAGGACTCACCCCAATCGAGTAAAGCTATTTTAATAATTTAATGGCACATAAACATGAAAATTTCGAAGGGAAAGAGATCGAATTTGTGGAAAATTGTATGAACGGAAAAAAAATTCATATATTTGAAAAGAGAATTGAATTATATTCTCAACGATCGATGTATAATTTGACCCACATGCCAATTGATTTTTTTTAATTGATGTGCCTCCCTTCCACCACCTTCATAGGAAAAATTTCAGATAAATGTTTTCAACTAATATGTATAACGCAATATTCATTGAACAATACTGTCCGTCCGTTTTTCGCAATAATAATCTTAGTTCATCTCTTGTTAACAGGAAATAATCGTTATTTGTTTTTTTCTGTTTTATTGTTATGGTACGGAATAACTCTATAATTTCGTTTGTCTGTGTACAGAACTACCCAACTGATACTATGTACCATATTTTTTCAATTTTTTACTGGATTTATGTTTCCCATCTTCCTCGGACAAATGGCCAACCAGATATCCGTTAAAATTTCTTGTTTTGCGGAAAGCAAACTTTGCTATATCTGAAATAAAAGAAAAGTCTATCAGAGGACATACATAACAATATGATAATTCTAAATATTTGGGTTCGATTCAAGGAAACTTCAGGAATGTTCCCGGAAAGCCTCCGTTAGATGTATCGAGAAGGTATCTCCGCCTATTCGAATAAATCATTGACAATCCTTCAAATGAAAAATTAAACTTTTTCTATGACACTTCTGTTTAGAATGCAGGTGGAGATTTACTTTTTTAAACCATGTAATGTTCAGAGAACATCAGAGAACCGAAGGAAAGTAGGCAGCTCTCATAGACCGGCCATTACATATAAACCAGCATGCCTATCTAACAGGAAAATCATGCGAGACGGCCCTTCACCAATTGTACTGTGCACTTTTCTAAACATCGAAGGAGCTTTCGAAAGTATGGTCTCAGCGGCCAGGAGGAGAAGCGTTGATGAAACCACCTGCAGGTGGATAAAGTCAATGTTCCAAAATCGACAGGCCCATACCAACATGTTTGAAGACTCCGCGAAGCTGGAAATTGCCAGAGGAACCCCACAGGGAGGGATACTATCCCCCCTACTGTGGGACATGGTAGTAGACGAACTTCTGAAATCCTTAAACAATCAGCGATACTACTCCCAAGGTTATGCTGACGACATAGTGGTCCTCGTACAGGGAAACTATGCCCAAATAAAGAGAAGGACTGAGGGCAAACCCCAGCAAAACCACACTCATTCCCTTCACACGCAAAAGGATTCAGGGGGACTTGAAGTCACCCAAATTCTTTGGCGCAACACTACAAGTTGCTGATTATGTCAAATATTTAGGGATGTTCTTGGACAAGAAACTAACCTGGAACATGCATCCACAACATGTAGTCAACAAAAGCAATGCATCGTTCTTGATGTGCAGAAGAGCTTTTGGAAAAACATGGGGACTGAAACCGAAAGCACTGGCTTTACACCGAGACCCAGAATTACAAATGGTTCACTTTTGTGGTGGCCCAAGATGAAACAGAGACAGTCGAAAACCAACCTTGGTAAAATACAGTGGCTCGCCAGTCTGTGTATCACGAGTGGTATAAATAGCACTGCAACCGCTGCTATGGAAATTATCCTAAACCTCCCACCTTTAGACATAGAGGACCATAGAGGATGAGTGCATACAGACTCAAACAAACAGGTAATTGGATAACCCAACCACAAACTGGGCACACCAAAATCATCCATGAAGTCAACATTACCGAACTGGAAACGATATCAGACTACATGCTACCACAATACTCGTACGAAAAACCATTCAAAACGCAGCTCAAGTGGAACGAATGGTACACAGATGGTTCAAAAACAGATGAAGGAACAGGAGCAGGAATATACGGGGTGAGCCCAAAAAGGAACGTAATAGTCCCACTTGGTAACAATACCACAGTATTCCGAGAAGAAACACATGCCATAAGGACATGCATACAGATGAATCTAGACCGTGGGTATAAAAGAAAACACATCTACATTCTATTTGACAGCCAGAGCGCTATAAAAGTCCTGAAGTCAATACAGATAAAGTCTAAGCAAGTCTGGGAATGTCTTCAGAGCCTCAATGAACTGTCGAAACGCAACAAGGTTATACTTGCAAAGAAACTATCTGAATCACCATTCACAGATCCAGAACCAGCGGTTGGAATTAGCAAAACCCGATGCGGAAACCTAATCAATGAGTGGAAGAAATCAAAACACCAAACGTATTGGGACCAAATCGAGGGGCTTCGACACAGCACAGCAATGGTTAGGCACCTGAGCCAAACACTGACGGCTGACACACTCAACCTTAACAGATCTAAGATACGCACGATCACCGGTTTACTAACCGGACACTGCGGCCTTAGGAAACACCTACACACCATGGGAATAAATAGAGAAACCGTGGACTATAGACTCTGTGGTGACGAGGAGGAAACAGCCTCTCACATCATCTTCGAATGCGACGCGCTCAACAAGCGCAACAGAGTATTCGGGCAGATCAGCCTAGAAACAGGCATGAATCCGAAACACCTAGTAAATAGACTACTGAACCTGGTGAAAGACACAGGCCTATTTAACTAGGAACCACTGACGTCAGTACAATACAATAGACCCCAGCTGGTCTCAGTGTTAAGGGAAACCTCAAGGTAAACCCGGTATCTTGCTCGTCAGCCTTTCACCAACCAACCAACCAACCAACCAACCGTGCATATTCTTCTTGAATTTCTGCAGAATGTATGACTCAGGGAACACCTCCTGGGCCTATGACTTCCAAAGCTTTTCCGTTTCTTTGAAGAACCCTGGTGAAGACATGTTTGTCATATCTCCAAAGTGAGGACGAAGGGATGCAAAGGCTGTGGTCGACGGGTCAGTTTCGATGGGACCGCTAGTGGTGGAACGATTGATTATATTTCAGAAGAGCGTCTTCAATGAAAATATCTATTAAACAGAGGCAGCAGAGTGTGTAATGGTTTGGACGGGGAACAGATGGTTTCAGTGCTGTCTGTGTTGACCTACCCTTGCACTGATGAGAGGCAATAACCTCGAAACTAGTCTGCAGGTGGTCACCCTGTCCAAATCAAAACATAATTCTGCTGGTTGGTCACAGAGGGCACTTGCTCACTTGAAACATAATGAGTTATATTTCTACCAAATTTCGTGAAAAAAAGTTATTTTTGAACGATAAAAAAATTAATATCTGAAAAATTGGTTTTTCCGACTTTCCCGGAAAATTTGAGGTAAGGTAAGTTGGGGAAAGTGCGTTTTTAGGGTAAGTGCGTCCACAATTCATTGTTCATTCTGTGGTTGATAGAATTACCCTGAATAGCAAGCATAGAACACTACTGACACTAATTCATTGTTAGAAGTTGATATGGCAACATTGGTGTTCAGTAACTGTCACTTGTGAAATATCATGGAACATTATGAATTCCTAACCTCCAAACGAGTTGATCAAGATTATTTTGTGATCGTTGAAGGTACGTATTTTTGCGATATCTTGGAGTTTTTTTCACGAAACCTAGAGGATATAATTGAAATAAACTGTGGATATGAATAAAAAGTATCATTTGTGTTTTTTGACGATTTTATAACGGTGGTCGCACTTGCCCCAAAAATAACAACGAAAGGGGCAAGTGTACACCAAAGGTACGAACTTGCCCCATACGAAAGGACGTACTTGCCCCATAGGATAATGCTGATTGAGAAACACTTTTCAACTGATATTCTTTGTTACAGGAGTCATACTATGATTCGCAATTATAAAAGAAAATCAACTAGACGTAATGGTTATTCCAAAGAAAATTTCAGGCAAGCTATAGATGATGTTCAAGCTGGAAGGTTATCGTTAAGAAGAGCCAGTGTCTTATACAGAGTACCTAAGACAACTTTGACTGACCATATTAAGGGAAGAATGGGAAAGAAAAGTCAATCTTCAGGAAGAAGCATCGATATTCCATTTGAGCAAGAACAGAAGATTGCAGAAGGATTGAAAATTATGGAAAAATGGGGATTTGGCCTCTCTAGACGTGAAGTGCTGGAAGCTGTAGCAAATTTTGTTACACAAAATAAAATCAAAACCCAATTCAAGAATGGATGTCCTGGACCAGATTGGTTCATTAATTTTCGTAAAAGACATCAGTTATCTATCAAGAAACCACAATTAGTTGAGGAGGCAAGAAAAAAATGTTTAGACCCTTTCATCATATATGAATATTTTCGTTTATTGAAAACAACTATTACTGAACTGAGATTGGAAGATAAGCCAAGACAAATATGAAATCTTGACGAGAACAGTTTTTGCACAGACCCATCTAAAACCAAAATTGTTGGGAAGAGAGGTCTTCCATATACACGAACAACCAGTGGTGCTGGAAGAGACAATACGACTGTCTTGGTATCCTGCAGTGCAGAATGAACTAAAGGAACACCGCTAGTGGTTTTCAAAGGAAAAGATGTTTATGATGGGTGGACTGCAGAGGTAGGCCCTGGATGTCAACCATCAGTCTATGCTGTAACAAAAAAAGGGTGGATGGAACAAGAAGTTTTCTACAAATATTTCATAAAAACTTTAGTTAAAGACTTTGGAGAATATAGGCCAATATTACTGATATATGATGGCCATTCCACCCATATTGGAATTGACTTAATTCAAGAAGCCATGAAAGAGGAGATAACTATACTCAAACTTCCACCATCCTCCAGCCATCTTCTGCAACCTTTTGACATAGCTGTCTTCAAGTCCTTAAAAAACAATTGGGATGCCAAATTGGTGAAATGTCAGAAGCAAAATCCAGGAAAGAAAATCATTAAAAAATAGTTCTCCAATCTTATCACTGTAATATGGCGCGATGCCCAACCTGATATTATCCAGAATGGATTAAAAAAAGCTGGAATTTATCATTTTGATGATAACGTGATAAACTCAGATAGCTTTGACCCTTTAGCTTTCAAAAAAAAGTTGGAAATAACACAATGAAGTTGCGTCATGCAACTACAGATAATATGGAAGTTGCCGACATTGAAACTGAAATTGAAACCCAGCCTTCCATAAGGGCAGAATCAAGTAAACACCAATCTGATGTCATTCAGTTTGAAGAAATTCTGCTAAGCACATTGAAGTCTAACATGTCTAACAAGATTATTGAGAAGAAGCCAAAAAAACGAATCGCCAGTGGTGCAGAAGTGATTACAAGGAAAGAGGTAGTTCAACGTCTGAAGGAAAAAGAAAAGGAAAAAAAGGGAACGAGAAAACAAAATAAAAAACGTGTATTGACTGAGGTCATATCTTCGGATGATGATTGCAATGAAATAGAAATACAGGATGAAGAAGATGAGGAAACACTAATGGATATAGTTGATAGAGAAGAGCAGTACCGAGAAGATGATTGTAGGTTTGAGAGACCACTCTATGACATGGCTCCAGGAGACTGGGCTCTTGTGAAGTTTCCAGGAAAAAAAAAACATCAAACATTATGTTGGTCAAATTCAGGAAGGCGGACTGGTAAAGTTTGCAATAAAGGGCACGTTTTCCAGTAAAAATTCAATTTTCAAATTTCCCGTTATCGAGGATATATCCGAAGTCATTGAAGATGACATTGTAATGCTGTTGCCGGCTCCGGAAATTTGATACTTTCAATGTTCAATAAGTTACTCAATAAAGGTTGTCATAAGTGTGTCGATTATGTTTGAGTTCATAGCTCGCCGTATATTAGAGATAAATTATTTCTGTAAAAAGCAATTGAAAGCATTCACTTCGGGTTGTTCGCTGTTGCCCCACTCAATTGATAGTCCGAACTGATTCCGTTCCAACACATGAAAACGCACTTGCCCCACATACATGGGGCAAGTGCGGACACTCTCCTCAGAAAATAAAAAAAATTGAGTCTGAGAATGAGTAAATTTTCCCTATGAATGGAAAGAGGATATTCCCAAAATGCCGTGAAAAAATATCAGCTTCAAGAAGCAAATGTTCAGTATTTTTTGCAAATAACTCAATTTGAACTAGTATAATTTTGTGTCGCACTTGCCCCAGCTTACCTTAATGTGTAAAAATGTTCGAAACAAAAGTAAATCTTTGTTCTTCAACCTTTTTTGATAGGAGGTCAACTTTGTAATATCACTTTCAACCCCTAAAAGTTCACCCCGTTCCACCCTTCTCCATTTTCTTGACTCCAACTAATTTTTCCCGTAATTTGAACAATATTCTGCTCCTCTTCTAGTAGGTCTCATGCTGTTAATATTTTTTCCCGCTTTCATATTTTTTGTCTTCTATCAGCACTGGTATATGATTGTTTCAAACTGCATGTTTTTATTCTTTTTCTAACTGAAGTTGGTAGAAAAATTGAGTATTATGTCTCGAAGCTTTTTATTTTATAATCAGGTTAGGTTTTTCATTTTATATACTATTTTTGGTGATGAGCGTAGATTTCGGTAATAAATTACATCAACATCACACCAACAACAACACATTACTACATCCAAACAGTGTGTTAGTTGAGAATAAGTGAAAAAATACCTCTTCTCCGCTAACAATTTCTGGTTCGTTCTTCAAATCTGGTAACATTTATATTATGTTTTTTTGTCAAACTAAAACTCCCATTACTGTAATAGGCTCATAGGGAATATAAGAACGTTGAAAATTCAAATTCCCTAACGTAACAAACATTTAAATATGAACGTGTTAATCATTGTATTCAAATTACTCTCACCTGTGATACATATGCCACAGAACACCAAAAGTATAACACAAAAGTAGGTGGAAATGAATAAAATCCAACTCTTCAATGTGAAAATTCCGCCAAATACTTCAAAAAACATATTGATTGACATTTGGTCAAGGTTTTAGGATTTCAGCTACAATTTCATTGGACAGTCGCTTCCAGGGGTTTCTGTATCAGCTTGTGAGTATCAATCAATAAAATTAGATCATTTGGTTGAAAGCATATTAACCACCCGAAGTTATAAAACGTCGAGCAGCGGAAAATTACCACTTAACCTTCAAAGTTGTATATAAATTTGATATGCAATTTTGTTTGACAATAGTGACGTTTCAGAAGTTTGCGGTAAATATGTTATTTTATGACCAATTTCCCTAAATGCAAGAGAGTTCTATAATAGTTATTTATGTATCAAGGGCGTAAAGTAGGCGTTTATAGCCTGCGGCGTGGGTGATGGCCCGATGGCGTTAGCCGAGGGCCATCACACGCCGAAGGCCTTAAACGCATTTTACGAACGCTAGCGGTTTTATAGCGCGAATCACAAATACTGACTTGAATTGCAATGGTCTACACATTTCATACGTTATGCATACAATAATTAAGGGTAACATAATATGAGGAATGTGAAACTATAGTAGCTGAGTGCTATATTGGAGAATCTATTTCAAATAAATAGATCATCACCGAAAAAATTGCCAACGATTATGAACAAATGTTAGAAAGAGTATTGCTCTATTGAACTGAAATGATTCTAATTCGTGTTAGGAATTGCATGAAATGATGTGTGACTATAGACAATTTGAGAATTTTGTCTACTTTTCGGCCCGCCGGGCCATAATGCGCCTACGGGCGGTAAAGTGCCACTTTACGCCCGGCGAACTGGGCGGTAAAGTGTACTTTACCGCCCGCTAGTGCATAAAAGTTATTATGAAATATTACAAATATTGTGTTTTGTGACCACAATGCTTCTATGTAGTTTTGGAAAATATGAGATGCTAGTTACGTAGTTTTGTATCCAGAACATGGACCTAAAAATTGCTCTGTAACGCTTCAACACGTTTACGACTAAAGGCTCTGCATAAGTCAAAAATGGGAGACTTTTGAACAATTCCTATAATTAGAAATACGAGGATCAATCACTCTTCTCTACACAAACAGTGACATACCTACTTCTAGCCTAGTCTAATATACTTTCAACTCTGATAAAATCTCCAAATTTTTCTTCTTTATTCCACAACAACTCGCTGGAGTTATTTTGGCAATAATGAAACAGATGCAACGTTGAAGTATTCGAGTTCAGGTATTTCTAACATTGGCATTGATATTTCAATTTGGTGATATTAATGCTCAAATACTCGGCATTTTATGCTGATTTACTTGAACCTAACCAACAACCAGCAATTAATGTTGGCCAATTGCTACTTCTGGATGTGAATGTTAATTTTCGTCTGTATCGATTTGGGCTCTGTTATCAAATAACCCTCGAGTAAACAGCAATTGACAAAATATCGTGGGACAATTTACAGTCGGACATTTCGTACATGAATAAAATCTCGGCATAGAGCGAGGACATTCGAAATGCGACGAAATGGCGTTCACAGCATAACGACGAATGGTCACATTACAAAGAAATTTCACACTCAAAGAAAATTGGTGATATGGTCATCCATGAAGGAAGCATATACAAAAAAATACAAAGTATATCTCAGTGCTATGTCCTGGAGATGAATATGAATATTGTGCAGATTGATTTTTCCAGAGACTCCGGAAAGCCGACAATTTTCAATGTCAATATCTTAATGATGCTGAAATTGAAGATTTAGGTAAAATGAAATATATCAAGACATTGCTGGGACAACAGCAGATTACGGAACAAAGACAATACTACTAACCAGCACTAGTAAAGTATCAATGGAAGCACCAGTGTTGTAACCAAAAACTGAAATTAATAGCAACCAAAAAAAATTTAATTTTCCAAATCGGAAGATTTGTTGACTTATTTACAAAAGGGTTCTTAAATGCAGCTAGTTCTTCCAGAAAAACACATGACCTATCGTTTTGGCAGCATTATAGACTTGAAATGAAAATTTGTTAGTACTTACACTTTCACTAATATTTGGAAAAAAAAATTTACTTTGTACACGGAAAAAAATGTATGGTGATATTTACAATAATTTCTGGTACTGTATATGACAGGAATAATATATACCTACTTCAACCATAAAATATTTGAACATTCTATCAATATTTCACCACTTACCATCCAAGTCCTTAGGGTTAGCAGAAATTATTTTTTTTCTAACCATAATTTCTTGAGGATTCCAGTATGTTCTCTAGATTTTTCTCAGTGTAAACATAAGTTTAGAGTCAAAACTGATTATTCCCGTGTACTTATACCCTTATTTTTGTAGCAGGTCTTCAGTGCAATTACAGACCATGGTCGATTGGGCAAAATTTGGGATCGAATCGAGAACGAATTGAGATCGTATCGAATCATATGATAAATGTGCCATCCACTCTGGAGGTTAGAAATCAACGATCTCATAATATGATATGGTTATCGTATATTATAAAAAATAAAATAGCCAAATTTTTTTCTCGGTGTTTTATCGCCGGCAGTGAAAACGCCCAAATTTCAAATCGATCTGAGTTCTCTCAGGAAAACCTTTCAGAATATTTATCCAAAAACGATATAAAAAACGAACTTATACACGAAGCAATTGGGGTAATTCTCAACTCTATTGTAACCCTTTTTACTTTTCTTTAGATCGACTTGTAATCAACCTCTATTTTGCTGAAGATGAAGGATTAATCCTTCGAAACATGTCCTTTCTATTGATGTAAGTCTTCCGACTGCATGGTATCTGCCTGTTGTTAGTCTTCGGACTACACAGTATCTTCAATAAAGATTATTTTTGGGGAGTTAGACTGAAAGTTTGTTCACCCTCCCAGTTCTAGCAGAACATGTCATATTGAAAAAAATGGATTTAAATATTTCGGTGGCTCAGCGATCGAATATCTCACTGTTATACCATTGTTTATATAGAAGTAAGATAGTCAGTCAACCTTATGGGATGTATATTGGATTCAAATGGATGCGACATATAGATGGCGAAAGTGATCTCGCATCCAAGTCATGTCGTAACGATTGAAACAATGGAACAGCATTAAAATCAGGGTTTTTTAAAGAAACCTGCATTAAAATGACGTCAAATATTCATGTTTGTAACTAATCACGCTAGATGACACTCGCGTTTGGGTCCAATACCTTTTCCGCAGGCATTGACTATCTTCTATTTAAACAATAGTTATACTATCAGAATGTATTTTTTTTAAGTAGCGCAAAATTCCGGAATACCGCACTCGAATAGAATAAGCTGATGATTGAAAAAATATGAATCCGCTATAAATACTGCTTTGCCAACTTACTGTTAAGTAAACAGAATATGTCATTGCGCTATGTCGATGTTCTGGAGCGAGTACAACTGAACTTTCTCAAGAGAATGTTATGCCTACCTGTGAGCACGTCTAGTTATGCTCTTAGACTGGAGGTAGGTAGGGTCATATACCGTTTTCAAACACTCATTGAATTGGTTGATCAAAATCCTTACAATGGACGAAAGTCGTGTTCCAAAAATTTGTTCCAAAGGCAGCTTCAACTCAACATCGTTGACCGAAAATAAAATTGATCAATGCAGGTCTCTAAAGAGCTTGAATTTGCTGACTGTCATTTGCCATTATCACGGGTCACACATAGTCATCTCCTCCAGAAAAAGTCAATGCCCTTCTCTAGGTTTATGAACAAACTGAAAGAGGAAGTCATTTCTGTCATTCGTCCAGTCTCTTAATATTAGTAAGCAAACTCAAAACTACTTTCACTTGAAGGTGTCAATCCAAGTCACTTGAACTATTGCGTAACTCAGATTAGGCAATCATTTCATGATAAAATTCAGCTATCGAGGCTCAACATATCACATAAACCCGAGGGAAATTTGTTCAGTATGTAACCACTATGAGCTGTCAAGAGGGCAAATCTGGTATACGGATGGATCAAAGACTAGCAAAGGAGCAGGGGCTGGAATATACGAGGAGAGACCGAGGCAAGACATTAGTCTATGCCTTGGTACTCAAGCCTCAATATTCCAAGCCGAGGTAACGGCAATCTCCGTCTGCACGAGAGAGATTCTAAGGAGGGGCCCTAGAAACCAACCCATAGCGATTCTCTTCGACAGTCAGGCGGCGATTAAAGCCCTGCATTCATGCAAGTTCACTTCCAAACTGGTTTGGGAGAAATACCAAAATCTTAATGACCTGGGAGCACAGAACAGGGTTAAACTTGTCTGGGTACCACGTCATAAGGGCATCCAGGGGAATGAGAGCGCAGATGCCCTAGCAAGAGCGGGAGCAGCAACAACTCTCATTGGACCAGAACCAGCCTGTGGAGATATTAAGCAGGACACAAAGATATGGGTTAAAAACCGTCATCAATCTCTCTGGGAGAGTGCCTCAAGCAATACTCACGGAAAAATGATGATGATGGGGCCAACCGACCGGCTATCAAGACACCTTCTTAAACTAAGCCGAGACTCTCTCAGAAAGGTGGTAGGACTGATGACAGGCCACTGCCACCTGAGAAAACACCTGCAACTGTTGGGGATACATCAAGAGTCCACACAATTCAGATTTTGTGATGAGAAGGACGAAACAGCCTCCCACACAATGTTTGAATGCGAAGCTCTGGCTCGCATGAGGATAGATATCTTCGTACACTGCGGAGCAGAAGATATCATTTCGCAGGAAACCCTCGTGAGGAATCTCCTGGAGTTCATTGAAAGATCCGGAGATAGACCTGATAGCGGGGTGCAGAAAGGTTCTATACAGAACTACCTGCATTTCAGCTGCTGGCTAGGCCCGCCATTAAATAATAATAGTAATAAAAACACTATGAGCTTGAAACTATTTATCACCTGTTATTTGATTGTCCTATCTACACATCAAGGCGACCTCGTAATACTCCTTGTTTGGAAAACTAGACAATCTGATCAGCATGCTCAATAATAATATGCCCGCCAATGCAAAATTAATTTCCTCGTATATACACAATATTCTGAAACTCAGATCCTTCATTATAAATGAATAACCCGTAAATATTTTCTTCTAGTTTACCAATGTCTCTTCTCGTTAAGTTACATTTTTTGTGCTAACGTGTATAATTGTATGCTTATCTTTAGTAAGTGTATGCTTAGGTTTAAGCTTAGATTTATGTGTAGTTTAGTTACTGTTTTTTTCTTTTGTAAATTTCTTGCTCATGCCGAACTTGTTGTTTATAAAACTGTATGTTTTGTGTAAACAATAATCGAATTCATTGATTGATTGATTATTTAAAAAAAAAAGTTGTTCCTACTTAGCTCATAATCAATAATGAAAGATAAATTCTGCTCTATTTGCTCAACTGGCTTTATAGACATTCATTTCGTCTGGAATTGTTACTGAAAATATGTGGAATGTTGAATAAAGCTGCAGGATAATTCTACTCCCATCGTATTCAGTCTGATCCAACCAAGCCGTGGCATCTTTGTTCTACAACTCTTGAGCTCCTAGAGCAAAAAACCAACTTCGGTAATAAATCATTCGCTTTATCTCTGTTTCGAAATCCCATGTAATATATGAACGTTGAGGGTCTATGTTGTCGAAGTGAACGCAGAGAATTTACATTTAATTAAGGTAGTATATCCACTCTGGAACGCTCTAGGAGCATCCTTATTACTCGTGTATTTTATTACCCAACTATATGCCTCAATTATGAACCAGTACAAGAAGTGAAATGAATGGCAGAATTGCTAAAAGTTCTTCACAGAAAATAAACAAAAGACTCGAGGATTACCGGGAACCTGTTTATGGAAAAAGGCAAGAGGAGATCGTAAATTACCCTAGCTGTAATAAGGCGAGCATATTGCAAAACTTCTGGATATTCACTGAATAGAAAAGCCATCAATAATACACAGTGTGTCAAATTCAAAAGTTGCCAGTGGCAATATTTCGAAAATGGAAAAAGATAATAATAAATGCCCAAACACGTTTCGAGGCAAGGTCGGGGACATCGAAATAGCATATGAGCCTTGATACTCTCAACCCCTATGGGCCAAATCAAAAATCCAAAAATAGTTATTCAATTAAAGGACCCCACACGAAAACATATGGGAAATTGGCTCTCGTTCAAATTGGCCGAAATTTTATTGTTATAGTAGAATGGGTCGTCAAAAAGATGTGTAAATTTAAATTATTTTGTAATTGTCGTTTCTGGTATCGCCCTGATAGCTTATTTTTTTCTCATTCTAGTAGTACCATTATAATTCTAATTCTCTAGATAGGTACCTACAGTGTGTTTCGAATTTTTGTGTCCACCCCTGTAAATCAGTTACCTATTGTTTAATTTGTTCATATTTTTTCTTAATCGGGGAATGTAGCCAGTTGGATATTCTAAGCGATATGGCAATTTGATTCAAAGAGTGGCGTGCGTATGTTATAAGTTTCTCAGATGCTCATTTTTCCAAGAACATTTTTAGTTATTTTTATCTTTAGGAAATGTCAATAGTAAATTTTATTCCAGAATAATTGAAGTGTCCTAATCCTGAATTTTTTCCTAAATAAAAGGTGAGAGAAAACAACAGAAATAGTCATTTGTTTCAATAGTTCGAAATATTACTATATTTTTTTAATAAAAAGAAGAAGAACATGTTATGTAGAGCGGCTATTTCATTTACATCAGTCCTGAAAACAATTTTTTTATTTGAACTCGTGATATGATATATAAAATGTAATGTCTCTAATGGCTGAGCCATTGGGATACATTTTCAAAAAATCCTATAACCATTACTCATTTTATGAGGCGAATGTTTTTTTTCTTTGGTGTCTTGGCATCGACTGCTATGGTCATTAGCCACGTGTTCTGGATAGGCCTTGGTACTAACTCCATGCGCCACCTTAGGAGCAGCACTGTTAATTGGAACGCAACAGTGGATCGTGCAGGACTCACCCCAGTCCAGCAACGAGATTTGAATAATTTAATCGGTCAAATTAAATTAAAAAATCCCAGCCCAACCAGGATTCGAACTCCGGACCTTTCGACCCAAAGTCGGACGCTCTAACCACTGCGCCACGCCCCGACAATGTGAGGCGAATGTTAATTGTAAACATCGTGAGTGGAATTTTTTAATGAAACAACTGTCAATGTAGCATAATATAAAAAATATTTTTTTTATAAAAACTCACTTACTCAATCTCAAAATATATACCTGGCTACATTGAGAAACAGTTGAACAAACTAAGCAATAGGAAGGTGATTTACAGAGTTGGACAGAAAAATACGAAACACACTGTACCTATCGAGAGAGTTGAAATAATATTAGTATTGTTGGAATGAGGAAAAAAACAAGCTTTCTAACGATACTAAACATGACATATGGTTCCATTAATAAGAAATGCCCATGACGTCACTACTTCACCAATGGCACATCTAAAAAATATTTGAATTGATAGAAAGATGCTGAGTAAAATACCCTTCAACTTTTATCAGAACTTTTTTTGATAACTCCCATATGGCGGGTCCATATATTTGACTAACTCTGTATAAGCGGTCAAAGTTCTTAAAAACGTCGTACTGTTTTGTTAGTCGAAATAAGACAAATTCAGGATTGTTGTTTCTTAAAGTGAAATAACTGCCTTTGGCCAATAAATTATCTAATTTCGTCCCAAAGTTTATTGACGTTATCTTGACAGATTATTATTATTCAAGTTTTTCAAAAACAACTTATCATCACACATTATAAACAATCATAACAAACTGAGAATATACAAAAAGAATATACAGGATCTTGTAATTTGAATCTCATACATTCTCCCCTCTGCTATAGAAACTAGTTTTTTTCTAGCTCCAGCCTGCAGATTTTCGTAACAGGTCGTCGGTATTCAGATGTTGCTGTCTTGACGTCGACGACACGGATCCTACCATCACATCCTGGATAAAGGGAAATTACTCGGCCCATTTTCCATTCATATCTAGGAGCATTATTGTTAACAAGGATAACGACATCTCCAACTTGAATGGGTTTGCTATCCTTTGTCCATTTATTCCTCTTCGATAAAGTTGGTAGGTAATCTCGAACCCATCGTTCCCAAAATGAATCTGCTAACATAGTCGATTTCCTCCATTCTCGTCTCAAAAAGCCAGCATCTGGGTTCTCGAGTGTAATTGGACCATCCCCATTACACGAGCCCAACAAAAAGTGGTTAGGTGTGAGGGCTTCAAAGTCAGTAGGATCTGTAGATACCCTGGTCAATGGTCGGGAATTGACTATTTTTTCGGCTTCCACGAAGAATGTTTGCAAGGTCTCATCTCTGAGTGATTGACCATGCAATACCTTTCCAATGGTTCGTTTTACAGAGCCAATCAATCTCTCCCAAACTCCCCCCATATGGGCAGCTCCCGGTGGGTTGATTTTGAAGTCAATTCCGTGTGAAGACATGGCATTTGTGATAGTAGAACTGTCCAAGTTTTTGAGTGATTCCTTCAGTTCTTTGGCTGCAGCAACGAAGTTTGTTCCATTATCGCAGAATATGGCTCTTGGTTTCCCTCTTCGTCCTGCCATTCTCATTATAGCCATTACCGCTGAATCACTGTTCAATGAGTGAGAAATTTCGAGATGAATCGCCCTTACTGCAAGGCAAGTGAAGATCACTCCCCACCTTTTCTCATTTCTTCTTCCTACTTTGACATGAATTGGTCCGAAGTAGTCCATCCCTACGTTCGTGAATGGCCGTACCTCTCGGCTCAGTCTGGCAACAGGAAGTTGTCCCATCATAGGTGGTACTGGTTTAGCTCCTTGGTTTTTACATATCTGACATTTCGAAAATACTGATTTCACTGCTGCTCGTCCATTTATCACCCAGAATTTCTGTCTCAATTCATTTAATACAAGTTCCACTCCTCTGTGGCGAAATTTTTCATGATAGTGGTGGATCAGTAGTTTGACGTAATCGTGCTTTGGGCTCAAAATTATGGGTTGTTTTGTCCTTTCAGTCAATTCAGTAGTTTGGTTGGTTCTCCCCCCAAGGACTAAAACTCCATTTTTGATTTCTGGGCATAACGAATGAAGTCGGCTTTGATTGTCCAGAGGTTTACCCTTCTTTAGGTTTCTCATTTCGCTTTGAAAACATTCTTCTTGCGTAAATTGGATCCATCGTTCTTCAGCTTCCTCGAGTTCAGCTACCATTAGCTCCGATGGAAATTTGAAATTACTCTTTTTTGCTTTATTTTTAAGTATTTTCAAAAACCTCAAACTCCAAGCAGTCGACCTTATCAGTCTCAACCATTTTGAAAATTATCCTGACATCAGGAAGAACATTCTCAAACTCCCTCGTAGCCAAAGAGACTTCATGGACGAATTCAGTTTTGAGTTCTTTCATGTCATCTTGTATAAGTTGGTTAGTTCTGTCTTCTTTCGGCCAAAATTCTTCAGAATGTTTAAAAAAATCAGGTCCATCAATCCAATTTTTTGACACCACGGTTTTGTCGTCAGGGTAATGAAATAAATCTCTTGTAGCCTCATCTGCAATATTGCATTCTGTTGGAACCCATCTCCAGTCAGCAACGTTTGTCCTTTCCTGAATTTCGCCTATTCTATGGGAAACAAATTGTTTGTAGTTTCTGCCTTGGCCTCGTATCCAGTTGAGAACACACCTAGAATCTGTCCAGCAATACGTCTTCTGTATGGATATTTCCAGTTCATTCTTTATTGACTGAACTAATCGACTCAGCATTACAGCAGCTTGCAACTCTAACCTAGGAATTGACAAAGGTTTTAACGGTGCAACTCTAGTTTTCGAAGCAACGTCAACTTTTTCCTCGCAGAGTGTTCTTAAATAGACAACAACAGCAAATGCCTTTTCACTGCTGTCAGAAAATGCGTGGATCTCTATTCGTGTAGCTCTAGGTATCATCAGACTGTAGCATCGTGGAATTTTGTCTAACCATCTTCTCCATGCTAGTAGTAACTTTTCAGGCAGATCATCATCCCATCCTATACCGGATCGCCATATGTCCTGCATCAATATTTTTCCTTTGATCGTGAAACATGCAATGAGTCCCAATGGATCGAATAATGACATCAGCGATCTTAGAACTCTTCTTTTCGTTGGTGTTTCATTTCTAATATTTTTTGGATTCAATTTGAATGAAAATTCATCTTTGTCTGGATTCCACCAGAGGCCTAACACTCTGTGCACAGAAGATTCATCAATATTCTTGGAGCTCGCAGGTAGCATGATTTCAGACAATGTATCCCTGACCAGTGGCGAATTTGTCAACCAATTAACGAGTTCAAACCCTGCAATTTTCTGTATCCTGCAGACTTCTTGGATGGTACTAAGAGTTTCTTCTTCGGTGTCCTTTGAATCGAGGTAGTCGTCTACGTAGAACTTTTTGATTATTGCTGTCTTGATTTCAGGATCTGTTGCAAATCGTTCAGCATTACAGTTCTTCACAAATTGGGCACACACAGGAGAACAAGTTGCGCCAAATGTCATAACAAGCATCTCGTATGTGTCTGGATCTCGATCATTTTCTAAGTTTCTCCAGAGAAAACGTTGAGCGCCCTTGTCTTCTTTTCTAATACCAACTCTATGGAACATTTCGCGGACATCTCCGCAAAATCCAAAACGCCGCTGTCGAAATTTCCACAGTATTGCCACCAGTGATTGTAGTAGATCCGGTCCTGACATCAAGTTATCATTCAAGCTGACACCATGGGATTTTGCCGCTGCATCAAACACTATTCTGATTTTGTTTGGTTTGTTGGGATTATGAACAGCGAAATGTGGCAGGTACCAGGTGTGAGGATTTTCAATTTCTGCTTCCTCTGGAGTCAACTTTCTGATATACCTCTTTTCTTCGTAGTCTCGTATTTTGCTACAATATTCGTTTCCAAGTTTCTCGTTCTGCTGACATTTCTTCTCAACACATCGCAATCTCTGTAGGGCTCGGTATCTGCTTTCTGGTAGTTTGATATCATCACTTTTCCAAAGGAGGCCTATTTCGTATTTATCATCTATTTTTTGGATTGTCTCATTCATTATCTTCACGGCTCTTTCATTCGTCACCGAAAGACGATTAGGTGTGACAAGAACTCCAAAAGATTCTGTCGTGAATGAATTTCTAACCAATTCTTCCAAATCATCGTCTGTACTGTCCTTTTCACAAACGTGTAATGTATGTGCTCTGAATGTCCCCTCATTCCTCGCTTTTGAACCACAAGGACCATGCAAAGCCCAACCCAATTTACATTTACTTGCAACAGGCAAGTTTTCTGGGCCAGTGCGTATCTGTCGAGCTATAATCAGGTTCACATTGTCTTGACCAATCAACAAAACGAGTTTTTCGTTTTTAATGTCTGTAATTGGTAGTCCTTTCAAATGAGAGTATTTCCGCCAATCTGTCATGATGACATTTTGAACTGGCAATGATAGATTTTCGATCGTACGAACTCCTCTCATGATAAATGTGTCCTCTTCATCGGGTTTCGTAATTTTGACGTCCATTCGTAATGAATTCTGCTGTGTCGATACTTCGTCGTTGGTCCATTGTAGGCAAAGTGTCTCTTTGATGCCAGTTAAACCAAGATTTTCAGCGATTGTTGCATCTAAAAGTGTGACGGTGGAAGCTTCATCGCACAATGCAAGTACAGAAATGTTTCCCGCTGGGCCGTACAACTTTACTGGAATCGTTCGCAAAATGATCTTGTTATCGTGTCGCATGGCGCAGACCATCTCAACGTTTTCTACAGTTGGTTCTTCCTGGTTTGGTGAATTGTATTTTGTAGATTCATTGTGTAGCAACGCCGTGAACTAGTAAATATTAATTAGGCTCTGATATTAAAACTGTAAATTTAGTGGAAGAATTGGAAACAAAAGTTGGAAAACTGTGTAGTGAAACAACCTGTTCCTATATTCACTGTGTAAGGAAAAGTCAGAAACTCCAGGTTTGTCCTTGTTGTAAATCTATGACCAAAACAATAGCAGTATATGCGAAGGTGACCTTTGACCTATAGTGTAGCAGTAAGAAGTCACTATCCTGCGGAACCCAATAACACACAAGGTTGCCAAATCAAAAAATATTCTCTGACTACCTGAATGATTTTAATAAAGAAGGCAGCGAAATAAATATGACCGAGAAGCTACCAAAACTCCCTGAAGATCAGAAGCAATTATATGAATTGTTGATGCAGGCCAATGAAAAGCAAACGGAGGAAATCAAAAAAGAGATAAAAAATACTACGAACTCATTGCAGACAGCATTAAACAAAGCAAATCAAGAAGTAGATTATTTGAAGAAAAGGTGTGAAGAACTCGAGAAACAAAACAAAAAGAATAACATTGTAGTTTTTTGTATTCAAACTGAAGAAGGAGAAGACAAAGAATTATTGAACAAAACTAGGGATATTCTGAACACAACTCTAGAATCCAACATCAAGGAAGAAAATATACAGAATATCTACAAACTGGGAAAAGGAAAAAAGGCACCAGTATTAGTAGAGTTCGTCACATACCTGAAAAAAAAGTCCCTCAATAGAAGAACTGGAAGATATAACTTGGAAAAACAGCCATAGTGAACACCAAGAAAATACACAGGAAGACACCAGTGAGAGTGAGAGTACTAGTGGAAGTGAAGAAGAGAAGAAAGAAAATAAAGAAAAAACGAAGAAAAGAAAGAAAGATAGAACTGAACCTAGCCCAGTATATACAAGGAGTAAGAAGAATAAATGTTGAAAAAAAAAAAAAAGTCATCAGTAAGTCAAAAAAATGAATCCTTATATTAGAGACTTCCTTTATGATAAGATAGACAATTTCCAATTGAAAAATGCAAGCGAAGTGAAACAAGTTTTTGATGTTAATAAACAATGTTCTAACTTTAAAATTATGCATAATAATATTAGAAGTTTATCAAAGAATTTAGATGAATACAAAATTTTTTTGTCGGAATTAGATTATAGTATTGATTGTATTGTATTCACAGAGACATTACAGATACCAGATATTAGCATTTTCAAAATACCAGGTTACATTTCGATTTATAATTCTGGAACATTAAATAGAAATGACGGTGTCATAGTATTCATCAAATCTGAACTATATAGATCACATAAAATTTTAGATATAAGCAATAGCAAATTAATCCAAATAAAGGCAGTCATTAATGACGAAATTATAATAATAAATTCATTATATAGATCACCATCCATTCGAAATATAGAGGAATTTGTGGAAGATCTGGAAAATATTTTAAAAAATAATACAGATAATTTCAAATATAATTTAATTATAGGGGATATGAACATTGATCTTCTTGATCCTGATAATGACTCTCAAAACTACTTAAACGTTCTCAATGAATATGGCTTTATTTCTGCAATAAACACAATAACAAGACCCTCGTCTGCTACATGTATAGATCACATTTTTGTGAACTCTAAAAGTAATGATTATGATACAATATTATCTACTACAATAGAAACCTGCGTGACAGACCACTTTACTACAGCTATACAAATCGTTCTCCCAAACAGACTCAGTAAAACACGAAATAATCCAAGAACTTGTAGACAAATAAATGAACTAAAATTTAAAAATATAGTTGGTGAAACAAACTGGTCAGAAATATTCTCCTGCGAGGACTTGGACCTGGCAGTATGCAAATTCATGAATATTATTCAAAATGCCATAAAAATTTCAGAACGATACATTAAAATAAGTAATAAAAACTTCAGGAAAAAAGAATGGATAACGGGGTCTTTGGTTAAATCGGTAAACAACAAAAATAAATTATATAAGAAGCATCTGAGAGAACCAAACAATGAAAATTTGAAAAACGAATATAACCAGTACAAAAATATACTTAGTAAACTGATCAAAAGTGCCAAAGTAACATATTATAAAAACAAGTTAACAGAAAACAACAATTCGAGAAGTATATGGAAAACCATAAATGAACTGCTCAAAAACACCAAAAATATCGGAACTATTTCCCAGGTAAAATTAGGAAATGATTTAATCAACGATCCTGAGAATATTGCACAACATTTTAATGACTTTTTTATAAATATAGGTAAACAGTTATCAGCAAAAATCAAACAAGACAATCATTACCAAGAGAATAGAACATTAAATCAAAACTCAATTTTCCTTTTTCCAACAGAAGAAACTGAAGTTATGAATATTATTCTAGAACTCAAAAATAAAAAATCTCCTGGCCCCGATGGGATAAAATCTGAACTGATCAAATTAATAGCACCATACATCATAAAGCCACTTGTACATATCATAAACAAGACCTTGAATGTCGGCCACTTTCCAACTTTATTTAAGATCTCAACTCAATCTTCAAAAGTGGTGATAATACCGAAACAACCAATTACCGACCAATTACACTTATATCAAATTTCAGCAAAATCCTTGAAAAAGTTATCAAAAATAGGCTGATTAGCTTCATGAAGAAGCACAAAATATTATCTGAAAGGCAATTTGGGTTCCAGGAAGGCAGGTCCACTCAAGATGCTATACTAGAACTGACACAAAAAATATACAAGTCTGTTGATGGAAAAAGACCATGCATAGGCGTGTTCCTAGATCTAGCAAAGGCGTTTGATACTGTCGACCACCAATTACTCTTAAAAACTCTAGAAGAGATAGGCGTAAGAGGTACAGCACATGCACTCTTCAATTCATATCTTACGAACAGATCTCAACAAGTCAAAATACAAGACTCATATAGCGAAAAGCAAATTGTTACATGTGGAGTACCTCAAGGGACGGTGCTGGGACCAATGCTCTTCACAATTTACTTAAATAATATATTCCTCGTTGAAACCAGAGGTCATGTTATAAGTTTCGCAGACGATACAGCCATAATCTATGAAGATAAAACATGGACTGATCTAAAAACGAAAATAGAGAGCGACCTTCCACAAATTAAAAAATGGTTCGATAACAGATTACTATCAATTAATTTAAAGAAAACCTTCTACGTCCCTTTCTGTAGTTATACAAACCATTTGCCAAATTATGACAACCTATCCTTCCAAGGTAACCTACAAATTAAAAAAACACATTCTATTAAATACCTAGGAATCATTCTAGATAGCCATCTTAGATGGGATCACCACATAAATCAGTTAATGAAAAAACTGAGATGTGTAATCTATAAGATCAAACAGTTTTCAGATATACTCGAAGAAAAACATATGCGAATGCTATATCACTCTCTTTTCGAACCACATCTTACATATGGTATTATAGGTTGGGGAGGAGGATCAAATGTATATTTAACAAAAATTGAAGTCATACAAAAACGGTTACTTAAAATAATTTATAAAAAAAATTCACGATATCCAACAGACCAACTTTATTCAGAAACAAAAGTGTTTGACGTTAAGCAATTATTTTTTATTAGCATTGCCATATATCAGTACATTAATAAACATGATTTAAGAACTAAATATTACAGGCACGATATCAGAGGACAAAATCAGTGTCTGGTTCCATTCATGCATAAATCGATTGGTCAAAGATGTTACAGTTACTTGGGACCAAGCATTTTTAATCATCTACCAGAAAGCCTAAGACTAGAAACACAATTAAAACATTACAAAAAAAAACTGAAAAAGTATGTCTCAGAAATACCAAGATTGAAGGTCCATGGAATTATAGATAAATGAGATAATAATTATAATAATTATGAATTGAACATAAAAAAAAAAAAAAAAAAAAAAAAAAATTAAATTTATATTTATAAATGTTATATTATAGATGTAGTCAATTAATTAATATAGTCAAAAACTAGTGTTGTCAATCACTCATATATATACGATGAGAAAGTCATCAAAAATATTGTGTATTGTACATTGTGTATTGTATTGTTATATTTCTTATATTTTTACATTTTTATATTTACATTTACGAACATGATATATGTGCTGCTATTTAGAAACCTACAAACAAGTATTTCGGTACTTCGTAGGAAACTCAATATTTATTTATTAGTCCATACATTCATATTCCTGTATATTGATGTTATTGAAAATGAATAAATATTATTATTATTATTATTATTAAAAGTGATGGTACAGCTGGCAGCCATTGGTATTGCATTTCTTCCTCCATCGACATTTGAATTTCTGATGGTTCTTTCGCAGGCAAGAAAAACAAAGTTTCTTTTGAGTTACTATACTCCACCTTTTATCAATATTGTCAGCTTTCATCTGGGGGCATTCATCCTCATGGGATTCTTTTTCACAGTAATAACATTTCTAGTCATTGACTTTCTGAGTGTTGCAAACTCTTTCTACCTTTTTAGATTGTGAGAATGATTTATTTTGCCAATTTTTCTCATAATTGTAGCTTCGGGGTGTACTAACATAGCAAGCTGCATTGGCTATGTTCCCTATCCATGTCGAGAAATCTTCCAAGTTTATATTTCCTTTCTTTTGGACTATAACTTCTCCCCATTTCAATTTCAACGTGTCTGGTAGTTTGTAAAGAAGGTCTTTCAACAGCTGAGGGTTTTGGAGATGCCCTGTTGAATTCAGTGTCTTCATTGTAGATACCACATTGTTGACCTCAGTTGAGAATTGAATAAGTCTCTCCAGGTTTGTATCTCTGATGTATGGCAAACTTCTAATATTCGAAATCATCACGTCAACAATATATTCCGGTCTTCCAAAGCGCATTTCTAGGGTACGAATCACCAATTCCACATTTTCAGATGTCAACATCATTCCTGCTACTGCAGCTTTTGCTTCACCTTTCAGACATTTCTGTAATTTGAGCATGATTTCTTCGTCGTTATATTCGCAGAGAGTACAAATGTTTCTGAATTGTTTGTAAAAAAGAGGCCATTCCTGTGGATTCCCATCGAAATGGGGAAAGTCTCTATCCACTGTGTGCCTTGCGAGTATTTTGGTTGAATTATTTTGGGCGTGAGGGGCCGAAACGGATTTTAGCACATTTGTCATGGTTTCACAAAGCATTTTTATGTCATTGGAATGTTCATTTTCGGTTTTGGATATATTTTTGACCTCATTTTCTTCTGATTGGCTTTGATTGGGCATTTCGGACACTAGTCTAGGAATGCTTTTGACCCAGTCTTCTACAGCTTTTTCTCTGTTTTCTTCTCGAATTACTTCTGTCGTGAAAATATCAACCGATACTTTCGAATTCGCACTGCAACTTCTCTCTTCTTCCTGTTCTTCTAGTATGGCATTCTGAAGATCGTGCTCCATTTCTAGTAGACGGAAGCTATTTTCAATTTCACTTCGCTTCTGTTCTAATTCGAAACAAATTTGTCTTTGTTTCTGTTCTAATTCTTGTTTCTTTTTCTCAGTAGCAATCGCAAGCTTTTTCTTCTCTAGGCTCATCTGAGATCGATTTGAACTTTTGGTTTTCTTCGTTGTAGTGGATGAAGGTTTTCCATGTGTATTTCCATTTACAGAACTTGTAGGCACAACCATTACGCTCTGGTCGATTTCAGCATTTTTTCTGTCACTGCCGAAGTTTTCTGGCCATACGAAGTCTGCTGACAGATTACGGTTCACACCGGCTCCTTCTCTTTGTGTCCGCTGATCTTTCTCCATAGTCGTGATCACGTCGGGGTCACCAATGTTGTTTCAGTGAAATAACTGCCTTTGGCCAATAAATTATCTAATTTCGTCCCAAAGTTTATTGACGTTATCTTGACAGATTATTATTATTCAAGTTTTTCAAAAACAACTTATCATTACACATTATAAACAATCATAACAAACTGAGAATATACAAAAAGAATATACAGGATCTTGTAATTTGAATCTCATACAAGGATGAAAATGTACTCATCGGAACTCTTTACCATATCCAATTATAATCTTACTGATGAAAGTACATTAGAGTGTAAACGGGAATAGTTAAAAAAGTCGTTTTTCGGGATTTTTCTCTTAGCACTATTCCAGAACCAACAAGTTTTATTTTGGCAAGACATTATACTTTTAGTCTATCCTAGCTGATAAAAACTTGTTTTGTTTCTTGATGAATCTCTGTTTGGAAGATGAATTTTTAAAATTTTGGATTATACCCCTATACTGGGAATAATTGACTGGTCGTTTTTTACTACAAAAAAATTATGTATTACTGCTGTTGACTAAACAAAAGATAAAGTAACTCTCTGATGAATTCAGTTGTTCAATAGTACTATAGTACCTTCTATTTAGATACAGGGTGCGTCGCATTTCTTTGTTAGATCGTTTACAATGCTTGTATTGAATATCTCAAAAACCATTCCGTAAATTTGGTCAAAATACCACTCACATTATTTTGAGGATGTTGAATATTATATATAAAAGTTTTGTCAACTTAGCATGTTGCGTTTATACGATATGCAAAATTCATATGATAGATTTATTGGAACACTAAATAAATATATTAGCGAATGTACTGAAACAAAAAAAAACAATAAAACTAGAAAGTTAAAACCCTGGATAACTTCTGCTTTGATATCATCAATCCACAAAAGAGACACAATGAAAAAAAATATATAAAAAATAATAATCCGGAACTTGAAGAATACTGTAAAAAATACAGAAATAAACTTCATGCATTGATTAAAAAAACTAAGAATGACTTCTATAAAAATAAGTTAAATGATGCCAGTGGAAACTGTAAAAAAATATGGAATATTATCAAGGATCACAGGAAATAAAACCATTTCACAAATATCCAGCACAGATATTTCAAATGAAAATGGCATTCTGATTCAAAATAATGCAGAAAAAGCGAATTTATTTAATAATTTCTTTGCGGAACTGGGAATAAAAATGGCACGTCATATAGGAAAAACAAGTTTTCCCAATGATTTTTCAAACGAATCAAGAATAAATTCATCAATCTTTCTGAAACCCGTTAGTGAAACAGAAATAATCCTCTTGTTATCAAAATTGAAAAATAATTGCTCTGCAGGACCCGATGGAATTGGTACCAAACTCATAAAACATATCCACATACATTTACTTAAACCATTAACTCACATATTAAATACCAGTTTCTCAACTGCCAAAATACCAATACAGTGGAAAGAGTCAATTGTCACCCCGATTTTCAAAGCTGGTGATCGAAGCAAACTAAATAACTACAGGCCCATATCAGTTATCAATAATTTTGCGAAATTATTTGAACAAGCGGCCAAGAAGAGACTCGTAGCATTTTTGGAGCATCACCAAGTTCTTAACGAGAATCAATTTGGTTTTATCAAAAACTGTAGTACTGAAGATGCCGTCCTGAGCATACTCAAATCAGTGGTAGGGGCATTGGACAAATCAAATAAATGCCTAGCTGTCTTTCTTGACCTCGCGAAGGCTTTCGACACGGTTTCCCATAGCAAATTAATTGACAAAATGAATGACTATGGTATCCGTGGTTTGGCTCTTGACCTTTTCAAAGATTATCTGTCAAATAGAATACAGACTACCAAAATAGGAAATGAATTGAGTTCTGAATCTATAGTCAAAGTAGGTGTGCCCCAAGGAACAGTGCTGGGACCGATATTGTTTCTCATATACATCAATAGTATTTCTAGAATACATAACTTGGAAGGTCAATTGGTTTGCTATGCTGATGATACTGCTCTCGTGATTACCGGTAAAAGTTGGGAAGAAGTTCACACAAAAACTGAGACAAGCTTGAAATATATTAAAAAATGGTTGAACTACAATCTACTCAGTTTAAACATTGAGAAAACAAAATATATTACATTTTCCCCGACTACAGTAGACCAACCAAAAATGTATATTAAATTACATTCCCATCAGTGTGATTACGATAACGACAATGATTGTGGGTGCACCATACTACAGAATACTGCAGATATAAAATATTTAGGCGTTATGATTGATCAGCATACCAGATGGAATGATCATATTACCTATCTTGTCAAACGTATAAGGAAACTGATGAATAAATTCTACAACTTGAGAGATATCTTATCGCGAAAAAATCTGATGATGCTGTATAATTCACTAATTGAATCAACATTAAGGTACTGCATTACCATCTGGGGAGGCACCTTCACAACGACCTTACAAAATCTACAAACCACCCAAAACACTCTTTTAAAAATCATACTCCACAAAAATATACGATTTTCAACTCAACTTCTCTACAAAGAAACCCAATTATTCACAGTCAGACAAATATAGACTTACCAATGCCTTCTCCGAGTTTATCATAAAAGGGACTCATTCCAAAGAAAAAATTCAAACACCAGAGCCGCAACTAATTGGAATGTGCATATTGATTTCTTCGATAAAACCTTAACACAGAAATCATTTTACTATTATGGACCAAAACTGTATAACTTACTACCATTACATATCAAACAAATTACTAAAACGTATAAATTCAAAACCGAAATAAAAAAAATATTCTGGAAAAGTATGAAATTTTCAAGTCATGAAAATCCTCAAACTCATCCACTCTCAAAAATCATTTAAACCTTCCCCTAACCCCGAAAAATTATTTTATCGAAATAGCTCTATATCCTCATCTTGACCATCTCACTCCACCCCTAGTATCATTTTTAGCTACGTATAGCTTTAAGTTAATTTTCTTGTTCACTTTTTATTGTAGAATTAAGTTTTTTCTGGCTTCTTCGGAGGAGGATAGTCGACAATACAGGCACTAGTGCCTAGGTCACTCCTCTTCTTACGAAGCCTCAAAATCAAAACATATATATAATATAAAATATACTTACATATGTATATATTATAATAATCTCAAACAAAAAAATTGTTATACACTACGCATATTGTCATGGAATAGAATAAATTGATTTGATTTGATTTTCAAAGTTTATCATGTCATGTCATATGGGTATATTTAGTATCTATTGAACAACAAAACGTTAGAGAACATTTCGATAAATTAAATTCTATTGCAAAACTTTTCCAAATCAATTGTTCGATACTATAAACCATGCAGACTACACTCAACAACAAGATTGCATCAATATACACACACTCAAGAATATTCAACAATAATGTGAGTGAAGTAAGGTCCAAATTAAAGGAACGGTTTTAGAGATATTCAATAAAACATTGTAAATGACCTAAATAAATGTAACGCACCCTGTACTTAATCGAAAGGTAATATTGAACAACTGAATTCATCAAAAAGTTACCTCATGTTTTGTTCAATCAACATTAGCAATACATTTATTTTGTAGTACAAAAAACGATTTGTCAATTGTTTTCAGAATGGGGGTATAATCCAAAATTTAAAATTGTTATTTCAAACAAAGATGATTATCAAGAATCAAATCACGTTTTTATCGCCTACTATAGACTGAAACTATGATTTCCTACCGAAATATGACAAACTGGTTCTGAAATGGTGCTAGAAAAAAAATCTTAAAATAGACTTTTTTACTATGCCCCGTATACAACCTAATGTACTATCATTAGTAAAGTTATAATTGAACATATTAACGAGTTCCGATAAATATATTTTCATTCCTAATTCGTCTTATTTCGACTAGGAAAATAGTATTTTTATAAGTCAATCCTACCCAATTAGGAGTTTTCACAAACTTTGGCAGCTTATATCTCAGAAACGAAAAATACACAATCATTTAAACTCACACATTTTTCTGATAATTCATCCCACTATAACATAATAAAATATCAGTCAATTTGACATAGAGCCAATTTCCCATATGTTTTCGTAATCATCTGCTTGTAACGTGGGACCTTGTTTTCTTGGCTCAACTTGCCTCACCTCGTTGGACAATTCTGGCCACCTGGGAGGTCGTGGAATGAGCCCTCCGGAAACCAAATAGCTTCGCCTGGATGAAGTTGAGGCTGCCCTCAAGGTCAACGAATCGTTTTAGGAAAATTGTATCCACCAACTTTGCCATATTGCTAAGCAATAAGATGGGGCGGTAGCTCTCGACTCTAGAGCTTCGTACTTTCCTGGTTTTAGGGTGGGAAGAACCTCCGCTTGCTTCAGGTAGAGCTGCCATTTGATAATATGGATCAATTGAACTAGGGACTTCCTCGGAAGATTCTACAATTGAACTACCTCAATAGATCTTGGTGCCTTGTTTCTAGAAAGCCTTTTAATCGTTTGCTGAACCTCCTCAAAGTTGGTTATCAACTTCGAGAATGCCCTCCTGTCGATAATAACCTTCGGTAGGCTGCTGAATCCTCTGGCTTCCCTAGAAACTGACTCGTATTCCTGTGTGGAGTCAGCACCTGCCTGGAAGGCGCTCTGGAAGTAGTCTTCGAATAGATCGGCGTTCTCCTTTTCGGTCCATCCATGCGACCGTCCCCCACGACTGGTATGTCCTTGGACCTCTTTTGGAGGCGTTTGGACACATGCCACAGGGAACCGTCGCTCAAATTTAGGCTTTCCAATTTCTTCATTCATGCCATATTCTTGTGCTCCTGGATGAGGATGTTGAATTCCCCACCGATAGAGAACGTGTTCTCTCTGTGAACTGGGTTCCTGGTGTTTTGCCTATAATGGGCGCTTGCATGAAAGCCCATCAAATATTTGATGTCACGTTGATTATTTAACGTAGCGTTATAATCGAGATTTGGTTCCATAAAAACACTGATGACTTGATGGCACATCAACTCAACCTTACCTTCACTTATGTTGTTGGTTATTTAACGCTAAATATCGGTTGCATGAAAGCCAATCAAGTTCTAATGTCACATCAACTCGAATTTAACCTAACTTAGTCAGAGCTACACCACAGTTTATGGTATATGTTCGTCATGTTCGTCAAATTTCAACGCCGCGATCGCGAACGTCGAACATGTACATGGAACCTTCGTTCGTCGTGCAGAAAATCAAGCGCAGCCAGATATTTCATAATCATACTCGTCGATTTGTTACGACAGACCTCGTGCATGTTCGACGTTCGTTATTGCGGCGTTGAAATTCGACGAGATTGTATGGGGGCTTTAACGGATTTAAGCTAAACGAAAGTTGATCACACAAAAGTGGGTGAACATGAATAAAAGCCAACTCTTCAATGCAAAAATTCCGCCAAATACTTCGAAAAATATTTTGATATCTAGTCTAGTTTTCAGCGCCAGTTCCATCAGAGAGAATCCCTTCCATCGGTTCCCTTCCCTTCCCTTCAGCTCGTGAATGAATCAATAAAATTGGCACATTTGGTTCATGAAATATGCTCAATAAGTACAACTGTTTATATACTCCGCAGCGACACGTTACCGCAGGAAAATAACCAACTTTCATCTTTGAGAGCTGCGGCGTTTTCTGGTTTTATTTATTCGATTAGTTTAGGCGAGTAACATCCAACTATGGATGAAGGTTTGTTTTTGACTCTTTTGGAACCATTTTTACTCATATTATTGAAATATAATTTTAAATTGAATACGCATGCGCTGGTGCAGCGGTCGGCTAGTTTGTATATTGACAAATTTTTCCACAACTGCAACCGCTGCGTTAACTGTAGCTACGGCAGCGGAGTTTATAAATTGAGCTTTTATTCATCACCTATCATAAAACGTCGAGAAGAGACAAATTACCACATAACCTCCAAACTTGTGTTTAAATTTGATGTTCCATTTTATTTGACAATAGTGACGTTTCAACAGTTTTCAGTAAATATGCTGGGATTTTATCGCCTATTTTCCTAAATGCAAGTAAGTTTTATGGCGCAGCAATTCAGGTTTCATTGTGTGGCAAGACATAAAATGTAATATGAAATTTTCCAGATTCAAGTAACAAGATATTGAGTTTTGTGACAAGAAAGAATACTTCAGTACAAAATAACATTGTATACACCACTATAGAAGAAGAATTTTCAAACGTTTCCCATTCCATACTCAACAATGTAAGTAATTGATACCTATTTTCACAATATCAATATTTCTCTATTCTCTCATAAATAGAAATATTCAGCCTATATTTCAAGTTGTTTTTCTAATTATTCTCACCTAGATGGGATCAAGAAAAGTATTATAATGATATGATTAATGATGATAAGAAATTGGTGAGAAAATGATTTCCATAAAAAATATGTGTTTGACGGGCTCCATCTTTCTCAATAATATTTAGTGATACGTAGTTTGATATTCCTAACAAAAAGGACCCCGCACAAAAGCATAGGAAAATGGCCCACAGTGAGATTTGCCTGAAATTTACATGTCATTGGTATTGAGTTCCTGATCAAATGTTCTCATAGGCCCAATCCTCTAAGACCAATAATTTAGCTCTCAGGGCCGTATTTAGTTTAGGTGCCAAACAAACAATGACACCTTTTTCTGAAGTCCATAATTTTTGTATTTCCTATTAAAATTCAATTAAATAAGAAATATTGCAAAATCTCAGAATTTGTCTTCAAGCACCAGTCCTCTGTGAAACATATTTTGCCCCACAGGACCGTATTTAGTAATACTGTATTTGCCAAGTGATCCACAAAAAACTGAAATAAATTAATTTTGTTATAACTTTATTATTTCTTGATCTGTCATTGGTTGATAGCTCGATTGAAAGATAAATGTACCTTTTTTTGTGTACAAAACAAAAGTGGTCGCCATCTTAAAATCCAAGATACACTTCATATAGGACCTATCTTATAGCTTTTTAAGAAAGATAATAACACGAAAAAATAAGAACTACAACGTTTTGATTGTTGAAATCAGTCATTTACTTTTTGAATTATCTAACACTTTAATATAAATATAACTCTGCTATCCTATTAAAACTATATCTAATTCATAAATAACAAAGTTGAAACCGATATTTCCAGAGTGGTGGAAGAGATCAAAAAAGTTAAGCACTCATTATCAAAATAATACTCGAACACTTACAGATGCGGGACTATTGCATCTTGCACTGGACGATTTGCGGCAACTTTAATATGCTGTAATACAGAAGTCCACGGATAATTCACATTATGATTATGGCGGGCAAATCTCAAATACGACAATATGCTACAAATATGAGCACATATTACTGGTGTCATTGCATTGCCACTGATTGCAACTGCAGTAGTATACTATTATCAATACATCTTCTTCATTATTCTCGTCAGACTGGTTTTCATGATTAGTGTATTGAATACAGACTTGATATGTTTCTCTCCTTCTGAATCGAGAAAACACTCTTACACATCCAGGTGCATTCATTTCTTTTATTGTTATTAAACCTTATGAGATTATTACTCTAATATCAGAAAGTATATATTATATTATAGAGTTAGATAATTCAAAGAGCAAATGACCAATTTCAACAATCAAAACGTTGTTGTTCTTATTTTTCCTTTCACTATCTTTCTCAAAAAGCTACAAGATAAGTCATACATTAAGTTTATAGGTTAGACCGGCCATCTTGGATATCATGATGGCAACTACTTCTGATATGAACACAAAGAAAGCTACATTCATCTATCAAACGAGCTATCAACCAGTGACAGATCAAGAAATAAGAAAGTTATAACAAAATCAATTTGATTCATTTTTTTTCGGATTACTTGGCAAAAATAGTTTTACTAAATACGGTCCTGTAGGACAAAACATGTTTCACAGAAGACTTGTGTTAAAGACAAATGCTGAGATTTTGTAATATTTCTTATTTTATTAAATTCTCATAGGAAATAAAAAAAATATGGACTTGAGAAAAAAGTTTCATTGTTTATTTGGCACCTATACTAAATAAGGCCCAGAGAGCTAAATCATTGGTATTAGAGGATTGGCTATGTTATTTTGCGGCATCCTTTAAAAAAGTTCATGAAGCTCAATGATTCCTGAATAATTATACCTTAATATACACAGAGAGAAAAGACTGCAGCAGGTTCATGCACAACGTTGTGTAAGACACAGTTGTGTAGATATTTTACACACTTGTCCATTCTTTCATCATACGCGTTTTGTGAAATTCAATAAATATTTGTGCAAGTCAATTTGTATAGTATTCATGCACTTCCACTTTGCCTAAAAATACACAAAAATATGCACATCTACCATAACACAATTTATATGGAAAACATCTACAACGCAATGACTCATCTTACACCCGTTGTACACTTTCTATTTAATATGCACAAATTGTGTACTATTTCAACACAATTGTGTAATTTGCCACGACTTAAACGAGGCGTCGTCTCACCCAACTAAATACGCATGCGCGACAGTCCAAATGTCCAGTCCACCATTGTTTGATTGTTTTATGCTGATCGAAGGGCAAAGCTGGTTAAGTGTACTTACCTATTATTTATTATTTGCTCATGTGTATGTGGTTTTGTGTCAAATGGAAGTGTTTGCAAACTGATACCAATGTGTGAAGATTAGTATTGCTGTTATTTTTTGTAATAACATGAAACCTACAAACTGACTCATTTTCATCATTTTTAACGGTTTGAAAGGTGCATCCTCGTACCTACTTCCTACTTGAATAAATATAGTTTGACACAAAGATTACTTTAAACTTTATTATTATTCAATGTGTTCCAAATTAACAAAATGTATGGTTCATTTATGTTCTGTTGGTATTTTGTGTTTCGGTTATTTTATTTGTAATTAGAGTTTATAGTTGAGTTATTTTTGTTATTAGTTCTTTGTGATCAAATAAACATTATTTGAATGACATTTGATTTCATTTCAACCTTCTGGAAAATGAAGCTTATAATTTCTGAAGTGAATAAGATATGAAGAAGCGAGCACGCTGAAACTGATGCTTATTCTTATCTTATTCCGTTTGGATGTTATGTGCCTCAAGTGTTTCCTTTCTAAAAATTATAAATGGTACCCATAAAACTTGGCCTTGCTTTGTACACAAATATATGTACAATGTACCTACACAATTCATGTATGCGGAGTACACAAATTTGTGACATTTTTTGAATCCTATATTTAAAATACCTACTCAATTTGTACAAACTAGGTACACAAATTGTTGCCATTCATTACAATTTATGCATAAACAGTACACAAGTTGTTGACATTCGTTGCACAACATACCGATTAATTTTATATATTTTGTGTATAAAATTAAAACAAAACTATTCAGAATAATACAACACTGAAGTGTATCGTTTATACACAATATCTCTAATACAATATTATAGAAGAAAAATGAACAAATTGGTGCTGTCAACTTTTTAGAAACAAATTGTGCTAAAATTATTCACAATTGTGTAAAAAACATACATTTATTTCTCTCTGTGTAGAATATACAGAGTTTACCATTCATAAGAGGTTCACCACAGTAACTGTCTCATTTGTTGTCTGGTTTGAACGACTTCTGCGGAAAGAAATAGATGCGATAGCTTTTTAGGCCAATTAATTGAGGATTTTTTCGTTACAAAAATAGGTACTAGTAGAAAACTGACTGTTCCATCACATGAAAGACAGTCCGTGGTTACACTCTGTTGTTTTCGATTCGCAACTGTTAATTATCAAATTGTTATAAATATTTTCCGCCGACCTCGTATTAACATGTGTGTTTAATATGCTTCAATGCAAACGAAATCGACTTTAATGACCCCTATTAATGCTCGATTTGTCATTAATGATCGATTTATCTGTAAATGCATGATTTTACGCGTTGCATGGCAACCTAACATCAACGGATTCAGATTTTATGTGCGCTGTAAAATTTTGACACATAATTTTCCAATCTAAACAATGAATATTGAAGATAATTTCACGTTGACACCGCCAGATGTTGCGGAAAGTGGCAGCTTTAAGTTTATTGCCTGATAACAGCAGAAAAATCTATGAAAAATTAATCATTTTTATTATTATGTACAGCAAGTAATTTTGTAAAATGTAGCAAGTACTCAACTCATCAAAACGCGACATTTTATACATGGGCTCCGTAGCGCAGAGGTGAAATGCGAGTGAACGAAGACAATCCGGATGTATAGATATAGATCGGGGTTCGAATCCTGAACCACGAATATTTCTCAACTTTTTTTTTTCTTTCATACTATCATTAGGTCGACGGAAATAGTATATTGTGTATCTAGTGCGTGAAGTATACTTTTTTACGCGAGTGTGGATAATTCTACTTTCATCGTATTCAGTCTGAATTAACTAGGTATATGCCATGGCATCTTTGTTTTGCAATTCTTGAGCTCCTTGAGCCAAAAAAAATCACTTCGGTAATATATCATTCCCTTTATCTCTGTTTCAAAATCCCATGATATATACATATAAACGTTGAGGGTCTATGTTGTCGACATGAACGCAGAGAATTTACATTTAATTAAGGTAGTATATCCACTCTGGAACGCTGGAGGAGCATCCTTATTACTCGTGTATTTTATTACCCAACTATTTATTTGCCTCAATTATGAAATGAATAGCGAAATTGTTGAAAGTTTTTTGCAGAAAATATACAAAATACTCTAGGCTCCGCTGAAGTCAGTATATTGAAGTACTGAGAATAAAAACAAGCGAGTTTTATTAGTAAAGAGACCGCACACACGAAAATTGCACGTTAATCGGCTAAGAAAAATATAAATAAACTGTCACACCAAAGAAATAAAAATATTAACATTTCATCAAAAGAATGAAAATTACTAAATATTTAATTTATTTAATTTATTTAAATTCAAAATGGTATAAATCAAAAAGTACTTGATACCCACAATTTTATACGGATTCGTGTTCAGTAGTACATGAAGTGGAGTCCACTAAACTCTCCTTTATTTCACCACCACGAAATCCGAATTTTGATGAATCCTGGGAAAGGCTGTAAAACAGAAAATGCTCAGGAGATAGACCTGCCTAAGATGTCTAAAAACCATGGTGTGTCGACTCATACCAGCAAAACTGTGGGATAAAACGAGAGACAATTCGCCAGCTTGATTAAGAGAAAACAAATGAAATCGTGACCTGTTTCCCAAATATTCCGCATTTGCGTGTACCGCCACGGTCGGTTTTCCTGTTAGGGTAAATTCACAAGCACAGAAGTTTTCAAGTATTGTCGACGGATGAACTGAATAGAGAAACCTAATTATTGAAATTTACTGAATCACAATCACCAATCAGTTTTATTTGTTACATTTTCGACTTATTTTTATAATTTTTTACTGAAATGCAATTAACTACAATAATAACCACGCATTTCATTTGGAAGTATCGAAATTAAACTTCATGAAAATTCATCATTAGAACCTGTCAAACTTGTGCTAATATAATCAGGAACGATTAGATATTCACAAATTTCATTCAATGTTTCGCCAACACAGCAGCTTCTTCACTGTCTGAATAAAGTTTGTGGAGATCGAATCGTTTTCTGTGTATTTTATACAATTACTATGGATCTTCATCAAGTAACGGCCGAGTCAATCAGACAAATTCGATTATCATTGATGATGAATTTCTAAGAAAATATGCAGCAAAATGGACAAACACATTAATAATAGTCATCAATACAGGGTAATAGCACTATGAAATTTAGATTCCGTCACAACTATTATTCATTTTTGAACAGTATTTGAAGTTTGTTGAAATTCTATAAAATTGACAACAGTCGTCAATCACCATATCCCTGGAATATTGACATGACTAAAATTCTATAAAGACGCCATCTCTGGGACCGAGTGAAGAAGCAGACCACTATTTCATTTGTTTATTTGTCTTCTGAAAAATCAAAACAAAAGCGAATCACTCGACACACCAGGGTTTTTATACATCTTAGACCTGCCCAAGAAAAGAATCCCTGAGGACCATACTGTGCAAATATGAATCAACTGTCAAAGGTAGACCCCTCACCCAAGTTCGAGTAGAGCCTGACGATCTGGGATGTTTCACACCTAATTATTTCTTCAGTTGCACATCCAAATATTAGGAGTCAATGGCAAAGAGGGTACAAAAAAGGGTTGGCAGCTGTAAGGCGAACCTGCTCATAGACTGATGAATCACGAAGTACTCTGTGCAGTACCCGCGTAATCTATCGATACCCTGGATCCATTACCGAAAGGCATCTGATACAACATCGCATGAGCTAATCAAGCGTTTTCTCAGATGCCTTAAGTTAACCGATCATATAGTTAGATACATTAGACAGCTGCCCAGTCAACACAGAATGGTCTCAGAGATGGTAGTGGGATTCACATTCATATTTCAGATCACACCAGTGAATCGCAAAGTGACTTCCATTATCATCGCATAAACGTCTATTCGGTGCCCCGTTGGTCATGTCGAGACATCAAAATGTGATGCAAAATGTGACTCGAAATTAGCCCAATGTGACATTCCATTTATACTTCGGAATCGAATGCACATTGATACCCTTTCGATGAAACAATGTGAAATTGAATGGACTAGTACTTATTCAAAAATGCGCTTCACTTTCTGATTCACCTGTATGTCAAGAATAAAACAAAGCTCAGCATGTTTCAACATAAATAGAAATTATACCTCAAGATTATTATTCTTACTAATGAATTACTGTTCATATAGATTGGAATGCTAGAAAACAAATGCGTGAGTTGATTCCGTAGTATATACTTCTCACAAACAAAAAAATTATCAAACTATGACAGAATCATGAAAAAACCTTTTTAAGTTTCTACTCACCGTTCCGGTCCTTGAAGAGATACAGTTCTTGGTAGACATAATAATTGTGCAATGTTAATGAACACATTTGATTCAACTATTGAAATAAAAAGAAGCAAACAGAACACTACACACTGCCAGAAGTACCGAATACAAATTCTACTTGACTCTCGACTCGACAAACACTTCTGGCCCTGGCCATTTTATGCTGTGATGGTGATGTCACGATCAATTTTGTTACCAACCTAATTCCTTCTATACCGACAAAATCGCAATGAAACCAAAATTCATGTTAATGTGCTTTGCAATTTTCTTCACATTTTATGTCTCAAAGCGACACTAATGAGAAGAGAATTGTGAGCAATTCATAACATTTGGCATCACTAAGTGGTAACAGTAACAGCAACTCATTTTGTTACCATAATAATCAGGAAAGCAACATCTAGATGTTTGTGTTAACTGGGTGATACCGCTCTGAATGACTCGCTTCACCATAAGATATGGTCAAGTCAGAGTTCAAACAGAGCAGGTAACCTTCAGAAGGGGAGTATTTCGGGGAGACCTTCTCATCCCTCTTCTCTCCTTCATCTCTCTATTGCCGATATCCGTTGCACTCAGGAAAACCAGAGCAAACAATTACGGCACACCCAGCAACCGGAGGCGCGATGTCAACCATCTATCTCATATGAATGACTTCAAACTATATGCATCTGGAAAGAGGGATCTATATCATAACTTCAGTGTGCTGGAAAATACAAGCATGCTTCAGAAATGCATTAGGGATCGACAAATTTGCACCGGTTTATCTCAAAAGAGAACGATGCGAGGAATACAGAAAGGATGTTGAGCCTGTAGACGGAAGCTTCCTATGTCATCATGATGAAGGAGTATACTTACGAGGATATACTGAAAAATTCTTAGCCTGCTATAGAACCAAACAGAATTTCAATGTCAAAATATTTTATTACTCAACATATTCTCCTCTTAATTGAATACATTTATTACAGCGAACCTGCAACGTCTCTAGACCTTTCAAAAAAATATGTTTCTTCTTGCTCTGCAAACCAGACCTCCACAGCTTTTATTACCTCCTCGTTGGAAGAAAATTTACGACCTTTTGAACATTTTTTCAGTTGAGGAAAGAGATGATAGTCGGACGGAGCCAAATCTGGTGAATAAGGGGGGTGTTCTAGTAATTCAAACCCTATATCACGAATTTTTTGCATGGCAACATGAGATTTGTGTGCAGGGGCGTTGTCCTGCGAAAACAAAACACCATTGGATAGCTTTCCGCGTCTTCTCTCTTTAATTTTTTCCCGTAGAGTGGTCAGTAATGTCGAATAGTAATCTCCAGTTATTGTTCTACCCCTATCCAAAAAATCAATCATGATTACTCCATGGCAATCCCAAAAAACTGAAGCAAGAACTTTTCCAGCAGATTTTTGGACACGAAACTTCTTAGGTCTTGGAGAACCGGAGTATCGCCATTCCATCGATTGTGGCTTTGTTTCTGGATCGTAGAAATGTACCCAAGTCTCATCCATAGTAACAATTCAGTGCTTCAGATATCCGTTTTAGCCCATTCGACGGTCTGTTAAAATCATGTCATGAACTGCATCGATATTTTCGGGGACTGACACAGAAACTGGCCTTCCCGATCGGTCATCATCTTCAATGGAAAACTTACCTCTTTTGAAGCTTGCAGTTCAATTTTTCACGGTCGCATACGAAGGACATTGATCACCAAGGGTATTAAGCATATCTTCGAAAATCTGCTTACCTCTTTACCCTTTTAAATACAGGTACTTGATGATGGCTCGATACTCCAATTTTTTGATTTTCACAATTTCGGTGGACATATTTTTTCTTTTAATTTATTGCGTAACTGGTTTAATTTTTTGACGTCAAACTTTACACTGACACTTCTAATGAGTTATTGTTCGTTGCAATGGTAACGAAATATTTTGTTTATGCAGGGAACTGGTCTAGGCTAACTAGATATCAAAACATCCTCGTACCTTGGTGTGAATCAACGTCGCTCAACTATCTCCGCTGCAAGTATCAGCACGAACTCCTACAGATTTGGTCATTAGAACTGTGGGGAAGAGTAAAGGTGCTACAACGAATATTTTTGCTATTCCGATCCTACTTTACTCATTTGGAGTGGTGTAATGAACTCAAGACGAGCTGCGACCACTCGACGTTCAAACTCACAAATAATGCATCCTCATTCACGGTCACGGTCACGGTCACGGTCACGGTCACGGTTCTACTTCCCCAGACAACTGGAAGGCCGTGGATTCTTCAGTTTGGAGTATCTACATAAAACAGGATGGTATTGGATGGAACCTGTCAAGTGATGAGGAATTTAGATCCCCTTCTCTTCATGGTCCGCAATCTTGAAAGAGCAGGGGTTGGAGCATTTCTTTTTGAAGCTGCAGCCGGTGTAGCCAATGAACTTGGCCTCGTAATCGACACTGAATGGGTGATTCTAAGGCGATTCTAAGGCGATACTGAGGCGATTCTGAGGTTCTCCTACAGCTACACAAGGATATGCCAATGCATGGAGTCTTCTTCAAGAACTTCGAAGACCTTGTCTCATCCAAAAATATGATACTTGCCTTCCTCAGGTCAAATGAGCTGAACTCGGAGAACATGGAATACATAATGGCCTGCCCGGATGGTGTCTTCAACACCCTAATCTACCGTAGTTGCGTGGTGGGTATAGATACCAGATGCACGTCGTCTCGTGTAACACCTGAGACTATAATACACTTACCATTCATTTTCCACTTGTCCATCACTGCATTATTATACCTTGGCAACGGTTGCTATTAACATACCCATAACGCCCGGGGCGTTATGAATCATAACGCCCGCTAAAGGTTTTTTTTCTGTAGTTCAATAAATTGATTACTCAGAAAAGTTTTATTTATAACTGTACGTAAAAAAGGGACTAATTATTTTCTCTCAAATAGATATAACAATTTTCAAATGTTCCTTTAAAATTAGTACCAAGTTTGAAGTTCTGTGAGTTGACTGATGATGTTGAATATTGATGAATATGCATTCAGTTTCGTTCGGATCGTTAACATTTTCTTTTTCGGAAACGAAATGGGCTATCATTGTAGCAATTTTGTTCTTCGAGGAGATACTTTCTTCAATATATCTCTCCGCTACCGTACTACTCTTCCATTTTCCATGTAATTTTAGTGTTTCAAAGGAAGCACCACCTTCAACAAGAAGCGTTGACGACGTTCGGCGTAGACAATGTCCCTCGGGCCAAAGGCCCTCGGGTGAATATTACCCTCCGGGCGTTAGGATCTATACATAATAGATATTTACGATAAAAGTGTCCTGAAGATTCATATTACGAAAGGAGATGGGAAATTTGTCAAACGAGGCCGTTCGGCCGAGTTTGATAACCCATTGAGTATGGTAATATGAATTTACAATACGAATATAGTACCTACATTATTTTACCTACTACCAATAATGTTAATTATGTACTCAAAATTAGTCATTATTACTGAAATTAATGATATTAGAATCATGTAACAAGCAAGCGTTGCGCCCATTGTTGATTTATTTTGCAAACTGTCAATTTTGATGCGTTCACTTCAGTTTGGTATAATTGTATCGACATGAGTTCCGACTATGAAAGTGTGGATTCTGATATAGAACTTGCTGCAAATAACGCAATTTAAACCTTAGTACCCGCTAAAATCCCGCAATAGATACGAAATAGTTATTTACGTGATCAGTTATGAAAAGACCCATATTGTTCGATGAGTGCAAATTACGCGAGTCGAACAAATAAGTCTTTTCGTAACGTATTTCGTACAAAATTTTATCTAATGATATCATTTCATGAATATGATATAATGGTTTTCTCGTGATATGGGACATTGGCGTTGGCGCTTGTCAGAATGAATATTTCAAGATGCATATAACTCCTGGTGGAATTACTTATAGCTGTGAAATTGTCATCCAAAACTGTTGATATACGGCCTGCTTGATTCATGACATTTTTATTGCGTCAAGAGAGTTTACTCAATTTTAACATAGATGGCAGGCAAATCATTACCGATCATGATGACTTGACATGTCGTTTTGACAAACGCATGCTGCGTCATCGACATAACCTCACATTGAACCATGTCATGATTGTCATGTCGAAGTCGAGACTCACAAAAAAATGCTATACACTACCCTAACTTTTACGAATGACAGAAAAACACAAGAACAAATAAATAACAATAACCCAACAACTAAAAACGTCGCAAAACTACCGAACTGAGCGAAAAGTATTAAAAGAACAGAAAAATCACACGATAAATACCAATTAGGCTATCTAGAACAGTGAGGCACACATGAATGGTGTTTGTGTTTAGCACTAGCTTCTACTGCTAATAGTTTTGTTTAGTTGTGATTTGAAATGTTATTATGGCTGTTTTAACTAAAAGAGATTTATTTATTATCATTAGAACGAGTAAACAAAGACACTGCATCGATCTATAGAGACAAAAGGAGAGTGATAAAGTGCATGGATCCTTTTACTTTCACTCCTTGTGAAATGGACATATCTCTAGATCTTTTCACAACAGTAACGGCATTCGACATTATTACATATCTGCTGTTGACTCATAAACAAGAAAGCCAATGAAGGCCTACAAAAGTTTAACAGGCTATAAATATCTTGAAGTTGGATTTGCCCATGATTGTGAAGCAAGAAAAATGGATGAACATACTGTTGTTGCCAAGGTAGGTACTGATTTTTCGTAATTTATGAACTGTTCATTAATGTTTCCAATTAATTTTCAGATGAGGCATTCACAGCGAATGGATATTCCTTTGTTGAAAGTATAGATTATTTAATAAATTGATGGTTCTCCTGATGCGACGATGTCTTGTGGCTGCTATGGAAGTGAAGTGTCCATATTCATTGAGGAATATTGATATGGGGCAGTATTCAAATTTAAAAACCTCAACTATAATAAGCGGTGGAATTGCAATTACCCTAAAACGTGACCATGCTTATTATTACCAAACTCATTTACAAATGAAACTAACTGAATGAAAATACTGCGATTTTGTGATTTGGTCACCCAAAGGATATATGTTCATGAGTAAATTTTCCCAGATGAATAATTCTGGATTGTTAATTTCCCTGAGTTTCATAAAAGGAATACATTTTTTAGAGTAAAGATGGTGTCTTTGTGAAAAGGTGAGGATGGCCGAGTTGTGCTGCAGTGTGAAAATGATATCTGTGAAATTCTATTGGACCCTATAGGACTGTCCGATGTACCAAAAAAACCCTGGATTGGTTCTCAGTGCATGAAGTTATGACTGTTTCCTCAACACTATTATTTGTAATATATGATTGCCTACACATTTATCTATTTTTATTTTCAAATCTTCATTGGATTGGTCGTTTTTTTACACACCGAGTATCAGATATCGCAAAGTAATTTATTTTCACTTGTTACATATTTTTACCTACTAATTTGTTATTTTGTAACATGGAACTATGTATATTAGGGTATCCTACTTAATAAACATCTATATATCTAGTCTTTGATTTAATATACCACATTATCAAAATGTAGCTAGCTAGGAATTTTTAAAAACTTCACTAAGTCGCGATCTCCACGCCTTCCACAATTTACAACATAACACTTTGTAGACATGTTTTTTATTCGGCAAAGTTTCATACAAAAATTTCACTCCAATAGATGAAAATTAACAATAATCAGTCTCGTTCAAACAATAACAAATACAATGTGTGCCTTCAGGCGGCCATCTTGATTTTAGTTTGACAGCATCTTGGATAGCCTAATATGCAATGTAATTGACATATAACCTCAAAATAATGTTAACGTTCAAAAACTCAAAAAATATATCTAGTAGGCACTTTGGATTTTTGGAAACTCCACTATATTCGACTTAAGCGTCATCCATTGACGAATGGAACAAACTCTATTGACGCAATTACAGGATCAAGAACTTTAGTTGAAACAAAAGCGAATCAGTAAACGCACTAGGAGTTATATGCATCTTGGAATATTTAATAAGCAATGTCAAACGTGTCAGACTTATGTCAAACGTTTCAGACTTATTTCAAAAATGAGGAGTCTGATATAGAAGAATCGGCAAATAAGGCAATAAATGAATTGATACCTCAAAAATCAAAAACTAGATATGACGCAGCTTACCAAAAGTTTGTAGAATGGTGCCAAACAGTTATAACTGAAAAAGTAATGTGGGTTACAGAGAGAGTAAGTGCAGTGTTCAGCCTGTCGGAATTAATACGTTCGGAAAATTGCCTAGAAAGATTGCACAATTTCTTGGCTTGCCAAATCTTACTGAGTATACTGGGCATTGTTTTAGACGTACTTCTGCTTCATTGCTCGCAGATTCAGGAGCTGATATTCTCAGAATAAAACAGCAGGGCGGCTGAAAGTCCAATATTGTTGCGGAGGGTTATGTTGAGAATTCTTTAGGCAATAAAAAAAGAATTGCACAGGATATCATGAATGGAGAATCTGAGCTTGAGCCAGCTTCGAAAAGATTGTTTAGAGAAGAAACGAAAGAGATCAGAACAGAAAAAGTTATAGCAGAATTAGGAGAAACATCGGGTTCTGCTGTGAATTTTGTTAATTGTACTTTGAATAATCCTGTTTTCAATATTTTCAAAGAATAAAATTAGTAGTTTCTTGTTCTATCATTACACAACTAGTTGCGTAATGAATATAACACAACTCTTATTCACTTGTCTCAAGTGACAGTTTTGAAAAAACTGACGTTTCAAAATTCACAAACGTCATGTAATACCTGATTTTTCGAAACTGAATTAGATAATAGTTATTTAATTAACAAGGAATGTAAAGACGTGTTAACATTCGAGGTGAGCGAGTACGAGCCGAGGCAAAGCCGAGGCTTGTCGCTTGCCGAGGATGATAACAGTGATACATTCCTTGTTACTCATTAAGTTTTTCCCGCTGCTTGTTGACATTTCTCAAAATTTGCCTGGATTGAAGTTTGTTTTCTTACCATTCCTTCATGATTATTCGTTCGCTATTTCATTCTAAGTTGCTTGTGCGTGTAACTAAGTTACCGAATAAGCAGACAATAATAATATTCAAAAGGTCTCATAACCTAAAAATTGATATGAATGAAGCTGAAGGTATTACTTGTCAAAGGCAAAGTCATTATTACCCTAGGCATGTAAATGACACTATTTACATTCCGTTGTCAAGTTGAATTAGTAAACGAATGATATAGGCCATTTACCTGTTTTGTTGCTAAGCATGTATGGACTATTTACAGTGTCGGCAGCGGGAAAAAGAATATAAGCGATTAGAAGACTGTACACTAGTGCGGTCGTGCGGTCGTTAAACATTCCATTTTGTACGTATTTCAATTATCTACATTTCTTTCCATTAGAGCAACCAGTTAGCTCTATAAGTTTTCATTTTATAAGCAAAATAATTTAAAAAAAGATGTTTTTTGTTATTTGAATGTTTATAACAAATTAATAAATGACAGTTGCGAGTGGAAAATATAACATAAAATAAATACGGACTGTATATCATGTGATGACATAGTCGGTTTCCTACTAGTATTTTTGTTAAAAACTCATACTCATTTTATATGCTTGGTGTATTATACAGTGCGGCTTTTTTTAGTCCCCCCCACTCTGTTAACTTTTGAACGATTTGACGTACAAACATGAAAAAAAAATCATTTGGTTTGGTGAGACACATCAACTCAAAATTTTTAAATGGCATGGGGGGTCAAGTGTCACATCGTTGAAAAGAGAATTCAATTCTCTTCACAACCATCTAAATTTTTTTGAATTTTGTTGAGAAATTTTTTCCCAATTTCGATTTTTATGCCTTTCGAAATTTTCGAATTTATGTGCCCCCAGCGCCATCTGTCGAGTAATTGCAATATTTCTTTTCTCAAAAAGTAGTATCGGTAATACCCTTCGAAATGTTTTTGGTTTCATTATTCCACAACAAACAGTTCAAATTTATCGAGGTATGAGTAGCTTTCAGATCCGCATGTATGTTTGATATTTCGAATTTTATTTGCAAAAAAAATATTAACCAAATTCAAAAAAAATAAAATGGTTGTGAAGAGAATTGAATTCTCTTTTCAATGATGTGACAATTGACCCCCCATGCCATTCAAAATTTTTGAGTTGATGTGTCCCCCTGCGCCCCCTATTGAGCAATCACTATATTTTTTGTACCAAAAAGTAGTATTGGTGAAACCCTCCAAACGATTTTTTTTAAAAATCTGTATGTCGAACCGTTCAAAAGTTAACAGGGGGGGGACTAAAAAAAGCCGCACTTTATACAGGAAAGGACCAGGCGGAGGATATTTATAGTATTTAAAACGGAGGATATACATCCATCAGCTCATTTATTTCTGTTCTTGAGCTATTCTACACCTTTTGTCGACAGCCTGGAGACCAGCCAATCAATGAACGATCGGTAGATCGTTGGAACTCATTACCTGAGGAATTATTTCATAAAGCTCGCCAACTTCAAAGTTTCAAAAATACCACTTATACATACACTATTTTGTTGTCGTTTCGTGCATCTCTGCATCCCTTCGGATTGTTTCCTCTTTTGTCTATGTGTCTTTGGATGTTTTTGGGTAGGTACTGCTTTCTTTCGATTCATGTATCCAAATTCGTTTTTTTTTCTGATAATCATTTCTTAAACGTGGCATTTTGAAGATCCAAATATTTTTCTTTCTGCAACGAGCTGACAAATAATCTCATTTCTTCTCTAATGTTCTACCTTCTTTTGGCTGAAGTTCTGCTCAAATATTTATTGTTTATGGTGCTAGAACTGCGGAATACCTTTATAGTTTGCTGCTCATCCGGTACAGTTATTAAATTGTAATATCATTATTATTTTTGAATGTACATTCACACAAACGTCAACATACTATCATTAGGTCGACGGAAATAGTATATTGTGTATCTAGTGCGTGAAGTATACTTTTTTACGCGAGTGTGGATAATTCTACTTTCATCGTATTCAGTCTGAATTAACTAGGTATATGCCATGGCATCTTTGTTTTGCAATTCTTGAGCTCCTTGAGCCAAAAAAAATCACTTCGGTAATATATCATTCCCTTTATCTCTGTTTCAAAATCCCATGATATATACATATAAACGTTGAGGGTCTATGTTGTCGACATGAACGCAGAGAATTTACATTTAATTAAGGTAGTATATCCACTCTGGAACGCTGGAGGAGCATCCTTATTACTCGTGTATTTTATTACCCAACTATTTATTTGCCTCAATTATGAAATGAATAGCGAAATTGTTGAAAGTTTTTTGCAGAAAATATACAAAATACTCTAGGCTCCGCTGAAGTCAGTATATTGAAGTACTGAGAATAAAAACAAGCGAGTTTTATTAGTAAAGAGACCGCACACACGAAAATTGCACGTTAATCGGCTAAGAAAAATATAAATAAACTGTCACACCAAAGAAATAAAAATATTAACATTTCATCAAAAGAATGAAAATTACTAAATATTTAATTTATTTAATTTATTTAAATTCAAAATGGTATAAATCAAAAAGTACTTGATACCCACAATTTTATACGGATTCGTGTTCAGTAGTACATGAAGTGGAGTCCACTAAACTCTCCTTTATTTCACCACCACGAAATCCGAATTTTGATGAATCCTGGGAAAGGCTGTAAAACAGAAAATGCTCAGGAGATAGACCTGCCTAAGATGTCTAAAAACCATGGTGTGTCGACTCATACCAGCAAAACTGTGGGATAAAACGAGAGACAATTCGCCAGCTTGATTAAGAGAAAACAAATGAAATCGTGACCTGTTTCCCAAATATTCCGCATTTGCGTGTACCGCCACGGTCGGTTTTCCTGTTAGGGTAAATTCACAAGCACAGAAGTTTTCAAGTATTGTCGACGGATGAACTGAATAGAGAAACCTAATTATTGAAATTTACTGAATCACAATCACCAATCAGTTTTATTTGTTACATTTTCGACTTATTTTTATAATTTTTTACTGAAATGCAATTAACTACAATAATAACCACGCATTTCATTTGGAAGTATCGAAATTAAACTTCATGAAAATTCATCATTAGAACCTGTCAAACTTGTGCTAATATAATCAGGAACGATTAGATATTCACAAATTTCATTCAATGTTTCGCCAACACAGCAGCTTCTTCACTGTCTGAATAAAGTTTGTGGAGATCGAATCGTTTTCTGTGTATTTTATACAATTACTATGGATCTTCATCAAGTAACGGCCGAGTCAATCAGACAAATTCGATTATCATTGATGATGAATTTCTAAGAAAATATGCAGCAAAATGGACAAACACATTAATAATAGTCATCAATACAGGGTAATAGCACTATGAAATTTAGATTCCGTCACAACTATTATTCATTTTTGAACAGTATTTGAAGTTTGTTGAAATTCTATAAAATTGACAACAGTCGTCAATCACCATATCCCTGGAATATTGACATGACTAAAATTCTATAAAGACGCCATCTCTGGGACCGAGTGAAGAAGCAGACCACTATTTCATTTGTTTATTTGTCTTCTGAAAAATCAAAACAAAAGCGAATCACTCGACACACCAGGGTTTTTATACATCTTAGACCTGCCCAAGAAAAGAATCCCTGAGGACCATACTGTGCAAATATGAATCAACTGTCAAAGGTAGACCCCTCACCCAAGTTCGAGTAGAGCCTGACGATCTGGGATGTTTCACACCTAATTATTTCTTCAGTTGCACATCCAAATATTAGGAGTCAATGGCAAAGAGGGTACAAAAAAGGGTTGGCAGCTGTAAGGCGAACCTGCTCATAGACTGATGAATCACGAAGTACTCTGTGCAGTACCCGCGTAATCTATCGATACCCTGGATCCATTACCGAAAGGCATCTGATACAACATCGCATGAGCTAATCAAGCGTTTTCTCAGATGCCTTAAGTTAACCGATCATATAGTTAGATACATTAGACAGCTGCCCAGTCAACACAGAATGGTCTCAGAGATGGTAGTGGGATTCACATTCATATTTCAGATCACACCAGTGAATCGCAAAGTGACTTCCATTATCATCGCATAAACGTCTATTCGGTGCCCCGTTGGTCATGTCGAGACATCAAAATGTGATGCAAAATGTGACTCGAAATTAGCCCAATGTGACATTCCATTTATACTTCGGAATCGAATGCACATTGATACCCTTTCGATGAAACAATGTGAAATTGAATGGACTAGTACTTATTCAAAAATGCGCTTCACTTTCTGATTCACCTGTATGTCAAGAATAAAACAAAGCTCAGCATGTTTCAACATAAATAGAAATTATACCTCAAGATTATTATTCTTACTAATGAATTACTGTTCATATAGATTGGAATGCTAGAAAACAAATGCGTGAGTTGATTCCGTAGTATATACTTCTCACAAACAAAAAAATTATCAAACTATGACAGAATCATGAAAAAACCTTTTTAAGTTTCTACTCACCGTTCCGGTCCTTGAAGAGATACAGTTCTTGGTAGACATAATAATTGTGCAATGTTAATGAACACATTTGATTCAACTATTGAAATAAAAAGAAGCAAACAGAACACTACACACTGCCAGAAGTACCGAATACAAATTCTACTTGACTCTCGACTCGACAAACACTTCTGGCCCTGGCCATTTTATGCTGTGATGGTGATGTCACGATCAATTTTGTTACCAACCTAATTCCTTCTATACCGACAAAATCGCAATGAAACCAAAATTCATGTTAATGTGCTTTGCAATTTTCTTCACATTTTATGTCTCAAAGCGACACTAATGAGAAGAGAATTGTGAGCAATTCATAACATTTGGCATCACTAAGTGGTAACAGTAACAGCAACTCATTTTGTTACCATAATAATCAGGAAAGCAACATCTAGATGTTTGTGTTAACTGGGTGATACCGCTCTGAATGACTCGCTTCACCATAAGATATGGTCAAGTCAGAGTTCAAACAGAGCAGGTAACCTTCAGAAGGGGAGTATTTCGGGGAGACCTTCTCATCCCTCTTCTCTCCTTCATCTCTCTATTGCCGATATCCGTTGCACTCAGGAAAACCAGAGCAAACAATTACGGCACACCCAGCAACCGGAGGCGCGATGTCAACCATCTATCTCATATGAATGACTTCAAACTATATGCATCTGGAAAGAGGGATCTATATCATAACTTCAGTGTGCTGGAAAATACAAGCATGCTTCAGAAATGCATTAGGGATCGACAAATTTGCACCGGTTTATCTCAAAAGAGAACGATGCGAGGAATACAGAAAGGATGTTGAGCCTGTAGACGGAAGCTTCCTATGTCATCATGATGAAGGAGTATACTTACGAGGATATACTGAAAAATTCTTAGCCTGCTATAGAACCAAACAGAATTTCAATGTCAAAATATTTTATTACTCAACATATTCTCCTCTTAATTGAATACATTTATTACAGCGAACCTGCAACGTCTCTAGACCTTTCAAAAAAATATGTTTCTTCTTGCTCTGCAAACCAGACCTCCACAGCTTTTATTACCTCCTCGTTGGAAGAAAATTTACGACCTTTTGAACATTTTTTCAGTTGAGGAAAGAGATGATAGTCGGACGGAGCCAAATCTGGTGAATAAGGGGGGTGTTCTAGTAATTCAAACCCTATATCACGAATTTTTTGCATGGCAACATGAGATTTGTGTGCAGGGGCGTTGTCCTGCGAAAACAAAACACCATTGGATAGCTTTCCGCGTCTTCTCTCTTTAATTTTTTCCCGTAGAGTGGTCAGTAATGTCGAATAGTAATCTCCAGTTATTGTTCTACCCCTATCCAAAAAATCAATCATGATTACTCCATGGCAATCCCAAAAAACTGAAGCAAGAACTTTTCCAGCAGATTTTTGGACACGAAACTTCTTAGGTCTTGGAGAACCGGAGTATCGCCATTCCATCGATTGTGGCTTTGTTTCTGGATCGTAGAAATGTACCCAAGTCTCATCCATAGTAACAATTCAGTGCTTCAGATATCCGTTTTAGCCCATTCGACGGTCTGTTAAAATCATGTCATGAACTGCATCGATATTTTCGGGGACTGACACAGAAACTGGCCTTCCCGATCGGTCATCATCTTCAATGGAAAACTTACCTCTTTTGAAGCTTGCAGTTCAATTTTTCACGGTCGCATACGAAGGACATTGATCACCAAGGGTATTAAGCATATCTTCGAAAATCTGCTTACCTCTTTACCCTTTTAAATACAGGTACTTGATGATGGCTCGATACTCCAATTTTTTGATTTTCACAATTTCGGTGGACATATTTTTTCTTTTAATTTATTGCGTAACTGGTTTAATTTTTTGACGTCAAACTTTACACTGACACTTCTAATGAGTTATTGTTCGTTGCAATGGTAACGAAATATTTTGTTTATGCAGGGAACTGGTCTAGGCTAACTAGATATCAAAACATCCTCGTACCTTGGTGTGAATCAACGTCGCTCAACTATCTCCGCTGCAAGTATCAGCACGAACTCCTACAGATTTGGTCATTAGAACTGTGGGGAAGAGTAAAGGTGCTACAACGAATATTTTTGCTATTCCGATCCTACTTTACTCATTTGGAGTGGTGTAATGAACTCAAGACGAGCTGCGACCACTCGACGTTCAAACTCACAAATAATGCATCCTCATTCACGGTCACGGTCACGGTCACGGTCACGGTCACGGTCACGGTTCTACTTCCCCAGACAACTGGAAGGCCGTGGATTCTTCAGTTTGGAGTATCTACATAAAACAGGATGGTATTGGATGGAACCTGTCAAGTGATGAGGAATTTAGATCCCCTTCTCTTCATGGTCCGCAATCTTGAAAGAGCAGGGGTTGGAGCATTTCTTTTTGAAGCTGCAGCCGGTGTAGCCAATGAACTTGGCCTCGTAATCGACACTGAATGGGTGATTCTAAGGCGATTCTAAGGCGATACTGAGGCGATTCTGAGGTTCTCCTACAGCTACACAAGGATATGCCAATGCATGGAGTCTTCTTCAAGAACTTCGAAGACCTTGTCTCATCCAAAAATATGATACTTGCCTTCCTCAGGTCAAATGAGCTGAACTCGGAGAACATGGAATACATAATGGCCTGCCCGGATGGTGTCTTCAACACCCTAATCTACCGTAGTTGCGTGGTGGGTATAGATACCAGATGCACGTCGTCTCGTGTAACACCTGAGACTATAATACACTTACCATTCATTTTCCACTTGTCCATCACTGCATTATTATACCTTGGCAACGGTTGCTATTAACATACCCATAACGCCCGGGGCGTTATGAATCATAACGCCCGCTAAAGGTTTTTTTTCTGTAGTTCAATAAATTGATTACTCAGAAAAGTTTTATTTATAACTGTACGTAAAAAAGGGACTAATTATTTTCTCTCAAATAGATATAACAATTTTCAAATGTTCCTTTAAAATTAGTACCAAGTTTGAAGTTCTGTGAGTTGACTGATGATGTTGAATATTGATGAATATGCATTCAGTTTCGTTCGGATCGTTAACATTTTCTTTTTCGGAAACGAAATGGGCTATCATTGTAGCAATTTTGTTCTTCGAGGAGATACTTTCTTCAATATATCTCTCCGCTACCGTACTACTCTTCCATTTTCCATGTAATTTTAGTGTTTCAAAGGAAGCACCACCTTCAACAAGAAGTGTTGACGACGTTCGGCGTAGACAATGTCCCTCGGGCCAAAGGCCCTCGGGTGAATATTACCCTCCGGGCGTTAGGATCTATACATAATAGATATTTACGATAAAAGTGTCCTGAAGATTCATATTACGAAAGGAGATGGGAAATTTGTCAAACGAGGCCGTTCGGCCGAGTTTGATAACCCATTGAGTATGGTAATATGAATTTACAATACGAATATAGTACCTACATTATTTTACCTACTACCAATAATGTTAATTATGTACTCAAAATTAGTCATTATTACTGAAATTAATGATATTAGAATCATGTAACAAGCAAGCGTTGCGCCCATTGTTGATTTATTTTGCGAACTGTCAATTTTGATGCGTTCACTTCAGTTTGGTATAATTGTATCGACATGAGTTCCGACTATGAAAGTGTGGATTCTGATATAGAACTTGCTGCAAATAACGCAATTTAAACCTTAGTACCCGCTAAAATCCCGCAATAGATACAAAATAGTTATTTACGTGATCAGTTATGAAAAGACCCATATTGTTCGATGAGTGCAAATTACGCGAGTCGAACAAATAAGTCTTTTCGTAACGTATTTCGTACAAAATTTTATCTAATGATATCATTTCATGAATATGATATAATGGTTTTCTCGTGATATGGGACATTGGCGTTGGCGCTTGTCAGAATGAATATTTCAAGATGCATATAACTCCTGGTGGAATTACTTATAGCTGTGAAATTGTCATCCAAAACTGTTGATATACGGCCTGCTTGATTCATGACATTTTTATTGCGTCAAGAGAGTTTACTCAATTTTAACATAGATGGCAGGCAAATCATTACCGATCATGATGACTTGACATGTCGTTTTGACAAACGCATGCTGCGTCATCGACATAACCTCACATTGAACCATGTCATGATTGTCATGTCGAAGTCGAGACTCACAAAAAAATGCTATACACTACCCTAACTTTTACGAATGACAGAAAAACACAAGAACAAATAAATAACAATAACCCAACAACTAAAAACGTCGCAAAACTACCGAACTGAGCGAAAAGTATTAAAAGAACAGAAAAATCACACGATAAATACCAATTAGGCTATCTAGAACAGTAAGGCACACATGAATGGTGTTTGTGTTTAGCACTAGCTTCTACTGCTAATAGTTTTGTTTAGTTGTGATTTGAAATGTTATTATGGCTGTTTTAACTAAAAGAGATTTATTTATTATCATTAGAACGAGTAAACAAAGACACTGCATCGATCTATAGAGACAAAAGGAGAGTGATAAAGTGCATGGATCCTTTTACTTTCACTCCTTGTGAAATGGACATATCTCTAGATCTTTTCACAACAGTAACGGCATTCGACATTATTACATATCTGCTGTTGACTCATAAACAAGAAAGCCAATGAAGGCCTACAAAAGTTTAACAGGCTATAAATATCTTGAAGTTGGATTTGCCCATGATTGTGAAGCAAGAAAAATGGATGAACATACTGTTGTTGCCAAGGTAGGTACTGATTTTTCGTAATTTATGAACTGTTCATTAATGTTTCCAATTAATTTTCAGATGAGGCATTCACAGCGAATGGATATTCCTTTGTTGAAAGTATAGATTATTTAATAAATTGATGGTTCTCCTGATGCGACGATGTCTTGTGGCTGCTATGGAAGTGAAGTGTCCATATTCATTGAGGAATATTGATATGGGGCAGTATTCAAATTTAAAAACCTCAACTATAATAAGCGGTGGAATTGCAATTACCCTAAAACGTGACCATGCTTATTATTACCAAACTCATTTACAAATGAAACTAACTGAATGAAAATACTGCGATTTTGTGATTTGGTCACCCAAAGGATATATGTTCATGAGTAAATTTTCCCAGATGAATAATTCTGGATTGTTAATTTCCCTGAGTTTCATAAAAGGAATACATTTTTTAGAGTAAAGATGGTGTCTTTGTGAAAAGGTGAGGATGGCCGAGTTGTGCTGCAGTGTGAAAATGATATCTGTGAAATTCTATTGGACCCTATAGGACTGTCCGATGTACCAAAAAAACCCTGGATTGGTTCTCAGTGCATGAAGTTATGACTGTTTCCTCAACACTATTATTTGTAATATATGATTGCCTACACATTTATCTATTTTTATTTTCAAATCTTCATTGGATTGGTCGTTTTTTTACACACCGAGTATCAGATATCGCAAAGTAATTTATTTTCACTTGTTACATATTTTTACCTACTAATTTGTTATTTTGTAACATGGAACTATGTATATTAGGGTATCCTACTTAATAAACATCTATATATCTAGTCTTTGATTTAATATACCACATTATCAAAATGTAGCTAGCTAGGAATTTTTAAAAACTTCACTAAGTCGCGATCTCCACGCCTTCCACAATTTACAACATAACACTTTGTAGACATGTTTTTTATTCGGCAAAGTTTCATACAAAAATTTCACTCCAATAGATGAAAATTAACAATAATCAGTCTCGTTCAAACAATAACAAATACAATGTGTGCCTTCAGGCGGCCATCTTGATTTTAGTTTGACAGCATCTTGGATAGCCTAATATGCAATGTAATTGACATATAACCTCAAAATAATGTTAACGTTCAAAAACTCAAAAAATATATCTAGTAGGCACTTTGGATTTTTGGAAACTCCACTATATTCGACTTAAGCGTCATCCATTGACGAATGGAACAAACTCTATTGACGCAATTACAGGATCAAGAACTTTAGTTGAAACAAAAGCGAATCAGTAAACGCACTAGGAGTTATATGCATCTTGGAATATTTAATAAGCAATGTCAAACGTGTCAGACTTATGTCAAACGTTTCAGACTTATTTCAAAAATGAGGAGTCTGATATAGAAGAATCGGCAAATAAGGCAATAAATGAATTGATACCTCAAAAATCAAAAACTAGATATGACGCAGCTTACCAAAAGTTTGTAGAATGGTGCCAAACAGTTATAACTGAAAAAGTAATGTGGGTTACAGAGAGAGTAAGTGCAGTGTTCAGCCTGTCGGAATTAATACGTTCGGAAAATTGCCTAGAAAGATTGCACAATTTCTTGGCTTGCCAAATCTTACTGAGTATACTGGGCATTGTTTTAGACGTACTTCTGCTTCATTGCTCGCAGATTCAGGAGCTGATATTCTCAGAATAAAACAGCAGGGCGGCTGAAAGTCCAATATTGTTGCGGAGGGTTATGTTGAGAATTCTTTAGGCAATAAAAAAAGAATTGCACAGGATATCATGAATGGAGAATCTGAGCTTGAGCCAGCTTCGAAAAGATTGTTTAGAGAAGAAACGAAAGAGATCAGAACAGAAAAAGTTATAGCAGAATTAGGAGAAACATCGGGTTCTGCTGTGAATTTTGTTAATTGTACTTTGAATAATCCTGTTTTCAATATTTTCAAAGAATAAAATTAGTAGTTTCTTGTTCTATCATTACACAACTAGTTGCGTAATGAATATAACACAACTCTTATTCACTTGTCTCAAGTGACAGTTTTGAAAAAACTGACGTTTCAAAATTCACAAACGTCATGTAATACCTGATTTTTCGAAACTGAATTAGATAATAGTTATTTAATTAACAAGGAATGTAAAGACGTGTTAACATTCGAGGTGAGCGAGTACGAGCCGAGGCAAAGCCGAGGCTTGTCGCTTGCCGAGGATGATAACAGTGATACATTCCTTGTTACTCATTAAGTTTTTCCCGCTGCTTGTTGACATTTCTCAAAATTTGCCTGGATTGAAGTTTGTTTTCTTACCATTCCTTCATGATTATTCGTTCGCTATTTCATTCTAAGTTGCTTGTGCGTGTAACTAAGTTACCGAATAAGCAGACAATAATAATATTCAAAAGGTCTCATAACCTAAAAATTGATATGAATGAAGCTGAAGGTATTACTTGTCAAAGGCAAAGTCATTATTACCCTAGGCATGTAAATGACACTATTTACATTCCGTTGTCAAGTTGAATTAGTAAACGAATGATATAGGCCATTTACCTGTTTTGTTGCTAAGCATGTATGGACTATTTACAGTGTCGGCAGCGGGAAAAAGAATATAAGCGATTAGAAGACTGTACACTAGTGCGGTCGTGCGGTCGTTAAACATTCCATTTTGTACGTATTTCAATTATCTACATTTCTTTCCATTAGAGCAACCAGTTAGCTCTATAAGTTTTCATTTTATAAGCAAAATAATTTTAAAAAAGATGTTTTTTGTTATTTGAATGTTTATAACAAATTAATAAATGACAGTTGCGAGTGGAAAATATAACATAAAATAAATACGGACTGTATATCATGTGATGACATAGTCGGTTTCCTACTAGTATTTTTGTTAAAAACTCATACTCATTTTATATGCTTGGTGTATTATACAGTGCGGCTTTTTTTAGTCCCCCCCACTCTGTTAACTTTTGAACGATTTGACGTACAAACATGAAAAAAAAATCATTTGGTTTGGTGAGACACATCAACTCAAAATTTTTAAATGGCATGGGGGGTCAAGTGTCACATCGTTGAAAAGAGAATTCAATTCTCTTCACAACCATCTAAATTTTTTTGAATTTTGTTGAGAAATTTTTTCCCAATTTCGATTTTTATGCCTTTCGAAATTTTCGAATTTATGTGCCCCCAGCGCCATCTGTCGAGTAATTGCAATATTTCTTTTCTCAAAAAGTAGTATCGGTAATACCCTTCGAAATGTTTTTGGTTTCATTATTCCACAACAAACAGTTCAAATTTATCGAGGTATGAGTAGCTTTCAGATCCGCATGTATGTTTGATATTTCGAATTTTATTTGCAAAAAAAATATTAACCAAATTCAAAAAAAATAAAATGGTTGTGAAGAGAATTGAATTCTCTTTTCAATGATGTGACAATTGACCCCCCATGCCATTCAAAATTTTTGAGTTGATGTGTCCCCCTGCGCCCCCTATTGAGCAATCACTATATTTTTTGTACCAAAAAGTAGTATTGGTGAAACCCTCCAAACGATTTTTTTTAAAAATCTGTATGTCGAACCGTTCAAAAGTTAACAGGGGGGGGACTAAAAAAAGCCGCACTTTATACAGGAAAGGACCAGGCGGAGGATATTTATAGTATTTAAAACGGAGGATATACATCCATCAGCTCATTTATTTCTGTTCTTGAGCTATTCTACACCTTTTGTCGACAGCCTGGAGACCAGCCAATCAATGAACGATCGGTAGATCGTTGGAACTCATTACCTGAGGAATTATTTCATAAAGCTCGCCAACTTCAAAGTTTCAAAAATACCACTTATACATACACTATTTTGTTGTCGTTTCGTGCATCTCTGCATCCCTTCGGATTGTTTCCTCTTTTGTCTATGTGTCTTTGGATGTTTTTGGGTAGGTACTGCTTTCTTTCGATTCATGTATCCAAATTCGTTTTTTTTTCTGATAATCATTTCTTAAACGTGGCATTTTGAAGATCCAAATATTTTTCTTTCTGCAACGAGCTGACAAATAATCTCATTTCTTCTCTAATGTTCTACCTTCTTTTGGCTGAAGTTCTGCTCAAATATTTATTGTTTATGGTGCTAGAACTGCGGAATACCTTTATAGTTTGCTGCTCATCCGGTACAGTTATTAAATTGTAATATCATTATTATTTTTGAATGTACATTCACACAAACGTCAACATACTATCATTAGGTCGACGGAAATAGTATATTGTGTATCTAGTGCGTGAAGTATACTTTTTTACGCCAGTGTGGATAATTCTACTTTCATCGTATTCAGTCTGAATTAACTAGGTATATGCCATGGCATCTTTGTTTTGCAATTCTTGAGCTCCTTGAGCCAAAAAAAATCACTTCGGTAATATATCATTCCCTTTATCTCTGTTTCAAAATCCCATGATATATACATATAAACGTTGAGGGTCTATGTTGTCGACATGAACGCAGAGAATTTACATTTAATTAAGGTAGTATATCCACTCTGGAACGCTGGAGGAGCATCCTTATTACTCGTGTATTTTATTACCCAACTATTTATTTGCCTCAATTATGAAATGAATAGCGAAATTGTTGAAAGTTTTTTGCAGAAAATATACAAAATACTCTAGGCTCCGCTGAAGTCAGTATATTGAAGTACTGAGAATAAAAACAAGCGAGTTTTATTAGTAAAGAGACCGCACACACGAAAATTGCACGTTAATCGGCTAAGAAAAATATAAATAAACTGTCACACCAAAGAAATAAAAATATTAACATTTCATCAAAAGAATGAAAATTACTAAATATTTAATTTATTTAATTTATTTAAATTCAAAATGGTATAAATCAAAAAGTACTTGATACCCACAATTTTATACGGATTCGTGTTCAGTAGTACATGAAGTGGAGTCCACTAAACTCTCCTTTATTTCACCACCACGAAATCCGAATTTTGATGAATCCTGGGAAAGGCTGTAAAACAGAAAATGCTCAGGAGATAGACCTGCCTAAGATGTCTAAAAACCATGGTGTGTCGACTCATACCAGCAAAACTGTGGGATAAAACGAGAGACAATTCGCCAGCTTGATTAAGAGAAAACAAATGAAATCGTGACCTGTTTCCCAAATATTCCGCATTTGCGTGTACCGCCACGGTCGGTTTTCCTGTTAGGGTAAATTCACAAGCACAGAAGTTTTCAAGTATTGTCGACGGATGAACTGAATAGAGAAACCTAATTATTGAAATTTACTGAATCACAATCACCAATCAGTTTTATTTGTTACATTTTCGACTTATTTTTATAATTTTTTACTGAAATGCAATTAACTACAATAATAACCACGCATTTCATTTGGAAGTATCGAAATTAAACTTCATGAAAATTCATCATTAGAACCTGTCAAACTTGTGCTAATATAATCAGGAACGATTAGATATTCACAAATTTCATTCAATGTTTCGCCAACACAGCAGCTTCTTCACTGTCTGAATAAAGTTTGTGGAGATCGAATCGTTTTCTGTGTATTTTATACAATTACTATGGATCTTCATCAAGTAACGGCCGAGTCAATCAGACAAATTCGATTATCATTGATGATGAATTTCTAAGAAAATATGCAGCAAAATGGACAAACACATTAATAATAGTCATCAATACAGGGTAATAGCACTATGAAATTTAGATTCCGTCACAACTATTATTCATTTTTGAACAGTATTTGAAGTTTGTTGAAATTCTATAAAATTGACAACAGTCGTCAATCACCATATCCCTGGAATATTGACATGACTAAAATTCTATAAAGACGCCATCTCTGGGACCGAGTGAAGAAGCAGACCACTATTTCATTTGTTTATTTGTCTTCTGAAAAATCAAAACAAAAGCGAATCACTCGACACACCAGGGTTTTTATACATCTTAGACCTGCCCAAGAAAAGAATCCCTGAGGACCATACTGTGCAAATATGAATCAACTGTCAAAGGTAGACCCCTCACCCAAGTTCGAGTAGAGCCTGACGATCTGGGATGTTTCACACCTAATTATTTCTTCAGTTGCACATCCAAATATTAGGAGTCAATGGCAAAGAGGGTACAAAAAAGGGTTGGCAGCTGTAAGGCGAACCTGCTCATAGACTGATGAATCACGAAGTACTCTGTGCAGTACCCGCGTAATCTATCGATACCCTGGATCCATTACCGAAAGGCATCTGATACAACATCGCATGAGCTAATCAAGCGTTTTCTCAGATGCCTTAAGTTAACCGATCATATAGTTAGATACATTAGACAGCTGCCCAGTCAACACAGAATGGTCTCAGAGATGGTAGTGGGATTCACATTCATATTTCAGATCACACCAGTGAATCGCAAAGTGACTTCCATTATCATCGCATAAACGTCTATTCGGTGCCCCGTTGGTCATGTCGAGACATCAAAATGTGATGCAAAATGTGACTCGAAATTAGCCCAATGTGACATTCCATTTATACTTCGGAATCGAATGCACATTGATACCCTTTCGATGAAACAATGTGAAATTGAATGGACTAGTACTTATTCAAAAATGCGCTTCACTTTCTGATTCACCTGTATGTCAAGAATAAAACAAAGCTCAGCATGTTTCAACATAAATAGAAATTATACCTCAAGATTATTATTCTTACTAATGAATTACTGTTCATATAGATTGGAATGCTAGAAAACAAATGCGTGAGTTGATTCCGTAGTATATACTTCTCACAAACAAAAAAATTATCAAACTATGACAGAATCATGAAAAAACCTTTTTAAGTTTCTACTCACCGTTCCGGTCCTTGAAGAGATACAGTTCTTGGTAGACATAATAATTGTGCAATGTTAATGAACACATTTGATTCAACTATTGAAATAAAAAGAAGCAAACAGAACACTACACACTGCCAGAAGTACCGAATACAAATTCTACTTGACTCTCGACTCGACAAACACTTCTGACCCTGGCCATTTTATGCTGTGATGGTGATGTCACGATCAATTTTGTTACCAACCTAATTCCTTCTATACCGACAAAATCGCAATGAAACCAAAATTCATGTTAATGTGCTTTGCAATTTTCTTCACATTTTATGTCTCAAAGCGACACTAATGAGAAGAGAATTGTGAGCAATTCATAACATTTGGCATCACTAAGTGGTAACAGTAACAGCAACTCATTTTGTTACCATAATAATCAGGAAAGCAACATCTAGATGTTTGTGTTAACTGGGTGATACCGCTCTGAATGACTCGCTTCACCATAAGATATGGTCAAGTCAGAGTTCAAACAGAGCAGGTAACCTTCAGAAGGGGAGTATTTCGGGGAGACCTTCTCATCCCTCTTCTCTCCTTCATCTCTCTATTGCCGATATCCGTTGCACTCAGGAAAACCAGAGCAAACAATTACGGCACACCCAGCAACCGGAGGCGCGATGTCAACCATCTATCTCATATGAATGACTTCAAACTATATGCATCTGGAAAGAGGGATCTATATCATAACTTCAGTGTGCTGGAAAATACAAGCATGCTTCAGAAATGCATTAGGGATCGACAAATTTGCACCGGTTTATCTCAAAAGAGAACGATGCGAGGAATACAGAAAGGATGTTGAGCCTGTAGACGGAAGCTTCCTATGTCATCATGATGAAGGAGTATACTTACGAGGATATACTGAAAAATTCTTAGCCTGCTATAGAACCAAACAGAATTTCAATGTCAAAATATTTTATTACTCAACATATTCTCCTCTTAATTGAATACATTTATTACAGCGAACCTGCAACGTCTCTAGACCTTTCAAAAAAATATGTTTCTTCTTGCTCTGCAAACCAGACCTCCACAGCTTTTATTACCTCCTCGTTGGAAGAAAATTTACGACCTTTTGAACATTTTTTCAGTTGAGGAAAGAGATGATAGTCGGACGGAGCCAAATCTGGTGAATAAGGGGGGTGTTCTAGTAATTCAAACCCTATATCACGAATTTTTTGCATGGCAACATGAGATTTGTGTGCAGGGGCGTTGTCCTGCGAAAACAAAACACCATTGGATAGCTTTCCGCGTCTTCTCTCTTTAATTTTTTCCCGTAGAGTGGTCAGTAATGTCGAATAGTAATCTCCAGTTATTGTTCTACCCCTATCCAAAAAATCAATCATGATTACTCCATGGCAATCCCAAAAAACTGAAGCAAGAACTTTTCCAGCAGATTTTTGGACACGAAACTTCTTAGGTCTTGGAGAACCGGAGTATCGCCATTCCATCGATTGTGGCTTTGTTTCTGGATCGTAGAAATGTACCCAAGTCTCATCCATAGTAACAATTCAGTGCTTCAGATATCCGTTTTAGCCCATTCGACGGTCTGTTAAAATCATGTCATGAACTGCATCGATATTTTCGGGGACTGACACAGAAACTGGCCTTCCCGATCGGTCATCATCTTCAATGGAAAACTTACCTCTTTTGAAGCTTGCAGTTCAATTTTTCACGGTCGCATACGAAGGACATTGATCACCAAGGGTATTAAGCATATCTTCGAAAATCTGCTTACCTCTTTACCCTTTTAAATACAGGTACTTGATGATGGCTCGATACTCCAATTTTTTGATTTTCACAATTTCGGTGGACATATTTTTTCTTTTAATTTATTGCGTAACTGGTTTAATTTTTTGACGTCAAACTTTACACTGACACTTCTAATGAGTTATTGTTCGTTGCAATGGTAACGAAATATTTTGTTTATGCAGGGAACTGGTCTAGGCTAACTAGATATCAAAACATCCTCGTACCTTGGTGTGAATCAACGTCGCTCAACTATCTCCGCTGCAAGTATCAGCACGAACTCCTACAGATTTGGTCATTAGAACTGTGGGGAAGAGTAAAGGTGCTACAACGAATATTTTTGCTATTCCGATCCTACTTTACTCATTTGGAGTGGTGTAATGAACTCAAGACGAGCTGCGACCACTCGACGTTCAAACTCACAAATAATGCATCCTCATTCACGGTCACGGTCACGGTCACGGTCACGGTCACGGTTCTACTTCCCCAGACAACTGGAAGGCCGTGGATTCTTCAGTTTGGAGTATCTACATAAAACAGGATGGTATTGGATGGAACCTGTCAAGTGATGAGGAATTTAGATCCCCTTCTCTTCATGGTCCGCAATCTTGAAAGAGCAGGGGTTGGAGCATTTCTTTTTGAAGCTGCAGCCGGTGTAGCCAATGAACTTGGCCTCGTAATCGACACTGAATGGGTGATTCTAAGGCGATTCTAAGGCGATACTGAGGCGATTCTGAGGTTCTCCTACAGCTACACAAGGATATGCCAATGCATGGAGTCTTCTTCAAGAACTTCGAAGACCTTGTCTCATCCAAAAATATGATACTTGCCTTCCTCAGGTCAAATGAGCTGAACTCGGAGAACATGGAATACATAATGGCCTGCCCGGATGGTGTCTTCAACACCCTAATCTACCGTAGTTGCGTGGTGGGTATAGATACCAGATGCACGTCGTCTCGTGTAACACCTGAGACTATAATACACTTACCATTCATTTTCCACTTGTCCATCACTGCATTATTATACCTTGGCAACGGTTGCTATTAACATACCCATAACGCCCGGGGCGTTATGAATCATAACGCCCGCTAAAGGTTTTTTTTCTGTAGTTCAATAAATTGATTACTCAGAAAAGTTTTATTTATAACTGTACGTAAAAAAGGGACTAATTATTTTCTCTCAAATAGATATAACAATTTTCAAATGTTCCTTTAAAATTAGTACCAAGTTTGAAGTTCTGTGAGTTGACTGATGATGTTGAATATTGATGAATATGCATTCAGTTTCGTTCGGATCGTTAACATTTTCTTTTTCGGAAACGAAATGGGCTATCATTGTAGCAATTTTGTTCTTCGAGGAGATACTTTCTTCAATATATCTCTCCGCTACCGTACTACTCTTCCATTTTCCATGTAATTTTAGTGTTTCAAAGGAAGCACCACCTTCAACAAGAAGCGTTGACGACGTTCGGCGTAGACAATGTCCCTCGGGCCAAAGGCCCTCGGGTGAATATTACCCTCCGGGCGTTAGGATCTATACATAATAGATATTTACGATAAAAGTGTCCTGAAGATTCATATTACGAAAGGAGATGGGAAATTTGTCAAACGAGGCCGTTCGGCCGAGTTTGATAACCCATTGAGTATGGTAATATGAATTTACAATACGAATATAGTACCTACATTATTTTACCTACTACCAATAATGTTAATTATGTACTCAAAATTAGTCATTATTACTGAAATTAATGATATTAGAATCATGTAACAAGCAAGCGTTGCGCCCATTGTTGATTTATTTTGCGAACTGTCAATTTTGATGCGTTCACTTCAGTTTGGTATAATTGTATCGACATGAGTTCCGACTATGAAAGTGTGGATTCTGATATAGAACTTGCTGCAAATAACGCAATTTAAACCTTAGTACCCGCTAAAATCCCGCAATAGATACGAAATAGTTATTTACGTGATCAGTTATGAAAAGACCCATATTGTTCGATGAGTGCAAATTACGCGAGTCGAACAAATAAGTCTTTTCGTAACGTATTTCGTACAAAATTTTATCTAATGATATCATTTCATGAATATGATATAATGGTTTTCTCGTGATATGGGACATTGGCGTTGGCGCTTGTCAGAATGAATATTTCAAGATGCATATAACTCCTGGTGGAATTACTTATAGCTGTGAAATTGTCATCCAAAACTGTTGATATACGGCCTGCTTGATTCATGACATTTTTATTGCGTCAAGAGAGTTTACTCAATTTTAACATAGATGGCAGGCAAATCATTACCGATCATGATGACTTGACATGTCGTTTTGACAAACGCATGCTGCGTCATCGACATAACCTCACATTGAACCATGTCATGATTGTCATGTCGAAGTCGAGACTCACAAAAAAATGCTATACACTACCCTAACTTTTACGAATGACAGAAAAACACAAGAACAAATAAATAACAATAACCCAACAACTAAAAACGTCGCAAAACTACCGAACTGAGCGAAAAGTATTAAAAGAACAGAAAAATCACACGATAAATACCAATTAGGCTATCTAGAACAGTGAGGCACACATGAATGGTGTTTGTGTTTAGCACTAGCTTCTACTGCTAATAGTTTTGTTTAGTTGTGATTTGAAATGTTATTATGGCTGTTTTAACTAAAAGAGATTTATTTATTATCATTAGAACGAGTAAACAAAGACACTGCATCGATCTATAGAGACAAAAGGAGAGTGATAAAGTGCATGGATCCTTTTACTTTCACTCCTTGTGAAATGGACATATCTCTAGATCTTTTCACAACAGTAACGGCATTCGACATTATTACATATCTGCTGTTGACTCATAAACAAGAAAGCCAATGAAGGCCTACAAAAGTTTAACAGGCTATAAATATCTTGAAGTTGGATTTGCCCATGATTGTGAAGCAAGAAAAATGGATGAACATACTGTTGTTGCCAAGGTAGGTACTGATTTTTCGTAATTTATGAACTGTTCATTAATGTTTCCAATTAATTTTCAGATGAGGCATTCACAGCGAATGGATATTCCTTTGTTGAAAGTATAGGTTATTTAATAAATTGATGGTTCTCCTGATGCGACGATGTCTTGTGGCTGCTATGGAAGTGAAGTGTCCATATTCATTGAGGAATATTGATATGGGGCAGTATTCAAATTTAAAAACCTCAACTATAATAAGCGGTGGAATTGCAATTACCCTAAAACGTGACCATGCTTATTATTACCAAACTCATTTACAAATGAAACTAACTGAATGAAAATACTGCGATTTTGTGATTTGGTCACCCAAAGGATATATGTTCATGAGTAAATTTTCCCAGATGAATAATTCTGGATTGTTAATTTCCCTGAGTTTCATAAAAGGAATACATTTTTTAGAGTAAAGATGGTGTCTTTGTGAAAAGGTGAGGATGGCCGAGTTGTGCTGCAGTGTGAAAATGATATCTGTGAAATTCTATTGGACCCTATAGGACTGTCCGATGTACCAAAAAAACCCTGGATTGGTTCTCAGTGCATGAAGTTATGACTGTTTCCTCAACACTATTATTTGTAATATATGATTGCCTACACATTTATCTATTTTTATTTTCAAATCTTCATTGGATTGGTCGTTTTTTTACACACCGAGTATCAGATATCGCAAAGTAATTTATTTTCACTTGTTACATATTTTTACCTACTAATTTGTTATTTTGTAACATGGAACTATGTATATTAGGGTATCCTACTTAATAAACATCTATATATCTAGTCTTTGATTTAATATACCACATTATCAAAATGTAGCTAGCTAGGAATTTTTAAAAACTTCACTAAGTCGCGATCTCCACGCCTTCCACAATTTACAACATAACACTTTGTAGACATGTTTTTTATTCGGCAAAGTTTCATACAAAAATTTCACTCCAATAGATGAAAATTAACAATAATCAGTCTCGTTCAAACAATAACAAATACAATGTGTGCCTTCAGGCGGCCATCTTGATTTTAGTTTGACAGCATCTTGGATAGCCTAATATGCAATGTAATTGACATATAACCTCAAAATAATGTTAACGTTCAAAAACTCAAAAAATATATCTAGTAGGCACTTTGGATTTTTGGAAACTCCACTATATTCGACTTAAGCGTCATCCATTGACGAATGGAACAAACTCTATTGACGCAATTACAGGATCAAGAACTTTAGTTGAAACAAAAGCGAATCAGTAAACGCACTAGGAGTTATATGCATCTTGGAATATTTAATAAGCAATGTCAAACGTGTCAGACTTATGTCAAACGTTTCAGACTTATTTCAAAAATGAGGAGTCTGATATAGAAGAATCGGCAAATAAGGCAATAAATGAATTGATACCTCAAAAATCAAAAACTAGATATGACGCAGCTTACCAAAAGTTTGTAGAATGGTGCCAAACAGTTATAACTGAAAAAGTAATGTGGGTTACAGAGAGAGTAAGTGCAGTGTTCAGCCTGTCGGAATTAATACGTTCGGAAAATTGCCTAGAAAGATTGCACAATTTCTTGGCTTGCCAAATCTTACTGAGTATACTGGGCATTGTTTTAGACGTACTTCTGCTTCATTGCTCGCAGATTCAGGAGCTGATATTCTCAGAATAAAACAGCAGGGCGGCTGAAAGTCCAATATTGTTGCGGAGGGTTATGTTGAGAATTCTTTAGGCAATAAAAAAAGAATTGCACAGGATATCATGAATGGAGAATCTGAGCTTGAGCCAGCTTCGAAAAGATTGTTTAGAGAAGAAACGAAAGAGATCAGAACAGAAAAAGTTATAGCAGAATTAGGAGAAACATCGGGTTCTGCTGTGAATTTTGTTAATTGTACTTTGAATAATCCTGTTTTCAATATTTTCAAAGAATAAAATTAGTAGTTTCTTGTTCTATCATTACACAACTAGTTGCGTAATGAATATAACACAACTCTTATTCACTTGTCTCAAGTGACAGTTTTGAAAAAACTGACGTTTCAAAATTCACAAACGTCATGTAATACCTGATTTTTCGAAACTGAATTAGATAATAGTTATTTAATTAACAAGGAATGTAAAGACGTGTTAACATTCGAGGTGAGCGAGTACGAGCCGAGGCAAAGCCGAGGCTTGTCGCTTGCCGAGGATGATAACAGTGATACATTCCTTGTTACTCATTAAGTTTTTCCCGCTGCTTGTTGACATTTCTCAAAATTTGCCTGGATTGAAGTTTGTTTTCTTACCATTCCTTCATGATTATTCGTTCGCTATTTCATTCTAAGTTGCTTGTGCGTGTAACTAAGTTACCGAATAAGCAGACAATAATAATATTCAAAAGGTCTCATAACCTAAAAATTGATATGAATGAAGCTGAAGGTATTACTTGTCAAAGGCAAAGTCATTATTACCCTAGGCATGTAAATGACACTATTTACATTCCGTTGTCAAGTTGAATTAGTAAACGAATGATATAGGCCATTTACCTGTTTTGTTGCTAAGCATGTATGGACTATTTACAGTGTCGGCAGCGGGAAAAAGAATATAAGCGATTAGAAGACTGTACACTAGTGCGGTCGTGCGGTCGTTAAACATTCCATTTTGTACGTATTTCAATTATCTACATTTCTTTCCATTAGAGCAACCAGTTAGCTCTATAAGTTTTCATTTTATAAGCAAAATAATTTAAAAAAAGATGTTTTTTGTTATTTGAATGTTTATAACAAATTAATAAATGACAGTTGCGAGTGGAAAATATAACATAAAATAAATACGGACTGTATATCATGTGATGACATAGTCGGTTTCCTACTAGTATTTTTGTTAAAAACTCATACTCATTTTATATGCTTGGTGTATTATACAGTGCGGCTTTTTTTAGTCCCCCCCACTCTGTTAACTTTTGAACGATTTGACGTACAAACATGAAAAAAAAATCATTTGGTTTGGTGAGACACATCAACTCAAAATTTTTAAATGGCATGGGGGGTCAAGTGTCACATCGTTGAAAAGAGAATTCAATTCTCTTCACAACCATCTAAATTTTTTTGAATTTTGTTGAGAAATTTTTTCCCAATTTCGATTTTTATGCCTTTCGAAATTTTCGAATTTATGTGCCCCCAGCGCCATCTGTCGAGTAATTGCAATATTTCTTTTCTCAAAAAGTAGTATCGGTAATACCCTTCGAAATGTTTTTGGTTTCATTATTCCACAACAAACAGTTCAAATTTATCGAGGTATGAGTAGCTTTCAGATCCGCATGTATGTTTGATATTTCGAATTTTATTTGCAAAAAAAATATTAACCAAATTCAAAAAAAATAAAATGGTTGTGAAGAGAATTGAATTCTCTTTTCAATGATGTGACAATTGACCCCCCATGCCATTCAAAATTTTTGAGTTGATGTGTCCCCCTGCGCCCCCTATTGAGCAATCACTATATTTTTTGTACCAAAAAGTAGTATTGGTGAAACCCTCCAAACGATTTTTTTTAAAAATCTGTATGTCGAACCGTTCAAAAGTTAACAGGGGGGGGACTAAAAAAAGCCGCACTTTATACAGGAAAGGACCAGGCGGAGGATATTTATAGTATTTAAAACGGAGGATATACATCCATCAGCTCATTTATTTCTGTTCTTGAGCTATTCTACACCTTTTGTCGACAGCCTGGAGACCAGCCAATCAATGAACGATCGGTAGATCGTTGGAACTCATTACCTGAGGAATTATTTCATAAAGCTCGCCAACTTCAAAGTTTCAAAAATACCACTTATACATACACTATTTTGTTGTCGTTTCGTGCATCTCTGCATCCCTTCGGATTGTTTCCTCTTTTGTCTATGTGTCTTTGGATGTTTTTGGGTAGGTACTGCTTTCTTTCGATTCATGTATCCAAATTCGTTTTTTTTTCTGATAATCATTTCTTAAACGTGGCATTTTGAAGATCCAAATATTTTTCTTTCTGCAACGAGCTGACAAATAATCTCATTTCTTCTCTAATGTTCTACCTTCTTTTGGCTGAAGTTCTGCTCAAATATTTATTGTTTATGGTGCTAGAACTGCGGAATACCTTTATAGTTTGCTGCTCATCCGGTACAGTTATTAAATTGTAATATCATTATTATTTTTGAATGTACATTCACACAAACGTCAACATCTAAAAATTCTGATTCCAACAACATGGTCCTCTGTAATCGTTAGAAAAGGAGACCCACATTCCTTAAAATACAGGAATGAGTTCGTTAACGACCCAACTGGGGCCAAGGGTTGATGTTCAATTTTGTTTGAAATTTGTACGCTCGGCTTAAACCCCACGAGATCGATTTGTATAATCTAATGGGTGGGAAAATCTTTTTGGATGGAAGTCAAAGTTTTAAATAATTTCTAGTTTTCCGCCAAATCTGCTTCCTTTTTTTAATCCAAACAGTACTCGCTGAAATCCAACTATGAATGGGGGGTACTATACCGGGTGACAACAATGTCACTAGTACAAAATAATGTACTTTGTTTTGAATACATCAAAGTGGAACACGGCATAGTTATATTTCAGATATTAAATATAATTTTTTGATTGCATATGTTGGGAAAATTTCTCAAAAATTCAAATAGTCTATCAGTCCAATCACAATAATGTTAATAATGTAAAAAATTAACAGTGAGGAACGTCTGTTGTGGTGTACATGATTTGAAAAAGTAGATGATATTTTCTCATGTTGCTATAAACTTCTTCGTACATACTGATGATGGATTATTCATGTCCATGTTTCTTGTAGGGGAAAGTTTGATTTTATAATTTTTTGGTAAGTTTTATGAAAAACCTTGATATTGGAGTATTTTTTTAATCTTCGAACATGCGCGAGACTGTTATTTATAGATTGGAGCATGCAGTAATTGAATGAATGCAGGAGATGAAGGAAATTGTTGAATGAAATTATCAATAATTATGAGTCATTTTATCAAGGTGTAAAATTTTCTTCCTGAATCCCCCGCGTGCTTGAAATAATAGCAGGAAATTTTTCACGTACCTACGTTTTTCAAGAAAGTAAGATTAACTTGTTTTTATTCAAATGATGACGAATATTTACATGTCTGTATAGAACATCTGTCTAACATCAAGAATTCTTGGTAAAGGGTGTCGCTTGGGTATCTCCGATCCTAACATGAGTTTCAAGAAACGCTTCTGGGTTATTTCAAGAAAATGAAGGTAGGCATTTCGGACATCCAGGATGGTTAATTCATTTTTCAATTTCAACAACCACATTTGGGTAATAAAAAATGCCATTCCACTATAGACATTTTTGTTAACTCTTTGATTCTTTGTGATCATAACTTTTTTACAAAGTTTCATCAACGTCTCAATTTTTATAATTTTGGTAGTGTTTTTGGTACTTCTTACCTGAGGTGTTTGATGGTTTTCCTTTGATGAGAGGAAGATTATGTCACAGAATTTTCCAGTGATTGTCCTATATTTATAATATTGATTTGAAAAACTTTGATGGTAATTTTCACCACAATAAAATTGAACGTAGACTTTTATCTTTATTGCGGTTTTCAAGATAGTTCAGATTTAACGCGTGAATAACTTTTCTACGAATACAAATTTATCTGAATTCCAGGCCAGATGAAAAATCACTTTCTGAGTTACCTTGTGAGTATAAAAAAACGTGTATAAATATTATTGCTAAATGAATTGTTTGTATTCATCCGTTTCCATTGTATAGTTTCGAAAATATTCAGATTTCTCTACCACGATAACAGTGGCCAAAAAGATTTGTTGTGGCAACGAAATAAAAATTTTCAGCAAACCTATATCATTTGATAAAAATGTCATGAAAGCCCGGAAAACCAGTCTTTTATGAGGGGTATGTGATATTCACAGAAATTACACACATAGAAAGGACTCTCCATAGGGCTGCCCCCGTTATAAATTCCATGCAAGAAGGTGCTGTGCTCACCGGGCAGATGGCGCAAGCGAATAGATTTCCCTGACGTTCAAGCAACCCTAAATACACTATTGGCAGTTTGTTTTATGCAGTTGACAAATAACAGCCACTGAGAAGTTTTTAATTAGTGCGAATGAAAATGAAAATAGGTATATATTGTATTGTTCAAATTATTAGCAAATGTTTTATAAAGCTTTTGCTGTAATTAGTGTGTGTACTTGTGCCAATGTGAGTGATTTTCGTTTGTGTTTGCCCGTAATTTTCAGTATTTTTTTATGTTGTTATTATGGAAACCAACTGCCTTTTAAGAAATGTGGCTTTTCCAATTGTAATGAGGATACTCGCAGCAAACACCACAGATTCCCAAAATCGCAAGTGAAAAATCCAGTGTTTGTAGAGAAATCATTGGAACAGATCCATAAAACCTAAAACCTATGTTGTGTGTGATACTCACTTTGCGATCAAAGTGGTTCAAACTGTGCAGCAGTTAATGGTCTCATCAAGGACACTAAAGAATTGCAGATTAAGATAAATGTAAAATATCTAAATTAAAATTTATTTATTTCCTCTGACAGTATATTTGTTTCTATTTCACATTGCAGATTTATAAAATGTGTTATAACAAGGGACAAGCACTTGTCAACTTTAATTTCTCTCATGTATTCCTGGGGCTCGTCAAATTTTTCAGATTTTTGGATATAGCAATTTAGAAGGCAAAAAAATTATTTTCTTCACAATCCTTTTTTTTCTGATTCCACAGGCTGACCTACAAAAATGGGTTGAATTTCTAACGCCAATTATGTGAGTGGATTTTTCTTGATATAAATAATGGTTGTAATATGCTTTGAAAAATATCGATTGACTTTGTATATATCAATTATAGTGAACATACTCAGATATAGAATATTATAGTAGACAGTATTTTCCATTAATGACGTTATACAGTCAACCTGTTTTTGTAGCCTGTAGGGCCTGAAAAAAAGTTTAATGAAGAAATTTGCAATTTAGACCTATAGAATGATATATCCAAAAATCAGAAAAATGTGACGAGTCTAAGGAATACACGTATCCAGTGCCATGCCCTTTCAAATGCTTCGCATTTTGATGCAGTTTCTTCAAAACACCATGATTTTACTGCCGTCCCATTGTTTCAATCAGATTACGACATGACTTGAAGACCAGATCACTGCAGTTACGACATGACTTGGATGCGAGATTACTGTCGCCATCCACATGTCGCATCCATTTGAATCCAATATAAATCCCATATAAGGTTGTCTAACTATCTTACTTCTATATAAACCATGATGGAATTTATAACGGTGGCAGCCCTATGGAGAGTCCTTTCTATGTGTGTGTGTGTTCTGTGGTGATATTGAAGAGAATTGAAGTCCATCGCCATCTATCGGGCAATAGCCGCACTGACTGGTACTCCAAACTTAAGAGAGAGATATTGATCAGAAAAATAGTTCGTGTGCAGATTTCTAGTGACCGTAACGACCATACTTAGAAATGAATACTGAAGGTGGCGCGCAAAGTATAAATAGTGAATTAAAATGCCAAGCAACCTGCAGTTATAGTTTTAACCACAGTTATAACCTATAAACTCATGGAATTCTAAAATAGACAAATTTGCAATTTGCATAGGTACTTAGGATTCAGTCTGCTGTGTGGAAATGAAGAGGATCGTTTGTGATTTATTGACTAAATAGGTTTCATTCAAACAGTAATTAGGTCGAGATCAAGGTTGTTTTTGTTTTCATGTGGATGTTACGAGCAGACGAGTGTTAAATTTTTTCTAAAAGTTTTGGTAAGACACTAGAACTGCTTTCAACTAACATTTACCGAATATATTCATAATCTATCTTTCCTGAAATAACATTCACAGTCCTTTAACCTAAATACAATATGAGTGGGTGTTCAATATTTTCAGTGTTTTACCTTGCGTAGCAGTTAAGTATATCGATGATCTAATCAAAAGGTATTGAATTTCTCATCGAATATCAAGTTCATTTTCATAATTTTATCGCTACCACACTCACTCTAAATGCACTCGTAAAAGAAATACAGGGTGATTCACGTCCGTAAAACAACTTCTTCATTTAGTACTGAATTTAAGGAAATGCATATCGAATAAGTACCTACCTATTATTATTATTACATATTGAGCAGATTGAAGTTGAAGCATTTCATGTTTCTGGAAGTTCAACAAAATCTTCCAGCTCAACCAAGTAGGTATAGGTATACATTATTTTAGTATTTTATTTCACTTCCTTCCATATTTTCATGGTTGACAATGTTCTGGATTATTGTCTAATATTCTATTCTCAATAGTTTCGATTTGGTGGACCCGATGAGTTTAGTATACTATCACTTTCGTCAATGTGCAGACCTGCCGTATAGCCCGTATACATCTAATGACAGACCTATTACGGATAGACTCCGTTATATATACATTTCGAGCTGCCGTCACATTCTGGGCACAATTTTTATTGCCGCTTGTTTCGCAGGAAATAGTTGCCAGTCAAACCCAAAAGTCGGCAAAGTTGAGTTTCTGCCACGAAATAAGCGGCAGTAAAAATTGTTCTTAGAATGTGACTGTGTCTTGACCGCTCAAAATGTAAATAACCAAGTCTTAACGGTAATATGTCATTGTATACATCACATGGCGAACGGCAATGCTTCCTAACCTAATCCATAGGAAGATTTTCGCATTAGAGCTCACAACTTCCAAACATTCCAAAGCAATAATATGTTCAGACATATTATTTTCTAGTCTTTCACATCCTTGGTTCTCGCAGTTCGTAACATTTTTTTTTTTTGTGAAAATTAACTCATTTGTAATTTAACCCTGCATAACCCACCTGAAAAATGTGTAACCGAAAACATGCGTGGGGTAAACAATACTTACCCCGTTTTAGTGTTGTTTCAAATTTAATGTTTTTAATTTTTTTTCCATGTTTTTTATTTTAATGGCTACTTTAGTGACCGTATCATTAGTTGAACACAAATTTTCATTCCAACAGTTTTTATAAATAAAAAACAACTTAAATGAGAATTGTTGTAATTTAGGCAATAAAAAAATATCACAAACAACTACATAAAAAAAAGTGAGGAACATAACCCACTAAGCAAAGTAACATGTTAAGTTCAAAATAGACCCTTGAGCCAACCCTGTAACGAGGCAGGCAAAATTACTTAAATCTGTTTGACCTACGCCAACCCCACTTGAGAATCAAGGGTTCGAGGGTCAGACCATCGACCGATTAGTGGCATTTTTTAGTAATTAAGAGATTGTTAGCGAGAACGTCTCGTTGTATGTATATATTGAATATTATTAGTAAAGTATTAAATTCAAGTTAAATCAATTAAATATACAGTCCATTATTATTATATGACACTAAGGTAAACACGATTAAATTTCCACAGATTTATTGTCTTCGCGACATGTTTCGATACACTGTATCTTTTTCAAGCGAATGTAATACATATTATTATTATTATTATTAAATCACCCCATTAGTGAACACTAACATTCATTCAATATTTCAGTAACCTTTCATGGTAATGTGTAATGTTACATCAGAGTTTTCTGCTACCTTACTGCAAAGGTTCAGCAACTACTGAAACGGACGTTCAGCAATATTACAAATGGTATATGCCATTATCAATTATTCCAGCTAGGTTACTGCAACATTGCATATAATATACAGGAAAATTGCAAATGTGATATTGAAAATGATGTCTTATGACAATGTTGCAGCAACTACTGAAATGGATTGATGGATGTAATCTTTTATAATTGGTAATTGCAGCAAGGTTACCGCAACATAGAATATAAATTAGTAGAAGATAACATATTCAATATTGTTATATAGCAGCAACTTACCACCAATCTTGTCTATTCCTTTCCATAACATAACAGTAAGATTTCATAAATTACGTTCCAGTAGGTTTGTTCGCTACTGGAGAATTTTTGGATTTTCACTACTTGCTACTAATATTGATAGAAAATGAATGCAATCTTCATGGGAGACATTCATTCGGTATTGATGTGTCCTCTATGGAACTCAGATTCATCATTTTCTAGTTTTTAGAAACAAGCAGTGAAAACCCAAAAAATCCTCTGAAATGGCACCTATTGATTTAAATGTCCATTTAAGACTTGGAGGTCAAAAATAAGACAAAAATTTTATAATAAAACCTTTAATTAAAGTACCTATCACAAAAAAAACAAATAAGTACTCATATTAAAATGACAAAATTAAAAAAAATCTGTTATGCCTTATCATTGAATTGAATGTGCAGCTTAAATATCGACATCTCGATCTACTACCTACCCCTACAAGTAACGTGTTTTTGCGAATTGCAGCCAAGCCATCACATTTATTTCAAATGCATCATCTCTGATGCATGGAAATGAATTTCTCACTGCATCTGGAACCAAAATATTATAAATAAATATACATATAACTAGTAAACTCAACAATTATGGTCTTATTTCAATTAAGAATGTACAATTGAACTTGTCCTTGATTATGCCACTAAGTATTGTGCTTACGTATTTGCTTTATATTCGAATTGAATTGACTCAAGTTTTAAAATTTGTATAGATTTCAATTCTTTGATTCTGAAATTGTCTTTTTTGCTGGTTCAATTGCAAAACATGGCACAATGATTTGTGAAAAAACGTTCAAGACTTCTACCAACACAAGACTTTTCATTCAAGCCACCAATATATTGAAGAACCTGCAACTAGAATCGAGATGTAAAAGCTTGCTTTATAACTTACAATCAACTTGTCTGTAGTTTCTTCTGTTATGTTAAAAACTCAAATATATCATTGAGCCTTATGCAATATTTTATTATCATTTTACGATGGCCAGCCATACATAATATTGTGGCAATATTTTGTAACATTATATGTTCAGTGGGAACTCTCGTTCTTATTAACAAACATACAGATCATCTCATGATTAAAAGAACATAGGTAGAATTAGAGGAATTGATACTTCTCCGGCCTATTTTCAAACTTTTCCACAAATAATACTCTGAGGCAATGTACGTCCTTAATCCTTGAAAATACCATTTAACAATTTGCACTTTCTCAGAAATTTCTTAAACCATTTTCAACAAATTGGATTCGTTCCGTTAATCAACCGAAGTTACCAATGTTTTCAGAAGTGGTAACAACACTTTTGACAGTGGTTATCTACTGGTAACTACGGTTGTGGTTTATTTACGGAATGCCAGTCATTTGTCAAATTACAGTTTTGATCGTTTCCCGTGTGTTTTGTGTTTTTATTTTTTCACTTTGCTTGATTGTTAAATTTTTCTCTATTTGCTTTTTTTTACATTCATTACATACTTATTATTCATATGATGTGTCTTGGAACTTGATGCCGATGATGATGCCACATTCAGTTGGCTTGAGGATAATGATATATTATTAGGATCCTTTAATAAATGAAGTTATATAATCATTCTGCTGGCTTGACGACAATGAAAGTCCTGAATATTTAGAATTTTATCAGCTTTATAAATCCGTTTCGTTTTATAATTTACATTGACATTTTAAAAGTTTTTTAAACATTCATGCTCTGCCAAAATTTGATTTTCAATTAGGGTGCCCAAAGTTCTTAGTTCTTGTGCACAGTAAGCACAAGCAAATGATATATTGTCCTGTAATAAAAAAAAGTCATCAAACTGAAAATGTATCGAATATTATTAATTCAACTCAGTAAACGAATCCGTCGGAACATTAAAATGAGAACGAAAACTAAAGCACGTCAACGTCAACAAACAATAATAAACCGAACTTACCAGTGAAAATCGACGGTCGTTCTGGTGACAGATAATCTACCGCTTTTTCAGCAACCAAGTTACGTAAATAGCCTGTGTTTCAGGAACCAACCGAACATTTTATATTTACGGGACAGAAAACGAGTAACCAAAGTAACCAAGTTGATTTACGGAACATATCTGTTATTACGTCTTTTAAATGAACTAACTACCTATATGTGACTTTGCTAGATAATTATTAGGATGTCACGATGACAGTTATGTCATCGTGAACACACCGAAAACGGCGAAAACTGAAGGCGTTGGACGATAGTTAATTGGTCATATCCTCTCCTATGTTCGCAGTGCTGTGAGATGATCTGTATGCTGAAAATACGTGGTACCAGGAAAATAACAAAAAAATAACTAGTTTTAGCCAAATTAAAAAGTTATCCATCCATGAACATGGTACAGTTTTGACAATATAATTTGGCAAGCGTTAGACATATCGCAATATTGCAATCAGCAGAGCGGTGTTTAGTTTTTCTATCTTGTGTTCGAGGACATATTTGGTAACTTATATATCGTCCGACTTCTAAATTTGTGGTAGGTAGCTTCGATGGGCTCATCCAAAGTTTTGGCAATTTCCATTCGAAGGGCACCACTCTTTTGAAAAATACGATATGTTTTTTCGTAAAATCTTGTGTATTCTCTTTGGCCACTTTCTTCAATTCCGAGCTACACTATAATTTCCTGGCATCTCCTCTACGGCATGAAGACTGCATGGTTATTTTCATCTATTCTCACTATCTGAGTGAGCACTATTGGCATTTTCCTTATGAAATTCTGATCGAGAGCCTTCGTGGGGTGTAGTATACCCCAGAGCACTTCTGACAGGTCGAACATATAGCACAGTTGCTTTCATACAAAACGGTACTAAGAATTTCAAAGATCAATGTGTTTTAGGAAGCTATAGGCAACCAACAATATCTGGAATCACAAATAAGAGAAATATTGACATTTAAAAACATTTGGGGTATGTCACACCCCACGTAGGTAACGCAGGGTCCAGAAGTTTTATCGAAAATAAATACTGCGCAAGGAATGTTTTAGAAAAATGGCTTCGAGAATGGAGAGAAAACTGTTGGAATTTGTCACCATTCTATTACACAATCGATACAAAAAACAGGATAGTGGATAATGACAGTTTTCGTAAATTTCTAGTAGCTGTATACCTCGGTGGCTTGCGGTTAGTTGAAAAAACAACCCCAGGGATGCTATTTTTGATCTTCGCAGTAGTACCACTTAAACAATTTTTGGTTTCGGGAATATTCCAGAAACATACTCTGTCAATGACGAAACATTTCACTCAAACGCTTGGATTTGTACTTGCAACAGTCCTGGAACCACAGCTATCCGCAGTGACATATGTTTCATTGCAACATCTTAAAATACACATTCCAGGAATGTTCTTGAAATATATATCAAACAATTTCACTTCAGAAACGTTGATGAAACATGGCAATAATATTGAATGAAAGTTTGTTTTTGTGGAGGATATTCATTTCTTGACATACCTTTTTGGGAATTTTAACCTTTCACAGTCTGAAAATGAAAAAAAGTTAATTCAAATAAATCTGTACAAGTGTAGAGGGGCAATGATCAATTTGCCCCGATCAGTTACTGTGTTGAAAAAAGTTAATTAATTTCGTCAGTTACGTATCGTATACTAAATTAGCCTATATGACAAAAAAAAAATTAAATTGACTAAAAATACTTCTCTTTTTCGAAAACGTTGACGTTTCAGAGACTAAATCTGACTCCGTTATCAAAACTCGAAATATGAAACTTGCTAAAAATATGAAAAGATTCGTATTGACATAGTCAAATGAAATCTGCCAAGATTTTTTTTTTATTTCATTTGACTTTGTCAAAACATATCACCCAAATAATTATATTGTTCAATGTTTTGTTTGCTCAACGAAAATAAAAAATATTGTCAATATATTGAAGTTGTCACGTTTTTCGTGTTCAAGTAAGTTGAGTATTCATCTAACGAAATGATTCTGAAGGTACAATTCATACTGAAAACTCATGACGAGGAACATATACACATAAATATGTTTTTCATTATACCTATCTGAAAACAGTATATTTACCTACATGCTTATTAATTCAGCATACTGAAAAATGGTTTTTTCCGTTCGCCCACAAAGACAAATTTTCCCTTCACGGAATACATTTCCGTGCTCTGGTGTCGTTATAGCTGCCTATTTACATGTCAAAATTAAATAATATGTTTTTGACAGTTCTCTAGAAATCACAAATTGTTTGAATATCTCGTTACGAACAGGGCCAATAACGCTAGTTTTGTGGCAATTTCTGGATATTTTTGTACCATAAATAATTCGAATAATAATACATGTTTTTGTTCCTTCATCATTAAAAATAAATGTTTCTTAACAATACATGTTTTTGTTCCTTCATCATTAAAAATAAATGTTTCTTAACAATCTGTGGTTTTCAGGTAGATTTAATGAAAAATATCATTCATTACTCGTCTATAAATGCTTTTTCCGTGCTCGGCTTCGCCTCCCACGGAAACATGTCGCGCACGCACGGAAAAATCCCATTTTCTGAACTCGTAATGGAATATTCTATTGTCGTACTTACACTCATAGGTACAAAATCATATCTTTGAGGGGCTGTATTCTGAAAACTAGTCATAGGATCGAGTTGGGTCCATGGGAACTTTTGATCATGTTAATGGAGATAATAACATACCACAGTTTCAGCCAATTCCACCGGGACCCAGAAACCTATAAGAATGGTGCGGGGTCCTTTATGAATCTTAGAATGTTCAATAGAAATAAAACGGCAACTGAAAACCCCAGGCTCATAAGACAAGGAAAATTTCAGGAATGCTTCGGGTTCAACGTATGGATGGGTCTGATTGGAAGTTGAATTATTGGGCAAATAATATTCGATGCTATATTGAATGGGCAACGCTATTTGAGATTTTTACAAAACACGTTTCACGTTTCACGTTTCATAAAGATTGTACTTCTCGATATCTACCAAAAACATGTATTTCCTACCGATAATAGGTGATTATCATTTAATCAGAATTTACTCAAGCAGTTTAGAATTATTGAGAAAGGATTAACTTACTTATAGCAATACTCTCATAATAATCAAATTTATGGCAATCATCAACTGGTTTTACTAATTTGATATTTGGAATGTTCAATTCAATTCTAATCAATTCTTTAAAAATAATAAAAAGAGTTGAAAAAAGCAACTGGACAAGTCAGTACATGTCAAAATCAGATATAAAAATAGGTAAATAATACAAATTGTTGTTGTTGTTAAAATTGTTATTTCCGTCAACCGATTGCACCCCTACGCGCAACCCTCGGAAGTCTTCGAGAGACTTGTGTGAGCTAGGGAAGAGTTAGGGAATACGAGGATGTATTGAAAAATTCTGAGCCTACTATACAGAGTGTTTCATAATAAACGCGCAGGACTTCAGGATGTGATAGCTCGTCCAAAAATATGGAAAAAAGTTTCTATTAACTTACCCTCCAAAATGCACTGTTTTCGAGATACAGGGTGTTGAAATTTTAAAAAAATAATCGTTTTTTGCTAATATCTCTGGAACCGTTTATCGCACAGAAAACAGATTTCGTAGGGATTTTCTACTCATAATAAGCTATATTTTGTGTGGATTTTTATTTTTTCAAATTCATAATTGGTGAAAATTATGAAGGGGTAGTGAGTGTTTTTTTTTCTCCAACTTCTACGCCACTGGAAAAAGTACAGTTTTCCTATATGAACCGCCAATGTTTCCTACACAAAAAAGGTATTTTTGGTCATAAGCTCTAAAGTTGACCGTTTTCAAGAAAAATCAACTTTCATGTTGTTTAAATAATGTTTTTTCCTCGAAAAATTGCTGCGTGCATTGAAGATAACGGCGGACATTTCCAACGATTCAACTAAGTATGATTGTTATTATTTTTTTTTGCAATTAAGAAGTCAACGTTTGGTTTTGTTACTTGTTTCAACGTTTAAATAAATTTTGTATAATTAGGAAAAAAATTATTTAAAAAAATATACCATGTTTTTCAACATGAAAGTTGATTTTTCTTGAAAACGGTCAACTTTAGAGCTTATGACCAAGAGTACCTTTTCTGTGTAGAAAACATTGGCGGTTCAAGTAGGTGGCTCAAAATCATACTTTTTCCAGTGGCGTAGAATTTGGAGAAAAAAACACCAATTACCCCTTCAAAATCTTCACCAATTATGAATTTTAAAAAATAAAGATTTTGCTCAAAACATAGCTTATAATGAGTAGAAAATGCATTCAAAATCTGTTTCTTGTGCGATAAACGGTTCCCGAGATATTCGCAAAAACTATATATTTTTTTTTAATCTCAACACCCTGTATCTCGAAAATGTTGAATTTTAGAGGGTAAGTTAATGGGAACTTTTTTTCATATTTTTGAACGAGCTATCACAACCGGAAGTCCTGCGCATTTATTATGAAACACTATGTAGAACCAAACAAAATTTCAATGTCAAAATATTTTAGTACTCAACATATTCTCCTCTTAATTGGATACATTTATTACGGCGAACCTGCAACGTCTCTAGACCTTTAAAAAAAAAAATTCTTCTTGCTCTGCAAACTAGACCTCCACAGCTTGTATTACCTCCTCGTTGGAAGAAAATTTACGACCTTTCAAACTTTTTTTCAGTTGTGGAAAGAGATGATAGTCGGACGGAGCCATATCTGGTGAATAAGGGGGGTGTTCTAGTAATTCAAACCCTAAATCACGAATTTTTTGCATGGCATCATGAGATTTGTGTGCAGGGGCGTTGTCCTGCAAAAACAAAACACCTTTGGATAGCTTTCCGCGTATTTTCTCTTTAATTTTTTCCCGTAGAGTGGTCAGTAATGTCGAATAGTAATCTCCAGTTATTGTTCTACCCTTATCCAAAAAATCAATCATGATTACTCCATGGCAATCCCAAAAAACTGAAGCAAGAACTTTTCCAGAATATTTTTGGACACGAAACTTCTTAGGTCTTGGAGAACCGGAGTGTCGCCATTTCATCGATTGTGGCTTTGTTTTTGGATCGTAGAAATGTACCCAAGCCTCATCCATAGTAACAATTCGGTTTAAGAAGTCTACATCGTTTTCATATCGAGCACAGATCGAACGCGATGCTACTACCCTTGCAAGCTTTTGGTCAACATTCAAACATTTGGGGATCCATTTTGCAGCAATTTTTTCTCATGTCCAAATTGACGTGAACTATATGATGAATGCGTTCGTATGAAATATTCAGTGCTTCAGATGTCCGTTTTAGCCCAATTCGACGGTCTGTTAAAATCATGTCATGAACTGCATCGATATTTTCTGGGACTGACACAGAAACTGGCCTTCCCGATCGGTCATCATCTTCAATGGAAAATTTACATCTTTTGAAGCTTGCAGTCCAATTTTTCACGGTCGCATACGAAGGACATTGATCACCAAGGGTGTTAAGCATATCTTCGTGAATCTGATGCTTAGCTCTTAACCCTTTTAAATACAGGTACTTGATGATGGCTCGATACTCCAATTTTTCGATTTTCACAATTTCGGTGGAGATATTTTTTCTTTTAATTTATTGCATAACTCTGATTTACTTTTTTGACGTCAAACTTTACACTGACACTTCTAATAAGTTATTGTTCGTTGCTAAGGTAACGCAATATTTTGTTTATGCAGGGAACTGGTCTGGGCTAACTAGATATCAATACATCCTCGTATATAACAAACACATTCATAAATAACAAAAAAGCATTGAAACAATCAAATGAGTGCAGCAATGATACAAGAAAAAAGGAAATACAAAACATTTCACTTACGTAGGGAAGAAAAAAGGTCCTCGATTGTATAGGGGCTAGTCTCAAAAGGTAATTGTTTTATGTTATTTTTGAATACTTGTTCCTTGGATATATTTTTAAAAAATTCCGGTAGTGCATTATATAATCTCAGCTCCAGAAACTCGAACGAGTTGAGACGTAGAGACAAACGTGTTTTGGGTATGTGAAAATCATTTCTAATTTATGGTGTGTTTGTAATAAATGATCTGCAACACTAGATTTATTTTCTCGCGAATATTTAGCATGGACCAAATGTTCACGGAACCCGACATTCGTAGATCTCTTGGTTTGGCCATAATGCACTTCATCACAAATTTGACAGCTGATATCGTAAAAATCTGATGTATCTAAAGTTGGGATTTTACTGCTACGTACAAGCTGAAGGTTTGCGTCTCGGAATATCTATCGAACTGACACCTCTCGTAAGCCATGTATCGTGTGTAATTTTTACGAATTTCTTGTTTGTTGTTGTATTTTAAATAAATATTCTATTATATTTGGAGAGTACCCATTGTTCATAGCTATCTGTTTGGTGGTTTTAGTTTCTTTCTGAAAACGTTCACCAAGTGGATAGCTCAACGCCCTGTGAACTTAAAAATTGAAACTGCCATTTTGTGCTGATTGTGGTAGTAAAAATCAACGGGTGTAACTATATTAGTGTTGGTTGGTTTTCTGTAGATGTCAATTTCCACACCATGTCTATTCCCGATTAAAAATTTTCACAAAAATGACAATTGTCCGACAACTTCCATTTCTAGCGAGAATTTTATTTGTTCGAATAATGAATTCAAACTGTTCAGGAAGTGTTCTATATTCTAGTTTTTCGCATATATCTTTCACATATCTGATTTATAATCCGTTGCAAACCTACCAAAGAAGAGATTAGCTATAAACGACGACAGACAATTATCCATGGCATTGACCTGCTGGAAATATGTATCTTGGAAGATAAAATAATTCTGCTGCATGCATAAGGACTGTTTATAAGTGCAACTTACCTAAAATAGGTGTTTATGAAGAATCCGCTAGAAGGATCAGCGAATTGTCTTTGGCTTTTTACTTTTTGAAATTATACTAATTTTTCGTTTTTTTCCCTTTCTTTATTCTTTTTCTCAACTTGTTTATATTTTACAACATTCAACTATCTTTTTTTCCTGACATGACATCTCAAAAAAGTAACACAAAAATATACAGTAAGATTCAATACAAAACAAAATACAATATGATTCATCAAATCTAAACATTCTCCCCCCAATGAAACCTCCAACTAAAGGTCTTCATTTAACTCCAATAAATCCAACTTGCAGATCTTTGAAGTGGGTCTTCTGTAACTACCAAACTTCGTTTTGACGTCGACGACTCTAACTTGGCCATCTTTTCCTGGATAGATAGCAGTTATTTTGCCAAGAGGCCAATTATTTCGAGGCAATTTATTGTCAAATATGATGACAACATCATTTACCTGTAAAGCAGATTTATTTCTCTCAAACCATTTGGTTCTTTTGGTTAGAGTAGGTAAATACTCTTTCATCCACCGATTCCAAAATTTTTCAGCAAGGTCTTCTGCTATTCTCCATTGTCTCCTCAAGTCTTCTTTTTTGGTTTCCCCTAGACCCATGCCAGTCAGGTTACTCTTCGGACCAATCAAGAAATGATTAGGGGTTATGCTTTCTTCGTCTTGACTATCAGATGAGACATAAGTTAGTGGTCTGTTATTAACAATTTGCTCGGCTTCACATAAGAGTGTATACAGTACTTCTGGTCTGGGTGCCCTTTCCTTCAAAGTTATTTTCAAGGATTGCTTGACTGATCTGACCATCCTCTCCCAAGCTCCCCCCATGTGTGGGCTCCCAGGTGGAATAAATTTCCACTCTATTTCAGAATTAATAAACTTTTCCTTTATCAAATTTTCGTCCGTTTCTTCCAAAGCTTTTTTAAGTTCTTTTGATGCTCCTTTGAGATTAGTTGCATTGTCACTAATCATCATGCAAGGTTGTCCTCTTCTTGCAAAAAATCTTCTCATTGCGAGAATGGCAGAATCTGTCGTTAAAGATTCTGCTAACTCAATGTGGATGGCTCTTATGGATAAGCAAGTAAATAAGACTCCATACCTCTTCTCCTTTCGGCGACCAATTGTGACATCATATGGCCCAAAATAATCCCAGCCAACATATGAAAAAGGACGTGGTGGTCTTCTCATTCGGAATTCTGGAACCTGCCCCATTTCTGGTATCATAGGTCTTGCTCTTTGAATTCTACACTGCATGCATTTCTGTGATACAGTGTGTACAGCTTTTCTTCCTTGAATTATCCAAAATTTCTGCCTCAATTGATTCAACACTAGCTCGGTACCTTTATGATGGAAGTGACAGTGATAATGGTGAATCAAGAGCTTGGTATAAGGGTGTTTTCCATCCAAAATAATAGGTCTTCTTGTTTCATTTAACAAAGTAGGAGCTTTGTCAGTTCTACCGTACAGTCGTAAAACTTTATCTTGGTCGATACCTGGTGATAACTGTAACAAACGGCTACTTCTCTGTACTTCTTTACCTATCAAAAGTTTCCTTATATCTTCTCCGAATGTTTCTTCTTGTGCTTTTCTTATCCAAGACAGTTCAGCTTCTTTCAAATCTTCCCTTGTCAGTTCTTTTGTATGCAAAACCTGTTTTCTGCATATCTTGATGAATTTCAATACATATGCTGTTGATCTTATCAGGTACGTCCATCTTGAAAACCTGCCTATGTCGGGTAAATGGGAGTACTTTTCAATGTGATGAACCAAAACAGTTTTCAATTCCAGAATATCTTCATGAATTTTTTCAACTCCAATTTCTTCTTTAGGCCATAATTCCGGATCAGAATAAAGAAAATCAGGACCAACATACCATCGACTATTACAGTTTAATTCTGCATCCTTTTCAAATCTTGTAGCAGCATCTGCCACATTCATTTTTGTTGGTACCCATTTCCAGTCTTCAACGTCACTTCTTTCCTGAATTTCTCCCACTCGATGTGCTACAAAAATCTTGAAGTTTCTTTGTTCTGATCTTAACCAACAGAGAACAGTTTTTGAATCCGTCCAGAAAAAAGTTTTGTCCACTTTCAAGGTATGTTCTTCTTTAACTTTTTCTGCTAGTCTACTAGCCATTACAGCAGCTTGCAACTCCAGTCTAGGTATGCTCATCTGTTTTATTGGAGCAACTTGTGTTCTTGACATTACTAAACAAACTCGAACATAATTGCCATTTTTAAAACGAAAATAACTTGCTGCTGCGAAAGCTTGTTCACTCGAATCACAAAAAGTGTGCATTTCTAAAGTCGTATATTTGTCTCCAAAATTATAACATCTGGGTATTTTGAGGTTTTCCACATTCTTCAGGCAGCTTAACCATGTTCTCCAATCCTTTTCAATTTTTTCGGTGATTTCATCATCCCATGTTATTCCAGTTTTCCAGAGTTGTTGCAAAATAATTTTTCCTTTTATGACGAAGTGTCCTATTAGTCCCAAGGGATCAAATAAGGACATAACTACTCTTAGAATATCCCTTTTTGTTGGTGTCTTTTCACCTGTCAAAATAATTTTGTCTACTTTGTGAAAACTCATTGGGAAAGTAAGAATATCCTCTTCAGGGTTCCACTTGAGACCCAAAATTCTTTGTGGGTTCATCATGTCCTTATCCCCCACCACTTTGTCTACATTTTTCAACTCATGGGGAATTTTGGAAAGTAAATTTGGAGAATTGCTTATCCAACTTCTTAATTTGAAACCTCCTGCCTTATGAATCATCATCACTTCTTGTGCACGTTGAATTGCCTCTTCTTCTGTTTCCAAACTGTCCAAATAGTCATCCATGTAGTGTTTAGAAACAATAGCCTCTACAGCTTCGGGGTACCTATCTTGAAAATCCATTGCATCCCTATTCTTCACATACTGTGCTGAATATGGTGAAGATACAGCTCCGAATATCATTACTTGCATGACATAGATTGAAGGTTCGTCTCTCTCATTATTTTCTTTCCAAAAAAATCGTTGTGCAGATTGATCTTCTTTTCTTATCCTAACTTGATGGAACATTTCTTGTATATCTGATGAAAATGCTATTTTATGTTGTCGAAATTTCCATAAAATTCCTACCAGAGAATTATAAAGATCTGGGCCTTTGATGAGTAAATCATTTAAACTTGTACCTTGAGTCTTGACCGCTGCATCAAATACAAATCTCAACTTACCTGGTTTATTTTCATTAACGACACCAAAATGCGGAAGATACCATGTGTTCCATGTCTCTTCTTTTGCCTCTGCCTCAGATAATCGTTTGGCATATCCCTTAGTCAAATACTCTTCTATTTTCTTCTCATATATTTCCTTGAACTGTTCATCTCGCTTCATTCTTCGTTCCATAGATCCTAACCTTTGTAACGCAACCAATTTACTATCTGGGATTCTTGAAATATTTTCCTTCCATAACAGTCCAGTTTCCCATCGACCATCCACTCTGCTTGTAACCTCTTGCATTATTTTCTCAGCTCTTTCAGCTTCCTTGGATACCATTTTCTTGTCTGGAATTTTGACCCCAAAAGACTCTGTCGAGAAAAAATATTTGACCTGATTATGAACATCATCATTTTCATCACACCCGGTATGCTTGATATGTAAAACAATATTATCGTCAACTCGCCCTTGAAATGAATGGTTATTTCCGTGAATAATCCAGCCTAATTTGGTTTTTGATAGAGCAGGGGAATTTTTAGGACCTTCTATAATTTCTCGACTTGTTATAAGATCCCAGTTGTCTTGCCCAATTAATAACTTTGGTTTAGCATCATACATACTTTCAAAATCAATCATTTGTAAATGTGACCATTTTGATTTCAGATTTTTAGCATTTATAGTTTGCACTGGTAGATCCATATCTTTGAGAGTATAAACGTTTTTCAAAGAATAGGTTACTCCATTTTGACCACAGACATCAAACGAAACTAATTTTGAAACAGAATGATTCACTGTGTTTTTATCTGCCCATTTCAAAGAGAGATTTGTATTGATACCCTTCAAATTCAATTGAGAAGCAACATGTTCATCTAATAAGGTAACAGTAGAAGCCTCATCAAATAATGCATAAACCTTGATATCTTTGTTACCAGATTTCAAAGTTAAAGGAGCTATTCTTAATAAAACTTGCTTACCATAAGACATCCTGGTATGTGCCAATAATTGTTCAGGATTACCTGTTGATCTCTCGTTTTCTTGGACGATTTCCTTCCTGAACCCTTCGTTGTGGAGTAAAGGATGGTGTAACTTTTGACATCCGTTGATATCACACCTCCTCTTTCTTGTACAGGAAAAAATTCTATGAGAATTCTTGATACAGGCAAAACAAATTCCATTTTTCTTCACAAAAGTCCACTTTTCGTCTGGGCTGAGCTTCCTGAAATCTCCACACTCGTAGACCTCGTGGTTTCCCTTGCAAAAAATACATTTTTTGTTTATATTTTTATTTTTATCTTGAGTTGTCACCAAAGAAGTCTTATGTCTTTCTTTAGGTGAAACACTCATAGTGTGTGATCCCTTTGAAATAACTAATTGAGCGTAGTTTGCCCCTTCTGACTTCCCCCATATCCAATTTTTAAAATCTTTCAAGGAAAACTCCTTTTCATTTCTTGAAACTATTTCACCCCGACAACTGTAAATTATATGGTAATTTTTGCAACAATTCTGCCAGAAGTTGTGGACAACTCAAATAGTTTTGCATATTCATATTCTCTAAAGTGACTACCAAATTTGAAACTACGTCAGCAAAATGAGTTAGACTTGAGAAATCATTTTGTTTCACTACAGGCAAATTATTAGCTTCGTTTATCAAACTCCTCACTATAAGGTCTGATCTGCCAAATCTACTTTTAAGAATATGAATGATTTCACTCACCGATGATGTCGAGATCAATAGCCCGTCCACGGCTCTTCGGGCATTTCCTTTCAGACACTTCCTAAGGCGACAGATATTTTCTTCATCACATAAACCCAACAATTTTGTTGTAGAAGTAAATTGCATGTAAAAATTAGGCCACTCTTTAATGTCCCCATGAAATATTGGGAGATCCTTGTCGATACTTTGTCTTGACAGCAATTGCCTAATTTCATAATTAGTGTCATTATTAGAATAACCTAAATCTAATTTGTCGTGAAATTCATTGTCAGTTTTGGATTTGACGGTTGATAACCAATTTTGAACTTTACCTTTTTGAGAAATCTGCTCTACAGGTATTACCTCTTTTGGACCTTCCTCGTCTTCAAAATTAATGCTACTACCACCATCTTCCTCGATTCTTGCTAATTCTAGTTTGTTGAGAACCCTTTGCTTTTCATGCTCCAATATTTTCATTTTCATTTCTTGTTCCTGAGCTAACAGCTTTGCCATTTCTTCATCTGCTTTTATTTGGGCTTCCAAAATTCTGCGCCTTGTTGAATTCGCTTTAGAAGATGTAGATCTAGTTTCATTGCTTTTTGAGCTTCGACTTCCTTTTTGCGACAGCTGCTTGCTTCCATCGTTTCTGACGCTTGAAGTTTCTGGCTCATCTTGATTCAGTACTTTAGATTTACTTCTTGTAATCATGATTTCCTTAGTGGCTTCCATATTTTGGCTCTGTTAACGGCGAAGGACCAGCACAATGTTTATAAGTGCAACTTACCTAAAATAGGTGTTTATGAAGAATCCGCTAGAAGGATCAGCACAATGTTTATAAGTGCAACTTACCTAAAATAGGTGTTTATGAAGAATCCGCTAGAAGGATCAGCGAATTGTCTTTGGCTTTTTACTTTTTGAAATTATACTAATTTTTCGTTTTTTTTCCTTTCTTTATTCTTTTTCTCAACTTTTTTATATTTTACAACATTCAACTATCTTTTTTTTCCTGACATGACATCTCAAAAAAGTAACACAAAAATATACAGTAAGATTCAATACAAAACAAAATACAATATGATTCATCAAATCTAAACAAGGACGTTAAACTGATGAACTCACTAACCTTTTCCTTTTGAATATCCTTGAGTTCTTATGAGTCTCTCAAATATTTCAAATTTTCTGCAATGGGTATACTGGGAAAAAGTGAACTGACATCGAATGAAACCAACCTCTCATCCTCCGACAGTTTCAAGTTTTTCAACGGGTCGACTTATTCATCTGAATTATGAACGGAAAAAAACTCCCCTGCTGGATGGGTAAGCTACCAAACTCGCTAGATAACCACTTTGACAATTAATAGATAGGTCTCATGCCATCACCTTTTTGTATATTTTTAGTGAGCCGTACAATTTCGGGACAGTGTGGTACGAAATTTTTAATTAGAATTTCAATAAATTTATATGACCAATTTACAGTTGTCTCTTGTAGATTTATAAGTGCGTATACCATTCTGGGTATTGGAGATTTAACTATTTTAACGTAATCACCTACCCCTACCCTTCTGTTAGTTCAGTATTCCTACTGATGAAGGTAACTTCGTTATCAAACTGCGCATCTAGGAGTAAACATACTTGTGTGGTGAAGGGGAAAATACTATTTGTTCTCATTCCGTGATAAAGCTGGTAGATACGAAAAATCTACAAGAACACAATTTTTTTTTTAAACAAAACTCAATTTGTAATTTAAAATCTACCAGCGCCATACTACAAAAAAGTCCAGGATGAGAAAATTGAACAAAACATTTGAAAATATATCGCTTTGTAGATTCTCACAATTATTTGGCATGTCCGTCAGCCCGTCGGTGTGACCTACATTCCAAATTTGACCTCGATATCTCAAAAAGAAAACTGAAAAAAATCTTGAAATTCCAACACTCGGTAGATCGGTAATGAAGCTTTTGTGAATTCACTAAAATGAAATTTTAGTCTTGAAACAAGCCAGAAAAGTACTTTGCTCTATTTGTACATGACATTTAGGAACACTCTATATGTATAGAACATTTTAAAGTCAGTAGAAAAGAAAGGTCCTTTCGCTTGCTTGGGAACTCTAGCACTTTCCTACACTCGGTGTAATTTACACTAGATTTACGATTCTATTGACTAATTCCTTGGTGTAACTGCACTGAACTGCGCCTGATTCAAAATGCAGTGTGAATTTCACTACCTACACCAAAAGAAACAGACAAAAGGTCCTAGAGGGCTCAAAACTGCAAATTCTTGTATTTAGTGGCACTTCCAGAAGTATCTGCAGAAAGTTCCTAGAGGCTGCATCTTTGTCTAGTCTTCCGAGTGATATCAATTATGGTTTCTCACGTCAAAAATATAATTGATTTTGTTTTAGAAAATCGCTGATGGAAATATTAACCGAACCACTCGATTCGAAAATACGTGACACAGATTCAGTTTCTTCGGATTTGAATTATGCGGATGAAGAAGATGACCCATTCATAAATAGTTTATGGGGAATTCATAAAACCTTAGATGCACTCAGGGGTAAGAATTATTCCCAGTATGTTTACTGTTCTCCTATATCATAGTAGCAATTCTTCGTATTGGTAAAATATTACAAAATCCTATCTTTCACAAAAATGCATCAGAACGGCATCTGGTATCAATAATATAATATAATATAATATAATATAATATAATATAATATAATATAATATAATATAATATAATATAATATAATATAATATAATATAATATAATATAATATAATATAATATAATATAATATAATATAATATAATATAATATAATATAATATAATATAATATAATATAATATAATATAATATAATATAATATAATATAATATAATATAATATAATATAATATAATATAATATAATATAATATAATATAATATAATATAGGAATAGCCGGTAATGAACTCGCAGATACTGCTGCTCGAGGTGCTACTGACAACGATATCTAAATGATATCCCACTAAGACCTGAAGACATGAAAGCGCACCTGAAAAACAAAATAAGAGACAAATGGAACCAAGAATGGAATGATAGTAACCATAAATTAAAAAACATAAAGAACAAAGTAGATGAAGTACTCCCTTTTCCATCACACCAAAAGAGAGAACAAGTTGCACTTACTCGATTGAGAATTGGCCATACTCATATCACATCTAGCTACCTTCTGTGTGGTTCCAGACCTCCAATATGTGAAACTTGCGACGTTCAACTTACTGTAGAACATTTACTCCTTGTGTGCCAGGTATATACCCAAGCAAGAAACGTTTGCTCCCTCCCCTGACACGTTGCAACAATGCCTGTGAAATGATCAATACTGCTTGAAAACAATTCATTTCTAAATAAAACAGGTCTAATAAAAAAAGTGTAGATGTAACAAAATAAAAAGGTGTATTTCAAATTCTATGTCGAGAACTCCGACAAGGCTAATCACCACTGTAGTCGATGCCTTTGAAACACACGAAAAAAAAAAAAATATAATATAATATAATATAATATAATATAATATAATATAATATAATATAATATAATATAATATAATATAATATAATATAATATAATATAATATAATATAATATAATATAATATAATATAATATAATATAATATAATATAATATAATATAATATAATATAATATAATATAATATAATATAATATAATATAATATAATATAATAATAATAGTACACTAGTAGTAATTTATTGTGCAGAGGATACACTGTTTATGGAAATACAAGAAATTGTAAAATAATGGTATACCCAGATATAATTTTGAAAATTCTTGTCCGGCGAAAACTTAATAATAACAATAATTTCACATTGAAATATATCTAGTAACACATGAAACTAATATAGATTAAATTACAAATACACTTCAAATTATTACGAGTGTCGACTGAGAATAAGGTGACAGAAAATTGGGGAAAATAATTTACCGTAGACAATTTGATTGGGAATAATTAAAATACGACAAAAATACAAAAACTTCACAAACCACTTCATAATCATACGTGAAAATGTTAATGATAAATTATTTGTCAGTGGCAGTACAGAATAAGATGATAGAAATGTTGGGAAAAATTATTTTCACTTTTTTACTATTATTGAAAATGAGAAAGACAAGTATATTCTTAAATATTACCTTTTTATTGAAAATTATTGATAAATGTTTTGTTTCAATATTCAATTAACATACATAAATGTTGAAAAGAAGAAAAAATCTTAAAATTTATTTCAAACTTCAGAAAAACGCCTTTTAGTAGCTTTTTATATTTTTTGGGGGACAATCTCTTTTTAAAGACCAGCAGTAATCTGCCATCATGTGACGGTCTCATCTACCCTGATACCTCTCTTCCACCACTTTTAAATCCTGGTGGAAGCGCTTTCCCTGTTCCTCACTATAATTTCCCAGATTCTCAGGAATTTCTCAGGATTTTCTCCAGATGGTCATATTTGCTCTTAAAATTTTAAAGCTTCCTAACATCTTTTGCACAATTTTCCTATAATTTGGTGGTGGTTTATAGTTTCCTAGGAAATTTTCAACCACTAACACAAAACTTCTCCAAGCTTCACTTTCAGAATAAGCCATAACTGTTATAAAGTTTGAATCTTTCATCAACTTCTGGATTTGAGGGCCATCAAATATTCCAGGTTTCAACTTTTCCTTACTCAGCTTAGGAAATGTCTTACAAATTTAATGTATTCAAAGCATTATCCTTCCTTGACCAATGCTTTGACGAATTGCTTCATCATACCTAATTTGATATGTGGTGGCGGAAGTATGATCTTTTCTTTACTTAACACTGGCCCATTTATTATATTGGCTTTACCAACAATTAAGGATTCTCTAGAGGGCCACACATCTTGTTCCCAGTGAACTTGCTTTGCTCTACTATTCCACATACAAATAATGCAAGGGTATTTTGTGTATCCACTTTGCTGACCAAGTAAACTGTTAACCATTTTCAAATCAACGCAAACCGGCCATTGATGTTCATTGTAATTAATATTTTGCAGAACCAATTTAATATATTGATATTCTTCTTTGAGTTTTGTTGAATGGGCAATTGGTATTGGTGCGAATTTATTTCCATTGTGCAGTAAAACATATTTAGTAAAACTCTTTTTGCATCTATCAATGAAGAGCAGCCATTAAGTAGTTTTATATTCCTTTGAACCCATGTCTAGATATATTATTACATTAAACAAGTTCTTTATTTTCACTTTCTCGTGTTCTGTATGCTGTAATAGTGATATTTGGCCCCAATTAGTTCTTTTCTTTCAGTCTTGAAGTCAACAGTTCTGATGCTTGCTTTGATAAATTCAGATCTCGTATTAAATCGCTAAGTTATTTTGAGAAAACAATTATTGTGGTGCAGAGGTTCCACCGTCATATTCACTTCAACTGGTAGACTGTACTGAATGTTGTGAATTAGGCAACATCATAGTTTCCGAGGGTATACGAACTAATTAATAGGTCGAGGAAGATCTTCACTATGCAAGACAGGACATCTTGTAAATTTGGATAATGCCACGTTTTACTTCGATTGAAACCTTTGATGTCTACTACGCAAAAGTACCAATCATCGAAATGATTCTTGGGCTCTATCCAGATGATAGGAATACCAAAATTCAACCCGTTACGTTCTCCTTTCTTCCACAAACGTAAAGACTCAACAACACAAGATTGATTTACGAACCTTATGAGGAAACCGTGGCTTTTCTAGGTTTTTAATATGTAATAAAAATATGACAAAATACTTCAGCGTTATATATGCATTTTCTTCGAGAGGAACTCATATTTCTAAAACAAAAAAGTATATCAACAAATAAAACATACCTAGTATTAACCTCACATTAGCAACTGATCCGAAAGTAGACGTGCGTCCTCCAATCTTGTAAATTCACTGAGTTTTGTGCATTTACACTAAGTGAGAGGCACGGGGGCGGAAAGAGAGGTTACTTGATATGTCGATGCGCAGAACCAATGCGCAGAAACCAAATTTCACTTCATGATAATTCGTGTTCTAAAAAGCCAATTCGAAGTATGAATTATTAAAAATATCAAATGGGCAAAAATCATGAAAACCAGAGCCAATGCAATACTTTCATGAATATATTCGGAAACTGTGGTCTTGAAATCCGCAGAGAAATTCAGGACAACAAAAAAAATAAATTTTTGTTGTTATCAATTATTTGGTGGGTAGTTTCATGGGACAGCACCAGTATGTTGCTTTTCACCTCTTACTGAATTAAGAAAGAGGTGAGTGAGTATTTATGATTTCACCCTTCTCTGACGGTATGAGTCTGTACAGGTCATGACCTAGGAAAAGTATCTTCGTCCAATTGTTTTATTAATCATGGGTAGTAGGTAGTTGAACTTCCGATTCCAATTATTTTCAATTTCGTCGGAGTTTGTGTTGTTGTATATAGGTTAGGTTAGGTTTGAACGTGAGTGGGCCCATATCAGGCCCTCCACTGCGGCCAATGGCCTATTGTGGCCTATTGTTGTATATAACTAGAAAGTAGAAATAATTGTCTGGGGTCAAAGAACCCAGTTTCAATGAAGGGGTTGTTTGGGAAGTAGGTTCTTTCTTCACTGAATAATATTTTTCTCAGTTTTTCCTGAACTATAATGATACTGTAAAGAGAAACATTCTCAATTGAAAATTGATCGAATATTTTACTCCTCTGGAAATAAAAAAAAACCTGCGATAAAATCACTCATGAGCGATTTTCTGTGAGTGATACTTCTGAATAACATTCTCCCTTATCTCAATTATAGATAATAATCTCCAATAGAAACTGGACATCTAATAAATAATCAACTATCTGAATGAAAATGCAAATTTTCACTTTCAGATTATTTCTCTCAAGTTATATAGGGTCTTTCTCAATATCTTTTCGATGTAGTTCAATGTCCAGCGTAGTTTTAGTCGGGGAAGTAGTTGTTTTCTGTTGGTATTACCAAAAAGTAACTTAAATTTTATCTCAGGTTTTTCAATTGAGAATGTTTCTCTTTACAACATGAATCTCTTCCAAGAGAGGTTATCTTGTACGATGGAAAATAGTGACTAAATTCCAACTTTCAGTCGCAGATGATTCCACAACTGACTTTATGAACATCCTGTTCACATTTTCAATAAAATCTATGATGACACTGTTTTACCAGCAGCGTACCAGATGATAATTCCTTACGAAATGTGAGATTAGACCATTTGCATAATTTGTCGTCTTCAGTTCTATTTTGTTCAGTATACATTTGATGTGAATGTTCTATTTGAGATGATTATCTATAATTACTCCGAGATACTTGAATTTATTTGTCGACTCAATAATAAAGTCATTTGGTGGGTGAGTGGATTTATTCGAGCATACTTGAAGTGAACATTTTTTTTGACATTAATGGTGAGAAGTCTGCTATTGAAACACGACCTTATACTTTTCAAGTTATTTTCAACTGAAGATTTCAATGTTATCCAGTCTCTTCCGCTATAAAATATAGCTGGGATGTGTACTGATGTGTACATTGAATAAAATTGGACCAAGGATTGTGCCTTGTGGTACGCCATACTATATTTTCTGTTCTATGCTCAGCTTATCCTCAACTTCCACAGACTGAGGTCTATCAGAGAGGTAGCTCTTGAAGATATCTAAGCATATTTCTCTGATGCCTACGTTTTCTAGAAATTTAAAAAGCAAATCATTGTGTCAATGGTAGGCATTAATTGAATCAGAATGATGTAGATTAATCTGCGACTGGAATCGACATCTGATTTTATGAACATCCTGTTCATATTTTAAACAAGTCAATGACAGGCATTTGTTTCACGATACTGGAAGTTTGTTGTTGGCAGAATATGGAAATTTAGGAATGAAAGTTTCACTCGTTACGAATATTTGATTGTTCTGATGAATATCTGATGAATGAAAATAAATTTTTCCTGGAGGGTATAGATCATTTTAATTAAACTAGTTTTTGCTCTGAGTGAGCTGCTTTTGAGTTTCTTATTTGGATTGCTCTGTGATGAATAAATATAATTTCCATGCCTTTGTCCTAGTATGTTGTTTCCATAGTTTAGTTGCTCTTCCTCTCTTCATTTATTTGGCGACCCTCTGATTTTGATATCGCCTTGATGTCGGAAACAATGTGAATGCTCATTTACATACTCCGCATATCCTCATGAATATATTGTTTTATCATGTGTGCGTTTTTGTCTGGAATATGCTTTTCAATCCAAGTGAAATTCTCAGACGTTCTCAGGGACTCTTACAGTATGTTTCATCTCCAGTGCTTGATCAATCTGTTAATCAAGTCAGTTTTACAAAAATGTATTTATGAAAAGTTTGGTTTTGTGAAGGACATTCGTTTCTTGATATAGCTTTTTGGGAATCTTTACCATCTACAGTCTGAAAATGAAAATAGTTATTTGTATGCTAAGGCCGCGAAATACCTTTTTAACGTACCGAAAGAACAGTTATCGCCGAGGCCGCTTGCGGCCGAGGCAAGATAATCTTGAGGTCGTTAAAAAGTTTCGAGGCCATGGCAAACACACTATTTTTCGTGCAATCGTTAAAATTATTAAAATAGATAGTTGTAAATAAATATATTATTGCTCTAAAATCAACAGCAGTTCAATTTATTTAACAATATCACCGTGTGCTATGGAAATGATATGTTTCAATATATACAAAATATTTTGACAGTTCTTGTCAAAACGCAAAATGTCTGATACTGATAACGATATTTCAGTACCTTCCACTCCTCCTGAACTCAAAAGCGTTGTAAATTCGGCGCTTTCCGTTTTAATACCCGAAAAATCTAAACGGCAGTACGAAAACTGTTACGGCGAGTTTAAAGATTGGTGTGACAAACAGAATGTTAAGACGATGTCTGAAAACATTTTTGAAAGTGACGTTTGGTTTCGCGGCCGTTGCTATGGGTAACGGCCGCGAAATTAAATTTTGCAATGTGTCAAAAAGTAGCAGGTATCGGTAGTACCATTCAAAATATTGTCTGTCTCTTTGTTCCTCATTAAAACGTTCAAATTTATCGAGGTATTCAGATTCGTACTTATACTTGATACTTCGTGAAAAAATATTAACAAAATTTAACTAATTGGAGGGGCTATAAAAAGAAGCTCTGTATAGTCTTCTAAACGTCAACGATTTAAAAAAAAGAGAAGTTTTAAGACAAATTAAATAGTTTTCGACAAGAGCCTTCTAAACGCAGTCAATTATCGGGTCAAATTGATCTTTGGCCCTTCTACACTTGTACGTTTTGTTTTGTTTTGTTTGTTTTGTTTTTTCCGTTAACCAGCTGTCGTTCCCTTACGAACGGCAGCCCTCAAAAGTCGAAACTTGTACGAGCCAAGGATTAACGAGGTCTTACCTTTTTACGTGCGATTCCTAGCACTTTCTCGGGCCATCAGAAAAAATTCTGCAGTCACCGTGGTTTGAACCATCGCCGACTGGCATCCAAAGTGATTAAACCATGTCGCTTTAACCACTCGGCTACCTGGCCCTTGGTATTTATTATAATTTTTTCAGATCTTGGAAGGTTATAATTCCCAAATAGCTATGCCACTAATACGAAAATGTATTTCGACAATCTATATTTCTATTCTTTATGCCTCATTATTTTAAACGGGTCTCCTACCATTGTTAGGATATTAATTTCACATGATCTGAGACATTTTCCTATCAGTTTACCCAGATATAATACATTCTATTATCAACTCAAATATAGTTCATTGTACGGAGATAATAATTCCTATTGACAAATCGTTAAAGTTTTTTCGTAATCCCTTACTGTTATTTTGATTTAATGGTATTCAGATGACAATTGAAAAGTTAATGTTAACAGCCTCCGTCCGTTAAGATTTTTTAACGGCCGGCGGCACTTAAGAAATCATTTGTTCAAATATTATTTTCAAAACTTTATTCTGCTTACAATAACAATAATTATAATAATACTATTGACTATCTGCACGATTCACTGTTGCGTTCCAATTAACAGTGCTGCTCCTAAGGTGGCGTATGGAATTAGTAACAAGGCCTACCCATAACACATGGCTAATTATCATAGCAGTCGATGCCAAAACACCAAAGAAAAAAAAATAATACTAACTATTTATAAATTTCAAAGGTATTTTGAAAATTGCAATTATTTGAAATTTCTATTCCATCGGTGAGAGATTTACCATCTATAGCACCAGTATTTGAACTTGTTGTCGGTGTGGACTCATTACTATGAAATATTCGTCTCGTTATGTTCATTCTCTTTGAAACTGAATTTTCAATATACGACTCCGTCCAAGTTCTTTTACCGATAGTAGATGGCCACCATTTCCTACAAGCTTAGTAGCTGCGGAACTGCGAAACGAGTGCCCTGTGTAGAGCTGAGGAATTTTCAATTTTAAGAATGCTGCAATTTTCTTTGGAACAGCTCCAATAGTATGAATGCCCACAACTTGTTTTACGCAAATCTACGTATTTTTGGTATAAACCATAGGCATCAAAAGGTTGTATACGAAACTTGTCTCGTATAATCTAATCTTCGAAGTAACAAATTGAAAATCAGAAAATCCCACTTGTCTGTTTCAAATTTCATGTTTTTCAGCGCTGCCAAGTTTTCTTCATACGTTTATTGTCATATCTCGTTTTTAGAGCATGATAGGCAATGGGATAATTTGCATCTGTCAGGCGATTACATTTGACTATAGTCAAACTGGAAAGGTTGATGTCTAATAAGGTTGCTGTTACGTGTATTATGATTATGTAAACTGGAATGCTTAGGAACCAAGGGAGCTTTCTTGCGAATCTCCAATAGTCTTGAATAAATATACATAGAGTATACTGGCATAATTTCATGGTTAATGAATGATTTACGGCAAGGGTATCTGTCTGAAACCAATTCCAAAAACAATATCAATGTTTCTTTCTGTTATATAAGAATGCAATACTAGAATTTTCCCAGATTAATATTCTATAAGAAATGTGGTATCAGTGAGAAAAATATTATTTTCAATACTGTTAAACTTTTAATTGGTTTCAGTTTTCGAAGTAAAAATAAGGCACTAGATATTTTACTTTTCATACCCGAAATGTCGATCGACAAATTCAACCTGTTTGACGCACTGGAATTCAGGTAATGGCGAAGCCGTAGAAACAATCAGGTTTTATGATTTTTCGTTATTCATCATGAGTTTGTTGACATTGAACCATTGGTCACCTTTTTCTTGTATTTCCACATCACACTGCTAAACAAGAGGTGTATAATTGTTAGAAGAGTTTATCAGGGATATATCGTCTGCAACTAATACACTGTGACATATGATTTCATAAAGTTGTGAAAATCATTAGAACAGATCCCTGTGGTACGCCTAGGTTAATCGGTCTTTGCTCCGGAAATTCATTGTTTTTAGAAACTTTCTGGAAACGATTGATCAAGTAATTGTCAATCAGCAATTCATAGCAGAGCCTCTAGCACCATAGTATGGACATTTTTCAAGTAAAATGTTCAAGTGGAATGCTGTGGGAAACACAGTCTCTGGAGAGTTAAGCTTCATAGTAATATGTCCAGAATCTTCTTCTAAATTGAGTTGATATACAAAAATGTTTTGCTAATTCTCCATTCAAATTTGCAGGAAATATGCACAAGCGAATGGTAGACACAGAGACCATGGGTGATGAGGCGTCGGATGTCGAGGATACGATTTTACCCCCCACATATATAGTTATACAACTTGCTCCTGATATTCCAGAAGCTACACTTACCTGGCTCGTTGATAAAATAAAGGGGAAGAAACGAAATGGGGGAGGAGAGTTGATTGCCATGAAACAATCATGCAATCCTGAAGACGTAAGTAATATAATCTTTTGTATTTTCCTAATAACATTTTCCATATACAAGATTTCTTGTTGCAATAGGTGTTGATGTGTTGTAGGCCAATCAATAGAGCATTTTTTTCTAACAAAAAAACTAGTAGAAAACTGACTATGCCATCACATGAGAGACAGTCCGTAGTTATATTCTGTTATGTTTTCGACTCGCAACTGTCATTTATTAATTTGTTATAAACATTTAAATAACCAAAAATGTGTTTTTTTTTTAAATTGTTTTGCTTATAAAATGAAAACTAATAAAGCAATCTGGTTGCTCCAATGGAAAGAATTGTAGGTAATTGAAATACGAACAAAATGGAATGTTTACCGACCCGATCGGATCATTAGGAACAGAGAAAAACTGGAAAAACCGGAAAATTTTGCGATTTTTTGAAAAATTCATAACTCCGCCTTTTTTCAAGAAATAGGGTTGGCCCTTTTTATGAAAGTATTGAATCATGTGCACTATATGTGTGCACAAAACAGGCTCTGACAGATCATTAGTTTTGGCACAATTGCAATTTGAATTCTTTTTTGCACTATCTTGCAGCGTGTCTAGATGCTCTAGTGATAGTCCGATTTCAATTCCTAAAACAGATTTTGAAAGAAGAAGTACAGTACCACAAAACGTATATTCTCATTTTGCGCTAAAATCCTGCGAAATGGGTGAAAATGCTTGCAAACATAACTGAAAACGGCGGAGCTGGTGGAAGCGGTCGAGTGGAAGGAGCGAGCGGGAGATGAGGGGAAGCGTATTATCACGTAACCCGTTCATTAGAAGAATTCCCCTCATCTTCCGGACTCTCCTGCCACTCGGCAGCTAACGCGGGCTCGGCCATTTTCAGTCATGTTTGGATGCATTTTTCACCCATTTCACACCATTGTAGCGCAAAATGAAGATATACATTTTGTAGTATTATACTTCTACTTTCATAATCTATTTGAGAAATTAAAATCGGGCTATCACTAGAGCATCCAGGCACGCTGCAAGATAGTCCAAAAAAAATGTCAATTGTAATTGTGCCAAAACTAACGATTCGACAGCGCCTGTTTTGTGCACACATAAAGTGCACATGATTCAATACTTTCGTGAGGAAGGCCAATCCTACTTCTTGAAAAATGGCGGAGTTATAAATTTTTCAAAAGATTCACTATTGCGTTCCAATTAACAGTGCTGCTCCTAAGGTGGCGCATGGAGTCAGTAACAAGGCCTATCCAGAACACGTGGCTAATGACCATAGCAGTCGATGCCAAGACACCAAAGAAAAAAAAATAGCAAAAATTCTCGGTTTTTCTAGTTTTTCTCCGTTACTAATGATCCGGGGTCGTAAAAAATAGAGTTCCTGTATGCAATTTGACATTAGATCGTATACTAGAGTCGGGACACTCTTTGACAGGACATCGAAAAAACGCGTTTTAGGTTATATCTCAAAAATCATGGTAAAAACAAATATTTTTCAAGTGGCGAATTCTATCAGTCAAACAAGAACAGAAAATATATCTGTACCGTTGATGTGACAACGGTCGAACGATAGTATTGACAGTACAAAATATATTTCCCTCTCTGTCAACAGTGGCGTTTCGTAAAAAGGGTGAGAAAAATCTTATTGATCAAAACACGCAAGCAGAATATCTGCCCAGGGGAATTTTTCAACATCGTAGAACACTAAAACCAATAATTTTTCACTTTAAAACTAGTAATGATAGAGATATTCCAACGACGATGATAGCATCATTTATTTATCCTACCCCACGCTTTTGGGAAGACATCATTTGTAAATGGATGTATTGCTGGCAACCTTATTTTCATATTCCCAATGGGCGTTATTTTCTCATTGCGCAGAATTTCAGAATTTTATAGAGAGCTTTCGTGGAAAATAAATGAGGCACTCCTACCTGCATTTTATCTGATTTGCCATATCAAACTGACGACCATTATCACGCAAAAACAAATCAAATTTATTTGAAATTTTCTTCAATAACTACTCGTCGTTTTCATAAATCTCATTTATTTTCCTTGTAACCCTCCAAATTTTTGAAAATGCAAATTCTAAATTTTTATTCAAAATTACTGGAAGTTATCACTTTTTGCTGTTTCGTGTAGGGTGTGATTGATATTCAACAAATGGTTGATCAACAGGTTATTCAAATTGAGTGACTATTAAACCAAATAGGACACAATTTCAGAAGGGAAGGCACCAGGCTGCAAAAGACAGAACCGAAGATAAACGAAGATAAACTTTAAATTGATATATATAGCTTGTGTGGGAAGGCAGAATAAATACGCAGAAAAATTACAATATGCTGAAGGCCGTAAAAGATTAGATGAGGGCTATAAAATTGAGTAGCTGAAGACTATAAAAATTGAGTAGCTGAAGACTAAAAAAATTGAGTAGCTGAAGGCTGGAAAATTCAGAACATTCGTTTCTTTTGACTGAAATATTTCCACATAATTTGATTAGAAGGGCCCATATCTGTGGTGACATTAACTGTATCCAACACATGAACATATGTTTATAATTTCTAATGAGTGTTTTGCCAAAGATTCTCCCATGTGAAATGATATGATATGAGTTATTTCCATCCACTTGAAAGTCCACCTAACATGACAGCCAAAACATGAGTAGCTATTTCTGACCCTTTTCAAACGTTTCCATTCCCATATTAGTGCAAGTAGCTAGCTACACAGTACTGTTCTTTAGGATCTATAACTGTTCCATCCAAAAATAAACAGCAGTCTTGCAGGCTGAAAAATTTTGAATTTTTCTCTTCAACTAATGAAGTATTCTATGTAATATGCCTGGAGAAAATTTAATATGACTTATTTGACGATTCAACGTTTTTATAATAGGTAACGTATAATTTAGTTGCGACTCTAATAACTAATGCTTCCTACACAGTTTCAGTTCGCCATCTTTTTCCATTACGGGATCTATTTTTATTTGTAAGTTGATCTGAATTGAAGCCAAATTTTCCGTAAACATTCAACATTCTTTGTAAATTTTCATTACTGATTTGAACTCGTTCTACCATGTGTTCCAAAAAAATATTTAAAATATTTTTTTCTTGTATGAAACTTCATACAGGACAAATTTTAACTTTAACTCGTCATTTTCTTTCAAAACATTTGAAAATACATCATCCTCCATGCACAGAAAATCTTGACATGATCTAGTACCAAGTGATTCAGTCTCTTCAATCATTCTTGAAACAGGAATAGCATCAGTTCTCAACTTCTTTGCGACATACCACTCAAAATCCTCTTTATTGAAGTGTGCCTGTTTATGAAAAATAGTATTTAAACTCTGAATAACCTTGTATACATTCAGTCGAATTTTTCTCGATCGGAGGAAACTCTTCTGACCAAAAGTTTAACAATTCAATAGATATTACTCTTGACCTATCATTTCAATTCACCTGACAAATTCGCGCTTTTGATGTTATATTTCACGCGGCTGTCATGAGCTCCGACTTCCATGTTTGTAATGAAAGTGGATCCCCAGGAAAATGACATATATCATTGGAGTTGCTCTTACAATTCGGTATGACTATATTATGTATTTCGTTTCGGAAGCTTCAGTTGACAAATAGTCGATTTTGAAAGATACCGTCACAGTAACTCGGGTACCGTGTTACTCAATACATATTTTTACATATTCGCTCCCTGTACTCATTCGGCCTCACAAGGTAGACATAACCTAAAAGACGTTTTTTCCTTGTCCTGTCAAAGATTGTCCCGACTCTAATATACGATCTAATGTCAAATTGCATACAGGGACTTTAGTAAAAAATATCCCATTTTGTTAGTATTTCAACTATCTACATTTCCTTTCATTGGAGCAACCAAATTGCTTTATAAGTTTTCATTTTATAAGCAAAACAATTTTAAAAAACATGTTTTTTGATATTTAAATGTTTATAACAAATTGATAAATGACAGTTGCGAGTCGAAAACATAACAGAAAATACAGATAAAACACTGTATGTGAAATTATCTGAACATGGATTCAATTGAATGCCTAGTATTTTTACGATAGTTATCTTGAAGATGAGGCTGGCAAATAAGATATCGTTTCAGGCTTATTACGTTTCCATTTTAGTAACTCAAAGCCTGCCACTAACCTTTTGAGTAGCCAGAGCTTTAGACATCCTCTGCAGGCTAATGGGTATTGAGACTTGTATTCAATTGCGAGATGTTTGGACAATACCCGAAGCTTTGTGGTTACGCTATTTGAAAGAACCACTCACAAAAGGAAGGAATTCCAGTTGATATGTAGAAACAATTTCCATATGATGACAATCCAGACAGTTTTGCATGAATAATTTATACCAGGCATAAAGCTTGGCATTATTATTTTAGTTATAAACAATCTTTGGTGGGAACGGGGACTAACGAAAAAGGGTTTGACAATTTGAACGGGAGTTGTAGCACAAAAGGTCTAGAAGTGAATATCATCGAGGAGACATGGAGTTGACACTTGGCACTTATTCTAATTCCCATAATCGTTTCACTGAGTTTTCTTATGAAACATTAATTGACGTAAATTACGAATTTACTATCTGAGTTGAGGGAGGTGGATGATTCACTTTTCCCAAAATCACCCATCCGAAAATGGTGTCTATAGCGGTAGGATGATTCAGAGAACTTCTGATTGTTTTTTTTTCAATAGAAAACCAAAATGTGTTGCCCCTAGAACCGTATTTATTTATTTATTTTCTTTTTCCATACAGGCGGTTTGCCTTATTACATGGAAATATATAAATACACATTGATAATATAGGCACTAGAGAGTTCATAAACTGCACTTAACTATATATAAACTACCCTTTTACATATTAATAATACACATGGTACCCATCTGTCTACCCATCGAGTCTACTTAGGTATGTCTGTGACTGTGTACCCCATATTATACTGCCAAAATCTAATCTCGACCTCACAAGTGTATAATATAAAATTTTGAGTGTATTTATATTGGTGGAAAATTTCGAATTTCGGATAATGAAGCCTAAATTTCTATTACATTTCCTAGTCATATCCTCAAATTGAAGTGCAAATGATAAGGTCGAATCATACTGAATTCCAAGATCTTTGACTTTTGTTTTTCTATTCAGCGCAACTGAATTCATGTCATAATCGAAAATTATTGAATTTTTCTTAAGAGTAAGGGTCATAATGAAACATTTGTTTATATTAAAATGTAGATTATTTGCAATACTCCATTCAAAAATACTGTTGATATATTTTTGGAGTGCCACGCAATCTCTTATAGTAGTGATTTCTTTGAACATTTTGAGGTCGTCAGCAAATAAGAGCCCATATGAAGATTTGATAACTGTTGGGAGGTCATTTATAAAAAGTACAAAAAATAGCGGACCGAGATTTGAACCTTGAGGCACTCCAGAATTAATATCGAATTTATTCGAAATATTCCCATTATATTTGACAAAAAAATTTCTATTTTTTAAATAACTTGTGATAAGTCCATGTCTGATACCAAATTTGCCTAATTTAACAAGTAATTTTTCGTGGTCTACCTTATCAAAAGCCTTTGAAAAGTCCGTAAAAATATAATCAAGTTGATTTTTATTCTCGAAAGCTTTATACACCTCATTGGTAAATGAAAACAGATTGGTATTGACCGACTTTTTATTTACGAATCCATGCTGCCATTCATTTATACTATTTTCGACATGCTTATATAGTTTGTTGAATAATATATGTTCAAAAAGTTTTGCAGGTGATGAGAGTATCGTTATACCTCTATAGTTTGCTATATCTGATTTCTCTCCAGATTTATGTATAGGAACACAGATTGCGGTTTTCCAAAGTTCTGGAAAGGTATTCGTTCTTATCTCCAAATTATATATATACAACAACGGCTTTTCTAGCCATTCAGCACATGCTTTCAATACATATGGGGGAATTTTATCTACACCTGCTGATTTTTTTGGCTTCAGTTTCTTAATTCCGGTTCTAAAATCTGACGCATTTATTTGATTCAAAATGAATGTCATTCGTAAATTGGTCAGCTATGTTACAATCGACACTATAGTTTGGTTCTACATCCGAATATACCGATGCAAAATATTCAGCGAAATGATAACAGGGTTCACCTATTAATTCAGTACCATTTAGATTGAAATGTTCATTTTTTGATATACTATTTGCTTTCTTTTCATTTACAAATGTCTAAAATGCATTAACATTCATTGAAATATTTTCTTCTGTTTCTGATATATATGTTTTGTAAGCTGTTTTTGTTAAATTCTTCAGTCGTCTCCTAGTGTCTTTATATTTTTCATTGTAGGATTCTGATAAATTTCTCAGTTTTTTAAATTTATTTTTGTCTGTTATTATCTGTTTCATTTCGTTGGTGAACCAGATTGGATACCTATCATGTTTACGGTGAGTTTTAAATTTAGGGACACATTCATCAAGCAGATTATGAAAGACTTTGTAAAATTCGTTTACCGACTTGTTAACATCTGTTTGTTCAAATACCCTCCCCCACTGCTGGGAATCTCTTATATTAATTATTAAAGAATCTAAATTTGCTTTCTGAAAGTTATAATTATTTTCCAGAATTAATTTCCTTTCTTTGCATATATAGCTCTTGTTTTTCGATAACTTGATTGATACATCCAACGACGGATGATGATCGTCCTCCTTAACAATAGGAAGTAATTCTTTTATAATCTCACACGTCCTACTGGGCGTTTTATTCATACCTATTACCAAATCTAATGTTTTACCATTTTTATTTCTTATATCATTTAGTAAATTGAATGAATTAAATTCAAGAAAATCGTTCAGAATATGCAATTTTGAATTCATATTTTGAGGAATTGTAATATCCGCTTTCGCTTCGGGGATGTTGAAGTCCCCAAATATATAGGTAAATTCATTCAATTTACACAAAAAATATATACTTGTAACGTGCTTACAATTGTTTCGACACACGGTGTCATCATCTGAGCGAGTTATCAACTAAAGAAACGTCAAAATCACCTTCTTAAATATTAAAATAACATGCATGAAATTTCACTAATGACAATTGCAGGTATGAAATTTCCTAATGACATAAGCTTGGATTAGGGAGCATTTGAGTAGTTACTAGTGAGATAATTAATTATAGGTGAATTGTACAGGTCAATTTGGTCATTGAGAACTAAATTGCTATTGTTACGTAAATGTTTCTTGATTTCTATGGATTCTAATATGTTTAATTTTTGACTTTTAGGTTGAATATGCAAAATTTCAGGGTTTTGTGTGAAGTTATGGTTATTGTCAATAAGGTGGTTGGCATAGTTTGAGTCCTGTTTATTTAATCTGTAACTTCTCAAATGCTCACCGAATCTTTGATTAAAACTACGGCCTGTCTGGCCTATATATAATGCATTGCAATCCTCACACTCAAGTTTGTAAACCCCCGACTTCTTGAATTTATCCCGTACAGACTTTGCGTTGTTAATAAAGGAATATAAGTTATTGTTGGTTTTGAATGCAACATTTATATTCCGTTTCTGAAGGAAACGGGATATTTTGTTCGTATGCTGACCAAGATATGTTAGACATGCAAAACGTTGATCGGTTTTTACTTTGATATGCGGGTATATTAAATTTAGAGTTTTCTTGTTTTGTTTTTGTTTAAGCAGTCTATCTATAATTGATGTTTCATATCCATTATTTACGGCGATTTGTTTAATTCTGTTTAACTCACACTTGAAATCTAAATCGCTTTGAGGTATATTTACCAGTCTATGAATCATCTCAAATGCTCCCTAATCCAAGCTTATGTCATTAGGAAATTTCATACCTGCAATTGTCATTAGTGAAATTTCATGCATGTTATTTTAATATTTAAGAAGGTGATTTTGACGTTTCTTTAGTTGATAACTCGCTCAGATGATGACACCGTGTGTCGAAACAATTGTAAGCACGTTACAAGTATATATTTTTTGTGTAAATTGGAAGATTTTATTTCCTCTTTATTTATCATTCATGATGAATTTACACATATTAAATGCCACCACGATAGAACTTAAATTCATTCTCTATATTCTGTTGTAATATCTCAAAAATTTCAGAGTAAATCTCATATGTGGTATTCGGCGGAATGTATAGTAAAACAATTGTAAGTTTGTTTGTTTTAATTCCCAAATTCACTACGAGCATTCCATATATCCGGGTATATTTTTTAAATTTCAAAATTTTTATATTTTTTTTATTGGCACTGATCAATACTCCACCTCCAGTACTCTTACCTGTATATGTCAAATTTCTATCGGCTCTCACTACTTCATATTTATCTAAATTGAAAAGTTCACCGTCCAAAATATCCTCTTGCAGCCATGTTTCGACAGCCAGAAATATATCATAATATTTATCAAATGTATTGCAATAGAAATCATGGGTTTTTGTTCTCAGTCCACGACAGTTCTGATAATAAATGGATACAGTGTCCATCTCATGTCTATGTATATCCCTAGTAAGTTCTACATCATAATTAAAATAACATTGTTCATGAGGTATTTCATTTTAGAATATGAAACTGTTGTGTAGGTTTAGTAGCCACAACCATTTTATTTCAATTCACTACAATATAAAAACGTATTAGTTTTTTCGAATGTTTTTCGTTTTTGTTAGTTGTCAAGTAAGTTGCTGGTCAGAAACGAACAAAACAAATAGATGTAGCTCGTATGTATCTGATGACAAATATTAAATTTGTTGAGTTTGTGAGATAGGTTTTAAAGTGCATGAGACGATTCGGAACCTACTTGACCTATGCCAAAAATAGAAATTCTCAAACTGGATTGTGGAAGTCACAAAAGTCCCAGACATTTACTGGGAATTAAATTTCACTGACGGCTCTATCCAGAATGACTCTGGCAACATGAAAGTTGCCTGTATTATCCAGAACCTCAACTGATGCTGTAGATAACAAAATAGTACCCATTGTGTGAGCTTCAGCTGGAGTTTGAGACGTGGAATCGACGGAAACCATATAGGCAGAGGGTGGGTAATGCAATGGTATGTTAACGTTATTTTTGGGCGAATTAGGCTGATCAAAATTTTATGTTTCCGAGAGCATTTTTTAAAATTTACTTCAGATGGGCAGTTTGAAGTTCAATTTTTGGTACCAATGCAATTAATACACCACCTTTTTCTTTTTTAAGTGCAAATCTTTCGCTAACAGGTTGGACAATAAAGGTAGAGGAATTATGTATGAGATATCTCTCTTGGTCAAGAAAGTACTGTAACTAATAAGGCGGATTGAACTTTCATTTAATTGATTGTCAAATTGGAATTACTCTAAATGTCCTTTCCTCTTAGTTATTCACATCTAATTCAGAGCGCCGGTTGGACGTTAGCGTGTGAATCCTTCAAGCTAGTGAAATAATAAGTTTTGTTCTATTGTTTCCAAAATACTCTCATTTGACCAACAACATCACAGAATAATACTTTTGTGGAAATAATTTATCTATAAAACCCTCAAATATGATGAATTTTTACTGTTCTCTATTGCATGCCAATAGGGAGTAGTTTCAAACCATCAGTGGGGTTCTTTTCACTAAATCCAATGGATAACTTTCTAGAAAACTGAGAAGATTATTGAATTTATCGATATCTGAAAGAATGTCATTGTCATGAATGAACATAACGTCATGGTTTTGCCACTTTGCAAGTTCATCTCTAAATTTGCGTAATTCCAGTCTTGGCCATCTTACATTTTGTTCCAAAAGGGTATGCATTTTACTAATGAAGGGAGAGAAATATAATTAGGATCATCAATTAACTTGGTATAAACTTCTAAACAGTGAAAGTAATTATCAACAAACAACAATTTTAACAATATTGAAACTAGATGAACGTGGCAAATTCGCCTTCCAAGTTATCAGCCTCTTGATTCGCTGATATTACACTATAATATGCATCGAATGCTTCCTTAATAACTTCAATGTGTCGATATCGACATTCAATGTTTGCGTGAAGAGTTTTATCTGTAAGAGATTGATCAGCATATTGTCTCAATTCTGACATTTTAAAGATTTCAGTACCTCTCTGCGCATTGACTTTTATTAACCTTTTAGATATCTTAGATATCTAAGATATCTTGACCAATTATAAATATTTAAAATAGTAACTAACATGACATAAAAATGACAGAAAAAATCTGAAAGTTCTACTTGATTATTAATAATCAATGCTTAACATTGATAGACCGGGATCCCACGCCTATTTTCAAAAATGATTGATAACAGGCTGAATCTTCCTGAGTAGCTTCATTTTGCTGAGACGCCCAACTTTTTCCTCTACGAAAATTCTCGATACTGGTAGCTAATAAAATGCGCAGGCGTCAAACATGTCGATTTGGTGAGTGCAAAAAATTCATTAATAGGAAACTGTATTATTTAGGTGAAGAATACACTAACCTTTCATGTGTTATCATTGTCCTACAGTTATTAATAATTTTTTTTTACCATGGAATTGACAATTTCGGAGCGTAGGACTGGGAACACCTACCATTCAATTTGTAGGACAATATGACAATTCAATTATACAAATATTAAATAAGCAACGGTAAAAAAATCCGCTGTTTATTAATGAATTTTTATGACCACGTCATTGGTACATGTTGGGAGTGGTGGACTCTTCAGTCCTACCATCCATTTTGAAGGACAAAAGTTTTTTCGAGTACTTCATCGAATTATCTCGAGGTTCAACTGAAAAACTAACTGTTATCAATGACTTTTTTGCACTCACCAAATCGACATGATTGACGCCTGCGCATTTTATTAGCTACCACCATCGAGAATTTTCGTAGAAGAAAAATTTGGGCGTCTCGGCAAATTGAAGCTACTCAGGAAGATTCAGCCTGTTAATAATCACTTTTGAAAATAGGCGTGGGATCCCGGTCTATTCATTTTAAAGAGAGCCATTTGAAAAAAAGATGTAATGCAGTCGCAGCGATGTTGGCTGCAAAAAAAAGTAAAAAACGGTAAATGGAATGTTATATAATAATCGTTCTTGATTTATGCTAATGTGCAGAACTTCAGGAAAAAAATCATGAATTCCGACGCAAATGTAATCGGGCCAAACTAGAAAGAAAGGTAAAATATACTACGAAAACCAAAAAAGTTATCATAAATTTTCTTTGGCCATTTTGTTCAGAAAATTATTCCAATTCCTGGTCTAATCTTTTCCAAAATTCCCATATAACTATTTTCTGACGACAATATTGGCAGGGAAACTGCCCAATTCTCCAATTCTAGAGTTTAAATTTTCTATATTTCCTGGTCTATTTACTTCGGGATATATTTCTTGTACTCTTTATGAGCTGCAGCGCGTTGTTGCCATTGCGCATACGTGGTAATTTTTATGCTCTCATCGATCAAAACATTGCCGACTTTGGGAGCTTGTATTTCGATAATTAGATGGACGAATTTTTTCAGATTTGGTTATTAACATTGTTATCGAGTTTATTGACATGTGTTAGTTTTCCATCAAATTTGTAGGACGCGTTTCTTCTGTACAGCGTGTTATTTGGCGTATGGTGCTATGATTTAAAATTCTATTGGGGAGCAACTTTGAGTACAATTATCTCCGATTCTAAATTGACGAAAATTCTCAAATTCAGCTGATGTAGCTACTGTCGAGAAATATCATACCAAATTTTCATAGTATTTTTAAGAAAACTGCTCTAGCGTTCCAAACACCTTAACGAGTTGCGTGTTGCGTTGCTAAATTAACCAAAATATAATTTGCAGGGTTTGATTCTTCACTTGTCAGCTTCGAAAATCAAATTTCTTGAATCGGCCGAAGAAATGGAGCTGATGAAAGAAGACCGAAATGGCCGCATACGAGAGTTCACCGTGGCTTCTTTGGAAGATTTTCTGCCTGAAGACAAAAACGTTGATGATCTCTTCACCACCGCCGATAAACAAACCATTGTTAGATATGAGTTGGAGAATATAAGAGCACTAGCCGAAGATGATCACATACCAGGATATCCCACGTATTCGCTCTATGTGGGACAGTCGATATTTCAAGAGTGCCAGAAGTGGGAAATCATCACCAAAAGCTATACATTGCACGAGGAAGAGGCGCTGAAAAAACTTGGGAAGAAGTGGTACATGTCTTTGTTTCTGAAACAACCGATTGGTAAGTTATGTATTTCAGTAAATTGTATGTGATCCAACTTTAATGATGAAATAGTGATGATCAAGAGTCTTTTTTAAATTCTCTCTGATAATAAAAATAACAGAATGACTCATTTGAGTCTGATATGTGATTAATCGCAAGAAACAGTCTACTTACACGAAAAACAAAGGAATCTTACACTCCCATCAAGTTTTTCAAATTTGACATATTGAAAAATTTTGGGTGAATTTGCTCCAATACATATAAATGTCTAGAGAGGAAACCTTGACAGTGGTAAGTTTTCCTTTGTCTTTCTGAAAAACATGTCAATTTAGCATTTATATATTAGGTAATGACTAGCATTCAGTTTGTAAGTTAAAATGAAAGATATTTACTGAAAGTATTCAAAAAGAAATTGTCCGACAAAAAGTCTCGGTACTTCTAGTTTGTCCCCCACTCTAAACGTGTCGATTTCACTACTTGTAAGTTGGCGACAGGCAGCAATCTGAGTTATCTAGGAGCATACAATAATTAAATGAGATTTTCAATATCACCATTGTCCGACAAAATTAATAAGGATCTTCAGCAGTTCGACGCTCCAAAGATGTCGATTTGAAGACAACAATGTTGGTGATAACCAGCAATGTTGCCTTGACTTTTTTTTCGAAGAAATAGAATATATACGACAATGATCTACTTGTCCGACAAAGTTGGTAAATTTGTTGAAAAACCATCAAAATTTTACTGTATGTGTTTTAACATAAAAAAATGTGAATTTTGCTCATGAGTAAAGTACCTTTATTTTTGACAATATCAAAAATTGTTATGGAAAAAAGTTGTTTAGAATTGAAAAGTACGATCTAATATGCAATCACTTGTATCTACCATGAAAAAACAATATTTAGCTATTTTTAAATTTTCCTCTTTTTTGTTGTTAGGGGAAAAACTTATTGTTCTTAAAAACTTCTGCATGGTCGAAAACCTAAACCTAAGTTTTTTCCGAAAACTAACAAAAAAAGAAAAATGTAAAAACTAAATTTTGTTTTTCATGGTAGATAGAAGTAATTGTAACGTACTTTTTCATCCTAAACAACTTTTTCCCAAAGCAAATTTTGATATTGTCAAAATTAAAGGTAAATCAATCTAGCATGGAATTCATATTTTTTAAGAAACATCGTATTCGACTGAAAAAAAAATATATTTTATGGTTGCATTTTGAATTTAAGACCATGAAAAACTTTTTTCCTAAAATTATTAATAAAAAAGTTTTCCGTATGGTGCCGACTTAATTGGACACACTGTATAAATATTTCGGTCTTAATATGGATTTAGGTGACGTTCACTCTGCCAGTGCAGCACAATCAGAATCTGAGACAAGCGATGAAAGTTATACTTTCAGTGCGAGCGAAGAATCTACTGAAGAAGAAGATGATGAATGATTCTTTTTCTTTTTTTAGATTTTTTATGTTCATTTATCTTTCAAGTTAAGAAATGAACTGTAAACCAACTTTGTATTTTTATATAATTTCTACTTCTATCGCGAGAAATATTGAAATTACAAAATTTCAACATTTTTTGTCGTACAGGCTGAACAATGCAATATTTTTGTCAGACAATCAATACTTCCGATAAGTATTATATTTTTTTCTTAATTGCCACTTTTGTCCGACAGCTGGTTATCACCAACATTGTTGTCGTCAAATCGACATCTTTGGAGCGTCGGACTCCTGAAGATCCTTATTAATTTTGTCGGACAATGGTATTGAAAATCTCATTTAATTATTTTATGCTCCTAGAAAACTCAGATTGCTGCTTGTCGCCAACTGTCGTGAAATCGAGTGGGGGACAAACTAGAAGTACTTAAACTTTTTGTCGGACAATTTTTTTAGATTACATTTTGTAAATATCTTTCACTTTAACTTACAAACTAAATGCTGGTCATTACCTTTTATACAAATGCGAAATTGATATGTTTTTCAGAAAGCCAAAGGAAAACTTACCACTGCTGGTTATTACTAAGGATTTTGTACGAGGGCTTGCGGACTAAAAGTGGTCATATTGATGTGATGATGAGCGTCAGTGTTTGTATTTTTATTCTCGTATGTTCTCATTTTCGCCTCAGTACCTCCTCTAGTGGTACTGTGGGTTTTTCCGGGTTACTCCGTCAGTTGGAATAGCAAATGCGCCACCATTTTTGGTTAAGTCGCACCGGAGCGCATGTGGAAGTGGTACACTCGTTCATCTGGACTTATGTTCAAATCGAGTAAAATCTCATCATTATGTTTTTATACACAACAATTTCAATTTACAGTTTTATTTATAGTTGGAAAGCTTTGTCGATAAGTTGAAAAACATCTGACATTAATTTATTTATTTATTCATTTGATCCCAAGAAACGCAAAATGTTTATACAGGTGCAACGAATATAAATATACATATCAAACAAAAAAAATAACAACAATATTAGGTATAGTTGATAGGTAACAATTGAATATAAATATAATAGTTGAATCGGTATTGAGCAGAAATTGGTCGGAGACATTATACTACTTCATCTTCAGTGGAAATGATAAATTTTTTAGATTCTTTCTTGAATTTTGTGAGGTAATTAATAGACCTTATTCGTTTCGGCATGCTATTATAAGCTAAATTACCGCGATAATGCAATGAATTTTTGCCAAATTGAATATCAATTTGGATAGTTTTCAGATTGCCTGGTTAGATTACTATGACCATCAGAAGCAAAAACATATGAGAGATTGGAATGTTTTTTCTTATTTTTTGTTAGGTGAATAAACGTGCAAATTTTTATTCTGAAAAATGAATCAGTATCTAGAAGATTTCTTGGTTAGTATAATTTTGAAGTAGGTTTCAAGAAGGGTAATTTGAAAATACATTTCATAATCTTATTCTGCAAGGTTTTCAATGGTTTCAAAATTGATTTTGTTGCAGTTCCCCAAATTGAAATTAAATACTGGATCTTTGGATATATCAAACTGAAGTAGATATTTTAAAAATGTTTTAGTGGAATATAACACCTCACTCTGTATGAAAATGCCAATAATGAGATATATTTTTTTCTCAGATCAAGAACATGCGTAGACCAAGAGAGAGTTTGATCAATGGTTGAACTTATTTTTTGTATTTTTTGTATCGTAAACAAGACTTATCCACAGTGATGGGTTTAACCTGATTTTCTGGTAAAGATCTTCTAGAAATATACATAAAACAAGATTTTTCAAAATTTAAAGTTAACTTATTTTCTTTCAACCATAACCAAATCAATAGAGGTCACCTTCCATTTGTTCGTTTCTTTCTTGAGGACTTTTTCCATGATAGTACAGGATAGTATGATTCACGAATAATTTTAAATGGCCTTTCAAATTCAGGCAAGATATCGAATTTGTATAAATCAGGAACAAAACAGAACCAAGGATAGACCCTTGAGGTACCCCAAAAGAACTATCTCTCTTCGAGGAGGTTGATTCATCAGGATCAGTAAATTCAAGTCCACAATCGCTCATTTCTATCAGTTTCTTTTTCACTAAATCAGTTTAGTGAATGTTTTGTAGAGGTATCCTTTTCTGCTTTCTTGAGGAATAACTTCAACATCAGCAATTATCAATTTGTGATCACCTATAGAAATGTTAATCAAATATGAATCGATAGAAAGATTGGAGTTCAATACAATATGATCTAGAAGTGATTTGGAATCATTGACCTCTTGTTGCACATGTTTCATTGCACAAATAGAAATGATTTGATGAATAGATATCTCCCAGTGAATTTGATTCCTTGTTATCTGAAAGCATATTTATATTGAAATCGCTAAGAAATATACAATGTTCTTATTTTCCCGAGTATTTTTGAAGTTCTTCTATGAATTTCAGAAGTATGTCAGTGTTATATTTCGGTGGTTTATATAGGGCAGATAATATTTAATTGTATTTTTTTAAGCTAATAACAATGTATGACATATATCTGTTTCAACTCTTCCTAAGGTTTCAAATTCAATCCCTCGTTTCACAAAAACTCCAACGCCGCCACCTCGTTGCATTCGACTAGCATATTCCTTCCTTATTGATCCAAGTTTCTGATATAACGAGTTTATCGGTTTGATATTATGAACAATAATTTCTAATTGTTCAAATTTAGTTTTTATGGATCTAGCATTCATGTAGAATACCTTCAAAGTATTTGGAGCCAGTGAAGAATTGTAATTCAATAATGATTCATATTTTTCAATTTTTATTTTGCCTTTAGAATTCATAGTTGATTTCTGATTGATATCGATTTTCATAAAATTGATATACTCCACACATTTTCCGATCATGGGTGAATGATTTACTTGATAATCAGTTTTGTATACTGAATTTGAAAATAAACAATTTCCACATTTATTTTCATTCAAGGATATGGAGCAACTCTCCAAATTATATTAACCCCCACATTGTGAACACATCGGGTAATTTTTACATTTATGATCAATATGATTGAAACGAAAACAGTAGTGATCTTTATTATAGGATATATCCTAATCTTACAATAGAAATAATAAATGAAACAGTGGAAACATTGAATTACAAAATTTGCATCTTAAACCTTACAACTCTGCCAGAAAATGAAGAGTCTTCCTCCATTCGATTCAAAAATCTTATGGAACAATCGAGCACTAGTTTCTGATAACACTGTACAAGCATTAGATCTCTTTAAATACTAGATGTGATGAACAATGAACTCGTCATCCTCTTGAAAAATAGAATTTTGATACCTGATAATTTCTTGTAATTATTTTGGTTCCATATTTTTTTCCAATTTTATTATTTTAATTGCTATTTTCGGAATTTTTCTTTTTTTAATATCACATTTATATTGACCTCCTGATTTGCTTACTGATTCATTCATTAAAATAGTTTCTTTTTCTTTATTCTTGCATTTTATTTCCATACCGCTATTCTTAATCGTCTTCACTGAGTTGATTCTAATTTTTAGATTTTTTTTAAATCAATTTTAACTTGGAGATCCGTTCTGGTTTTCGTAGGAGACTGGATATTTTTTGGTTAAAGAATTAAACCTGTATATACTACATGCTTTACTGGAACTTTTTGGTTTTTTTTTTAACTGCAGCTGAATATGTTTGATTGCTAACGTTATCAGAACAAGATAATTTTGCTTTTGTAAATTGCAGATTTTACATTAAACGTTGTTTCTCGATTCATCATTATTTCTTTTGAGAAACATAATATTTTCATCTAGAGTCTGAATAACTTTCTTCTTTTCCTGAATAATTGCATTTTTATACATAATAATTTGTCTCAATAGATTGATTTCTTCCTGTACTTGAGCAATGAATCTCTTGCAATTATTTCATGTGTCTGAATAGAAGTTGAAGGCTTTTCAGTTGGACTATTTTGTGTATAATTTATTAGAGTTAATTCATAGTTATCACTACATTCAGATCCATCAGCTGCATTTGGATTTTGGCTTGAAATATCAAAATGTTTCAAAACTTCTTGTAATTTATCATCAGTGGGGTATTTTGGTAAAAGATAACAATTCTCCTCTTCAGAGTCATTCTCAGAATTCTGTTCCACATTTGAATTTTTTGCAAAACTTTGGCGTTTTTTACTTCTCATTTCCCAATGTCATTTCATACTTTCTCGAATATTGAAGTGGAAACTGTAGGGATGGTAATTACTTCAATTTCAGGCCAGGACAGCTATGTGTGGATTGCATACACACTTCCAGATATGAATTATAACGTGATTTCAACTAGAAAATTTCACTTGAACGACGTGAATGACTTTTTAAAGCTCTCGGGTGTTATTCAGATTATTATATTATTGTATATTTACACTTTATTAAAAAAAACACCAGATTCTGTAGATTTTTCTTGCTTTGTCCTGTATATTCGGCAATAATTCCTGGTTGTAGACTGTATTGCCTGGTTTCCTTCGGTTTTTGAATCATCTTCCTAGCAATCATATAACTAGAGTAATCGGAATGTGACCGGCTATTGCCCCACCCTATATATGTTGAAAACCAAAAATCCAGTGATCCAGAAATAAACAGTTACACTCTGCTCATAGTTTCAATTTACCGCCTTACGCAGTCCTAACGACCACTGATAAAGGGCTATCCCAGCCGTGAAGCGACGACCGCCGCTTGCATTACCGCCCTTCTATCCGGGGGGTTGTTCTGGGGAGTATTTGGGGAAGCGCCTCGATGAACGTAAGCGTCCTCTAATTGCCGCAATAATGAAGGTCGCGAGGAACGAAACGGGCACTGGCGCGTGTTAACAAGTCATTATGTCACCCTTTGATGATAATTAAATAAATTGTAGCCTGTTAACTTCGAGAGAGCAAAAACGACCAGTGTCGACGGGTTGGGATTAGAGTTTTGACGAGCCTAAATCTTCAAATAATGGAGAAAGTGTCGTGTATACTTCAGAGGTGCTAATGATATTGAAGACAAGTAACAGCGCTGTTAGCTTTTGACCAACCCATAGAAATATAACATATTAAATACAAACAATTGTTCCACTTTGATTGTTATTTGACAGTTATCACAACGTCAGTATGAGAAAACGTTTATTAGTTGTATCAATGGTCTTGAGTAAACAAAACGTGCTAAAGCCATAACTCTTTTAGAAGAGGGACGAAATTGTCAATATGTTGCTAGAAAATCAAATGTCAGCGGTTCTACTATACGGAGAATCGAACAGAATTTCAGAGAAACAGGCAGAAATGAACGCAGGCCTGAAAGTGGTCCAAAATTTAGGACAGATAGTAGGTATAGTATTGTTTTAACTGTCTTACGAAATAGACACTTAACATCAACAGGGCCGGATTACCATCTATTTACGCCCTAGGTCAAACTTCGAAAGTACGCCCTACGGAAGAAAGTCTGGGGAGTGTGGAAGGTAATGGACCTTTCCAATAGATATGAGGTTACACTGAAATTAGAAAGTAAATACACTATTATCACTCGGGATTTTTTATTTATTTTTTCTGACAGTTAGTTTATCTATAATCAGAAGAAAAGTGGTTTCGTGACGTCACGTTCATCAAAACTAAACTTGGCAACGTTGTTAAAGTTGTGCACCAAATTCTCGTTCAAATATATTGTGTCGTATGACAGTTGTCATTTGATACCAGATGGGTTCTTTCGTCTGTTTCACGGTGCGATCAATAAGAATTGTTTGTCTCTGTCTAACTCATTTGCCCACCCATTTGATACAAGTGAAGCAGTTCCATAAGATCTAAACTTCAACGAACACTACCTTGATTTATTTTTTGAGGTTAATGCAGTTTTGAATGTTTTGAGAGCTTTTGTTGTTTGTGTTCTAAAATTTGTTATTAATTCCTGTATCTCCAGTACCTGTATCCCTGCAATTACTGAACATGTCGAAAAGGTAATTTGCACCCGGTTATCTGAACACCAGTGCAAATTCCAATAAACAATTTTTTTATGCACCTAAAGATGAAGCGCGTCGGAAAATGTGGTTCGAAACAGAGAATAAACCTTTTGTGAAAAGCGGAAATATATGTTTTTGTGAAGAAAATTTCCAAGTGAGTACTTTACGTTATGTTATTATTGTATTCAAAGCAGAGTTCAAGGAATGATTTTAAGATTGCAAGAAAGACCGTGAACAATTACACAAATAAATTCACACCAAATCGTTTATGATAACACCCCACTACACTATTATCGAATTTATCAGCTGAATGTTGATTGTTGAATGTAAATAAAATAAACAATAACCTCACATCTTCATATAACTTTTGAGAATTGAGAACTATCATTACGATTTGCTGTGTTGTCAATGCTCGTTCTTCATCAAAAGGATGATCCAATCAGAAAATTTTAAAGTTACAAATACAATAAAAAACAGCTAATATGTGGATTTTTATCTATGAGTTGATCAAGTGACAATGTATTGATTATTTCTCAACGGCTTATATCATGCTAGAAGTAATATTTTTGAGGAGAACGGTACCTATTGCCTGTTTCGGAACGTGGATTATGGTGGGAGGTATTTCCGATGAACGTGACGTCAGCGGCACACTTTCAAATGTGATATTTTTTTAAAATGAAATAAAAATAATGGAACTTTTTGTTAAATGGACTTTTCAGACTAACAACTATCGATTTAAACAAATTTTGTAATTTATTTTCCGTAAATGTAAAGGTCCATTCCCAACTATTGTCAAAGTAAGGCTATTCAACTATCATATACTTGTAATGTAACATGGATAGATCCAATAAGGTCTGCAACCGATAATAAAAAATTTGTTAAGTGTTTTCTTTTCATCCGTTCGCTCTTTTGTTTTCGTTTAGTTGGTAATTTTTTTCATATTGAAGAATAAAGATCACACAGAGAAAATGCATTGCTTTATTCAATTATTCATAAATTTGAAACGAATCGTGATATCAAAATGAATGAAGAAGCAATGTATAGGAAATGAACCAAGCTCGCATACAGAATGATTTTTAGTATCATCCAAAAGCTGCATTTCACTACAGGGTGTCTTAATCTTAGATAATAGAAACAAAACTTTGTTTTTCCTCGTATAATGTGTATAATTCGGACATAATTAGGAAATCTGTTCGATGTTAATTGATCTAGGACGAATTTCCTTCCATTTATTAAAAAAAACTATCGAAATCGGACTGAAAATGAAAAAGTCATTCAAGATCAAAATTTGTTAACATTTCAAGGTGGCCGTTTTTTATGCACCTGTTGGTAGATAATGACTGATAGACATGAAGTATGTCAGACTGACATTCATATTAGTAGCAAGATGATATATCCACCGTTGTTGTTTGGATACGTGGTTGCCATGCCAAAGTGGTATTACCGGTTCGAAAGCTAGGAACTGCGTATTATCGAGGCATACGGCCTTTATTGGTCCTAATATTGCAGGAAAGGCGAAAAGCATACCGCGTATGTGAGCTGTTTACGATGTACGCATGCTCGTCTTCAGTGTAGTTTGGTTAGATCCAATTCAAAGTTTTGTGTTATGAGGCAATAAAACCGACATCATTCAAACGAGAGATATTTTTCAGCGCATTCATGACTTTTTCAAATCGAAAGAACCTTTTAGAGATAGATTTCTCTCAAGTTTAGGAACCTCACGATGCCTTTCACAGATAATCGAGGTAGCTGCAATGGTATAACTCTTCCATTAAAATCTGAAGCACTCTTTATACAATCGGAATTAATTTGGTATCAAAAGAAAGATAAAACGTTGATCTATGTACGTGCTGTAATGTTTTATTGAAATTATTCGTTCATCTTCATCTTCATCTTAAAATACACTCGCCAACCTGTGATAATGAGACATGTCGCTGTCCGAGCTTAGAAAAAACATCTTCAAATAAATACTTAGATGTAATAATAGACCAACACATACGCTGATCTGAACACATCTCATGTGACAAGAATAGAGCATTATCTCATAAATTTTATATTCTGCGAGACATCCTCTCGAGAAAAAACTTAATTATTTTGTACAATAGTCTCGCTGAATCCATTATTAGATACTGCATAGTCGCATGGGAGTGCACAGATTATATTAATTAGGATCATACTAAAAAACAGAATATTTTATAACCATTTACTCTATAAAGATACTGACCTGCTTAATATTAAAACACTTTCTTCTACGACAACCTCGATAAATTTTTATTTCATAAACGTAACTTCAATCATAAAAAAGCACATTTTATACAGAATTTCATTTTTGCATCGGTTGTCAGGCAAGTTGCTAAGCAACAAATGCGAAATGGAACATTTCGTGTTAGGTCTAGGTTCACTCTAAAATCACGACGACTACGGCTTGTCAAATTATGACGTCTAGCGACAAATTGATGAAATGTTCCTAGATCGTTTCTGTCAAAGTTTTAGTAGGTAATGAGTAATTTCATAGTTGTTTTCTATAAAAAGTATTGATTAAAGTGGAAACTGATACTAATATCGACTTAGTTTTGACACCTCCGAACATAATAGAAGCAGCAAAGGTAACAACACTGAATTTATTAACGGAAACGTCGAAGAGTATGTATCAACGCGCTTATAATCTTTTTTTGGAATGGAAAAAAGACAAAATCGTTTTCCGAGAACGTTTTAATGGCTTATTTTGGCGATAGCCAAAAAATTTAAAATTTTCACTTTGCGGTCACGCTTCTCAATGCTGAGAACGACTCTTAGTATCTATAATGATATAAATATTGCCAAATATTTGAAACTGAAAGCATTCCTCAAGCGGTAGTCTATATTCAATGATTGCACATTCAACTTCAATTGGATACATAAGTACATACATTTATGGGCTTCTATTTCTCTGTACCTATTAGAAATAGCAATAACGAAAATATTTGCATATTTCTTCAATTTATATTTTAGTTGTGATAGAAAGCACATTAGCGTCAAATTCGGAGTAATGAAATATCATCAGTTTATTTCTTTAAAAGTTTTTGAAATGTATGCATGTATTAAACGTGAACGATATGTATATAGAAAATATAATATATAATATATATATATATATATATATATATATTTATATAAAATATAATATTGATAAAAAGGATAGTCGCTGACTAGTTAAGAGTATAACTGATTGTAGGGCCTGCAGCGACAGAGACTTTTGACCTTCCGAATAGTGTGAAGTCTCAGTCATACTCATTGGACATACGAGGAAGTTTTTTGCCCATATCTCCGCAGCCGTTTGACATAATCCCATCAAACCTGGTATCACAGGATTTGTAATGACGATCCCTAACCAAATATGGAAAAATATACTGGGTGTTTCATTTAAAAATATCACTAAAGTAATTTTCACTCGAATGCGGATAACCCTATATATTCAGGGTGGGGTTCAAAAATTGTTTAATCGGAAAAGAAAATCGACGTGTTCGAGGAATTTTCCAAAATATGTTTATACTCTGAAATAATGAATTTATTCCATACATTTGCATCGTACTGTATAATCATTCACCAAATGATTACAAGTTGGTCAACTTCTATTCATTCAAAATGAAAACTAAATCATTATTTTTAGAGAGTTGTTTCTGTAATACTGAGGAATATCTGATTTCGACTTTTTTCTGATGTTATATATCTATTTTATACATCACTAGTTGAGTTGAAAAACAGCATTCTGCTGATACTCCGCCCTTTCATATGTGCAGATTAGGTATTGAGGTAATTTCATATCATTTTCATGTTATCATTTTATATATTCATTTATATGTTGTTACATATATTTTCAATTGTTCCTGCATCTGATGAATAAAGACGAGTTATTATTATTATTATAAAAACGTATATAATACCATCCTGTCCAGTCAAATATTTTACACACTTCTGTTTCAAAAAGGCTGTGCACGTGTTATTAAGTGATCGACCTTATTATAGCCTTGAAGAATTTTATTCTGACACATTTCAACATCTGACTCCTCTACTTTTTAATTATGTGAATATATCTCTACTTTGTCCATAAGAATGTAATTTTTTCTTGATAACAATAAAGTAATGTTTGATTTGATTCAACTTGAAAACAAAAAAAGTGAAATTTGTATGCAAGTTTATGTCTCAGAAATCTAAATGCATACGATGCCTGAACAACAGACTCACGATCCAAAAACTGCACTTACCAGGTAACATGCGAACATCCATACATCAAAGAGACCAAAGAATCACTGAGTGACAAAATTACTGACAGCAGAATAGTTACGCAGCTCAAAATAATATCAACAAGAATTGCCTATTGAGACATCCACAAGAAACAACATCAGTAAAAGCAAAAATTGTTAGAATCTGCATTCGTCGCAAGAAATAAAAATGAATTAGTCATTCAAGTATGAATATTTGAGGGTATAAAACTACTTATTCCTACTTCACCGTCGTAAGAAATAATTTCAATGTACTTCCGCGGAAACTTACAATCACCATAAACTTCCTTGCAATTATTACTTATGTCATTGTTTATTTTGTCATATACTGAAATTTCATGCAGAAATACCCAATTTCACATTATGCTATTTTGTTAAATGACAATCATTATTTTTACATAACATTTCTCCTAATGCGAAACTGGAATACAAGCTGAAATAATTACAATGAAAAATCTGGCAATCTGGTTGAAGCAAAAATAATTGAACACATTTTCATTCAGGCTAATCCTCTTATTCGAAACTTTTTTATGAAAACTTCGAAATACTTTCTGTTTGTGAATTGTTTAGGAGCGGAATGAATAAATTAAAAATTTAAAATCGAACAAGTCCTTTCTAGTTTAAACTTTTAATAACGCAGCTTAAGGAATTCTGCGTCTTTTAATATAACATGAAAATTTATGGGCTTTTATCGTCAATGTGCTTTTAAAGGTAACTGAGAGTTGCTTCCCATTTTTCTGATTGGTTTGTTTCGATTTCGAACAAAATCTATGAGGTAAACGTACAACTGATATCATAATGTGTTTGTGGGTATGTGTGGAGAGAAGAGTAATTCGACATCGTCATTTCAATTGTTTGATATTCTCCGGCACATTTTCTTGAACATTGGTCGAATTATTGATAATATTGATAATATGATGTCAATTGTCACAGCTTCAACTTCAAAGAAAAATCAAGAGGGTCTGGGTCTGTGTATTTCTGGATGGGCTCTTATCTTCCATAATCAATTATTTGAGCCCTGGTCATTGAAAATAGAGCTAAACATTTGTTTCTTTGTTGAAGAAGAAAGTATTATGATATTTTCGGATAATTTTTTTTGTCGAATTTGTTTTTACGAATCTCCCAGGTTTTCGGGGAAAACCCCTCAAAAGCAGAGCTAGTACAAGCTATGGAGATCCGGTAGGTACCTATAGTTTACATAAAAGTGGATATCGAACCACTTCAGCTCTGTGACAGGCAGTGGGATCGATCCCGGGCAGCCTGGATGGAAGTTCAAGTTGTTTCTTGTTCTACATTATCTATGATAAAGCGCACTTTTTTGAAAATCGAAATCTTCTTTCGAACTCATCATTCCATTTGTTGAAATGGTTTTCCGTTGTCACAGTTGACGTGTGATTCATGATGTTCATGTTAGGCCTCCATTGTACAATCGGCCTTTAATCGGTCATACACACTCGAAAATCAAAGTTTGACGTCCTAATAAAGATGGACACCTGCCAATTTTAGCAGATGACACCTCAGAAATTTATAAAGACAGCAGCTGGTAACAAACTGAAAGAAAAGGCAGAAAGATTCCAACATCTTTAAATGGTTCCAATACAAGCACACTGAATCAGAAAGTGGAACATACGTGTCCAGAAGAAAATTATTGAAATAATCCCAGACAAAACGCGACAATTTATACAAACAATGTGACATTTTCGATATTAACCAACTCTATGGCAAAAAATTTGTTACGAGGAATATTGGAAAACACACTCAGACCACCTATGAAAGACTAGAAGACGAAAACATAACGTTATGGTTCCGTTTTGTATGAGAGCGATGGAACAGAGGCACTGTTGGTTATGGGTTCAAAAACTTGAAACTCATCACCTGTAACAAAAAAAGTAATGTTTCAGAAGAAACAAAAAAATTTGCTTCATATAGATATTGCAAATCCGCCTCTGATAGTGCTGATAGTGATTTCAGCTTAATATTTATGTGAATCAAATTACTGTGAAATATACGTGTGTTTATATAAATCAGAAAGGATTTATCGAGGGGCTATATATAAAACTAAAATGAGAAGTTAGTGGGTATAACCCTCAAATTGTTGTGCAACCGTAGACACATGTTTCGAGCTTAAGCTCTCATGTAAAAATAGAAACAAAGAAAGTCAACAACACGAAGCCAACCACACATTTGTGGCTTCGGTTAGAAGACCTTGTGCTTACAAGGCAACAACTAACGTCGCCACGAAGGCAGCTATACCTACCAGAGTGACAATCCTACCCAGGAAAATACAAATGAGAAAGGATTTATCAAGGGGCTATATATGAAAATATAAAGAGGAAAGTTATTGGGTATAACCCTCAAATTGTTTTACCGTAGACACGTGTTTCGAGCTTAAGTTCTCACAAGTGCGAAGATGTACAACACTTAGATGTAAAAATAGAAACGAAGGAAGTCAACCACAGGAAACCAACCACACATTTGTGGCTTCGGTTAGAAGACCTTGTGCTTACATGGCAACAACTAACGTCGCCACGGAGGCAGCTATAGCTACCAGCGTGACAATCCTACCAAGGAAAGTACAAATGAGGAAGGATTTATCAAGGGGCTATATATGAAAATATAAAGAGAAAAGTTATTGGGTATAACCCTCAAATTGTTGTGCAACCGTAGACACGTGTTTCGAACTTAAGCTCTCACCAGTACGGTAAAATCAAGTGCGAAGATGTACAACACTTGGATGTAAAAATAGAAACAAAGGAAGTCAACAACAGGAAGCCAACCACACATTTGTAAGCACAAGGTCTTCTAAACGAAGCAACAAATATGTGGTTGGCTTCCTGTTGTTGACTTCCTTTGTTTCTATTTTTACATCCAAGTGTTGTACATCTTCGCACTTGATTTTACCGTACTGATGAGAGCTTAAGCTCGAAACACGTGTCTACAGTTGCACAACAATTTGAGGGTTATACCCAATAACTTTTCTCTTTTTATGTTTATATAGGTACACGAAAAGCTTAAAAAATGATAAAGGGACGTTAACCCTGATAGTGACATTCACCTTACTTTTATTTGGCCGGTAACATGTTCGGTATCTCATTTGCTACATTGGATGTCTCCGATGTGGTATCGCTGCCACCAACATGACCAACATCCATCTTATTGACAATAACTCAAACTTAAAGCAAGAATGAAATTAATTTGTTTACTCTAGTATTATTTAGTAATTTTGAACTTTCCTTTTTCAGACAAGCAAATTTTATGATACGATTTTACGGATAAAATTGAATAATTTTTTCTAGAACTCAGTCGTTTGAACGCAGTGCAAGAAATCATGTCAAGATGTATAAGAAGTATTCATTTATAACTTATTTCAGACGATATGAATTCTCATTCAAAGCTATGCAAAAAGTGTTGTGTGTATTTCGTTTATAAAATTCCTGTTTTCGTGGCACATTCGGGAAAAAGGAACACTTTTAGTTGCCACAAAAAAATTATTTCATGCACTTAATACAAAAATAAATTTACCTATTGCCATATTGATTTGTGCGTACATATTAATTGTTCTCGATCATCTGTGGAGTGGGTGACCATGTGTTATTACGAAATAACCTCAGTTCTGTAAGTCAATTCCAGCATGATATTTGTTATTCCTCATTCGATATAGATTGTCTATTTGGAAATTTGGAACTATTGAATCATGATAATATACGCAGCACTTGTTTTCGGTCCACATGATATTTGTCTGGTAATTGGAAAATTAATTGTTTGTATCCCCATAAAACGATGAGGATAATGAATGTATGCATTTGTTGGATAAATACATTGGGTTATATTAATGAAGGTCTCTCCCTGTATTCATTATCGCTTCCGTAATTGGAAATCATCATCAAGTTGATTAACTGAATGAATCTTCAATTTTCTTTATTCAGTAATAAGTTAAAAAATAAGAAATTATCCAATAAATAATCTATGAGAAATGTATGAATCATTCGCAATCATTCTTCATTAAGGTTCATATAAACTCAAATATTTCGCGTTTCTGAACTGTAAGATGGCACTGACAAGATATGTTTGGTGACAGCGATCTTCAATAATATTTCCAAATAAATTACAGTTTTCTGCTGGAATATCTACCGAATATCCAACTGTCAACCCTACTGCTAATGATTTTGTGAATTCTTTCTCTTAAGAATGAATTATTTATCTACTGTATTATCTACATTAGATATATAGAATATATAATATGTATAAGGCCAAGGGTAGTCTTGTTATATTTTTGGGCTACGTTTTCAAGTTTCCTTCTTTCTTTTCTTCTCTTTTCCAGCTCTTCGTATAGGCTTATTGTTCAGTGGTCTACAAAATATTTCAGTTTTGCAGTATCTCCGTTTTTTTTTGGATGTAGACTTCACACGGGCCTCATTACTGTTGATTAGCGACATCTACAGAGCCTTGTAAGTGAATTCAGTGAAACCAACAGGGCCTCTAGTTTTTTGTCGGGTGGAAACGTCGGGTAAATAATTTTTCGCGATCAGTTGAGTCCTGTCTGTGAATTTGGTGGAATTCACAGTGCCTCCATAATTTTGTTGGGTGAAGACCTCGGGGACCTCGTTTTTCGAATACTGCTAAGTCCTGTCTACGAATTTGGTTGAATTTGGAGTGTCCTCGCTGTTTTGTTGGCTGGAGAACTCGGTGACCTCGTTATTTGAATTCAGTGGCCTCTGCTGAGTCCTGTCTGTGAATATGGTGGAATTTACAGTGCCTTCATAATTTTGTTGGGTGGAGACCTCGGTGAACTCGTTATTCGAATTCAGTGGCCTCTGAGTCCGTGAATTTGGTGAGAGTTGCAGTGCCTCTGGTTATGGTTGGGTGGAGACCTCGGATTTTTCGAATTCAGTGTTCCTTGCTGTGTCCTGTCTGAAAATTTCAGGAAATTTGCAGCGCCCTCATATTTGTATTAGGTGGAGACCTCGTTTTTCGAACTTAACCCCCTTGCCAAATCATGTCTGCAAGTTTCGGAAAATTTGCTGAGTCTTCAGTTTTAAAATGGGTGCGTACACCACATTTTTCAGAAACAGTGATGTATTTCCCTTGTTTGCAAATTTCGGTTGATTTGCAGAACATCCAGGTTTACCATGGATAGAGACCTCCTTCTGTTCTAAAAGGGGTTATCTTTTCAATCGTTTTTAGTGTTTCCAAAGGTGGGGACCATTTTCTTTATTTTGGTTTATTGATTGGTTTATTGATGATTCTTGTGCCGTCGGTTTTCCTGTGGGAGATCTTGAGAATCTTTGGTATTGCCGCTTTTTTCCGGTTCACCTGTATATTATTTATTGTATTCATTTCGTTGGTTTTTCTGATATTCGGGGTTGCAGTGCCCATGGGTTTGTTATAGATATAGTCAGTCCGTCCTTGACGGGATCTTGCTTAGATTAGATTTACTTTTAGCACAAACAACAATATTGTTGGTAAAATTCAAAAAGAGCAGCTAATATGAACAACTCACTATAATTTATTTTTATAAATATTTTTCATCTTTGTAAGCTGAACTCCGCCTATTATGCCGTTAGTTTTTATGTATATAAAATAATGTTACTCAAAAACAACTGGAATGGACAATGAAGACGCTATTACGATTATTATTATTATTTTTCAATTCTATTTTGCTTCCTGTTTCATTTCCAGAACTGATATTTTAAATCCCAAAACATAAAACTCATTACTTGTATAATTCTTCAATTGTGTCCAAGGACTCCAAGGCTTTAGGCGGACCAATCCAACAATCAACTGATGAACTGACAAACCCCTATCGACGTAACTTTCATTTTCGAAAAGTTAAACAAATTACATCGGTTACCGCTGTCTAGAACTATTGGCAACGCTGTACAGTATATATGACAGTGACAATAATTCTGTGCAATACCTTGTGGACAGTAGCAGAACTATTTTTGTATTTCCGTTCATGTAATACAGAGGAATCACTTACTGGAGCGATTTACCGTTTTTTGTCCGAGATTTTAAATATTACTATTAAAAATATAAATCGTTTGATTTTATGTCTGAAAAATAGTATGAATAGTTCCTCAATGTTCAGTCTTCTAAATTTCATATAAATATCTCTTGCAAAAGCGATTCTTCTCAACTGTCTTTGATTTTATAACAAGATTTTCAGATTTTTTTTTAATTGTGAGAGAACGTTGAGGTTAAAAATTCTGCAAAAAATCGTGATAATTTTTTACCTTGACATTGATATTTGAAATGAAATCTGATGAATGGTTTTTGGGAAAACTCAAAAAAAAACTCTAAATATTAGGTTTTTATTGTTTTTCTCAAAAACTGTTCATCAGATTTTCTTCTACATCTCTCTAATTATTTAATTTGAATAACTTTTAAACTTGCCGTTAATTTTTTCATGGGTTTACATGAACCTTAACTTTTTATCCAAATTATACATTGAACATGCAAGCTTGGAACTCAAACATGAAGAGTTGATAAAAGAAGTTGTACAGTAGCGTATCACTCATTTAGGACCCAAAAACGTCACATTTGGTGACAGCGGTGGGATAAGTTGTACTGAAGAAAAAAGTAAAGCAGTGTTCCAGTATTTGATGTGAATACTCGAGCCAATAATTACGATAAAATAGCGACACCAGTAGACATTCTTCAGTTTTTGAAAGAACAAGAAACCAAGCGAACACAAAAACAAGAAGAAGAAGAAGCCAAACGAAAATAAGAACAAAAAGAACAAAATGAGCTATTCAACTATTTGAATTGCGTACAAAACAAGAATAAGACAAGAATAAGAGGTTAGTATTTAACTGAAAGGTACCAAGCGCCAACTCATCAAATTTGAGATAATGGTTATCATACGCCTCCAAAAGCTGGAACATACGTTGTGTAAACAGGTTCAAGTGATTTTTTGATCGTGGTAGCATCTATTGGTGAAAGTGCCAAGTACCATTTCAATAATTATTTTACAATTTTTGAACACGATTTGACTTCATCAAGTCATTACTAAATAACATAATTCGGCGTTTGGTACCTTTTAGTTGAACGCTATCCAAGGAAACAAGAACATGAGTACCGTGGCTGGAATTCTAGAATGATTGTACTGGATGGATTGCCATTGTGATCTTGGAAAATGGTGCAGGAGAAGTGACATATGTTCTTCATAGTATTCTTCTGGTGAACCTTTCGGAAGAGTATTAGTTGACATTCTGATGCTGTTTTCTGTTAGCGAACATGGAATTAAATACTTGATAGTAACCATGGACCCCAAGTAGCCCGAGGTTGTGCCCATTCCAAACCAGGAGGCAAGAACAGACGCAAAAGCCTTCATAAAAAATGTGATAGCCGCTAGAATTACGCAAAGGCTCTCATAAAAAATGTGATAGCCGCTAGAATTACGGGGATGTATTGATATCTAGTTAGCCTAGACCAGTTCCGTGCATATACAAAATATTGCGTTACCAGAGCAACAAACAATAACTTATTAGAAGTGTCAGTGTAAAGATTGACGTCAAAAAAGTAAACCAGAGTTACGCAATAAATTAAAAGAAAAAATATGTCCACCGAAATTGTGAAAATCTAAAAATTGGAGTATCGAGCCATCATCAATCCCTGTATTTAAAAGGGTTAAGAGGTAAGCAGATTTACGAAGATATGCAATACCCTTGGTGATCAATGTCCTTTGTATGCGACCGTGAAAAATTGGACTGCAAGCTTCAAAACAGGTAAATTTCCCATTGAAGATGATGACCGATCGGAAAGGCCAGTTTCTGTGTCAGTCCCCGAAAATATCGATGCAGTTCATGACATGATTTTAACAGACCGTCGAATAGGGCTAAAACGGATATCTGAAGCACTGAATATTTCATACGAACGCGTTCATTATATAGTTCACGTCAATTTGGACATGAGAAAAATTGCTGCAAAATGGATCCCCAAATGTTTGAATGTTGACCAAAAGCTTGCAAGGGTAGTAGCATCGCGTTCGATCTGTGCTCGATTTAAAAACGATGGAGACTTCTTAAACCGAATTGTTACTATGGATGAGACTTGGGTACATTTCTACGATCCAGAAACAAAGCAACAATCGATGGAATGGTGACACTCCGGTTCTCCAAGACCTAAGAAGTTTCGTGTCCAAAAATCTGCTGGAAAAGTTCTTGCTTCAGTTTTTTGGGATTGCCATGGAGTAATCATGATTGATTTTTTTGGATAAGGGTAGACCAATAACTGGAGATTACTATTCGACATTACTGACTACTATACGGGAAAAAATTAAAGAGAAAAGACGCGGAAAGCTATCCAAAGGTGTTTTGTTTTTGCAGGACAACACCCCTGCACACAAATCTCATGTTGCCATGCAAAACATTCGTGATTAGGGTTTGAATTACTAGAACACCCCCTTATTCACCAAATTTGGCTCCGTCCTACTATCATCTCTGTCCTCAACTGAAAAAAAGTTTAAAAGGTCGTAAATTTTCTTCCAACGAGGAGGTAATAAAAGCTGTGAAGGTCTGGTTTGCAGAGCAAGGAGAAACATTTTTTTTAAAGGTCTAGAGACGTTGCAGGTTCGCTGTAATAAATGTATCCAATTAAGAGGAGAATATGTTGAGAAATAAAATATTTTGACTTTGAAATTTTGTTTGGTTCTATAGTAGGCTAAGAAGTTTTCAATATATCCTCGTATATTCTGATCAAGGACGAAACTTGGCCACTGTTATGGGACTCCAGCTACGTCTAGTCAGTGTTTGAGTCCTTTTCTCGGTTAAAGTTGCCAAGGAGGTTTTGCCTCATGTCTTCTGGAGGTAGAAGCTTCCAAGCCCTCAGAATGGTTCTAGCCCAACTAATGGTTTGGAAGCTCCTTTTCGTGCGAGTGTATCTTCTTGCACTCTACTTAGGAACGCTCAGGAACCTAGAGAAGAAGTGTTACTGCCCAGTTCATTAAATTTTTGTTTTGCTGAGCTATATCTTTATGGGTTATGAGTAATGAAATTTTCTCAGAAAAGAATTCTAGAATGATGGCAGTTGTGTTCAAAAGAGTCAACAACTGAAGATCCAGTTCCAGACAGAAGTGAATCTTCTATGGGTCAGTATAAAGTTGATAATCAAAGCCCCAATCTGCATGGTAAAAAATCCAAAGCCAAAGCCATTCACCAAAGCCATTGCAGCTTTGAAATCGATCTTCTCTCCACATAATTCACTGAGGCTGAGAAACCATAATAAGATCTGCGAAGTGATATAGTAAAGCTGTACGAACTGAAGTCATTGCTGACCTACTCTGGCACTGATAGGAGTCAATTCGGAATCAGCTAGGCTATGAATTTGGGAAACAATAAAGGAAGTGCCATTCAAAAAAATGTCGATTACGTCATCACTCTGAAAATACAGTATGGTGAACTGAAGGTCAATCGACCAGTGTCGGGATTTTTCATCAAATTTGTTCGTTTAGCTAAAAGTGAATTGATGCGTTCTTTTATATACGCACTGTATAAGAATTTCGCAGGAGATATGACCGATGTTCTTCGATTAAAACGCTCAGAAGAAGAAATTGTCATTTTAGGCCAGGACAGTGGCAAAGACAAGAAATGTCGAGTCTATCGTCGTAAAACTTGTTGAAGATTTTAGGATTGAAGAAAACCCCTACATACACAATGAACGTCATTCGATGTCATTCACGAATCATTTAATTCTTTTGATTTATCAGTTGTGATTTTACCTTTTGTGGTACGAGCTTTATAAAGGGAGTTGATAGGCATTTTCATCTCACCCTAAGTTAAAACAAAATACTTACGAAAGAAAGAGGATATTTTTTAAGAAAATCAGAAAATAAAACTTCTCCATTTCATGAAAATTTTTTTTTCATTTTGAGAAATGTCTACATTGAACAATAAACGAGATTTTGTCGAATTTCCTGACAAAATTATCATGATCACTTTCTTTTTCAGAGGAAATCAGATTGTACTTTGGAGAATCAGTTGCACTCTATTTCACCTTCCTGGGATTTTACACCTATGCGTTGCTCGTACCAGTCTTCCTGGGTTTTCTTCAGATGCTTATATCTAGAGAAACTGTTCCATTCTTTTGTATATTCAACGTTGTTTGGGTGACATTAGTTCTTGAGGTAAGTGAAATATCTCCACAGCTTTACAAAATTGAGATATAGATTTTTGATGCGCATGTGATAAAATACAGTGAGGCTTTTGTTTAGTCCCCCAATATTAACTTTTGAAGTGTTTGACGTACAGTTGTGTGCATAAAAAAGTCGTACAAGGGTCGACACTAACTGAGGCATTGCACTAATTGCACTAGAAAAATGATAGAGCGCATTACTAACAAAAATTGTTTGAATTTTAACACTACTTGTCAAGTCGATAAGAAGTTCAATAATTAAGATTAACAAGCCTGGCTCGCAATAACCTATAACTCCTGTACAACTTTTTATGCACACAACTGTACAAACATGGAACGAAAACAATTTTTGATATTATCACCGATGATACTTTGCTATAAAAGACATTTTGATTGCCCGAAAATGGAGGTGTGGGCCACTTCAATTTTAAATATTTCAAATCGCTAAAAATAGAATTAAATTTTCTTTTCAACTGTTTAAATTTTCGTGTTTTTTGTTATTACGTATGTTCACAATTTCGATCTATTTGAATTTCGAAATTTTCAAGTTGTTGTGCCCTCAGCGCTATCTGTCGAGAAATTGCAATGTATCTTCTCTCAAATACTAGAATCGGTGACCCCACTCAAAATATTTTTTGTCCCATTTAGACCGGGATCCCAGGCCTATATTCAAAAATGAATAATAACTGGCTGAATCTTCCTGGGTAGCTTCATATTGCCGAGACGCTCAACTTTTTCCTCTACGAAAATTCTCGATAGTGGTAGCTAATAAAATGCGCAAGCGTCAATCATGTCGATTTGGTGAGTGCAAACAAGTCATGGATAACAGTTAGATTTTCAGATGAACCTCGAGATAATTCGATAAAGTAATCAAAAAAACTTTTATCCTACAAAATGGACGGTAGGACTGAAGAGTCCCCCACTCCCAACATGTACCAATGACGTGGTCATAAAAATTCATTAATAACCTGCGGATTTTTTTACCGTTGCTTGGTTAATATTTGTATAATTAAATGGTCATATTATCCTACAAATTGAATGGTAGGTGTTCCCAGTCCTACGCTCCGAAATTGTCAATTCCATAGTAAAAAAATGTATTAATAACAGGCTGAATCTTCGTGAGTAGCTTCTTTCTATTGAGACGCCCAACTTTTCCCTTGACGAAAATTCTCGAAAGTGGCAGCTGATAAAATGCGCAGGAGTCAATCATGTCGATTTGCTGAGTACAAAAATGGCATTAATAACAGTTAATTTCTCAGTTGAACCTCGAGATAATTCGATGAAGTTCTCGAAAAAACTTTTGTCCTACAAAATGGATGGTAGGACTGAAGAGTCCTCCACTCCCAACATGTACCAATGACGTGGTCATGAAAAATCATTAATAACTAGCGGATTTTTTTACCGTTGGTTGGTTAATATTTCTATAATTGAATGGTCATATTGTCCTACAAATTGAATGGTAGGTGTTCCCAGTCCTACGCTCCGAAATTGTCAATTCCACAAAAATTCTTACTATTAGTAGCTAATGAACTGCGTAGGCGAAAGTCATGTTGATTTGGTGAGCGCAAAAATTATATGGGTAACTGTTAGTTTCACCCAAATCTAAAGCTCTAGGCTCATGGTGAAACAAACCAATTGAATCAACTTCATTTCAAGGCAGTAAAATTAATCTATTTGACCGCAAGCCACGGGCTTAACTAGCCTACAGATATATCGACCATTCCTTCTGAAATAAAAAGTGATCAAAATATTTTGTAAGTAGGCACATTTATCCTCATTTTTGATATATTTTTTGATCCTGCCATCCTCATTACGTTGTCCAGTTCACAGATCGATCCTATTGCCAGTTTTCGAGCGAATTATGAATCGATTTGATTTTTTTGCTTTAATTCGAAATCGATTTTTTTTTAGAAATAATCATATCAAATCTAATTTGTAGCTCGTAAGTCCCTCCATTCGAATAAGAAATTATTTTTCACAAAGGGTGTTGCATTACATGACAAGACACTGTTCAAAGAAACAGATGAATATCAATACCAATATCATTTTTATTTTACAAATTCTTTGAAAAATAATGGGTATTCATCAATTACATGAGGATTCATATTATGATTGCTAGTTCAACAGTATATAGTTTTCCGTGTACACAGTGACCATTTCAATGCTTGAAAAGGCGAACAAAATGAAATAATTATCACACTGGGAGAATTTTACCGCTCCCACTAGCGGCAATTTAATTTCCGTCCGTTTTAACGGGAATTTACCTTCGAGTGGAATTTTGCATACCACGTGTTATATCACGTTGGATATTTACTCTGATCAACTCTGTGCACTTCTTCGATGTAACTTTACATTGTGACATTATTTCACGATGGAAATTTACATTGCTATATTACTTCACAACAAAAATTTGCATTAGAGTTTTACACTGTAATATTACGGTTTGATTCTCTAACGTAAATAATTTGAAGTGGAATTTTACATTGTAATATTACGGTTTGATTTTCTAACACACTCCGATGTGAAGTTGCTTTGGAATTTCATAATGTGGGATTACATTATCATGAATTTATACAGTGAAGTCCTAAAGTAAAGGATAAATTCATTTTTTACCTTTTAGCCATATTCAAGAACCCTGAAATACATCGATGTATGTTTTTGAAAAGACACTCTGTGACATAAAAACATACCCCTTTTCCACCCTCCTAAAAGTGACAGCCACCCCACCAATTTTTTATAATGAAATAGGGGGTCAAGTGATACCTCATTTAGAAGGGTATTCAATTGTCTATAAAGTCATGTCTACTTTTTTGAATTTTGAATTTTTGCGTCAAAACAAAATTAATTTTCAAAATGCGATTTTTTTTAGGTCACAGATCTTTTTGAAAACATGGATTGACGTGTTTCAGGGGTTTTCTTGAAAATAGATAACAACGTAGAAAATGGATTTATCCGTTACTTTAAGACCTAACTGTATATTTTTTTAGTGTACATTTTGTCTTTCATTCAACATACCATAAATGTATCCATCAATTTGAGCAATTCGTCTCCAGTTCACCAAAGCACTTCATTATATTATACTCTATTTACGTTTCGCTAATAAAACTAGCATCATCAAGACTGATAATAGTCTCCAGATGAGTATTTATAGCAATAAAGTGTTTTGGTGAAGTGGAGATATATGGCTCAAATTTTTTAACGTTGAACGTTTCCAAAATCCTCAATATTTTTTCATCCACTTCTATACTTTTATTAACCACTCTGGCTGAATGGCAGACAGATTGACCCAGTATTATCTAGGTAAGAATCATCTAACACACTTCATGTAGGAACTAGAAAAAAATAATTGAATCTGTGGCGTTCAGTCGTGAAACAAAAATTCTATGTTTTATTAGTATAAACAGATTCTGTCCTTATCTTCATCATCTTACGATATTTCGGTTAATTATGTACAGTTCTCTTTAATGATGGGAAATAAAAGTAAATTTCTAACATAAACTAAATATTTAATTCCAATATAGCAAAAAACTGAAAACATTTTCGAAAAATACATTGCACATCATAAACTTACATTAATCATTATTAATATCTTATAAAGGTTTATGGGATTATAACGAAATCCTAAAAACTTTAATGAAACGAAAAAAACACACTTTTGTATTATTTCCACTAGTTTTTCATTTTCACGACCAGTTAGTTTTTATACTTGATAATGGGAGAAAACACGAAACCGGTCGTGAAAATAAAATAACTAGTGTGTTTCTTTCGTTTCATTAAAGTCATCAAGTACACAAATTAAATCCTAAAAAACTTAGATGGTTGAAAGGAGAATATAATTCTATTTTTATCGATGTATTACTCGACCCCCCATGTCATTTGAATTTTTAAAACTTATGTTCCTCCCGGTCCCCTTTATCAAGCAATTATAATGTGTGTTTTTTAATTCAAAAGTACCAAAAGTTAACGGGGTGGACGGGCTTTAAAAAGTCGCACTGTATAAAAATGGTGCGATTTCATTCGAACTTTTTCATATTCGACAGTAAAAGTAGGATTTTCAGAAACTAAATATCGAATCGATTCAAAACAGAAATGTGTGATATGATAAAAACTACAAAACATTGCAATATTTCAGTACATATTCAAACATCAACCAGGTTTTTTTCATTGGCGCACTTAGCGAATTAAACTGGAATAGAAATTAATTAACTACATTTGTTGGACAGAAACAACACAAAATTATGAAAGCAAATGTAATTTTATTTAAATTTTGGCAGGAATTCGTTTTTGCAGATTTTTTTCCTCATCTTCCACATTTTTTGAATTGCAAACATTTCAATTGAGTAATTTCCATCCCGGGAGCATAGCGAACAAAAGAAATATAAAATACACGTTGTTCCTATCGTCAGTTATGATGGAAAGAGGATAAAAAAATTAAAAAATTTGCAGTTCGTACGAATTTTCGACGTTACTTTCTAATTGTCCCTAACAAAAAAAGAATTATGCATACGGATTTTTCGAATCGTGAGTTGAGGTGGGCACTTTCAGTTTTTCAGAATGTTCCGGGAAACTTTTCCAATATTTCTTTCCGTATAAACCTAATTCGGACTATTAAGAATATAAAAAAAAAATCCAGTTTCAGTCGCTTTCAAGTTATGCGCTTGAAAGGGAAAACCATTTACATTTTACTTATACTTATAGATAATATTGATCTTTTTAATTGCCAAATCCCAAGATTCTTTTGAAAAGACGAAATTACACCAAAAAAATCTTCAATGTTTTCACACGAGAAAAACTTTTATAAATACAGAAGTTAGAAAGATACTTGAAGAATTGTTGATTAGGAATTTTCAGAGGTACACTGTAAGTGAAAAGAGTTACATACGCCACAACTTATTACCAACTAGTGTTCGTGACAAAATGCTGTTCCATCACGGAGAAACAATGAGAAACGTTCCGTTTCCTCGGTAGTTTCCGGAGACATCATTAATTCAGAGCATGTGCTTGCCTTGCGAAACAACATCCGAAAATGAGAACAAACATTTCTGTTTGTTCCAAGTTAATTCCTAATATAATAAAATGGGTTGTCACAGGTTCGGGTTATTTTGTTCCAGTAACATTTTACGTGATGTTTCATTCATCTATTTCAAACGACTTGAAAAAATATAGCTACTAAAGTTTGCACATTTGTGAAGCTTTTTCAAACTTCGCCCATAGAAATATTCATTATACAGTGAGCACGTAAAGGTTAGAACAAATTCGTTAAACGCTTGATATGGCCCCTACGGAAAATAAGCTCAGACACATCGATTTTATTTTTCAGTGGCACATTCTTTGATCTACTCAGATTTTTGATGACGTCATCGCTGTTCGAGTTATACATTTTTTTAAATGGCATTACCCTATTTTGATATTACTTTAAAAAAGAACGCATTTTTCTGTGTGTGGATGCCGTATTTTTTCTCACGTTAGGTAACCGTATGTTCGAGAAATAAAAGATATTTCATTTATAATAATGTAATATTAGGTCTGTTAACGTAAACTTTTGACTCAAGGTATGTCCACAAAATAAAATCTAGTGAGGTTAGATCTGGAGATCTAGCTGGCCACTCTAAAAATCCCCGTCTGCGGGTAGAGGACGGCTATTTTTATCATTTGCCGTGGCGCTCCGGGGCGACTTCCTGATTTTTGGTGGCGTATTCACTTTTCAGCTTCGGGAAAACCCGGAAAATCCTACAGCCCCACTCCGGGTGGTCGGTTTAAACTTCGAGCAAACACCATACGACGGGATTGGCATCTGAGCAACTCACATCACACTCACTTCATACCAAGGTATGAGGTCGCCAATTGATACCGATGTTCTTTAGGAAAATTCCCTCATATTCCGGATTTCGATCGCAGACGAAGATTTTTATGGTGGCCAGCTAGATCTCCTGATCTAATCCCACTAGATTTTTTTTGTGGGGATACCTCAAGTCAAAAGTTTACGTTTACAGACCTAGTTGTGAATGGCATATCTTTTATTTCTGCGCAACTGAAAAAAAAAATCGACATTTCTGAGCTTTTTTCCCCAATGGCCATTTCAAAACTTTCAACTAAATTGTTCCAACCTTTACGTGCTCACTGTATACTTACTCTAGAATGCTAATCCCCAAGTCAAAAGTGTTATAAAAAGTTCAGGCTAGTCCGCAATGCGCATGCGCGTCATGAGTGATTTTTGTAACAGGCCCGGTTTTAGTAAAATATTATGGTACTTGTGAAGATTAACAAACGTTAATTCTGAATCTCGGAGAATAAGGTTGGAAACCTCATTTCACATATTTAGGATCCTGAATATTCAGCAAAGGCCATTAGAAATTATAGTACGGTTATTATCATTATTTATTGCTCTGAAGCGACTGATTTTTGGTATCATATTCACTTTTCAGCTGTAGTTAACCAACAAAAACCTACGGAAACACCCCAAATCGTCGGTATGAATTTCAAGGAAGCACTGGATTGGAAAATAAATTGAAAGTACAAAAAAATATGAAAATTTATATCAGCTAATATCATGAATAATTTCAACTCAAATTGGATGCTTGGAAGCTCGAGGTTTTTTTTCTAGAACGATTCATGTCAAAATATGCAACTGCATTTAATTTAAATCATTTGAAGACACTAACATGCCATTTCTACGAGTATTTCTGGTTTTATATTACTTTAGTGCAATTTCCACAATGGGGGTTGCATGAAAAAGTGAGGCCAGAAGCATTTCCCTTACCATCAAAGAAAAGCACTTCCATATTGACATTAATTTTCTGAGGCGATTCTATGTATGTTTAGTACTTTTTATAGGAATCTAGAACTCATAATATAAGCGGTGTGGCAGAAAGTTGTATTACTCGCCATGCATGCTTACGCAGATACAGTATTGGTACTGCACTAGGTTTCAAATTATTCAATTGTCGTTTTCACATGAATCTTCGGTAGGAAAATGTCTGCCACAAATTATAATTTTCTCACTCAAATGTTCTGCTGGGGTCTTTTCTTAAGAACAATAACCAAAAATCATGCCTTTTTTGTCAAGCCAAAACAATATCGAAGCTTTTTTGAGCAAAGCATACATAAAAATTTCATTATCTACCAAAAATGATTTATTTCAGGTATTTTTCTTTTACACAACACTTCAACAGTTCATTGTTTATTTGTAGGAAGAAACGGCTTTATTAGAAACAAGATTAATGCAAATTCACGAATGACGAAAGAATAACCAACGACAACAACACCACACAAAACGACAAGAGAAAATCTGAAATTCTAAAAACCGTCTCTGATCTCTGACAAGAGTGACAGATCTTAGTGACAAGTCTTCCTGTTGATGAAAAAGCCCTGTTGCACGGTTATTATAATTACAGTAGCATAAGGTACATTATTATTTTAAATAAGTTTCTTTTGGAGTAATCTATCTCTAAAAGATTCTTTTCGATTTTAAAAAGTCCTAAATGCGCTTTCAAATTTCTCTTTTTCAAATGACATGTGTTTTATTGCGTCATAACAAAAAAATCTGAATTGGAACACCAAATTATTTTCGAACCTGGCAACGATCTACCCAAACTACACTGATGACGCGCATGCTCACATCGTAAACGGGTCACATACGCGGCATGCTTTTCGCTGTGAAAAATGGCGGGATTAGCATTCTAGAGTAAGTATATAATATATATTTCTATGACTTTACCCCACGGAAAAATCCGATAGATAGATAGATATGTTTATTAATCCCTATAGAATAGAAATAATACTATTGAGATGTACACAAGCTAACACGATATCTAAGACATAAAAACACAAAAACAGTGGCACTAAAAATTACATATATAAAAATTACAAAAAAAGTATACTTATATTAAAAGTAACAGTAAAAATGAAAATTCGAAAACTGTAGAGTTAAGAATGAGTCATCGTAGTGATTGAATAGACTGAGTGAATTCATCCAGCGAATAAAACGGATTTTCTTGGAGATATTTATTATCGCACTTTTGAATTTTCTGTCGCATGAGATAATCTTCATTTGTTGCGGTAGTATGAGGCGCCGTTTGGGTAAAAAGTGTTTTTGCAAATATGTAAAATTTTGTGTCAGTTTATTTATTAGTTGAAGCAATATTTTTATTTTGCTTTCCGATATATTTATTTTCTGCCACGCACAATATATTTAAATTTCAAGCGTTGCAAATATATTAAAACGTAAATGCCCATATATTTATAAATTCGATATATTTTATGTCGTCAAGAGATGACGCTGCTGACGCGATTCAATACACCCTTCAATTTTTTCAGTTCTAAGGTATTTGACTTTGAATAATCCAATGATTATTCAACAAAACTAATTAAAAAGTATTGTGAGAATATTTTCTGGCGGCTACGACATCATTCGGCAGCTATATTCTCGAGAGTGTAATAAATCGCGTAGGTAGCGCCATCTCTTGACAACATGAAATAGATCGAATTTATAAATATATGGGAATTCACGTTTTTATATATTTGGAACGCTTGAAACTTGAATATATTGCGTTTGATCAAAAATAAATATATCGGAAAGCAAAATAAAAAATACTGCCACAACTAATAAATATATTGACACAAATTTTTATATATTTACAAAACACTTTTTACCCAAACGGAACCGGCGCCTCATACGGTAGCATGTTGAAGAAAAAATAAATAACAAAAACTGAAAAATTACATGTATAATTCATCATTTACCGCAATTTTTTCGCCTTATGGGTATGAACATCCATGCCGCGATTTTTTTGCGATTTGCAGAAAAATTGCGAATATTCGCAAGGGTGTAAATAATACATGAAGCTAAAATAAAATACTGCGAACAAGAAATAGAAAGAAAGTAATAGACGTTCATCAAAATATTTATGTGACAGCATCAACAAGTTATGCAATGGAAAACCAAAAGTAAAATTGAATTCTATACGGTCAATTAAATTGAACAATAAGACAATACCAGATGAAAAAAATATCTTACGCGTTTATTAATTACTATGGAAGTGTCGGAAAGAATCTTGCAGAAAAAATTAAGAATATTGATAATAATAGAGAAACATCAATTTGTCATCTTAAATCTATTTATATTGAAGAAACCAACTGCGCTGAAATTGAAAATATAATAAGAACTTTGAAACCAAGGAAATCTCCCCAGGTGTAGATGGTTATAACAACAGAAGTTCTACAAGTTTTAGATTTGAATTCAGATCCGTAAATAATATTTTTGAATCAGGAATTTGTCCTGATTCATTCAAAATAGGCATCATAAAACCAATTACTTTGTCAAGTATAGCAAAAACTTTTGAAAAAATTTTCAAATAAGGAATTGAAAAATATCTTAACTAGTTAAATTTATTTTCTTCTAAACAGCTCGGACTTCGAGAAAAAGTTTAAACTGAAAATGTCACATGTCATCTTACAAATCATATTTAAAGCTTATTAGATAACAACACTCCAAATCTTAGTATATTCCTTCATCTACGCAGCTTAGGCGTTCTTTTCCGTTAGTCATGAACGACTACTGAAAAAACCAGAACACATTGGTTTCCGAGGAGTGGCTTACAAATTAATGAAGAGTTAAATAACTGGTGGAATACAAAAAGTACAAATTAACAAGGTGTTCAGTGATCCCATAAGTTTTGGTTATGGGGTACCAAAATGTAGTGTCATTACTATTTGAAATATGTATGTTAATGATTTGTTCAATTTAGACTGTTTTAGAAAAATTCATGCTTTTGCTGATGATACTGTGATTTCTTAGTGCTTCAACTTAGGATAAATTGGAAGAAATAATCAAAGAAGATTTGGGAATTATAAAAAATTGGTTTGTTCGGAAATTATTGACTATAAATTTTGATAAAACTAATTATCTTCCCTTCACCTGTTATCAGAATTCTTTGCCAAATTTATGTCCACTCAAAACTGGGAGTGAGTTTAAAATTGATGGAACCAAACGTGTCAAATATTTAGGAATAATGATTGAAAATCATTTGAGGTGGGACCATCATGTTTTTTGTCATTGAAAAACTAAGATATCTGTTATCCAAATTCAAGTTTCTAAAAGAATTTCTCTCATTGAAGCACGTACAAATATTGAGTTGAGTTATGGTATTCTGGGATGGGGTGGTATTAAAAAAGTCTTCTTTATAACTTGGACGTGATTAAAAAAAAATAATAATAAATAATAGTAAAATACCTACCATTAAAATCATTAATTTGTTTCCTTTCGATCATCTATATAAAAAAGTAGAAAATTTGATATTGTACAATTGTTTATGTACAGAATTCTAATCCACCCATTCAAAAATAAAAAGGATATCAATTTTGGAGATCATTATTATGAGACGAGGTATAATAGAGCTATCACAGTTAAAACTAGATTTAAAAAAATAATTGGCACAAGAAATTCCATTCACATCATCACAAAATTGTTTGACATACTCCCAGATATTATTAAAATGACTATAAATCTATGTATTCTTACAAAAATAAAGTAAAAGTATACCACAGAATACCATAGAAAGACATATTTTCCTTAATTTGGTAAATAATATTAATTAATGGGTAAATTTATTTGGTTTCGACACACTAAATTTTGAAATATTCAGTTTAAAACAAAATATTCAGAAATAAGACTGGAAATAAAAAATAAAAATTATCGTTAATTTTAAAAAAGTTCTTTAGTAGAATAGTTTACCTTACAACAGAGTTACAGAGTAGGGTTTATTTTCAGTTTATTTATATAATGTATTCTACACTTTATAGTTATGTATTTATTCATTTATGAATAAACTTATATTATCATTATTATGAACGATATTTTATTCTTATTCAGATACTAGCTGCGAAATCCCCAGTCACTTCCTCACATTTTGTTCTCATTATACTCTTTCAACACAGAATCTTTTGACTGACTCTCTTGTGAAGCAAAAGATGTGAAAAAACAATATGCATAAGCATCTCGAGCAAGTGGTAGTTGTGATTGAGGATTTTCGACTCAGGGATTCCATGGGACATAGGTGTAAATAAAAACATCGACTCTAAGCTTACTCTAGTTGAGTACCCATCCTCAATATCAAATCAACCTCATTTCCTACGTCATTTTTATTTTGGTTTTCTTTCGGAGATTTTCTTCACCGGGTATAAAACTAACGGCGGGTCGAAAGTAACAAACGCTCTGTAGGTTCACCCGATAATAGCAACGCTGCTCCGCTAGTGACAGAAGATAGCCGACAATGCCACCCTTACATGCAGTTAGCCGCCGCGCGAGCACCACGGTGCAACGTTGTTTTAAGCCTGATCACATAATGGCAGTAGCAGTGGCAGTAGTGGCGCTAAAGGCAGTGACTCCGCCCCTTTTGACGTTGTTATCCGAATGAGTGACATTGGGATGGAAATTTTCAACTAATTGTTTGTTAAAAGCAGTAGAAAGGAATCATAATAGCAATCTCGATTTCATGATAATTTTAAGGTTAGAAATGCGAACACTGCTAGATTTTACTGCAAAAAGTTTAAATGAATCAAACTTTCAGCAGCGTGACCTTGAATTTTCAGCGTCGTCTAAACATGTATGCCATTGGTTATCTTATCAATAGAGGGGGGTGACGCCACTGCTACTGCCATTATGTGGATCAGGCTTTAGAAGACGTCACATGATTTTACGAACCAAAGGTAAGTTTTCTGACATATATTCATTTAGTGTTTACGTAGTATTAAAATAATGATATCAATTGTTAAATTGTTTGTTATCAATGTAACTATTTGCAAAGTAATTCTTGGTGAGATTATTTAGACAGCATTTTAATTGGTTTTTATGTAGCACGTTCTATTTTTAGATTAGCATTCATAAATTGATAAAAACGTGGTTGGGTACAAAAGTAACATGACACTATGGGAACAAAAGTAACATGTTACTTTTGTTCCCGTAATGTAACGAGTATGATTCACTAACATATTATTTTAATGATAATGTAACAATACGTTTCTTTATCTCAACAGAATGCCCCGACAGCGAGTAAGGAAGACGGCGCAAGGCACCACTGACATGGAAGTATACAGAAAAGCAGCTGACGAACATTTTAAATATAGTGAAAAAATTAGAGCCCTGGCAAAATACAGTGTTTGCCATGTGACATTGTCCAGGTATATAAAAAAATTAAAGGCAGGAAACACCAGTGCAATAGTTAGCTACCGTTGCATCAACCGAGTGTTTACTATTGATGAAGAAAAACAACTACAGAACTATTTAATTGAGTGCTCTGGAGTTTATTTTGGACTGGCCCCATCTGAAGTACGTAAGCTGGCGTTTGAGTTAGCGATTAAAAATGGTAAAAAAATTCCAGAAAAATGGCATGACACTCACATGGCGGGTAAGGAATAGCTTTTTAAAACGACACCCGACCCTATCTTTGAGATGTCCTCAAGCAACTAGCCTATCTCGAGCTTCGAGCTTCAATGAGCATAATGTCAACAAATTTTTTGATAATAAAGTTGATATGGACAGGTATAAATTTGAGCCAAGAGATATCTGGAATATGGATGAGACAGGAGTGACCACAGTCCAAAAACCTTGCAAAATTGTAGCCCAGAGAGGTATTAAACAAGTAGGTGCAGTAACCTCAGCGGAACGAGGAAAATCAGTAACTGTTGCTGTTGCGATTAATGCTCAAGGAGGACACACACCTCCGTTTTTTGTATTCCCATTGAAGCGATATCAAGATCATATGATACGTGAAGGTCCTGTTGGATCTGCTGGTGCTGGGAATGCCAGTGGCTGGATGCAAGATGCAGAATTTTTGCTATTTTTGGAACATTTCAAAAAACAGGCCAAGCCAACAATTGATCAAAAATGCATGCTATTGCTCGACAATCACGCATCCCATATATCTATCGGAGCTCTAGATTTTTGTAAGAGAAATGGAATCGTATTGGTGTCATTTCCTCCCCACTGCACACGCAACCTTCAGCCTCTGAATAGAGCAGTGTTTGGACCATTCAAGAAAATGATTAACACAGCTACAGACAACTGGATGCGAAGTCATCCTGGTCAAACCATGAATATCCACTACATTCCTGGGATTGTAAGAGATGCATTTCCTCTTGCTGTCACTGATAAAAATACTATTGCTGGGTTTACCTGCACTGGTATAAGTCCATTTGATAGGAACATATTTACTGCAGCTGACTTTGCACCATCATCTGACCGTCCCCTGCAAGTTAACGAAGAAATGCAACCTAATGATCTGCTAACCAAATCTTATGGACCATCAGCCATCCATATTGAAGCGAATTCTTCTATTGACGATCTTCCAGCATCAATTAACCAGGCCAATGATTTGTCGAATAGTGCTGCCAATAATAATCTTAGGTCTAACTCGCCAGTACCAGGACCAAGCGGGCTACAAGCCAGTTCTTCTCAGACAAATCTTTTCTCACCCAAAGATATTAGACCTTTACCACGAGCAGGTCCGAGTACTACAACAAATAAAGGACGCAAGAAATGTAAGACTGCGATATTGACTGACACGCCCGAAAAAAAAGCTATAGAAGAAGAATACAATCAAAGAAATAAAGTCAAGAAAAAAGTTTTACAACCTGATACTGAAAAAGGCAAGAGGAAATTGACACCTACAAACGGAAGTAAAAAAGGAAAGAAGATAAAGAAGGCAAGTAGAGAAAAAGAAAACTGCGAAAATAACAGTTCATCTGACGAAGAAGATTGCTTTTGTCTCATTTGTTTGGAGCCTCTTAGTAATAGTCAGCCAAACGAGCAGTGGATACAATGTATCGAGTGTAAAAACTGGTCACATGCTGCATGCATCAATGATGATACACACTATGTATGCCATAATTGCGAGTCTGAATAGTAAACTGAATCTCATAAAGTATGATCTCATTATTACTAAGATTTAGAATAGTTTCTTAAGTCAATTGTTTTGGTTATTATTCATAAAAGAAGTACTATTTGAAAGTCAAGAGTATAAATGTTTATTTGTGTTACGAATACATATTTTTATGATAAATAATTCGTTGATTTGATGGTAATTTTTATAATTATTACATACACCTTTATCATGTTACTTTCGACCCACACTATGTTACTTTCGCCCTGACCTCGGGGTCGAAAGTAACAATTGACGATTTTTTTTTATATATCTGTAAATTCATGAAAAACAGTGATTAATGAGGTAAATTTCCGTGCAAATTTGTAGGGCATAAACGAAATTTGAATATGGATATATTCATTCAACAAAAAATTCGATAACTAGTCAGAAACCAGTGTTAAAGTATTAAGTGTTACTTTTGTACCCGGTCTCCCCTACATTTCGAAATAGTCGCCCGGTATAACGCGTTTATGAGATGAACAAAAGTTCCAGTTACCCTGGTAAGATTTACGATCATATTATCCATCATTACGGTTACCCAGTCAGTGAATAAACGTTTTCTGGGGAATTATTGCAAACCATTCATCACATCGTAATCCCAGAAGATTCAGCACTATCATACGACATGCTGGTTATCAATTTCTGTTCATATGTTTTTGCTGTAATTTTTTGTAAGGGATCGCATTTTTCATTCCGGTATGAGCATGTCAGAAGCACATTAAATATGGAAGGTTCGCGCATAAAATATACCATAATTCCGCATCGGTGATATTGTTGAAACTTTGATATTATCAAGTTGTGTGCTCCCTCACAGGTTAAATCAAAAATGCTGCAAACCCGCTTCGAGCAAATTTTTTGGATGCAGCTTCTAACAATGGGTGATGAGAATTTGGATTTGTGGAGAATCGAAACAATATTTAATCGTTGAAAGGACCCCGCACTGTTCTTATGGAAAATGGGTCCCAGTCGAATTGGCTGAAAATTCAGTATAATGTAGTTTATGATGTCCTGATCAAATGTCTCCATGGGCACAACGTGATCTAATGGACAGTTTTTGAGATACAGGGTGTCAAACATGCAGAGAGAGGGTTGTTACTTACCCTTAGAAAATCAATAATGTGGCGATTATTTTGTTACAAAAAGTTAGGGAGAAAGATTGCTATCTTAATGTTGTGGACTTGAGTTGCAATCAAAGTTCTAAGACTCCGTATACAGGGTTATTAATAATTACATAATTTTTATGTAATTCTTTGAACGAAATCAGTCAAACGCAAAAGTTCGCATACCTGCAAAATGAATAAAAATCATATGATTTTCATATTGGTTACTATCATACACTCAGAATTTTCTTTTTTAAGTTGGATTCATTTTAATTTTTTTAAATATATTATGATTAATATTTGATGGCTCCGGTCTATTTGTTGCATCTTGTACGGATTCTGTAACTCGTTTAGGGGATAGCCCGAATAGCGAATGTCTAGTTGATGGCCTGCGAAGTGTATCCCAAACACCATATGACAAGACAGTAGCAAGATGTGCGCAGGTACCGATAGATCGAACAGTAGATTAAATTTTTTGGATTGACGTGGCCTTTACTTGATGGAAATTCATAGTATATGACACTAAGGTAAAAAATTTAATCGTGTTTACCTTAGTGTCATAGTAGATTAAATGTTCATGAATAATCGTCTAGAGCATTTGCTTCTTCTTCATCTTGAATTCACTTCATAAAATGAGTTATGTTAATGATGTTACAACCTCATTAACTCAACATATGAACTTAACATTATTAACTTAATATATTCAAATTATATAAGTACCCAGTTAACACAAACATCTAGGAGATGTTACTTTCATGATTAACATGGTAACAAAATGAGTTGCATTTAGACATCACTGTTACCACTTGGTGATGCCAAATGTTATGAATTGTTCACAATTTTCTTCTCGTTAGTGTCGCTTTGTGCACAAAATGTGAAGAAAATTGTAAAGCATATTAACATGAATTTTGGTTTCATTGCGATTTTGTCGGTATAGAAGGAATTACGCTGGTAACAAAATTGAGCATGACATCACCATCATGAAACAAAATGGCCAGATTCAAGAGTCAAGTAGAATCTGTATTTGGTTGACGCCATCCTTTAAATATTCTATAGGTACTTCTGATAGTGTGTAGTGTTCTATTTGATTCATTTTATTTCAATACTCAAATAAAATGTGTTTATTAACATTGCCCAATTATTATTTCTACCAAGAACTGTATCCCTTCAAGAACTGGAACGGTGAGTAGAAAGGTAGAGAGGTAACTTCAGTGGTTTACTGGAATTTGGCATTTTCAGGATAGGTACTGTTTTCGCCGCAAAGAAAATGCTGTCCAGAGGATTGAAGTTGAATTATAGATTTTCTACATTTCCGTATATTGTTTTTTTATGATTTAGACAGAGTTTGATAATTTTTTATTGTTTGTGAAAAGTATATACTACGGAATCAACTGACGCATTTGTTTTCTAGCATTCCATTCCATATGAACCGTAATTCATTAGTAAGAATAAAAACAATAAGGTATAATTTCTATTAATGTTGAAACATGGTGAGCTGTGTTTTATTCTTGACATACAGGAGAATCAGAAAGTGAAGCGTATTTTTGAATAAGTACCAGTCCTTTCAATTTCACATTGTTACATCGAAAGGGTCTCGATGTGCATTCGATTCAGAGGTATAAATGAAATTTCACATTGGGCTAATTTCGAGCCACATTTTGCATCACATTTTGATGTCTCGACATGACCAACGGGGCACCGAATAGACGTTTATGCGATAATAATGGAAGTCACTTTGCGATTCACTAGTGTGATCTGAAACATGAATGTGAATCCCACTACCATCTCTGAGACCATTCTGTGTTGACTGGGTATACAGATTACACATACAGGGGGATTCACAATTACAAGACAAATAGAATTTATTTATTATACTACAACACCCTGTACACTTATGCTGATTTGGAATTTTGGCAGTGATCTAAAACAAACTCTTGAAGTTTAAAATAAAAAAATATAGATGCTAGTATTGAATCAGCTAAAAGGCTTGGGATAACAGACATGGGACGAGCGTTGATACACGAGTAAATAGTGCAAATGCCCAAAATGCCTAATAATTCGTGACTCACACGGTATTTACGGGCAATTTAGATCTTCATTATCTGTCGAATATGGGGCTATGTTAACGAAAGGATTCAATCATTTGCACGTCATTTAGATACGCAAGGATATATTTCAGAACCTTCCATAAGATGAGAAATCTTTCCATTCTTACTAAGATATAGCAAAAAATCTGACGAGAATATACCACGAGAGTAGTTTCAGTGACAATGAATTTGAATGTTCATATATTATACACATATAAATGCTTAATGAATAAGAAAATGCCCTAAATCTTTATTACTCCACTTATAAATCTGGTGCTCGGAATTATCAGTACCTTCCACATAACGCTAATGTCATACGCATTTGGGGTATGCAAGTCATCAACAAATAGATTCCGTACATACTGGTAATAACAAGGTCTTAACAGACAAGAACTAGTAAAATAGTTATTTCTGTATCTAGTGCGCGAAATGCTGCTTTGGTGATCGAGATCTGATTTTTTTAAACGAGGCGCAGCTGAGTTATAAAAAATAGTCGAGATCACCAAAGTATTTCGCGCACGAGTTGCAAACAAAATATTTTCTACAGATGCAGACGTCAAAAAATATTGAGTAAGGTTATTCTGGACTTTCATTGTCTAAAAAAGAACAAAGAAAAATTCAATTCTCTGCAATTTTTAATCACGACGTTTCAACTGTTAAAATCTACAGTCGTTATCAAGTGTATAATGCGACAATCTCAAGGATACTTCTTATATATGCTGTGGATAATTTTGTGTCATTAGCCTAAGGGTAATTTGGCGGTATTCAGGTAAGCTTGTTAATTACTGTGCCAGGTCCCTCCGGTACAGCTTTGTTAATTCTTATCGCAATTTCAATTGATCCATGCCACTAATTAAGGGTTTCCACACATTACGGATTTCTATGCTAGCTTGACTAAAGACTTTGTTGTTCATAATATATGCACTCTCTTTAAACTTCCTTCTCTACCAGCCCTCTTCTTTATGGATGACTTCGGCTTCAGTCCATTTTATGTTGTGTTGGGTCGTCCAGACATGATCCGCTACCGCATCCCTTGTGAATGCGGCGAAGCTTATCTTGGAGAAACTAAGAGACCACTTAGCGTTAGACTCGCTGAACACAAGAGAAACACTCAACGAGGAGAAACATCACAGTCCGGAATAGCGGATCATGTCTGGACTACCCAACACAACATAAAATGGACTGAAGCCGAAGTCATCCATAAAGAAGAGGGCTGGTATAGAAGGAAGTTTAAAGAGAGTGCATATATTATGAACAACAAAAAATTGTGTTGAGCTGGCCTAAAATGTTTTTCCAAATCAAGTAATCACTGTAACTATATATGGAAATAAAATAGCATTTGTTGACAAATAATTTTTTGGATTTTTGCTTGATTGAGGAACATAAAGGTTAAAATATAAAAATTCCATATAGTTTACATGCAGTGTGCGAAGTAAGTATTTCGCACACTACTTCGCGCACGGTGTCATGGTAACGAAGGAAAATGAAAAAAGGGTCACTTCGCATATTGTTGAATGCGCGAACCTTGTCATTTTTTGACGTTTCTAGAACAAGTGTGTTTAATGCAGTTGACTTCCGTTTGATAGCTGCATCATCATGCCGATGACTAGAATCCATACAAGATGCAACTGATAGACAAGAGCCAACAAATATTGATCATATTATATTTAGTGTTCTACTTTATGTTCAATTTGTATAGATGTTCCTTAAAAAAATTAAAATGAATACAACCAAAAAAGAAAATTTTGAGTGACCCTGTATAATAGTAACCCCAGATCACCCAATATCAAAATCAAATGATATTCAATTGACTCATTCTGCAAGTCTACGAGCTTTTGCTCTTGACTGATTTTGTTCAAATAATGACATACAAAAATTGTAAATAATAATAACCCTGTTTACAGAGTCTTGGAACTTTTGACTACAGCTCGTGTCGAAGATATTAAGATTGCAATAAATATTATTCTTAACTTTTTGTAACAAAATAATAGCCACATTATTGATTTCCTAAAGGTAAGTAATAACCCTGCCTCTGCATGTTTGGTACCTTGTATCTCAAAAACTGTACATTAGATCTCGTTGTGCCCATGGAGACATTTGATCAGGACATCATAAACTACATCAATCTAAATTTTCAGCCAATTCGACTGGGACCCATTTTCCATAAGAACCGTGCGGGGTCCTTTGTATATAGAAAATTCAAAGTGGGTTTCAACATTTTTCTGTGAGGACCTATTTTTTGTTTCAGCTCTGAGGATAACAGCACAAAAAAGTGAAATGAGAAAACGATAAAATTAGTTTTTTCAAATAATTTGAAAATCAAAAATACTTTTCGAGATTTCATACGTCCACGTAGATGTCCCTTCTGTTGCGCAAAGGATTCCGCACTAATCTTATGGAAAACCGGTTTCGGTCAAAATCGCTGAAATTTCAATATGATATAGCCCATGCCATCCTGCACAAAAGTTACCATAGTGCCAACTCTCTGAATAACGGCGTTTGGATTCTACAGGAGGTCAAAGTTTGATATTCTGACGATTTTTCAAGAAATCTGGAATTTCATTTTCATTGTATCGATCTGAATTATATTGGAATAGTCCACAATATGTGCATCAAAAAGTTCGAATGACAAAAGAATCAAAACTGGCTGGTATACAGAGGGTTAAACTTTGTTTTTGGTAATTTTTATCGAAAATTTTTCGAGAAAATAATCGTTTTCCTGCAAATCCATATGCAGTTGATGTTACTTTCAGTATATGAGAGGGAGATTATATTTTGCATTTGAACCAGAAAATAAAAAGAAACAGGTAATTGATGTCAAGTTGAAAAACACTGTTTAACAGTGACACTTCGCCTATTCAGTCATCTATTTTTTATCATTATGTATTTTATTTTTAATGTATGATTGAATAAAGTCCTATTATTATTATTATGACCAAAACATCAACCGATTCTTTAATTATTAGCAAATACTAACATTTCATCAACATTCAACACCTCGAAATATGTTTGCTATCAAATGATTCATTACTCTGAAAGCAATCGAATGACATTTCAAGGACTGCTCTATGTCGGATATGGAATAATACATTTACTTGCATAGAAAAGTTGCAGGTGCAAGTCTTAGAAACGAAAACGTTGTTATTTTAGTATAGTAAATTGTGTTCTGTTATTCTGATCTTTTAAAATAGCCTTTGGCTTTTTAAGAAACGTTAAAGAGGCACAAAAGAAATATGGCAGTAATCAATTTAAGCAATTCATGTTTACACTACTGAAATTGAGTTTACTACTTTTCTATGCAAGCAACTGTACACAATTCGGGAATATAAAACCATACTACCTGAACTTGAAACTAGTATATCAAAAGACAACTTTTGAAAAATGAAGCAGTTCTGGGATTGCAGGGAGATGTACGCCCCTTCCACTTTTTTTGTCATGAGGTGGAGGAAATCTTTTATAGAGAGGAAAGGAGCCTCCGGCTCAAGACTCCAGACCTACTGTGAGACTCCACTGATTCACAGGGTTACTCACTAAAACCTCCACCTCTAGGTCAGTCAAGTTGTTGCCCCCGGTGACACTTAGGCCCCTTCCACTTGGAAAACACTCCAGTACCGTGGACATGCTTGGCATGACATTTCACTGGCAGACACATTCGAAGCAACATCGGAACTTTTCCGAAAATTGTTTTCACCCTGTATTTTTTTGGAACATGAAATGAAAACGATGGTCCTTATAGAATTTGTATTATAATTTCATACACTGTATGAAACATGAATCGTATTCGTATGCTCGTCCATATGCCCGAAATTTATTTACAGAATGAGACTGAGTTGCAACCTTTGTATGTTCTCATTTCAGATATTTTATCATTGAAATGTTTCGAAGTTTGTCTAGGAAACAATATTATTTTTCTGAAATCGTTCAAGAATGCCCACTTTCTCGGAGCAAATTCAGGCCTCAAAATACGCTAATCTAGTATTTTAGTCCGTTGCTAAGCAACGAACTTTCCCGGACCGTTTTCGGACCTAAACGGTACGGAAATAGTAATTTACGCAACAAGTCCAGATAATACTGTTTTTTTGGACGAGTAGACCAAATTCTAGGACGAGAGTTAGCGAGTCTACGAGTCCAAAAAAACTGTTTTCGGTCGTGTTGCGTACACTTTCAATCATGTAGAATAACAAATCAATGAGACGCATTTAGTCTAAGAGACGAAGAGAGGTCGACTTTCACCCATCTGTTAACCGGATGAAACGATTCCAATTTTGAATATTTCGAACATTTCAGTTCTTATTTGTATTATATATTGAAATTCGACCGGAAGATATGTACCAACAGAAACATTCTAATTCTTATTTATATTAATATTTGTATTAAAATTCGATTACTTCCTGGCCTACTCCGGGAAGAACGTACTTCCCGGACTAGGCCGGGAAGTGCTACTTTCCCAAAGAAAAAGTGTCCGGGAAGTGAACACTTCCCGGATGGTTGCCGAAAAAGTACTTTCCCATATCGAAAACGATACGGAAATATTTTTGCCGGCTTGTTTACATTTTAGACAGTTATTGAATTCACGCAAACAATATGTAAAATTCCTTAGTTTTTGATAATGCTGATTGCGAATTCAGAAAAAATAGTATGTGTACCTCGTAGTAAAAGCACATTCCCAGACTTCCCATGCTTGTTAATGCTGATTGCGAATTCAGAAAAAATAGTATGTGTACCTCGTAGTAAAAGCACATTCCCAGACTTCCCATGCTTGTTGGCCTCGGCTTAACGCCTCGGCCAACAATTTATTTATTGCTTTTACTACTAGATACACAATATACTACTTCCGTTACAAGGAAATTATTGATTATTCGAGAAATCGATGAAATACTATACTTCAAACTCCTGTATAATTCAAACAGTGGCATTCGCGAGGTAGGCACTGTGGAACTTTTTGATGAAGAACGACTTATCTACATTATGTCAGAAAAAAAAAATCACCTATGATTTTAGAAATCATTTCAAAATTATTCCGAAACGTCCCTTCTCCATATTTTTTGGACCAACGCCGCTATTTTATTTGCATTCAGAATAATGAGCACAGACGTTGACAAATTTTTATATATATTATCTACATAGTTTCAAAAAATCAGCTGAATATATTGGTGAAACCTGACTATACAGAGGGATAGATACATTTTTCCGAAATTGAAAGTATATTTTTGATCACCTCGTTTCTTTCAAATACTTCAAGTTGGACGGTTGGTTCAAATTCAAAATATGATCGCCCTCTCATGTACTGTAAGTAACATCAATTGCAAAGGGATTTGCAGGAAAACGAATATTTTCTCGAAAAAGGTTCGATAAGAATAACCAAAATCAAAATGTATCCCTCTTGAATGAATGAAATTGGTGTAACTTTCATGGGCAGATGTATTCAAGTTTATAAGTAAAAGACGAACTCTAGCTGCATCATCCAACTTGCTTCCATCTAAGACGAATAGATCTTCATACCGTTCATACCACGATTCGAATGTTATATTATTTCGTGGTATGGTACAAACTCGACTAGTGATTCCTTGTGATTCGATGATGAGCTCTGTGTTTTCAGATTTTGTGGAGTTAGATGACGTGTTACTAAATTTTGTGGGAGCATTTCCAAATTTTGTTCTGCTGCTTCAAAATCTTTGCAAAAACCTCGGAATCCATTATCCTCGTCGCCAACTCGCCACTCGTCGTAGGAATGAACTAACTACAATTTAATGATAAATATGTACGAAAAGTGATACAGTTTTATCTATCAAAAACTATATGTCAAAAATTCTTGTCACTCCCTTTTATATATTTAACGTAACATTTATTCAGAAGAACATAATGTCTGAAACCGATCCATTGAAACAATAATTTTCAAAAACTTTCCTGCAGTTAGCCACCCCTCAGGCAATGAAGCCGCGTCCTTTATTAACTACACAAAAGCCCTTTCAATCGCACTCGAGATGTCTCGAGAGCAGTTTTCCAAATTATTTTCACAGATTAACCCTCGCAGATTATGAGGGACGGATCTGCGAATAGTGTGTCAGATTTTTATCTCGCGCGAGGCGAGAGCGACTCTTATCGGCTTCCTCTTCTTGAAGGTTTGGCCTTTTTCGCCGGAAAAACGGAAACGACGTTAGATCTCATTGCTGCTCCTATTGCTGAAAACTTCAAGGCAAGCATAAATAGTTAAAATGCAATAATATCGCTGGAATGGGGTTTTAGATGGGATTATTCTGCTAGAGCTCATCCTCACTTTATTGCTGCTTGGCCTTTATTGCAGCTCAGCTGCGAGAGGTTAACAACTGAGATTAGGTTCTGTTAATATGAAATAACCGTTTTAGGATGAGAATAAAGTTGAAATGTCAGGATAAGTACCGTACATTATGCTACGTGCAAATGGAATATCAGCGAGCAGTTCAAGTTCAAACACCCCTCTATCTTTTACATTACATGGCTTATTGCAGTCATTAGACACAATATTGGAATAATCATACTAGGAATATAAGAAATATAGTATTCTCGATTTGCATAGATCATAATATGTTCTTGAGTAGTACAAAAATGACAGAAGAAAACTGTAGTTCAATTGTTTTCGATAATAACATACGAGGGTGGTCCCAGATGTACAGTTGCGGCCAATAAAAAATGGGACAACTCTTATAGCTGATTTTGTTTATTCTAGCTGCTTGAATTTGTGTTATGAATATGTCATATGGCAACATTGAATATTTGAGGTCTGTCTAACAATTCCAAATTAGAAAGTAATCAGCCGCATATAAATGCAGTGAAAAAAGGTGTAATAATCACACTAGACAACAACAACTGTCCCTTTTTTTTGTCTGCAACTGTACCTGGCCCAACAAAGAAAACACAAAAATTTTGGAAAAAATATATTTTTATTTTTCAACGTAATCTCCATTCAGCTCCACACACTTTTCCCAGCGATGTTCAATAAGTTCGATACCCTTTTTATAATAAGAATCGTCAAGCTCCTCAAAATAGCCATTAACTGCCGTAGGAAAATCTTTGAACACCGAGCCATTTTTTCAAGTCTGGGAACAGAGAGGGCTAAATCTGGTGAATAGGGTGCATGAGGTAGTAATTCAAACTTCAATTCATTAATTTTGGCCATCGCAATAACGGATGTGTGAGCTGGTGCATTGTCTTGATGAAACAACACTTTCTTCTTAGCCAAATGCTGCCGTTTTTGCTTGATTTCTTTGCTCAAACGTTGCAATAAGTTGATAGTTTTTCATTTGCAAGATAGTCAATGAAAATTATCCCATGCGCATCCCAAAAAACCGACGCCATGACCTTGCCTGCAGGTGAAACGGTCACTGCCTTCTTTGGAGCCGGTTTTCCTTTTTCAGTTCATTGTTTTGATTATTCTTTTGTTTTGGGTGTGAAGTGATGGACCTATGTTTCATCCTTGGTTATGAAACGGCGCAAAAATTCGGCTTTATTTCTGTGAAACCTTGCCAACCACTCGACGGAAACATCTTCACGACGCTGTTTTTGTTCCACTGTGAGCAAACGCGGCACCTATCTTGCGCACAGCTTTCTCATGTCCAAATTTTCAGTTAATATGCGACGTTCCGCACTTTTTGAAATGCCTACTATGTCACGCACTTTCAGTCAACGATCATCCAGTACCGCTTTGTGAATTTTTTTCAATATTTCTGGAGTTGTCACCTCATTTGGTCGACCACTACGATGCTCGTCTTCGCAGGTCGTACGGCCTCGTTTAAACTCTGATACCCAATATTTTACTGTTGATAACGAAGGAGCAGTCTCACCCAGCCTTTCAAATAAAACTATTGGATCACATTCACTGAAATTCACTGAAAACGTTTGATATTGATGGCTGCCAAACAAATACTAAACAACGTGGCGTCCTCAAACTTAAACATAATTATGCTGTATAGATTGTGTACTTTCTAACACAACGGTATTTTTCAAGCAACTATCGCCATCTCTAGGTCAGACCAGGTACTTCTGGAACCATCCCCGTAATAGTACAATAACCAGAGATATCTTCTGTTAAAAAAACTGGAAGTTAACGAAATTTGGTATGAGCTCAGGATAACAATAGAGGAAATGGTTTCCGATAAGTTCTGGGCCCTACTTTATGAAAATCGAAAGAAAATCCGGTGTAAAGAATTTTCCGACGCTTTTCCGGCTGTAACTTGAGAAAACGTGGAAATCGAAAAAATATCCAAGCGCCAAAAATGAAGCTGTAGAAATTTCGAACACAAAAGTTTTGAATTATTTTTTACCAACAATCAAAGGTTTTCTCTGAGATTACGTCATAACAACGCTCGTGTCGGAAACGCTCACGTTTTTAAATCAGAGAGAATGTTTTCAAAGTTAAAACTGGCATTACTCAGGCTCTTCTCCACAAAAAAGGAACAAAGAATTGTAATTAGTGATTTTGGTCTATAATTTGAAATTAAATCACTAAATACAACTTTTGCCTAATGTTTCTAAAAAGCCATTAAACAAGATTATCCATCTACCTAACCAAATATAATATAATATCAAAATCGTAATTTGGATTCCGAGAAGGACTATCTTCTAACCATGCTATTCCTGCATTAAATGGAACAATTTTCCATTATTACCATTTTATATTAGATGAAAGTAAACTAACACTCTGTGTGTTTTTGGACTTGGCAAATGCCTTCGTCACAGTGGATCAGGCACACTTGTTGGATGACCTTGAAAATACGGAAATGAGGGGGAAATCACTCATTCTGCTCCAGGATTACTTGAATTAAATTGAATGTAGGAGTAGTAAGAAGTTATTCTCAATATTCGATATTTTGAAATTTATACTTATAATTAAAAGTCTGTTGATGATTACTGATGGAATTATTTTTGTTTTTTTTTTTCAGATATGGAAGAGAAATAGCAATGAGTTAGCTTTCAAATGGGGTACCATAGGAATGACCAGCATGGATGAACCTAGGCCAAACTTCCGGGGCGTAATGGGAATCGACGCAATCACGGGAAAAGTTAAACCACAGAGCCCTCGGTATCTAACATACACCAAAGTAAATATTTCTTAATCTCTGAAGCTCAATTAAATTAACAGATCATATCCTACAACTCAACATAGACATTTTTGACAGCTCAATTTTCATGGAGTTTCAGATGAGACCAAAACTTCAAGTCGAAATATATCGGAAGTTCGCGAAACTGCGTATATTCATAATTATTCGGGTGGTGCTCGATGCATAATGTGTTTTCCACCGACGTCAGATAAACAGATATAGAGGTTTTTGTCATCAAATCAGTCCCACATGATCTGCAAACCTAGAATTATCTTGATGGAAACTGATGCCATTCTTCAATCTGTTCAGCTCCTCTTTTTGGTAAAAAAGGATCTAGGGAGTTTCCAGATGCTTCAGTTCATCCCAGATATGAAAAGAGTTAGTAGAATAATTCTGGACTTCCATTGTTTAGAAACAAAGAAAATAAATTCTTTGCATGTGTTTGAGTCAACGTTTCAACAGTTAACATTGATTGTCCTTATCCAAGTGTGTGAATGCGACAAGATATCTCGAATACTTATTATATAGCATGCAACAAATGTACCTGCTATGAAGGTAATTATTATTTTCGTGGGGTCTTTCTCAGGTCATCAATGTTAATTAATGTGATACAACGACCTTTTTTGGTAAGTGTTATTATTGATGACCGATCTTGACAGGTCTTGACACAGAGTTTTTATTGAAATCTCAATCGATCCAGCTGAGTGATAAGTGGCTTCCACACATTCCGAATTTTGTTATAGCATTTCCGCTCTAGAGCAACAATATTGAAAGAAGGCTCGAACTGCACCGCTTTCGTTGAAAACGAACCTATTCTTGCATGTCGGAAAATTTTAACGGTGAATTCAAATCATTCTGAGTAACCCTAGTAGTATAGAGCTTTGAGGCGCAAAATTTCAAACTGAGCCCTGGTTCGATCTCTGCCGGCGACTTTTTTTTCATTTTATTGGCATTTAGGATTGCCATTGAGTGTAAATTTTCACATAGGTAATATTATGTGTCTATGATGACCCTTTTTTTGTCTAAGAGCTGCGTTTGTAGAACAAATCTTGTGGATATTTCGCGAAAGCTTCATTGCCGCTCTTTTTGCTGAACAAAAATCTAGCACTTTGCGATCTAAATACATAAATATCTATTTCCGAATCTTTAAGCTTTTCGAATATGTTCCAAGAGTGTCGATTTGCGATAACATTATATGTTCAAGCTTTTGTCACCTCCTACAGGAAGCTCATGATTGCACTGCGGTTAGAATCTTTGACTTTGCGAATATCTATGAATATCCTTCCAGAACGATTTCACACCATCATCGGCCAGCAATACAATGCTTTCTGCTGACAGCATCATTGACTATTTTACCGCCACACTAATTTACCGATACACAACATGTGTTCCTATCGTGTAAGTACAGTTTGGTGGTCAGATGCTGTCTTCATTTGCAGTGTGATGAAGGAGTGACGTTTTTTGTAGCTATTCTTTCCAAAAGTAGTGTTGCAATAGGTTGAAAGAGGATAAGATCATTTATGTTTTGACATTGTAATGAATCAATCCACACAACCACGCATCCGATTTATACGCTTTTTTGTTCTAGATGTACGCTGTATCAATACCTATAGTTATTATATGCATGGTGCTCGCATTCGTACTTATGCTAATATCATTCTGGGCAGAAGAATATTTTAAGAGAAATGAGGAATACATAAACTATGTTATGTTTCCTAGTATTATATATTCCATTGTGGTGGCCGTCGTGAATGCTTACTATAGAAAATTAGCAACATTCCTTACAGAATGGGGTGAGTAATGACGTCAGTTATGAATCAATTAAGAATATTGAATTTAATCAATATTTCTTCAATAATCAATATTGTGAGAGTAATAACGATATATAAATATATGATACTGCCGGTAAAATATATGAATATGCGGAAAAGACATTAGTTGTTATAAAGAAACCACCATTGAGACAATCTGAAACATCTTATTTATCTCTTTGAAAAACATATTAATAATCATCGAATATTTTTCTTGCTTTAGCGCTACACACAACTTTTAGATAATATTGTTTCGTCTGTTCTAAGCTGTAGGAACACACCCACCTATACTATTAGTACAGTAACCAGAGATTTCTTCTGCTCAAAAAATTGGAAGTCAATGAAATTTCGTATGAGCTTAGGTTAGCAATAGAGGAAAAGGTTTCCAATAAGTTCTGGGCCCTACTTTGTGAAAATCGAAATAAAATCCGGTGTAAAGAATTTTCCTACGCTTTTTCGGTTGTAACTTGAAAAAATGTGGAAATTGAAAAATATTAGTGCATAAAAAATAAAGTTTTGAAAATTTTGAAGAAAAAAGGTTCTATTTATTTTTTTCCAAAAATCAAAGGTTTTCTCTTAAATTACCTTGGAACGTCATAACAACGTTCGTGTCGGAAACGCTCACGTTTTTAAATAAAAGATAATATTTTCAAAGTTGAAACTGGCATTACTCAGGCTCTGCTGAATGGATTTTGATAAATCAAACTGAGGATTGAAGTGTAAGACCTGAACTTTCAGAACTCTGGATATAACATATGGAATACACTCTTCCATCACCCAGAAACTTCTATAAATTTCCGCAACTATTGGGTTTTATAGTACAATTTTTCGAAGGACTTGTCAGAAAATTCGCCGAATATCTCATGCAGTCCCTTACCAGTTTTGAAGCTCATGCTATGTGATTTAATTTCAGAAACTCTGCCCTACAAATCTCGTTTTTGAAAAATCGGTCTCTGGCATTCACTGGGTAAACAGACTTTTTGGCGAGGTTACAATTTTCTTACTTTTCGAGTGTTTTTTAGAAGTGAAAAATGGTTGCGAAAATTTTGTAAAAATTCCAGGATGATCCGAAATCCATCAAGTACCGTTTGTGATTTTCACCCTATGAGTTAATAGCAGGAAAAAATCAAATAATTAATTTATATAAACTTTCAGCTGAAAATCCATATTTTCACTTTTTCTCCTGGTTATTTTTGTATTCAACTATTCTGAATACGTTCTTAGTGGAAAATGAAAGCTGAAGTCTCACTCTTCAAATCCCATATAGTGTTATATCTTTTCGTGCACTGGCTTTCAAAGGCCAGGTGTTTCTTTTGTGTCGTTCAGGGGGTATTGAGGCGGACTGGAACCACGTTTTTGAATAGCTCGGACTGACGAGGTTGCAGTTGTCTGTTCCCAACACGCGTGTGAACAAACTAGCACTAAAAGTCACTTCCAAAGTGGGTGTTAAGGTTCTTCTCAACCAAGATTAAAGTATATAGTATATAGGTATTTTAGTTTTGGCAGTTTTGTGAACAGATTTATTATCAAAGAACTTTCAAAGTGGATTCCAGTATGAACTCAAATTCATATCACCAAAATTATTGTGAATAAGGTAAGGATTCATGCTCAACTGATGAAGTGCTTTTGCTAGGGTATCAATCCCTGAGAATAAGAGAAGTGATGTTTTATGTAAGTCACAGGATATATTCCTGAATTGAAGAGATATTTTATAAAGTGATTGGTTTTTCTGTTATATGAAAGTTAATAAAAAGGTGTTTTGTTACTTCTTTTGTAGAGTTTCGATAGTATTAAGGGTCCTGTGTAGTGTAACATATTTCTCAACTTTAATGTGTATATTATGAAAGTGAGGCCTCAGCTCACATGTTGATTGTGGGGATATGTTTTGGTGGAATATAGCTATCTGAAGTGAATACTGATAATTTGTATGTCATTTTGGTCTGTTCCAGTACAGAAAGAGTTCATAGTAGTAGTAGTAGAATTTATAAAATACAGCACTATTCTTCTCTGAAATGTGATATGAATATGCTTTTCAGGCTTCTGTTTAGTGAAATTTCTCTAACTCTCATGTGTATATTATGAAAGTGTGTCCTCGGCTCACATGTTTATCAGTGTAGGGATAATTTTTGGTGGAACATAGCTAACTGAAGTGAGTAGTGATAATTTTCATGTCATTTTGGACCATGCCACAGTATAGAAAGAGTTTTATATTAAAAAAATTATTAAATTCAGTACGGTTCTTCTCTGAAACACAGATATCACGGAAAAAAATTTGTCTCAATCAGCCAGTGATGTAATATTATATTCTGTAACAAGGTTAGAATGAAAATTCGATGCGAGTGGAAAGTTCCGAGCGCGAGCCGAAGGCGAGCGTGAGGAACCACGAGCATCACGAATTTTCATTCTAACCGAGTAGCAGACTATACTTTCTCCACGATCAAAGATAGGAATCGTGACATCAATAATTTTGACACTTACTCAAATTTTGCCACTACGATGACAATCAACTGCGTCAAGGCTAATGTTATTATTGCTAACCAGTGTGAGAATATTATACTATCACAAGAGAGAGAATGTAAATACATTTAAATTTCATGGGGGCAGAGGTGTTGCAGAATATTTCTTCAATCTCAACAGAGAGAATTCCAGCATTCTGTAATCAAATTTGATTTCAGAATTGACAAATTCTGTGATGATCGTGGAGAAACTTATTTTCCAGGCTCCCTAAACAAAAGGATGCAAAAAGGATAACAGTTCCTGTCGAAAATCCGAGTTGTTGTGCACGGCAGCATGTAATCTTTGCTACACCAATAGTTGCAGTAATATGCCTACTATTTGTGACGCTGAAGAGGATATTAAAGAAGAGCTAGACGATATCGATGGTATAGATCCCGAGATATCTAGCGATAAAGAATGATTTTAAATAAATCAATGCAAAACAAAATGTCCTCTCTTGTTTATTTTCTTTTGAAAACATAAAAATGTGACGAAAAGAATACATTTCCGAAATAATTTTTCATCTTTTACCTTGGCATATTCGATCAAAAGTCGGGGTGGATATATTTTTCCTTCTCTTTAATTTTTTGTTCAAACGTGAGGTTTTTCGGAAAGAGTCTAAAGGAGATTTTATGTTCCCAATTTTTCTAGCTTCATTTTTGGTCTCTTGATATTTTTTCAAGTTTTTTCCGAGTGACGGCCGGAAAACCGTCGGAAAATTCTTGGAACCGGATTTTCTTTAGATTTTCACAGAGTAGGGCCCGAAACTCATAGGATACCTTTTCGTGTATCATTAAACTAACCCCATACCAAATTTCATGAACTTCTGCACTATATGAAATGGGAGAATCTATTTTACTGACTGAAGGATTTCTTGCGGAATGGGTAGGAAATGACGGAATATTTTTTCTCAAATTGCATATTTGATTTGAACCGAGAACAAAGGATAGGTCTATGAAACATTTTTTCCGAAAAAAACATTCTTCACCCCACTTTACTCTTGTTATTTTTCGAAAAAATTTGCGGAATGGGTAGAAAATGCGATAATATTTTTCTCAAATTGCATATTTGATTCAAACTAAGAACAACAAATATGCCTATATAATTTTTTTATCGAAAAAACCCCCCTTGACCCCACTTTAGTCTTGTGATTTTTCGGAAAAATTTGCGGAATGGGTAGTAAATGAGAAAATATTTTTCTCAAATTGCATATTTGAATCAAATTGAGGACAAAAAATTTGCCCATATAATATTTTTTTTCGAAAAAACTCCCCTTGACCCCACTTTACTCTTGTGATTTTCCGGAAAAATTTGCGGAATGGGTAGTAAATGTCAAAATATTTTCCTCAAATTGCATATTTGATTCAAACTAAAGACAACAAATATGACTTTATGATTTTTTTTCCGAAAACATTTCCCTTGACCCCACTTTACTTCTGTGATTTATCGGAAAAATTTGCAAAATGGGTAGTAAATAACAAAATATTTTCTTCAAACTGCATATTTGATTCAAACTAAGTACAACAAATATGACACTAATTTTTTTTTCGAAAAAAATCCCCTTGACCCCTCTTTACACTTGTGATTTTTCGGTCAAATTTGCGGAATAGTTAGTGAATGACAAATATTTTCCTCAAATTGCATATTTCATCCAAACTGAGGACAACAAATATGCTTGTATAATTCTTTATTCGAAAAAACCCCTCTTGATCTCAGTTTACTCCTGTGATTTTTCGGCAAAATTTGAAGAATGGGTGTAAATGACGAAATATTTTTCACAAATTGCGTATTTGATTCAAACTGAGTACAACAAATACGCCTGTATTATTTTTTTTTTTTCGAAAAAATGCCCCTTGACCCCACTCTACTCTTGTGATTTCTCAGAAAAATTTGCGGAATGGGTAGTAAATGACCAAATATTTCTCTCAAATTGCATATTTTATTCAAACTAAGGACAACAAATACGTCTATGATTTTTTTTCCGGAAAAACCGCCCTTGACTCCACTTTACTCTTGTGATTTTTCGGAAAAATTTGCGGAATGGGTAGTAAATGACAAAATATTTTCCTCAAATTGCATATTTGATTCGAACTGAGGACAACAAATATGCTTGTATAATTTTTTATTCGAAAAAGCCCCTCTTGATCTCAGTTTACTCTTGTGATTTTTCGGCAAAATTTGTGGAATGGGTAGTAAATGACGAAATATTTTTCACAAATTGCGTATTTGAGGACAACAAATACTAGTTTACCACCCATTCCGCAAATTTTTCCGAAAAATCACAATAGTAAAGTAGGGGTCAAGGGGGGTTTTTTCAAAAAAAATATATATAGACATATTCGTTGTCCTCAGTTTGAATGAAATATGCAATTCGATAAAAATATTTTGTCATTTACTACCCATTCCGCAAATTTTTCCGAAAAATCACAGAAGTAAAGTGGGGTCAAGGGAAATGTTTTCGGAAAAAAAATCATATTCGTTGTCTTTAGTTTGAATCAAATATGCAATTTGAGGAAAATATTTTGTCATTTACTACCCATTCCGCAAATTTTTCCGAAAATTCCCAGGAGTAAAGTAGGGTCAAGAGGGGTTTTTTCGAAAAAAAAATATATAGACATATTCGTTGTCCTCAGTTTGAATGAAATATGCAATTTGAGAAAAATATTTTGTCATTTACTACCCATTCCGCAAATTTTTCCGAAAATTCACAAGAGTAAAGTGGGGTCAATGGGGTTTCTTTCGAAAAAAAAAATCATGAAGTCATATCTATTGTCTTCAGTTTGAATCAAATATGCAATTTGAGAAAAATATTTTGTCATTTACTACCCATTCCGCAAATTTTTCCGAAAATTCACAGGAGTAAAGTGGGGTCAATGGAGGTTTTTTCGAAAAAAATAAATATATAGACATATTCGTTGTCCTCAGTTTGAATCAAATATGCAATTTGAGAAAAATATTTTGTCATTTACTACCCATTCCGAAAATTTTTCCGAAAATTCACAAGAGTAAAGTGGGGTCAATGGGGTTTTTTTCGAAAAAAAAATCATGGAGTCATATCTGTTGTCTTCAGTTTGAATCAAATATGCAATTTGAGAGAAATATTTTGTCATTTACTACCCTTTCCGCAAATTTTTCCGAAAAATCACAGGAGTAAAGTGGGATCAAGGGGGGTTTTTTCGAAAAAAAAGTTATATAGACATATTCGTTGTCTTTAGTTTGAATCAAATATGCAATTAGAGGAAAATATTTCATCATTCACTACCCATTCCGCCAGGGATTGTTCAGTCAGTAAAATAGGCACGACCGTATGAAATTTCCGTGAAAAATGTAACGGTAACTATTATTCAATCCCCAATTCTCTACCAAAAACTAATCTCCCCCTAAAAACCTCATTCGGTTGAATGGACTACTCATAAATAATTCATATTGAAAAGTGGGATGTTTTACATTTCCTCCTCTTCCTCAAGAACGTTTCAGTTTATTCAACTTCAAATTCAAAGTGTCGCATGATTTATAAAGCGTCTGAATATTTTACGAATGCTTTTAGAGAATCACCGAACTCAATCGCAATACGAGAGACATAGGGTGACGAAACTCGTTTTATTCGAATTCGTCAACAACTTCCTGTCACTCTTCTACATCGCTTTCATCGTCAGAGACATGGACATGCTTAGAAGTCAGCTGCAGACAATGCTCATCATAACGCAGGCGATTAATAATTTTCAAGAGACCGTCCAACCATTAGCAATTAAGTATTATTTTACGAAGGTAAGTGTATATGAAGGGTATAGTCCAGTTAATTCAGATATTTAGAGGTGCATCACCCTTTACTAATAATGAATAATGGTTTACATAATCCAGTCTTCCGCTGTAACCTATACAATAGGTATAGTCCTCGTAAAGTTTCCAATAGGAAACAACTAGATAGATAGACAGATTCATCCATAGAAATATATATTATATACTTACTCTAGAATGCTAATCCCGCCAATTTTCACTGCGAAAAGCATGCCGCGTAAGCGACCGTTTACAATGTGCGCATGCGCGTCATCAGTGTAGTTTAGGTAGATCGTTGCCAAGTTCGAAAATAATTTGGTGTTCCAATTCAGAGTTTTTTGTTATGAGGCAATAAAACACGTCATTTGAAAGAGAGAAATTTGACAGCGCATTTTTAATATTTTATACTTTATTGATCCCAAGAAACATTTCTGCTTATAGGGGGATATGAAAAAATTATACACTGAATAATACAATACTTATGAATCATAAATTAAAGAAGAAATTAAACAATTTTCATAATAACAGATGATATCGCCGCTTTTTGGTTCATTGTGATATACTTGAAAGTACTGAACTAGGTCGTAATATCATGAGCAAGAGTGTGGTAAACTACAGAAAGTATATTTGACTTTAAAAATATAAAAATATAAAACAACAACAAAAATTAATAGGAGTTCCGGGTCGACTTGATTGATTCCAGTGGCGCATTTGCTTTTTCAGCTGCAGGAAAACCCGGAAAAACCTGCAGCACCACATCATCTGAAGATCTTGATCTGCCAATGTCCTCTCTCATAAAACCCAAGATATCGTCAGAGCATTTAGAAACAAAACTATCGTCAAACTTAAACCAGTCCGTTCCATCTTTCGCCAATGCGTAATAATGGCCACATTCAACGCCGGAACCACAGTGAACAATGACTGCATGAAGATTATAATTGTGGTCTGCTAGATTGAGGTGTTCATCTATTTTCAATCTTCGTATAAGTTTGGTGCCTCCGCCAGAGGTTGAGTCATGTTTGAAGAGCATCAGTGTTATTATCAGATTGACTGGTGCCTCAGTTATACTCGTTGTCTTATAATTATTATCAGTCACTTTGGAGCATATTGGGCAATACAGTTGATCATCACCAGTTACAAGTTCTATTTTCATATGATGAAACAGCAAGCTCCGCACGGACTGGCTATCAGACATATCAGGAAATACTAGTTGAAGCTCCAGAAAGTCACATACGTTTTTACTGTCTCTCAAACATGTACCTCAACATAAACAATTGAGGATTTTTCCAGCGAAAGATCTAGAAACACAAGACGAGATAAGCTGTACGGAACCATTTGATCCAGAACGGTCGAGATTACTGATTTTGTCAATTTCCTGCTCACGAAGAGTATTCAAAAAGTATCCCAAGAATTCGGAACAATCCTCTTGTTGTCCTAACGAGTATCTAGTAGACTTCAAAGACTCCAGGAAATCGATTAGTGGAAAAGATGATAAATTCTTTCGAAACTGCAATTGCATAAACAGGGATTTGAGATTGGTGAATAAGTAGGAAACGTTCCCGTTCATTGTTAAAATCTCGTTCATGAAATTCTTCGTCATGAATAATACTTGTAAAATGCTATTCATGTAGCAAGTGTTTCCCAAATTATCAAATCCAATCTTATTAACAAGATCTTCAGGACAACTCTCCACTGATTCGTAGGGAAGCTGGTCAGACTCTGCATCGCATCCATTTCGTAAGCTACAATCAATCCGTCCAAGTAAAGAAGGATTGATGGAAATTAACAAGATATATGTCAAAGTTTCAAAACTGAAAATAATGGAATCAGAAAAGATTTTCTATTTGTTCTAAACTCAACTCATTAAGTATTTTTTTAAATTAATTTTGAATCGGATATTACCATAATTTTTCAATTCATTGGGTAATTTATTATAAAATTTTATTCCGTTACATAGTATTGATTTTTGACCGATATTTAGTACTTTTCAAAACCGAAAAGAACCGTTTAGAGATAGATTACTCCGAATTTTAGGCGCGAAAGAAACTTATTTAAAACAATAATGTACCCTATGCTACTGTAATTATAATGACCGTGAACAGTGCTTTTTTATCAACAGGAAGACTTGTCACTATGATCTGTCACTCTTGTCAGAGATCAGAGACGGTATTTAGAATTTCAGATTTTCTTGTAGTTTTGTGGGTTGTTTGTTGTCGTTGTTCCTTTAAAGACAATTTCTAATAAAGCTGTGTCTTCCTACAAATAAACAATGTGTTGTGTAAACGAAAAATACCTGAAATAAATAATTGTTGGTATGGATAATCAAATTTTTTATGTACCTATATGCTTTGCTCAAAATAACTTAAATGTTATTTTAACTTGACAAAAAAGGCATGATTTTTGGATATTGTTCTTAAGGACAGACCCCAGCAGAACATTTGAGTGAGTAAATTGTAATTTTTGGCAAACATTTTCCTCATGAAGATTCATGTAAAAAGGACTATAGAATAATTTGAAACCTAGTGCAGTACCAATACTGTGTCTGTGTAAGCATGCATGGCGAGTGATACAACTTTCTGCCGCACCGCTTATATTATGAGTTCTAGATTCCTACAAAAATTATAAACACACATAGAATCGCCTCAGAAAATCAATGTCAATATGGAAGTGCTTTTCTTTGATGGTACGGAAAATGTTTCTGGCCTCACTTTTTCATGCACCCTTATTGGTGGAAATTGCGCTAAGGTGATACAACCAGAAATACTCCTAGAAATAACATGTTACTCTCTTCAAATGATTTAAATTAAATGCAGTTGCATATTTTGACATGAATCGTTCTAGAAAAAAACCTCGAGCTTCCAAGCATCCAATTTTATAAATCCAATTTGAGTTGAAATTATTCATGATATTAGCTGAAATAAATTTTCATAGGTTTTTGGACTTTCAATTTATTTTCCAATCCAGTGCTCCTTTGAAATTCGCACCGACGATTTGGGGTGGTTCCGTAGGTTTTTCTTGATTAACTACAGCTGAAAAGTGGATGTGATAATAAAAATTAGTAGCTTCAGAGCGATAAACAATAATAATAACCGTACTGACGGCCTATGCTGAATATTTGGGATCATAAATATGTGAAAATATGTATTCAAATCGGCTAAATACAAATAACAATGAGGTTTCCAACCTTATTCTCCGAGATTCAGAATTAACGTTTCTTATCTTCACAAGCACCATAATATTTTAATAAAACTGGGCCTGTTACAAAAATCACTAATGACGCGCATGCGCATTGAGGACCAGCCTGAACTTCTTACAACACTTTTGACATGGGGACTAGCATTCTAGAGTAAGTATATAATATATATTTCTATGGATTTATCTCATTTCTACAGAGTTGTTTTCACTCGTCTGAGAAGTAAGTCATACATCGTACACATAAACTAGAACATATGTTGAAATATAAAATATAAAATCATCATCATTATAAGATTATAAATGTGAAATATTCATTGAAATCCCTGTAAACATTCGTCTGAGCTGCTCGTATTTCAATATATTTAAAATTTGTTTAAAATTACTAAAATTATTAAAAGATTAAGTTTGTAGGAGATAATCACCAATGGAGTAGGGCTCCAGGTTACACAAATATTTTCTCAGTGATCCTAACAACCCTTTCGAACTATGCATATCTTTAAAATCTTGTGGAAGATGATTGTAAAACTTAATGGAGAAGACACCGTTTATGTCAAAACTCTGATGTTGTTGAGTTCCATTCTCGATGTTCAAATTCGAAATTTAAGAAAAAAACTTTCCTTCCTAGACCCCATTATCTGAAAAATTACCAATTACTTCAACCAAAGAAGGTGAAAGAATGACTGATGATTTCTGTTTCTTGTAACTAACTTGTAACTTTGAAGTTGGTAAGATTTACTTTTGTAACTCTGATGTTGATGATTTAGAGACTAAATTTGAGGCATTTTCGTTAAGGAACTGTTAATGAAGGAAGCAATACTATTGGTTATGTAGAGGAAGATGGCCCATATCTCACCGAACCATTGGATGAAACTGTTGACTGTTGTCTTTCTGAACATGGTTATAATTGTGCAGAGTTACTGGATAGTTGATCCCTGACGCAGTGAAGCACACAACATGGAAAATAAAACAAATTCCCAATGTACTTCTTGAATTTGGAAAGAGAACAAATGACTTGGACCCCTAATCAAACAGACGTCCTAAATGATAAATAATAGCAGCCATGAAAGCTGGGTTGGATTATGAGGATGATGTTGCAGCTAAATATGAAACAGAAAATGCATATTTCACATGTTTCTCATGTGGACTTATTAACCCAGGAATCCCTCTCTTTTGTCAACGTCCCCGACAGAGTTGTTTTTGATACCAGTATCAATATCTACCATTTGTTGAAAAGAAAAACATTTGTATTGATTGAAAAAAAAAACATATGCTGTAAAACAATGTGTGGAACAGGGGTATTTCTTGACAATAGTAAGGGAGTGTTAGCTTCAAAAAGAAAGATCATTTGCAAATTCTAGAGCAATAGCTCTGACAGGATTACATTGTTGTGGACTGGGCTTTTGATCCTGTACCATTATTAACAAGATTCTATTCTGAATATTTCAAATCCAATCATGAGCTTCATACAGTCAGCGTTCACTGTGGTTTTGGAGTTGATTCTTGCAACTACTAAATACTGGCCAAGGACAGAACAGACTGGTACAAATTTGATGACAGTTGCTAATTCAACAGACCTCGTTAGGAATTTTCATTCAATTAATTCCAAATCTGCGAATGACGTGGTGTTACAGGTTTTTCCGGGTTCTCTACAGCTGTAAAAGCGAATGCGCCACCGAATCGACTTATGCAGCTCCGGAGCTCCAAAATATATTTTTTTTATTATTTCTTTGTTATTGCTGTATTCAATATTTTAATAAAAGTTCATTTTTTTTTACTTTACTCCCAAATACTGAATTTTTTCAACTCCTGTAGTTGAATAGGAACACAAATTTTTTCCAGTTTTCAATATTTTTCAAATTCTAAGATAATGTGATCTATGAGTAGAAAAATATGTGAACTCAGAGGGCAATGCATAAATGTATCGATGTTTCTCTAAAAACCGAGGATATCTGATTCGAACAATTTTTCATTATATTTTTTTTAACTTCAGTTCAAGACAATCAAAATAGTAAATAATTTGTTGCAATTGACAGATGACAATTATAATTTACATGAATCAGTGTTTCCAACATTTAAAAACAATAATAATTTACGTAACAAGTCCAGAAAATACTGTTTTTTTTGGACGAGTAGACCAAATTCTAGGACGAGCGTTAGCGAGTCCTGGAAGTCTACGAGTCCAAAAAAACTATTTTCGGACGTGTTGCGTACACTATTTTTTCGGCAACCATGTAGAAAAACAAATCAATGAAACGCATTTAATCTAAGAGACCAAGAGAGGTCGACCTTCACCCATCTGTTAACCGGATGACACATACTTTTTTTTCAGTTACATAAATAGACGAAAACGTCTAAAATAGGTTGCCTATGAAAAGGTGGTCATGACTATATACGGTGAGTTTCAAAAATTTGCACCATATGGAAACTTTTTTATTATCGATTTGTCAGAAAATTTTATTCTTAATAAAAATTGGTACATTACGAAATACTTATATTCAAGTTATCAAACTTCTAAATTTTCCAATGGTGTACAGGGGGGAACAAAAAATAGAATTATGATCAAGAGTAAACTACCCTGGCTGTGTTTCCAAATTTGAATATTTCGAACATTTTAGTTCTTATTTGTATTATATATTGAAATTCGAACAGAAGATAGGTACCAACAGAAACATTCTAATTCTTATTTATATTAAAATTCGAGCACTTCCCGGCCTAGTCCGGGAAGAATGTACTTCCCGGACTAGGCCGGGAAGTTTCCCAAAGAAAAACTGTCCGGGAAGTGAACGAAAAAATAATTTGTATAGTTGAAGTAACTGCTTTGTTCGACTTCTTCCTGAAAATATAGCTCAGAGGTGGACAATAAGGCTAAATCTCTTCAGTCAGTTACTTTCCATTTGATCAGGGGTTTGAATAACATTTTTGTTCGGTGTATAGAGTGTCATCTCCGTATTTTCTGATTTTTGAAATAATAATTAATTCCTTGTGCAAACAACACCCTGTATATAATATGTGCGGAAAAAGTACTGTATTACTGTTCCAGGGGTACTCGAAAATATTCATGATATTATACTTTCGTTTTGTTTATTAGCTTCATCATGGAACGTTAATTCTCAATAAAAAAAAGACGCCCTGTGTATGACGATGAAGTGAAAATTTGAATATATGTGTTTCAGAGAGTATCCAACATGTTGAGAATATCAGTTTTCATTCATTCATTCATTCAATATGCATCATGAGGAATCAAAAAAGTTAGCAGTGGGCCTTTCTACGACATATGAGAAAACAATGTAATTAGAAAGTGTATACGCTAATATCACTTGGGAATTTTTATTTATTTTTTCTGACCGCTAGTTTCTCTATAATCAGAAGAAAAGTGGTTTGGTGACGTCACGTTCATCAAAACTAGACTTGGCAACGTTGTAAAATTGTGCACCATGGAATCTCAAATTTTCATTTGAATATACTGTGTCGTATGACAGTTGTCATTTGATACCAGATGGTTTCGTTCGTCTGTTTCACGGAACATCAATAAGAATCGTTTGTCTCTGTTTAACTCGTTTGCCTACTTTAATATTTAATACAAGTAGAGCAGTTCCATCAAATATGTATGCTGCAAACGAATTGGCCCTACTTGATTCCTTTTTTGAGGTTAAAGCGGTTTTCAAAGTTTTGGAATGTTTTTGTTGTTTGTGCTCTAAATTTTTTTCCTAATTCCTATATCTGTATTCCTGCAATAACTGTGAACATGTCGAAAAGGTGCTTCGTACCTGGTTGTCTCAACACCAGTGAATATTCTAATAAACAATTTTTTATGCTCCTAAATACCTACGAAGTGCATTGTAAAATGTGGTTCGAAGCAATGAATAAACCTGGTGTAAAAAGCGGAAATATAATTATGTTTTTGTGAAGGACATTTCCAACTGAATATTACTGTATTCAAGCAACGTTCAAGGAACTATTTTAAATTTTAGTCATTGCAAAAAATAAATTCATATTTGTTAAATAGAAAGAGTCAATCATCTCATAATCTAACCTCGGTAAATTATCCGAACTTCCCTTCACGAAGCCTTTCCATATTTGGATGATGTTATGCATTAATGGGTAGTATTCATAAAAGATAGCAAATGCTGATACTATAGGTTTGTCTCCCTCATAACTCACCAAAATAAATATGTCTATTTCAGGAAATCCAAGTAAAAGCATTTGCTCAAGGTTTGTGCATACGAACCAATGGGTCAGCTAGTTTCGTAAAAAATATCAAAATAGTTAAGCAGATCATGGAATGAAGGAATGTGGCCTGATACTATCGTCAGTGGATGGATCACCCTTACAATTGCGGGTTGAATCATGTTTGATTATTGTAGATTAACGCTTTGGCGATTCCAATATCTGTGATAGCTCAATTATTAAAAAATGTGGCTTTACGCATTGTTGCATAACACCACCCATTTAATACACAAATAAATTCAAACCAGATCGGTCATAATAACACCTCGCTACAGTATTAATGAATGCATCAGTTAAATGTCGAATGCAAGTCGAATGTAAAAAAAAAAGATTATAACATTAACCTCAAATCTCGAGATCACTTTTGTTGAATGAGAACTGTCATAATGATTCGCGGTGTTGTCAATGCTCGTTCATCATCGAAAGGATGGTCTGTTCAGGAAATTTGAAAGTTACAAATACAATAAAAAGTAGCTACTATGTGGATTTTTTTCTATGCGTTGATCAAGTGACGAAGTTTCAATTATTTCTCAATGGCTTATACTAAGCTAGAATCTATATTTTTGTGGAGAACGGTATTGAATGTTTCGGAACATGGATTATGGTGGGGGTTGTTTCCGATGAACGTGACGTCAGCGTCACACTTTCAGATGAGATAATCTTTCAAAATGAAAAACATAGTGGAACTCTTTGTTAATTGGACGTTTCAGAAAAGAATCTATCGATTTGAAAGAGTTTTGCAATTTATTTTTCATAAATGTAAAGGTCCATTGACTAGACCTTTTTTCCCAAATGAAGGTTTATTTGAAGGCCAGTTGCTTGACAAAATAAAATAATCGTTACATAAATTTGATATTTTCTCCATTTTTTCACTAATGTAATTTATAGCAATAAATAAACACCTCTGAATATCAGTTTCTTGCTAGTTCATTCGTCATTCATATCTATTTTTTTTTAATTCGGGTATTCAAAATTTTCAGGTTCAAATTTGGAAGCTGAGGATTTTCGACAAGAAACTAGAAGTAAAAAAGCCAAAAATCTTCAAGGAAAATATGTCAACGGAAAAAAACGCTCTTTCCGACTTAAAGATTCCGCAAATCCAAAAGGATGATCCCCGCGTCAAACAGGCCATCGAGGAAGGGGAAATGGAGGCCTATGAAGGGACCTACGACGATTATTTGGAACTATTCATCCAGTTTGGTTATGTGTTTTTGTTCTCTTCCGTCTATCCGGTTGCTGCCCTTTGGGCGGTACTGAACAATGTTATTGAAATCCGAGCAGATGCGTTCAAACTGTGCAAGGTGTTTCAGAGGCCCATGAGTAGAAAATTGAAAGATATCGGGGCTTGGCAGGTAAGAATCACTTTACATAATAATAATAATAATAAGTTTATTCTCAATTTTAAAAATCAATTATCACCATATAAATATATAACATGCAAATAAACCATAAAACATTCCCACGAAGTAAACTTGTGGTGGGATATTCATTGGGTCGTTTTGAAATAATTAAAATTAATTATAAAAAATATACATATTATTATTGGTAGATCAATATACGAAGATATATCGTAAAATTCTTAGCCTGCCAAACAAAATTTCAATGTCAAAATATTTCATTACTCAACATATTCTCCTCTTAATTGGATACATTTATTACAGCGAACCTGCAACGTCTCTAGACCTTTCAAAAAAAATGTTTCTTCTTGCTCTGCAAACCAGACCTCCACAGCTTTTATTACCCCCTCGTTGGAAGAAAATTTACGACATTTTAAACTTTTTTTCAGTTGAGAAAAGAGAGGATAGTCGGACGGAGCCAAATCTGGTGAATAAGGGGGGTGTTCTAGTAATTCAAACCCTAAATCACGAATTTTTTGCATAGTAACATGAGATTTGTGTGCAGGGGCGTTGTCCTGCAAAACCAAAACACCTTTGGATAGCTTTCCGCGTCTTTTCTCTTTAATATGTTCCCGTAGAGTGGTCAGTAATGTCGAATAGTAATCTCCAGTTATTGTTCTACCCTTATCCAAAAAATCAATCATGATTACTCCATGTCAATCCCAAAAAACTGAAGCAAGAACTTTTCCAGCAGATTTTTGGACATGAAACTTCTTAGGTCTTGGAGAACCGGAGTGTCGCCATTCCATCGATTATTGCTTTGTTTCTGGATCGTAGAAATGTACCCAAGTCTCATCCATAGTAGATAACAATTCGGTTTAAGAAGTCTACATCGTTTTCAAATCGAGCAAAGATCGAACGCGATGCTACTACCCTTGCACGCTTTTGGTCAACATTCAAACATTTGGGGATCCATTTTGCAGCAATTTTTCTCATGTCCAAATTGACGTAAACTATATGATGAACGCGTTCGTATGAAATATTCAGTGCTTCAGATATCCGTTTTAGCCCAATCCGACGGTCTGTTAAAATCGAACTGCATCGATATTTTCGGGGACTGACACAGAAACTGGCCTTCCCGATCGGTCATCATCTTCAATGGAAGACTTACCGTAAAATGGGGTGAATAACAACAATATTCAACATTTCCGGTTGTACAACTTCAAAACGGTTTGACTTAGAAAACTTGTTCTTAGCGCAAAACTCTTTTCTTAACTTCACCCTCATCCCTGCAAATCGAAATTTTTCAATTTTTTTTTGTAAATGCCATTTTTTTTTTAAAATAGGGTGTGTTGCGATTCACCTTACATCCGGTGTGAATAACAACACCTGCTTGATTTTACGTGTTTTGGCTTTCACACTGTCTAAGAGGTGGAAGACAACACATCTTATATTTTAAAAAAACATTGTACACTAAAAAAAAATAACTTCATATATTTAAAAGTGAAAATTTATAAATAAACTGTCTAATAGGTGGAAGGCAACACATTTTATATATAAAAAAACATTGTACACTACAAAATAAATTAACTTCGTATATTCAAAGGGGAACATTTATAAATAAACAAAAATTTTTTTCTTCAAAACAAAATATTCATTTTCTTAAAAAAACACATAGGTATAGTTACAAAAGTTACTTCCACTTGGTGACGTCCACTTGAAATATCAAAATGCCTCTTCGGCCCTTTTCAGGGTCCTTAACTTTGCCAATAATTTGGTTGAAACTGAATTCGGTCAGATCTGGAATGTCTGGATAAACAAAATATGTTTTATTTGGAGGTCTTTTCATCGAAGGCATCACCCGAAGAAAATTTGCGGTGTAATTTTCATCGATGGATTGAACTCTACCAATGTATTTCTGACTAAAAAATTCAACCAATATCCAATCGTCTATTTTTATAGACTGAATAGTAACTGGAAATACACCTTCAAACATTTTACCGTTCTTGGTAACAAAACACTCAATGGGGCAAAGGTGTTCATTGACACTACTGGTGCTTGGTCCTTGAGAAAAATCAGGGAGACTTTCTTCGTCATCTTCCATATGATCTTCCATTTTATCATCTTCTTCATTGGAATCACTACATTTGGTTTCATTAAAATCTGTTCCTGCTACACTTCGCCCTGGTAAAACGTTAACTTTTTTTCGCTGTTGTCTTGGTTTAGGGAGATTCTCGTATCTTAGTTCTTTCAAAATATCAACTACAGAATCTGTTAAAGTTTCCGCATCATTTTCAGGAACTTGTGAATCTGATGGTAGTCTTGATAATATTTCATCTGGATTTATTGGAACAATTCCACATTTTCGAAAACCCGACCTAACATTTTTTGCCGCATTTGGTTTAATGGCTTCCAACAATAATTTAAGCAGATGAGGAAATGTGGTCTTTGGGATGCTCGATTCTCTTCGGCCCGGGCCTTTTTTCCAGTCGGTTAATATCTTACGCCAAGCGAAAAAAAGCCACATCCAAAGGCTGAGTCATGTGGCTGGAATTCGCTGGTAGAAACACGAATGATATGTTGTGCTCTTCACATCTTTCTACAGCTTCCAAAGAGATGTGCGAAGAGAGATTGTCCCCTATTAACACTTTTCTTCCGGGCAAGTTTCGAAAATACGGAATGGCAATGGTTTCAATCCAATCCTGGAAGCAGTTGCTGTCGAACCATCCAGAAGGGGTTGAACTGAAACGAGCACCTCGTGGCCCCCCTATCTTCCAAGTTTCGTACATATGTTTGGCCTTATACACCACGAAAGGAGGTAAAATTGTTCCGTCTGCTGCGGCTGCAAACATAAGGGAGGTGGCCGACTTACCCTTTCCGGGTATTTCATTCCCCGTTTTGAAATTACTCTTTTTCGACCTGGGTCGTCAGTCAAATTGGTTTCGTCGTAATTGACGATATTGGACGGACTGACACCATCTATTGAGTTTCGAAGATTTTCAAAATAACACCTGACTTGTTCAGTAGTTAGTCCAGCCCATGACCTTTTAATGTTTTGACAGAACCTCATCGAGAGTCTTTCTTTGTGACGCTTAACGAAACCCAAAGCAAACTCCATCCCCGGCATATTGTTTTGAAACCGTTCAACTCTTCGGCCGATTTTGTCCAGATAATTTTTCACTATAACTCTCAGATCATATAAATCCAATGGTTGTCCCCATTCGGAGCACTGAACTAATCTGTTTACAATTTGGAGCTCAACTTCTGCAGACAACACAGTTTGACCACCTTTGGAAAGACACTTTTCACCCCTTTCTTCTTTGTTTTTGCGTCTACACAATACTGTATAATCAATTTTATATTTAGCTGCTGCTACTCTAAGTGAAACACCATTTTGAACTTCCTCAATCGCTTTTTTGTAAACATCTTCTGACACCCTACGGCAAGGTTTAGCCCTCGGATCACGCTTATACTCACGAGGCATCTTTGTCACTAAGCGAAACACAAAACTCCGTGATATGCGGCGGACCGACAAGCGTTAACCTGTTGTTGCATTTGACCCCACTTTTCCGCCATTTGTGACCAATCAAATTTAAAAATTCATAGATTCCAGGCATTTTAGTTTAGGTGTTGCCAAGTTTAAAAATTATAAGTAGAAATGTATCAAAGACATGTGTTATCGAGCTTTACCTCAAATACAAATGTTAAGGAAGTTTGTCAGATAAAGTTTTTTCAGGGACAAAATCTTATTGAAAATTGATGATTAATTAAATATTATAACCTCAAACATTATTCTTTCAGAAATTTGGTTTTTGTGCTTCATGTATTAGGTAAAGTTCCCATATATATACAAAAAATATTTCAACCGCCTGAAAAGCATACAGAGTGGTGAAAAAAATATAACGTTGTTTTCCTGAAAACTGTTGCGATTGGTACAATAGTTGCGTTTCACCCCATTTTACGGTACCTCTTTTGAAGCTTGCAGTCCAATTTTTCACGGTCGCATACGAAGTACATTGATCACCAAGCATATCTTTGTAAATCTGCTTACTTTGCATATCTTTGTAAATCTGCTTACCTCTTAACCCTTTTAAATACAGGTACTTGATGAAGGCTCGATACTCCAATTTTTCGATTTTCACAATTTCGGTGGACACATTTTTTCTTTTAATTTATTGTGTAACTGGTTCACTTTTTTGACGTCAAGCTTTACTTACTGCACTCACCAAATTGACATGATTGATGCTTGCGCATTTTATTAGCTACCTCTATCGAGAATTTTCGTACAGGAAAAAGTTGGGCGTCTCGGCAAATTGAAGCTACTCAGGAAGATTCATCCTGTTATTAATCATTTTGAAAATCGGGGTCTATTATGAAATGTATTTTCAAATTACCCTTCTTTGAACCTACTTCAAAATTATACAAACCGAGAAATCTTCTAGATATTGATTCATTATTCAGAATGAAAATTTGCACGTTTATTCACCTAAGAAAAAATAAGAAAAAACATTCCAATCTCTCCTATATTGTTGCTTCTGATGGCCATAGTCATCTAACCAGATAATCTCATAACCTAAAAACTATCCAAATTAAAACTCAATTTGGCAAAAAATCATTATACTATCGCGGTATTTTAGCTTATAATAGCATGCCAAATCGAATAAGGTCTATTAATTACCTCACAAAATTCAAAAAGAAATTTAAAAAATGCATCATTCCTAGCGAAGATGAAGTAGTATAATGTCTCTGACCAAGTTCTTCTCAATACTGATTTAACTATTATAATTATATTTATATTTAATTGTTACCTATCAACTATAATATTGTTGTTAAATTTTTTTGTTTCATATGTATATTTATATTCGTTGTCCCTGTATAAGCATTTAATATTTCTTGGGATTGAATTACTAAATAAATTAATAAATAAAAATAAATAAACCATTTTTGAGGAATATAATAATACCACAACCCGTATGCTTGAATTCAGAGTATAATTCTACATATTTACTACAACACTAAAATTGGTGAAATTACAAGGACAAAACTAAAAATATAAATTTGAATACATTTTTCAGCGTGCCTTTGAAGTTCTAGGAGCACTGTCCATTCTAACGAATTGTGGCCTCCTTTATCTCAGTCCCCAAATGCGAAGGCGAGCTCCAAACCTCGGAGAAGTCGAATGGATATTACTGTTCGTATTTCTGGAACACTTGCTACTTGGAATCAGATACCTTCTTCATATATCTATTTCGGACAAACCCGAATGGGTCAGGGTGGCTTTGGCTAAGAAAAATTATGAATCAAAGCAAGCTCTGAAATTTGAGGTGAGTCATTATGAATTTTCTGGTTAACCCATTCCTAATTTCACTTCAGCTTTCATTACTCCAGAAATGCCATATTTCGAAGAAATCAGTATTTTTTTATTGGAATTACATTATGGCTTTCTACCTGTAGACCAAGCTTTATATACAAAGTAAAAGACGCAAATGACCTATACTAATTTTTATAATGTAGTTCGTTAATGAAAACCCCAGTTTTCGCCCCAGCAAAATCGCTTTCTGGAATTTTTTTGAGAAGCAGTCGTGATAAAAATTTCAACTTTTTTGGTTTTTTGGAAATATCTCAAAGATTATTCAAGGATTCGTTTTACAGTCAATGGAATTTTTGTAGAGATTTATAAAACCAGACCAGATCGGTGAGAAAATCCGGGAAAATCTCGAAAAAGAGAACACTTTTCAAAAATTCAAATTTTTTATAAACCTGAAACTGGACAAATAATATTGCGAAAACTGATAGATAATGATATGCGGTTCAACTGTGCGCAAGACATATTAAATTCTGTGAACGGCATCTGGAAAAATCATTATTTCAAATATTCACCAGCGAAGCAAATTATCGAATAATGTTATTTTCAGACCTCACAGGTCTGTTTATATTAACGAAATATTCAATTCTACATACAAATACACTTTGCCTAGTGAATTAAAAAAAGTCTCGACGATACCTTCTGGTCATTGACGATTTCTTGCACCTCCTTTCACACCCTTACTGTCATTTTACTAATTCTTCTACTGCCCCTCATGAAACCGCCCTTCCTTTGGTAAGACTTTTTGGTAAGACATCGAGATGTTGTAGTAATCCGCTTGCTCATCTGCTTAGGTGGAGATTTTTAATATAATTCAAATTGATTTCAATATATTGACTTTACAAAGTTTTGTATAACGGTTGTAAATCTTTCTGACATTGAAGCATGAAATGTCAACTTTTATTCGAGTTAGTATCAGTGCGCATCAAAGTATTCAAATAAATCACTCACCCAATAATCGATCGTTGCAATCTAATTTCACTTTTATAACCTCCTGTTATTTTTCCATCAATGCCTGAATATCAGTCCTTGCACTTTTATTCAATAACGAACGGATTGAGCGTATATGAAAAAAACGCGTCAAAAACCCAACCGAAACATAATCAGATTATAGCTCCGAATGGAATAATTACTGTTCGTCTGTATATTCTGTCGCTGGCGGAATATTGAATATTGAACTGGAAATACCGAGCGAATAGACGGAATTGGAAGGAAAAAAACGTGTGTTATTATTCCACATATACCACTGAAGTGTCATCTTTTCCTAGATTAAACTTGATCAGCAATTTCAACAAAATAAGCCTTTACTTATCACTCTACTGATATATTCTAAGTACTCTAAGTTGTTTTGTTTTAGTAAGCACTGTGCTCACTAGTAAATGAATCCAAACAATTGACTGTGTCAGTACCAGAATGGATCAAACGTAACAGAACAATTACCAGGAAATGTGCATTTAACTGTGGATTTTAGTTGACCAACAAAGTGTTCTACAATCATGGAGTTGTCTATCTTCAAAAATATTTCGACTCATTTTACACTATCATCTAATTTATCGTTGATTTGTTCCATAATTTTGTGTAGTTTTGTTTTTCTTATGAGGATGCATGCAATATAATTTTTAGGACAAAATTACGACAAAATGACGACATCAAAGGCGGTATATAGAACTATATGCGTACCAAACGTTGACAATCCATCACATACAGTATAGATGAAATACTTCTATTGGTAGGTGATCGAATTTTCAGTCTAACTTCTCGTAAAATTGAAAAAGTAGATGTGTCGGAAAGCTTATATCAGCACATTCTAGAAGTAGTCGAAAGACCTACGTCGGCAGGACGTTTCGAATGATTAAGCCTTCATCTTCATCAAGAAGAGTTACAAGCAGATCCATAGAAAATTTTCTAGTTTCAATAGAATCAATGATAAAAATTCATAACCTGCCATTTTATGGTGGAAAACAATTCGAATAATTATGAAATTCAACTTAAAACATTGAAATGTGGATGTAGCGAGGGGTCCACTAACGTTAAGGACAATAGTCAGTCCTCACGAACATCATAGTTGAAAAAATACTAATTCACTTGATAAGTATAGTAAACAATAGGTTATGTGTTGAAGTTTGACATCTGTCATAAGAGACGTCGAAATTCAAAGTGACAGAGAAATGTCTGTTTCATGAAACATGAAAATAAAAAACAATATTCCATCATACATCACCAACAACAAAGGTGTATCAAAGAACAACACAGAAATGTACGTGTGATAACATTTGTTTCGGAAATTGGACATCAAAATAGTAAGAAATTAAAAAGTTTTAGGCTGTCGAAATGAGTATGTTCATTGAGGTATTGGAAATCAGAATTTCTAATTGACTAGTTGACCTCAAGGGTTTCTAATAAATTGAGTTTTTGCCTTTATTACGAACTTGTAAAATTCAGAGTCAGAGTTAGGAACAAAGTCATGCTCCTCATTTATAATTTGAAAAACAACTGAATTCAAATTAATCTGTTCGTTTTCTAAATTGAAGTGTATTAATCTAACATGTTCGGCTAGTCGAGTTCTGATCTTATGGCTTGTTTGGCCAATATAACACACTTTACAATCAAAGTCAGAACAGTTCAATTCATAAACACCCGACTCAAACCATATTAAAATGTTATTTATGCACTAGCGGGCGGTAAAGTAGACAAAATTCTCAAATTGTCTATACTCACACATCATTTTATGCAATTCCTAACACGAATTAGAATCATTTCAGTTCAATAGAGCAATACTCTTTCTAACATTTGTTCATGTTGGCAATTTTTTCGGTGATGATCTATTTATTTGAAATAGATTCTCCAATATAGCACTCAGCTACTATTGATTCGCATTCCTCATATTATGTTACCCTTAATTAGTATGCATAACGTATGAAACGTGTAGACCATTGCAATTCAAGTCAGTATTTTTTGTGATTCGCGCTATAAAACCGCTATTGCATAAAATTTTGTATGTATCACGTGCGTAAAATGCGTTTAAGGCCTTCGGCGTGTGATGGCCCTCGGCTAACGCCATCGGGCCATCATCCACGCCGCAGGCCATAAAAGCCTACTTTACGCCCTTGATACATAAATAACTATTTTATGACCAAAAATGTTTTAGATTGTTAGTAGTTTTAAAATTAATAGAAACATTAGTAAGATTATTGGCATTGAGATTATTGAGCAAAATATTTCTTTGGATCCAATGGTTGAAGACCAAAATAGGATGAAGAGGAATATTTGCTTGGTGGATTAGATTGAGTTAATCTGTAGTATGAAAATTTGTGGACATATCTGTTATATAATCTATATTGATTAAGTGGATTGGTAAACCATTATTATAGGCAATTTGTTTGTTGGTGTTGAGTTCTGCAGAGAAATTATAATAATTGAGAGGTATAGTAAAAAGACGGTGAAAAAGTGGATTAACTAATGCAAACTTCTAGTTATATGGATGCTGTCAGTACTGGTAGGTTTCCTAGGATGTATGATTTGTGAATCACAAGGTCATGAAAGGGTAATTTATTATCTGATTCAATTTCCATAGTAAAGGTTGTAGAGATTTTGAAAAATCAAGAATTCATTAGGATTATATAAAGTACCCTTGAAAAGTGCTAAAATGTCATCAACATAATAATATAATGGTGCCAGAATAAAATTTTGGAGAAAAATTGAGGTATTCTTACATGGCAGATTCAAATTGTAATATAAATGCGTTAGCCATCAATGGACAGAGATTAGAGCATACGAATAAATTTTGAAAATGAAAGGTATATGTGAAAAGTAGGTACATTTGAATCCAAAAAGAGTTATTGTCTCACCAACATCAGAAAATCTTCAGGGTCCATGCTCATGATAAGTTTTGAATATCACAATAAGAGACCAAGATAAAATTAAAAGAAATATTGGAAAAATCTATTTTTAAAGGAAATTCATTTAGAGGCAGGTGAAAATTTCACATGTTTTTTTGTAAAAATTTACTAGAAACTGTTGAAATTAACAAAGCAATTGAAAATTCTGATTTACAATAAATCAATGAACAGACTGATTTCGACAGTCTGAAACTTCTTAATACCCTACTATTTTGATCTCCAATATCTGACCAAAATATCATCTCACCTTCTGCATTGCTCTTTGAAACATATCTATTAAAGATGATGGATGATGGAAGATTTTTTTGTTGTGTTTCATATTTCACGTAACAGCCATTTCTCTGCCTCCTTGAATCTTGACGTCCCTTATGACAGATGTCAAACTTCAACATATAACTTATTATTTATAGACTGGGTGATGGTGACAGATTTCAGGTGACGATTTTCTCGTTTATGCCTCTGAGACCAGTGAAAGATATGAAAATTCTGACAAGGATGATGAAAAATTTGAGCGGTCGCCGTGTGGCTGTCATATAAAGTCACAAAAATGATGCGAAGAATAACCAAATACTACTTTTCCATGGCAAACTGTGACCACTTGAATAGTGAAAAATTGGGAAAAAATGTTTTATTGAAAAATTAACCCCAACTCCTGGTTTTGGAATGTCCCAGAACTCCAGAACGAATGCTATTATTAACAATGAATAAATAAATAAATTGAAAAATACAGGGTGTCATATACAGCTGACAATATCACCAAATCTTGGTCATCCATAATGCTCGGGATGACTTCTAAAATGTCTTCTGTTGTGACAAAGAGCCCAGAAATATTCCATTATTACCACAGGATGTAAACAAGCATAGCTTTTCCATGGCTAACTATGATCAGCTGAAAAGTGAAAGATTATGAGAAACATATCACTAAACTATCATCAGAAATGGGTTCAGAATAGTCTGAAACTCTCAGATCTTAATCTCCGAGTCATCTGCGAATACCAATATTATACATTGATGGGAATTTGCAGCTGCCGAAAAAAATAAATTGATAAGTGCACTAATTTTCAAAAGAAGGCAATTTAGGAGTCGAACTTATGCCATATTTAGATGACAACTTATATATTTCTCAGGAATTGAGATCTGGGAGTTTCAGAGTGTTCTGATCCAGAATATGATTAGTTCAGTGATAAAAGAATCCATAATACAGTGGCGGCGATAAGGATTCGCCCCCCCCCCGCCAAATTTTGTTAGGATATTCATATACTTAATATAATCTGGAAATAACAGACATAATGGGACATAATTCCATATAATAATACACATTATACTTATTTATTATATTACATTATTTATATTGCAATATTTTCCAAAGAAATTAGCAATATTCCGGTATATGGTTTTATTGCCACTCTGAATAATATAAATGCCATAATTTGCTAGGTGATTTGAATATAAAATCTTACCATCGCAAAAATCTGTCTGGTGCTAGTGAAGCCATCCGTAGATTGAGGAATATGAAGTTTAGGGGAGCACTGTTGAATTGCCGAAACGGCGATCTTTTTGTATTAAAAATATATATAGACCAACTGTTCCAAGTCAAGTTTACGAGCACGTTCATATTCAATAGTTATTATTATACCCAATGCACTAAATCTCACCTGTCACATTGTACTTCGTAAATATGTTTTTATCAAGTTTAACTTTGAAAATGTTCTTTCGGCAGAAGCAGATGTTACCGGTAATGTCAAAAAAAGTTGAAACAAAGAACAAATATCCGGAAGACTGCTCAAAATACATCTAGTTTCTGATGTAAAATATGTGGCCAAATCTGCAGTCCTAAGCAAAAAGGGCGTAAGTCAATAATGACCAGAGATATTGAGGCCTATAAAGCTTAGAATTTCAGGTGTATTTTGAAAATACATCTTTTTTTACTGACGTTTTGGATGGCCAAATTATTTGTTCAGGTCAACGTCTTAGGGAACATGTAGAAAGTGAAATTTAAATTATGGAAAAACACGAGATACGTCCTTTGGGCTTAGGAAGGCAGAATTCATAGATTTTCTTTTTTCGAATTTCATTTGAAAATACACTTTTTCAGTTTAATACTTGTGTAGATAAGTTGTGCGAGAAGTCATTTCCGTATTTTTTAGTTTTTTTAGCATGATCCATAATTTCTCCTGTAGATAGTTCAACGAAACAGTCTGGATTAAAAATGAAAAGTAGCTCATTACTTCGTTCATGCTGATAAATCGTGTACTGAGTTGACTAATTATTATATCGAAAGACTCGTAGAAGACTTTGATTTGGAATCTCTTTAGACCATCTTCTATTCTATTCTTTGGCGCTTAGATGTCAATGTTGGCTGAATGTCCCACGATGTCACTAAATTGGAAGCTTCTGCATGGCACTGTTTCGAAATCGTCTCTGAAACTATCAAAATTATCTATTGTGGAGCTCAATATCTCGCATGCTAGACCCAGATCAACAGTAGAACACTGTAGCAGTTTAGACAGCAAATTAATATTTTCCAAAATTTTGCGTTGGTGTACAAGGAGAAAAATAATATCATAATTACTCGTACTCTTTTGCAAGAAATTTGCTTCCGCTCTGTCAGCTGGTTTATTGCAAATTAAAGTAAATGTTGACAAACAATTAGAATTAGAAAGTTTTAGCAAAGAGGCCTTGTGGAGCTGGGCCCCCCCGCACGGCGGGCTCTGCGGGCCCCTTATCGCCGCCACTGCCATAATATATCTTTCCTAATTTTTCAATTTTCAGTTGGTCATAGTTAGCCATGAGAAAGTGATTTTTGGTTACTTTCTACAGTAATAATGGAACATTTTTGGGCACTTTGTTACAAAAAAAGACATTTTGAAATCAACCGAGCAATATGGATGAATAAGAGTAGAGATTGCCAGCTACATATGACACCCTGTATATTTCAGCATTGAGATCTGGTGTTCTGGAACATTCCAAAACCAGGAGATGAGGTTGATTTTTCAATAAAAGATCCTTGATATATTTTTCTCAATTTTTCCAAATTCAAGTGGTCACAATTTGCCATGGAAAAGTAATATTTTGTTATTTTTCGCAGTTTAATTTGAGTGAATTATGTAAAATGTTAAGAAATTTTTAAAATTGAGCAAATATCACTGATGAAGAAGAGATTATCACATTGCCAGTTACAAATGACACCCTGTACAATCAATTGATTCAAGCATTGGGATCTAGATTTGAGGGTACTCTGAAACAGAATTTGATGTTTATTTTGTGATGAAAAAATCCCTAATAAGTTTTCCCCCCTTTTTCACTTTTCAATTGGTCATAGTTAGCCGTGGAAAATGGATATACGAATGTTTCATTAACAAAGGTATACTATAATATAAAAGAATTTATTTTTCAAATTATATTATTCTCAATGAAATGTGAAGGTGTGGCTGCTCAAAGTGGGACACACTGTATTGTAATTTACTTCCTATTCTTATATTGACTATTGATTTTCATCGAGTTCTACTGTCAAATTCAAAGTCAAAATATACTTCAATGACAGAAGTTTTTCAACTTATCGACAGAGCTTTGCAACTATAAATAAAAATATAAATTAAAATTATTACAGTAGGAAGTTTTCGTGACTGATTATAATATGAAGTAGTAAATTCGTGAGGTTGCAGTCAATTGGTGGGCTAATTAGAAGATAAAAAAGTCCACTTAAAAGAGATCCTACTTCCACAATACAGCAGAAAGCCAACAAAATTGTTTCTAAGCTTCGAGATTCCAAAACAATTGACAATCCCTTAGCAAAATCCCTTATGATTTATAATTCAGTAGCTCCTCAATTCTACACACTACCTAAAATTCATAAACCAACTTTATCCATGAGACCAATAGTATCGTCCATTGATAGTCCTACTAGTAAACTTTCAATATTTTTGACCAAAATACTAACAAATTCCTATAATACAGACAATTCGTTCTATGTCAGAGATTCTTTCACTTTTAGTGAATTTATCAATGACTACCAAATTTCAGAAAATTATAATTCAATCAGTCTTGATGTAAAATCTCTCTTCACCAATATACCTATTTCATTAATTGAAAAATGTATTATAAAAAAGTGGGATATCATAAAGAATCATTGTACCTTACCAAAATCTTCTTTCATAGAAATACTAGAATTTATTTTTGATTCAACATATTTAGTTTTCAACAATGAAATATATAAACAAATATTTGGAACACCCATTTCAACTATTTTGGCTTATTATGTGATGGATGAATTAATTGATTGTTGTATTTCACAAATACCATTTGAGATACCATTTGTTAAACGGTTTGTTGACGATTTGATTTTATCAGTACCATCTGATGGTATTGATGAAATTTTATCTATTGTCAATAACTTTGACACCAACATTCAGTTCACAGTTGAGGAAGAAATGAACAATAGTATACCATTCTTAGACATGACTCTAATCATCACAAAATGGTACCGAAAACCAATTTGTAGTAATAGGCTGATCAATTTCCATTCATATCATCCACTAAAAATGGAAATTACCATGATTAAATCTTTGAAAATTAGAATTTTGAAAATTTCCCACCACAGTTTGAAACAAGAATGTTTAACAGAATTTCAAAAAATTTTATTAGAAAATTCATATCCAAAGCACTTAATAAATAAATCACTTTTTACTACAACTCATTCATCAATGATTCAAACACAATATCATAATTCCACTTCAGATTAAAGAATCCCTGTTTTCCGGTCATTACCATATATCCAGGAACTTACACCAAAATTAACAAATGTAGTAAAATACGAAAATATTATAATTGCAAAGAAAAATGTCAAAACAATTTCAAAATTACATACAAAAGTTAAAAATCCCATTGAAAATAAACAAAAATCCAATGTCATTTATAAAATACCTTGTATGGATTGTTCCAAATCTTATGTTGGTCAAACATCGAGAAATCTCAACAGTCGCATTATTTCACATAAAAGTGACTGTAAATGTAATAAGAACTCATGTGCCTTATCGGAACATGTAAATCAAAATGACCATAAAATGAACTATAATGATACAATTATTTTAGATATTGAAAGTAATCAAACAAAAAGGATATTTCTGGAAATGATACACATCAATGAAAATGAAGAATCGATGAACAAAAAAACAGATGTAAATAATCTCAGTCAAATTTATACCTGCCTCCTCAAATTAAATAAATAATCTATTTCACCCTTTATCAGAATTTTCCTTCTTGATTAGTTATCAAATTTAAATTGTCATCATCATTGTCATTCATCTAATGTCATGTTTTCTATCCGTTTGGTCCCAATTTCATTTTAATTCTCACGTTAGTAAGTAGCCATCTATATTTATATTTATACCAACTGTAAACCATACATTTTGTAGTCGTCCTGAAGAAGACAATAAACATTGTCGAAAGCTCGACAAATTTCAAAGAGTATTTCTAATTAGCCCACCAATTGACTGCAACCTCACGAATTGACTATTTCTTTTTTAAATTATTACGTATTATAAACTATGATGGTGAATTCTCGTTTTTTAGAAGATATCCTAAATAAAGCACTTCTGGCTTTCTGAATCGCCGTTTACTCACGAAAATATCACATGCAATATGGCACATTCTAAATAATTTTACAAGGTATAACGGATCTTACAAAACGGCAGTAAGTTGAACATTCTGAATATATGAGGCTCGGATCGCATTCATGCAGTGTGGCCTGTTCAAATTTATGGCCCTTAAAATGTAGTCAAGATTTAAAAATTGTCGTAACTCCTTGTTGAAAAACCCTCATATATTTCTCGCATGATTTATTGCATCGCATATTAGTTCGACAGAAAGTCTGAAAATTTCAACGCTCAAAACATTTGTCAACTATGAATTTATAACGTTATATGCATCAATTTCAAAACATCAGAGGTATCGTATCGAATGTAGAGTTTGAGGAATTTGACAGAAAGTGGCAAAATCTTTCTATTTTCTATATTCTTTTATATAAATCAAAATTGAATGATGTTCGTTGGTAAGCGCTTAACTTGAGAACGGCTGGGTCGATTGGCTATTTATTTTTTCGCAAATTCTTGCAATACTCTGAATAAGGTTTTACGGAAAGAAAAATTAGAAAAGTAGTCCGGCAAATTGGAAAATTCTGGCAAAACTAAAAGTTTTCACGATATATCTCATAACTGAAAAAAAAGATAATATTGCCCATAGTTTTTAAATATTTGTTATGGTGTCTTTCATTTAAAATGAATAAAGAAAAAAAAAATTTATTCTGTATTAGGTAATTTTATTTAATATTAATAAACGCGATAATATAATTTAGTAATAAAAATTAAATAGTTTGTTTGAGGTCGATAATATAAACTTATTCCTAGTTCATTTGTTGGGTGATATTACTAAAAATTTATTCATTATTGATTTTAGGTTTATTTAAAGTGAATAAGTCATAGTACCAGATAATAAATAATAATAATAAGCGCGCTGATCATTATTATAAAATCTCCGGCATAGGTTTCGTGGTTGGGCTCGCTGATGGGCCACGTGTCACGTCGTACGTCGGGGTTTCGTGTTTCGTCATTTGTCGTAGAGTCGTGTGTGCGCCATTTGCGTTGTGTAGGTTAAGTCGTATGTTGTAATTATTTATTTTTGTCTGATTAAAGTTTAATTCTAAATCAAACAATATCTTCATAGTTATAGAAGACACAATATCATTAGTTTTATACTTATTATTTGCATGGTTTGTGCATCTATTCTCTAACATAAATACAATCATAAATTCTGTTATAAAAGTTACAAGTAACGCATCTGTTCAGACCATGTTCAGGAGCTGAAAAAGTTTTTGAAAGACAACAGTTTTGTGGAATTAATAAATATATGTTAAGGTAATTTTGTATAGAAGGTAAATTGATTTCAATTTAATCCATATTGATTTTTTGGCTCATCTTGCGTCCCTATTGGTTTATTAATAATAAACAATATTTTCAATAAATATTCTATTATTTGTTATAAATAATTTTGTGGTTTTTTATTTACAAACGTTCATTTTCAATAAATAAAATACATTAATAATAAAAATGTGTTTATTAAATATTAACGAAATATATAATATTATTAAATACTCTTTATTTATTATAAATGATTTTTTATTTACTGTTGATAAATCTATAATGAAACCTTTATTTATTGGAAATAAATTTGAATTAATTGTTATTGAGGTATATTAAATAATTCGAATGCATCTTTTGTTTCCAATAAATAAACGTTTATTCCGCAATATTCGAATAAATGATTTATTAGGTGGTAATTAATTTAGTTAAGTATGAATAAACTGTTTTTTCAGCACGATTCGAATGCATAATTGTTTAATTCGCTTTTTTCTTCATGGTACCGGAAAAGTTTTCAGAAAAAAATCGGTATAATTACAAAAGAAAGATGAAAAATTCGGATAAACTGCAAAAATCATAATTTTTGTATGTACTCTTGATCATAACTGACAATAGGAACGACATAATCATGTTTAATACTCAATTGCGAAAGGGCAGGAAATGAAAAGCGTGCCCATTATACAGGGCAATTCAAATTCGACCCCCACCATTGGGATCTCCTAAACTACAGGAGATACGTCGAAGCTCAAATTGGGGAAAAGTTGTGTATTCTGGTGCTTAACAAAATACTATTTTGAAACTTGGAAAATTCCGAGTATTTCTGGAAATATCGGGAAAAAACTAAAAATCGGAATTTTCGTTTTTATTTTTTTCTATCGTTATTTGACAACATAGCTCAAAACCAAAAGTACATTTTCATTGATACTTTTTAACAGCTACATGTTTTCATGTTCAGATTTACTATCCGACGTTTCGTCTTCTGGCATTCACCATCAACTTTTTTTTCTGTTATGGGCGCCATATTGTTTTTTATACAGAAAAATATTGATTCTTATTCTGATTTCATTGATGTATAATTTGTAATGATTTGCAATTCTGAAACCACAGATATTTAAAAAAACAACTTCATCTGAGATGGTCATGACTCCATCGAAAATTTTTGTTTAATAAACACTAGTTGTCAGAACTCATTAAACATCATAAGTTTGCACAAATACTTCAGTCGAAATGTCCTCATTCTCAAATGAAGAAAAACGAGATATGTTGAAACTTTCTTATAAATTTGATAGGAATAGTACGAAAACAGCACATATTTATTTTGAATTATATCCGGAAAGGCAACAGCCGGATAGAACAATATTCGGAATTTTGGGCAAACACTTGGCTGAGTACGGTGCGTTTCAAAAAACAAGAATGAAATCATGAGCTTGTAAAAAATGCACAAAAAGTATTACAACAAGTGCTTGAAATGATGGCCTTCCTCTTGAATACATAACCGAGCTCGTCGTCTCAAATTACGAACAGCCCTAACAATATCCCTTCTTCTGATAGACCTGAATTGCGTGATGATAATGTCTCTAAGTTCATCTAGTGTGTCATATTCTTGCTCTCCATAGATTCTGTTCTTTAAAGTGCCCCACAAGAAAGTATCCTAAACTGTAAGGTCAGATGACCTTGCCGGCCATCTCACTGGTCCAGAATTTCCTAACCACCTATTAGGAAATCTTTGGTGTAAATATTCGCAAACTGCTCTTTTATAGAAAAAAAAGTTGATGATGAATGCCAGAAGACGAAACTTCGGATAGTAAATCTGAACATGAAAACGTGTAGCTGAAAAAAGTATCAATGAAAATGTACTTTTGGTTTTGAGCTATGTTGTCAAATGTTGAAAAAAATAAAAACGAAAATTCCGATTTTCAGTTTTTTTCCGATATTTCCGGAAATACTCAAGCTTCGACGTAGTTTAGGAGATCCCAATGGTGGGGGTCGAATTTGAATTGCCCTGTATTGACCATAATTTTTAGAAAGCACAATGGTTAAAATGTTCTTGCACCGTACGGGTTCGGGGTACCCGATAGATTAGGTTATTATTTTAAGCCATTCATTAACACAGTTTATAGGATTCGTTTGATAATGTCTATTTACGACGAAACTGCATTAACGTTGGTTACAAATAGAAGTGGTATAAAAACACAGACAGTTTTTTCCCTCATTTTTGTACTGTACAGAAGAATTTCAGATTTTTTTTTCTTTACCTGTTTATTTCATACGACAGAATGCTTTCCACTATGAGTTGTGCAATAACTGGCTAACAAAAAAATTTTATAAAATTTTTATTTGATACAAAACTACGGAGCTACCAAATATAACCCTTTCAGATTGTTTAAAAATTATACAGTTTGATAGAGCTCAAATCATCTCGTCAATTTTCCCTTTCCGCTTGTAGTCGAGAAAGGCATTTTGAATATTAGATTCATGACACTGAGGTAAACACGATTAAATTTCCACAGATTTATTGTCTACGCGACATGTTTCGATACACAGTATCTTTCTCAAGCGAATGTAATACATTAAATTATTCTACGTTGAACATTACTTAAATACCCTTCTTATCAATTGTGGTAATTAGGACCTACCTATAATAAAAATTGACAATACAATGTAGGTACCTGTAAATCTCAAAATATAGCTGCTACTTAATTAATTGAAAAGGTTTAACAAAGAGGAACTATTAAGGTCCAATTGATCATTCAGTAAATAATTCGAATTTTTCAATTTCCAAGAATTATAAATAATTGAGTCTAATACCCTTATTTTCAACATGAAGGATTTCAAAGTTTTCATCGAAGTCATGGTCTTCTTCCAAAATATGATTGGCATATGTTGAATATGTTTTATTCTTTACATATTTCATTCATTCATAAAACACATTCAACATATGCCAATCATATTTTGGAATTCGATGAAAACTTTGAAATCCTTCATGTTGAAAATAAGAGTATTAGACTTAATTATTTAGAATTCTTGGAAATTAATAAATTGAAAATTTCGAATTGTTTACTGTCTACCACAGGCGTAGCCACGGGGAGGGTTTTGGGGGTTCAAACCCCCCCCTCGAAAAGTTAAGATATTAGCAATAATAAATTAATGAACCTTCTGTTTTTTTTTCATACTTATCTTGAACCCCCCCCCGATACTAAAACCTGGCTACGCCCGTGTGTCTACTAAACCTTTTTAATTAATTGAGTAGCAGCTATATTTTAAGATTTACAGATTTATTATAGATAGGTCCTAATTACCACAATTGATAAGAAGAGTATTTCATTTCATTTCATTTCATTTATTAACAGTCATGAAAGAATATAATACAGTAACATGACTATACAATACACTAATGCGACAATGTCAGAAGGTGGATAATTCCAAAAGACTAACCAATTTGGCAAAAAAAGAAAAAAGAACACGACATATAAATGTATAAATAAAAACAGAGATTTAAAAACAGATAGGAATGATCAACTTAAGTAATGTTCAACGTACAATAATTTAATGTATTACATTCGCTTGAGAAAGATACTGTGTATCGAAACATGTCGCGTAGACAATAAATCTGTGGAAATTTAATCGTGTGTGTCATATACTATGAATTTCCATCAAGTAACGGCCATGTCAATCCAAAATATTCGATTCATTTTTTTTTTTCCTTTTTTTTGTAATTTTCTGGTGAAGCTCTTTCCCCGAAACTCCGAACCATCCTGGTATTATCTACCCATGCAGTCACGTCCTACTATCTTGTAATGCATGTGAGATAATACATTGAATCTTGCAAAAAAAAATTACTGACGAAAGAAAGACATAGAAAACAAATAAAGGTAATCATTGATAAATGTTGATTCAATTTTGACTGATTGCATACATTTTGGAACTGGTCCAACTGTTTTTCTCACAAGTTTTTGTAATAATCCTAATTATAACTTTTCATTTTCAGAGGTCACAGAAGAATAGGCGACTGCTCACAAGGAAATTCAAAACAGTTGACGGCACCCATGTTGACTGATTTCTTACTAGGATCTCATCTTTCATATAGCTTAATGGATTTTCAGCATCGGCAATAACTTTGGATGAATCAGCGTTTCCTCAATGCAGCTATCAAGAATCCAATTTCACAATAAGTCATATGTGCACATAATAATATTTTGTAACGCTCTCATACCAGGCATTTGTACAATAATAATTCGAATAAAGATTGTTGTTATATTTCAATACTTTCGTACAATCATTTGTACAAAAACTAAATTTTTTTCATGATTAGAAGTAGTTCGGGGTGTGTTTATTTATTGCTGGGAACTACCAAAAAATTCATCATAAACAGTGCTAGCCATGTAACACGTGGGAGAAAAATTTATCATTAGAGTATTCGAAAAAATATTTGGCTGATCGATTGTGAATACTGGTATGACGCCAAATTGAAAAAACGACTATGATGTGCAAAAAGTAGGATATAGTTTGGCAAGATCCTGAGAAGAGTTATTTGATGAAGTTGCTCAGAATTTTATTTCATTACGCAATAATTCGAGAGAGTTGAAAACAGCATTTTTTTATATAATTCAAACTCGTCACAAATGTCAAGTTTTTTCCTTCTGAATAGCTTGTCTGCCCTGAAACAAGTATATTTCGATAATAATGGCAGATTTCTATTAATTTCTCCCCACAAAATGGCAATAAATTGGAAAAAAATGGTTTTGCCAGGACCCTCGCTGTTGCAATGCTTCGTAGTTAACAGTCATATCAGAATTCCATAGCCATTCTGATGATATCTAATTTTTTTAATTTATTTATTTATTTATCCCGAGAAACATTTCTGTTTATATGTAGAGAGATTAAGTTTTAACATAAAATGTATAACGACAATAGGTGCAATTATTTAAAAAAGGAATGTGACAGATAATCTGTGAAATATGGGTATATAAGTCATACCAATCAGAAAGAAACAAAAGCAAAAAAACAGTCAAAGGTGAAACATTGTTATAATATGGGAAATCATCTGTTGAGTATACACTTTTTAAGTTCATTTTTAAACTTAGTTTTTGTCCTAATTTATTTTATTGCCTGTGGTATTTTATTATATATCTCAATTCCCTCGTAAAAAATAGACGTTTATCCAAAGTTTGATTTGAAACGTAATGAATGCGTTTATTTTATTTACATTTCTTGTTTTATGGTAATGGATATTCGAAATATGATCAAAAGTAAGATCCGATTGTTTTTTTCCTTTATCAACATAGTGAATGAAGTAGTAAGTTATTAGGTTTAAATAATTTTTTTGAGGGTTCTAAAAAGGGCAATTTGTATTTGCATTTTATATCTTTGTTCTGCAAAGTTTGTAGTGGTTTCATAAAAGAAATTTTGGCTGAGCCCCATACAGAAATGAGGTATTGCAATTTTGAGTAAATTAAACTGAAATATATGATTTTTAAATATTTTAGTGGGGTATACTGTCTCATTTGAAATAGTATTCCAATCAAAGGTGAGATATGTTTTCTCAGATTGTTGATATGATTGGACCATAGAAATATATATTATATACTCACTCTAGAATGCTAATCCCCATGTCAAAAGTGTTGTAAAAAGTTCAGGCTAGTCCGCAATGCGCAAGCGCGTCTTTAGTGATTTTTGTAACAGGCCCGGTTTTAGTAAAAATAATGGTACTTGTGAAGATTAACAAACGTTAATTCTGAATCTCGGAGAATAAGGTTGGAAACCTCATTGTGCTTATACCTGTTATTTGTATTTAGCCGATTTGAATACATATTTTCACATATTTATGATCCCGAATATTCAGCAAAGGCTATCAGAAAGTAGAGTACGGTTATTATTATTATTTATATTATTCATTTATTCACCCAAGAAACATTAAATGTTTTTACAGGGAAGTCAACGATTAATTGGCTATATATAATACGTATATAGGATAAATGAATACAAATTAAATTAAATTAAATTGTCAGATCTGATAAAATTCTAAAAAAATAGGAAACTAAGAAATACTCTTTCAGTTGTAATTTGAACTTCAATAGATGTTTTATATTTTTCAAACGGTTAGGTAATTGATTATAAATTATGATACCATCATGCAAAATGCACCTCTTTCCAATTTCAGATGTTGCCTTACTGGAATATAGTTCATTGAAATTTCTTGTTAGGTGTTTATGAATGACTTTATTTTCTGTAAAATGCAAACCAGTATATATTTTTTTAAATCGGCTTAAATGAATAAACAAACATACTGATAATTTGTAAAGAGATTCCAAGTTCAATATTTTTTTTGGCTTGTACAAATTTTTTGTTGGTTCAAGATGGGGAAGTTTGTGAATACATTTTATTGATTTATTTTGGAGTTTTTTCAAAGGTTTCAATACAGATTTATTCGCGGATCCCCATATAGATATCAAATATTGTAATTGCGAATATATGAAGGAATAATATATATTCATCAAATATTTACGACATATATAGTTTCTAATCTTGTAAAGTATGCCGATAATTGGAGAGATTTTTTTTCTAATTTTTTCAATATGTTTTTTCCAACTGAGGCATTCATCAATATAGAGTCCTAAAAATTTTATACAGTTTTTGTATTCAATTTGATTTTTATCAAAGATTAATAGTGTGAGTTGGTCATTAATTTTTCGTTTTGCAATAAACATATATGAGGATTTGGAAAAGTTTAAGGTTAATTTATGATTCTGTAACCATGAGAGAATATTTTTAATGTCGCATTGGGTACTTTTTTTGAGAGTGTCTGTATTGGATCCTGAATAAATTATAGTTGTATCATCTGCAAATAATTTACCGCTCTGAAGCGACTGATTTTTGGTACCACATTCACTTTTCAGCTGTAGTTAACCAACAGAAACCTACGGAACCACCCCAAATTTCAAGGAAACACTGGATTGGAAAATAAATTGAAAGTACAAAAAACTATAAAAATTTATTTCAGCTAATATCATGAATAATTTCAACTCAAATTGGATTTTTAAAATTGGATGCTTGGAAGCTCGAGGTTTTTTTTTCAAGAACGATTCATGTCAAAATACGCAACTGCATTTAATTTGAATCATTTGAAGAGTACGAGGGCTGTTTGGTAACTCCGTGACTATTTGAATAAAGAAAAAAAAATTTGGCAAATAAGCGTTTTATTTTTCAACATAATCTCCTTATAGATCAATACATTTAGTCCAGCGTTTTTCCAGTTTTTTTATTCCTTCCAAATAATAGGTTTTCTCAAGGCCCTCAAAATAGGCGTTTGTTTCGGTTATAACCTCTTCATTCGACCCAAATCTCTTACCACCCAGCCATTTCTTCAGGTTTGGGAAAAGAAAATAGTCGCAAGGGGCTAAATCTGGAGAATATGCTGGATGGGGTAGTAGTTCGTAGCCCAATTTATGAATTTTTGCCATAGTGACTACACACGTGTGCACTCGTGCATTGTCTTGATGAAGCAGCACTTTTTTTTTCGCTAAATGTGGTCGTTTTTGCCTCAAATCAATATCGAATCTGTCTAAAAACTCTGAATAATATTCGCCGTTGATCGTTCTACCCTTCTCTAAGTAATCTATATGAATGACACCGCGTGCATCCCAAAAAACTGTGGCCATAACCTTGTTGGCTGACAGACGCACCTTAGCCTTCTTTGGTGCACGTTCACCAGTTGACACCCACTGTTTTGATTGTTCCTTGGTCTCTGGGGTATTGTGATGGATCCATGTTTCGTCTACGGTTATATAACGGCATAAAAACTCGCCCGGATTGCGATTGAACTTTGCCAAACACTCCTTTGAAGTGGTCACAAGGTTGCGCTTGTGGTCGAGTGTGAGCAATCGCGGCACCCATCTCGCGGATAGCTTCTTCATGTCCAAATATTCATGTAAAATGTGATGTACTCGCTCAGTTGAGATGCCTACAGCCTCAGCTACCTCACGTACTTTTATTCTCCGATCGTCCAATATCATTCCATGGATTTTATCGACGATTTCTGGCGTGATGACCTCTTTTGGGCGACCTGAACGTACGGCGTCACTTGTGCTGGTACGACCACAACGGAACTCAGTAAACCACTTCTTAACCATTGAAATTGATGGTGCAGAGTTCCCATAGTATTTATCAAGTCTTTCCTTGGTTTCAGTTATGGTTTTTTTACGCAAAAAATAATGCTTAATCAACACACGAAATTCACTTTTTTCCATTTTTGTTAAAATTCACGAGGTTGTCTGCTTCTAATTGCTGTCAAACACAAACCAAATGTCGCAGCTTGCTCAAAATTTGACAGTAGTCTATTGAAAGATGGTGGTTGACAGCAGCAGTGTTGCATTTAAAGTTACTGCGCGGGAAATTTAAAAAGTCAAGGACTTACCAAACAAGCCTCGTATTTCTGGTTCTATTACCTTAGTGCAATTTCCACAATGGGAGTGCATGAAAAAGTGAGGACTGAAGCAATTTCCTTACCATCCATTACCATTAATTTTCTGAGGCGATTCTGAGTATGTTTAGTACTTTTTGTGGAAATCTAGAACTCATAATATAAGCGGTGTGGTAGAAAGTTGTATCACTCGCCATGCATGCTTACGAAGACACAGTATTGGACTGCACTAGGTTTCAAATAATTCTATTGTCGTTTTTACATGAATCTTCATGAGGAAAATGTCTGTCACAAATTACAATTTTCTCACTCAAATGTTCTGCTGGGGTCTCTTCTTGAAAACAATAATATTTAAGCTATTTTGAGCAAAGCATGTAGGTACCTAAAAAATTTCATTATCTACCAAAAATGATTTATTTCAGGTATTTTTCCTTTACACAACACTGAACAGTTCATTGTTTATTTTTAGGAAGAAACGGCTTCATTAAAAATCGTCTTAAAAGGAACAAGATTAATGCAAATTCACGAAAGATGAAAGAATAACCAATTCAAGCGAAAATCTAAAATTCTTAAAACCGACTCTGTCTCTGACAAGAGTGACAGATCTTAGTGACAAGTCTTCCTGTTGATGGAAAGGCACTGTTGCACGGTTATTATAATTACAGTAGCATAGGGTACATTATTGTTTTAAATAAATTTCTTTCGCGCCTAAAATTCGGAGTAATCTATCTCTAAAAGGTTCTTTTCGGTTTTAGAAAGTCCTAAATGCGCTGTCAAATTTCTCTCTTTCAAATGACATGTGTTTTATTGCCTCATAACAAAAAACTCTGAATTTGGAACACCAAATTATTTTCAAACTTGGCAACGATCTACTCAAACTACACTGATGACGCGCATGCGCACATCGTAAATGGGTCGCATACGCGGCATGCTTTTCGCCGTGAAAATTGGCGGGATTGGCATTCTAGAGTAAGTATATGATATATATTTCTATAGATTGGACCAAGAGAGTGCTGATATGGCAATCTAGAAACATCCTGTTTTCCTGATATAATCAAGTTGCTATAATAATCGTGCGTGTGCGTATCACTTTGCACATATACTTCGAAAGTCGAAACTATAAGCCTCTTTATTTCAATGCACTATTCTTAAGTGCGAATGAAATTAGATTCTGGTTTTAGAGTGGCCTCTTGTCGCTGGATTTACGTAAAATATTCGATAATGTGAATCATGATATTTCATTAGTTAAACTAAGACAAATTGCTATCAGAAGCAATGTTTGTGCTTTATTTGAAAATTACCTCAGTGGAAGACAGCAATTTATTTATATGAAGAGACATTTTTCTTATGGGGTACCCCAAGGTTCCATGCTTTGTTCCTGTTTTGTTCCTCATTTAAATAAATTCGATATCTTTCCTTTATTTGAAATGTCTTTTGAAATTATTTGCTGATGTTTACTACCCTTTACTACTATAGAAAAATTCCTCAAGAAATAAAGAAAAAAATGGAAAGTGGCATCAGTTTGATTTCGTTATGGTTGAAAGAAAATAAGTTAACTTTGAATTTTGAAAAATCTAGCTCCATGTACATTTCTGAAAAATTTGATCAGGAAGTTTAGGATCCCTCAATGTGGATTATTGTGGCATACGATACAATTTTTTTTTAATTTCTAGGTTTAGCCATTGATCAAACTCTCTATTGATCTATGTTCTAGATCTAAGAAAGAAAATATCCCCTATTATTGGCATTTTATTAGGACTGGGGTCTTATATTCCTCTAAAACATCTTAAAAATATTTACTTCAATTTGATATATCCAAAGCTTCTGTATTTAATTTCAATTTGGGGAAATGTATCAAAATCACTTTTGAAAACATTGAAAACCTTACAAACTAGGATTATGAAATGTATTTTCCAATTTCCTCTGTCTGAAACTTCAAAATTATACTAACGAAGAAATCTTCTAGATATTAATTCATTATTCAGAAAGAAAAATTTGCACCTATCGAAAAATAAGAAGAACCATTCCAATATCTCCTATGTTGTTACTTAACCTGAATGCTGTGCAAATTAAAACTCAATTTGGCAAAAATTCATTATATTTCCGCGGTTTTATAGTGTACAATTGCATGCCGAAACGAATATAAGGTCTATAAATTGTTGAAAAAAAAAAGTTTTTTTTCCGTTAACCAGCTGTCGTCCCCTCAGGGCCGGATTACCCATAAGGCCAACCTAGGCCATGGCCTAGAGCGCAGGCTAGAGGGGGCGCAGATAACTGAGAATTTTTTTTTTCCAATAACTCGATGGTAAGACCGAAAACACGACGCGCTTACGACGGAACAATGAATCGTCCACGCCGTCCCCTCTCTTCTACCGCCGCGCCTTTAGTATTGTTATATGTTGTATATTTTTCAACAAGAGATGAAAATACTGTTTTTTTCGTAAGGTAAGAGTTTGTTCACGAGCAAAGCGGAGCGGAGCGAGTGTGGGTGGCAATCTTACGAACGAAAAAAATGTATTTCATCTCGAGTAGGAAATGCTATTTTTTCTACGATAGATGATTATAAAATACTGGATTACGATTTTTAGATTTTTATTCATTTATAACATGATTATAATACTGGGTACTGATTCAAGTGCCTAGTAGAGATATTAGAACTGTCATTACTGTAAAAAAATCCATCAATTTGTTTTTAGGATGTTCCCATCGGGTCGCTTGATAATATTCATTTGTTTCATTTTCATCTCAAGAGTAAAAAATTATCACTTTCATGTAAGGTATCGGGTTGAAAAATTATCATTTTCATATATAATTGTTTCAAAAGTAAATTTTCAAGTAACATTTAACAATAGACATTCGTTTGCCACTTGACATTTCAGTAGAGTTCTGTGAAGTGAATCAGAATAAGGCAGACATTCCGCACGTGTGTAAGTAAGTGGCAGACTCGCATGAACACGTGAAATTGTGGGTTGAGTTTGTACAACTGACAACAGAATTGTGATAAAATGAGTTACCAGTTTAAATTATCAATTAATAAAATTGTACTAAACTTTCAAGTAACAATTAACAATAGACAGATGTCTGCCAAGTGACATTTCAGTAGAGTTCTGTAAAGTAATCAAAATACTCCACAGGCAGACATTTCGCACGTGAGTACATGAGTGGAAGACGCGCATGAACACGTAAAAATTGTGGGTTAAGTTTTTACTAACTAATGCCTGTCATTGATATTTTTATCAAAATTGTTATGGAAATAAATTCTCTGAGTTTTTATTAGTTAAAAGTATAGATTATCAATTAATAAAATTGCTGTAAATTTTAGGGTAATTTTCCTGTTTGAAAAGGATCGAACAATACAATAGATCAAACATGCATCAAATGAAACTCAACGCTCTTGCTCTTCTGAACATTGAAAGTGATATTACCAGATCTTTGGACTTTGATAATACGGTACAGTTATTTGCTTGGGCCAAGGCCAGAAAGAAGAAATTGAAAGTGTTTTTGTACATATTTCGATTGTAAAATTTATAAAAATATAACTGATTCTAACAAATAGGCAGCAGGCATTCTCAATTTATTGCTCAACATCCTTTCTTTATTATCATCTATTCATCATTGAGTCAATGAGTTATTGGATCTATCCATGTTACAAGTAAGTATATGATAGTTGAATAGCCCTACTTTGACAACAGTTGGGAATTATCCTCCACACTCCTCAGACCTTCGAAATATGACCTAGAGCGTAAATAGGTGGTAATCCGGCCCTGCTTCCCCTTACGAACGGCAGCACTCAAAAGACGAAACTTGTGCGAGTCAAGGATTAACGAGGTCTTACCTTTTTACGTACGATTCCTAGCACTTTCTCAGCCCATCAGAAACATGTCTGCAGTCGCTAGGGTTTGAACTGGCAGCCAAAATTATTGAAACAGCGGCGCTTTAACCACTCAGCTACCTGGCCCCTGGCTCCTGGCTACCTCACAACATTCAAAAAGGAATTGAAAATATCATTTCTACTGAAAATGAAGTAGCATAATGAATACCTCCGACCAATATCATTTGCTCAATACTGATTTAACTATTATATGTACATTTAATTGTTACCTACCAACTACATCTAACATTGTTGTTATTTTTTTTTTCTTTTTCCTATGTGCTCATATTTATATTCGTTGTCCCAGTTTATTATTCTTGGGATTGAATTATACGAAGGCGTATAAGGGTCACATATTCTTTTTTCTATTTGCTCAAATTTCTGACTGAACGGTAAATATTCTTATTTCCTTTAGGGGGACAAGGAGGGATTATTTTTTTATGGAATCGTTCTACAGTCCGATGTTTTTCAATATTTTTACGAATGTTTTCGATTTAATTTTCTGGAGTTTTCCCAACTTTTGTCGAGCCCCACAACATTTCTTTTTTATTCGTTGTAATTTTCGACGTCCGAAACAGTCGGAAATATTTCCGAATTCCTGCGCGTCCTCTATGTAACCTTCTGGGGGCAGGGAGAAAAGTTTCTTGAAACTATTGTATGGTCATCGGTTCTCAATACGTTTGCAAAATTTCAGCTCAATCGGATACTAGCAAGGGTTTGAAAAATTTACTGAAAATTTTGAACCTGCAAGACACACCGTAAACTGAGGCTACTTTGACATAGTTTAGAGAGTTGTTTCATCGTAACTTTTTTTTAGGTATCCGAATAAAAAAATTAGTGTTTGTTTGAACCAATGGATGTCTTAGCAACATTGCTTGTAATCGACAACTTTCAAAAAGCACTCCTTTCCATTAACACCTTTGTTCATCATCATCACATCTTGGACAATGGCAGCGAGGATTCTTGTTGATTTATTAAATATAAGTTTTAATATTGTTAAGAAAATGATAGCTAACAATATAATGGTAACGCTAACAAAAACAAAAATAATATTCTTAAAAAAAAAATGTTTCCATTAACACCTTTATTCATCATCCTCACATCTTGGTCAATGGTAGCGAGGATTCTTGGTGCCCTTGTTACAATGTCCGCAAACCCATCTCGTGCAATTGACGCAGCAAATCCAATCCTTTCCAACATAATGTCGAAAGTCACATAAGCAGATCGAACAAAAGTTTTCGTTATCTCCTATTTTTTCTCGCTTCCTGGTCTGCTTTTGAGTGGAAGACCTTCATCCGAAGAGTCGAGCAGACTTATCTGGTGAGGTGTAATAGAAGTAGCTTGATGAAGATCTTTCGCCTGAGTTTGAATATTGGAATGTTCTTGTGCTCTGGATGATGAATTTGGGACCCGATTAATGAGTGGAAGGTCGTCATCTGAAGAGTAAAGCGGACTTGTAGGGCGAACTTTACTAGAAGTGCCTAGATGCAGATCCTGTGTCTGAGTTTCATTCTTGGAATTGTCTAATGAAATGTGAGTACCTGACTTCATGGTCAATTTCTTCCCTCTTTTATGACGCAATCTATTTTCATCAAAGCCCCTAGATTCTCTCAGAAATTCAAGTAAACTGACGTCTAAAACTCTACCAGTATTGGTTTCTCCGGAAGGAAGCCTGTTTAGAACTATATTATGGTCAAATGGATAGAGGCCAGTTCCTCGAAAAGCACCTTGAAGATTGGATTCCATCTTGGGTGCTATAGAATTCCATAGTCTCAGCAGGAGCACGGGGAATTGTTCCTTGGGAATCGTTCCTCGACGCCTGGATTCTTGTCTCCATCTATCAAAAACCTTTCGCCATTGCTTTTCAATGGGCCCAAAAACTCCAACGTCCAATGGCTGTAGCAGGTGTGTGGCAGTAGGAGGAGAAGCACTGAAATAACTGTTGTTTTGTATTGATGCCCTCACAACCTCTGGTGAAAAGTGTGACGCCAGGTTGTCACCCAAAACAACGACCGTTTAATTTTCTTCCCGATTGGCATCAATATGCGGTAGCAACAATTTAAAAAACCACTGTTCAAATAACTTTATATCGAACCATCCCGATTCGCTGTCATTGTATATAGAATCCACTGGCCCTCCTTTGGTCCAATTTTCATATAAATTTTTGGACTTATATACCACCATAGGCGGCAATAAAACTCTTGCCGCCGTTCCACAAAACATCACGCTGATTGATGTTCTTGAATGCTCTCTTACTCGCTCCACTCTTTTTCTTCCTCGTGGCACAAAAACTTTAAGTGATCCTGGATCATCCGTAATGTTCGTTTCATCGTAATTATAAATATGATGAGGTGTCGTAGTGGTTAGAATATTACGAATATTTTCATAAAACTCGGTGAGTTCAGTTTTCATCCTTACCGATGCTCTCTGCTTCTTAATATTTGTAGCTAGACGAACGGAAAGTCCATTTCTGGCGGCTAAAGAATTCACAAAGTCAATACCCGGCACATTATTTTCCCACTGTGGTACAACCCTGCCTTGTTTATTAACAAATTTCTCGATCACACCTAGTACATCTGATTTAGTCATCGGGTATCCCCAATCACTAACAGTTCCCAGTGTTTCTGCTATCAATTCTTCTTCGACTTTATATAAAACGGTTGGATGTCCGGGATTATTTTCTTGAGACCCACGAACTTTGTACAATAACGTCGTTCTGTTTATTTTATATTTTTCAGCAGCCGCCTTTTGTGATAGCCTACCGCTTTTAACTTCACACACGGCTTTTTTTAAGTCTTCTTCACTGTAGTATTTGTATGCACGAGCTCCCAGTTTCTTTTTGTAGGTTCTCACCATTTTTACACTATGATTTTAAATATTTAGGGCACAATAGAACACCTCAATACGAAGCGGAATTCTCAAAGAGGCGCCTACTAATAATAACAGTAACATAACCTCAACGTTTCTCGCATTTCTGCTTATACTAGGGACTTTGTCAAAGTAGTCTCAAAAAGTGTCAAAGTAACCCTCGATGTTAAAGTAGCCCCGGTTTAGGTACGAATAAATAATACAAGCTCATAAAAAAGCTTAAATGCACCAAAGGAATATCAATATCAGTTTTCATATTTTATTCACCTGATCCAATGTTCCACATTGCAAAATTTCCCTCTACTAATAGTATTAATTTTTCAAATTCAATCGGTTTCAGTCCAATAAATAACCATACTGATTGAATTCCTTCGATACGAATGGCCCGAGGGAAAAAAACTTGTTGATCAAAGCACGCGAGCTATAATAATTCTTTTATATCCTGACCATCTGCCTATTGACCATCTTCTGTTCGATATTTCTCGAACAATCGAAGGGGAAAGAGGATTGCTATTGCATTGTTTCTAACCGAAGATAGATTTTCCATATCCGCAGAAATATAACATTTAGATTAAATCGACCCTTCTAGCCTAGTCAACAAGTGCTTTTTGGGCCAAACTTTTTCTCCGCCTCCAAAAAATATGAACGAGGTGTCATTCGATTCCGAATAGCGTGTAGATGATTTCTGATAAAATTCAAGAGCCGCTAGCAAATGTTTCAAAAGTTATCAACAATTAACTGAAAAATTAAAATGGGGTTTGGTTTTTTACAAATATCTCAAAAAACTATTTGACATTTTTTAAATTTGAAAAAAGAGGAAATTTCACAAAAAAAAATCATACCTCCCGGAAATGTAGGACCAATATTTATTATTTTCCCAGGGGGTTGAAAATACGGCCGAAAACGGGAATCTGGCTTGCCCCACCCATTTTGGATCTTTATTGGATAAATATTATTCAATCTTATTGAATATTAAAATTAAGAATTGAAAATATCCAAGCATCTACGGGATAGATGAATGAACAATAATCCTCGGTCATAAAGTTTTTTCTGTTAATTATGCATTAGTTGATTAACAATTTTTTTCGACTTGAACATTTACATTGCCAGTGCCATAATTGTTAAATAACAAAATATTTTTCCTCTTTTGGAGCAAATTTTTATCGGCCTCGGAAGAGATTTAGGTGCGAAAAATAAAAAATAAATCACTTTGTTATCAACAATTTACTTAGATTGAAAATTAAAAAGATGGAAAATCATTTCATAGTACTATTGATCTGTTTTTTATGAAAATGATTCTTAAAAATGTTTACTTCCTAACAAATGCATTGCTCAAATGATATTTTTTTTGGAATGATGATCTTTGATGCTAATCATGATTTGAAAAAAATCGTTCTGCAAAAAAATGATTTGCTTAAAAAAGGATTTGTTAATTTACTATTATTTTCTACCACCTGTAATTATTATTTGAGAACATTTTTTTAATCATAATTTTTCTGGCTCTTCGATAACTAAAAAAGTTATTTTTATTTCAATTTTTTATATTAAATGTTTTCTATGAATGATTTTTCTTTTTCTACATATGAAACAAAAAAAACCATTTGTTATTTTTTGAGAAAATTAATTTATCTATATTTTTTTTATCGAATTCTAAACATTTTGTTCTCCTTTACTCCATCATTCTCTCCTGGTTTTTATGTTTGAACTTATTATAACTCATAGGACTCATATTTATTCTTTATCAATTAAAAAAAAATAAGCCCAAAATTCAATAAATATTTGGGTAAGCCAAATATTTATTTGATTTATATGATTTTTTTATAAAAAAACTTTCATATATTTCTTCTTCAACTTTTATGTTCAAATATCGCATAAACTGTAATAATAATAACTATATTACTTATGTAACTGTTATCTGACGTATTTATCAAAACTTTCAGCTTATAAATTTTAGTCATGCTATTATTCGCTGAATAATTAATAATTATCTTTAAAAATTATTATAGTTCGAATTTTCTAGATTTAACTTGATTATATTGATAATAAGTTTTTAATTACATGATGGTTTTTTTCAGCAAATTACCTGAGATAATAGATTCTTCAGTGTTATAGTTATTCATCAATGAACTGACCATTTCAAGTTCAAGTTCGTCTTCATTATGATTAAGACGTCGTTAGTCTATAATTGACAGATTGACAGATTTTTTTAAATTCCATGAAAAATATAAGTAAATAATTTTTTCCAAAAAATAACTCATAGTTGTTTTTGTTTCATTTTGTAGAAAAAGAAAAATCGTATATAGAAAACATTTAATTTTTTATAACAAATTGCATACATAAACAATAAAAATTTCATTAATTTTTTTTTTATTCATCAATAAGCAAGACAAATTATGATTTAAAAAAAAAATCTCAATAATAATTACAGGTGGTAGAAAAATGGTTAATCAAAGAATTCGTTTTCAAGCAATAAAAAAAGGAATGATTTTTCATATTTGCATCAAAGATTATGTTTCCAAAAGAAAGTTTTAAATTTTTCCATAAACAAAGAATTTATTTATAACAATTTTGTAAACAGTAGGAAATTTAAATTTGTAAGAATAATTTTCATGCGGCTCCTGATTATTAAAAACGGATCGATAGTAATATAATAAACAAAATTTCAATTATTAATCAAGATTTTTAATTTTCATAGTAATTTGTTGACACAAAGTGATTTTTTTTAGCGGGAATCTTTTCTGAAACCTCTCAGATTTGTTATTTAACAATTATTATTACATTTACAATGTTCATGTCCAAGTCTGAAAAAATTGTTAATTAACTAATGCATAATTAATAGAAAAACCGCAATATGCATTTTTTGACCGCCTGAGTTTTTTCAATTCTTAATTTTCATATTTGATAAGTAATAATATTTATTCGTTAAAGGTACAAAGTGGGAGCAGACAGAGTCGCCGTTTTCGGCCATATTTTCAACCCTCTGGGAAAATTATAAATATTGGTCCTGCAGTTCTGGGAGGTTTGATTTATTTTTTGGAAAATTTCCTCCTCTTACTGAATCTTTTTTCAAATTTGAAAAATGTCAAACAGTTTTTGAGATATTGGCAAAAAACTAAACCCCATTTTGTGTTTTCAGTTAATTGTTACTTAATAACTTTTGCAATTTTTGCATTCGGCTCTTGAATTTTTTCAAAAATTATGTACACGCTATCGAATAACACGTCGCACAGTGTTGAAAAGTCTTGAAATCTTGGTCAAAAATCAAGCAACAAATATACATCTTACAAAGTTTTTATGCGTATGTTTTTGGGGATGGTAAATACGAATTTATGATCACAACTGAAGAATTCACAACAGTGGATCCAACATGGCGGCTTCTAAATGCAAAATGTAGTTTTTTTTATGTTCAAACTGGTTATACATATAAGGTTTTTGATATCTCTCAGTATGAATTTGAGATCAAAGTAAACGAATTGATGATACGAGGTTATAAATAAAAATATAAATAAGGTTACTTCAATAATAATACTCTCCCTCACTATACACGCCATACGGTGAACACCAAAGGCATGGCTTGTAAGAAGTAGGGACGGTTATTATTATTATTTGCCATGGCGCTCCGGGCGACTTTTGGTCGTTGTTAATGATATTGGTATCCCAAGGAATATCTGAAAATTAATGAAATTTTTCGTAAATCACTGAAAAACTTGTAATCTTGGATACGTGCAGGAATCATTATATTCCATAGTGGATTTGTAACGGACATGACAATCGATGCATAGTTTATTTGAGTCATGTATAAAAAAATATCTTCCCAATGGCTTTTTAAAATGTTGGGAAAGTTAACTTCGTCACCCTATATAATCTGAACTGTTGAATTTAGAGCGTTAGTGCAATGAAGGCATTTGATGAGCATCACGAGTTCCACAAGATATGAAAAATTCGAGCAAATTCACTGAAAGCCAATTTCCCATTGATGGGGTGCGAGGTCATCAAGGGATAATTTTTGGAGCAATGTGCATATTTTTCAATGTTTTCTAGAAAAGGGGCAAAAATAGGAACATTTCCTGCTCATCAGCGTCTAACAAAGACTATATTAGACTACAAACGAAATGGTACGTAATGAACGAAACCTTCAATAGATAGATAGATAGATTTATTTAACAACGTTTACAATTACAATTGTTTGCTGCAAGTCAGAAAAATTAAATATAAAATTATGACGTCAGCAAGGAGATTTCTCCGACAAAATAGATTTAACAATACAAGATGCAATCAATACAATCTCACGTAAAATCAAAATTTACAATAAAATCATACCTACATTTAGATCAGAACTAACAGTATATACACACCCATACTCATAAATATATACATATGTTTTGGGACAATAAAAGTAAGTACTTATTATGTGAAATAGGGCAAAATAGGTTTACATTAGTGCATCTGTACTCATCATGGCACGGAGTTGTCAGAATGCAAATAAACTTTTGGATAGTTTGCCTCTGAGGTCTACAATGTGAGCTGACCATGAATGATTGTCATCTAAGATTTTACCAAGTAATTTGGTACTGGAATTTTCTGAGTTATACATTTTAGATGAGAAAGTTATATATTGATTTTTATCATTATTTATTTGTTAGGAACCAGGAGGAAGCCTTCTCTTCTGCTACCCTGGATTCCATTGTCAATTTTCTATAATCTTTGTTCCTCGATACCAGTGACGTGTCGTCAGCGTATTGTATGCATTGTACAGGTTGCATAAAGAAGTTCAAGTCATTCACGAAAAAGAGGAAGAGGAGAGGTCCGAGTACCGAACCCTGAGGAACACCATGCCTTACTGTCATTGATGTTGACAATTGATCATTTCCAGACACAATTTGCTTTCTTTCGCATAAATACGTTTTGAAGATCTCGATGGCAACTTCCCTCACACCATAAAATTCCATCTTTTCTAGAAGAATGTCGTGGGAGACACAGTCGAAGGCCTTTGAGAGGTCACACAAAGTGATAGCCACATGATCCTCTCTCTCAAGGCCTTCCATTGTCTTTGACTATCTTCAAATGAGCGTCAATTGTAGAAGTTCTAGAACGAAAACCAAATTGTGCATCGTCAAGTACTTAGATGTTTAGCCGAACAATATGCGGCTAGTCTATTTTTCAAAAGAATTTCCAGATTTTTGCCCAGTATTGTAACAATTGAGATTGGTCCTTGTAATATACAGAGTTAGTCAAATGGACCCGGCCATTTTTCTCAGTCAATATGGCGGTTATCGAAAAAAAAAAGTTCGAATAAAAGTGGTTATTTCACTGTGCACCTTTTCATAATTTCAAATATTTTTTAGATGTGCCATTAGTGAAGAAGTGACGTCATCGACATTTTTTTTTTTTTAATGGAACCATATGTCATATATGGTATCGCTAGATAGCTTGTTCTTTTCTCATTTCATTAGTACCAATATTATTCTAATTTTCTTGATAGGTACAGTGTGTTTCGTATTTTTGTGTCCACCTCTGCTTAATTTATTCAAAATTTTTCTCAATCGGGGAATGTAGCCAGTTGGATATTCTAAGCGATATGGCAATTTGATTCAGACAGTGACGTACGTATGTATGAGTTTTTCAGATGCTTATTTTTCGAAGAACATTTCTAGTTATTTTTCTATAGGAAAATGTCAACAGAAAATTTTGTTCCAGATTGATTGAAGTGCTCTAATAATGATTTTTTCCTAAATAGAAGGTGAGAGAAAAAATAGAAATAGTCATTTGTTTCAATAGTTCATAATATTACTATTTTTTTAATGAAAAGGACAACATATGTAGAGCGGCTATTTCATTTACTTATGCATTAGTCCTGAAAACTATTTTTTTTATTTGAACCCGTAATTTGAGATAAAAAATGTAATATTTCGAATGGCTGAGCCATTGAGGTAAATTTTGAGAATATCCTATAACCATAACTCATTTTATTAGGCAAATGTTAGTTGTAAACATCGTTCATGGAATTTTTTAATGAAAAAACTGTCAATGCAGGTTAGGTTAGGTTTGAACGTGAGTGGGCCCGTATCAGGCCCTCCACTGAGGCCAAAGGCCTATTGGACTGTCAATATAGCGCATACATTTTTTTTATAAAAACTTACGTACGCCAATGCCTGAATCAAATTGTCATATCGCTCAAAATATCTACCTGAATACATTCCACAATTGAGAATTTTTTTTAACAATTTAAGCAATAGGATATCAGTACTACTGAAATGAGAAGAAAACAAACTTTCTAACGATACCTACTAAACATGACATATAAAAAAACTGCCAATGAAGTCACTACTCCAACAATGGCACATCGAAAAGACATTTGAATTCATAGAACTTTTGTCCGAACTTGTTTTCTATAACCCTCACATTAACTGAGAAAAATTGGCGGACATTTGACTAACTCTGTATAGTTTATAACAAAATTTTAAACAATATTCAAACTATTTCAATTTGAATAATTCCACAACTTGCCATAATATTGTTTGTTTTAATAGATAATATGTACCTACGATGTACTTACCATCAGAAACTCGTTCCATTTTGATTCAAAAACTTTTTTTCTTCGACAACCTCGATAAATGTTCATTTTATAACCGTAACTTCTATCAGAAACAAGCACATTTTGTACAGAATTTCATTTTTGCATCGGTTGCTAGGCAAGTTGCTAAGCAACAAATGCGAAATGGAAAATTTCGGGTTTTCTCTAGGTTCACTCTAAAATCACGACGAATACGGCTTGTCAAATTATGAGTATTATGACGTCCAGCGACAAGTTGATTAAATGTCAGCAGATCGTTTATGTCAAAGTTTTAGTATGTAACGAGTGATTTCATAGTTGTTTTCTATAAAAACTATTGATTAAAATGGAAACTGATAGTGATGTCGACTTAGATTTGACACCTCCGAACATAACAGAAGCAGCGAAGGTAACAACACTGAACTTATTACCGGAAACGTCGAAGAGTATGTATCAACGCGCTTAAAACCTTTTTTGGAATGAAAGGTAGATCAAAAGACAAAATCGTTTTCCGAGAACGTTTTAATGGCTTATTTTGGCGACTTAGCCAAAAAATTTAAAAGTTCCACTTTGTGGTCACACTTGTCAATGCTGAGAACGACTTTTAGTACCTATAATGATATAGATATTGCCAAATATTTGAAACTGAAGTGGCAGTCTATATTCAGTAATTGCACATTCAACTTCAATTAGATACATACATAAATTTATAGGCTTCTATTTCTGTGTACCTATTAGAAATAGCAAAGAAAATATTTACATATTTCTTCAATTTATATTTTAATTCTGATCGAAAGTCCATTAGCGGCTAATTCGGAGTAATGAAATATCATCAGTTTATTTCTTTCAAAGTTTTTGCAATGTATGCATGTATTAATCGTGAACGATATGTTGTCATAGAAAAAGTATAGTATGCAACTCGCAACAAAATGACCATTTTGAACTCGTATGAATTGCTGCACTTGCCTTTGGCTCGTGCTGCAAATTTCATACTCGTGCAAAATGGGCATCATTTTGTGCTCATTGCATAATATACTATTCTATTGATTTCATTGAAAATATGAATAGTATGTTCATAAAGTCAGTTGTGGAATCATCTGCGACTGAAAGTTGGAATTTAGTCGTTATTTTCCATGGTACAAGATAACCTCTCTTGGAAGGGATTCATGTTTCAAAGAGAAACATTCTCAATTGAAAATTGAATCAATACATGACTCCTCTGGAAATGGAAAAAACCCTACGATAAAATTGAAGTAACTTTTTTGTAATATCTAACAGAAAACAATTACTTCCCTGGCTAAAGCCACGCTGGACATTGAACTACATTTGATTTTTTCTCTCAAGTTATATAGGGTCTTTCTCAATATCTATCAGATGTAGTTCAATGTCCAGCGTGGCTTTAGCTGGAGAAGTAGTTGTTTTCTGTTAGATATTACAAAACAGTAACTTCAATTTTATCGTAGGGTTTTTTCCATTTCCAGAGGAGTCATGTATTGATTCAATTTTCAATTGAGAATGTTTCTCTTTAAAATACTATTCTATGTTTTATATTGACGAATAAACGCCAAATTAAATCACTATGAAGGTTGCACTTCAAAAATGACAACTTTAGACTAACGTGAAGGGAAACATAGCTGACTTTGATCAGTGTGCATGACGGTAATTTGTAGGTGGGAATATTCCATACACAAAATTCAATGTAAGAAATATAATTCAATACTTTTCAACTTTCATTTTTGGCAGGTTTTTGAAATTTTTCAACACTGCGTTTCGCATTTGTTGACTAGTCTATTCTTGAGCCGGCTATAAAACAAATAAATAAATTGCTTTTATAAGGTAGGGGTTCGAAGGGTCATCATTGAATTTCATGGTGGATGGAGCATGAAATTTAATGTGCGACTTGTATTGATTCGAATGAGATTAAACGGAGTTGAACGGAGATTGCCGTCCGGAGTTTTGAGACAAGCAATCTGTCCGGTCGGGTCCGCCGTGATTTCGAGTTAACTTTATTACTCTATCAGTGATGTTATATTTCTTGAAAGGACGCGTTGAGAGATTGATGTAGACTGATAACTGAACGAGATGAAAGATTATGACTTGTCAGTTATCGGCTGTTAGAAATCGATCATAAAATGGTTCTTCGTTCAAATCCTGAGGATAATTAATTCCGATACTAATTTTATTGTAAGTTCATATGTTTGAATTTGACGGGTAATCCTTCCTAGTAAAACCATGATTTCACATCTTCCTTGCTGTTCCCAGAAGATTTATCCTTCTAGGAAAACTATATAAAATAACCAAGGAAGATCTGAAACGACGTTTTTCAGACATGAGTCCAGGATAGCTAGTTGTATATTAAGGAAAGATGATAAAAATTTTGACCGGTGTTAAAAATAAACAATGTCTTCCTTTCTGCATTTCTGCCTGCCTGTCTGCTCTTTTGTCTGTTTGCCTGTCTTCCAAACTATAAGCTTCAGACCATATTTGTGAAATTTGTTTTGTAAAATTTGTTTTTACGACAATCCCAGGATTTCGTAGAAAACCCCTCAAAAGCAGAGCTTGTGTGAGCAAGGCAGGTCTGGGACATACAATTTGAATAAAAGTGGAATCCGAACCACTTCAGCTCAGTGACACGCGACCGAGAATCGAACCCGGACCGCCTGGGTGGAAGCTACACGCTCTAACACCACGACCACTTCGTTTGATGTATTATACTTTGTTAAAATCTACTCATCACGGAGCATCTGATACAAAGAATCGATTTTATTTGATTTGATTGGATTCATTTGTTCATTCAGTTGAATTCAATCCAATTTATTTCCATTTAATTCAATACAATTGAATTAAATAAAATTTAATTCAATTTAATTCATCAATCCGATTTAATTCAATTTAATTAAATTTAATTCAATTTAATTCAATTTAATTCAATTTAATTCAATTTAATTCAATTCTGTTCTATTCAATTCAATTAAATTTTATTCAATTTTATTCGATTTTATTCAATTTGATTCGAATATATTCTATTTAATAAAAATTATTTCAATTTGAATATTTGATTCAATTTATTTCAATTTGGTTCAATTTAATTCAATTCAATTCTACTTGATTGAATTTATTTCAATTTATTTCTATTTGATTGAATTTCATTCTAGTTGAATCAATTTAATTCATTTATTCCAAGTTATATCAATTTAATTCAAGACTTCAATTTAATCCAATTCAATTCAATTCAATTCAATTCAATTCAATTCAATTCAATTCAATTCAATTCAATTCAATTCAATTCCATTCAATTCAATTCAATTCAATTCAATTCAATTCAATTCAATTCAATTCCATTCAATTCAATTCAATTCAATTCAATTCAATTCAATTCAATTCAATTCAATTCAATTCAATTCAATTCAATTCAATTCAATTCAATTCAATTCAATTCAATTCAATTCAATTCAATTCAATTCAATTCAATTCAATTCAATTCAATTCAATTCAATTCAATTCAATTCAATTCAATTCAATTCAATTCAATTCAATTCAATTCAATTCAATTCAATTCAATTCAATTCAATTCAATTCAATTCAATTCAATTCAATTCAATTCAATTCAATTCAATTCAATTCAATTCAATTCAATTCAATTCAATTCAATTCAATTCAATTCAATTCAATTCAATTCAATTCAATTCAATTCAATTCAATTCAATTCAATTCAATTCAATTCAATTCAATTCAATTCAATTCAATTCAATTCAATTCAATTCAATTCAATTCAATTCAATTCAATTCAATTCAATTCAATTCAATTCAATTCAATTCAATTCAATTCAATTCAATTCAATTCAATTCAATTCAATTCAATTCAATTCAATTCAATTCAATTCAATTCAATTCAATTCAATTCAATTCAATTCAATTCAATTCAATTCAATTCAATTCAATTCAATTCAATTCAATTCAATTCAATTCAATTCAATTCAATTCAATTCAATTCAATTCAATTCAATTCAATTCAATTCAATTCAATTCAATTCAATTCAATTCAATTCAATTCAATTCAATTCAATTCAATTCAATTCAATTCAATTCAATTCAATTCAATTCAATTCAATTCAATTCAATTCAATTCAATTCAATTCAATTCAATTCAATTCAATTCAATTCAATTCAATTCAATTCAATTCAATTCAATTCAATTCAATTCAATTCAATTCAATTCAATTCAATTCAATTCAATTCAATTTAATTTAATTCAATTTGATTCACTTAGATACAATTTAATTCAATTTATTTCCATTTATTTTAATTTAATTCGATTCATTTCAATTTGATACAATTTAATTCAATTTATTTCAATTTAATTCAATTTAATTCAGTTCAGTTCAATTCAATTTATTTCAATTTAATTCAATTCAATTCAATTCAATTTAATTCAATTAGATTCAATTTAATTCAATTTATTCCAATTTAATTAAATTTATTTCAATTTAAATCAGTATAATTCATTTTATTTCAATTTAATTCAATTGATTTCAATTCAATTCAATAATAATAATTGAAATTCGATATATAAATAAACTGAGCTCCAAAATATCTATTCAGTAAATCCGTTTTTCCCACAATTAGATCACAATTTCAATATTTCAAGAAATGTCTAACCAATAAATAAAAGGCCAAGTCATTAGTCTTGGTTGGGGATTTTCTTTAATCAAATTCAGGACAATAATTCAAATTCTTCGGATATTTCTGGGAGAATAATCGTTTAAATTTTGATAAGTAAACTGTGCAACCATAAATCTAAAACGGAATCGAATTGCATTATCAGCTCTTTAATTAAATACTGAACATGAAGACACGGTTATTCTGCATTCGAAATTGGAATCGTGAAGTAATCAGTTTATATTCCTTCCAATAATTAAGAAAAACAAATTTCACAGAGTTAATCGAAAATCGAAAGAAGTCATTTCCTGCTCATTTCCGTACACTCAGCTATTCCTGAAATAGACGTTTCTGCGCTGCAAGATAATTCAAAGTTAATGAAGGAAATACGATATTAATTTTTTGTCATGGACTTGATTGGGCAAGATTATTAAATGAAATTGCACTCTGAAAAAAGCTGGTCAGAACCTAAATTTTTTCGTGATATCTTACATTCCTGAATACTGTACAAGATGTTTCAGCTGATTATCAACAGCCCTTTATATTTTTCTATGATAGGAATATCGGTGGAGCAGTTGAATGACCGTATTGAATTGTTGCGATAGCGAAATCTACAGGGTGATTTACGTAGGCAGTGCAATAAAAGTTTTGCAACTTGTAGTTAGCGATCATAAACTTGAAATTTTGGATTTTGTCATAATCAGTAATGTTCGTTCTACATGAAACATTTCAGTCCTATAGCTATACAATTTGTACCAAAAGAAGGTTCACCATTCATATTCTAAAAGGAAACCAACATCCCTTTTTACATTATTCGATCAGCCTTCTAATTCTAAGTTTAGACAGTCCAAGTTATGTTAACTTATCTATCAATTAGAGTCAGTCTTTTCAGTTCCAGTTAAACTCCAGATAACTAACTAATAGTTTAGATAGTGAATGACATTCTTTAAATGTCGTTTGAAGGATCACATTCTAACCATTAGTTAATTAATCTGGAGTTTAACTGGAACTGAAAAGACTGACCCTAAGATTAATTTCATACCTCGAAGCAAACTCTCTGCTGTGTCCTGGTCAATTTGGTTTCAGGACGAATAGTTCAACAACTAAAGCGATTTCAAATGCTATCTCTACTCTAGTTGAAGGCTTTTAGAATTGGGGGAACATTCGTTTTTAACGTGGCATTCCTTTAGACTTCTTCAAGACATATTTATGGGGCAGACTCTTCATTTCTACATAAATGACATTTTTCATCATATTTTGCCCAAAAAACTTCAATTGACCGAAAAAGGGATATGGTTGAACTGATCGAATCCGCCAAAAGACTTTGGAATTAGCAGGGGAATGGTTCGGCACCAACAAGCTTTTGCTGAATTCGGAGAAAAACCAGAATCTCATTATATCTGCCAATGCAAATATATCAGATGAGCATAATGTCAAGTTACTTGGCATATACAGGGTGACCGGTAAACCTTGTACAATATTGAAACTGGTGATAGACCAGGTCATGACTGTTCAGAATATCGGAATTTCACCTCAGTAAAAATATCACCGTTTTCGAGATAATGGGCATTTTAAAAATTTCTGGAAAATCGCTACCTAACCTTGGATTTTTGAGTGCCATGTATACAAATTGGGACGAATCAAATATCAATTACTGATGAGTGATGCTTCTAGACATACAGAACAGTTTTTCAGAAAGTTAAAACATTTTTCAAGAAATGAAGGTAAAATGACAGATTTGAGTTTCATAAATTTTTTTAAAAAAAGTTTGACATTACTATCTGAAAGAAACATAACCAATTGGAAGTGGACATTCGTTTCAAAAGAATGCTCATTTTGTCCAGACTCTACCATGGTATAAAACAAACTATAATTATTTTTGAAAGAAGTGGTTTCCATTGAATTAGGCGTGGTTTTCATCTAGCCTTCTATCAACTTTTATTCAAGAAAAAAAAGGAAACTACCCAACACCAAAACTACTCCACAATCACACTCGACGCGCGTTTCGCCAACAAAGTTAGCATCTGCAGGAGCTAAAAGTAAGCTTTTAAGATTTTAAGATTGTGACGTAGTTTTGGTGTTTGGGTATTTTATTTTGTTCTTGAATTGTATTTACACCAAAGGTTCCAAAATATTCATTTATTTGATCAACTTTTATACATACGCCCAAAAATTATTTTATTTAGATTTTATCAAGATAAAATGTGGAAATAATTATTATAATTATTAATAATAAAGAACAGACTGCTTGGTGGCATTGAATAGTATGTCAATAAAATAAACTTTTCATGTTAGGCATAATAAAATTATCGAAATAAAATGTCGATTATCCGACATGGCACCGATTAATACGAATTCTTGTGATAAATGTCGCAATTGTCTAACTTCCAGATTCCAACCAAGTTTCAGAGACCGACAGATATACAGGGTGTAACCAAATAAGTGCAAACTTTTTAAGACATGAATCCTTGTCGAAAATAAAAAAAATTTGTTTGAACTTGTTGAACTTTTGACCTCTATCGTAGTTTTTTTAATTTATTCCGCTTCTTTCATTTAGTGGTATTTATTTCTTTGTCATGCCGTACATACGTTATACTCCCCGAGAATTTACGCATATGCACAACATTTATGGTGAATGTGGAGGTAGTGCTACTGCTGCAGCAGCGCTTTATGCAGAACTATATCCGATTGCACAATGCCGCTCATAAAATCGCTGATTTGGGGGCTATAACCTATAATGAATTCTAAAAGGTTCTTCTTGAAAATATGTCGTCTATGCGTACGAGTGGATGGAAAATAACATTTTTGTAATATTATTCAGTGCGATGTTGAATAATCGTTATTGTTATTGTTATAGTGTATGTTGATTTAAAAAAAACGTTGAATTAGTATTTACTTCATAACATCTCATTCAATGCTTCCAAGCAGTTGATTCGTTATTACTCATAATTATTTAATCATTTCATCTTGATAGGATAAAAATAAAAGACATTACTGACAAAGTTTAATGGAGTTGATTGTAACTCAGAATAACATCACACTCTAATATTATCAAAATTCTACTCCTTCCAAAAATATGTTTTATACCATAGTAAAGCATGGACAAAATGGGCATTCTTTCGTAATGAATATCCAGTTCCACTTGGTTGTTTTTTCAAACAATAATGTCAAACTGTTGTTAAAAAAAATTGGTGTAACTCAAATCTGTCATTTTACCCTCATTTCTTGAAAAATTGTATTGTTTTCTGAAAAACTGTTTCGTACGTCTGAAAGCATCACTCATCAGTAATCTTCAGCAGCAAAAATATTTAAATTCATCCCAATTTGTATACATGGCATCAAAAAGTCCAAGGTGAGGTAGTGATTTTCCAGAAATTAAAAAAATGCTCATTATCTCGAAAACAGTGAGATTTTTACTTAGGTAAAATTACGATATTCTGAACAGTCATGATCTGGTCTATCACCAGTTTCAATATTGTACAAGGTTTACCGGACACCCTGTATATTGACGATAGACAACTGGAAGTGTCATGTGGAGAAACTGGTGAATAAATTAGCTAGTGCTACTTTTATGAATCGTAGACTAAAGAAACTAGTAGGTATTGATACCCTCAGGACCAGCTACTTTGGACTTTTCCACAGTCATTTGCCCTATGGAAATTTGAGCCACTCAAATAAAATTTTCATTCTGAAAAAAAAGGATCATCCGAATCTTAGCAGGAGCGGGTTACAGAGATCATTGTCGTGCCCTCTTGTTTCAACTTCAAATCATGCCATTTTCATGTGCTTATAAGTGTACTGCTCTCTCCTTGAAATACATAAAAATAGATGTGGGGTGAAATATCTCTTCATATAAAGCTTCAGCTTCAAAATGAGCCAGAGATTTAGAAAATTGGTTGACGAGGAAAGAAGTTATACTGCAACACCGAAAAGTTTTTTTTATAAATCACCCTGTAAATAAAAGAGATAAGAAGATAATTCTAAAAATTTCTCAAGGTAATGAGATCATTTTCATGTCTCAGTTGTTAAATTTGAAAAAAAAGTTTTGAAAATTCTGAAATTTTGCTTAGTTTCAGATAACACCCTGTAGCAATTTTAGTGATGAACCTCAAGTATTGAAGATATACGAGATTATAGCTGAAGGATTGGGCTAGCTAATAGTGTGAACAAAATTCAAATTGTTCGTAGCAGAAAAAAGGTATTCATATTTTAACAGGAGCAAAATTTAGGGGTGCGACGAAATTAGTGTTGAGTAATTTATATACTTTTACGAGTTTCAATCACTTTCAAACCACCTACCCATGAAATCTATATTTTCATATGGTAAATATATAAGTATAATAACAACTTCTCATGAATCCTCGATAAAAACCCTTTACTTTCTTGTGACATTCTGCAGATATTCCAAAAAATAAAAAGTATCCTGGAAGTCGTTCAAAACAGAAGGCAATAAATTTGAGGAGAAGACAATTTCGACTAATATACGAAACAATAAGAGAAGTTTTCCTGCTGTTTCAGGAAGTATGGTGAAACTTCTACAGAAATTCAGTGCATGTGTAAAAAGTTTTGTCTTCTAGGAGTTTGCAGGATTGAGTGAATGACTTTGGAAATGAAGGGAAGATATTATAAGTATAAGTGTTGGTGGCGACTTATCGTGTTTGGAAATATATTTTACATCCGGCCTTTGCAAAGATGTGGGCAGTATTAGGGCCAATTTATTCAACATATCATTACCATAGTCAAAATAACTATCACAGTCCTAGTCGTAGTCGTTGTCTTAAGAATTTTTTATATTCATGCCTCCGAGCAATAAAAGATATAGAGGTGCCATTTGTATACGAACAACAAACGTTGTTAGGAAAGCAGCATATCACTATCCTTTGTGATAGTTTGTGGGTGAGGGGTAACCTCCGAGTTCAGAGGGGGAGATTTGTCATTGCTATGATATTCGAATGTAAGCTTAGAACCAGTGGCGGCGTGCTGCTAATTTTTTTTCATGTAATTTTTTTTTCTATAGACGACCTTATGCCTGGTTGGAAAGCACGTATTGTCAAGATGTCAATTACTTCATTGTGCGAAGAATTAGATTCTTGATGACAAATCATAGAATACTGTGAAATTAAATGAAAGTGCTGAAGTAAAAAAGTCAAAATATTCAAATTATTGGATCACATCAGAAAACTATACTATAAACTATATAAATATACTATACATGCTTAATAATACACATAAGAATTTACACATAAACTGTAATACACATAAGAGATAACATTCAAAGGACTCCGCACAATAGCATAGAAAATTGGCCCACAGCGGGATTTGCCTGAAATTCACATATGTTATTGGTATTGAATTCCCGATCAAATATTCTCATGGGCCTAATCCTCTGACCAATGATTTAGCTCTCAGGCCGTATTTAGTATAGGTGCCAAATAAACAATGACACCTTTTTCTCAAGTCCATAATTTCTATATTTCCTTTTAGAATTCCTTTTAGAATAGAATTTAAAACAAGTTCTCTGTGAAACATGCTTTGTCATACAGGACCGTATTTGGTTAAAACTGTATTTTCTAAGTGATCCACAAAAAACTGAATCAAATTGATTTTGTTATAACTATCTTATTTCTTGATATATGTCAGTGGTTGATAGCTCGTTTGATAAATGAATGTAGCTTTCTTTGTGTACATAACAATAGTGGTCGCCATCTTAATATCCAAGATACTTATATAAACTTTATGAAGAACTTATCTCGTAACTTTTTAAGAAATATAATAACAGGAAAAAATAAGAACCACAACGTTTTGATTGCTGAAGTCGGTCATTTACTTCTTGAGTTATCTAACTCTGATATAAATATAACTCTTCTATCTTATTAAAACTATATCTAGTTCATAACTAACAAAGTTGAAACCGATATTTCCAGGGTGGTGGTAGAGAACAAAAAAGTTAAGCACTCATCATAATTATACTCGAACTCCTTGCAGCTGCTGGAGTATCGCATCATGGACTGGACGATTTGCGGCATCTTTAATATGCACAGTTACTGGTGTCCTTGCCCCTGATTTGCAACTGCAGTAGTACCCTCTAATTATCAATACATCTTCATTATTCTCGTCAGGCTGGTTTTCATGCATAGTGTATTGAATAAATACTTGATATTTTTCTCTCCTTCTGAATAAAGAATACTTTCTGAAGTCTAATAAATCCTGGTTCATTCATTGGTATATATTTTGTTATTGAACCTTATGAAACTAATACTCTAGAGTTATATTTATATTATGGATTTATTGTTACTATCTTCCTTAAAAAGCGGTCATCTTGGATATTAAGATGGCGACCACCTTTGTTATATACACAAAGAAAGCTACATTCATCTATCAAACGAGCTATCAACCACTGACATAGATCAAGAAATAAGAAAGTTATTACGAGATCAATCTGATTCAGTTTTTAGTTTTACTAAATACGGCACTGTAGGACAAAACATGTTTCACAGAGGACTTGTGTTAAAAGACAACTGCTGAGATTTTGCAATATTTCTTATTTAATCAAGTTTTAATAGAAAATAAAAAATGTATGGACTTGAGAAAAAAGTGTCATTGCTTATTTGGCACCTATACTAAATGCGGAACTGGGAGCTAAATCATTGGTCTTAGAGGATTGAGCCCACGAGAACATTTGATCAGAAGCTCAATACCAATAACATATGTAAATTTCAGGCAAATCCCACTCTGAGCCAATTTCCTATGCTTTTGTGCGGGGTCCTTTATGTTGAAAGAGTATCATTGAAATACTCATCCAAAGTGTAGTAAAAGCTTTAGTAGCTCTTTAACTCTTTTTCTTGTGTTTTTTCTGAATTTAGATTATTGGTAAAAAGTAATGTCTTAACTTGTGTAGAGTTAGGCTCAGGGAGCGATCGATATTACAAGTCTGCCGGTAGGAAAACGAGAATTGCTCATGTAGTTATTATTTTACTTCTGTGAAGTAAATTCCATAGGGAGTTTGAGGGGTCCTTTCTCAAAAACGCTTGCCCCTATCGTTGTTGAGCAGGTGTACCCTTTTTGCTTAGGAAAGGTGTAGGAATGACATTCAAATATAAAAAACTCTAGAAGTTCACTGTCAAAAAAGTTAGGGCAAATTGAAATAAATAATGATATCATTCGAAGCGCCCTCTAAGTGCTACATGAAAATTAATACCAAATTCTGATCACGCACCTCACTAAATTTTTTGCAAAAAAATTATATTTCATTAAAGTTATTCAAAATAATTAAAAATAAAATTTTAACTTTGAAACGAAACATTTGCAGACACATATTTGTATGAATTCACCGTTTGAAGTTAGAACAAGATTTGAAAGTTTTGTAGTGTTGTATCTGGCTATTTTTACTCCTGGAATTTTTTCGAAAATATAAGTGATTTGGTAGGATAATTTATCTAAAGGAATTGATTTGTATTTAACGTTTCTTCAGGATGTGGTTCGGGTAGTCGTTGATTGGGAAGATGTCAAATATAAACTATTTGACAACTCAGGTTCTGTTTCAGAAGGGTTTCATGACCAATATGTACAACTCTGTTTTTCATGGCAATAACGGTATGTGGTAGCCGGTGGCTCATTGGTTCGATGTGTTGGACGTTGAAGCTTCTAGCATCCGACCAGGTTCGATTCCGGGGTGAGAGAAGTTTTCTCACGTGCATCGTTGTCGATATGCGACAGCATTCCTTGTTGTAAACTGAGATGTGAGTTGCCTAGTTGCTTGAAGTGTGAACCGACCACCAGGGGTGGTGCTGTAGGTTTTCCAGATTTTCCAGCAGCTGAAAAGTGAATACGCCACCAAAAATCAGTAAGTCGCTCTGGAGCGCCACGGCAAATAATAATAATAGCCGTCTTCTACCAGCAAAGGCTATGCATTGGGTACACTCTTGGAGTTTTTATGAGGGAATATTGTTAGTATTATTGTAGTTTTGATTTGTGGAGTGATTGGATGCAAAATTTACGAATCTACCGGATACGGTTTCCTTTCGATTCATCTCATCAACTTCATCTTTGAGAACAAATATATACGAGGATATTTTGAAAAATTCTTATCCTACTATAGAACCAAACAAAATTTCAATGTCAAAATATTTTATTACTCAACACATTCTCCTCTTAATTGGATACATTTATTACAGCGAACCTGCAACGTCTCTAGACCTTTCAAAAAAAATGTTTCTTCTTGCTCTGCAAACCAGACCTCCACAGCTTTTATTACCTCCACGTTGGAAGAAAATTTGCGACCTTTTAAACTTTTTTTCCGCTGAGGAAAGAGATGATAGTCGGACGGAGCCAAATCTGGTGAATAAGGGGGGTGTTCTAGTAATTCAAACCCTAAATCACGAATTTTTTGCATGGCAACATGAGATTTGTATGCAGGGGCGTTGTCCTGCAAAAACAAAACACCTTTGGGTAACTTTCCGCGTCTTCTCTCTTTAATTTTTTCCCGTAAAGTGGTCAGTAATGTCGAATAGTAATCTCCAGTTATTGTTCTACCCTTATCCAAAAAACCAATCATGATTACTCCATGGCAATCCCAAAAAACTCAAGCAAGAACTTTTTCAGCAGATTTTTGGACTCGAAACTTCTTAGGTATTGGAGAACCGGAGTGTCGCCATTCCATCGATTGTTGCTTTGTTTCTTGATCGTAGAAATGTACGTGAACTATATGATGAACGCGTTCGTATGAAATATTCAGTGCTTCAGATATCCGTTTTAGCCCAATTCGACGGTCTGTTAAAATCATGTCATGAACTGCATCGATATTTTCGGGGACTGACACAGAAACTGGCCTTCCCCATCGGCCATCATCTTCAATGGAAAATTTACCTCTTTTGAAGTTTGCAGTCCAATTTTTGACGGTCGCATACGAAGGACATTGATCACCAATATAAGCATATCTTCGTAAATCTGCTTACCTCTTAACCCTTTTAAATAAAGGTACTTGATGACGGCTCGATACTCCAATTTTTCGATTTTCACAATTTCGGTGGACATATTGTTATTGTTCGTTGCTATGGTAACGCAATATTTTCTTTATGCAGGAAACTGGTCTAGGCTAACTAGATATAAATACATCCTCGTATGAAGACAATACTGAATAATAACACCAAGTTCAGCAAGAACTGGATTGAGGTCAGATAGACAAGGAAACCAACTAAACGCGTCGTGTTTGAGCACCTTCGAATTCCAATACGCTTTCAGTTGTGCTTGTTTTCCGGAATAGGTGATTTGATCTGGAACAAGGACGAAGAGGAAAGCAAAAAACACCTGGTCCGAGCACCATCTAATTCTAAGGAGCACTGGTTCGAATGGAAATTAAAGGAAACTGCCTACTTCGGAGCCAATGATGTAGAGATCAAGAATGTATAAAAAAATCATTTTTTTTTGTTCTGGTGGGCTGCAGAAGCGCGTCATTATTGACAACACTGTACTTACCTACATTGCGCTGATTCAAGAAATAGAAAGTCTTGAAAAAACGTTCAACTAAATGGAACGCAGAAAGACAGCAATGAATGTATTCTCAGAAACTTTTTTTCTAGGCATTACCCCGGTGAACATTCAACTTTACAATTATAAGTCATATAATGGTTTTCATCAGATGTCTCGTGCGTTATGTTGAATGAACTTAACCGATACGTACTTCAGAAATCGGTCATATCCCAAAATTAAACCATTTTACGTCAAACGTTCGCTTTAACACATTTCAATTATGTTGCATTTTTGATCAAATTAAACGATCAATACCGTATAATCACGAATGTATCATTTCTATGATGACAACTTTGAAGATTGCATATAAACATGTTTTTTGTGTACTTTTTCAAATATTATCTCTTCAATAATTTGCAGACATCATGATAGATATGAAAATATTTAACTTTTTTAAATATAATCGCATATACATCTTCATCTATATAATCAATAAGACCAAATAGCTACGTATTATTGCATATTTTATGTGCCCCAAATTTTTGATCGAAATAATAAATAAAAATTATTATATCATTAATACATATCTTGAGTGACGATAATTTTGAAAACCGAAAATATACGTATTATTAATGCGTGTTTCCAAGAATCGTCTCTCCATAGTTTTCCTGACATCAGGCAAAATATGAATATTTTACAGATTTCCTAATATAGTAATAAAAAAAATATTGTATTCGATCCATTCAACGACCGAATAACTATGTATTTTTGCATACTTCACCTGACGTAAGTTGAATGACTAAAGAATTATATTCATTTATTGTTCAAAATAATCGATATAAACTATTAGATCGTTTATATATCTACTGGGTGATGATCATTTTGAAAATCAAATATATACGTATCATTTATATATGTTTACTAAAATTGTCCCTTCAAAGTTTTCTTGGTATCAGACGAAATGTACATATTTTTCATTCCTCATATTATAGTTATGAAAATGATTTATTCAAATTGATACATTTTACGATCAAATAATTATGTATTTTTGCATACTTTTGCCTGACGTAAGTTAAATACTTTAAAAAATATGTTCAGATATGGATCAATATAATCAATATGAAGTATTCTACCCAACGATAGGTGTCGCTGCTATTGAAGTTACGAAGCATCATCTCAAACTCAGTAACAGTATATGAATACTATTAAAAGCTTTTGTGAATTGTTCATTAGTTATTGGACCTCTTGGGTTACCATGATAACATGCATAAAAGGCCTAATAGGCTGCTTAGCTTGTACCTACAATATACCATGATAACCATTTTCAGTCTTTGGACATTGTGCATAAATAGGTCATTTTGATAATGAAAATATGATCAACGAAGTATGACGTCGATACAACGCTGAAACTTAGGACATATCGCCTCAGAAAGGATCGTAGTATTGGGAACATGACTTTTGAATCACTTACTTGATATATATTATAAAATGTTCTTTGGACATTGTGCATAACACGTCAGTTTGATGATGAAAATGAGATCAATGAAATATGACGTTGATACAACGCTTAAAGTTGGGACTTATCGCCTCAGAAAAGACCGTCGGCGTCGTATTGGAAACATACGTTTTTAATCAGTTACTTGACATATGTTACAATATGCTATTTGGACATTGAGCATGATACGTCATTTTGATAATGAAATTATGATCATTGAAGTATGACGTTGATACAACGCTGAAAATTGGGACTTATCGCCTCAGAAAATACGTATAATGGATACATATTGATGATGTTGACCATCATTCATAAGACGTTAAGTTTATGTTCCACATATGTAACAATTTAAAAAATGTTCATATTACGACTTCTTTCGTTCCCATTTTAATCCTTTGTAGACATTTTCAACATATGTTTAATGTAATCGATTCAAAAAAACAAGAGCTGAATTCCACTTCGAGAGGCACATTCAACTCGTCGGAAAATCTACTAAAATAAAAATTCCTTCAGAAAATATATTCTCTTCTTTCCATATACTACACAGGCAATAATACTGACACTGGCTCCAGAAGAATGCCGGCCTTTTTTTAATAATGCCCTTTATATCCCATCTAAATTCCAAAGCCGTAGTAAATTTGTTTGTTGTCAGATAGTTTGCTGGAGATCGTTATATCATCAAAAGCTGCTATATCCCGAAGCCCAGTACGTATGCATGGCCTGCTATATTCGCGTATAATCGAGTGGGATGGGAAAAGGATATGTGCTCGGCAGAAATATACGACAGGGGATGATGTGGAAATATGCCGTGAATTTTCCATCTTCTGGAAATTCCCGTTCTCTTATGGCCATTGTTGTGTAGACGCAAGCTTATTAATCTTTCGAATGTGAGAATAACCTGATAAGAGTTTTTCAGAAGTTGGTAAAACTCAAGAAGTTACAGTTATGGCTATTCATGATGAATTTCGGTTTAAAGCATGTGTTCTTGTGAAAATCGGTTATTTATCGAAAAAAAAAAACATAAATGACTATTTCCCCCCCAAAAAAAACTATACGTCAGATATACTCGCTTCACATATTGTTAACTATTGTATCATTTATTTCTTGTTGTACCTTTGGTTTTCGAAGGATTAATTTTAATAACATTTCAGCAGAATCACACATACCTGTTTTATCTTTTAAAAACAAACTTTATTTTGCTACATTTTGACAAAAGTATAACTGATTTGATAACATACTCTGAATTGACAGTACCATTGATATGCACCTTATATGGAACAGTAACTTGATCATGGGTGTGAATCTGAATTGGTATTGAACAAAACTGAACACTGGAATTTCGGAGTCCTCTTCTTTTATAGGTTTTGCAGTCTGGTTCGAAAGTGCCATTTTGTCAAAAAGCTGACATCGACTAGACCACCGAAAATTATGATTTTGTTGCCATTCCATTCCAAAAATTGTTAAAATGGAAAATTGGGGTCAGCAAAAATTGCCAAAGTTATGAAAAACTAAGTAAAAAAAAGAAGCTCCATTCTTTTTAAAAAAATATCACTTATTTCATTTAAGAGGTGAAAATTGGGATAAAAATGGGTAGCTTCGGCCAATTCAGAAGGATAAAAAAATTATTTTAACCGATCAAATATGAATATTGAGAAATAAGAAAAAATTAGTACCTACTATCTAAACACCATCAATAAACAATAAACCGTCAACAAAAAATGTTCACCCCAATTTTTTTATTAATTATGCATTTTCTAACAATAGGTAATTTTTTTCCTGTTGAACGGTAACATGTATACAATGATTATTTCTAAAATAGAAACCCACATTTTTATTCCGTTCTTTGATCTATTTTTGAGAGGATTCAGCAAAGTTCTCTGTTGGAGAAATTAATAGTAATTCACGTAACAAGTCCAGAAAATACTGATTTTTTGGACGAGTAGACCAAATTCTAGGACGAGCGTTAGCGAGTACTGGAGCTTAAGAAAACTGTTTTCGGACGTGTTGCGTACACTATTTTTTCCGCAACCATGTAGAATAACAAATCAATGAAACGCATTTAGTCTAAGAGACGAAGAGAGGTCGACCTTCACCCATCTGTTAACCGGATGACACATACTTTTTTTCAGTTACATAAATAGACGAAAACGCCTAAAATGGGTTGCCTATGAAAAGGTGGTCATGACTATTTACAGTGAGTTTCAAAAATTTGCACCATATGGAAACTTTTTTATTATCGATTTGTCAGAAAATTTTATCCCTAATAAAAATTGTTGTCATTACGAAATACTTATATTCAAGTTATCAAACTTCTAAATTTCCTAACGGTGTACAGGGGGGAACAAAAAATAAAATTATGATCAAGAGTAAACTACCCTGGCTGTGATTCCAAATTTGAATATTTCGAACATTTTAGTTCTTATTTGTATTATATATTGAAATTCGAACATTCTAATTCTTATTTATATTAAATTTCGAGCACTTCCCGGCCTAGTCCAGGAAGTACGTACTTCCCGGACTAGGCCGGGAAGTGCTACTTTCCCAGAGAAAAAGTTGCCGAAAAAAGATTTTTGAGAAATGTTTTCACCTTTTTATCAACATTTGAAGACAATGAAAAACGTAAATCAAGCAATCAATATATTTTTTTATTCTACCTATTATTTTTTGAAATTTCAACTTCATTTGTTGAAAAATGCATTTTTGATAAGATTTTTTTAATTCTTTGGAAATCTGAGCAGTAGTGAAAATAATGATATTTCAGGAAAGATCCGTTACTTGATGAAGATTTGTATTGCTGAAAAACGCACTGGCTAATTAACAATATTTTTTTATGTTGAAAATGAATATTAAGGAACCAGTTTTTAAATCATTATTTATCACGAAGAAGGCAGAAATCTTTGGGAGATCGTTTGCTAACGAACAGTCGTTACCGACCGATGATGAACCCTTTACTCCCATAAACACCTAACTACGTAGGCTTATCATGGCAATAACCTGTCAGAAAACAACTACTCCCCTGGCTAAGACCACGACGGGTATTGAATTAAATCTAACAGCTACTTGTGCAACGTTCCTCAAAACATCAGAGAACGCAATTGCAATTCAATACCCGTCGTGGTCTTAGCCAGGGGAGTAGTTGTTTTCTGACAGGTTCTTGCCATAATAAGCCTACGTAGTTAGGTGTTTATGGGAGTAAAGGGTTCATCATCGGTCGGTAACGACTGTTCATTATTTATCACGTTACATTAAAACAAAAAATTGTATTCACCTTTCATTTAACTAATTGAATTTTTGTGCTCCTTTTTTTTAAACACAATACCAATTTTTTTTCTTATTTTCAATTAATTTTAAAATACATTCTACCTACATTTGGACTGCGCTTCTTTCTGTTTTTCTATATTGTTATTGAAACAACTTATAAAATATTGAGAAGAACATTTCAAGTCTTTTTAATTTTTCAATAATCAATGAACAAATTGAGATGTCTACCGAGGCTCTAACTCAATTGTTCATTAACTATTTTCACTATTATTTATACAGTGTGTCTCACTTTTCATGGAAGCACCCTCGTAAATTCCATAATTTTCAAGGTAGAATGATGAAACTCTCAGGAGTGAAGGGAATTATGTAAATGCATCTACTGGTTCAATGGTGATGGCCCAAGTGATATACACTGCCCGGCAGTCGCCCGTAAAAATGGGTTGTTCCATCGCGACTGGCGGGCAGTGTATACCACTTAGGCCATCGCCATTGAGCCGCTCGGTAGATTTCCATAATTTCCTTCAGTCCTGAGAGTTTCATCTACCTTGATAATTACGGAAGTTACGGCGGTGCTTCTGTGAAAAGTGAGACAAATTCGGATTTTTCGGGACTGCATTTTTTTCAGAAAAAAGGAGAATCCGTAATGAGTTGGGGGTCCTGGTCACGAATCTGATCGAATTTCACTTCTATTTTGCCCTCTTATATGATATACCGTAAAAATGGGTTGTTCCAGCGCGACTGGAGGGCAGTGTATATCACTCAGGCCATCACCATTGAACCGATAGGTGCATCTCCATAATTAACTTCAGTTCTGAGAGTTTCGTCATTCTACCTTGATAACTACGGAAGTTACGGAGGTGCTTCAATAAAAAGTGAGATACACTGAATAATTCCCATGAAGTGATTTTTTTTTTAATTCTTAGTTCAAGTATTTTATCAACTATTGAAAATACGATAATAACACACCAAGCCATTTTTGTTATTCGTCAATTAATAAACAGATTCAGCTTTTAACCGAAGATATAACCCAATTACTTATTGACATTTTCTACTATCATTCATATATTTCACTGGAAAAAAACTTCCTTAAAAAATTAATTTTTTAATGTTTAAAAAAGATATATCACAAAAATTCGTGTGTTTATAAAAAAATATTTGTATAATAAACAAATGAGAAGTAAGTTTTTTCATCTATGAGAGAACGTGATAAATAATTATTTGAAAGAAAATGATTCTTTAATATTAATATTCAGCAACTTGAAAAATTGTGAATTAGCTTTATTTGCATCTTTTAGCAATAAATTATTTTCAAGAAACCATTGTTCCAGCTGATTCCAAAGTTACGAAGGATATTCAACTAAATGCGCAATGGGCTAGTTTAGTGTTGTTGAAAATACTTGACGCGATGGAATTAAAATATAGATCAGAGATATAGATTATTCAAATTCACGTATTTTTGCGCGGAACGTCTTTGAACTCCGACCCGTCTGTGACGTCACGCCACATGTCTGAGATCGCCACACCACAAGTAATTACGTATTAGATCCTTAGCCGCGCCAAGGCACACGTATGTACTACTTGTAGGTCCAATTAAGTCACGCCTCATCAGTTTGTACCACTTCTTCCTTTTATTCATTGCATTTGGTACATGAAAAAACAATTTATTCGGGTTTTTCAATTTCAGCCATCGTGTAATGAACAATATACAACATGTGGCATGACATCTCACACTAGAGCGCTGCGTACTATGAAATTATTCTTCCAAGCGCACCTTCGAAGTCCCATAACTTTTTCATTTCTAGAGATATTTCAATGTTTCTTTCACATGTTTGTTTCATTTTACTTGAATTTTTATAATTAATGCATAATAAAAAAATGAAAACTAGTCCATTCCTACTACTCAATATTGGAGAAAAGGTTATTTTTTTATACATATGACAAATCACCTATTTACGAATAAGTTTATTGCAGCAACTTTCAATCAGGGATGTAGCTAACACCCCCGCAAACCCCGCGTCGCGGGGGGTGGCGCAAGTTTGTCAGGGTCGCAAGGAAACCAAAAATTTTACACCAAATTATAACCAGAGCTACAAGGAGGTCCCTGCGGGGGGTCGCGCTTAAAGTCAGCTACGCCACTGCTTTCAATTCAACATCCCAAGGCAGTTTTTAAGGTATATATTGCGTGTTCAAGTGGACACGCGGGCCTTAAGGGTGGACACGCTGTGAAACGCTGGCAAATAGACAAAATCGGGCCTGGAGGCAAGACACACGGATCACTTGAAAAGTTGAACAAGCACATGCACACATGAACAAAATATGACAAGAATTTCAAGATTCATCTTCAATCATATACCTCTGAAAAAGAAAATGAATAAACTCTCTATAATCAAAAATGAAAAATTGCTCTCCAGTTTAAAAATCAAACTCTGTCTCTTTCCTGAAGAATTTCCAAATGAAGTCACACCTTTAAACGAGCAATTCTTGTATATCAATTTGGATGAAATTTTGTATGTAGTTAAGGTTTTGCTTTTTAAATTCATTTGTATAAGCGTCTTTCCTGAGAAAACGCAATTCTATTGATAATAATAATGTGAAATTTCAATTTTGGCATCGTCCGAATAATTGAAATTTGTTACACATATCAAGAACTGATGGCGAAACAAGAATTTAATAATAATAATATTATAGGAATAATAATGATAAAAAGAATTTTCCAATTCAATTTTCGCCCACTTCCAATTTTCTGAATAATCCAAAATTTTGCAAACATATCCAGGACCGACAGCAATACAAGAAAATCGTAAAATTAATGTAAGAATGATAATAATAATAACCATTTTTAAATGATTCAATTTTCTCCAACTTCCAATCGTCCGAATAATCTTAAATTTAGCACACACATCAAGGACCGAAGACAATACATGAATTTTTGAATATTAAAGTAATAATAATAATGATGATGATAATTTTCAAGTTCAATTCCAATAGCCGGTAATCTGAAATTTGGCACACATATCAAGGACCGACGACAATACAGGTGTTACGTCGCCACACTCTGTATGTGCAGACTGACCATGTCACTCTGGATATTGAGGGATTGGGACGGTTCCGTCAAGCGACATTGAAAGAATAAAAAGTCAAAAAGTCATTAGAATATTTTTTACTAAAAACGACGATAAAAGTACACCGACGACTCTACATTTTGGTCCTTTGAGCTACTTACAAGTCCTGTGGAACATGGATAGACAGTCCGAGCCAGGAAGAAATCACAGACAAACAGCTGGAAAGAGGTATCTGAACAATGATTTCGTATGGCCACCAGGCTTTGGCATGACGACAACAGGTATCCAAAAAAGTGATGACATCAATATCACGACCAGAAATCCTGAAACCGTTGAAAATAACCAAATTCATTTGGCCCAAAACAACGACGAAAATATGATAGAACTAAAATCATCATCATCTAAGGCAAGCAGTGAACTACAAAGAATTCGATTAGAGCTTGAACATGAAAAAGCAAAACATGCCATAGAAAATGAAATGATGAAGAAACAACTAAAGATACTGGAGATGGAACATCGGTTAAAAGAAGCTGAACTATCGGAAAATGCAGACAGAAGAACGAGAAGTATCAGATCGAATTCAGCAGTCAATATTGAACAAAATTGTGCAGTTAACCTTCCATCATCTTCGTCCGTGACGTCAAATGTCCAAAGATGGGTAAACTCCATTGACAAAAACCACCCAATAGAAGAAGATATTCAGACTAAAGACAATGAAGTTCAACTGCTTCAGAAGAAATCGAATATTGCTCAATTGTGCGACACTCTGAATGATGTTTTGAATCGAGTTGCTCCTAAAAACCTCACGCCACGACCTGAAAAATTTCTGACTCGTAATACTATAGAAAAAGATTTTCCCTTCTTCGATGGTAGACCGGAAGAATGGCCAATATTTATTTATCAATTTGGAAGAATTTCAACTCTTTGTGAATATTCGAATGAAGAAGCCATGATTAAACTAAATAAGTGCCTGAGAGGTGAAGCAAGACGCTCAGTTGAGAGTATGTTGATGTGCCCAGAGAACTTGAACCAAGTAATCAGGTCTCTGCAAATGCGATTTGGACGCCCAGACCAAATCATAGACAGCCTTTTGGACAAAACTAAAAATACACCAGTGGTTCGAGAATACGACATGGAAGGACTGATTAATATATCTAATCACGTGAATGGTATCGTCTCTACTATTAAATCGTTAAAATACATGGCACATTTGGAAAATCCACAACTCTTGAGAGATCTTGTGCACAAACTGCCGAATACCCTGAAACTTCGCTGGGGAGAAGAAGTATGCAGTAAAGGTTTCAGAAACTTGGAGGATTTTTCAAATTGGTTATCGATCAAAGCGGACGCAGCTTCTTTTGTCACGTTGCCTTCAAGAAACCCTACCAGTACATCTATTTCGTCAAGACAAATGACAAATCGAAAATTTGAAAAATCTTTTGTACTAACCTCTTCCAAAAATGAAGAATTTTGCCAGTACTGCACAAAATCCGACCACAAAATTTTAGATTGTGGAAAATTCAAGTCAGACGACATCGACAAGAGATGGGAACAGGTGACCAAGAATAAATTATGTTTTTCGTGTCTGAAAAACAACCATCAGACCTCGAAATGCCGACTGCGGAAATCTTGTGGAGTAAATAACTGCAGAAGACCTCATCATAAGTTACTTCACAAAGATGAAATCCAGACAACTTCATTAAATAGAAGACAAGAGCCCGAAATTCCGACAACTAGTTCAAATGAGAATGTTCTCACGACTGGACATGGATCAAATAACATACTGTTGAGAATGGTAAATGTTAATTTGTATGGTTCGAATGGTTCTATGATTCAAACAGTAGCTATTTGTGACGAGGCCTCAACAGTGACACTTGTTGATGACTCAATAGCTCGACAGCTTCAAATCAGGGGAACCAGACATAGGCTTAATGTTCAGTGGACGAACGACATTGTCTCAAGCTATGAAGATTCAGAATGTTTTGACATAGGCATTTCTGGAATCTATGATGGTGCCAAAATTCATACGATGAAGAATGTCCATTCTGTGAAAAACTTATCGTTGCCATCACAAGAAATTTGTTTCAATGACTGGAAGCATCATCCTCACCTAATAGGTCTACCTATTGCTGATATCAATAATACACCCATGATTCTTATTGGACAAGACAATATTAATCTCACTGTTGCCAGAAAGATAGCCCATGGTCCCGAAAATGTTCCAATTGCGACAAAAACTTCACTTGGGTGGATACTTCATGGAAAAACTACAGCAGAATCACACAAAAATAATTACTTACTTCATATCTGTGTAAATGACGAGTCAGACAATGTTCTTCATCAGTTAGTTAAACACTCTTTCACCGTTGACGCCTTTGGAGTATCAGAATCTAACAAATGCAGAAAAGACAGAGACTCTGAGGTAGCCTTGTTGATAATGGAGAAGACGGCCAAACGTATCAGTGACGATAGATATGAAATTGGACTCTTATGGAAATCAGATGACATTTCTTTACCAAACAACAAAGGAACAGCAATGAGACAACTGCAGCATGTTGAAAATAGAATGATAAATGACGAGCATTTTAGGCAAAAATACCACGAAAACATCAAGAAATATCTAGAGAAAGGGTACATCCGAAAATTAACCTGTGAAGAAGCAAAGCAACCGCACCCAAGAACATGGTTTTTACCTCATTTCGGAGTCATCAACCCCAAAAAACCTGAAAAGCTACGCCTAGTATTTGATGCAGCATCCAAATCATGTGGTACAAGCCTCAATGACAACCTTTTTTCTGGACCAGACTTATTAGAGCCCCTTGTATCAGTCCTGTTGAGATTCAGGCAAAGAAATGTTGCATTCACCAGCGACGTGCGAGAAATGTTCCATCGAGTGAAAATCAGACATGAAGACCAACATGCTCAAAGTTTTCTTTGGAGAGAAAGTCCCAATGAACCACCAGATGTCTATCAAATGCAGGTGATGACCTTTGGCGCTACTTGCTCCCCTGCATGTGCTCAGTTTATCAAGAATCTGAACGCTGAAGAAACTGAAAAAGATGAACGAATTATCTACGCAATCACGAAAAATCACTATGTAGATGACTATTTGGACTCGGCAGATGACCCAGACGAAGCCTTCAGAATAATTTCCAAAGTTTACGAAACTATGAAAAAAGGTGGGTTTGAACTAGTCAACTGGTCGACAAATTCCAAAGAACTCACAAAAATGATGAAATTTGAGGAAAATATAAGTAAAGACTTAATACTAGACTGCGACACATCATTACACCGAGTACTAGGAATGTATTGGAACTCATCAGAAGATAACTTCATATTCAGACTGAATAATTTGTCATCCGAAGACACTACAAAATTTCCAACAAAAAGACATGTTTTGAAAATAGTAATGGCAATATTCGACCCACCAGGTCTTTTGATTAACTTCACTATAAGAGGTAGAATAATAATTCAAGACGTCTGGAGGACTGGAATTGGCTGGGATGACTTCATCGACGACGAAACTAATACGAAATGGACAGCTTGGCTTTCCGACCTCAAGAGGATTAACAATATCACTGTCCCACGTTGCTATTCCAGAAATATTTCTGCAGCAAACAGAATCGACCTTCATATTTTCTGTGATTCCAGTAAGCAAAGTTTTGCAGCCGTAGCTTACTTGCGAGTTGTAACTGATGACATAATCGATGTTTCTTTGGTATCTGGGAAAGCACGCGTTGCTCCGACCAAACCTATTTCGATTCCCCGACTAGAACTGCAAGCAGCACTATTAGGAAGTCGTCTAGGAAGAACAATTAAGTCAGAACTAAACATAAGAATCGACAGAACTTTTCACTGGTCTGATTCTACAACAGTTCTCTATTGGATTAATGGAAATTGCAAGCGACTGGGGCAATTTGAAGCTCATCGAGTAGGTGAGATATTGGAACTGACTGATCCTTCTGAATGGCACTGGGTTCCGTCGAAGATGAATGGAGCAGACGGTGTTACCCGGGGTTATAATGAAGATAGAACAAATACACTGAGCTTCCATGATTGGTTCTCTGGACCCCAGTTCTTATCAACAAGAGACGAATCGACTTGGCCAAAGAAAGAGATTTTCAAGAATAAGACTTGTGAAGAAATCACCCTGATGACCTCTATACAATTTGAGAAAAACCCTATCTTGCCCGATATTGACAGATTTTCGAACTTCAAAAAACTTCTACGAGCTACAGCGAGAACATTCACATCTGCAAAAATTTGGATCGGTAAAATTCGACAAAATCTATGTGATATAGAGATTACTGTAGAAGATATAAAAAATGCTGAATTATTATGGATTCAAGAATGTCAAAAAGAGAGTTTTCCGGAAGAATATGAAACTCTAAAGAAGAATAAACTATTGTCCAAACAAAGCCGACTAAAACATCTATCACCGATGATGAGTTCACAAAAAATCATAATAATGATGGGAAGAACTGATAAAGCCAGCTCAATCAACGATTCAGTCAGACGACCTGCGATTTTACCTAACAAACATAGATTCACCTTCTTATTTCTCAAAGATATTCACGAGAAATATGCACATCAGGGGGTGGAATTGGTGTTCAACGAGGCTAGGCAAAAATTTTGGATTATACATGGGAGGGCAGCCGTTAAATCAACCTTCTCAAGGTGCCAACGATGTCGGTTGGAAAAAGCAAAACCTCTAGTACCACTCATGGGACAACTTCCAAAATCCAGATTAACACCGAATGTGAGACCTTTCACGTTTACTGGTGTAGACTATTTTGGCCCATTTCTAGTGACAGTAGGAAGGAGTAAAGTGAAACGTTGGGGTGTTATTTTTACATGTATGACAGTACGAGCGATACACCTAGAAATAGCCCATAGCCTCACGGCTGACTCAGCCGTATTGGCCCTGAAAAGGATGATCGCCAGGAGAGGACAACCACAGCAAATTTTGTCAGACAATGGAACCAACCTACGTGGAGCGTCTGAAGAGTTGAGGAAAGCTATGAGAAACATAAATCAAAGTAAGATTAAAAATGAGATGATCAAAATAGGTATAGAATGGAAATTCATACCCCCGGGAAGTCCACACATGGGCGGAAGCTGGGAAAGGCTCATACGAAATGTAAAAACAGCCTTTTACGCCATTCTTAGAAATCAACAGGTCAAAGACGAATTACTTTTAACAATTTTTGCAGAAATTGAGTTCATGGTCAATTCAAGACCTTTGACTAAAGTTTCAACCGATCCCGACGACTTGGAAGCGATAACACCAAATCACTTCCTGATTGGATCTTCTAATGGTGCCCAAGATTCAGACTGTATTAATTACAATAATGATATAAGGAAACAATGGAGGAGAGTTCAGCAGATAACGAATGAATACTGGAAACGATGGCTGAAGGAATATATACCAAGTCTTACAAAAAGAGGACGATGGATGAACGACAACGAACCAATAAAAGAAAATGACATTGTTGTGATAATGGACGATAACCTACACAAGAAAAAACGACTGGACACTTGGAAAAGTCGAAAAACTGTTTCCAGGTTCTGATGGGAGGATAAGAGTGGTAGAAGTTAAAACGAAAAATGGGATTTTCAAACGACCAGTCGCCAAGCTGGGAAGAGTACCTATGACAGACTGATTAATTATGTTTAGGTTGATTTATTTCATGGCTAAGTTGTTTAAGCAATAATATTTTTATTTATTTCCTCTGTTTCTGGAAATGTTTGATATCTGGGGGGGAAGAATGTTACGTCGCCACACTCTGTATGTGCAGACTGACCATGTCACTCTGGATATTGAGGGATTGGGACGGTTCCGTCAAGCGACATTGAAAGAATAAATAGTCAAAAAGTCATTAGAATATTTTTTACTAAAAACGACGATAAAAGTACACCGACGACTCTACAACAGGAATAATTGAAATTTAGCACAAATAACAATAACTGATGGCAAAACAAAAATTTCCTACATTAATATTTCAATAATAATAATTATAAGAACTTTTGATTAAATTAAATTTTCAACCATTTCCAATCTTCCAAATTTTATAAAATTTGGCACACATATCAAGGATCGACGTCAATTAAAGAATTTCATAACATTAATGTAATAATATTATTTTACTAATGGGAATTTTCAAATTTTCACCAACTTCCAATAGTCCCAATAAGATATAGTTTAATATTTATTCATATATTTTGGATCTCAGAAATGGCTCTAATGATTTGGATCAAATTTTGTGTTTAGATAAGAATTTGCCCCGTAAGTTCCTCTATATAGGCGTCTTTCATGAAAAAAACGCGATTTTACACAAACACAGATTAGTTCGAATAGATGAATTAGGGACTCGAATTTTTGGTTAAAGAATACAATGAATTCCACTAATCCACTCAAGAAGAGATGTTCACCAAAAATTATAAAACACCGGGAACCGTTGGAATAGTCCTTATAGGTTTTGGGGGAATGTTTGTTGGAATTGAGAATTGTCACTGTGACAGTTGCCACAAATAGCTATTTATGATACAAGTTCGTGAAGTAGGACTTGAAGTTTTTTTAATGAGGCGCAGCCGAGTTCAGCAAACACGCGAGTACAGAAAAGCCCTTTTCGAAAGTGTTTCATACAAAGTTTTTTCTTCGACAGTTATTATATTGTCAAATTGTAGCAATTATATCATTAATTTGAATGTTTAATGATATGAATTGTCGTCGTATTATCAAATAAAGACTTCCAAGTTATATTTGACGCAAAATACTGTATTTTTCAAAAATGCATAAATGTATAAACAGTGTGTAAAAAATTACTTTACGCACAGTTGATGATTTTAAGCACGGGAGATTTTTTTACTACTAGTATTACTTTACGCACTGTCACTAGTGCGTAAAAGCTTAGTTTACGCACTGTCGTAGAAAATAGCTATTTATGATACAAGTTCGTAAAGTAGGACTTTTTTGTATGAACGTGAAGTTTGTTGAATGAGGCGCAGCCGAGTTCAACAAACATGCGAGTACAAAAAAGCCCTTTACAAAAGTGTTCCATGCAAAGTTTTTTCTTCAGCAGTTATTATATTGTCAAATTGTAGCACTTATATCATTAATTTGAATGTTTAATGATATGAATTGTCGTCGTATTCTCATGTATAATACAACAAGTGCCGATGAAATTGACGATTATTCTTCGACTTCACTTGTTATCACAGTTATCATAAAATTTGGAAATACGAGTGCGTAGCACGAGTTGTATTACCTACAATTTTATGATAACGAGTAATTGTGAAGGAGGAGAATAATCAGGAAAATTTCATCGACACGAGTTGTATTTTATATGAGAATTTCACAAAATTTGTTTTTTTTCTGTAATAATAATTGGAACTAGAATTATTTATTTCAACTCATTCAGATACATAGATAATTACAATTCATTACAATTGAAATCTTGAACATTGAAAGTACAATTCTGAAAGACTATTTTCGAATTTGTTTGCTCATGTTTCGTCTCATTAGAGCTGCTACATGAGTAGACGTTTTTGTTGGCATCGCTGAATGAAGAACTTGAACTCGCTCTCATTTTAGTAAGGATTTCAGAGTGTCTTTTTGGCTGCATGTTCATATAGGATTGTAAAGAACTGGAACTGCTGTCCTGTGATCTTCATCATTTCTTGTTCAGACACTTCAGCTTGGGCAAGGTGAGTAGCAGCGGTAGACCTATGGCTGTGATTGCTGAATTTTTTGTTCTGAATATCCAAACCCATTTTCTGATAAGTTCCTTTAGTCCATTTTGACATAGAGTTTATTCCAATAGGACAATTTTTGTACCAACCAATACTATCAGAATCTTTCCATCTAGGATTCGGAATTAGGAAAAAGCGGTCGGACGTGATATGTCCTGGGCGTTTTCCCATCACTTTGTGGAATATGCGAACAGGGCAAATATCGGGGTCCGCAGTATTTTTTATTAGCCATTTGCTTGAAGTACTTGATTTTGACCCACCTTGATTGGTTTTGTTAAATACGGGATTATATTCAATACGTCCAGTCGGCCGTCCAACATTATCCTTTTACACTATAAAAAAAATAACCTTTGAGTAACATCCTTCGTTGCCCCTCCAAGCAAGTTCTTTGGCTGAAATGAAAAAAAATTTCTTGATGAGTCCCTCCGGATTGTTTTCTTTCCAATATCTCAGTAATCTCATATTTTCCTCAATTGTAAAAGCAGTTGCACTCGTTTTCCTCTTTTCGACATCTCCTTGAAGTAATTTTCTCTTGCATCACGGGCTGATCTAAATTCTATGTCAGCAAATGGATTCATTTTCACATTATAATCATTATAAAGCTTGTGTTGGAGCAGTTTTGCGATAACATTCCAATTGAATTTTATAACAGTTTCTTTATATTCACTGCCATCCTGCTTCTTCATATTGAAGGCATAATCTTTCAATATATTCGCAATTTCCACTGGGGTAGTTTCCTTTTCGACAACATAATTTCTATTTCAGCAAAAGTCCATAAATTGTTTCCAAGTATAATCTTTAGATTTCCTTGTATTTTTAGGTGTATTCTGTGCAATTGCCAAATTAATTTAAATATTTGTAGCAGTTCCCCATCTATTTGGATTCCATTTCTTTTTCGAATTACCGAATAATATTCCGAAAGCGAAACGATATTCAAACTTCAGTTATGCGTCAGAATTTCCGTTACCATGGAAATCCAGATAGTGGTATAATCCTATATTAATTCGCTGCAGGAGAAAATAATCAACAAAGCTTCAACCTCATTGGATGTGCTTTTTCATTAGGAATAATTTCATTGGTTTTTTGACAGTTGCGTGAAATTCTCAAATAAAGACTTCTGAGTCATATTTGACGCCAAATACTGTATTTTTCAAAAATGCATAAATGTATGAACAGTGTGTAAAAAATTACTTTATGCACAGTTGATGATTTTACGCAAATGTGATTTTTTGACGCACTTGTGCGAAATAGTTATTTTCCTAACAAGTGCGGAAAGTGATACTTTCCCGCACGCGACTGCCGTTGACCCGAACGACGCGAAGCGGAGTTCGGGCAAGCAGTCAAGGGCGGGAAAGACACTTTACGCATGAATTAGGAACATTATTTTTTCTACGACCGCATAAATATTCAAAAAGCACATTGAAAATATATATCTTATTTCAACATACAAAACATTCCATGAAAATCCACTAATTATTATTAACATTAATGTAGAAAACACAATTTGTTGCATTCTGCAAATGCGTCAGAATAGCCGGTCCAGAGTAGTTAGTTGATGGTAACTGGCTGTTAAGAGTAACACTCGTAGATTGCAAAGTGCATGAAGATGACGGAGACGGCATCGGTTGCAAGTTGCCAGTACATGACAGAATTTTATTCGAGATGGTTTTCTTCTGTTCTACGGAGTCCTCCATATAACTCTCAGCAACAATAAAATGTACATTTAATAACGATAAATTGACATATTTTACTTTCCCGCACTAGTGCGGGAATGCGAGTTTTCCCGCACTAGTGCGGGAAAGTGACACTTTCTAAACTAAAATGAGTGCGGGAAAGTGGGTAAAAACGCACGGTCGTAGAAAAAAGTATTTACGCACTGTCAGCAGTGCGTAAAAGCTTAGTGTACGCACTGTCGTAGGAAAAAGTAGTTTTTTTCGGTGTTACTGATTTAACGTCCGTTATATAAATGACAACAGTTCATATTAGGTTGCAAAACGAGCGAAACTCGGTCGCCCAGATACTACCAATTTAAAACAGCATATAAAATTAAAAACCGTAACTAAGTACTACCTGTTGACGATTTTCTGTACTCTGTAACTTCGTTAAAAAACTTAAAATGAGATCAATGAGGAGGGCCTCAAAATGCATACGGCCATGCTCTGAATGTTTGTTAAAAAATGCTCTGCAACATCCTCGATTCACTTTAACACAATAATCAACTGAAATTTCATGAATATCTACTGCATATCAAATATGAAACTTGTTATGTGGACACCTAGTGTGAACCGCATGAATGCAACACGAGAGCCCATTTCCTACATTTACAGTCAGGATAGCAAGCTGGATTCTATCAACATTCCAGATACGAGGCGAAAATATTATTAGATAGTTCAACCAAGTTCTAGGCTGAAGCGCACCCATTCCAAGAACATAATCCTTCCAATCCAGGATCATATCCCTCGATTCTTTCGATGCCCGATTCGCTTGATCGTGAAGCGTTAATTAGAAAATTGAATTAATCGAATGGTAGAGTGGTCGCTTCGCTTGAAAAGAAAAAATTGCATTTGGGAGGGAGAGTCGACAGTATTACGAGGTGGCTTTTACTGGAAATTATTGTTATTAATAAGTATAATGGAAGTGGTTAGAAATTCGCCTTACTAAACCTTATATTTTTTTCTAGATGACTTTTAGCTCAGTAACATTGAATGGTAGTGGTGGGTTTCCTTTTTTCTGTATGGGAAGTGACTGAGGTGACAAATCCAAGTTTTCGACCTCGGCAGCCCCCCGGATAACGTTTGAAAATCCCAAAAACTGTTTAATTTTTGCACTTTTTTGGTTTTGTCCTATTTTGACCATGAAGGGGCATGTTTTTGACAAAGAACCCACCATACATTCAAAAACCAGAATAAATTTTCTTCGACATGAAATCAAAATAAACTTGCTTGACCCCATAGTTTTCGAGATACAGCTTGTCATAATTTGGCAAATTTTCCAAATGTGAAAATTTTTAGATAATTTTCATGTTTCTTCATATTGCCTGTATATCTTCAACAATCAGTTTGATGTGAGTCAGTGGAGTAAACATTTATTCAATTGAACATTTTGAAGGTGGATGGGGGAGGAGTGGTGAGGTTTTGTCGGGGAGGGGCGTTTCCTTCTCTTCGACGGACCAGGCCCAAAATCCGCCAATTTGCCCCCTTCATCATCCTGGATTTCCTGAAATGGGACAAAAATATTAATTTTTTGAATATCCTAAGGTAAAAACCTTGGTAAGGAGTCTTAATATAAATGGCATACACGTGTTGGTAAGTGTGAATTGATAGAAATATTGGTCTATATGATTTGGGTGATAATAAATAGAAATAAACGTAACTTTCAGGAATAATAACAGTGTTAGAATACCTGATGTAGTTCCTCGACAACAGTATCTCCAGCGAGTTGGTTGACTGAATAGGCGAGCAGCCTATCCATCTCGTCATTGTCGTCGAGCTCGTCCAAATCAAGGATGTTGACATCGTCGTCTACCGTTATTTCGGGCAGGTTTTCGCAAGACTTGCCATCACAGGTTCCGCAGACGAGTGATAGCACTTCAAACCTTCCTTATTGCAGATGCAAGCATTTCAGCAAACCTTCTTGCAACTGCAGGAAATTATGTTCAACAGGTTCGAGAGGGCTACTTCCCGTGACATCATTTTCGGGAAAAGGCCTCGGGCTATAGAAACCCATCCCCGTTCTAGCGGATTCTTTCTATAACCCAGACACTGCTGAACCTGGTGGTATGTGCGAAATGAATAAAGGTTCGCAGCATCTTGCGTGGGAGGAAGTCTGTCTAGGTTAAAACTGGTCTTGGCTGCAGCCTTTGAGAAGAGCTGGTTTGACTGGACCTTTCCCCACCATACAGCTCGATGAGGATTTTTTCCCCGGCTTCAACTACTTGGGCAGGTGTCGCAGCTGGATTAGAAAACACTGCAGCTTCCTTTTTGAGGTATGTTTCCTTAATGTTTGAAACAACTTGAGTTTCCCTTGGCCCAAGAAGCACGAGGTGGAATCACAGCCACTGAATTCATCAGGTATTGTCATTCCTATATCTGTGAATCTCTCCCCCCCTCCCATTCACAATATTGAAATGAATACATTTTTCCTTTACTGACTCATATAATACAGGTTATTGAAGACCTAAACATGAAAATTGGCTTAAAATTTTCAATTATGGAAAATCTGCCAAACTTTGAAAAGCTGTATTTCGGTGATTATTGAAGATGCAGAATCCATCTCCATTTCATATCATAGAAAATTCTAGTTTAAGTATGTAATGAATGGTCTTTATCAAAAACATGCCCTTTCATGGTCAAAATGGGACAAAACCAAAAAAAGTGCAAAAATTTAACAGTTTTTGGGATTTTCAAAAGTGATTCGGAGGGCTGCCGAGGTAGAAAACTTGGGTTTGTCACCTCAGTCACATCCCAAACAAGAAAAAAAACCTACAGCCACAATTTGATGCAACTTAGGCCTAAGCTTTTCATGACAAGGTCACTGGATTATTTCGGGCCAAGGCAAAAACTTCGAGTCCAACCTAGGGTCTTCGCGAGACTAACAGCCGTATGCATAGTCAATTCCAGCGACTCGCCAGAGTTTCGCCGTTTGCTACACAAGAACTATAATGCACAGTCGAGCTCCAAAAAAGTGGTACATCGCTAGAGTTTCACTAAAGTTTAACTTATCGCGTAGTTGTCACTTCTTTGGAGCTCGACTGTGCATTATAATCCTTGTGTAGCGGGCGGCGAAACTCTGGCGAGTCGCTGGCGATTGACTATGCATACGGCTGCAAGAGTCGCGAGACCAAGAGGTACGAGACCAAGACCAATACCAAGACAAAGACTTAATGGATCTTCTCAAGACCAAGACTTGACTTTCGAGTCCAAGACCAATACCAAGACTCTCTCCCAAGAGTCTTGGTCTTGGTCTCGAAAGGAAAATAATGAACATGAATCTACTCAATATTATGGAGAATCTGATGGAAAATGTTATGGTATTTTATATCAATTATTTATTTTGCATATGATAGGTTTTTAATTTTTGTTCACTCAAAATCAAAAATACATTTTTCAAATTCAGTATTGCAGTTTTGCAGTTTACAACAAATAGGTGTATGTTGTAAGGGTGTACCTTACTATACCTCCTGCTATATAAAAAAAATATTCAAAAGTCATTAGGTTTGAATTTGAAATTTTTGACAATATTTGTGATACTGCGTTTTTGTCACTTGCTAAACTTGGCAAAGATTTTTCATTTTCAATAAATCATCCTGTATATTGATGCATGCCTATTTGAATTTTAGGTTAATTAAATATTTTATTAATATTCTATACCTATCTTCAACTGTTTTTGAAATAATGACAGGTGAAAAGTGAGATTCTGCAATTTTCGACAGCCAATTACCGTGGCTTTATTAACTCACCCTGTATATATGTTTCCGTGTTTCCGTGCCGATGTATGTGAAAGCTCCGAGCAATAAAAGATATAGAGGTGCTATTTCTATATGCACAACACACGTTGTTATGAAAGCTGCCAATCATTATCATTTGTGATAGTTTGATTGTGAGGGGTAACCTCCGAGTTCGGAAGGGGAGATTTGTTATTATTATGATATTCAGATGTGACGGCGTGCTGATAAATTTGTTTCAGGTTATATTTTTATCTATAGAATATAGAATAGAATTTTATTGGTGTTTTTGAATATTTCTTTCATCACACAAGTCAGCGAGCTTGGAAAATGTCCGTTGGAAAAAATATCTAATTATAAATATTTAGGAACATAAGAAATAAAAACAATGTGTTGTATATATAAAAAGTCACACTAGAAATTATGATGTAAATATAAAATTAAAATGGATGTATTTTCATAAATATATTATCATGGTGATGGTATTTATATTAATATTTTATTCGGTTAAATCACTTGACAAAAATTCATCCACCGAGTAAAAGCTGCGTTTCAGTGTGAGCTGCTTGACAGCTACTTTAAATTTATATGAGCTGAGCTTTTTGATTGATTTGGGTACCTTATCATAAATAATCAAATTAATTGTGTTTTGTGTATAGACGATCACATGCCTGGTTGGAAAGCACGTGTGTTGTCAAAATGTCAATCAAAAATACTTTATTGTGCGAAGAATTAGATTCTTGCTGACAAAGCATAGAATGACGTCATAAATACTGAAAAAATAAACGAAAGTGCCGAAGCAAAAAGCTCAAAATATTCAAATTGTTGAATCACATCAGTAAACTTTACTACACACTATACATATGCTACACATACATTATAATACACATAAGAATTTACTCATTAACTATAATACACGTAAGAGTTTACATTTAAATTTATGATGAAAGTGTATCATTAAAATACTCATCCAAATTGTATCCTGAGGCAGATAATCAAAAAGTTTCTTAGAGTTGTCAAAAAGTAATGTCTTAACTTGTGTAGAGTAAGGTTCAGGGAGCGATCGATATTACAAGTCTGTCTGGTAAGAAAACGATAATTTCTCATGTAGTTATTATTTAAAATATAGAAATAGGAGTAAAATAATTTATATTACTTTTGTTTCCTAAACATCAAACAGTCTCTAGTATGAATATTGAGGTAAGAGTCATGAAGTTTATGACTTAAATAGGGGCCGACATGTATTATTATTATCTCTGAAGACATCTCTGTAACAGCTCTATTTTGATGTAGTCTTGATTTGCTCACAGGAAGGAGCGGTGACTTGCTTATTGTAAATCATGTATCCAGCTTGAAACAAATTGAAATTTTAGATTGCATTCTTCTATTCCTCTGCTGAAGTAGTCTAATTTTTTCAAAGTTCCAAAGTTTTAAAAGTTGACTTACATAGTAACAAAGTTTTTTCACAGCTATTTCAATAAATAGTGTAGTTTTGCATCAAAATCGTGATAGAAATGAGCAGATTCATTAAAAGTCAACTCATTTAATACCACTAAAAAGGTCGATACAGAATGCCAATCAAATATGGTTTATGCCATGATTACCTTGCTGCGACGCCCATGGTTTAATTTGACAAGGCGATAAATAAGTCGTAAACGGACGTAAACAGATATGATCACCAAGTTAAGAGTGAATATAATACGGAGTTCCAACCTTATCAACGAGTACAAACGGAAATATCCGACAATGCCCTATTTTAACATGACTCGGGCATTGATTTTTGTAAACAACGTCGGGTATACTGCTTTCAAGAAAGAGATGGAAAAGTCCTCTCTATATCTTTTATTGCTCAAAGTGTGAAAGACGCTATTGCTCCAATTGCATTACTACAATGTTGAAAACCGTCCGGAAAGCGTCCGGCCAGGACGGTACCAACCGGTGTGTATGAAAACTGAATTACGTAACAGATTATCTCCAAACCTAATGAAAAGTAGAGTTTTTAGCTAGTTTTGATAACGGAGGCAGATATGGCTTCGAAACGTCAACGAATTTTGAAATACTGAAGTATGTTTAAGATATTTTGTGAGTAACTTATCGCGGAAAATTAATTCAATTTCTCTCTTGTACAGTTTTCTTTGAATTTCAATTTTTTTATTTACAGACTGTGGAAGGTTAGAATTCCCAAAAAGCCAAGTCAAGAAATCAAACCAACAGTTTCGAAAACGTGATAAGATCGCTCACACCCGGTATAATCGCGGATCGATTGTTCGGCTGCGTGGTCTGTCGGTCGTCTATCGCCCTCCTCCGTCGAATGTCTGCCACAGAGGTTGTCAGTGTGTTGTGGTGGTTTCGCGTAGTTAGTATACCTCGTGCGTCGATTGTGTAACGAGTGATGCCACCTCCACGAGTCGGCGGCGGTCTCGTCGTGTTTTTCTTCATGACCTGCACAACCCTCCACGCAGATGGTTCGACACTTTTGCCGAACACTTCGGGCATCGACGGACAACTGACGGCCAATTTGAAAGTTGACAACTTTTTCTCGCTCTGGCTGGTTTTCAATAATGACGACGTCGAAATGTCAGGTTAGTGATTTGCGATTACCATGCATGGATTTCATCGAAAAAACTTATTTTACCGTTGATTACCGTTTGCGTTATAGAATTTCCGAGCACATGAACATTTATTTATATTCCGATCAAAATATGTTATGAGTAGATGAGCGCCACAGGTAATTTCAAAAATTCGTGTACGGAATTTCCGCACTAGGTAGGTAGCTATTCAACGTCAATCTGAAATGACGAATTCGTGCAAAATAATTACCTACATGATGGTTGATAAAAAGCTTTGAGACGGCGAGTTGTTATACCACTTAACTAGTAATATAAATCACAATTGATGTTTATTATAAAATTGTGTACAGCGCGAGTGTTGTTGCGTCAAAATCTAACCTCTTGCGTGTGGAAAGAATTTTGAATATGTAGGCTTAAAACTGGTGGAAAGTATTTACAAATGAATATGTCCATACACTTTATCAAAAATTTATCTAAACGTCGTATTCTATACGTATAGAAACAGTGTATTCGTACTCTCAATAATAATTTCACAACTTTCCTTTTTTCGTCGATCAGATGACAGAGATATTCCCACCATCCATAATATTTCCCCCGGAATATCGATCAAAATAAGCCGTTGGTTGTGTGGGGCAGTTACTCAACTTGACCCAACCAGTATTAAAAATTATTATTATTTTCATCGTAACCATCATAAATACTTTTATTCTAGTTTCAGATATTTTCAGTCAGTATCCGTATCCATTGAAAAAACTACCTAATTTCGGATAACCTTTTGAAATAACCCAAAGAAATCCTAGGCAATGTTCCAGCTGTGTAATGCTTTTCAATGAACAATAAAAAAACTTTAGCCAAAACCTAAAAATCAAATTTTTATAAACAAGCTCTTATTTATAAATTATTGAACTAAAAATGAAAAGTCAAAGTCAAATTATACTTTTATGTCAGAAGTTTTTGAACTTATCGACAAAGCTTTAAGGTATAAATAAAAATGTAAAATGAAATAGGTATGTATTATATAGACTATAATGGTGATTGTGAAAGGCTTTCGCGGCCATCGTTGGCGAAACGTCGAGATTTTCTCTAAATAAACATCGGCCTAAAAACCCGAAAAACCGTCATTCATACAGTCCAATTCAAATTCGACCCCCACCATTGGGATCTCCTAAACTACAGGAGATACGTCAAAGCTTAAATTGGGACAAAGTTGCGTATTCTGGTACTTAACAAAATACTGTTTTGAAACTTGAAAAATTCCTAGTATTTCCGGAAATATCGGGAAAAAACTGAAAATCGGAATTTTGGTTTTTATTTTTTTCTATCGTTATTTGACAACATAGCTCAAAACCGAAAGTAAATTTTCATTGATACTTTTTTTCAGCTACACGTTTTCATGTTCAGATTTACTATCCGACGTTTCGTCTTCTGGCATTCATCATCAACTTTTTTTCTGTTATGGGCGCCATATTGTTTTTTTATACAGAAAAATAGTGATTCTCATTCTGATTTCATTGATGTATAATTTGTTATGATTTGCACTTCTGAAACCACAGATATTAGAAAAAAACAACTTCATCTGAGATGGTCAGACTCCATCGAAAAATTTTGTTTAATAAACACTAGTTGTCAGAACTCATTGAACATCATAAGTTTGCACAAATACTTCAGTCGAAATGTCCTCATTCTTAAATGAAGAAAAACGAGAAACTTTATTATAAATTTGATAGGAATAGTACGAAAACAGCACAAATTTATTTTGAATTATATCCGGAAAGACAACAGCTGGATAGAACATCATTCGGAATTTTGGGCAAACACTTGGCTGAGTACGGTGCGTTTCAAAAAACAAGAATGAAATCATGAGCTTGTAAAAAATGCACAAAAAGTATTACAACAAGTGTTCGAAATGATGGCCTTCCTCTTGAATACATAACCGAGCTCGTCGTCTCAAATTAAGAACAGCCCTAACAATATCCCTTCTTCTGATCGACCTGAATTGCGTGATGATATTGTCTCTAAGTTCATATACTGTGTCATATTGTTGTTCTCCATAGATTCTGTTCTTTAACGTGCCCCACAAGAAAGTATCCAAAACTGTAAGGTCAGGTGACCTTGCCGGCCACCTCACTGGTCCAGAATTTCCTAACCACCTATTAGGAAATATTTGTTGTAAATATTTGCAAACTGCTCTTTTATTGTGTGGATGACCCCCGTCATGCTGAAACCAGCAGCTGTTATAATTAACAAGGGGAAACGTATCCATATATTCTTCGAATTCGTTTCTTAAGAACCGAAGATAGGTTTCCCCGTTCAAAGTATAAGAGAAGAAATGAGGTCCAAGTATTCGGTCGTCATAAATTCCAGCCCACACATTCAAACGAAGCCGAACTTGTGGTCTGACTTCTCTGAAGTGTCGTGGATTATTTTCACTCCAAATGTACTCATTATTTCTATTAAAAACACCACAGTTCGAAAAAGTACTTTCGTCGGTCCAAATAATGGTTTTCAAGAAGTTTGTAGGGTCTACCCTATTCGAGAGCCAGCTACAAAATTCCATCCTTCTCTCAGGATCACCTGGATGTAATTTTTGTGAAATATGTATCTTATAACATTTCAAACCACTTTTTTTGAATTCCCTCCAAACGCTCGTCTGTGGCACATCCATTTCTGCCGAGACTTGATGTGTTGATTTGGAATGATCTGCATTTATCTAAAAAAGTACCAATAATAATTATACTTCTTCGAATATGGAATGAACAATTATTTTACCTCGGCTAATGAGTTACGTGTAATATTTTGTTCCATTCTGCTTCCATATTTCATTCTTGGTTTTTGAAACGCACCGTACTCAGCCAAGTGTTTGTCCAAAATTCTGAATAATGTTTTATCATATAATATATAATTCAAAATAAATTTGTGCTGTTTTTGTACTATTCCTATCAAATTTATAATAAAGTTTCAACATATCTCGTTTTTCTTCATTTGAGAATGAGGACATTTCGACTGAAGTATTTGTGCAAACTTATGATGTTTAATGAGTTCTGACAACTAGTGTTTATTAAACAAAATTTTTCGATGGAGTCATGACCATCTCAGATAAAGTTGTTTTTTTTAATATCTGTGGTTTCAGAAGTGCAAATCATAACAAATTATACATCAATGAAATCAGAATGAGAATCACTATTTTTCTGTATAAAAAACAATATGGCGCCCATAACAGAAAAAAAAGTTGATGATGAATGCCAGAAGACGAAACGTCGGATAGTAAATCTGAACATGAAAACGTGTAGCTGAAAAAAAGTATCAATGAAAATGAACTTTTGTTTTTGAGCTATGTTGTCAAATAACGATAGAAAAAAATTAAAACGAAAATTCCGATTTTCAGTTTTTTCCGATATTTCCGGAAATACTCGGAATTTTTCTAGTTTCAAAACAGTATTTTTTTAAGCACCAGAATACGCAACTTTGCCCCAATTTAAGCTTCGACGTATCTCCTGTAGTTTAGGAGATCCCAATGATGAGGGTCCAATTTGAATTGCCCTGTATAATGGTGATAATCTCCCCGATCTGAACATTATTATTATCGATATTGTACCAATATCGCCGTATATTTTGAGGCCCTACAATGCTTCGAGAATATTTCGCCAATATTATTCAGGTAATATTGGACCAATATCGCCAAATGTTCACATTTTTTTTCTCGCCAATATTGCATTTCAAATATTTCGCCAATATGTTCACAATATTGTACCGATATTTTACCAATATAGGTGCGCTACTTGGGAACCCTCCGCCACTTATTAATCCAAGAAAAGATGCCTATTACTGCTAATAATACACCAGGTTTCATCAAAATCGACAGAAAGATTTTTAAGTAATTATTGAAAAAGAAATTAATTGAAACTTTGACACCCCATAACTCGGAAACGAAGCAAATTAGGACAAACGTTAATACGAAGTTTTTTTCATGAATTATGACAAGGAATCATCATCAGAAATTAATGACATCTTTCAGTATATATCCTGTACTTACGTTAAAATTGACATATTTTTATTTTTCCGTACTAGTACGGGAAAGTGATTTTTTCCAACAAAAAGTGACACTTTCGAAACTGAAATGCGTACGGGAAATAGGTTGAAAACGCACGGACATAGAAAAAAAATGTCTTTGGTACCCGATAATTTTTTAGTTCATTTCGCTCGAAGAATTTTTTCGTTTTGTCTTTGAGGGGTTCTTTCGATGTCAATACATCTCTTGATGGAGTAACGTTTTCATTATTTCCCAAAATCTTTCAATCGCAAAATCATGGTCAGAAAACATATCCCTATTAAATGGATATACTTATACAAGATTTACAAGGAATAGAGTGGGAACTAATCTACCAACGGCATTCATACAAAAGTTTCTCTTTCAACAACAGCAGTAATCGTTGCTTCTTCCCTTTCTTTTTTGTATTTCATCGGCGTTGAGAACTCTTGCAGGATTATAATTAATATTTTCATTTGTGGTTCACGCATATCAAAAAGTTATTTATTTTAAGAGTGTTTTGGACAGCAGTTCATCCATGCAGTAATAATTCTTAATCATCGCGAGAACGCAGTTCGGAGCTCTGGTTGCTGACTACTGAGGCATATTCATAACAGTGGAATAAAGTTGCTTTTTCGTATCTTTGATTGAAAAGAACAAACTTCATAAAGAGAAAAACGTAAAGAAAAGTAATTACTAGTTTTATAGTTAGTAACACTCTTCTACTCATCAACACTTTTAGTACACAATGTCACCGTTAAATTCAGTTTAACTTTTTTTATTATTAGCTTATTGCAAATTTAGAGTTCATGAACAGTTTATGTTTCAATGTGGCACTTATTCGGGGCAGAGCAGGAGCATGCCGCAAACAAGAACTCGTTCAGTTGACAGTGATAATACAAATTTTTCTTTTCGAAAGTTCTGCATTTCTGGATGATTGTATAATATTAATTAGAAATATGCAAATTTTAGGCCCCAAGCAAACCCAAAAAGGTTATTTTTAAATCATCCAAACGGAAAATGCACACATCAAGTGTTCAGCATAAATAAAATGGGTAGTCTACAAAAAACGGTGACCACATTTTCATTGTTTGTCCGCCACCGCGATTCTTTTTAGAAGGCGGTTTACATTCCTTTTTTCTTAGATCTCTGGATGTGTTCTTTGAGTGGCGGTCTCTTCGAGGTGGATTTACCGAGACCACCAACTTACGCTTTTTGTTCTGAGGTGTCAATGCTAACTTGAAAAAAAATACAACGAAATAACCCCCCCCCCCCCAATCCCGCAACATTATTTCAGTAATAAGCTGTTCACTTCTATCACAATCAACGACTGCTAAAAACTCGGAAAATCATTATCTAAGCAACGCTGGCTACAAAAGCATTCTACTTCATTACTTCAAACGTGTAATATTATAATCATTACAAATTAAGACACTACGTGAGATAAAAACAGTAATTACGTATTTACTTTCTCAGAATTTATGGTGCTGATTTCTCCTTATTATTATTGTCACTATTTGTCCTGGTTTACGCCCGCGCGACTATGGAAACTTAGACCTTTCAAAAAGATAATTATCTGAGAATAGAAAATTATAGGCCTATAACAGTACCGACACTGATTTGTCAAGTTTCTTTGAGAGATTTATTTATTTCAGAATGTTTTCGTTTCTGCAGAAATTCAGAATAATTTCTAAATTTCATCATGATTTTTGCGTAAGTAGTTCTACAGAAAGGGCATCTCAGGATTTTTCAACTTCAATTCTTGATAAAAATTATGATTTGTAAGAAAAAAAAGTTTCTTTTAAAAAATGTTGTGCATAAGAACGCATTTGTTAATTAACCGATAATTCTCCAAAAATCATCCACCAACGGGAACATAGTTGGATTCGCAGATGACACAGCCATATTTTATAAAGCAGAAAACTGGAATTCCCTGAAAATTAAAGTTGAAACGGAGCTCTCACTTATCAAATGTTGGCTGGATAAGAAGTTGCTGACGGTTAATATTGATATAACGCAATACCTACCGTTCTGTTGTAATGCAGCTGGAGAACCCCCATTCGATGAACTGATAATAAGAAATGAACCATCTTTCATATCTTTTCTGAAAAGAAACTGAAATACCTAGGAGTAATTCTTGACACCCATGTGAAATGGAATCTCCATATCAAATATACCGTCAACAAATTGAGGACCACGTTATACAAAATTAGAACTCTTAAGGAACTCCTACCACTGAAATATCTCAAAACTTTATATTACTCACTTGTGGAAAGCCATATACGCTATGGAATTGCAGTGTGGGGAGGAGCCTTGAATGCTCATATTCCTCAAATTGAAGTAATACAAAGGCGTTTTCTTAAATTAATATTTTCAAAAAACAGCAGATATCCCTCTGAGTTTATACACCGAAACTGGTATACTGGACATAAGACATACACATACAAACATACAGCATTGCTTCCCTCACACCAGTACCACAAACGCCAAAGAGATCAGTATACTACACCCCTAATGGTCAGGACTATTACTCAAATATCATATACCTACTTTGCGCCTAAATTGTACAATCAAATTCCCAAAGGTATAAAATCAATCATAAATATCAACTGCTTTAAAAGAGATTTGAAATAACATTTCCTCCAAAGTCAACGACTTGAACAACTACGTCTATTTGAATGAAAAAATTCACATTATTGTCTTTGCTATATTGTTTACTAACTGTTCTGAAATGCATGTATATATATATATATATATATATATATATGGTACCATTTTACTTAATTTTATATATCACGTCCACTTTTAAAATTGCTATATCGATTTTCCAAGTTTTTATTTTTTATTTTTACCTAATATTAATAACACATGTATACATGTATTTTTAATTACAATTTTATTATGTATCTATAACGAAACAAGTCCATAAAGTTATATTCTATTCTATTCATATTTTGAAAAAAAATATTATTTTTATTTGTTTATTCACATAAACAAATTGTTATGAATATTTTTTTACGTTTTGAAAGAAAAAGAAAGTTAGATTGGGGATCCTTACTTGAACATTTGAAGAATGGCTCCAAGAACAAAAAGATGAGATTTTTATTTAACAAATATCTGGGGTTTCATGATAACGCTCAACTTAATTGATAAAAGTATATCTAACTAATAGAAAAATGGCAGTAAACATTTTTGCTGACGGCACCACCGTTTTCACCCGTATTTCCACCGCTCAATTAAAATCATAAAATTGGTGGTACAGTTCCGGGAAAAATAACATTTTTCAGGAAAGGACCCCGCAAACTCCATATGGAATTTGGGTCTCGGTGGAATTTTTTGAATTTTTGGTATGATGTAGTCCATGTAATTCTTAACCAATGTTACCATTGCGCCAACCCAAAAAAATTAGCAGTTTTGCAGCTACGGGGCGTTGAAATCACCCCTTGTGCAGATTAGACTATTTATTTTTGAGCCCGGTAACAATATTTTCACTTGTTTCATTATTGCTAATGTTGCACAATATTGTGCTGTTTTATAAAAAAAATTCTTACCCCTTCCACTTTTTCCCCCAACTCCTATTACGGAACGAAAAAAAAATATTTCTCGAGTTCCTTCAAATGTATCGTCGAATGTTTAAATATGCCTAAATAAGGAAAATAGCAGTTTTTTATGATTATCCCCCCACCTCCCAAATGACACAAAACGAAAAAAGTTCGGTGGATTTTTCTGAATTTTTGATATGATGCAGTTCAAGTTATTTTGAATAGAAATAAATCGGGTGACAAACCCCAAAAATGAACAGTTTTGATACTACGGGGCGTTGAAATCATACCTTGCTCAGAATAGACTATTCATTATTATAGGCGGAAACAATATTTCTACGTATTTTTGTTTTATTTTATGCCGAACAATTGTGTAAACTTTCATATATTGAAAATCTAAAACTTCCCCCTTACCCCCAACCCCTATTTCAAATCAGGAAAAAAAAATAATTCAGGCACCACCTCAAAATCAAATTGTGGATGTCTAATTTTTATTTATTTTCAAGATATTCGCCCAATTGATTGATATTCAAAAATCATGAACTACGCCCTACTAAGAAGTCAGCAAACTCCATCAATATTTTTCTGAAGGGAGGAAAAGGTGATATTAAACAACTGTACGATTTCCTCAATTTGAGCTGATTAAAACATTTATTTTGATAAAGCATTTACAAGTAGTCGGGAATACACTTTTTCGTGTTTTAAATTAAGGGTAGGTGGTAAGGGGGAGGTTTTAGATTTTCGTTTCATGAAAAATTACAGAATTGATCAGCATAATCTAAACTAAAATACGTAGAGCTATTATTTCCGCATATAATAATGAATAGTTCTGTGGAAAAATGATGATGTTAATTTACCAATGAGTAAGATGGTGGCCTTCAACAGATTGAAGTCGATTGAGAAGAAAATGGATAGAGATGAGAATTTTGCAGTGGAATACTATAAGAAAATCGAAGATTACTTGAAAAAGGGTTATGCGAGAAAGATACCTGATGATGAAAAATCAGAAAACAGAGAAAATAATTGGTATCTTCCTCATTTTGCAACAACGAACCCAAATAAACCAAACAAGATTAGACTCGTGTTTGATGCAGCGGCAAAAATAAGCGGTTCAAGTCTGAATGAAGTACTCTTGAAAGGCCCTGATCTGTTGAACTCCATGTTGGGTGTGCTCTTTAAATTTCGACAGAGAAATATTGCCTTTTCTGGAGATATAAAAGAGATGTTCCATCAGGTAAACATCAGGAAAGAAGACAGGTGGGCACAGCGCTTTCTTTGGAGGGGGAAGGGAAGGAAAGAATTCCCTGAAGAATTTGAAATGGTCGCTATGATTTTTGGTGCTGTTTCTTCTCCCACCTCGGCCCAATATATAATGAGAAGAAATGCAGAAGAATTTCGAGATACCCACAAAGAAGCAGTTGAAGCAATTTTGAGTCAACACTATGTCGATGATTACCTTGACAGCGTGGACAGTGTGGAGGAAGCCATAAAATTGATTCATTCAGTAATTGACGTGCACAAGAAAGGTGGATTTTCAATAAGAAACTGGAGTAGCAATTCGATAGAGGTACTTAAAAGCATACCGTATGATTTGAGAACAGAAGAAGGAAAGGATATGGATTTTGATAAGGAAATGCCTGTTGAACGAGTTTTGGGGTTATTTTGGGATCCTAACGACGACACATTTTCGTTTCACATAAAATTAGATGGTTTGGATAGTATTTTAAAAAATGAAAAAATTTGCACGAAAAGAGAGGTACTGAAAAAAGTAATGTCCATATTTGACCCACTTGGGTTCCTCTCAAATTTTTCCATTAAAGCAAAAATACTTCTACAGGAGATTTGGCGATTAGGTTCTGGTTGGGATGAAAAAATACCAGGAGAATGCAACGAGAAATGGATGAAATGGGTAGAGCAGTTGAAGAAGATATCTAGTCTGAAAATTCCCCGTTGTTACATGAGATGTATTGGAGACTATAATATTCAACTGCACGTGTTCTGTGATGCCAGTTCTCAGGCTTTTTCTTCAGTGGCTTACTTGAGGGGAAAAATTGATGGAAATATTAAAATTTCATTTGTTATGGCAAAATCAAGAGTTGCACCATTACACTCTGTTTCCATCCCGAGGTTAGAGTTGCAGGCTGCAGTTCTGGGTTCTCGTTTGGCCAAAACCATTGAAGAAAACCATACTGTGAAATTTAACACCACTCACTTTTGGACTGACTCAAAAAACGTTATTTATTGGTTAAAAATGGATGCAAGAAAACTGATACCCTTTCTCGCACATCGTGTAGGTGAAATAAGAGAAACTACCGATGTTTTTAAATGGAACTGGATTTCGACAACTGGAAATGTGGCCGATGAAGCGACTAGAGACAATAAAGAAAGTGACTTCTCATCGGAAAGTCGTTGGTTGAATGGTCCAGATTTCCTCAAGTTGGATGAAGAATCTTGGCAAGTTGTGGACCAGAAACAAATTATTATACCACTAGAATGTATACCAGAAATGAAGGGAGAAATCGTGGCCGTAACCATAAACACTTCAAAAATTGATTTGTCAGAATCTTTACCTGACATTGAAAGAATTTCGTCGATGCGGAAGTTGTTGAGAGCTACTGCATGGTTGATGAGATTCATCAGAATTTGTAAAAAAGAATTTCGAAAAACTGACTTACCAGAAGAACTTTTTCCGAAAGAAATAGAAGAAGCAGAAAAATTGTGGATCAGGAAGTCACAAGAAGAAAATTTTATAGAAGAAATGGGTAATTTACGTAAGAAATGTCCCATAAAATGTTCAAGCAGAATTTATAAATTATCACCATTCCTTGATGATGAAGGGATTCTGAGGATAAAGGGGAGGTTGAGGAATTCAGAAGATATAGGGAGAGAGATGAAGACTCCAATCATACTAGACCCGAAGAATCGTTTCACAAAACTGTTATTGAAATTCCATCATGAAGAAGCACGACATCATGGCCAAGAATACGTTGTAAATGAACTACGTCAGAAGTATTGGATACTCAGTATAAGGCAGGCAGTAAGAAGTACTTGGAATTCCTGTCAGTACTGCAAAAATTTGAGAGAGAAGCCACTATCACCTGAAATGGCACCATTACCGGCATGTAGATTGAAGAGTTTTGTTAGACCCTTTACCTACACCGGAATGGATTATTTTGGCCCTATGAACGTGTCCATAGGAAGAAGAAGGGAAAAGAGGTGGGGAGTATTGTTCACTTGCTTGAGCACAAGAGCAGTACATCTGGAGATTGCGTCATCTCTCACTTCTGATTCTGCCATTATGGCAATAAGACGTCTCATTGGTAGAAGAGGATGCCCGGAAAAAATATATTCTGACAATGGAACGAATTTTCACAGTGCTGACAAGGAATTGAAACAAGCTTTGAAAGACATGCAAAAGGATTCCATGATAACAGAAATGACATCCAGGGGAATTGAATGGCATTTTATCCCTCCAGGCACACCACATATGGGTGGCAGTTGGGAACGGTTGGTGCGATCCGTGAAAACAACATTGAAAACTGTATTGAGAGAACAAGCTCCACGAGAAGAGATCTTATGGACCCTGTTGGTTGAAGCTGAGCACATTGTCAATTCGCGACCACTAGTGCATGTATCGATCGACCCTGAAGACGATGAGGCCCTGACACCGAACCATTTTCTGATCGGAACCTCTAGTTCTGTCTGCTTATTCAGGACTTTTTCTGAAAGAGATCTTGTTTCAAGAAAACAATGGAGAATTTCCCAATATCTAGCCGATTGTTTCTGGAGAAGATGGATAAGAGAATACTTGCCTACTCTCACTAGAAGAACGAAATGGTTCCACAAAGATCCTCGGACTGTAAAAGTTGGTGACGTAGTTGTACTCGTCGATAGTGACCTTCCCAGAAATCATTGGCCCAAAGGAAGAATTGTTGCGGTATTTCCAGGAGCAGATGGTCAAATACGAATGGTAGATGTTAAGACAAAATCAGGGGTGTTTCGTCGATCCGTGGTGAAGCTGTGTGTCCTAGACGTTGAAGAAAGACAAGAAAGAAAAAAGTAATGAAATGAGTTTCATTACTGGGGGGAGAATGTTGCTGATAAAAAATCCTATGATGTGTTGCTGATGAAGACTACTGTTGATATTGTTTTATAATTCTTCTTGTATAACAATTTATTTGTTCATATTGTATAAAAAAAAATAAAAGTTGACATATATGACAAAGAAATAAAAAATAGCTGAAAAGTAAAAGTTGTCAGTTTCCTATTAAAAAAGTAGAATTTAGATAGAAAATAAGGTTTCTATCAAATCTATAACTATTGTAAGCAATTTGGGCTTACAGCCCCCTAGCATCAAAACTATTCATTTTTGAAGTTTGTCACCCAATTTATTTCTATTCAAAATAACTTGAACTGCATCATATCAAAAATTTAGAAAAATCTACCGAAATTTTTTCGTTTTGTGTCATTTGGGGGGTGGGGGGATAATCATAAAAAACTGCTATTTCCCTTATTTAGGCATATTTAAACATTCGACGATACATTTGAAGGCACTCGAGAAATATTTTTTTTGCGTTCCGTAATAGGTGTTGGAGGAAAAAGGGCAGGGGTTAAGAATTTTTTTATAAAACAGTATAATATTGTGCAACATTAGCAACAATGAAAAAAGTGAAAATATTGTTACCGGGTTCAAAAATAAATAGTCTAATCTGCGCAAGGGGTGATTTCAACGCCCTCTAGCAGCAAAACTGTTCATTTTTTTGAGTTGGCGCAATGGTAACATTGGTTGAGAATTACATGGACTACATCATACCAAAAATTTAAAAAAATCCACCGGGACCCAAATTCCATAAGGAGTTTGCGGGGTCCTTTCCTGTTCTGTTTGGATCGTTTTTCGATTTTGGATATCTGCAATTGTTTTTGAGATAATCGCGAAAAACCATACCCCTCTTTTTTTATTGAATTGTTTATAACTTTTGCAATTACAATAATTATAGTGATACTAACTATTTATAAATTTGAAAATTGCTATTATTTGAAATTTATATTCCATCGATGAGAGATTTATCATCTACTGTATAGCACCAGTATTTGATTTTGTTGTAGGTGGTTATCTTCATTCTCTTTGAAATTGAATTTTCAATATACGACTCCGCCACCGCAGAGGAGTTCCAACCTCCAAATTATTTTACTGGTAGTAGATCGCCACCATTTTCTATAAGCATAGTAGCCGAGGATCTGCGAAACGAGTGCCTTGTGTAGAACTGAGGATTTCCCAATTTTAAGAATACTGCAAATTTCTTTGGAACAGCTCCAATAGTATGAATATGCCGACAACTTGTTTTACACATTTACCATTTCTATAACTATATAAATTTGAAGGCCGCAAATATACGTATTTTTGGTATAAACCATAGGCATCAAAAGAAAGTACTTCTTTGGGACTAACAAATACCCTGTTCTTTTTGTTTTTAGTATACCTCAATGTTACCAAAACTCTGGTACTGGTGCTTTCAAAATCATCCACAGTCAACTTGACAAGTTCGTCACGTCTACAGGTGCCAAAAATAACACACATCCACACATCTGCCTCCAACAAAAACTTAGTTACTTCTGCCTCCAACAAAAACTTAGTTACTTCTTCTTCAGACAAATTTTTTGCTTCCTTTGATGTGTATCCATCAGACTCTCGTCTCAAGAACAAAAATAATTTTCCAAATCTGCAAATACCATTTCTGTAGGCAATACTCTAATATGGTGTACGATTTAAAATAACTAACCTTGAAATGTCAATGTTGTCATAATCTTTCAAGGCAAGTTTCAACATTGAAATCTTGGTCCACAACGAGGTAGGAGAATAAACCTCTGATTTTCCTTTCGTATAGGCTAATAATACATCTTTATTAACCACCTTTGCAATCTTGCTTTTACGCCACTCTTCAAAATTTTCATATTCTTTTTGATGTCGCTTTCGAGTTATTTTCGGCAGTAAATCAACACTCGCTGCACATGATTCTCCCAATATTTTTGAAGAAATTTGATTTTTTTCCTCTATTTCTTCAATTTCATCCATGGTCGTTGTTGAAGCGAACTCGCGAACATAAAAAACTGACGTTGTTTATAATATTGTTTTGATATTGTTGAGCTGTTCCATGAGAACACTATGTTGGGATTTTTCTGTAGAATTACGAGGTACGTGGTTTGTTCTTTTCTCGTAATCAAAATGTAATCTTTCAGCAGGATCACGAAAAGGCTTGAACGACACACGGCCGATACGCAAATAACGAATTCGGTTGTTATAATAGAGAGTTGAAGTGATTACAGTACGTGAACCTTCACGTACACGTTAACGTACGAAATATAACGTTTACGGGTTGTTATTAAATTAAATTGAAGTTATGTCAACCTTTAACCATAACCATTGTTTATATAGAAGATAGTCAACCTTATGGAATTATAATTGGATCAAAATGGATGCGACAAGTAGATGGCGATAGTGAGCTCGCATCGAAGTCATGTCGTAACTTCAGTCATTGTTTATATAGAAGATAGTTAGTCAACCTTATGGGATTATAATTGGATCAAAATGGATGCGACATGTAGATGGCGATAGTGAGCTCGCATCCAAGTCATGTCGTAACTTCAGTGATCTGGCCTCCAAGTCATTTCGTAACTTGATTAAAACAATGGAAAAGCATTAAAATCAGGGTTTTTTGAAGAAACCTGCATTAAAATGACGTCAAATATTCATGTTTGTAACTAATCACGCTAGATGACACTCGCGTTTATGTCCAATACCTTTTCCACAGGCACTGACTAACTATGTTCTATTTAAACAATGATAGAAGTAAGATAGTTAGTCAATGCCTGTGTAATTGGTGTTGGACGCAAACGCGAGTGTCATCTAGCGTGATTAGTTACAAACATGAATATTTGACATCATTTTAATGCAGGTTTCTTCAAAAAACTCTGATTTTAATGCTGTCCCATTGTTTCAATCAAGTAACGACATGACTTGTAGGCCAGATCACTGAAGTTACGACATGACTTGGATGCGAGCTCACTATCGCCATCTACATGTCGCATCCATTTTGATCCAATTATAATCCCATAAGGTTTATAAACAATGCTTCAGTGATCTGGCCTCCAAGTCATGTCATAACTTGATTGAAACAATGGGAAAGCATTAAAATCAGGGTTTTTTGAAGGAACCTGCATTAAAATTACGTCAAATATTCATGTTTGTAACTAATCACGCTAGATGACACTCGCGTTTGCGTCCAACACCAATTACACAGGCATTGACTAACTATCTTGCCCTGTGTCAAGTCACCGGTCGGACCAGGCACGCGCGTTCAGTATGAAGTATGACCATGAGTCGGACCGACCAGATGATTGAAAATATTGGTCACATACATACAGTTCTAATGAGGTCGTCAAGTCAATCAAATGACCGCGCTGGTCGAATCATATTGGTCAGACCGTAGACTTGACTCAGCCTTAGTTCTATATAAACAATGCCCTAACATATTAATTTGTCTTTATTTTGCTGTTATGCTGTTTTTTCTGAACAACTAGATTGAGTTCATCTTTGCGGATCCTAATAGGGATTTTGACCATATACTTCCCTTGCCAAATGCAAATTCTTCCAGAATTGGCCTTTCGAAATGTTATAAATTAGGCGAAATACCCTCCGAGCAATAAAAGATATAGAGGTGCCATTTCTATATAAACAACACACGTTGTTATGAAAGCTGCATATCACTATCCTTTGATAGATTGTTGGTGAGGGGTAACCTCCGAGTTCGGAGGAGGAGATTTGTTATTGTTATGATATTCGGATGTAAGATTAGAACCAGTGGCGGCGTGCTGATAATTTTTTTTTTTAATTATATTTTTATCTCTAGACGACAACATGCCTGGTTGGAAAGCACGTGTGTTGTCAAGATGTCAATCAAAAATACTGTATTGTGCGAAAAATTAGATTCTTGCTGACAAAGCATACAATAAGGTCATAACCAAAAAGTGTTTTAGTTGTCAAAAAGTAATGTCTCTACTTATGTAGAGTTAGGCTCAGGGAGCGATCGATATTACAAGTATGCCTGGTAGGAAAAATAGAATTTCTCATGTAGTTATTATTTTACTTCTGTTTCTTAAACATCAAACAGATGAGAGTCATTAAAGTTTATGAGTTAAATAGGGGTCGACATGTATCTCTGAAGACATCTCTGCAGAAATACCAAACAACAGCTCTATTTTGATGTAGTCTTGATTTGCTCACAGGGTGGAGCGATGACTTGCTTATTGTAAATTGTCTGTCCAGTTTGAAACAAATTAAAATTTTGTATTGCATCATTCTATTCTTTTGCTGGAGTAGTCTAATTTTTTGTATCTGACGGATTATAGTTCTCGTTGCTACTTTTAAACACTTTCTTCTGGTATCATCTGTGTCCATATCATCGGTTTCACAATCACCAATTCCTCTAAAATAGCATACATTTCAAACACACACACACACACACCCACCCACACTCCCACACACACACACACATAACTGCTAAGTTATTATAATGTTATAGTTGCAGAACAGTGAAGTAAATTTCATGTGCAACAAATTCAAAGGAAAAAATATCACTAAACTACCTATCGTCGTTGATACTGCAATATGAGCAATATGTCCAGAAACATTCATTTTACAGAAGACTGTAGATAATACCTAACTACTAATGACCATAGCAGTTGATGCCAAAACACCAAAGAAAAAAAATTATTACTACATAAGAATTTCTACCGGTCACTGTTTTGGAATTCAAAGTATAAAATAATAGCGCGTAGAAATTTTTATGTAGTACCTATTATCAATTTACAGTGTCCTGTGAAATAAATGTGTCGTAACATAGCTCGTATTGCAGTATCAACGACGCTATGTTTTGTTGAGTTTGCTTATTTACTTCTTTGTGTACCTACACTGCAACAAGTTTTTTTCCTAATTATTGATAGGTAATCGTTTTTAAGGTCGACTCAAATAGTAACAATGTTTTATACAGCTATTTCAACAAATAGTGTATTTTTGCCATCCATGATTATGCCATGATTAGCATGCCGCGACGCCCATGGTTTGATTTGACAAGACGATAAATAAGTCGTAAACGGACGTAAACAAATATGACCGCCAAGTTAAGAGTGAATATAACATGGAATCTCAACCTGTTCCCCGAGTGCAAACGGATATATCCGACAATTCCCATTTTCAACATGATTCGGGCTGAGATATTTGTAAACAACGTCGGGTATGTTGCTGTCGAAAAAGAGACAGAGAAGCCCGTTTTTAAGGTCGACTCAAATAGTAACAATGTTTTATACAGCTATTTCAACAAATAGTGTATTTTTGCCATCCAGGATTATGCCATGATTACCATGCCGCGACGCCCATGGTTTGATTTGACAAGACGATAAATAAGTCGTAAACGGACGTAAACAAATATGACCGCCAAGTTAAGAGTGAATTTAACATGGAATCTCAACCTGTTCCCCGAGTGCAAACGGATATATCCGACAATTCCCATTTTCAACATGATTCGGGCTGAGATGTTTGTAAACAACGTCGGGTATGTTGCTGTCGAAAAAGAGACAGAGAAGCCCTCTCTATATATTTTATTGCTCGGAGGAAATACCGAACAAGATCATCAAAAATACATTAAAGAAATGGTGATTGATGTAAAATTGTAAATAATGCTTTGTCACTTTTTGATGTTATGGCTTTGAAGTCAAAATTCGCTCATTCGCAACTCATCGGTGTGATTCGTATATTCTTCGGTAACGTGCGTGGATTTTTAAGGTATCCATGTGAGACCGTTAGGTTACGTATGCCCGTAAACCTATTTTCAACGTTAACGTGAATAGGTGACGAATGCGCATGCGTATATGTCAATTTGTACGGTAACGTTTACGTGCATGTCAGCACTTCAAGAGATTTTCAATCTCATCCGTTATTTGCTACATATCGGCCTTGTAACGTTAATAATTATTTCTTTAGTTTTAAAAGATTTCACTACGTCAGATCGAGCGTCAGATAGATTAAGTAACTGGAAATATTGATGAATAATCTTTGAATTATGTATGAATGCGTATTTAATGACTCACTGAATGACCTACACTTAGCTACCGTGTTTAAGGATGGAACGTGATGTCCAATCCAAATCTCGATTTGCATTTTACAGTGCTCGGGCGGAACTTCGATCACCACAAGAACATTTGTTGGGTTGGCGATAAGCATTCCACGGAATTGGATATCATCGATTCCCCACTCCACAGATTACTCAAATTGAAGGAGTTTTTCTTTCGAGATCGATTTTTTGGTTGACTTTCCAAATACCAAATACGTTGGAATAGACGATAATTCGCTCATTATAATTTTTTTTTCAATTTATCTAGTTTCATTTTTTTCCGCAATAAGTCATCTCTCTGTTAGACATTAAATAACGGAACAAAATGAAACACTTTTATTCCTTCCAATCTCCATAATTACTATGGATATTTTTAATAGTCTCTGAAAATAAATACAGTGTCGCTGATATTTATGGAAACGGTCGATTATTTCCTAAAGTAAGATAGCTAGCGAAAAATGTTGACATACAAAAGTTCTAGGGTTTTTCAAAATCCATCGTATTAACGAAAAATTAAGTATACAGGGTCAGTCAAAAAGTCAGGACGAAACAAAGTTGCTTTTTCTCTAATGGGACACCCTGTATATTTTTTCACAGTTCAATTTTTCTCAAAATTCTGAACAAAATTTATCCAGCACATCATTTCCTAAATTCAACAGTTTTCGAGATATCGAATTTTGAAAATAAGTTTCTAATAAATTATCCAAAAATGTTTTAGTCCATTAAGTTCATAGTCCATCAAGTTACCTTTGAAAGTTTCCAGCTCCATAACAACGCCGCGTCGTTCTTTTGTCTAACAGTGATGATCTTGACAACACATGTCAAAAATACATTAGTGTAAATAATTTTCGCTCAAAAATGGCACGTTTATCTGATACTGAGCGTATTGAAATTTTAATGATCATAGGATACGGTGATAGAAGACAAAGTTGTGACCAAGTAGTGGATATTTTCAGTGAATTGCATCCCAATCGGCAACCCATTTCTAAATCAACCGTTTCAAAAACATTGCAGCGTTTTCATGAAAGTGGAGGTGTCAAAGATCGACCAAAAAGTGAAAGACCAGTAAGCGTTACAAATGAAGAAAATTCTTTGAATGTCATGTTAGATGTGGAGGAAAATCCAATAAATTCAGCACAACAGAGGGCTTTGAATCATTACATGAGTCGATATTCCATTCAAAAAATTTGCAAACTGCAAAAATTCCATCCATATAAAATTCATTTGGTACATGAATTGAGTGAAGACGATTTTGATCGTAGAATCGAGTTCTGTGAAGTGACTGTGGATAAATTAAATGAAAATGTCAACTTTGTCAACCACATATTGTTTTCTGACGAATCTACATTTTGTTTAAACGGGCACGTAAATCGACACAACTGTAGGTATTGGTCAGACCAAAATCCACATTGGATTGAGGACGTTCACACTCAGCGGCCACAAAATGTAAATGTCTGGTGTGGCATTATTGGTGGGCACGTCATAGGACCTTATTTTATTAACGGAAATTTGACGATATTTGTCACTTTTACAACAGCATATTATTCCAGAGCTTAGCCGATTATTCCCGAATAATAACAATCCCAATTTGCTGGCAAAACAAAGATGGGGCTCCTCCACATTTTGGACTTGTGGTACGGGCATATCTAGATGAAACTTTTCCTGATAAATTGATTGGGCGCAGGGGAGCAATTGAATGGCCAGCTAGGTCTCCCGATATGACCCCACTTGACTTTTTTATGGGGTCACATAAAAAATGTAGTCTACAAAAATAGGTCTCCAAATATCGAAGAGTTGCAAGAAAAAATAAGGCATGAAATTTCTACCATTCCTCCTCACATGGTTTTAGATTCACTACAAAATTTTGTTCAGCGAGTTCATTACTGTCAGGAGGTAAATGGTAAACACTTTGAGCACCTTATTATATAGAAGTCCAAAGAAAACTTTGTTGTTTATTAAAACTTGTTTTCTCTCTTTTTCTTCTGGCATAACTATTGTTTCATAAAATTTCAAATATCCTAGACATTCATTAAAAATACATTTTATCGTTTCATGCATTTTTATCAACCCTGAACAAATATGCTTTTTTTATTTTCTGTAAAGAAATATAATTAAATTGTAATCATATCCACATACTCCACCTTGTGTGTCTTTCATAATAAATATCCATTGTTTCGTGCTTTTTCTTTAATAAATATGAGAGTAGTAACAAGTTATTTTCAAAATTCGATATCTCGAAAACGGTTGAGATTAGGAAATGATGTGCTGTATGAATTTTGTTTAGAAATTCGAGCAAAATTGAAATATGGAATAATATACAGGGTGTCCCATTAGAAAAAAAGCAACTCTGTTTCGTCCTGACTTTTTGACTGACCCTGTATACTTAATTTTTCTTTAATATGATGTATCCATTCTGTACCCTCTAGACTCTTAACTATTCAGTAAAATTCAGTAAATCGTGATAAACAGTAACGAAATGATTGAAATTTTGAGTCGTGTAATAACAGTTTTGTTTTAGTGTTCAGAAAATGTCTTTGCTGATAAATAATTCTTAGTTTTCCGAACGATTTTTGAATCAGACTCGATATGTGTTTTCAAAATTTTAAATCGTCATCGATAATATCATATAGGTATAGGTAGAGCAGATTCATCTTTATTCATACTTAATGCTCCAACTTTGGGTTTTGTATTGCACGGCCTTCCACACATCATGTGCAGGATAAAAATAATATTAGTTTTCCTTCACCAGCACGGGTAATGATTTTCAATATACTCATGAGTATTTATGAGGTGAGTACCGATGAAATCGTTTTGAGTTTTTCTATGATCCTGGAAGGATTTCTGACAGAAAATAAAAATCTAACTAAACCCTAAACCAACCTTCTCACTCCATGTATTTCTCTGGGTCTTTGTCAATTTTCAACAACTTAAATGAACTGAATGAAACATTTTTGTCTTATTTCTACTAGTTGTTTTATTTTTACGACCGGTCGTAAAGTGGTCATGAATATCCACGAAATGAACAAGTCATCAATTACACAAATGTTCAACAACTTTGATATTCGGAGGATAGATGTTTATGCCTTCGGCAGAAAACGCAGCCTACGGAGTATATTTCTTTCTGAAACAAACATCATTTGGTAAAGGTAAGCTTATCGGGCTCATTCTCGAAACGAAAAGAAAAGGGGTGTTACTTACGTAGTTTTATCTCCTGAACACGAATCCGGAAGAATTTCGTGGGGGTCTCTTATACTTTTCGAGTTATGACCTGAAACTTGAAAATCGACCATTTTCAAACACAATTTTTTTGGTAAAAAATCGCAGAAAATGTCTTCTTCTTTTTGTCGACACTTATTTCAATCCCCAATCAACTCTTTTTTCACAATTACAAGCACCAAAACCAAACGTTTTACAAAAAAAAAATAACCTTATATTACACAATACTTAACCTCACTCCTCATTGGCGTTCATTCTAGAAGTTTTGGAAGGGTTAGGTATAGGATAAGAAGGTTGAATTTTTGTGTGAAACGTTTGGTTTTAGTGCTTGTAATTGTGAAATATGAGTTGATTATAGTCTTAAAAAAGTGTCAACAAAAAGAAGGAGGCATTTTGTGCTATCTATTGTTCGATGAGAAAATCAAGTTTAAAAATGGTCGATTTTCAAGATTCAAAAGGTCATAACTCGAAAAGTATAAGAGACCCCCACGAAATTCTTTCGGATTCGTGTTCAGGAGATAAAACAACGTAAGTAACACCACTTTTCTTTTTGTTTTGAGAATGAGCCTGATAAGCTTACCTTTACCCATCATTTCCTGAGAATCAGCCGCAGTTCAGTACTTCTAATTTTTTTGAATGTATATGCCTCTATGAATTTTTCCGAAAATCCGACTGTCAAACTCTTATAGGAATTGAGAATCTCAGTATTATAACATTTCAGTTATTATCCATACCAATTTATCCAGATTTTATCCTCTGTGAAACATTTCATAAAGAAAAGCGCCGTGTTTCATCTGACGTTGCTATTTTATATAAACTTATCGTACCTCTTTCCCAACGAGAATATGAATCCCCAACAACTTTGCAAAACTTTATGAATTTTCCCCCTAATATTTCATGCTCGAACGATAAGCCACGTCACCAGGTAATTTACGAGATTTTGAATATCGAAAGCTCTCTGAATTCTGACTAGATATACGCACCTTGGAGAATTTCAAGTATAAAATCATCATTTCGTGTTCCTATAACTCAACTGAATATTGATATAATAGTAAAATTGTGAGTAAATGTACTCAAGAATTACATTTCCAGAAACGCAAGTAATTTCACCTTCACCTCATTACCATCTCTCACCCAGAAAATAGCTCATATTTTTGCCTATGTCTGCTAGAAATTCATCTCTAGATACTTTCAGGTAAAGGCCCCAAGCATCACTTCTACAGACTGTCATGCTCCTAACGCTCCTTTCGACAAGCAGTATCAACCAATCGTTCTGAGCCAACACCAGTTTTTTGCACGTTATTCCACCTCTTTTATAATTTTGCTCTTTTTCAACACCATCGAGCAGAACAACACTGCCCAGCAGGGTTGGGATTTTTAGTCCATTGTATTATTTTTAGTACATTTCCATTCCATTAGTAGCCTAGTATTCTCAATTGTAATCTAGTATTCTCAACCAATATGCCAATATGCGTCATTCTGTCATTTTTATTCAGCCAGATATGTGCGGGTTTCGTCACAGAACACCAGTAGTTGAGAAGATGGGCTAAAGCATTCAGTCCAAGATCCCAGTGCCGTCAGACGTTACTTATTTTTAAACGAACGAAATGTGTACGATTGAGTAGTGTTAGTATGTACTATGTTCGCATGCCTACCTGCTAGCTTGTGAACATAGCACAATCAGAAAATCCTCTAAATAAAAGAACAGATGTAAATCACCTAAGTGAAATTTACTCTTATTTAATTTTTGTTGACAAGCCAAGTGTTAGAGATAATCAACAGATTATCCCCGATGATACTCTCTTCACAGATTGAATCATTCATTTTGCATCTTCATCCTCATAATTATAATTCTCCATTCATTCTAGCGTAGTTATGCAATTTCACATAAATGTAACCATTTCATTAATTTTAACACTATTGCAGTTTACTTAAAAGCCAAGAGGTACGCGGGCTCACAGGACAACATGGCGTGATTCCGTGTCTGTCATGGTTCATGTCAGTTGTCGTATCATGCGCGTGAACCACAGAACTCGAAAGTCATAAGATATAATTTTGAGTTCTGTGGCGTGAACCTGTTGCTTCTGCATGATAGACGTACTTCCTCTTCAAGGAAGAACACGTGAAAATCGTGAAATGTGCATCAATTAATTTTTATTATAGTAATGTTATAGGTGTTTGTAGTAAACAACACAAAATTTTAGTAATGAATTTTTATCTCCAGTCTCGTCCATTTTTCATGTAGAAATTTAACATTAACGCCGCATAACCTCACTACACTGTAAGTTACAACCTGACTGTTTCTTCATTGGTATTTTACGTGTCTTTCTCATATTGTAGCATCCCTGATAATGATAATAAAGATTATCGAAAGCTTGGAATCTGTGTAATAGAGTACTCTTATTGGCCTGCTGCATATCCCAAATATTTAGCAAACTCATTTCCTAAACAAGCAAACAAGACTACCTTTTTCTATATAATATATATATATATATATATATATATATATATATATATATAAATCATCCATACAAATTTGAATTGAGTAACTCTTATTTTTAGTTACTTTTCTCACCTGGTACCTGCCCAGGTGTCACAGAGCGAACTCCACAAGCAGGCAGGTATTGAAAGTACATAAGTCTTCATCTTTTTAAAAATGAGTTATATCTGAAGGCCCTGGGGTCTTGGACTAAGAGCTCCTGATTGGTTCATATGACAAGTGCTTGAAATCATCAATACCATTTTGTCTGATTCAAATGGAAATATATTGTATTGTTTATGAATATAAGACTTTCCAAACATAGGTGAGAATGTCATGCATGTTTCTATTTAATTTCTAGCAACTGAAAATTAAAATACATATATTATTTTCATTATACAACAACATATCACAACAATACATAAATGAATTCCCATGTTCAACATATTTCTCACACTTAACAATTTAATGGTGATAATAATGCTCTCCCTCGTAAACACTCACTGATTTTTTGGTAGCTGTGGAAAACCCGGAAAGTCCTGCAACAGCATCCGGTATAGGCCATATAATCCTAACATTACTCGTAACTGTAACCATCAAATCAATTTTAACTCCTCTAGAAAATAAATGACTGAAGTAATTACTGCTTTATGTTTCAAGAAATCACAAAACCGTTCGAGGTGAGAATGAGGGCTATTCTGGGACCCAATTTCAAAATGAAATTAAATACCTCAAAGAAGTTGGTCGTTTCTAGAGAATGAGAGAAGAACGCAATAAACAAGAATTCAGACGATTCCGTTCTATTCGTGAAGTTCGGTGTCTGCAAGCCTGAGCAGCCGAAGTGTTATTTGAAGTTTATCCCGCCCAAATTAGATTATTCCGGATATCTGTAGCCGCAATCAATTTATGTGAGTTTATGGCTGCTGTACCTGTGCACGCTGATTCCTTGTTATGCGTTTAATTGTGGAATCGTGTTGGTTGTACTATAATCATAATTAACGGAATGTCATGTTTGATAAACACATTCAGCCTAGTTTTCGAAAATGTTGAAACGAGTTCATTCTGCAACAAATAGAATGTTGAAGTATTAGTCATACTCCCGGTATAACACAAGAATTTTGGATTTACTTGCCCGTTACGTGATGGAAATCGATAGATAGATAGATAGAAAGACAGTTTATTTATCTTTTAGATCACAATAGTGACATCAGACAAGTCATAAAATACATATGGTATATCGAACATTACCAGAAACATTCAGAACACATTAAACATATTAAAATCTTCAAAAAATTTAAAATCACAGTCTTGTTGTATCAAGGGATACATATTCATTTATATTATAAAAACTTCCTTCAACGAGAAACACTCTCAGTATATGAAACACGATTTCCACCAGATTTCATCAACTCGCGACATGTTTCACTACATTGTAGCTTCCTTAAGCGATGAGTAGGTACAATAACTTGAAAACTGTTTTTAAGAAAACACCTGGGATTCGATAAATGGATATCAAATATCAGGTCAGTGAAATAACTTATTTTTATTGAAAGTTTTTAGTTATTTCAAGTATCCTGTGTATTTTATCAAAAAACGGATACATTCCAACAAGTTCGACTCCTACAAACAAATCTATTCTCTAGTTTATCGGCCAACAGGGTCATGGCAACAGTGTTTTGGGATTCACGTGTAATAATCCACGTCAATTACCTTTAAAAGGGGATAACGGATATGAAAAATGAATCGTTCGTTTTTGATGAAGATAAAATTCTATATCATCTGAGCAAGGCACCCTTGCCAACTTGTGTAATCAAAAAAAATCGATGAGTTGGAATAGGAAAGGCTTCCACATCCACCATATTTGCCAGATTTAACCTACAGCGATCATTTCCCATTTCCACATATGAAAATATGGCATGACACCAAATAAACTGGTTCCAACGATAAGGTAATTGCTGAAACGAACTACTAAGCTGAAGGGTAGTAAAAATTTTATTTTCAGTTGGGGAAGTGTTGAAAAATTGAAAGAATTTTACAAGATATTTTATTCTTGTCAGACCAGTCATTAACTATACCACCCTCATGTATATTCATTAGTCTATCCAAATCCCTTTGCCACATGTATGTTAGACAATTAATTTGCGATTTGGACATAATGGTTACCCACTCTGTCAACTCATAGTTCAAATTACTAGGTAATGTAAGACATGGCTGATGTTTGTTTGTTATAGGCAACTGCATTGTTGACTGCAGCAAACTACCTACTTTCAGTTGGGGTGATTGAATTTCCACAATTATGTGAAGCACTATTAAAGGGGTGAGATTGGAATAAAGCAATTTTTTCTACGGAAGCTTTACGTAACTTCCAGTGACCAATATGTGATGAAACAATTCCACTCTGAAAGTTGTTACTTTGTTTACAATATAATTGTGTTGAAGACTCTCCACTTGTAGACTGGCAGCTAGCGACATTCCCGACTGTCGTATAAAACTAATGTCTGTCATTGATGCAAGCATTTTGTTATTGCAAGATATGATTATAAATAGAACTTATTTTCATTCTCCCCCAGTGCTACTAAGCGCCATGTTGAAAATTGAAATCGACATTATATGATTTTTGAATAAATACTTAATCTCTGCCTTGTACTTCGATAGGTTCTTTGATTCCAAAAATCCATCGAGAAGAAAATGGCAGACATTTTTAGTGTGTTAAAATATACGTGTCAAAATGTAATAAAAATGCCATTTTCGTACATTTAATAAAGTCTACCAAAGTGACAATCAATCAATTTCCTAAGAAGATATCAGAAAAATCATAGGCAGACGATTTGTGCAGGGAAAACGATTATTGAGTTGTATCAAAAATATAATATATTGAACAATAAACACATATGACTGCCTGCCAGTTGCCATAGTTCTGTGAACGTAAAATATTGAAGACAATATTTTATGATGGACAATTTTCGTGGTCGACGTCAGTTTGAAGCAGCAGCAAATACAAACAACTGGTCCCAGAAGGGAATGGCCATGAGACTTCAGTCCTGTAAGTATCTACGAGGACAAGCGTTGAACATCCTGCAGAACGCAGAGGGAATATTCCAGAATCGTTGAAGCTTTGAAGATCAGATAAGCGCAGCAATATCTCAAAGATAAATTTGGCCTATCCACAAGCAACGAAAGAGTCCATAGAACAAATTGGGAAGCAGACTTCCATCGATAGTTTGAGAGATACTGACATGCTGCCCATTGACTAAGTCATCTTCAAATCACACCACTAATAGCATCATTAGAGTTCGAGGCGGCGAAAAACGCATCAAAAAATTCGATGCCCAATTTACGTAGATTCTTCTACAAGCGATGCACTGTTGAATAAAATATTGTACTCCTTACAGCATCAAGCAACCAAGTGGCTTCCCCGGAAAAGCGAAAGTGACACTGCTATAAGCAAAAGAGGCACTGCTATAACTGTGAAAGAACTGGTCATCTACAGAGGAGGAGCTGCAGCTGGGTTAGAGTAAGGATCAGAAGTCCAATGAGAGAAAAGTCATGGTAGACAACCAATCTGAGATCTAAATCTTCGAGTTCCAGAAGAGAACAACATGATCATTTCATCAGAGACTTCAAAAGGTTCATTCACACCGGAAGGGAGATCTAGGGCACCTAAGAGAAGACTTGTGCCGGTATCGACATTGAAGTAATACGGACAAAGTCTACCCACCCGAAGCTACTCAGAAAATCAAAGATGCCCTTTCACCAAGTACCAAAATTTGTAAAGCCAATAGAAAGGAAAATGGTTTTGGAGACGTTTACGGAAAAAAACGCACCAGTCAGTCATTGGGATCCTATTACTATGGAACATTCTATATTGGTTGCAGAAATAATGGACGGATGTGTCTTGGACCTGGATATTATGGAAAAGAACGATTTCATCGTGAATGTTCGAGATCAGATTTTGTGGGTTGGTAATGGAGAAATCTTCTTGAGCAGTCACAGTAAGAAAATCCTGACGATGAAGTTCTATGTCGAAGAAGATACCCAAGCTCCAAACAATATGGATACCATCAATATGGCCCTACTGGAGGGAGAGCATTGATAAATGAGAACTCGAATCATTGAAAACAGAGGACTTAAGTGCAAGGAAATGCTGAAAGCTACCACCGTAAGAGTCGAACTCCAAGAATCTGATTGAAGGAATGTAGAAAAAAAAGAGAAAGAGCCAGAAGAACGATAACAAGTTATTCCGAAGCTGTCTGAACAATGTAGTTAGACATGATGAGAGACAGGATCCAAGTTTAGTGCAGTTGCCAAAATATACTGGACTCAGTGGAATTATTTGTAATTACCTACTGCATCGAACAACTAGTCATTGAAAATGTGATGAGACAACTTCATAATAGTCGTACAGTTGTACAGGTGGATACTTTGGAAGAGAAAGTGGACACTCAATGGGAAACTGCAGGTTGTGGCTGCGCAACGCGGTCCCAATTCGTTTCATATCGTTTTTATTTTCAATATTTATTTTCTGCAGACAAAAATATGTGTATTAAGTAATCAAGAGATCCAACAGCATTTGAAGTAGATAACTATTGAACACTACCGATTATCAAAAAAGTATGTACCTATTTATCATTATAATTCCATAGTTTGATATCTAAATCATTTTAAATACAAAAAAGTGATTCCACCAACTAGTAAATTGAATAAGAAGAAATAGCATACAACTGATACATACATATCAATACAGCAACTCTGATCATAGCTCATTTACCTCAACAGAATGTTTAGGTGTGAGAGAGAAAAAGAGACGATTCTTTTCAACGCAACCGAAAACTGAGCGCTAATAGAGTACGTTTTTATATTCACAAACTTGGTGAAGTGGAAGGGTGGCGTTTCTACTATATCGTATTTTTATTATTGGTTGGTCAACCACTTTCGTTTTTATATCCAACAACTTGACGTCTTGATTCGTACACCGCCTTAAAGTGGTGGTGAGTTTGGTTGAGAATGCCCCCCCATGTTTACTTTTGAACGGTTCGACGTACAGACCTGGAACAAAAAAAATGTGTAAAATGGTATCACCGATACTACCTTTCGAAATAAAAAACATGAGGTTTGGCGTGTTATGAAAACTTCTTGCGCATGCAACAAAGAGTCTTGTTGCATAAATAACTATTTTCCTATTGTCTTCACCTCAAAATAAGCTGAACTATAAGCCAAGTTCAGCTCGCCAATTTATGTATAACTCAAATCAATCAAATACAAATCCGTTTATTTCCTTCAAAAGACAAACATTTTCATTTCGGATAGGAATAGTCAAAAATGACCTAAAACTAAATAAATATAAAAATAAAAATGCAATAGCAAAGACAGTAACCGGAGATATCACTGATTGGTCACATAAAAAAACTCGTCGAGTGTATGAAAACAATTTTCTAGCGAAAAAGTTTTCAGACTTTTCTGAATTTTAACAAAACTCCTAATGGATTTAATTGTTTCTGGTAAGCGATTGAAAATTTTTGGTCCAATGGATTTTGACTAATTTCAAATTTAGTTTGTTTTATATGTATCAAATATTTTTGGCTCGTATTTTTATCATGGATATCGCCATTAAGAGTAAAGTCGGTTTTATTGGTGAAAATGTATATCGACAACTCATATATGAATAAGTTTTGACTAGAGTCAAAATTTTGTGGTTTTGAAATAGTGTTCTACATGAGTTGCGTTTTGGTATATTAAATATACACCTTGAAACAGCTTTTTGTTCAATAAAAATGCTCTTACTCATTGTTGAGTTGCCCCATAAGCCCAAGCCATAGCGCAACCTGGCTTCAACTTGGGCATAATATATGCTCATTAGTTGCATTTTGTTTATTAACGTTCCTAAATTTTTTAACATGTATATCAGTGAGCTCAATTTAGAAACTAACTGTCCAGTTCAGATACTCGTCCATGTGAATTCCTAGAGACGTGACTTTATCACATGTGTTTATGATGGTATGACTCGTGTTTAGTCTGTTTTCTTTTGATAATTGTGGAAACGTATCACTGGAGTTTTCTTACTGTTGAGAAATAAATTATGTTGGTTGAAATAACGGGAATTTCACTTTCAAAATTTCATCGCATTTACTTGCTTCAGCAGAGATCAGAAAGCTGATATCGTCCGCGTAGGCAATAAAGAAAGGGTATGACAATTCTCTATCTATGTTGTTGATGTACAAAAGAAACAAGACTGGTGCCAAGATGGAACCCTGAAGCACTCCCATCCGAACCAATCTTGCATCTGATGTTGAAAACGATAGGGCATTTTCGATATCAAATTCAAGTGAAACACGTTGCTCTCCATCAGTGAGGAATGATGATATCCAGGTCAGTGACTTTCCTCTCAAGCCATAGCCTTCCAAAAGACTTAGTAGTTTTGAGTGATTGACGCAGTCGAATGCCCTGCTCAGGTCACATAGGATCGCCGCAGACTCAGATGTTTATAAAAAGAGAGTATCGCAGTTTGAGATTTTCCAGAACGAAAACTATGCTGTTTCGGTATCAAAATGTTATGAGAAACGATGAAGTTCATCAATCGTTCTAAAATTGCGTACTCCAATACCTTCGAAAAACTAGGGGTCTCTGGTCTAAAATTTTTGATTTTGGATAATTTTTTATTTTTCTGTTAAGGGGTTACCTTTCCTTCTGAACCTTTTCAGAGGTTCAGAGGTTCAAATTGCCACTTGAAAATGAAAGATTGAATAAGAAAGTGGGCGGTTTGATAATTATTTTCAGAACCCTTTTCACTAATAAAACGGGTATTTCGTCAATTCCTGACGATCTTTCGTTCGTCATTTTCCAGTTTATCAGGTTGAGCAATTCCTCTTCGCTAAATGGCTCCAAAAATATAGTTTGAGGATTGAAGTCTACTTTGTTATTTTCGGGACTATAACAATCTTTAGGAATATCATTTATTAAAGCCAGAGGTGCATTAATAAAGAAATTGTTGAGTTCATTTACGACCCTAGCAGGATCGTCAATAATCGTATAATTTTTTTTAATAACAATATTTTTATTTGATCTTTTGTTCCTATTCGTTAGTTCGAATACAACCTTCCACAAGGTTCTCGGATTGTTTCCGGAAATGTTAATTCTTTCTTGATAATATTTTCTTTTCGATTCGTTGACCAGCTTGATGTGCTTTTTCCTCTCATTTTTATGTCTCAGTAAGAAAAGGATTGCTTTTTTTCACATAGAATAGATGTTTCAATGCAGAACTCGTATGTTTTATTGTGTCTTTAATCTACTTATTTTCATCATTGTTCATCTGGATTTTTCGTTTAGGAAAGCTAATATCGAAATTATAAATGAATAAATCGTAAAAGTGGCTGAAAGTGGCAGTAAAACTGAATGAGACTAGCAAAAGTTGAGTCGGGAAATATATATGTACTATAAATAAATGTTTAAGCCAAGAGAACAAACATATCAATTTCCGCATCCCGTTGATATGAATTGACTAACTGTATAGAACGTGTTATCGGTGAGTTAGTGAGCAATTTTGTCCGTAGCGAAATGCTAAATAATTTGCTGTAACGCAAAGCAGTGGGTATTTTAAAAAGTATAATTATGATTAGTTCAGGACTGATGATGTAACCACTAATTAATTTGATAGCGAACATAACATCAGTTCTCTTCATTTTGGAAGTGAGAAAACTTTGAAATTTTCTGTTAATCTCGTTTCCACTATTGTCATTTATCTAATGCGACTATATTAATATAATAATGGTTTATTGCATGCTCTATTTTTTTGTAGGAACACCACGAAATATTTTGCCGGACAGGATTTTACCTCATACGGGCCTTTCAAAATGTGCAAAAAAAACGACGAAATGCTATCTTTGAAAAATCATACGAAGCTAACCGCGGATTTTTCTGCAAATTTTTTGGGCAGGAAGGATTTTTAGAGTAGCAGTGAATAATACCTAATTCACGGAATATTTTGCCGTGACGGATTTTACTTCATACGGCCCTTTCAAAATGTGAAAAAAAAAACGACAAAATGCTAACTTTGAAAAATCATACGAAGCGAACCGCGGATTTTTCTGTGAATTTTTCGGGCTGGAAGGATTCCGAGAAAGGCAGTTAATAAGACCTAATGCACGAATTATTTTTCCAGGCAGGATTTTACGTCATTAGGCCCTTTCAAACTGTGAAAAAAACGAAATGCTAACTTCAAAAAATCTCACGATGAATTTTTTGGTCTGGAAGGATTTCTAGAGAGGCAGTAAATAAGACCAAATGCACGAAATATTTAAAGAAAATAAGCGAGACAATATTGAATCAGTTTCTCATGAAGTAAAATCTATGGCCGGCACAATTTGGTAGCCACGAATTCGTGGCCGAGCCACTTTTTAAACTGTGATATCGGCTGGCCACGACTTTATCGACACGGTAAAATCCGGTAAACTCGTGGATATAAATTCGTGGCTGCTGTCACCGGTGAATTTCTCATGTAGTTATTATTTTACTTCTGTTTCTCAAACATCAAACAGGTGAGAGTCATTGAAGTTTATGGGTTAAATAGGGGCCGACATATATCTCTGAAGACGTCTCTGCAGACATACCAAACAACAGCTCTATTTTGATGTAGTCTTGATTTGCTCAAAGGGTGGAGCGATGACTTGTTTATTGTAAATCGTCTGTCCTGCTTGAAACAAATCAAAATTTTGGATTGCATTCTTCTATTTCTTTGATGAAGTATTCTAATTTTTTGTATCTGACGGATTAAAGTTATTATAATGTTATAGTTGCAGAACAGTGAAGTAAATTCCAACAAATTCTAAGTAAAAAAAAATATCACTAAACTACCTATCGTCGATGTTACTGTAATACGAGCTATGTCCAGAAACATTCATTTTACAGAAGACTGTGGATAATAACTACTAATGACCATAGCAGTTGATGTCAAAACACCAAAAAAAAAAAACAACTGCATAAGAATTTCTACCGGCGGTCATTGTTAAAATAATCGCGCGTAGAAATTTTTATGTAGTACCTATTATCATTTTACAGACTTCTGTGGAATAAATGTTTCGTAACATAGCTCGTATTGCAGTATCAACGACGCTATGTCAAGACAGAAGAGTTGAGTTTGCTTATTTACTTTTTAGTGTACCTACACTGCAACAAGTTTTTTCCTAATTATTGATAGGTTTCTAAGGTCGACTTAAATAGTAACAATGTTTTCTATAGCTATTTCAACAAATAGTGTATTTTTGTCTCAAAATCGGGATTATGCCATGATTACCATGCTGCGACGCCCAAGACGATAAATAAGTTGTTAACGGACGTAAACAAACATGATCGCCAAGTTAAAAGTGAATTTAACAAGAAATTCCTACCTGGTCATCGAGTGCAAACTGATATATCCGACAATGCTCATTTTCAACATTTTCAACATGATTCGGGAGATGTTTGTAAACAATATCGGGTATGTTGCTTTCAAGAAAGAGACAGAGAAACCCTCTCTATATCTTTAATTGCTTAGAGATTGGACCCAAACGCCATTGTCATCTAGCGTGATTAGTTACAAACATGAATATTTGACGTCATATCAATGCAGGGTTCTTCAAAAAACCCTGATTTTAATGCTGTCCCATTGTTTCAATAAAGTTACGACATGACTTTGAGGCCAGATCACTGAAGTTACGACATGACTTGGATGCGAGATCACTATCGCCATCTACATGTCGCATCCATTTGAATCCAATATAAATCCCATAAGGTTGGCTAACTATCTTACTTCTATATAAACAATGGTTGGACATATATGTCGCACCGAATTTTGATGTTAGATCGTGTTATATGTTATATGCCCCTTCTCTAACGTTAATAATAATAACAAATAAAATGACATTTCCTTTTGGAAGTAAGATTACATCAGAATAAATAAAGTAGAAACATGGAAAATGAATTCAAAAATAATTATTGCACCCAAAATCAAAACCGAACTTTGAAAGAAAATGAGCCTCTTTTATCGGAGAATTCTTTAGTTAATCTGAACGTTTTAATAAATTTATTCTCAGATGACAATGTAAAAGAAATCCTGCATATTACTCGTCTCTCTCGAGGCCGCTGATAAATTTCCAGATTTTCTGTAGCTATTACTAAAGATGCCATTCTCTCATAGCAAAAATCAGTGAAAAGGTATCAAAGAATGTTTTAATATTTACTATAAACTATTGGACCCAACCTATAAATTTCGCACCCTATAAAATTTTCGCATTCGACATAAATTGTCGACTGCCTATGACCATTCTACAATTTGTCTATCAAAAATTTGCGGATGCGACATTTGAGAATAAGAATATTCAGATTTCGTTCGACAAAGGGCATATCTCGCATGCGACAAAATATGTCACGGTTTGAGAATAGGGTCCCAGATCCAACAAGAGTTGTTCGCTCACGAAGCACTTCGAACAGATGGTCGCCTATTTTTTGGAATAACTGGACATGTCGCCACAGTTCCGTTAGAGCAACGTAGAACAGACAATTCTGAATGGTACACCAGCATTTGTTTGCCAGAACTGTTCAGAAAAATCAGGGAAACCAGTCGCAGAAGACGAATCACTCTCCACCACCACATGCAAACTCTCACACATCAGCTCAAACAAAATGTTTTTGAGATGATGAGTCTTGATTTTTTCTGATTCCCGCCGATCAAAAATAAACTGCGAGGATTGACATAGTAGTAGTAGTAGTTCTTTGGAGAGGCTGCAACCGTAGCCAGGCAAGTAGGCCCTCTTGGACCCTTTTTGCCATCCTCTTTTCTCCACTTATCTACATTCATCCTCCTAGTTTTCCTTTTCGGACCTGTGTGACTTCCTAATGAAGGTCAGTATGTCCGACCACTCCAAGTCGATTAGTTCCTCTTATTGGAGTTTCTCAACTCCGAAGGTTCCAAATCTTAGCCTCCCGTATGCCTCACACTCGCCGAGGAAGTGAGATGAAGTTTCTTCGTCTTCTTCGCATTTGCGGCAAGTGGGGCTGTCTTCTATACCTATAAGTGATAGGTGTCTGCTTAACTTGTTATGTCCTGTTAGTATTCCTATAAGGAGGCGTAGTGCTTGGCGGTTTCTGCCTAAGAGCCATGTCGTCCTTGACTTATTGGAGCCGGCCACGAAGTCTTTCGACTGCCTGCAGCCGGTGTTATCCATCCAAAGTTTATTCAGCTCTTCTTCTGCCGACTCGTCGAGGGCTGTAAAGGTTTGGCTTCTTGCGATGCCTAGTACAGGCTCCGGCCCACAGAACGACGTTGCGGATCCAAATATGGCAAGTCCGTCTGCCACCTCGTTTCCGCGCACCCCTCTGTGACCCGGGACCTATACCAGCTGAACTTCCTTCATTTCAGCTAGCTTCTCGAGCGCACCTCCGCATTCCTGTACAAGCGCTGAGCTTGGTTTAGGATGGCAGATGGCTCTGAGCGCTGCCTGACTATCCGAACAGATATAAATTCTCTGTTCGGACCCTTCTTTCACCTCTTACCTCGTAGCTACGGATAGGATGGCGAACACTTCAGCTTAAAAAACTGTTGTATATCTGCCCAAAGCATAGCTCTCTCGTACTTCTCTTCCCTCCAGGTAGATTCCGGCACCCGATGCCTGTTTGTCAGTCTCCACCACCACATGCAAACTCTCACACATCAGCTCAAACAAAAACGTTTTTGAGCTGACGGGTCATGATTTTTCTTATTCCCGCCGATCAAAAATAAATTGCGAGGATTGACATAACAAAACATGATTGTTTCGATAATGTGAAAGCTTTTTTCGAAATGAAACAATTAAAAGGCGTCAAAAAAGAGGACGGCCTACCAGAAAGGGAGCGACCCGGTATCATTCATTCAGGTCGATTATTAAAATGTTTCCATTATTCGATTCTGTAATTTTGTGTTGAATTCTTTCAGGCACATGACTCGAATGTCACAAGCAGATAACGATAATATATACCGAACTGTATTTTCTGAATATATAATGAGCATTCTTTAAATTATTCCAGACTTTACCAAATCTCTACAAACAAGGTCACTGGTCTTGCCTTCATCATTTTCCAAATGGAAAGCTCAAACGAGAATCCAATACAAAGCACTAATAATACAAATTATTGAAATCTGTTGATTCGTCATTCTATCAGCACAGACAATAAATACTTGTCTCGCCTTCGCCGTTTTATTGAAATATCAATATAAAGGTTTTATAAAGAAGCAAAATATCAACTTTCATAATAGATTTCTATCAGAAAAAGCATTCGCCCTTGCCAAGGAAACTACAGTATATTCCGCATTTTCGTCAGTTCGGAAGTTTGTTTTTCTGCTGAAGTTTCCGCTTCAAGTAGATTATAACATATAACAAACATTTATCCTTTATCTTGCTTCCATCGCAATAACATTTTTCATCAATGTGGGAGGGTGCCTGGACATGTACACGATATTGACCACGACGTGTGGAGGCAATCTAATATTTCGTATTGACAACTTCTTATTGCAATTTTAGTCTTTCACAACATGGAATAGTATATTACGTTACGAGTGTGGAAAACTACAGGCGGCTGCATTAAGTGAACGTTATAGAATTAAATATTCTTATACTTTTCCTAAATGTAGATATGGAACACTGCGCCACTGTTGTAGGACCCTGTATTACTATGATTTTCTCGTTTTCCCCCTCGCTAGTCCTTATTATGAATAGTTTGGAGCACATACTCCATATTATTGGACATGTTATGGGCCGTGGAGGCCGTGCTGGTAGAACGTTCGCCTTTGGAGAGAAGGGTCGAGAGTTCAAAGCCTCGCATGGTCATCGGTCTCGTCCATGGCATCACACGTTAAAAGGTGAGGGCTGCGTCTTCCTTAGCTCACACAAGTATCTCGAAGACTTCTGAGGGTTGCGCGTAGGGGTGCAATCGGTTGACGGAAATAACAATTTCAACAACAATAACAATCAGGGATATTCGGAATTAGCTTTTTCGGTCTCTCTTCAAATACAATAAAGATGTGTCGGTTCTTGAAAATAAAAATTATTGTAACAGAGGAAGACCATTTATCAGACTGGTTCTGGTTGCTGAACATCGAAAATTCATCCCAACCAGAAATATCAGTGCTCCGATTGATCTGCAAATACCTAAAAAATGAAAGAACTCTATCTCGAAAACTGTCAATTTTTGAGCTTTGTGGCTAGGAACACTTTTGATAAACACATCAAGACCTATACTTTATCAAAAAGAAATTTCCCATAAAAAAGTGCCCGCAGAAAACGTTTAAAGAAATTCACAAATGGTTTGGACTTTTTCATCTCAGTTATCAATTCAATTAACAGTCATCTTTCGAAAACAGTACATAAAATAATATGAACAAGTCCATGTCAAAGCCTCCGGTAGAAAATCGAATTAGTGAAAAGTATGTTCCACAAAAATCTCCCCCGTGTACCGCCTGAAGGACAACCGCAAAGAGAAAAAATCTCAGATTCTGTCCTCGACGGATGAGTCTCGAAACTAAGGAGCTCTCTCAGATATTTAATTATGGATTATTTGAAGATCAAAGACGAAGTTTTGATGCAACTGACGGCAAAGAAATAAAGTTTTTGCAAAAGGATGTTCATTTGTGAACAGAAAATTGTAGCCAACAAAGTAAATGCAATGAGTTGCTAGCTAGTTGAAAGCACACTATCAAGGAATGTAGAGAAACTTGGAATTTGAAACTTCTGAATTTGATGTAAATGGTGCAGCGTCTTGTGCATTACTGGTTAACTCGGACTGAATTTGGAATAAGTTGAGTAGAAAGTGTCATGAAAGTTTTATTCCATAGACATTCTAGGTGTATGAGAATAGACTATCTTTGTTAGATGTCGATGTTGTTGCTAGAGTATGTATAAGAATTATGTTCATGAAAAGTATAGGATCGAACGTTTTACCTTATTCTTAATGTGAAACTTTTCTTGCAAAACAAACAGGGAATCCAAATTCTACTGAAAACATATCAAATAGTCCACTTGAAAGGAGAAACAATCCTGAAACGGTAGGTTCAGGAACAGAGAAGACAAGAGAGAAACTCAGAACAAGAAAGGCATGATTCAGAAGGAAGAGAGACACGGAAAGCAGAAGAAACAGGAAAACTCAGGAAAATCATAGAAGAAACAAAGAAAGAAGATGCCAGGAAGAAGGGAGAGCAAGGGAAGACTAGCAAATGATGGAAATATTAAAGGAAGCCCAAATAAAATATGAAGTAAAATTCACCCAACAGCATACGATATTCCATTTCAGAAGTACAGAACATCAAGAAAAAGCATCCTGCAAGAAATAAGAGTCAAATTTAATACGTACATGCACTCCTCATAAAAAAAGAACACATTTTCGTTATGATATGATGATGATGATATGGATCAGTCTCCGAGTTACGACAAAATCAGAGAGGCAGTAAAAACGGAGCATGACATAAGCAACATCACTAACAGAAGCCAGACCCACGGCAGTGGAAGATATGTCAGCTCACGGATCTCCACATCCTAATCATGGGGATGAAAGGGGTGGGTATGGGGGTTATCAACGATGCCCCGGGGCCACTCCTCGTCGTCCTTGCTAGGGGTTGCCGTCAAGGTGAGTTGGCCACTCCACAATATGATAAACAACACAAAACAATAGGATAACACATGCAGAATGAAACCACGAGCTCGGTCACATAGCAACCTAGCTCGTGAGGAAATCCTGCATTTGGTGCAGATGGCAAATAGTATGCCTCGGAGCTATAGTAACGCCCTGCGGGATTGGAGAAGCTCTCCGAGCAATAAAAGATATAGCATGAAAGCAACATACTCGATGTTATTTACAAACATATCAGCCCGAATCATGTTAAAAAGGGCGTTGTCGGCTATATACGTTTGCACTCGGTGATCAGGTTGGAATTCCGTATTTATTCACTCTTAACTTAGTCCGTTTACGACTTATTTGACGTCAAATCAAACCATGGGCGTCCCAGCATGGTAATCATGGCCTAAACCATATTTGATCTTTTCAGTATTAAATAAGTTGATTTTTATTGAATTTGAGACAATAATACACTAGTTCTGCTGTAAAAGAACTTTGTAAGTCGACTTTAAAAACGATTACCTATCAATAATTAGGAAAAAACTTGTTGAACTAGAGACTGTAAAATGATAATAATAAGTACTACATAAAACTTTCTACAGGCAATCATTTTGTAATTTATAATTTAAATTCCAAAATAATTGCCGGTAGAAATTATTATATAGTACTTATTTCCCTTTTTGCAGTATTCTGTAAAATAAATGTTTCTTGACATAGCTCGTACTGCAGTATCAACGACAATAGGTAGTTTAGTGATATTTTTTAGTTTGAATTTGTTGTACATGGAATTTACTTCACTGTTCTGCAACTATAATAAAATGATAATTCAGCAGCTATGTATGTGTGAGTGTGTATGTGTTTGAAATGTAAGCTATTTCAGAGGATTTCGTGATTGTTAAACCGATGATATGGACTCAGATGATACCAAAAGAAAGTGTTCAAAAGTATCAACGAGAACTATAATCCATCAGATACAAAAAATAGACTACTTCAGCAAAGGAATAGAAGAATGCAATCCAAAATTTCACTTCGTCTCGAACTGGACAGATTAACAATAAGCAAGTGGCCGCTCCACCCTGTGAGCAAATCAAGACTATACCAAAATAGAGCTGTTTGGTATATTTGCAGAGCTGGCTTCGGAGATACATGTCGGCCCCTATTTAAATCAAATACAATGATGACTCTCGCCTCAATATTCATACTAGAGACTGTCTGATGTTAAAAAACAGAAGTTAAATAATAACTACATAAGGAATTCTCGTTTTCCTACCAGACAGACCTGTGATATCGATCGCTCCCTGAGAAATTACACCTCTAAAAAAAATTTAATCATTTGCCTCAGGATATCAATAACCTAAATTCAGAAATAAACATTAGAAAAAGAGTTAAAGAGCTACTTAAAGCTCTTACCACACTTACCACACTTTGGATGCGTATTTCAATTTTTTTTTTGTACAGCCTGTTTACAGGCGAAATATCAGTAGTAACAATCTCGAAAGGCTTAAAAATGCCCTGTCCGAAATCAATTGGGAAAACGTTTGCAAATGTACACTTTCATAAATTTGAATATAATCTCTTATGAATATTATAGTTCATGCATAAATTCTTATGTGTATTTTAATTTATGTATAGCGTATATATAGTGTATAGTATAGTTAACTAATGTGATTCAACGATTTGAATATTTTAACTTTTTTACTTCAGCACTTTATTTTTTCAGTATTAATGACCTTATTCTATGCTTTATCAGCAATAATCTAATTCTTCGCACAATACAGTATTTTTTATTCATTGGACCCCTATCAAAAGTAAGTGTTCATTGCTTCAGAGCAATTTAATTACTATTACCACACAGGAATAATCACTACCTTTCTGCATCCACAATTGGCGAATGAAAGTCAATTTTTTTAAAGATCGTCTAAAAAATAGTGTGGTGTGCTACAGTAGTACACGTGGCGTTTTTACAATTCTCACGTCATGTAAAATTGTCACCCATTTTTGCACCTATTCATCGTAATAAAATATATCACTCTTTACTGACAACACTCGTAGAGTGTATCCAAAGGCATAGCCTGTGCGGGTATATGGCGGCTATTATTTGCCGTGGTGCTCCAGGGCGACTTGGTAATTATTGGTAGCGTTTTGACAATTCTTGATTCATGTAAAATTGTCACTCATTTTTGCACCTATTCATCGTAATAAAATATATCACTCTTTACTGACAACACTCGTAGAGTGTATCCAAAGGCATAGCCTGTGCGGGTATATGGCGGCTATTATTTGCCGTGTTGCTCCAGGGCGACTTGGTAATTATTGGTAGCGTTTTGACAATTCTTGATTCATGTAAAATTGTCACTCATTTTTGCACCTATTAATCGTAATAAAATATGTCACTCTTTACTGACAACACTCGTAGAGTGTATCCAAAGGCATAGCCTGTGCGGGTATATGGCGGCTATTATTTGCCGTGGTGCTCCAGGGCGACTTGGTAATTATTGGTAGCGCGTTCATTTTTCAACTGTAGGAAACATACAGCACTTCCGCCAAGCAATTAGACGTCAGGATTTAGATCTTGACAACACACGTACTTTCCATCCAGGCATGTGGTCGTCTATCGGTACCAATACATGTGAGAACAAATTTCTCTGCACCTACCCTGTCAAATTATGCATATTGTTAATTAAAAAACATAAGGAAAATGTATCAGCACGCCACTGGTTCTAAGCTTACATTTGGATATCATAACAATAACAAATCTCCACCTTCGAACTCGGAGATTACCCTCCACCCACAATCTGTAACAAAGAATAGTGTTAAGCAGCTTTCATAACATATGTGTGTTGTGAATATAGAAATGGCATATCTATATCTTTTATTGCTCGGAGTGCACAACAAGCCAAATACTAAATCAAGTTTTTTCTTACATATTTTTTCTTTCATGTTTTTCTTATATGTTTTTCTTACATATTTTTCTTGTAAAAATCCACAGAAATTTTAAAACAATGACAACTCAAACACCACACGAGACTTCGGTCATAACACATCAAACGCCAATATACGCAAGGCAGGAGATTGAAAGTGCGAAACTGGAAAAGTGGAAACTGAGTTAATTGCCAGACCATCGGTTGGGTTGTGGAAATCCTCCCCCTGGGAAGGGAGAATACTATATTCTGTAACAAGGTTAGAATGAAAATTCGATGCGAGTGGAAAGTTCCGATCGCGAGCCGAAGGCGAGCGTGAGGAACCACGAGCATCACGAATTTTCATTCTAACCGAGTAGCAGACTATACTTTCTCCACGATCAAAGATAGGAAACGTGACAGCAATAATTTTGACACTTACTCAAATTTTGCCACTACGGTGACAATCAACTGCATCAAGGCTAATGTTATTATTGCTAACCAGTGTGAGAATATTATTCTATCACAAGAGAGAGAATGTAATAGTATATTATTCAACAAGCGTATAATGATGGCTATTACCCACGAAGATGAAATTGCAACACGAGCCGGAGGCGAGTGTTGTAACATCTGAGTGGGTAATTGCCATTATACGCGTGTTAAATACTATACTTTATCCACAACTATATACGACAATACCTTTGTCATTAGATAGGTATGACCTGGCGCTTCTTTTATAAATTTACTGACTTCTTCGGGAGTAAAGGTTTTAGATTTTTTCGGTTGATGGCCTTCAGGCTGACGTTTTAAAAATGCCTGCAACTTCATGTAAGTCTCTAGGTGTATACTATGGTAAATATTCAATGTACTCTTCAGCATAGAATAATATGCCCACAATGATGATGACTTGTATTTTTCAGCAAGTTCAACAAAATACACTAGGATAACATTTTCAGAAAAAGACGATGTTTTTTGTGTCAGTTGCCAATCCATAAAACTTTTGTACACCGCATCATATTTACCTTTTGACTTGTTAGGTAGGAGATTTTCTGTAGCGCTAGCCGCTAATTTTAAAATATTACCAGATTCACTATTAGACATTTCTCTAATGATACCAGAGATAAGAATGTTCTCAACAAATAACTCACAAACCGACTGGCAGTATATCTACAAATACAGTGACAAGTAAATTCACAAATTGTCAAATTTGACGCAACGATTGAGTAATATTATTCCATCGTCATTATTATTCAATTCTATATGGTAATGCATGGCGTTACCTGATAAAAATCGCATATTCAACAGATTTATTAATTAATAGTTGTGGATAAATACATTTAAATTGCATGGGGACAGAGGTGTTGCAGAATATTTCTTCAATCTCAAGAGAGAGAATTCCAGCATTCTGTAATCAAATTTGATTTCAAAATTGGCAAATTCTGTGATGATCGTGGAGAAAACTGCATTCCGTCTCTCGGATGACCAGGAATGTGAACCCGATTATGTTAATGAATAACTTAGAAAATTAATATTTTTGAATTTTTGAATCTCGAAACTGAATAAACCTCTCGACTTCAAATTTTCAGTGGTTTCTAGAGGTTGGTGCCAAAACGCATTTTAAACGCTTGAAATAAGAAAAAAGTAACAGGCAAAGACTAGGTGGAGAATGTTGGTGGGATGCCAACTTCAAGGAAAAAAAATTTAAACTCAAAAAAGTTAAATTGGGATGCAGTTTAGGCGTTAAAATCGATTTTTAGCGGTTTGGCGCGAAACGTGACCTCTTAGCAGAAAATGTTTAATGGACAAGTTGTAGATACTAAACAATCGAACATAACCTCAAATTAACCGTCAAAATGGTGAAAGGCCGATTTTTCAGTATTTAGTTTTTTCTCGTGTATGAATGATTTAATTTATATGAAAATTTGTTGAAATGTGTCTCTCTTGGTGTCGATTGATCATGCATTCTTCGCAATTCAGAAGACGGCAAGTTTTCGAGTTATGTACATAATTCGAAAATACCAATAAGTCTTGGTGTCTTTTTTTTTGTATTTCGTACGTTTATAAGTGATCATTTAAATTGCTGAAATGTCTACTTTCAAATGATCTATGTAACTTGGTGGTTTATTGATGTTAAAACCGCTCAAAATTGAGAAAAATGTCTCTCTGAATCATGATTTTCTCAATATTTTCAATAATTTTCGACTTTCTTCATTATTTTGATAGCAAAAAGTAGTTTAAATAAAAAAATTTCATTTATATCGTTTTTATTATTTTTTACACCCATTGAAAATCATTGAAAATATTGAGAAAATCATTATTCAGAGAGACTTGTTCATGGGAGATAAAAGAATTTTTCTCGAAAAATGTACCTTACTCGAAAACTGGTAGTTTTCTGAATTGCGAAAAAATCATGCTTATTCGACATCAAAAAAAAAATATTTCAACAAATTTTCATCTAAATTAAGTAATGTATACGCAAGAAAGAATTAAATACTGAAAAATCGGGTTTTCGACATTTTGACGGTTAATTTGAGGTTATGTCGAAAATTGTTCGAAGCAAAAGTTTTTGATTTTCTTATTACCTACAACTTTTTCATCGAACAATTTCAGCAAGGAGCTGACGTTTCACCGCAAATCGCATAAACCGGCTTCAACCTCTAAACTGCATCCCCATTTCACCATTTTAAGTGTTTTCATATTCAAATATTTTTTTCCTCAAAGTTGGAACTTCAGCATCATTTCTACTAAGAGAATTGGTTAGTTCAAGTAAACTGGAAAAAATTATTCTCATTCTTATTATTTATTATTTTTTATCTCACTAAATGAGCCCATTGATGAGGACTTTGATTACCACATCATATTTCAATATCACCCGAACAAAATTTTTTCACAAATTTAAAACCTAGGTAGAGTGGATTACGCAATATGGACAATGAGAAGTGCCTACTCATTTTCATTTCATTGTTTAATAAAGCCGTGAAGTGAAACCCCCGCGGCCAGGTTGTTACCGCGGATTTATCCAGAGCCCCAAAGGATCGTCGATCATACATATGAAGCAAACTTCCACAAAAGGTAATACCAACAAAAACCACACTGAAATTCCCCTGCCCATTGTTCGCTTACACCGATGAAAACGATAATTTAGCCACTACATTGAGCGTCCCAAAATCGAAGGATATCCTCACTCATTGTTTGGCCAGTTCGGGATATTAAGGAGCTCTAATACTTCCGGATCCACCAGTTTCACGGAATCCCTCTCAACGGAGTTACGGACAAGTGTAGAATCTTAATTAGCCGCTGTAGTTTTAATTGAATGTACGAAGATTCAGAAAAACGTGACTAGTCACTTATTTACACAGGCTTTTGTATAGTTATTTCATTCTTTATTTTCTCCTGGAACGTTATTAATTAAAATTCTCAGCATCCCAGAAGCTGTAAATTTTTATTGTCCGAGTTTCATAAAACATCATGAATCGTTTTAAATCCATCCAAATGGCTGGTGCACGACTACGTCGTAATATTATTACCGCTAATCTTTTTATTATATATATATATATATATATATATATATATATATATATATATATATATAGGAAGTTATTCATGACATCTACAGTCACTAGTTGAAACTTAATTTGACACGAACCAAGGAATCCAAAAGTAGAGGTTTGTCCACAAATTGACAGGTAGCCAACAATTCGTTGTTCTGACCAACCCAAGGTTCAATCAAGTTTCTAATACGTTATGAGGAACGCAAGCAGAATCTAAGTGAAAATAGAGTATATTTCGTTTTAATTCCGAGAGCTCTAACCTTTGACAGCTGTTTCGTGCTAACGCACTCATCAGAAAGGATTTATGGAGCTCTCGAAATCAAAACGAATCCACTCAAGAATTAATACTTTTGGATTCCTTGGTTCGTGTCAAATTAAGTTTCAACTAGTGACTGTAGATGTCATGAATAACTTCCTGTTGTATTCTGTCTTGCCTCACGGTATTAATTCTTGAGTGGATTCGTTTTGATTTCGAGAGCTCCATAAATCCTTTCTGATGAGTGCGTTAGCACGAAACAGCTGTCAAAGGTTAGAGCTCTCGGAATTAAAACGAAATATACTCTATTTTCACTTATATATATATATATATATATATATATATATATATATATATATATATATATATATAATATATCAATGATTATATAACACAAGCTGAAGTATTTATGTATGCAGATGATACCTGCATGGTTATAACCGATGATTTCAAACAAAATCTTCTCAAAAAAAGTGATCAAACTTAAACTTTCAATGAATTTGAAATTTGGTGTTCTAGAAATAGCTTTGAAGAATATTAAAGCTTGTAAAAAACTGCTTCGACATGTCAAATTTCATCCAATGGGTCCAACACTGAAATATGTAAATCAGTAAAATTCTTGGGAACAACGTTTGACAGTAACTTTACGTGGGAAAACAGATTGATGGTATTGTAAAACGATTAATCAATGTTTTTACTTATTAACCGTATTGAAGTCCATGCTAGACGGAAACACCCTTTTGAACATTTATTATGCTTATGCTTACTCTGCCATAAGCTACAGTGTCATAATCTGGTGCAAAGAGTTTTTGTGTTACAAAAACGAATCCTTAATTAATCTTCCCTATAGAACTTCATGTCGCGAAACTTTCAAACAATATAAAATCTTAACAGTATCTTCAATATATTCACTAAAATTGCTCAGTTACATCTATACCAATAAAGATGAACTAATGAAAAACAGTGACATCCACAATAACGATAGAAGAAACAACAAAAACAATTTTGTTCCAGGACGAATTAATCACCCCCGTAAAGCTAGCAGAACCACTTTGGAATTAAAAAAAAAATTATGCCATAATTTTATGCTAATTTTAGGATAATTTATTACCCTATTCTCAAATTTTTTGCTCTTTAATTGTGAGAGATATCGCGGGTTCTGCTAGCTTAACGTTAAGCTGACCGAACCAAACCGCCAAACGAATGATTATGAAAAGTCTAAGCACACCATAATTTTAGGCTCATTTTAGGTTCACGTTTGAACCCATCGCCGATTTTTTTTGGAATTCGTTTTTTTAAAGAATCCTGGGTTCTGCTAGCTTTACCGTTAAGCTAGCAGAACCCAACCTTAAAAAAGCAACTCAGAACAAATCCAGTTGGACAATAATTTTAGGCTCTATTCAGGCTAATTTATTACCCAATTATATATTTTTTTGCTCTTCAGTTGGATAATAAATCGTAGGTTCTGTTAGCTTACAACTGACCTGGCAGTATCAAAAGGCCGACTCGTTATGGAAAATCTGATCGCACCCTAATTTTAGGCACATTTTCATTACAAAAAAATCGGCGATGGGTTCAAACGTGAGCCTAAAATGAGCCTAAAATTTTGGTGAGGTCAGATTCTTCATATCAATTTGGTACTGCCAGCTCAGTGTTGAGCTAACACAACCTAAGATTTATTCTCCAACTGAAGAGCAAAAAAATATATAATTGGGTAATAAATTAGCCTGAATAGAGCCTGAAATTATTGTCCTGTATTTGTTCTGAGTTGCTTTTTTATGGTTGGTTTCTGCTAGCTTATCGGTAAAGCTAGCATAACCCAGGATTATTTAAAAAAAAATGAATTCCAAAAAATCGGCGATGGGTTTAAACGTGAGCCTAAAATGAGCCTAAAATTATGGTGCAATCAGATTTTCCATAACGATTCGGTTCGCCTTTTGGTACTGTCAGCTCAGTGTTGAGCTAACACAACCTATGATTTCTCCTCCAACTGAAGAGCAAAAAATATATAATTGGGTAATAAATTAGCCTGAATAGAGCCTAAAATTATTGTCCAAGATCAGTAGTGATTTCAATATTTTTTATTTGTAGGTTGTCCTAATTTTGGTTATCAGCGGTGCTAGTCGCCGTGAAGAATTATTACATATAACTATTGATGCCATTGAAGATGCTGGATTGATTGTTATAATACCAGATGCGAAGACCTATTGCGCAAGAACGTTTACTGTTTCAAGTTCTTATTATATTGCGATATACCGCAAGTATAGAGCACTACGGCCGCCTCATACAAAAAGTAACAGATTAGTTTTGAATTAATCGAGAGGAAAATGTATTAACCAACATGTGTAGATAAATAAAATAGGATAAATTCCCAGCTTGATTGCAAAATAGCAAGGAAAAGACATGTATAAGAGCTACACAGGTCACTGTTTCAGGAGAAGCTCTGTAACTCTTCTAGTCAATGCAGGGGGCAACATTACATCCATAAAACGTCATGGTGGCTGGAAATCTGCCTCCGTAGCAGAAGCATATATAGAAGATAGTTTGAATAACAAAATAACACAATAGTGGATGTCATTGATGTTCTTGTCCACGGATGTTACAAAAGTGAATCTTGAAATTGTTCGATAGTGTGTCCCATTGAGTGCCTCTCGTCCGGAAATTCGAATGAACAGGTATTTGGGCTATTCCAAGTTCTGGACCCATAAGGTTAATAACAGTTGCCCTGAAGGTTGTGATAAAACAGAAGAGAAGTGACCAAATTAAAAAAAAAACTCAAATAATTATTGATAAAGAACATAATACTAGGATCCTCTGCGTAGTTCACTGGATTTCAATTTGTAAATCAAATAACATTCAACTTGTACTGATAACTTGCACCTTCATTCCAACTTCAACTCGTACTTCTAACTTGTCAGTCCCCTCAACTCTCCTTCCCTACATGGAGTTCTTTAGAAACACCGAGATCTCCTGTGGTATCTATATAATGCTTAGTAACGTCCATTTCTTGATGTATAGTCTTCTCAAATCGTCCGCGATTACATAATATAATCCATCAGAACGGTAAAATGTCAAACAGAAATTGCCTATGAATTAAAAGTGTCGAACCAATAAAATTCAGTAAAGATATAATAGAGAAACGAACTAGATGAGAATTAATTTTAAAGAAATGGAAAATAATCGGAAAAGAAAATTGTAGAACCAACACATTACAATAACCAATTTTCTTCATGAACTAATCATCCCAGAATCCTAAATCATCATATATCTGACTTATGAAGAACCGAAATTCGAAGATCTAAACATTATAAAAAGAGTAATCTGTAATGTCAGCACAGAAGAATAAACGAAAATGTGAAGACGATTATTGGATCAAACCTGAAAATTACAAAAATTGTATTTTTTTAAATGTTAAAATATCGTAACAGAAGATCGCAAGTCTGCAAAGAGTCATATTAGAAAGATATAAGAATGAAAATCGTCGAATCCATACATCACAAGACCAAAAATTAACGCATTGAAAATCATCAGACGCATAAATGGAAGAATCGAAATGTAGAGAACCGAAAAGTATCAGAAATTGGAGAGGGGATAGCGGCTGGCTCTATTCTCTATTGTCTAAGAGGTGGCGCAGCGTGCGATCAATATAAACAAATAAATGAGGAGGTCCATTCCAAAACTCGCCTTATCCACGTTTCAATAAAAATGAGTCAGTGGTGTCTGTACATTCAACATCTAAACCGCTATATCCTCGCCTTATTCCATTTAAAATTCATTTAAAACTGACTATCCTTCCAAAACACGCCGTATCCATCGGTTATATCATGTCAGAACTCGTCGTATCCAATTGAGCCTATGATCGTTACACAACTCGATCACGTGACCATTCCGCGACTGAAACGCCATATACGCCACTTGTTGAACTGGCAGACACTAATAATAATCAATCATAGATGAATAATAATAACCTTTGTTTGGCTAGTGCTAATTGTGAAAAATGGACAGTACTATTATACCTGCGCAAACAGGCAGAGGTAGAAAGAGAAATAGTGATCCTACAAAATGGAAGAAAACACTTGCAAAAGTCAAGAGGTAGGTACTGATTCGGTAATATTAGTTTTTACTCCTAAACATAACCGACCCCATGTTGTGTTTATATAAACAAAATAAGTTGTTGAACGTACTGTTTATTTCCAGGCATACAACATCTCAACCACCTCAATTTCCCCAATGCAGGCACAACAGCAAGAAAACATACCGCTGTAATGCACTGAAAATGGGCGACATTCAGAATTTTCACTTGTAATCTCCCAAGTGCTTGAATTATTGCCGGAAATTTTTCGAGTACATGAATTTTTTGAAAATTACCCGAGTCGCGAAGCGACGAGGGTAATTTTCTTTGAAAATTCATGTACGAGATAAATTTACGGCAATTAATTCAAGCACGAGGGAGATTCGGTAAGAAAATTTCACACCGAGAAATGAAAATCATCCAACAATTCATAAGAAATAACTAACGATGGTTTCACCTGAACTATTTATATGCATAGTACAAAAAAGATGCATGAAAATATAGATATGTAAAACACACTTAACAAAATTTCAATTTGATTTTTTTAATAAAAAAAAAAGTAAAAATGTTTTTGCTCCACTGGGGAACTAGTGACCACGCGACCACGAGGCGGACACTTTACCGACTCGCCACGGGGCCTTTGATTTACATGTAGACAACTGGTGTATTGAAGTGTTTCTGAAATTTGATTTCAGAATTTGCAAATTCTGCGATTATCGTGAAGAAAATATTCAGACACATTCGAAATATTTAATAAATACATAAATATGAAATATTATCTCATTTCAAATGAAAAATACAATTCCATTTGTACATCAAAGCAAAATATAAACTATCCCCTGTCAAATATTTGACAGAAAAATTTCCACTTATTAATTTCGGCCAGGGTACCCAGGAGGATAAAAATTTCCGGAAATTTTTTGGGTTGCCATGGCATCTAAACAAGAACGAATGTTTTGGTTCTCTCTAAAAGTGAGGTGTGAAATTTTCACGCAAATTTTTACTCCCTGTGCAATAAAATTACGCAGGACCAGTTTATTCTTAAATTTATCAGTGTACACTTGCCTGTTATAAACAAAGCGATAAAAACGACATCATCACGAAAACGTTTATTTCAAAACGGATCATTTCAAAACTTGCCTTATCCAACTGGTCGTGCCAAAACTCGCCTTATTCAGTTTTTAATCCTAAATTATTTCAAATTATAGCTATTTCTTTTCAATCAATGTATATAAACGTTATACTTATTCCTATATCGTTCCTCCCAAGTATTTCTGGTGGCCTAATATGCGTTAGTACTAACGTATAAGGTTTTTTTCATTTTGCTCGAAATCAACTAACATGGACAAGGCGAGTTTTGGAATGGACCTCCTCAAATAAAGTAAAATTATTTGGGAAAGTCAGCGACGTCTAGGAGATAATATGTAGGGATAAGTTTTATAACGAGTTGATCGTTTTCTACAAGCGTGATCCTTTATTCGCCCATCCCCCCCAAAAATTCTGCTAGATTTCGATTCTGATCATTTTATACATTTTGTTTCGATGGATTTTACGATACCACCGATTGATTTTCGGATAAATTGTTGGTATTAAATTAAATGATGTTTCGATGAAATTCAATTTCATTTTCTTTCAAGTGTGATGGTTTTATGTTACGCACAGCTTAGGTTATCAAAATTTGCGATTACTTAGTTTTTTCATTTCAATCACTTGCCATTTTTGACGAATTCAGATCTATGAAATCTATTTCTGCGGCTTCCGCGTATGATGCTGTATTGGTTCTCATAAATAATAAATTTAGACTATAAATCAGTTTTATACATTTCGATTCGCCGTTTTTAAGTCGTATAAAATTTTATTCTGATAGATAATTTATTCTCCATTATATTGGTTTTATGTATTAATGGTTCACTGATTTATCGTTATTATGAAAATAATTATGCTATTCTATGGCCTACCTCTTCCGCTGCCGGCCCATACTTCGAAATTGCTTTGATGGTAACGTTCTCGGGGTCTTGCCAGTTATAGGAATTGTACGTCACTTCGCAACAGTGATTATAATGCAGTAGCGTAACGTTTTTCATAAAAATAACAGAACACATTACTTTTTTCAGTTCACACATATTTCTACGTAAGCATTCCAGTTACTCCCATTGTCTCATCCATCGGCAAATTACTTCTAGTAATCAATTCACTATTATCCTCTTCGAACACTATCACTCTGAAATGCTGAATCGGTTGTTTGCTCTGGGGGAGAGATGTCATCCTGATACTGTTCGGTCTATACGATTCCTCTGAGGGAATCCTCAGAGTAATGCTGGAACAATGTATTTCGCGATAATTATCAATATATTAATGTGGATCTCGCAACTCCAACAAGTCTAATCAACTTAAGATACAGACAGCTTCGTGATCAGGGGAATATAATATTATTTGCATCTACATTGAAAATTACTAGCAAGCTTCCGTATATCCACTACTAACCCAATCAAGAATCTAGTAGTGACGGTGAATGATGGTAGATATGTAATGCAAGTCTTTCGATGATTATTGAAGTACAAATTTCTTCGATTTTGAGAAACAAATGATGATGCTTGGAAACAACTCGAGTGTGGTTGTCTAACAAAGCAACATAATTTCTTTCGAAAAAGAGAAGAAATTTTATGTTAATTATCGATGAAACGAGTTGTATTCATCAAGACTATTTCACGAATGAAATAATCACAGGAAGGTCTCGTTTCATTCATATTGACGTTACATTTTGAATCAACATTTTTTGTCGTTTTCTTTTATTCACTCTGCCACAGCCCTCTACTAATTTTTTTTCTCTAATATAGAATCATGTATTCATCAGGTACATTACAATACACTTTGTCGGCATTTTTTTCTTTTCATTTGTGAATACAGGTACCTAACTATACTGGGTGAGTGAAATTCGAATAGATGCATGGAGATCTCGGAAACAGTAAGAGCTACAGAGAGAGTTAAATGGAGGCAAAGTTGCGTATTATGGAGCTCATAACTATGCTGTTGAAAAATCTGAGCTAGCCCTCTCACTTTCATAGGTATAAAGGAAAAAACGAAGAATTCGGTTTTTGTTTTTCACTTATATCTGCTTTAATACAATAGATTTCCAGAAACTGTTTGCACTTTGTAGTTGCAACTTTCAATGGGCTGTAAAGATATGTAAACGAAACCGTTCTACAGGGTGTCGTTTTCCTTGGGCCACCTCTAACTATGAAATTTTAAATACGGACCTGGATTTTGTATCCCTTTATTTTACGCCTCCTTGGTTATTTTATCATGATTGTGACTACTACTTGAAATTTTCAGTCGTCTCGATGGTATCTGGTATTAAAGCAGATATAAGTGAAAAACAAAAATCAAATTTTTCGTTTTTTCCTGTATATCTCTTGAAGTGAGAGGGCTATCTCAGATTTTTCATCATCATAGTAATGAGCTCCATAATAAGCAACTTTGCCTCAATTTAACCCTTTCTGTAGCTCTTACCGTTTCCGAGATACCCATGCATCTACTCGAATTTCACTCACCCGGAGTTGGTTTTGATGCTTTATGTCATGATATTTTATGCATGTGATGAAGAAGTGTAATTGTCTCAGGTCTAAGATTTTCGTTTCAGTATAGAGTGAGTCCGATGAGTATCTGGAGCTTTTGGAAAAAATCAATTTTATAAATCTTCTCTGTATTACTTCCAACTGGTTCAGATGAGTTTTCAGTGCTCCACCCATGCCAAAATTCCATAATGCACATGACTTTCTACCAGAGAGTGATAAAGCGTTTTCATTTGACTAAATGGTAAATTTTATGAATTTATACTGAGACACTTTTCAATTTTTACCCGCTTTGTTCAGGTTTGTAAATAATGTTCTAGTATATTCACTGCTTCGCCACGTATGCCAACATTACTGAGACGTTCAAGTAAAATATTGTGTGACACATTGGCTAGTTCGAGAAATTCAAAATGGAACTTTCAATAACCATCTATTTTAGTTCCTAGCAATGGACAAAACAAAATCAAATTATAAAATGTTAGGTTCTTTCCTCAAATTGGTTTCAATGATTGTATCACTGAGCATCGTCCAGAAAATGTCGTAAATTGTGACGTTGATAATAGTGACTGCTTATCACGGTTTTGATGGATAGTCGAATTCAAAATGTTATACCTACTATATTGTCGGAAGTTATAAAAACGTATAGAGAAAGCTTCTGATTCAAAGATGATGTTAAAATTAATTGAATCAAATCAACAATTATAAACTACAATTCTAGATTGTAAGGGGGTTGTTCAGGCTATATAGCCTCACAAGCACTTCGAGCTATTAGATCTTTTGTGCATAATCGTTAATCTACTCGAGACCTGGGATTCCGAGATTTCCTAAGAAGTTTATCAGTTTCCTGGGAGCTAATTTGCTGACGTCCTAATCAATCAAAATATGAAGTGAGCGTACTCAAACCTTATAGATGTGGTCCGTAACATAATTAATATGCTAATGTCTGTAAGGCTGTATTTAACTATAATAAATGTTCATTCACTACTCAGGATTGATATTCTTGTTGAGGTAAACTCCGATAAGGTGAATATAAAGGCAATAAATTATTATTATTACGCCTTTAGCCAATTTTTTTAAATTATATACTCAATTTTCGAGCTGAATATTCCTTCAGATTTGTTGTACCAGCTATTCTAATACTTTACAAAGGAGCTTATCATGTACTAAAGCAAACCAGTGAAAACTCAAAAGGCTCTGATGGATATTCAAAATCTCTCGAATATCCTCACGAAAACGACACGATGCAACATATCGTTTAAGCATGAAATATTAGGGAGCACGAAAATTCATAAAGTTTTGTTAAGTAGTTCCCAAGCCAGAGTATCACTCGGGAACATGTATGGAAAGTTCATGCTATGATGAAAGAAAGTGAAGGAAATATATGAGGCAATAATGGCAAAATTTTGTTAGAGCTTCAGAAAATTGCTTGTTCATTAATAATGACGTATCCAGGACGTCCCAAGTTACCGATGATACCGAAAGGAAACTCATTCGGAATAAATGTGAGAATAGCTCGAGATTCATAGGGGATGAATGTAGTCAAAAGTTATTCATGAATTCATGCAAATATAAAGTATACAGGTAAATAGCTTGGGGTCGTTTTGCAACAATGCTTTAATTGATATCTTGAGCCAATTGGAATATGAATACATATCGAATGCATCACGCACCATTATCGAGATTTCTGTATAAAATTGATCGTTTTCTTGTCTGTACGCTAGCGCCTCCATTTTGGGTTACTTATATGAAAATGTGTACAGGATTTATTTTTTGCTTCATAATTGTTTCACTTTAGTTCCTGCTAATATTTAAATAACGTTTCGTTTTCTGAGGCCACCCTCATCTCCATTTTTTTTTTCGTACACACGTTTCCTTTATTCTTGGTCACTGGTAATTTAATCATTATGGTTGTTTACCAGGTGATTCTGCCAGTTATTCGCTACCCTTATTTGAAGAAAATACATAACTTACCTTATACAATTTTTGAATGGTTTATAAAAAAATTGATTGACTGATTTCAATCTTCCATATTTTGTCACGTCTCAAAGACCTCCATGTCAACTTTTCTTAATGAGTTACCATATTTTTTGTGAATGATGATAGAGGCTGTCGTTCTGAGTTCAACCATATCATAATTACGCAAGGAGGTAAAATGGCCTACTAGATCTCCAGATCTAAGGCCACTTGACTTGTTTCTGTGGTCAATCTCAAACGTGTTAACGTTGGTGCCCTTCAAAATGTCGAAAGTTTCTACTCCAATGTCACAACCCATTCTCCAATTACCATGTTACAAAAAAATTATAATAATATTTTTCAACACATAGATATATTCTGTTCCTCCCTGTATGATGTTAGAAAATCTGCTATAAGAGTTTTGACTCAGTTCTTTAAATCAATCATTTTAGAATCGCCTCTGCTCTCTCACTGTTTTCTTTTTCTTATATTTAGTTTTAAGTAAGTAATTGTAATCTAATTTTGTTACATCTGTTATTATATGTTTTCCTGTTATTGGTGATGAATAAATAAATAAATAAACAAATAAATAAATAGATTGATAAATAAATAAATAAATAAATAAATAAATAAATAAATAAATAAATAAATAAATAAATAAATAAATAAATAAATAAATAAATAAATAAATAAATAAATAAATAAATAAATAAATAAATAAATAAATAAATAAATAAATAAATAAATAAATAAATAAATAAATAAATAAATAAATAAATAAATAAATAAATAAATAAATAAATAAATAAATAAATAAATAAATAAATAAATAAATAAATAAATAAATAAATAAATAAATAAATAAATAAATAAATAAATAAATAAATAAATAAATAAATAAATAAATAAATAAATAAATAAATAAATAAATAAATAAATAAATAAATAAATAAATAAATAAATAAATAAATAAATAAATAAATAAATAAATAAATAAATAAATAAATAAATAAATAAATAAATAAATAAATAAATAAATAAATAAATAAATAAATAAATAAATAAATAAATAAATAAATAAATAAATAAATAAATAAATAAATAAATAAATAAATAAATAAATAAATAAATAAATAAATAAATAAATAAATAAATAAATAAATAAATAAATAAATGTAAATGCTGGTGTTCCGCAGGAATCCATTTTATCACCAACAATGATTTGTTGGGAGCTACCTCATGCCCAATTCATAGCTTTGAGGGTGAGGAGCATGAACGACATAAATAGAGCTATTTCACATCCCGTCAATTGAATATGATTTATAGGGCACAGGTCATGGAATACTGTTCCCATAAATGGAGTGCAGCCCCTAAACACACACTGAAACAATTCGTCTCGTCGTTTATGCTGCACTCACAAGCTCGCTCGCTTCTCTGGAACACCGCAGAAAGGATGACGATTTGTCTCTGTTTTATAGATGTTTTCATGAAACTCACTACTTCGGGAGGTGTTTGCTGAGTCATACAGCATGCAGAAATTCAAGAAGAACAAAAATTCCTACCTATTCTCCCTCGGATTTCGCGATGTTCTCTGAACATTACTGGATTTTCTTCGTGGGAATCAAATAGGTACCACAAAATATGTAAAATAAGGTTACATGAAAGTCTTTGGCAAATGACCAAATGTGGATAATTGGAATAAGTCATTCAATTGATTTTAATAAACCATTCAATTTAAATTAAATGTGAGAGAGCTGGTTAAAACTTGATTACCCCTGTCTGTACACATTCACCATCACTGTCGTCAAATCATTCACTGAATATACAAATGGCAATTGTCTATATTTAACCATTTAGTTAGGAACGGGTTTTTAGTGCGAAGATCCTCACTGTCTGACTGTCTGTCTAATCTGTAATATAACTGTATACCTACTATTAAATATTTAAGCTATAGTTAAAATAAAAGGATGTTGTCAAACAATAATGTACTTTAATTTTTGTAAGAAACATGTAATTAGACTTAAGGTCTGTTTGTTTCTGAAATAAATAAATAAATAAATAAATAAGTTATGATTTTTTCTTCAAATGAGGAATACATGGCAGAATCACCCGGTATGTGAAATATGAAAGGGCAGTATTTTTTACTCCCGTATTATAATTTGCTCATTTCTCAGTGCTTTCGAAATCTACTCAACAACAGCTCCTCAAGAAAAGTATTGGTGTATCCTGTATCGAAGTAACTTTTGATTGGAACTATTTTCCAGAACACTTAAATCGAACATTTCCATAGAAGTTCTCATTAGTATTCTACCGAAAATAGCACATAATAAGTGAGATCAGCGATAACTGTAAAATAATCATTCTCATTATTTTAGATAGTTTGTAGTGACTCACATCATCGGGTATCCCAAGTCAATTATTATTCATCAGACAAGGTTGTGTGAATAAAAGCAAGGTTGTATGAGAAGACAAAATTGATGGGCTGCATCATCTTACGGATATAGCAGAATATGGAATCACTAAATCGGAACCATGTTTCAACTAATTTGATTGCCTACAAATTGCAAACAAGCAGAACCACAAATCTATAACAGCAGTTCAATCAATATTCACTTGAGGACATTTTTATGAACAGATGTGGTGAATCACTTTATGAAATAAATAGTAGGTCTACTCCATTTTTGTTAGTTTTCGACCGGTACTCTGAAGTACCGTCAGGCAATAAATCGGCGAAATGGACGGAGCTCAGGCGGTATGTTTACTTTACATTTCCAAATACTTTTGTTTATTTATGGTGTTTCAGTCGACGTCAAAGGAAATTATTGATGACAAATGTCAAAAGAAAAGGCTTCTAACAGATGCAGAACTTCTAAAGATTATTGAAGAATTCACTTACGAGGATTTACCCGATGATAATCAATTTGACATTGAAATTGAAAGTGATTTCGAGGACGACGAAATCATCCACGACAAATTAGAGAGAAATCATTCTGAAAGACATGGTGATGCAATTCCAGACACTACAACCGTTGCAGAAGAGGTGGAAGGTTCTGAAGAAATTATTGAAGAGGAAGTAAAAGACCATAGTAAAAGTGTTAGTGCAAAAAACAAGTCCAAGACTGAAAAATGCAAAAATGTGATGAACAGAAAATGGAAAAAAAGACCCGTTTCGAGTTCCCTTGGTGCTTATCAGTGCCCAGAAGGTTGCACAGAGGATAAATTTGTTGGTTGTGAGACTGCAGCAGATGTGTTTATTACAATAATAAATCCTTTATTAGAGAATCTGATAGAACAATCGAATCTCTATGCAGTACAGAGAAATAAAATCCTCAATACTAATAAAGATGAGCTGCTGGTCTTCATAGGATTGAATTTGTTGATGGGATATCACAAGGTTCCTAATTGGCGGCATTACTGGTCTACATCAAGAGATTTGGGGGTACCGTTGGTATCTTCTGCAATGTCTAGGGATCGATTTGATGCTATCATCAGTAATCTACATATCAATAATAACGCGCAGATGCCGAACGATAAAAATGACAAACTGTATAAGTTACGACCAATGATAGATACCTTGAATGAATCATTCAGCTCTCTCTACAATGGCACCAGGGAAATATCAGTTGATGAATCAATGATAATTTTCAAAGGACGTAGTTCATTGAAACAATACAATCCAATGAAACCTATAAAGCGTGGTTACAAGATTTGGTGTTTATCTGAACAGAAAGGTTTCATAAAGAAATTTCAAATATATGAGGGGAAAAATGAGACAGTAAAGGATAAATACTCTACATTTGGACTTGGTGAGAGAGTAGTATTGAGTTTGACTGAAGAAGAGTGGGGAAAGAATCGTATAATATATTTTGACAATTACTTTACTTCATTGCCTCTACTAGAAAAATTGAAAATTGAAAAAACGCTAGCATGTGGAACCATAAGATCTGACAGAAAAGGACTACCCAATATGACTGATAATAAAAGCCTAAAACGTGGAGAGATGATTATCGCTTTTCCTCAATGGATATAGGAGTTTGGAAATGGCAAGATAACAAGACCGTACATGTAGCCAGTAATTTTCATGGAAGTGAAGAGACCTTCGTGAAACGTACTCAAAAAGATGGTACAAAATTACGAGTTCCTGTTCCAGCAGTAGTGGAAGATTACAACAAGTATATGGGGGGTGTGGATCATGCTGATAGACTGAGGGCTGTTTATGGTGTAGACAGGAGAACCAAAAAATGGTGGCACCGATTATTTTGGGGTCTGATAGACATGGCTTTTGTGAATGCTTATGTCATTTATTCAGACATAAGAGAAAAAAAATCTCTTCTTTAATTTCGTCGGTCTGTTGCCTTGGGGCTAATAACACATAAACGTTGTGCAACTAGTAAAAGACGTTCTTGTGGAGTTATAAATACAAATTCTCTGAAGAAGAGACGTGGCCATGGCTATTCTATAACATCCGACGTAAGACTTTCGAATAGAGGTGCACACTGGGTCCTTTTTGATGAAAAACGGGGCAGATGTGAAGTTTGCAGCAAAAAAGGTGTTCAGTCCAAACCATTCTCAAAATGCTCTGTATGTCTCGTATCACTTTGTTGTACCTAATGCTACCAAAAACTGTTTTCTTGAATTTCACCAAGTACCCTTAGGGTAGGGCCGTCTTTGTTGTAGTTCTCACCTGTAGATTTCCTACAAGTTTCAAACTTCTTTTACAAATTGATGTACATGCTTATATGAATTTTGAATAAACTTCATTATTGTATTATCGATATTGTTATTATTATCATCATTTCAAAATGAGTAACATTAGGTATCCAATAACATAATTTTTTTCTAGTTTGTTTATATAATTAGAGTCATTATCTAAAAATAAATTTCACCACTTAAAATTACTACCAAATTCCTGACGGTACTTCAGAGTACCACTTCTGATTTTTTTTGAAAAAATTTCAAGAAAAATCTGAAATAATTTGTATATGCTAAATTTACCATTTTGAAATAATAACATTTTTGGTTGGTCCGGCAACAAAGGGTTAATCTCGGACACCAACCTCAATTTCGGGGGTCCGACTTTAATCTCGGGGGTCCGACTTTAATCTCGGGGGTCCGACTTTTATCTCGGACCCCCGACTTTAATCTCGGGGGTACGACTTTAATCTCGTACCCCGACTTTAATCTCGGACCCCCAACTTTAATCTTGGACCCCCGACTTTAATCTCGGACCCCCGACTTTAATCTCGGACCCCCGACTTTAATCTCGGACCCCCGAATTTAATCTTGTGGGTCCAACTTCAATCTCGGACCCCCAACTTTAATCTCGGACCCTCAACTTCAATCTCGGGGGTCCGACTTTAATCTCGGACCCCCGACTTTAATATCTCGGGATTCGACTGTGCTATCAGATTCTAGAATTTTCACAAAGGAATCTCTTCCTGAAGCCATGTAGACACAAAATTGAACGGTTTTTCTCATAGACTATTGGTTAAAAGAATAATGTATTTTGATTATATTGAAAATATGAACAGGATGCTTATAAAATCAGATGTGGAATCATTTGCGACTGAAAGACAAATTTCGGTAGCTATTTTCCATCGTTCAAGATAACCTCTTGAAAGGTTTTCTTGTTGAAACAGGAAACATTCTCAATTGAAACTTGAAACAAACATTACTCCTCTGGAAAGAACTTTCGATAAAAATTAAGCAATTTTTTTGTTTAATATTCAACAAAAAACAACTACTTCCCGAGCTAAAGCCACGATGGACAGTGAACTACATCTGGTAGATATTGTATTATAATAATAACAGCCGCTCTCTACCTACATGGGATAAGCCTTTGGGTACACACTCTTCGAGGGTTTATGAGGAAGTATTATTATTATAAATTGAAAAAACTACTTCCGTATCTGATAGATTATATGAAAAGAACTTATCTTGCAAATTTTCAGTTTCAGATTTTTTCTTTCAAGTTATATATTATGGTCTTTTCACAATATCTATCAGATGTAGTGCAATGTTCAGCGTGGCTTTTGCCTGGGAAGTAGTTGATTTCTGTTAGATATTACAAAAAACAGCTTTATTTTTATGGTAGGTTTATAACATTTCCAGAGGAGTCATTCTGTTTCAACTTTCAGTTCAGGATGTTTCCCTTTTCGATAAAGTATCTATTATTTCATCGGACAATTAATGTTGAATTTGGTGTATCTAATTAATATATCTGTTTGTACATCAGACTTGGGCGCTTTAACATTTCAAAAGTTTACTTCTGTAGCGTTTCAATACATGGGAAATTCATTCTTTGCTTCATTTCTAAACCATTTCACCACATGTAAACTTATTATTGAAGGGTCCTGAAGATGAAATGCTTAAAATTTGAAACGTCGCGTCGTTCAGAAAATATTAGTCCCAACTCTGAACACATCAATGTAACTATTCTCTTCCAGACTGAGATCCGGAGCCAGATATATACAGGGTGATTTAGATTGAGACCAGCAAACTCCGTGTGCTGATTCTTTCAATGAACATAATATGATATTTGTTGTTGTTAGTTCAGAATTTGCTAACGAACAGTCGTTACCGACCGATGATGAACCCTTTACTCCCATAAACACCTAACTATGTAGGCTTATTATGGCAAGAACCTGTCAGAAAACAACTACTCCCATGGCTAAGACCACGACGGGTATTGAATTAAATCTAACAGCTACTTGTGCAATACCCGTCGTGGTCTTAGCCAGGGGAGTAGTTGTTTTCTGACAGGTTCTTGCCATAATAAGCCTACATAGTTAGGTGTTTATGGGAGTAAAGGGTTCATCATCGGTCGGTAACGACTGTTCGTTAGCAAACGATCTCCCAAAGATTTATGTCTTCTTCAGTTCAGAATTTGTTCTTTCCGTCAACCGGCTGCACCGTTACGAGCAACCCTCATAAGTCTCCGGGAAATTTGTGTGAGCTAGGAGAGACCAGGCCCTTAACTTTTAACGTGTGATGACCTTATGGTTGGCAGGCAAACGTTCGACCATCATTACCACCATAAACTGATGTTTTGATTCACTTTTCGACCGAAATCGCGAGGGGGTCCTACTTTAATCTCGGACCCCGTCTTTACTCTCCGACCCCGACTTTAATCTCGGGCCCCCCACTTTAATTTTGGGGGTCCGACTTCAAGCACCCCCCGAGATTAAAGTCGGATCCCCGAGATTAAAGTCGGATCCCCGAGATTAAAGTCGGACCCCCGAGATTAAAGTCGGACCCCCGAGATTAAAGTCGGACCCCCGAGATTAAAGTCAGGATTCCAAAAAAAAATTGCTAGTAGCCCTTCTATGCCTTCGTATTTTTCTGATAACTACTCTGAAAATTTAATTTTCCTCTCTAGTTTTAGGGTTGAAAGTGGCACTTATTCTCCCCAAATATTTATTTTTACATTTCACATAAATACAGGTAAAATTAACATTGTTAGAATTTATTAAAAAACTAAATGTACAGTTTGTAACAGTACTCACGTCAATTGGAGACTATAGAATTCGGTAGGTATTTTATTCGTACTGCACAAAAGAAATGGTAGAGGGATAAATTGTCGATGAAGGAGTTGCTTCTGTTGTTATTGTTTCTAAAATTTCTAAAATATTTGATAACGGCTCAGTAGGAGTTCCTGTCATAATTTGATTTGCAATTTGACTTTTTGACAGTTGACTGATCTACATATCCTTCCGCCACGCTTGTCGAGCTCCAACCACCATGTTTCTTTGACGTTAAAATGTCTCCTCCCGCATTTGATAGGAAAGACGCAGATGTTCTTGTCAAACTATGTCCAGTATATTGTCTGGATTACTTGAATATTTGGCTACGTTAAATGGTATTTTGGACATGGTATTTTTTCCTACAACCATTACTTTGCATTTTGATTTTCTATAACTCAAATATAAACGAAGATGATCCGTTTGCGCGGGCCTCAGAGCTGCATACTTTTTGATAATGTCAGGGATGTTGACATTGCTAATGGTATTGTTTGTAACAATTCATTCCATGTCGGGGCGTGGCGCAGTGGTTAGAGCGTCCAACTTTGGGTCGAAAGGTCTGGAGTTCGAGCCACAGTTGCGGCTGGGATTTTTTAATTTAATTTGACCGATTAAATTATTCAAATCTCGTGGCTGGACTGGGGTAAGTCCTCCTAAGGTGGCGCATGGAGTTAGTAACAAGGCCTATCCAGAATACGTGGCTAATGGGCATAGCAGTCGATGCCGAGACACCAAAGAAAAAAAAACAATACATTCCCTTTGTATTTTCGTTTTGGTGTCTGGCAGTACTATTAAAATAATACTACCCTCTTTTGTACAGTGCTTGTCATAAATTACGTAACATATGGGATAAAAGTTTATTATTATAGTATTGGAAAATTTTTGGTGATCGATTGTGCATACCCGGCAACCTGAAAATATATTTTGACAGGTCACGTGACCACTAGAATGGCAGTAAATTGAAAAAAACTACTATGAAGAGGTCAAGAGTGAAGTAAGATGGCAAGATCTCTATTAAAGTTATTTGATATCTTTAAAGAGAAAATTTAATATTATTGAAAATATTCCAAAAAAATCGTAATTTTCAATTTTCTCGATTTGCCGCCATACCAGTGGCCACGTGACGATGTGTCAAAATCAATTTCGAGGTTTTTGGACATGCACAATCGATCCCAAAAATGTTTTTCCATAAAGATACCACAGATCACAATTATTAAAGCAGCCTACAAAAAAAATAAACGATAACTAACGATAAACGTACCAATGACTAAACTATACTTTCATCATTCGGTACTGGTCATCTGTTGCTTCGACAATAAACTTATTAATCTTTTCTCTGGAAAAAACAAAAGTTTTCTTAGCCCGCTTATTTCTTTAAAAATGCTATTAACTTGGGGTACTTTATATCCAATATTTTGACCATAATGTGGAAGGTGGAGAAGTCTTTGAGATTTTTTGAAAATTCACCAAAATAACCTCTTCGCTATTTTATAATATTTTCTTGGTATTCATTCAATAGAGGACTTCAGATAAGGATGCAGTCATGCCACCACACAACTTTTGGCTTCAAAACTACTGACACGCAACTTTTCATCATGTCAGGGTTCCTGGCAGCCCCAGGATCCCCCTACTAGGATTGAAATTGTGCATAATGGTGGAAAAATTAAGATTTTCCAGAAAATACGAAATACTAGGTATTTCAAATTTGTTTAGGGATTTTTCTTAAAAAATGGCGCTAATTTCAAAATATATCAATTTCCTGAATTTAAGGAAAATCGCCTATTTCGCTTTTCCTAGTTGCCAAATAATTAATCGATATAGAAAATATTCTGATCTTGGTAAATTTTACGGATAAACAAGCTTTATTACCTTTTGATTAAAATGCTCTCGGCATTTCATTCAATGTCGTAACTTGACTTTGAGGTTAACATAATTCTACAAATTGTAAGTGTAGAGCTGCGTCGAAGTTATTACCTGGTAAATGTTTTTATTTGTGGCAAGAAAGACCAGACGGCCACTGGAAGAAAGTCTGCTGGTTCAGAAAAACTGTTACCAATACATCCGATGAAAATTCAAATCCAGCAGAGCTTCAAGAAAGCATGAATGCATTTGTCGGAAAATTATTGACTGTTTGCCAAGATAATTCGTTTGCTACGACGAACAATGACTGGTTCATGGCCTCCGAAGCGAGTCATCATGCATATGACTAGTAGATTCGAGTGGTTCCATGAGTATCAAAATTTTGACCATCCTGAACCAGGACGAATCGGAAATGGTGAAAACATGTATGCCGAAGGCAGAGGTTCATCAGAATACACAGTTTAGTCGATGCAGATTGAAAGCCTCAACAGCTAGTTGATGTTCTGTATTTCCTTAACATTGCTTTGAATTTATTTTCATCCAGAGCTGCCATGGACAGTAACTCAACATGACAGATTTTATTTTTTCCATTTATGAAATTCTCCAATTTCTTGGGGTTCTCAGAAACTGTCTCTTTCAACCACATAAGCTGAATACATAGCAGCAAGTTTAGCAGCGAGAGAACTTATTTGGTTAAAATGTCTTATTGAAGAGTTCTTGGAACATTTATAGACTCCCCTATTATTTGTTGATAAGCAGACTGCAATAAAGTTAGTGGAGAATCCTGAATATACCACAAAAGAAGCAAGCACATCGATATTTGCTACCATTTGATAAGGGTTTGAACTTCTGTTCAAAAAAAAAATATTTTCATTGGAGTTTATTCCAACTAAACACCAAATTTCAGATTTTTTTACAAAGCCGATACCCCAAGATTTCAGTTTTTGATATCGCTGATAGAAGTGACCTGAACATGGATATACCAGTTTCAAGTTTGAGGGGGAGAGTTGACGATCAAACTTGAACTTATTCCGATGTTTGTGTGTTTTTCACCATATTATATCCATGTTGTTATGTTATTTTTTGATGTGTTCAGTTGTTCAAATACATGAAAAGTCTGTCACAAATAAATTTTACACTTTTCTCTGAGAGTTTTTTCGTATAACCATTGCATCGTTCGTTTCAATTGTTACATCACAAGACAGTTTTGTGTACATGTTACATTTTAATAATAACAGTTGGATAAAATGATTGATGGTGGTTAAATGGTTGAATATCATATCTACATTTGAAGTGACACTTTTCTCCATAGTTAAACAAATAGCAATTTTTCAGAATAGTTATTCAAAATACAAGTTCGTAAAGTAAGACTTTACGAACTTTGTTGAGGAGCACCCGAGTTCAACACAACATGCGAATTGCGAGTACAAAAAGCTCTTTACGAAAATGTATCATACATTTTTTTTCTACGACAGTTATTATATCATAGAAAACAAATACATTCTTCGCCCTCAATAAAGTATAGCTTGTGTGAAGACTTGATTAAAATTCATTGAATAGTACTCGGATAATTCAATTCCTTATAGTAAAAGAGTCAATGATAAACCAAGGGTTGGCCTTGATACATGAAAAGTTTTATTTTTCATTTATCGACCCCATTTCATGGCAGGCGATACCACATCAAAGTCTCTGTAAAAACAAACATTGGCAGTATAATGAAAAATCCCCTCGTGACGAGCTTCCTAAAAATTCAACTGTTTAGCGAAAGTAACACAATCAATCTTTCACCGTCCGTGAACGTAACCATAAATAAATCAGCAATTTCACGTGGCACAGATAATACGGGAAAATTGAGTACTTTCAGAAAAAGAGCCAAATGCGGAGAGTTAATTAAATTTTGAACAATTTTGAGAATACGGCATATTTTGAAAACTTTTTATTCAGATTTGCTAGTACTAGCAATATTTACCCTTTATTTATTTATCCTTGGTGGTATTGGTTTTGACTGGAATGACCTTGATTGAATTTCTGTCCGCTCAGATGATTGTTGTTATTCCTGAACGGACGACTGTAGTGTTCAGACGTTTTCTGGGCTTTTTCCCCACATTTTTCAATTGCCTTGGCCACCTTCACACGTTCATTGAGATTCTCTCCGAGGAGCCAGCCACCCGGGCCAACCTCTGTAAAGGTATCTCTCATGTTTCTACTGAGTTTGACCGTAGCTAGGCTTCTTCTTATGTCTGAATCACGATGATGGACGTCAACGAGCAATCTACCTGCATCACTCAAGAGTTCAATGAACTCGAACTCATTGGTCCCTACAGGAGCATCTTCTCCCACTAGCACTGTTAGTGTTTTGCCAATGTCTAAAAAACTGACCCCCTCACCTGACTCTGGGCTTTCAGCAACCTCTCATCCCAATTCCTGGCGGACTAAGTTGAGTCTGCCTTTACTTCCTTGTTCATCTGAGGGGTCTCGACTGAATTTCTTTACTGGGGGATACTTTTACATTTCCATGAGAGTGGTACGAACTGACTCTTTCAACCCTTCTTTTAGTATGCAATCCCATCTGACTGCTATGTCTTATGTGGATTATATCACCTACCACTGAACGTCTCAACCTATCCTTCCTCGGTATCTTACGAAATATCTGTGTTCCACAGAGGCACGTCCACTTCTTCCAACAACAAGAGATCTCTCTCCTCGTGATCGTTTTGAGGATTTGATTCCATCTGAAAATAAATAATATCCTTGTAGACTATTTCAGTTCTTTTTCTATTCATGTGAGTATTATTGACTATAATAATACAAAGTATGATATGAAAAGAGCGATTAAGTGCCATCCTGCTCTAGAAGAGAACGTAGACATTTCCGCTAACGAGGGATCTAGATGAAATTGGGTTCACTTGTGTATCATTATATTCATGCCACGTGCTCGCGTACGAATGTCTACAGTAGGCTGTGTAAAGTCCGCTATAGGTAGTCCCACTATGATTAGAGAATGCATAAAGACTATAGCGACAAGGGGTTACGTTTTCTGCTGTATAATTACTCATATATAATCCCTCTAAAGGAAAATTAATAGTGACATTCAACTTTTCTCTGAATCTTTCTGTCGAAGAAAACCGTTTTAAATGGATAACTAAAATTTTCGGGAATTTATGAATTGATAGGGATTTCGTGCACTTCCTTCTTTCTTTGCACTTCGCACATGTCGGCTTATCGTCACCATACAAAGTTTCTTCCCTGCTGAATGAATCCAAACATTGCGATAGTTTTAGTTGGTCTGTTCTTCGTGGTATGGAGAGGGAAATGACCCAAAACGGATCGAAGGAGACTGAACAGTGACCACAATAGGTCTACCAAATTTGGAATTATCCTTTCCTAAGTATCTTGACCATGACTCTTGAGCCTTCTCACTGTCACATGATTTCTCATCTATCTCTCTCATTATGGTTATCGGCTTTTCCGTTACTCTATTGACGTCTTCGTGTAGACCTTCTAGCAGGAATCGTAAGAACTCTTGAGCATCTTCCTGGGCGAAACCGATGAAACGAGGAGCGATTCTTTGGATTTGACTTTTCGAAGAGACTGTATTAACAACTCCACTAGACGAATCATCTGACCAAAATTCCTTGATAACCTCGGCAAATGCTTTGATTAAAGCTCCCTCCCTAGATCTGTTAGAGTTTATATCCCTTGTGAAGGCATCTCTTTTCAAATACTCCAATATCCATCTTGTGTCCGATAAGCACTGGATAATGCTATTCATGAAGCAAGTATTACCAATATTTTCTAACCCATTGAGACCAAGAGTTTTGACGGTGCTCTGTACAACAGTCCTGATTGATTTGTTATGTTCATTGGTGTTATCTTTCTCTGGGAAGAATTTGCAAAGGTGGTTGCCATTATCAATGGAACTGCGTGACAAATAACTTCTTGATATCGAATTGGTCGAAGAAATGAAAGATATTGTTAATTTCGGAGATTAAGATAAAGTATTATCGACATATCAGGGCAAGGATCACAAGAACTGTGATTTTCATGTTCATAAAATCTATGATGTTCTTTTTCTGTCGAATAGGAGGTTATGTTGTAGTTTATGTCCTCGAGGATTAAGAAGAAGAGAAGAAAACATTCATGACCTGTATATTGAAAAGAACTGTGACATGACATAGCCCACCTACACAAGACCTGCGCATTATGGAAAAACAATGAACTGCTCGGGAATTCACATAGATTGAAGACCCTAATCTTTCCACTTCAATAATTATACCTCTGTACATACTTCCTATTTCTGTCGATGAGGAGACTGAGGGCGATCTACGTCCCGAACGAGGGCTTCTATTTTACTTTTCTTCCTCGGCAGAATCGCCATCTTTCTTTTCGAATTGTCGCAATTTTTTCTCCCATGATGCAAACGATGTCTCAATCTTCCAGTCCGAAATTCTCGATTGTTAGGACTTTGTTTGGATATCGACTATTTTGTATTCACTTCAATTTTAACTCAGTTTCTTATTATATTTTCGTAAGCGTGGTGTGAATGAAATAATTCTTGTAATTTTCGAAATTTATTTTCTTGGCTAATTTTCTCGGACTATAAATAAATCAACGATTTCACGTGAAACTTTAAGCCGTTCGAAATGAAGGATGTAAATGCGGTGAGTGACCGATGGGTCCTCTAATGAGCACTCAACGTATCCCATATGTTCGTGTCTGTGCTGATGGCTCGCATTGATTGATGAGCAACATAATTGCAAATTCCTACCTTCGTTGGATTATCATACGTACTCTATTAAAATTCCTCTCACGGAATCGACTCGGCTAATTGGCTGATCATTACCGCACATTTTTGTCTCTAAAATGGTTCTGTCGGACTCTGTTTTTTGTAAACACGGTTCATTTCAGCTGGGTCATTTGAAGGCAGATACTCTCAGTAATAAACTTACTGTTTGTTGAACATAATAAAATACCTCGAGCTAAAGCTCTCTGGAGTTATTCAGATTATTAATGTTCATATGGTCTCATCAAATTGTCAAAATACATGGTACTCCTCTAAAGAATTATGAAGGAAATAATAGTCGACTATTTGTCATGGTCTTGGGATATTACCTACGAATATAATTATTCCCGATGGTTATTACCCAAGGGAATAACATTCATTATAACTAGTTGTATACAGTACTTTATCTACGACTTATATATCAGCAAACATAACATCTAAATCCATCTTCCATATCACTTCCGCCACATTTTCTACACAGAATTCACATATTTTATTTCATTTCTCAAATAACAGAGGCCTTAGATAATTCTGACAAATGCTTCGAATTTTTTTTTAGGAATAAGCCAAGGCCTTCGACACAGTTTCTGACACAAAACTGTTAAACAAACTTTATACTCGAGGAGCGGCAATTGGTTTGGTGCGTAACTGACTGCTAGGAGGAACAACAACCTCAAGTGTAGAAAAAGAAGAAGAAATAACCTCACTTTTCCGGTTTTTACATTTCTGTCGTATTTTTAACTGTTTCTGATGTGTTTATTTATGTTTCTGCTGTTTTGTTGAAATTTGGAAACAATGGACTTTACAACATAATAGTCAAGTTTAGATGATGTTCAGTTAGGTTCAGACTCTTGGGATTTGCTAGATTTGAGTCCAAAACTCTTCAGGGTTCAGCTGGCTTATTAGTTTCTTTTTTTTCTGTTAAAGTAATTTCCTCCTGTTTTCTTGTTATGTCGTTTATAGAAAATAACACTGTAGGTACATGAGAACAAATCTCCCTAAACCTGCTGTACAATCACTAACAATACTGCCATCTTCAAGACATATTATCCATGGTATTAATAATGTATCGTTCAGTCTTTGAAAATGCATCACCTACAAATAAGTCATCAGTTTTTCTATAGTATGATGGTTCACCTTTCCAATATACATACAGTGAGTACGTAAAGGTTGGAACAAATTCGTTAAACGCTTGATATGGCCATTAGGAAAAATAAGCTCAGACACGTCGATTTTATTTTTCGGTTGCGCATTTTTTGATCTAATCATATTTTTGATGCCGTAATCTCTGTTCGAGTTATGACGTCATTATATATTTTTTTAAATGGCATTACCCTATTTTGATAATACTTTCAAAAAGAACGCATTTTTCTGTGTATGAATGTCATATTTTTTCTTATGTTACATAACCGTATGTTCGAGAAATAAAAGATATTTCATTATTCATAGTAATGTAATATTAGGTCTGTTAACGTAAACTTTTGACTTAAGGGATCCCCACAAAAATAATCTAGTGGGGTTAGATCATGAGATCTAGCTGGACATTCTAAAAATCATCGACTACGATCGAAATCATCTTCATTAAGTTCATGATTCATATGAGTATTTTCTTGAAATGATAGTAACACATCCAATTGTTGATCTTCCGTAACGCCTGGACGACCTTTCGTATAATTATCACCTACATTGTCAAAATTTCTAAATTTTGCTTCAACTTTGCTCGCTGTCGAACGTGTAATAGGTCTATCGGGATATTTATAGTGAAATAAGTCACAAACCTCAGCTTGCGTACTAGTCTTATCCCCATAACCTCAAATCATTAAAATATCTTTGCGTCATTTTTCGCTTTTCGCATGGTGTCGATATATACCACAATTATTTGATAGCTAACTATTATTGTTAAGTCGAATTTTACATATTTACCTACAGTCATTGTCTAGTTGCATTCGAGCAATCAGTGTGTCAAACGTCTGTTTTAAAATGACTAAAAAAGAATAAGTGGCACCCACATGAAGTGAAAGTAATTTATGAACTTAATGAAGATGATTCGATCGCAGACGAGGATTTTTAGAGTGTCCACCTAGATCTCTTGATCCAACCCCATTACATTTTTTTTCTGGGAGTACTTCAAGTCAAAAGTTTACGTTAACAGACCCAATATTACATTATTATGAATAATGAAATATCTTTTATTTCTCGAACATGCGGTTATGTAACATAAGAAAAAATATGACATCCATACACAGAAAAATGCGTTCTTCTTGAAGGTATTATCAAAATAGGGTATTGCCAAAAGAAAAAAATTAAGATGACGTCATAACTTGAACAGGGATGACGTCATCAAAAATATAAGTAGGCCAAAAAATGCGCCACCTACATATAAAATCGACGTGTCTGAGCTTATTTTTCCTAATGGCCATATCAAGCGTTTAACGAATTTGTTCCAACCTTTACGTGCTCACTGTATATTTTTTACACCCACATACAAATTGCTATATTGTGAGCTTCTAAACTTGTATATGCTTGCATTTCATTCATTCATTCGTTTCCACTAAATAATTAACAATATCAGGATACATTATTTCTGGGAAAAGTGAAATATCTTCACCGTTGTCGACGAACATCATTTCATCTCGAATGATATGTTGTAAAATCCATTATTCCTGAAATTCAACATAACAGCAGAAACAGAAAAAACACATTAAAAACAGATATAACACAGCAGAAGCAGTAAAAACACGCAGAAATGGAAAAACTCCGTTCTTCATTTACAAAAGCACACAGAAAAGTGAGGTTCTCTCTTCTTTTGAGTTTGTTGTACCTCCAAGCTGTCAGTTATGTACCAAACCAATTGAAATTTTCAAGAAATACTGAAAGCTATCTGTTAAAATCAGCAACAACATCAGTTCTCCTCGTGAAATCTCTATTGGGGAACCCTAAGGCACAGTTTTGGGTCCTATATTACCATTACTTTATATTAACACAATAGCTAAAATTACAAACTTCAAAGGCAGTCTCATCTCATCATTTCAAGTGTTTGAGGTGGTGTATAAATCACTCGTTCTTTCACATAACCCAAAAGAATATGGTCCAAAATGGTCAGATCAGGAGATCGGGCAGGCCGAAGTTCAGAATCAATCGTTATACAATCCGGTTTATTAACAGCTAGTTGCACCGGTTCTCCCTAATAACAAACTCAGCTAAGTGGAGGATCAGCTTAATATACACCTTAAGGTAAAGATGGTTTGCACCGTTGTCTCCTGGCCTGAACTTTAGCTGAGTATTGGAAACATTTGGCAACAGCGCAAAAATAATCACGTAACCAACGACAAGCGCTGCGCAAGCGCTGTAAGTTCTGTCTAATTTGAAAGGCTGGCGGGAGCATGTTATGTGATTTGGAAAATTTGTTTCTACTGGAAAAACTAGCCACAATATCGCCAAGAGAGCAGCGTGCACATTAGTTAGAGCATTATTAGCCTCCCTAACCTGATCTGACAAACCTTAGGTAAACAGAATAGTATCCATCCAAAATGTATACGATATAAAGATGTTGTTAACCGTTTTGGGATAAATAAGAAAAATTTAAAAGACTTGCCATTCCTTTCCTCCAGTACAAAGCAACAGATTAATTTTAGGTTCGTAAGTAATATACCTACATTAACAATATATCTATAGACATTTTGTATTAAGATTGTTGAAGTGTTGAATCTGAAAATTATTTTTATCTTTCATATCATAGGGATATTCAATTTCAGCCTCAATCAGGTTTAGTATATAGAGAGCTGAAGGTTTGGTCACACTAAATCGAGGGAAAAATGTAAGTTTGTCAAACATACAAATGATGTCCTCTCTCGTACACTTGTCTAGGTACATCATAAAAGAAATTATTCAAATTCTAGGTCGTCAACATCTAATATTGTAAGAGACATTTTGTTTCAAACCTGATACAATCACATACCCACAAAAATACAATCACATCATAAAAATCCAGAAAAGGTTCTCGAAATACTTCAAACATCATGAAAATAGGAAAATAATTCGTGTAGGAAAAGTGAGGTTAAGTTGTTAAGCCTATAAAATCTGAGGCTTGTCTTGACTAAGGCTTATGTTGTCCTCAAATAGCGGTGCAAACCAAAATCGTTAAATAAGGTCCACTTAAGTCGTATAAGGTAAACGTAAGTTGAAGTGGTGCAAATAGCTGTAAGTAGTCCATGACTTGGGTGTCGTTATGAGGCTGAGCCCCATCTTGTTGATTATTTCACTTATGCTAAAATAACGTGTTATGATTGGTTGAAATTTTTGTGTTGATAAATGAAAACATCATGTTTTCGATTTTGTAGTTCGGCTCTTGATTGGCTACTGGATATGTATATGATGTCTTTTCGATTTTGTAGTTCGATTCCTGATTGGTTATTATCAAAACACAAACTTACCACTAGCTAGCTGCTATAATGACACAACACCAAACTTTGACCAAAACTAAATAAGCACTCACTATTAATTCATATCAACTTCACAATTTTCGACAAATTTTCAAAATCAAAATGTTATCAAAACATAACCTCGAGCGAGAACCAGTAGACTAGACATGCAATGACGAAACTACGAATGACGCGCTCTGTCATTGGTAACTGAAATAGAGGGATGTTTGAAATATCAAGTAAATGTTTTGTTAGTTGCATAATTTCAGAACTAAATGCGGGATTAATGTTCCTAGTTAAATTGAATAGTAAATAAATGAAAATGGTTTCGATTTTATTCATGAAATAATCTTCACAAATACAACTCGTGTTATCGGCGATTATCGTTAATTCCTTCTCGGTTTCGAATCAAATTATGTTGCTTCAGGCAACCACACTCGCGCAAGCGCTCGTGTGGTTGCCAAGCAACATAATTTGATTCTCAAATTCAAAGGAATTGCTGATTCGATAATTACCGATACACTTGTGGTATTACCTACGAAAATACATCACTTACATAATCCGTGTCATTTGTTCTTGGAATAAAATTGGTCCAATTATTTTACTTCCGATAACAGCAAACCGCGTGCCTTTACTCCGAATATTTCCTGAAAATTGCGTTCCTTCATCAAATGCTGATTTTGTTGCGCCCAATATCTGCACTTTTGTTTGTAAAAATATTATGATTAGAAGATTCTCGTCTAACATGGATGGTGTTTGTTAGGGCACCTTTCAGCATACAAAATTTCTGAAAAATTGAGTGACCACTATTCGCTTTCGGTACTGAGTAGACCTACAATATTTTTTCATCAAGAATTTCAAAGTTCGGTTCCGTCGAAAGAATTTCTAATAATTGATGAATTTACACACAATAATGTGAACTTTTTGTTTTGATCGTAAAATTGAAGTTATCAATCCCGTTTTTTTCAGTTTTGTATCCACAGCATATTTGATAAGCGATATAAGAGGTAATATTTTCAAATAAAAGGTTTTTTGAGAGTAGGAAATTTTTATCGTTATAGTGGTATCCGTTTTTGGACAAACAACATCAAATGTTTTTTATACAATCAGTTACTTCTCATGGGAAATAATATTATATCCCGTTGGACATGTTAACCTGTAATTATTGTGTAAATTCAACCTACTTCCCAAAACTACTCAGAATAGTGTTGTTGCACGGTCGATAGTGAAAAAATTACATTATATTGTCGTTAGAAATAAACAATATAAATATGTACAAGGAGCACCATTAAACGATCATTAATATTAGGTATGCGTGGGAACACATTCTAGTTCCCTTTCTCCAATCGTGAACAATCTAAATGATGAGGAGCAAGCACCTCGCTTTCGAAAATATGTCACTAATTTTCTTGAAATTATCAATAGTCTTGGGATATTATAACTTTGATAATTTATTTATTTAGTGGGAATTCAAGTTGAATAAGTGGATCAAGAAAAATCAGTTTCGTCTAATGTCCACCAAGGCTTAATTATTTGTTGAGACCGGTTGTGGTTGCGGCGTTTACACCACTATCTAGTTAAAGTACTCTTACTGACCCCGTTAAGCAATTTTCTCAGTGAATTGAAAGTAATAAGAATTCTAGGCACATCTACACTACAAAAGATTTAATTTTGTTTTAATTCATAAATTTTCTATTTCTATGATTTGTTACCGGTTTATTTTGCACTAGAAAACCCTTTCTGTTTTAGTACAATAATATCAGAAATTATCTGTCATTGATATAAATTTTCCAGTCTGTACGCCACTGTTTCAAAATGACAACTTGATCGTTGTCATGTACCAAGGAGACTAAAATTTGAGTGTCTGATTCCCATAAGACAATGGGGACACTAGTAGAAAGAGATGAAAGAACATTTGTGACGAAATGTGACGTAGTAGGACGTGCCATAGCCGCCGTTCTCTATAGACAGTGACGGACTAGCTCTTGGTATATGAGAGTTACTGCTGACAGTTTTGTTGCTTGGTTCGAGTTCGACTCTGTACTCATATCCAAGTACGTCACTATGACGCGTTGATGCTACAAGTTTCTGGTTGGCTAGAGCTTATTAAACCCTCCTTGTTAAATTTTAGTCTCCTTGGTCATGTACAGCTTGTTCCGAATGTTAATACCACAGACCATATATACTTAAGTATATATGGTCTGTGGTTAATACTTACCTTTGCCGTACTAGTGCTCCGCTGTGCTCCGCTACGGCTATTGCTCTGCTACCACTCTGCTACTGCTTCGTTGCTACTACTTTATTGCTACTGCTCTGGTGTGGCTACTGCTCTGGTGTGGCTACTGCTCCGCTATTTCTACTGTTTCGTTGCTCCACGGTTGTCTTTCCACTGTTCCACTACTGTGATTGTTCCTGCTCAACTGTAGTTTTCCGCTGTTGTTCAGTGTTCCTTCGCTGTTTGTCCCCCATTGTTGGTGTTCCTCGTTGCTGGTATTTGTCTCAACTGTACACGTACTTCGATTGATTGTGTCGTACCCACTGTGCACATGTATACACCAAGGCACTGACGAACTACAACTTCAACAATTGGTGAACTGGCATGATTGAGAAAATCTACATTGTATCAGATAACTTTAGATTAAGACTTTGCCCCTAAGGCCCATAATTGTTAGTTATCACCGTGACGTCACAGGCATAGCCCTCACTTGAGGTTCAATATTGATATATTTAAACGATACACCACTCTCAATCATAGCATTTACTTGAATTCATCTTGAAGGTACCATTTTTACATTAATTTCATTTCATTTTGTATTGTAAGTCAAACTATGCACATACAGTGTGTGTAACATAAATCAATATATTTTATTAATAAGGGACATATCGATTTCTTTTATTCTGGTCCAAGTTGTCCAAGCGCAAGGGAAGACAAAACCTCTACATATTTATATATTATTTTTATACCATTTAAAGGTATCTATTGTTTGATATTTTAGTAATATTAGTGCAGTGGGTTGTCCCATTCCATCAGGGTATTTTCGGATTTTTCACTGGCGATACTTCAGTGGCGCTCCGGAAAAGTAAACCCCATATTTCAATCTTATCGAAATCAATTTTCATTGTCGAATCCACGTCCCACTGAGCAACTGGGTATGTGGCGTGAAACATCATTGCACATTCACTGCTCTCCTTTCCTAAATTTCGCCCCTAACACAGATTTTGAAGAATAATAATGAAATTTTCATAAAAAAATAATTATACCTGAAGTTGCCAAATTTTCTATAGCCGACCTGTCTCTAAATCCCAATTTCTAATATCGACTTTTTCAGTTTCATTACCGACCTATATTTTTCCAATCCATTTAAATTAGGTGTAGGCAAGTTGTACCTCGCCATTTTGACAAATTTTCTATTACCTTCGCATCTCTAAATCCCAGTTTTAAAAAATGACTTTCAGTTTCATTACCAATTAATTTGTTCAGTTTTTCAATAAAAATTTAAAATTAAAAAAAATCACTTCGTATGAGAATTTTTTAATAAGCCCATTATCATTACCTGCATTTCACCTATCATTTCGCCTTGTTAAAAATAAAGTTGCGTTTAATATCATTGCAACAAACATGAAGTCCATTAAAAAAAATCACAAATATGCTTCAATTTGAACAAAATTATGCGCAATGGATTTAACGGATTGAAACAAAATTGAAAATTAAATTTTTAAAAAAATCCAGGAGGCCATGGTATTAAGGCAAAACTTTTAAATGTAAAAAACATTTCCCAATAACATTTTGCTGAATTGGCTTAAATAAGGGTATACTAGTAAAAATTTTATAATTTTTGACCTACCCTATATGCTGTTTGGCTTGCAACTATTCTAAGGGGTCCTAATATGAACATGCACCAAGTTTCGGCAATATTTGTATTCTTGTTGTACAAATAATTAAAAAAAGTTTCCATATGTTGCACACATATATGGACACACATATATGTATGTTTGTGAACAAGTGTGAGTGTGTATGTAAACCTGTATTCATAAATAATACATTTTCAACTTTAATTTATATTATTCATTTCAGATCAGTTTTTATCTGTAATATTTATATTATAATATTTTTTTTTCTCTGATTAAACTGACTATTTTCACTTCATTTTGTTCTTCTTGGTACACTTAGGGCGAGTTGTACAAGACAAGTTCAACAACAGTTCAAGTGAACTGCACTCAGTTGCTAAGAAACTAGAAATTTCATTGGCTAATCCCTAGCAACTGAACTCTGTTCACTTGAATCGTTGTTGAACTTGTCTTGTACAACTCGCCTTTAATGGATTAATTCTAAAAATGTAAGTAAAATGAAACAAAAATGTGAAAGAACGTGAGTGGGCCCGTATCATGCCCTCCACTGCGGCCAATGGCCTATTGTGGCTCACCCTATGGTTATATTTCTCCCAGTATATCCAATATCTTGACGAAATTGAGGAATGCATGGGAGAACAATTTACCAGGTTTTCTGGCCTTACTGTCGTATCGCAGGGCATGTACACAGAATGTGTTGAGCTGTTTCATCATCCTCCATGCATAGCCGGCAGGCACTCTTCATCTTGTGCATGTCCGATTTTATGCATGTAATGTTTGAGTTTGCAGTGGCCAGTAAGCAAACCTACTATAACTCTGAGATTCACTCTACTGAGTTCTAGCAGTTTGTCAGAGTCCTGTTTTTTCCTTGTACAAGCAATAAATGCTTTGGAATGGGCTAGGCCCGGTAGACTACGCCAGTACTCGAGTCTTTTATTGTCTACCCAAGCTGTAGTGCTATATGCTAAACCGATTACCGGTTCTGGTCCAGTGAACGTTGTTTCGGTCCCTCCTTTTGCTAGGGCGTCCGCTATTTCGTTTCCTTCTAGGCCTGTGTGACCTGGTATCCAGACTAGGGTAACGTTGTTGCGTTGCACCAGTCGGTGTATCTGCAGTTCAATAATGCCCTAGATTTAAAGCAGTTGGATTCAAGCGCTTTCAGTGCTGCTTGACTATCTGAAAATATTTTTATTGTTTTTCGTGTGTGGTGTCGATTTTCCTGCTCTCTGGCACACATTTCAATGGCATATACCTCTGACTGAAATATCGTAGCTAGTTTACCCATACTGAACGAGCGTTTCACTACTGGGTTCATCCCATATATTCCGGCTCCGACGCCTTCCAGAGTTTTGGAACCATCAGTGAACCAACGTTCATTTGCCCTAAAAAGGGTTGGTTTCATTCCGGACCCAGTCTTCTCTTCACAGTACACAGCGCTCTAGTGTTGACGTCACGCCATTTATCGGTGTACAATCACTTGCGCCGTTCGGGTCGTGTATTGTGCATTACACGATGGCTGAAATTAAAAAATATTCTACAAATATTGTATTGTGTCTATGTGTAAAATCACGACAATTAAAAACCCCATAAATCGTTTTTTCATGTACCAAATAACATGAATAAAAGGAAGAAGTGGTGTAAACTAATGAGGCGTGACTTAATTGGACCTAAACTACATATGTGTGCCTTGGCGCGGCTAAGGATCTAATACGTAATTATTTGTGGTGTGGCGATCTCAGACATGTGGCGTGACGTCACAGACGAGTCGGAGTTCAAAGACGTTCCGCGCTAAAATACGTAAATTTAAATAATCTATATCTCACTCATTTATTGATGGATTAAAATAAAAAAACACTGATTTACTAGTCCTGATCTATATTTTAATTCCATCGCGTCAAATATAGTATTTTCAACATCAATAAACTAGTCCATTAAGTGTTCCGGTGTAAGTGAGGCATATAAATACTAATGCGCCTATTAAATCATAATTTTAAAATTATTATAATTTATTACCGATCCGTCATGAATTAAAAAAATTTGAAAGTGTTGAAATGGCTTCTACACTTTTGAGACTTTTACGGTATAGACGAGACACGAGATGTGTTGCCATAATAAATGGTCTTTTATTCATCAGCATTACATAATTTCCCAATGGTATATATTTTGAACAAAATAAAATAAAGATTCACTTTTGATGAATAGGCGAAGTTCAGCTTAGGCAGTATTAACTCAACCCAACCCTGAAAATTCAGAATCGAATACAAATCATATTGGCATCTCCGTCGCTCTCAGCTTCAATGGTAACTGAATTTTACCTTTCAATTGTGCTAAATTAATGATCACCGTCACTGAATCCAATGAATCAAATTCGTTGATGAAGTTTCCGGAAGCTATAATCCTTCGATAGAGAAATTTGCAAGTATTTCCACAAGTGCAATCAATCATTTTATCAGTCGAGAACACCCAGGATATCTTAATTCATAACAAGAGATCAGCTGTAGCGTATAATGAACGGCGAAGTTTCTGTCGGAGTCAGAACTTTCAACTGCGTCGATATGAATTTCCACAAAGGATTTTCGGCTATTGAACTCACAAGGAGTTGTGCTAGATCCAGATGCAACTTTGATTCGACAGACAATTATAATATTCTATTGAGTATTGGGAATAGTAGTAGAGAAGTCTATTTTGGATATGAACTTACTATTTAATTCACTCAGATAACTTTTTTTGAGGAGAGATGACCTGGGCTAGTTAGCCTTATAGGTACGTTGTTTCACTGGCTTTTTTCCTACCCTAATAAACAGATATCGTCTTCTACTGTTCATATTGAATGTAATAATAATAAATATTTTTTATCCACAATCACCTTATAATTGAAGTTTTATCCACACTTATGAACCGTATAAAGTACCACTTTATCCACTAGTGGAATAATGAAATTACTTTATTCCACTAGTGGAATAATCAAAAATACAATCTTGAATATCAATCACATTTTACTTATTTTCACCAACTTCACAAATTTTTACAAATGGAGTCGATAAACAATCGAAAATACATAGCAACCATTCAACACCTCCCGATATTTTTGTATGTTATTTCAATGATTTTTGAGGAGGTGACAGCCGCTGTCAGAGCAAAACGTCAAATCATTTTGTGATGAAAAATTTCCGCGATTCTGATTCTAAGTAAATGTGATTGTGAATAAAACGTTGTATTGCATGCGTGTTTTAGATACATTTTATTTGCTTAAGGAATTTAAACGCTCGAGCTTCGCTCTCGCGTTTAAACATTCTTGCGCAAATAAAATGATATCTAAAACACTTATACAATAAATAACTATTATTGTCCACGTTAAATTACACAATAGGAATCCGATATTACACAAGGTATTTTTCAAATTACATTTTTGAAATATAAGATGAAGAAGTCTTGAAAAATAGGGGTCAAGACAGGGTAAATATGCATTAGCCTGAAGAGGAGGGGAGGATGGAAGCTCTACTTGAGTTTGGCGGTTTTCACGAGCTTTTCTCATTTGTTTGAATTCAACAAACCACTTCCATTCCTCTTTTTCCTCCTCAGACATCAGTTACCGAAAAGCAGTGATTTCGTTATTCGTGCGGGCCGTTTGATGAACGTTTCCGCGTGCAAATGGACCCCCTTCAAGGCTATTCCCGGTTCTAGCTCGAGAGACATTGAGACCCGAAATTACCGAAATATTGTCAGGAGTGCGGGGGCGGTTTTGTTCGAACATTCTCGCTTCGTTCATTCTCGACTCTATTTGCGAGTCTGTAAAAATATTGAGTGAACTGGAGGTCCCTGAACGTAACGTATTACGTTCTAAATTCTGGAATGTTTCCAAAATTCGGCGTGGAGTGCCGGTATTTTTCGGGGTTTGAAATTCCCCAGCAGGTTGACCGCCGAAAGTCAAAAAACTAGGTGAGGCCCTCAAAGGTCTGTTATCAAAATTTTGAGCTGAAATTTCCCTCAGACTCAGATCACGCCTTGTATTCTGAACAACAGAAAAAAAATGTTTCGAGATTCATCATCATTGTCTTCATCAGGACAGCCCACAACGTGACTTTTATCCACATTCACATAATCCATACTAAAATGCGTAGGGTTTAACCTAGGAGATGCAAGTGAATTTAATGAACCGCTTTTTGAGAATCCAGGTGGTAACTAGATTCTGTGACGTTATTTTCGACGCGACGCGATTCAACAATCACTTGTGAGCGCTTCGGGAAAAATGCGTGGGGCCTGCCTTCCTGACGGCCACGCCTGGTGAAACCCTTGGGTTTCTATTGATTGTGGGGCTCTCCAAACTAGAGCCAAAAGAAAAATTATTTTCAACAGAAAATGTACCACTTATAGGAGCAGTTAGGATGGGCTGTAAGGCCGGATGTTTCTCAAACAGAGAACAATCAAGAGCTTGGTTGGATATAAAACTCGTGAAATTTTCAGCGGGGTGAAGTACACATGAAGTTGGTTGAACTTTTGTTTGTCTGCGAGTCCTCGGACGTAAATTGTAGGACATTAGGGGAATATCAAAAGTGAAGTTACTTCCTGAGAAAAAAATAATCGCGTACCGTGATTTATACTTAGTAAATTCCCCTAAGACAGAACTAAATAACGCGTACAATGCTAAACCCTATATTCAAATAATATCTGAAAAAAATAATAATGGGTGAATATCACCTGTGCGGAATTCGCACACAGGCACTTATGCAGTAACGCTTTATGAAACAGTACCCTCAAATATTTGCTGAAAATAAAGGTATAGTTATACTATCCGCTCTGTACTCGGGAACGCTAGTGCCAGGAACGCTAAACAATACCCTCAAATATTTGCTGAAAATTGAAGGTATAGTTATGTAATACGACCTGTACTCAGAAACACTAGTGGCACAACCAATAGCGCCATAAAAACCCTCAAGGAAATACGCAACACTGCACTGCAATAATCGCAAACCGCAATAATACCCGCACAATAATTAAGCCGTGGCAAGAACTCTGTCTCGTTGACGGACAGTTGAACGTGAGTGGGCTTGTATCAGGCCCTCCACTGCGGCCTATGGCCTATTGTGACGGACAGTAATCACTTAAAAAATAAACGACTCGCGTATCGTCGCGATAATCTGAATGCCCACGTCTCGTTCGAACCGATGCACGACGCTAAGTGTCACAATGACGCTCAACGCGAAGTGTACTATTCGCGTGTCGTCCGACCCGATCTCCGACGCCAAGTGTACTATGCCCACGTCGTCCGTACCGACGTTCGACACTAACAGCCGTATGCATAGGGTGTGTTCGGGGAGCACGCTATTTGCGCCATCGGGTACTACTTTTCGTTCGCGGAGCAAGTTTCTAGCACTAAATAGCGCTTGTTTGACGTCATTGTTTTTGTTGCCTACGTCATCACTAACGCGATGAAACACAAATTTCCACAAGGTAGGGCAGCAGATAGCGTTAGCGTCATGTTGTACGCCAAAGCTCCCTGAACAGTTGTGTTGTGACAGTTGACTTGGACAGTTGTGATAGTTTTTGAATAGTTGTGTTTGCTTATTTTTATTTTTCGAAATATTGTCGATAATGTTTCTACTTCGTATGTACAATCAGGAGACGGAGTACCTGAAATGTGACTTGAATTCCTGGGCACTTAGTGCAGGTAAAACTTGTTCCACATAATTCTCAAGTCTTGTGATTACTCTTCTTTGAAGACCATCGAGGCGTTCTAATGCTTGTAATTCCTCGTCTTCACTGCTTTCAGATGATGAACTCGAATCAATAATCTGATTCATTATTTGCAAACCCACCGCCACTACATTCAAAACATTGCGTCTATCGTCATCCATCTTTTATTTAAAAATAAACAATAAAAATGCTGTTTATAATTGGCGCGTTCGGTAAATGCAGATCTGACAGAATCTAGCTGTCAGATTTGAATTCACCGAACTCGCAGAATGTTGATGTTCACGGAGCAAGATAGCGCCAACAGTCATGAATGGTGCTAAAACCTCCACGAACAGCCCGAATAGCATTTGCGTTGCATAGCGCGATAGCGAGCTCCCCGAACACACCCATAGTCAATTCCAGCGACTCGCCAGAGTTTCGCCGCTCGCTACACAAGAACTATAATGCACAGTCGAGCTCCAAAAAAGTGGTACATCGCCAGCGTTTCGCCAAAATGTGACTTATCGAGTAGTTGTCACTTTTTTGGAGCTCGACTGTGCATTATATTCCTTGTGTAGCGAACGGCGAAACTCTGGCGAGTCGCTGGCGATTGACTATGCATACGGCTGTAAGTGTCCTTTTTCGCCATTCCTAAAGTTTCTCCTGCCCTTTTCGAAAGCTATGACCTCACACAAACTAATTTCCCAGAACTTTCTGCCAGGCATAAAAAACCGTTTTGTCTGCCTACCATGTGTCTCACTCTTCCACAGACCTGCATTAAAAAACATTACTTGGCTTTCTCTTGTTTTTTCTTAAAATTCTTAAACATTCGTTCAAGAGGCACACAGTGTCGGTCAGACATAAAATATTATTCTATAGAAAATGTCGGTACTTTCAGACCCCCTGTCCGAAAAAAACTCAAATATTGTTTGCCCGCCTGGAATAGCTAACAGATGTCTTAGTCTCTTTTTCTAAGCAAGCCATTTGGTGTTCCGTTTGAAAAAGGTGTTCGCTCTTCCTAGGGTGGCCATAAACCAGCACCGAGATACGGACGAAATCGTTGAAGTTTTTAAAATGCGTGTGAAATGTTTATTGAGTGATTACATATTTCAATAAAGTTGACATATCATTCGCGGGGAAATAATTAATGTAGATTTCCACACGACAAAGATATAACTTACACAAAAATGCAGAAAATTAATCATACATGCACACAAATGGGTTTCTAAAACAATGTGTTAATGAGAAAAATTAAATTAAGATAGATGTAAAATCGAAATTATCGGCAGTGTGTGCTTTGTAAGATGATTTTTTTTGATATTTCGGAATGAAATTACATTTATTGAGCGTTCATACATCACTTAATTTAAATTGAGGATTTTACAAGCGACATACTTGAAACAAGAATGAAATTTTATGCAATGGTATTATATACAGGGGGTCCCTCCGGAAAATGTATTAAGTTTTTTTTTGTCTAAGATACCGTGAAAAAAAACAATTCACAAAATAAACATGAAATATTACTTTTTGAAGGATTTATTTTTAACAGAGTGTTTTATGGATGTAATGTTGCCCCCTGCATTGGCCAGAAGAGTTACAGAGCTTCTCCTGAAACAGTGTAGCTCTCATACATGTATTTTCCAAGCCATTTTGCAATCAAGCTGGGAATTTCTCCTATTTCATTTATCCCCACATATTAGTTAATACATTTTTCTCTCTAATATTTCAAAAATAATCTGTTACTTTTTGTATGAGGTGGCCTTAGTGCTCTATACGGTATATCTCAATATAATCAGAATTTGAAACAGTAAACGTTCTTGCGCAATAGGTCTTTATATCAGGTATTTTAACAATCAATATAGATCCAGCATCTTCAATGGCATCAATAGTTATATGTAATAATTCTTGACGGCGACAAGCACCGCTGATCTCCAAAATTAGGACAACCTACTAATAAAAAATTGTGAAATTACACTAATCTTTCAAAATTATGATTATATCTGTACCTTATGAAGTGAATTTGTTTCGTTATCAGCATCTTGAATAAAGTTATTGATATTATTCCTTGATAAAACTTTTGATTTCTTTCCTCGGTATCCGACGCTTTTGTTCTTAATTAGCGGGACCAATTTTGAAAACTTCCTTTACCTATATCAGTTTCCTTCACATTTAATGTACTTTTCAACATATCAACATATCATAATCAACATCCATCTTCTTGAAAATAACTTGAAATTGAAGCAACTACGAGCAAACACAATCAAACAGTCAAACACGCGGCGAGCCAACAAACCATTTCTACAGGGTATTTCAAATTCGATCCTCACCATTGGGATTTCGGAAACGATGAGAGATACGAAGATAGTTGAATTGGGGAAAAGTTACGCATTTACCTGACTAACAATATGCCGTTGAGAAAGTTCTGAAATTCCAAGTATATCTGGAGATATCCGGAAAAAACAGAAATTTCGGAAAATGGTTTTAATTTTTTTCTAGCTTCATTTTTCGAAGGATTCGAAAATAAATTGCACTTCCACATTGCCACTTTTTTTCTGCTACATAATGGTGTTTTCAGATTTGTCATCCGACGTTTCGTCTTCCGGCCATCATCATCAACTTTATTTTTTCTCATGGGCGCTACATTGGATTCTTTCTGTTTTGAATAGAACCAGATTTTACCTTTTCAATGATGTATCCGAAGTTATCATTCTTTTTAGATAGCAAATCTGAAAACACCATTATGTAGCAGGGAAAAAGTGGCAATGTGGAAATGCAATTTATTTTCGAATCCTTAATAAAATAAAGCCAGAAAAAAATACCTATCGGGACAAAAAATACGCGTCAAGATGTATTGGAAGTATTTATTTTTAATATATTTCAAATGATGTAAATTCATTCACACTTGCACAAAAAATGTTATTTGTATTTCGTGCATAAAATTCGTGTTTTCATGGCACATTCGAGAGAAAAGTTAACACTCTCATGTGCCATTTAAAAACACTCATTTCACGCACTCAATACAATAATAACTATTATAAAATATTTCAGCTATTCACGTTTTCAAAATGATATATTTTCATTGTACCAGCCTTGAGTTTAAATTTTCAGTTCTAGATGAAGTATTTCATTTCAGATGAGTAAACACAGGCTCGTTGGGATGAGATGAAATTTATGGTGAATCTGTTGAAACAAAACAAATTCCAATTACGGAAGCTTCAAGATCGTGCCTAACACATAACATTAATCATTTGATGATGAAATTCAGCAGCAATTATTCATAATCAACCGTAATTTTCATACAAATTGACACGATCTTGAAATATAATAGGTATTCGGAAATGTGGAATGAATTTCTTCTAAGTGATTGAAATTATCTTATTAGTATGAGTTCCTTTTACTGACCGATATAAAATCGCAATAGGATTACTGAAGAGAGAGGTATTTCGACTCGACGTGGAAATGATCAATTTTTTATTGAAGGTGGCAAGTGACTGTATTTTCAGTATTAATATCCCGACAAAATGCTGAATTTTCAAAAAATTCTTTCACCTTGCTGTCACGAAAACTGTGTTGCTTAGAAACACCACAAGAGCTTGCTCGAGTGGTGTTTTATAGATACAGCAATACAGTTTGAGCGACTGGCAAGGTGAAAGTATTTTGAAAATTCTACATTTTGAAGGGATATTCGATCAGACAATTTCACGAATACATTATATTATTATGGACTAAAGGCGTATTGCAGGAAAGGTTCATCTTGAGTCATCAATGTCAGAAGAGTTGAACCGTCAAACTGATGTTTCTAAATTTACAGTGATTGTTGTAACTATGGAAACGTATAAATAAGGAAGAGGCGAAACACCGATTTGAAAATACCACGAGCTGGAGACAGTGTTTTCGAAAAGTGCTTTTCTCATTGGTTTGAATTCAAAAAATTATGGCATTTGATTGGTTTATATAATATTAGGGAAATTGTCAATTCAATTCAATTTATTTTGTCAAGAAACATACACCTTATGAGAGGAAAAAAAATCACATAATGCAAATAACATGAAGGTAAATACAACATTAAGAATCAATTAATAAATAAAACCATGAAATCAGAATTAGAATGGATTCAATGGAGTAAGTACTTTTTTAGATTATTTTTCAAACTCAATTTACCATACGTTTTTGAACAATTTGTAAGTTCATTGTAAAATATCACCCCATCAAAATAAATTGATTTCTTTCCAATATTTGTTTTAATTTTGTTAACATAGAAATTTTTATTTGGGCTTGTCGGGAACTGGAACAGGGCTACAGAGTGACATTTAAAAAGTACGCAACAAGTGAAGAAAGCTTTATTTGAGATATTTCAAAAAAAAGTTGTCATGGACTTGAAACCTACTTAGCCCCTATCAGATATACTGAGTGATTTCCAGTTTCTTGAATAAACGCAATTTTCAAAATTAACAAATTCTCAAAAGTTATATTTTTCGGAAAATAAATAACATTTGGATGAAATTTTCTAATGAGATCTGTTGTTGGTGCTCGTTAAACAATGTGAAGGTGGGAATTTTTATAATTTATTCTGAAATTCTACAATAATCGATTTCTTCAATTTTTTTAATTAATTACAAAATTCGTACATCAGGAACTGATTTAAAGAACCTCGTTTGTTTCTAGGATGGCCTCAGGTGTGTAAAGATTGACAAAACTATTAGAAACTGTCATTACATTTCACAAAAGAGTAAATTTTTTGAAAAAACGAAAGGTTTCTGTTGCAATGCACTTTTTTGCCAAAATACCTTCCATAACTGACTGATTCTCATTCAAATGTCTTGTAAAAATTCTAATCGATCTATGCCAACAAAGGTTTCCTTGAAAATGTTCATCCAAATGTTACTTATTTTCCGAAAAATATAACTTCTACGAATTTGTTCATTTTTGAAGGTGCGCTTTTACAAGAAAATCACTCAGTATATCTGAAGTGTGCGTGGAGGAGATATTTTCTATCATTTCAGTTATAGTTCCATTATAGGCATTCCATTTTACTACAAATCAATGAAAAGAATAAATATTCAATTACGCTTGTATCGGTGAACTTGAAGGCAGTACGTTTCAGAAAAACCAATAGTTTGCTGGCTTCTCTAGTAATGTTGAAAATGTGATGACTGAGTTTAAAATTATTTTGAAAAATAATACTCAGATCATGTGCTTCCCACACCCTTTCTAATACTAAGCTCTGCATTGTATACAAGGTGTCCCAAAACTCAACGTCATCCTTTGGAGGGCTGATAGTCCAGCTCATGACTGACCGGAATATCACAATATGACCTTGTCAGTCGCACCTGTATCCAGCAGCATTGCGCAAGGCTTGTTGTTGATGAAACCGTCTACGAAGGCTCCTTTGTTCTGTCATTGGAGGACAGCGACATATGCGTTGTTCACCGGGGCTTTCTGAGTATAGGCCGACGATTGCCCCTTCTCAACAACCTTCGTTGGTCTCGATCTCTTGAGGGTTGGACGTTGACTATGCACGTGTCCAAGTTTCCTACAGCTCCGGCATCTCACTAGTCTTCTCTCAGGCAACATTTCCTTCACGACCTTTCTTATGGCAGCTTCCAGGTTAGCAGGCTCCTATGGGTCTTCCTCAATAATTCGGACTTTACTTTGGCTTCTGCAGGATAGCTTCGCTGCCTCAAATTCCAAAGCACGTGCCATTGCATCCACGAGATGTGTTGGACGAGCTAGTGTCAATGCTTATCTGGTTTCCTGGTCACAAAGTCCATCTAAGAAGGCCTGAACTGCTAGTCGCTCCATTACCTTTTCCGGTGTAGCTGGATATGCAAGGCGAACCAAGCGTGCAATGTCGGCTTCAAATTCCTGTAGGGATTCGCTTGATTTCTGGCTGCGGCTTTTGAGCTGTGAGTGGTATACATGTTCTAGATAGGTCTGTCCATACTGTAATTCTAGATGTTTAATCAGCTGCTCGTAGTCCTCTTGTTCTTGGGAGTGAGGGTTTGTAAGATATTTGTTGCCTCGCCACGCAACGCCAGTGGTAATGCTACAGCTCTTTCTCCTGCATTCCATTCATTCGCCTTTACTGCAGCTTCAAATTGTCGGCGGTAATTTGCCCATGGTGGTTTTCCATCAAACTGTGGTGGTTTCATGGAGAGATTTCCCGTTTCCGAACTGATCTTCAAATCTTTCAGACCCTTTTGAACATCATCCAAGTTCAAACTCATTTCCAGCATTGAATTTTCATTGATAGATTCTGTGGTGTGGGTAGTATCATTCTAGTTTTCCAACTTACTGATTTTCTCCTTCAATTTGTTGATTTCTTCCTCGATTCCGCCTCTGATTTCATCACTGATTGTTTCCTTCAATTTTCCCATCTCTTCCTCGATTTCATCTTTGATTTTCTCCATCTCTGTCTCGACAGTCCCTATTCTTCCTTCCAGTCGATTAGCCATCCCGGAAAGTTCTTTTTTTAAGCCCTCTGTATTTTCGAAGAGTTTGTCTTCCAGAATCTTTGAATTTTCTTGAAGCTTTTCTTCTAGATTCTTCGAACTTTCTTGAAATTCTTCCTTCAGACTATTCGACTTTTCCAGAAGTTTTTCTTGAAGTTTTTCTTCCAGATTATTCGAATTTTCTAGCATCTTTTCTTCCAGAATTTTCGAATTTTCTTGTAGTTTTTCTTCAAGGCTTCTTGAATTTTGTTGCAGCTCTTCTTTCATTGATTTGGAATTTTCGTCGAGTTTATTCATTATGGAACCCAAATCAATTCCAGAAACTTCGAATAAAAATTTTTCTGGATCCTCGCCCTCCTGGATTAATCCCTCAGAAAGTCTTGCCTGAAGCACGGCCTTTTTACCACTAGTATCAAGTTCCCTCTCCTCCAGTTCTTGCTTCAATTCCGCAACCTTCAAATCGACCAGGCGAACTTTCCTCGAACACATTTTGTCTTAGTCTATGTTTCACAGTCTATTTCACGGGTCACCAGTCCATTATTATTATTATTATTGTCTATTTCACACAGTCTATTCCACGGCCACCATCAGTCTATTATTATTATTATTGTCTATTTCACGAACACTCTGTATTTAAAAATCGCACTTCTGTCACCACTGTAGTATATTTATAGTCTAATTCACTCTAAAATAATTTATTTAACGAAATACAATGATTCAATAACACAACACAATACTCTAATTTATATAACAATCACGGAACTATTTATATTCGACTTTCACTTCACTGACTGTCTGTCCGTCTCCGTTGCGTGGTACTTCTTTTTATATTCACCGTTCATTTCGTGGAAATTTCGAGTAAGTCCTCGAATCGTCCAGATTCTTCTCGGCGCATAGCGCCTCGAAAGTCATTCGCGGTCAGGCGCTGGCTACGTGAGTGTTCAGGTCCGGCATCGCCCGCAGCTTCGCCACAGTAAATTGAAGTGACAGGTATTTATTGACAAGTAAACAAAAGACAAAGCAAAATCAGAGAATGTGTACAAACTTCCTGCCACCAAGTCGAATGCTAGCGTGTCATCTTTATAATCCAACCTTTCTAATAGTGTGTCACACTCACTACTTTCCCTATTCAAAGTGTTTGGGTGATAGTGACCAAAGAGTGGGGGGAGAGGTATGGCAGTTGAGGTTATGATAGGAAGATGTCCCCCCTTGTATTAAAAATCGACGTGATTTTGCATTTTTTTTTTCACAACACATGCGTTTTGAAGATATTCGATCTGTTTCGTTTTCGGTGCCCCACCCTATATAGATTCAATAATTTCTCTCAAAACACCACTAATGTTCGTTTTTTTTTGTTACAGATAAGCCGTTCACGATCTTGGCGCCTCAGAACTCCGCTACCAAACGCGCCGAAAACTTGCTACACCAGCCGGAACTCGTGAAAAAGTTGGTACTCGACCACGTGGTGCTCGGCTCTCTCATTGACTTGACGAACATCACTTCGGACACTTCCTTCAAAACTCTAGGAGGAAACACTGTTAAAGTTAGACCAACGAAGGAGGACAACAGCAAACTCAAAGCCAACGATGCAAATGTCATAGAAAGAAAAGTTTTAGTCCCGAACGGTTTGTTAGTAGTCCTCGACAACTTCGTCTTTCCTCAGGAACAGCTAATAAAAAGGAACGTGTCGCAAGGAAAGCTCAACGATATGGCCTCGTTTCCAGCTACGAAGGAGAGCAGTAAAAATCAATCGAACACCACGTTCGTCGAGAATATCATGGAGGTACTTTCGTTCCTTAAGAGCGGAGTTAGGGTCTTTCAACACTTCTTATCGAGATCGAATGTTTCCAAGTTGCTGCATGAAGGTAGGTAATTGAAATTTAATCTGATTTCATTTCATTCCCGGACGAGTGACTCGCTTGTCCCAGATAAATAATGTTCAAATTTTGAACAGTTGTTGATATACCGGGAGTCTGCGGGAAAGTCGCTCGCCCCTATAACATTTTTGTTTTTGAAGATAATGGAATGAAATTTGGAGGATCTGTATAAGACTTTTGACAAGTAACCCAACTTCATGCAACTTTCGGTTTCACCAGAAGTGACATAAACTTTCGATTTTCAGACTTATCTTCTCTTCTCTTGTCTCCCACTTCTCTTGTCTCTATATGACATACTGAATACAATCATGTGGTACTTGTCACTTTTTTTAACCAATTTTATTTTTATTTTGAAATCAATTTTTTATTCTAGATGGCTAAAATTTTGAGAATAATACAACTTTACTTTTTTTGATCAAAATGTATTTGCTATGCAAAATTTCATTTTAAAATTCCTAATACTAATTTTTTTCGAATGAGAACATGGTGACATTTAAATTGTTTCTTGGATCACTACTTTGCGAGCTACTAGATACGTATAAACCTCCGAGCAATAAAAGATATAGAGAGGGCTTCTCAGTCTCTTTCTTGAAAGCAGCATACCCGACGTCGTTTACAAACATGAATGCCCGAATCATGTTAAAAAAGGGCACTGTCGGATATTTTCGTTTGTACTCGTTAATCAGGTTAAAATTCCGTTCTATATTCACTCTTAACTTGGCGATCATGTTTGTTTACATCCGTTTAACACTTATTTATCGTCTTGTCAAATCAAACCATGGGCGTCGCAGCAAGGTAATCATGGCATATACCATATTTGATTGGCATTCCGTACCGACCTTTTCAGTGGTATTAAATAAGTTGATTTTTGATGAATCGGCTTATTTTTATTCCGAGTTTGAGTCAAAAATACACTATTTATTGAAATAGCTGTACAAACTTTGTTACTATGTAAGTCAACTTCAAAAACGAGTACCTATCAATAATTAGGAAAAACTTGTTGCAGTGTACGTACACTGAAAAGTAATAAAGTAAGCAAACTCAACTATTCATAACCAAATTCACATCATAAGCCACTAGCTATTATAGACTCAATCTGATTGGTACTGGAATGTTCATATACCAGGGATTATCTCGTAGGTAATTGGTTCATCAAAAGTTTTCCATGGTCCCGATTGAATAAAATTTTGTAAACATGGAATATTACATATATCAACATGAATAATGGATCTGTAATGTTTTCCTTGGCGTAGCGTTTCCGGTTAAACCGGACGTGGACACAAACTTTCTTTATTGTAAATGGAATACTGTAAATCATCGCAAGTTCAAAATCTAATCATGGGTTGAGTATTATTTTTGATTTTTTGAGAGAGCCTATACTTTCAATTTCAGGAGACTTCCTCATTGAATTACTTCAATCCGTAAATGAAAAGTGATGGACTCCAAAATTGTAACTTGCTTTATCATAGGAGGTTATGATTCCCTATATAAAACTTTCTCTCAAATACATAAATAAATCACTTTTTCGAAGACCTTTTTGTGTATTGAACTTCTACTTTTGCATGTCCCTCTTAGTCAAATGGAAATAAGCATAGTTTGGACAGTGAATTTCGAGTTTGGGAAGATGCAGTAATTTTTTTTGAAGAATAACATTTTCTGAGGAATTCCAAATAGGTACATAGTCTTTCCTACCTGTATAAAAAAAATTGCTGGTTACTGTATAGGATTTATAGCCTCAACGAGAAGTGCAAGCCATAGATATGATTTCCGGGCTATTCTATTGATAACATTGTGTCTAGTTATTCATAAAGATTGTGAAGTTTTGTTGGAATGTCTTTCAAGTACTCAATACATAGTTTAGTGATAATTTTTTAGTTTGAATTTGTTGGTCATGGAATTTACTTCACTGTTCTGCAACTATAACAATATAATAACTTGGCAATTATGTGTGTGCATGTGTGTGTTTGAAATGCATGCTATTTTAGAGGAATTCGTGATTGTGAAACCGATGGGAAACAGATGATACTAGAAGAAAGTGTTTAAAAGTAGCAACGGGAACTGAAATCCGTCAGATTCAAAAAATTAGACTACTTCAGCAAAGGAATAGAGCTGGATAGACCATTTACAATAAGCAAGTCACCGCTACACCCTGTGAGCAAATCAAGACTATATCAAAATAGAGCTGTTGTTTGGTATGTCTACAGAGATGTCTTCAGAGATACATGTCGGTCCCTATTTTACTCATAAACTATTATGACTCTCACCTCAACAGAGACTGTTTGATGTTTAAGAAACAGAAGTAAAATTATAAGTACAAGAAAAATTCTCGTTTTACTACAGGCATCTAAATTCAGAAAAAACACCAGAAAAGAGTTAAAGAGCTACTAAGGCTTTTACTACACTTTGTATGAGTATTTCAATGATACACTTTCAACATAAATTTGAATGTAAACTCTTTTATATGTATTATAGTTTGTGTAATATGTTTATTTCTCTTGTTGAAAAGTACAAAATAGAAGATGACGTCAATGGTACAATAACAAGAAAACGTCACAATGCTAAATATAAATGTATATATACATACACAACACATACATACATATTTCTAAATCGAAGATATGTCAGACATAAAAAAAGATATATGCATAGGCAAGAATAACTAAAACAACTTCACAGTCTGCTAAAACTACTAGTAAAATGGGAATATATAAACCTAGAATTCATCAAGGGTGTAGCAATTTTTTTGAATAAGAGATGTTTTTGTTATTATAATGCATGTGTAGTATTTATATAGTGTATAGTAAAGTTTACTGATGTGATTCAACAATTTGAATATTATGCCTATTTTACTTCAGCACATTCATTCATTCATTTATTATTTCAGTATTTATGACCTTATTCTATGCTTTGTCAGCAAGAATCTGATTCTTCGCACAATCAAGCATTTCTGATTGACATTTCGACAACACACTTGCTTCTCAACTAGGCATGTGGTCGTCTAGCTGTAGATAAAAATATAACATGAAAAAAAAATTTCAGCACGCCGCCACTGGTTTTAAGCTAACAACCGGATATCATAACAATAACAAATCTTCCCCTCCAAACTCGGAGGTTACCCCTCACCCAGAAACTATCACAAAGAATAGTGATACGCAGCTTACATAACAATGTGTGTTGTGCATATGGCACCTCTATATCTTTTATTGCTCGGAGGATAAACAGCCTTAAATTTTATAGGCCTTCGCCAGGATATTGAATGAGTGAAATAACTGAATTCGGCTCCTTCGCCAATACTCCAAGTTACACAAAACAATTCTGTCCAAATTGTGCCAAATTAATCAATAAATAAGTCAGTAAAATGTTTCCTCGCGCTTCTAATACTGAAATTGTACGAATTTACTGACGGTCCCTGATCTCCATTTTCTTGCTTAATCTTTTCTTCAAACTCGTTATAAGTATTTCCATTATATTAAAAGGGGCATTAACAATCCTTATTATGCCAGAACTTTTTTAAATTGTCTATAATCCGATTGTGCAAAAACTACACATCGGACAGAAAACATTTTGCGTACAGTTGAACCACATATTATCATCCATCAGTTTCCGCAATATTGTTTGTCCAGCTTCCGATTTATAAAAAGAAAAAAAGAAAAATGGTCTCTTTTTCAAAGTTTTCCCAGATTATCTCATTGGAAAATGCCGATCCGGAAAATCCATTTTGTAGGTTTTATAAATCTCTACAAAAGTTCCATCGACTGTAAAACGATTCCTTGAATAATCTTTGAGATATTTCCAAAAAAAAATTGTTTTTTTTCTCACTATTTCTTGTCTAAAAAATTCCACATGGGGTTTTCATTAACGAACTATCTTATAATTAGTATAGGCCCTTTGCGTCTTTTATTTTGTGGGGAAAAAACCTCTATAGCTTGGTCTATATGAACAGCAGAGAGGATAACCTCACAAACATTCGCCAATTATATCATTGTTTGCTGTGGATTGGCATGACTCTCACCAACCACATTAATTTGTGCATCCTCTTGCACTGGTGGATGATCAGATTGTTTTGCATCTGAGACATTTCCAGTTGTTGTTAACTTTGCAAATTGGGTTATCGGGATGCTGTACATCAAATAGTAGAAGAGCTTGATAGTAATTACTGTGGCTCTCGAAATAATTGTATTAAATTAATTATCTCTTCTATGATATGCTTGTTGAACTAACAGCTAGCTGAACAGTCAAAGTAAAAGAGACTAACAGACTACATATAATTCGCTGATTTCCTAAATTTCAAAATGTATGTCATTGAAATCTTCATATCTCAAATATATCAAAATATATATTTGTTTAATTTTCACATATCGTTTTTCGCCTGTATTTAATTATGAGAATTCGGATTTCAGAAGTGTTCTCCCACATACATTTTACGTCACTGACACAATCCGACAACGTTGGAATCGTGGAGGCATTTGTCGATTGACTATTGTCAAGTCACTAGTGTCATTTAATGTACGATCTGTCGGTAATTTCAAATTGCTGTCAAAATGGCCCTTGGCCAGCTGCGCGTCTGTTGGCAGCATTTTCTCATAACTCAAGTAAGCCTCAGCACAGCCCAAAAGGTTTTGAGCGGTTTCCAGACCTGTCACCTCAATCATGTGATAGTCATAATGGGCGACACTCGTAAATCGCGGTTTTCTGGGCATTACTCTGGATCTTGACCTTCGTTCGCGGGTCAAATTTGGCAGAATGTATGCCCAGGACCATATCTATCGAAATATGAAATCAGCAGACGGTTAAAAAATTTATTAACGAAATATATTCGGGTACCATTATCTGCATCTAGGAATTCATTTACTTACTAGGTGTTTTCTCAATTTATTTTTGAAAATGTAGTTCGTTTCACTTACAATTTCTTATGGTAATTTATTGTATAGCTGCATTCCTGCATTGTTCCAGTGATCTATGTTAACTGAAACACAATCCAGACATACTGTATAATTACTATGCAGCTGTAATAAGATCAATGAATACAGTATTTCATATTATTTACTATTTATAAGATGATTACCGAAGATAACATGCGTGTTTATCTATAAAAAATTAAAGTGTTCAGTGGCCTCTAGCGCCAAAACCATAGCCTATAGAAAAAGTTGGTCTCACTGAACTTTTAATTTGGAATAAAAATACTCCCTCATAAACACTCGAAGAGTGTACCCAAAGGCATAACCTGTGCGAGTAGGGGAAGGCTATTATTAATATTTCCATCCAAACAACGTGTTTGCTTATGGCGTTTTACACGTGACAGTTTTTTGGTGATGATTTTGAGAACGGTATAAAATGTATAAGCAATTTTTCGTGTTTTTCTGAGAAGCTCGAAAACTTAAGTAGGTACTGTAATAGTTCATTAAAGTTATGAGTAGAAGTTATAAAAATTCAAATAGTATATCGAAAAGTATGATTACAATTTCACTAGTGTACGTGTCAGTAATAATCATCGGTGTTATCGGGGGTAATATCACGAGTGCTCTCAATACTATCGATAGTATTTCTGTCAGAAATCAACGAGATTAAATAGCTTGGTAACACCACGAGTCCTTTAGGACGAGTGGTATTACCGGCTCGGAAGGAAGGCATACGTTCCTTATTGGTCCTAATATTGCAGGAAAGGAGGGTTTCATACGGTGAGTGAAATTATCAATGGTATACAGCTCTGAAAATCAGTACCAAATCAAATACTACACTTAAAACGCCTAAAATAAACACATTGTTTATATAATGAATCTTGACTCAAACCAACCAAAGCTTTATATAAACACATTGTTTATATAATGAATCTTGACTCAAACCAACCAAATCAAGCATCGTGACGTCACACTAATAGCGCGTATTCACTTTTCAGCAGCAGGAGAACCCAGAATGACTTGGAGAATTAAGGCGATTTAAAGCGAGTTCATTTCGTTTGATTGCTGCTTTATGAACGTCGATTACATAACTGTGAATCCGCAATAAAGAAGAAAAAATATGCAATAAATATATGGATCCCAATCCAAATTAATTTTTGTTTATACTAGAAATATTCATGATTTTCTCCATTTTCAGATAAGGACTATACCGTCTTCGTTCCAACCGATTACGCTTTTCAGAGGTGGCATCCTATTGATTGGGGTTTTTATCCATTCAGCGTCCCGGAATTCACTGAGAGTGTCATTGTTAATCACTTCGTCGAAGGCCGATTGAAACAAGACATGATCAAAGATGGACAAGTCGTAAAAACCCTTGGAGGAAGAGACATTGTCTTCAGGAAGACTCGTAGGTATTTCCCAAAATTCTTTAATAGAATCATTTAGTGAAAATTATGTGCAACTAATTAACGATTAAATATAAGTATCTGGTATGCATGAACTAGTACTAAACTACAAATTAAGAAAGATGAATATAAGGGTTTATATACTTTCATCTGTCAATTAAATTAGGAATTAGTTACTAAGAAGAGGACCATCTTCCATCTTTTCAACTTCATTTTATTGCCATTTTTGACTCATGTTTGCACTGTTTCCAAATTATGGCCAAGCTGTAGATAAAAATAAAAGGCTCTTTTCACACGAAATAAAAGACGCAAACAGCTTTTAATAGTAAATTGTGAAAGGCTTTCGCGGCCATCGTCACTTAGGTACATGGTGGTTCTTCGGGTAGTAAGGCCGACGTATGTTGAGAGAAGATCTCGACGTTTCGCCAACACGAGTGGTTAGCATTTTCAAGATAAAGTTTATGGTTTTTTATGTCGCTGTCAAATGCTTGACATTTGTTATACGTTGTCTCAATAAATACCTGTGATTTGACGTTCTTACATGTGATTGGTCCATAGCGTTAGCTGACATCATAGAATCGTTCATACCGTTATTTTGTGGATAGGGAGCTAATTGAGAATTTTTGAGAACTGGAAGCCGAACCTTGTTCAATTGTAGTCCTTCTTCGGTTCTGTTGAAGTTGTTCTGGTGTTTCTGAATTTCAATTGCTTCCCGGAAGAGTCTTGGGTAATAGGCAGATGTTGAAGAGATGACTTGGGTTTCTTCAAATTTCACTCTATGGTTATCGTTGTTGAGAGTATGTTCTGCGACAGCGGATTTCTATGTGTGCCCTAACCGATAACAACAAATTATACAGAATGAGAATCACTATTTTTCTGTATAAAAAAACAATATGGCGCCCATAACAGAAAAAAAAGTTGATGATGAATGCCAGAAGACGAAACGTCAGATAGTAAATCTGAACATGAAAACGTGTAGCTGAAAAAAAGTATCAATGAAAGTGTACTTTTGGTTTTGAGCTATGTTGTGAAATAACGATAGAAAAAAATAAAAACGAAAATTCCGATTTTCAGTTTTTTCCCGATATTTCCGGAAATACTCGGAATTTTCCATGTTTCAAAACAGTATTTTGTTTAGCACCAGAATACGCAACTTTGCCCCAATTTAAGCTTCGACGTATCTCCTGTAGTTTAGGAGATCCCAATGGTGGGGGTCGAATTTGAATTGCCCTGTATACTATAGGAGAAAGTGACTTTCTATGCACTTTTACGAAAAGTAGTTTGACTCGAAAAAAAATGTATATTTTAATTAGTTTGGGCCAAAAAGTTTTACAATAAATAATGAAAATAACTTTCTGGTGAGAGTACAATATTCTGAACAGATAAGTGCATGTTTCATTGAAATCAGAATAGGGATGTTCGAAAAATTTGAGCAGATGTCTCAGAGAATATAGGGAACAGTCTTAAGAACAAATAAATTTGACAGCACTACTTTAACTACTTTGACAGCATTTTAAATTTCCTCATCACACATATCTGACTGAATTAACACTTTTGGTCTCTTCGTATGTAATTTCTTGAAAAAATACATATTCATTTCAACCACTTTATTACCTTTCAGCCAACCTCATCGTCAATGGAGCCATGGTTGTCAAAGGCGACACTCCCGTAGCTAAAGGAAACATAATGTTCATTGGCGAAGTATTATTCGTCAGCGAATCCATAGTATCGAAGCTGCACCAACAGCACAAAGACAAAGAAACGCCTCCGCTGTTGGCATTCCCATGGTTCGGAGCGCAATTCCTCTCTCACGCCTTCCTAGCTCTCGAGAGAGACAAGAGGTTCACGCACATAACCAGGTTTTTGAATCTGGCAGACCTGGCACCGCACGTGTCCGGTACCGGATACACTTTCTTCGTGCCCATGGATCCTGCTTTCGAGGAACTTGGATTGGATAAGATGCCTGACAACTATTTGTCCACCGGCGACGGACTGCAGATCTTGCTGAACCACTTCGTCAAGGGTCGGCTGTACGACAGGGATTTGACTGATGGAAGTGGATTGAACACGTTGGGAAATAAGACGATCGTCGTCAGGAGGACAAAAGGTTTGATGATTTTTCGAGATTTTACAGCTGAGCATTTTTTTAATAAAATTTCACAGCGTAGTCATAAGCATTTTAAGGCCCTCCTCATCAATCTCATTTTAAGTTTTACAACGTAGGTACAGAGTACAGGAAATCGTCAACAGGTAGTCCTTAATGACGGTTTTTAATTTCATATGCTCTTTTAAATTGGTAGTACCTGGGCGACCGAGCTTCCCTAGTTTTGCAACAATATGAACTGCAGTCATTTAAATAACGAACGTAAAAGCTGCAAAACCGAAAAAACCTACTTTTTGTGGCAACAGTGACAGGTCTCAATTCCAACAAACGTTTCCCCAACATCTATAAGGACTATTGCAACGGTTCCAGGTGGTTTATAATTTTTGGTAAACATCTCTTCTTGAGTGGATTAGTGGAATTCAATGAATTCTTTCACCAAAAATTCTAATCCCGAATTATTCGATTAGAACTAATTTTTGTTTGTGTAAAATCGCGTTGTTTTCACAAAAAAATCCCTATATAGAGGACCTTAAAGGGCACATTCTACAGTATTCAGATTGATGGTAGCACAGACCGCCGAAATAAAGATAAGAAATTCTTGGTTTGTCGATATGTTCTTCAGGAAATTCCCGCCGAGTTACGTACTTCGTTTGTGGGTATAATGCAAACCGAAAATTGTGGAGCAGAGGGGTTAGTGCTGGCTGTTATTAAACTTTCTGAAAGTACCGGAATGTCACTAGAAAAATTAAGAGGGATCACGACAGATGGAGAGTCAGCGTGTTCACCCCTAAGGCCCGCGTGTCCACTCGGACACGCAGTGTGTACCTTAAAAAATGCCTTCATGAAGAGCTTGATCGATTGATATCTCTATCAATTCAAAGGTTTTTTATCTAAAATATTTTTGTTGAATCTGCTTTTCCGGTTATACCGAAAGTTGCTATTAACTTTACTCAATTTTTTTTAATCAACACTATTAATTGCAAAAAAATTTGTATACAGTTACTTGCTTTCATGCAGTGGCCAACAGATGTCAAAGGAATGTAATTATTCTTACATCTGACTTGCCAAACTAGTTCTATTTTGGAATGAAACAAAATAAGTAAAACAACCTGTAATAAAAATGTGGAATAATCAAAAGGGTGTGCCACAGGGCTCACAGGGGATCCCATGTATATGGGAAAAGATAAAAGCGCAATTAAACAATTCAAACAATTTTCCATGATTTAAGGTGCATTTAGTCAACATCATTTTGAAATTGTGCTTAAATATATGTCAAAAGCGAAATTTGAATCTGTTATATCAAATGGCGACATTTATACAACAATATTAAGTTTATGCTAAAAACCTTTGAAGTTACCGTTATGTTTATGATAATGCTTGTGCTAAAAAGTTGACTAAATCCACCCTTAAATGATTTTTGCAGAAATATTTTGAAGTATTTACCTGAATTGTTTTGATGTTAGCTTTTTATAATTTTGTTAAAAACTACAGGGCATTCCTGGCATTTCGAGGTGAAATTTGGTATCTTGAGTTTTCATGATATTCCGCATTCACCAAAAATATTTTTGTTGAAGCTCTTCTGTTTTTAACGGAAGTTTCTACGAACTTTCTTATATCAAATGAGATAGGCATTTTTTTCTAATCCTCACATAATTATTTGATTACTTTGTGTAAAATTAAATGGTCTTTGTCTGAAATGTATGGTTTTCGTGATTTTTTTATTTTCCACATAGTGTAGCACCTCAGAATTATTTATAGCTATCATGCATTCAAAAAATAAAATTCCACCATAGATTGATTCACGAAGTTGAAAAAAGTGTATAAAGCAAATGTGATGTCAAACATCTTGAGAAAATACGTGCAGGGTGCTTCAAAAAGTATTTCAAAATATGACATTTCGTGACAATATTTCAATTTTTTTTAATTTTTTTCCCTGACTTTTTTTGCCGGCTTTTTTTCCGGACTTTTTTCTCAGAACTCGCACCCTAGACTTTTTTCACGGACTATTTTCACCAGACTTTTTTCCCCGGAATTTTTTCCCCGGAATTTTTTCCCCGGAATCTTTTTCCCAAACTATTTTCCCCGAACTTTCAACCGAGTCTGTTTTTCTGGACATTTTTTCTAACCTAGAATTTTTCCCGAATGGTTTTTGCTAACTAAGCACATTTCGAGTTGTAACACGAATTCAAAACTAATTTTGAAATTAAGCTAATTTATAGTTGCAACTCTAAATTAAGAAAAAAAAAATCGCACTTCCGCTACGCCTTCGTAGAAAGCTGATAATAATGACGATGCAAACAACTAACATCACAATAAGAACACAAAAAGAAGACTCAGATGAATTCACAATTAATATTGGAGTAAAACAGGTGGACTAACTATCAACGACGTATTTTATCTTAACTTTAGAATATGTGGTGAAACAAATTAACAAAAAAATTACCAATACCTGAAAGGTCATGAGAGAAATAGAAAACGAGAGGATTGGGAGTGATCCACTCTTAAAATTGGATCTAGATAGCTTTTGCGCATCGTTAAAAAAAAATTAGTTCTCGATCACCAAAGTAGCATTTCATGCATTAGATACAAAAGTAACTATTGTGTGTTTCTCAACGGAAGTGACTAAAAAATAATTGAAATGGAGGGAAATAACAATTCAAGGAAAATGAAAACGGAACGACATTTACCGAAGCTTATAACTTCAGATGAAGACAACATAACAAAGTTTTCGGCCTATTTCCATGCTGATCCCCAAGCTTCCACTAAAAGTGTCGAATATGATTTAGGCTTGGATCGTCCTTCTGTTCAAAATATGCACCTATACCTACAAGTTTACAAAAGTTAAAGCTCTAAAACCAGAAGATCATCAAAGTAGGGTACAATTGTGCGAAACAATCCTTATTCGCACTCAAGAAGATCCTAACTTCTTAAAAAAATTATTTGGACAGACGAATCAAAATTTTCCAGAGAAGGAATTTTTACTAGAAGGAAAGAGCATTTCTGGGTTGATCAAAATCCAAATGTTGTCAAGGAAATGTGATATCAGGACTATCGCTGGCTCAGATGTTTGGGTCCGTGGAATTGGCCTGCGAGATCACCCGATCTCAAGCCATTTGATTTTTTCTATTGGGGTAATTTAAAGCGAAAAGTATACATGACACCAGTGGACAGTAAACAAAACCTGCGCCAACAAGTGATCAACTGCAGAAGAGCTAGATGCCAGTGAAATAAGGAGGGCTACAACTGTATCTACAAATACCCGGATTTTGAAATGTTTGGAAGTCAATAATCGGCATTTTGAAAATTTATTGTTAACGTTTTCTAATTTTTGACAGATAATTGATGACATTATTTTGTAATCAATAAACAAAATTCTTTTTGTTCATATTGGTTGTAAATCAGGGTAAGTTTCATTGAATTTGCACGTCCTTGCTATAAATAATTCCCTCACATTTTCCATGAAGAATAAAAGGTATTATTAATAAAGCACTGATAATTCGATTTTTTTTGAAAATTGCTCTCATCTCGGATTTCTGGCTATTTAGGCGAAGGAACATGATATATCAATTCGAAAGAAATTTAGTCATCTTTTAAGGTTTTTCATTTATCAATTATTTCATGTTAAACGCACTTTCAACCCTTTTTGTAGCTAGCAGTAAGATCATGAATTTTGAACGACCCTGTATAACGCATACAAACACAGAATCAATAAACATGATCTTGAAGAACTAAACACAAAATTGCAGCTTTCTAAGGATCCAAAAACAGCAGAAATAAACATTCAATTCGAGCAATGTTTTGGATTAAAAATATGGAAAATAATCAATATCTCAAAAACCGTTAGAGATGGGTTAGGAGAGTATGACACGTGTAATGACACGTTAAAAAAAGTGGTAATACACAGGGTGGCCCATTTGAAATAACAAAGATGCTGCTAATTTCAGATATAAGCGGCAAGGCTGCATTGCTGAAAATATTTTAGAATAGAGCAATTACTTGAGTAACCAAAATTTCAGAATGATCCTCTTTTCCGTTCTGCGTCTAAGATGCCATCGACTGTGACCCACCATGTATATTATAAACCATTCGAAGGGTCCAGTGGAAAAACGATGAGGTTCCATTTTTTTCCGAAATCGACATTTTAGCGGCATCTGTTAGATTGTAGCATGAACTATCAACATACCAAACCTTACAGCGGTCGAAAGTAGGCAGCACAATGGAAAAACGATGAGACTCCCACATTAAATTTTGCTATACTCGACTTTTTATGCAGTGGAACCTCATCGTTTTTCCACTGGACCCTTCATTTGTATTCATTGAATCATCACATGGAACATTTTTTTCTCAATAGCACCATATTCATTCAAATTTACTTTTTTTCAGATAAAGTACGAGTAAACGATGCAACAATTGTGAAAAGTGAAGTTTTCGTATACAATTTAGGAACAATGTTCTACATAGACAAAGTTTTGTTCACAAGTACGAACATTACTTCCAACACTAGCGCACAAATGGATAAAGCTACAAATCACCTATTCACGACTGAATCAAATGTTGAGAAGGTGCCGGATGAGTTGATTGAGGAGTCGGGAACTCTGCCAGATGTATTGCTGGCCGACAGCACCAGTGCCGATAATGAAACGGAAGTTGTGACGATAGCAACACGAAATAACACAATAAAATAAGTCAACTTTTGTTTTGACAGTATTGATTTTGGACAGTTTGTTACAATGGTATTTTGAATGAGAAACCAAGTAAACAACATTGAAATCGTTCAAACATTTTATATTGGCAGTTTTAACTGGAAACTTCACCTGCGAGGTTTCCAAATTTTGAATGAATAATTCCCAAATAAAACAGAGAGTGCAGTAGATTTAGTTCAAAAATACCCCATCCACATATACAACTTCATTGGATATTATTTGCTGCATTTTTCTCATTTTCTTGTCTACAAACTTTCCTATTCAATGTTTATATAGACAAAATCAGGCCAATGTATCAGAATGATTCTTGGATATGTCCATTCAGTGTCTTTACTTTTTTCTGAAGAGATTTTTTGGTACAGCTCAAAGTATACTAACAGAATTACATTAAGTAATATTCATATCTTTATTGATAGGGCTTTATACGTTAAGTAGATTTAAATTGATGTGTGACAACCAGAGACTATAAAAAAATCATAAATATTTAAAAACAGTGTTATACATACAGGTAGAATGATGTTAATGTAAGGATATTTTACTATGTATATATGGTCATATTGAATTATTTATATATTTAAAAATATATTAGCAACAATGACTGATGAATGTTAAAGTAACGATTTGCAGATATTTGAATATTTTGTGAATTGATTTATATTTCTATGAAAATAAATATGTCTGTTAATCTAGTGGATAGTTGATGTATGCTGTAGTTCTTTCGAAATTTTTGAAACAATCAAGATTTTCAGAAAAGGTGTTTGTATAAATACGACTTTGTTTATCAAAATTGTCCTTCATAGAAACATTTTGGTTACTTTTCAGGATGGTTATTATTTTGGAAAATGGTTGATTTCATGAGAATGTTCAATGAGAATGCAAGTAGTTCACAAAGTATTTTTCGGAATAGAAAGCTGACCCAATAGTAATATGTACAACTCCATGACGGACAAGATTCCAATAAAATAATTATTAATTATGCATATAGTTGAAATCCTGATCCAGTACTTGTAGTTCTTAGCATTTTTAATTGATTTTAGAGATTGGTAGGGATTTTCTACCTAACAGATCATTCCATTGAGGGTGTACCTCGTATAATTTCGATAATATATACATCATAATCCATATAGTAGGTCCACCAATACATTTTTAATTATTTCAATTTCAGATTGCTACAACAAAACGACGTAAAATGTTTACGATTATCAATAATTATTTGAAAATGTCATTCAAATTTACCCAAAAAGTAATCGTCATTCGTACTTCTGAAAAATCGGGTTGTACATCGATAACTTGTTACATAATTTACAAGTGTCAGTTTGACAGTTAAAATAATCCGACCGCGTGGCATTACTACTGAAAATAAAGTAGAGCATTTCTCAAGCAGCAAATGTAAATAAATATTATTCAATCAATTGAAATTCTTCAACTCCGCTTGTCTGTTTTTCAAAAACTGAATAATTTGAGAAATTGATGTTGGTAAACGATCCAGAAGTTTTATGTATCTTTAGTCATTTATCTTTTGTAGCATTCGTTCCTAAGGGCTTCATTGTCTAACAGAAGTTGTTATAAAATAAGCCAGTGGTTGAAAATATGAGCACAAATAGGACACTCAGGTGTTTCATGAATCTAGTACATAATGGCCATATACTATAAATTTGACTCGTGTATAATGAAAGAAAAAGCGGCTTCCATGCTGGGGTGTAAATACTGAGCAACCATTTTCTGAACGTTTCATGTTGAAAACTAATTAATCTTCGTAGAAATATTTACAAAGTGGAATAATTTTTCTGCATTCGTAGAGTTTTAAAATTTTGTTGAATTTTAACTGTGTCCAAGAATATCTTATTGTTAATAAATCAATTCTAATATATTTGTTTTGTTTCATAAATCTGTACCTTCTGGTAATTAGATTAGAGTCAATGATGTATAAGACACTACGATCAGTGAACAGTAACTTAAAGAGACAGATTTCATTCAGCCTTTAATATATTCCTTAACCTTGGTCTAGGTAATGCAGGCCAGGTTATAGGCTTATCCTGGAATCATATAAGTCACTTTCAAATTTTACTGTAATCTGTAGGTACAAACATAGGAATCTTCATACAATTATTCAGGTGTCTAAGCTTGTTTACGTGGTAAAACTACAAGTTAATGTTAAAGTGGCTTGCATAAATCCATCATTTAATTGAAAAATGTAGTTACTCTCGCGCTCCCTCAATGGCATATCTTTCAGAACTAATCAACCAGACGAAGAGTCGATTTTGTCAGGTGGTATTGTAGCAAAACGTAAGAGATACGCCAGTGGCTTCGACATGCTGTGTCGAATGTATTCATTAGTACGAAAAACCACCTGTTTGAGGAATTTCGTTACAGGGTTCTTTCAAATTAAATAGTCATTTGAAATTATATCATGGCCAGTAACAGAAATATTTCCAGAGTATAAATCGACATTGGAGTTTAGAAAGCTACCATAAAATTCACCTTTCACAATTAACCCGACAACAATCCACCGACTGGAAAATTCTCATCTAAAAAAATTTCCTGACGGTAATATTTCTCGACAAACAATTCATCTAATGGAAAATTCTCTGAGACCATTTTTTTTGTTTTTTTGTCTGATTTAACCAGAACGAATTAACCTTAAGTAAACGTTTTAGTGAGTGAGTGCTAAAAAATATAATCGCACTAATCTGCTTAATGGAGCGAAGAGGTCGTGGTGCTAGAGCTTTTGCCTTCCACCCAGGCGACCCGGATTCAATTCCACCGGCCTGTCACGGAGCTGAAGTGGTTCGGAATCCTCTTTTATGCAAGCTGTATGTCCCGGATCTTCCTTGCTCGTACAAGCTCTGCTTTTGAGGGGTTTTCGCCGAATACCTGGGTAATTCGTAAAAACAAATAATTAATATATATACTGTTCGTCCCAGTGGCGGACCCAGGGGGGGTAAAGGGGGTAATTCCCCCCTCAAGACATCAGAATTCACATGCATTGTCCATCTCATCTCGACCCTCTTGACCCAGTTAACACAAACATCTAGGAGATGTTGCTATCATGATTATTATGGTAACAAAATGAGTTGCATTTAGACATCACAGTGACCACTTAGTGATGCCAAATGTTATGAATTGTTCACAATTTTCTTCTCGTTAGTGTCGCTTTGAGCACAAAATGTGAAGAAAATTGCAAAGCACATTAACATCAATATTGGTTTCATTGCGATTTTGTCAGTAAAGAAGGAATTAGGTTGGTAACAAAATTGAGCATGACATCACCATCGCGACACAAAATGGCCAGTTGTTTGTCGAGTCGAGAGTCAAGTAGAATCTGTATTTGGTTGACGCCATCCTTTAAATTTTCTATAGGTACTTCTGATAGTGTGTAGTGTTCTGTTTGATTCTTTTTATTTCAAAACTTAAATCAACTGTGTTTATTAACATTGCCCAATTATTATTCACACCAAGAACTGTATCCCTTCAAGGACTGGAACGGTGAGTAGAAAGGTGGAAAGGTAAATTCAGTGATTTACAGAATTTGGCATTTTCACGATGGGTACTGACTTCGCCTCAAAGAAAATTCTGTCCAGAGGATTGAAGTTGAATTATACATTTTTCTACATTTCTGTACATTGTTTTTTATGATTTAGACAGAGTTTTATAATTTTTTTTTTGTTTGTGAAAAGTATATACTACGGAATCAACTCACGCATTTGTTTTCTAGCATTCCATTCCATTCCATATGTAATTCATTAGTAAGAATGATAACATTGAGGTATAATTTTTATTTATGTTGAGACATGGTGAGCTTTGTTTTATTCTTGACATACAGGAGAATCAGAAAGTGAAGCGCATTTTTGAATAAGTACCAGTCCTTTCAATTTCACATTGTTACATCGAAAGGGTCTCAATGTGCATTCGATTCCGAAGTATAAATAGAATGTCACATTGGGCTAGTTTCGAGTCACATTTTGCATCACATTTTTGCATCACATTACCAACGGGGCACCGAATAGACGTTTATGCGATAATAATGGAAGTCACTTTGCGATTCACTGGTGTGATCTGAAACATGAATGTGAATCCCACTACCATCTCTGAGACCATTCTGTGTTTACTGGGGAACTTGACCCAACATATCGACCGCGGCTGCGATACGATCTGTTTCTGTTGCACTTCGTCCGTAAGCGAGCGCCAGCAAGACAACTTTTATCACAAAAATAATGTGTGTCTTGCAGAATCTTTCATAAAGACTTATGAATCTGCAGAATGTTGTTTGTTTTATTTATTATTGATTTGACTGACATTTTTTTATTTCTTTCAATAATAATTATTATGTTGAGAAGGTATTATAATGACTGGGAGTTTATTATCATCTCATTTTTGTGACATACCGAGCTTTATGGTTTATTTTCATTATTTCATATATCTATTGGAAATTTAATCGTATTTCACTTTTCTTATTTGAGAATTTTCATATTCAATACCCCCCTAACCAGCCACTGGCTCGTCCTAAGCCGAAATAAAGTCGGGGAGTTTTCAGTAGAAGACTTCGGATAAGGATGCCGTCATGCCACCATACAACTTTTGGCTTTAAATCTACTGGCACGTTTTTCATTAACTTTTTTATGTCAGAGTTCCTGGCAGCCTCAGGAACCCTGTAATATGATTGGAATTGTTCATAGCGACGGAAATATTGAGATTTTCCATAAAATACAAAACACTAGGGACTTTAATTTTGATTAGGGATTTTTCTTTCAAAATGGCGCTAATTTCAATATAAATCATTTTCCTGAATTAAAAAAAATGCGTATTTCACTTTTTCTAGTTGCCAAATAATTAATCGATCTAGAAAATATTCTGAGCTCGGTAACTTTGACGGATAAACAAACCTTATTACCTTTTTGATTAAAATGCTCTCGGCCTTTCATTCAATAACGACAATAACTTAACTTGAGGTTACATCACAGAAATTGTATCAGTTTTGTGGGTACGCGTTACATTTTAATCATAACAGTTAAAATGGTTGAATATCATTTCTACATTTGAACTTTTTCATGGAACAAATGTAGGTACACTGCCAAAGAAATAACCCTACACTCAGTGCCGGATTAGCCAGTAAGCAAATGCTACGGGCCCCGCACCTGGGAGGCCTCGCGCCTGTGCGCAAAGTAAAAAAAAGCTATCAAGTAAGATATGTTTTTTATATCACCCACCGAAAATGAATAAAGTTAGAAACGGGAATAATGACTATAGCCTGGAATGAAATTCTAGAACACTTGCAAGCAACTTACACTTCGTTGCAGTCGTCACATCAAGTTCTTAACACGAGATACGCCCATTATAAATCATTACAAGGCTACTTCCAAGCAATACGATCCAAATTTTCAGATAGAGGCAAAAGCCAAGCCCTAATTGGCTGTGAAGAATATCAGCAATCGACTTTGAGAAAACGCAAGCGAAATACAAAGTACGACCATTTCAGCAGCAGCTCTACTACCCTTGAAGAAGTTGTAGAACATCAAACATTTTTTCTTGTAATTTGAGTGGACGTATGGACATGGTAACAATAGGTACTTAGGTACCAATAGGTACTTAGGTACCAATAAATATTCCTCAAAACGTTACTGTTTAATATTTAAAAGAAATGTCATAGATAGTTGGAATCAGGGTTGCCAATTTGTGAGTAATTTCATGGTCTGAGAGTAATTTATTGAGCAATGGCCAATGGTGAGTAAAACGAAGTGGAAAAATTAATATTTAGGTTTACCAACATGAAGAAACAATCTACATTGACATTTCAATTTTCCAATAATAAATAAAATTACAATTTTTAGACAACTTTTTTGGCGATAACTGTATAAATAGGAAATATATAAGAATTGGACCTAAGGAAAATCAGTACAAAATATCTTTTTTGAGCTTTATTTATAATAAGAAGGAATATAAATTTAATATCACTGACCCAACCGTGATTGGGCAACATCACTCAAAGGATTCTTGTGGTCTTGGGGCATTGGTCTTGATTCATAAGTACAGATTGTCACTCCATGGTGGTGACCCGCACTAAATTCACCTTTGAGACCAATATAATATATTTTCGTGGTTTCCGCTCCAAAGTTGGAAGGGAAATGTAGCGTCAAGTGGTATACATTATTAAAGGTAACTACCCTGTAAAAAATATATAAGTCAACAAACTATATCGTGAAATTAATTTTCTTCAACAAAATAAACATAAACTACTGGTTGGTATTGTTGTTAAAATTGTTATTTCCGTCAACCGATTGCACCCCTACGCGCAACCCTCGGAAGTCTTCGAGAGCCTCCCGGTTGATATAATGATAATAATTTAAAGAACTAAATAGGAATAGGAAATTAGATGCCAGCGCTAGTTATATTCTGTTATGTTTTGGACTTGCAACTGTCATTAAACGTGTTTTTTTAGTGTTTTGCTTATAAACTGAAAACTAACCAGATTGCAGTACTAGTTTTCATCTTAGAAGCAAAACACTGAAAAAACACGTTCCAGCACATAAAATATTTTTGGCTCAAATGGGCTAAAAAAATAGCAATGAGCTAAAGAAAAACCATGCTAAACTAGCTTCTGCTGAAAAACCTAAAGAAAATCAATATGGAAAATTATAAAGAAACAAAGAATCCAACAAAAAACTTTTGAATGAAAATGGGAGAAAAAAGAAAACCAACAGAAAATTGGCAATGTTAAGGAAAGTAATTAAAAAGACAAGTACAATATAGAAAATGAAAGTAAAGGACACACTTAGTCGACAACTACTGAGAAATAAGAGTTACTTTAAAATGCTTCATAATGTATTTCAATTAAGAATGTTTCAAATATTCGAGACAACTGGCGAATTTGCAAAAATCTATAATCAACAAAATTACTTTTTTTCTTACTTTGTATTGTATTCTGCAACTCCGGTGGGATCTTTAACTAATTCAAATTCTTGATCTGCCACAGCACTCACATCATCAAACGTCGATGAAGGTCTATTTTTGAATCTAAAATATTTTCAAGATCATATAAATATGTGACTAATCCAAATTACTGTTCTAGCCATGGAATTGTATATCCTGTAATACTGGTTATTAGCATCTACATTAGAGGTGATACTTTTCTAAATGTATTGGGTTAATAACAGTTTTGGAGATAAATAGTGAAATGAAAGAAACTGCATATTTGAATTAACTGTAACATGAAACCATTAAACAAAATAAACCTCTCCATACTGAATTAATATGGAATTTGTATTGTTTATACTGCCGTCCTAAGCCCAAAGGACGTATCTCAATCTTTTTCCATATTTTAAATTTCACTCTCTACAGGTTCCCTATGACCAAGCGTTGACCTGAAGAACAAATTTGGCCGAATCTCATCGTTCTATGATTACCAAAGTACACTCAAAATTCTAAGATATATAGGCGTAAGTGAATGACTTAATATATCTGGTCATTCTTGAGTTATGGCTAAAGACATCAGTATAGGTAGAAGTATGTTTTTGATTAATAAAAAAATATTTATTTATTTGAGATTTTTCTCTTACAAACACAAGAGTTCCTTTGTATTTAACAACACATTTATCATCAAAAGTATAAAGAGGAAATGGCATAATGACTTCAATTCCAAAGTTTGTTTTTCAATAACTCCACATTTACAAATTTCACAACTTCCAAGTGTCCAACTTCTATTCGTTGATGACAAGTGTCAAATATAATACTGAGGTGTCTAAAAACCCAGACATCTTTTATCGTACATCATTTTAAGTATTTGTTGCACCAGGATTGTTATTCTAGTTCAATCACTGGCTAAAAAATAACATCTGTCAAAATCTACATATAGTCAGTATAGAATAAGAAGCCCTGGTGAATGAAACTCTCAAAACAAAAAAGGTTATAGCATTTCTGCATAACTTTGCCTCTGGACAACTATATATACCCAATTTTCATTTGCACATTCAACTAATCAGCTTATCCAATATTAATTCATTTATTCTTGGCTTCCTGAAGGAACAGAAAAATGTTAAACCTATATTGGAAATTCAAATAGCTGACAGGGTATACAAAACCTTTGGAAATTATCAATGATTCACCTACAGCCTCATCTTGGCAGGATGATTTTCAGCATCTTCCCCTATAATTTTGATCCCTTTCAGTTTGACATTTCCAGTAAAAGGTATGTTGAACAGTAATTCCTCATCAGCATCTGATTCCACAAACTATTTGAAGAAAACAAAAACAAGCATTTATAGGCATGTGGTTTCGCTAAAACAGCAGAAACCTAATCCGAGTCAAACTGAAAATCCATATTTCAGCTCATCATAAAACAAAACGTAATCTCTGACAATTGATTGGGGTAAAGGTAAGCTTATTGGGCTCATTCTCGAAACAAAAAGAAAAGTGGTGTTACTTACGTAGTTTTTTCTCCTGAACACGAATCCGAAAGAATTTCGTGGGGGTCTCTTATACTTTTCGAGTTATGACCTTTTGAATCTTGAAAATCGTCCATTTTCAAACACGATTTTTTCAGTAAAAATCGCAGAAAATACCTCTTTTTTGTTGACACTTTTTTCATTCTCTAGTCAACTTTTATTTCACAATTACAAGCACCAAAACCAAACGTTTTACAGAAAAATTTAACCTTATATTTCAGAATTTTTAACCTCACTCTTCATTGGCATTTGTTCTAGAGATGTGGGAAGGGTTATGTATACTTTATAAGAAGGTTGATTTTCTGTATAAAACGTTTGGTTTTAGTGCTTGTAATTGTGAAATATGAGTGGATTACGGTCTCAAAAAAGTGCCAACAAAAAGAAGGGGGCATTTTCTTCGATATTTGACAAAAAAATCGTGTTTGAAAATGGTCGATTTTCAAGATTCAAAGGTTATAAGGTTATAACTCGAAAAGTATGAGACCTCCACGAAATTCTTTCGGATTCGTGTTCAGGAGATAAAACTACGTAAGTAACACCACTTTTCGAGAATGAGCCAGACAAGCTTACCTTTACCTTGATTGGCACCATAATAAATCTTTTTGTAAATTATTTAGTTTTTGGCCTTTTCAGGATGTCTCCTAGATGAGTACTATCTCACTTACAACATCAAAATTAAGACGTTCTTCCCAGGACTTGAAAACTGTTTTACCTGAACCTTCAGTAGCTTCATTCAGGCACTCCAAGTTGTTTTTATCAATTCTGCTGTACAAACTATACTCAATTCCCATTTCATTAGATTCTTCATTATGATCATGAGCCTTGTCTCCACAGCAATTACCGTGCGGTGCCATTTCAGTTTTTTATTGTAAAAAACATAGAGAAACTAAACTTAATTTTTTATTTGTCTATGGTAAATACGTATGTATTTAATCAAGCGTATTTGCAGTGGCACTCTGGCACTAGTTGCAGTGTTATTCTCAGGTCAAAAAATGTTATAAATTCCCTTGACAAAAGCAGGGTTAGGGTTACTGTGACGTGACTTGTCAGAAAAGCACAGAACTTAAATAGTTTTAATTAAGTTCTGTGGAGAAAAGTAAATTTCACAGTAAGAAGCAGCGTTGCCATTGCCAATTAAGATTTTTATTTTGTAGGATCGTCTTTCGAATTTTATCGTAACAATTATAAGCTAACCTCACGAGTCAAGACCTAAATGTGCCCAAAGAGAGTAAACTAACAGGAGGGTTTAATAAGCTCTAGCCAATCAGAAATCAGAATCTTGTTGCATGGACGCATCATATTGACGTACTTGGACACAGTTTATAAAGAATCAGTTAGGTCAGTTGGCGTCGGCACTTTGATCTTTTTGTTCCCGTTTGTCCACTGCGCAACCTGTAATTGTATCCTTCGCGCACATAGCCGCTGGCAATTTATACAATGCTCAACATATAAATGTATACACTGCTTGAAATAAAAATGGGACTCTGAACGGTGAATCTTCTGACGTTGAGGTCTTATTTTTTTATTTCAAATTATTGTCTTTCAATATTTTTTGGAGTTAATATAATATTTAAATTATGGACCGACCATAAAGTATTGCTTAAAAATCTAGAGGCGGTTTTGTAGAGAAAGATTACGAATTTTGTGACAAAATCTGAAAATGGCGGACAAGTGGATCATTATTGATCTGACTCCTTTCAAAATTTGGTTGAAATCAATGCATTCTGATGTCTTGAAAAAAATATCCAGCTTTTGAGGTAGGATATAATTTGAATAGTATAATGAATTTAAGCAAGATGAGAAATGTCATGTGACACGTTTCCTTCCAATATCAGTGATTACCACACTCCTTCGAAAGACCTTGGATAATGGATTTTTTTCAATGACTTGTAGCGAATCCCTGTTATTGTTTAATACCACCATTTTTTGTTTATAAAGTTTCCTGAATAAGGAAATTTATGAGTCATCTTGAAAAAGGTTCCTGTTTAGTCTGTAACTTCAAAACTCAGAAGTTCAACTATTGGAACATAGATGGCGCTAATTTTACAGGTTTCGGTTACTTTTTGTGATGTAAAAAAAAATGAGTTCCTTGTTCTTCTGAAGCGTAGAGGCCTCGTTCATTATGTAATCAGTTTCGGTTTGAGATCGATGTTCAAGTGTATTATTCAAATGACAATTTCATATAGTCATAGCATTGTTTGAATGGGTTTAACATAGGTTTAACAACGTTGCCAGATGTAGATTTCACAGAGAAAGTTTATGTTATGGAATATGTTGTATTTTCTTTTCAGGGCGCATTTTTTCGAATAAAATACACTTTAATAACTAAAAGAGTACAATGATGAATGTGAAACCACAGGATACATTATAGGAGCATTGTAGGTGGGTATTCTGTGGTGCACAAAACATCCATTTTTCGGATACTTCGAAGGCTTGACACAAAATGCGACAACAGCGTACATTCAAACAGCAGTCTTCTGCGCATCCTAAATTTGTTTCCTTGGAGTGGATGTAACCTTGGAACATGCAATTGGTCTGAGAGAGCCAACTGATTCTTTATAAACTGTGACTTGGACATGAGTATTGAGTCGAACTCGAACCAAGAAACAAAACTGACTCATGTAACTTTCATATACCAAGAGTGCGGAGTGTACTAGTCCCAATCAGACTAAAATTTAACAAGAAGAGTTTAATCCACATAAGACAAAGGAGACACTAGTAGAAAGAGATGAAAGAACATTTGTGACGAAATGTGACGTAGTTGGACGTGTCATGGTCGCCGTTCTCTATAGACAGTGACGGACTAGCTCTTGGTATATGAGAGTTACTACTGACAGTTTTGTTGCTTGGTTCGAGTTCGACTCTGTACTCATATCCAAGTACGTCACTATGACGCGTTGATGCTACAAGGCTCTGATTGGCTAGAGATTATTAAACCCTCCTTATTAGTTTAGTCCACTGAAATGAAATTATAATCATTATAATTTCATTGGTTTAGTCACAGACCTCATAAAAGGAGGTCTGTGGGTTTAGTCTCTTTGTGCTAGTCCGTCAATGTCTATGGAGAATGGCGTCCATGACATGTCCAACTACGTCACAAATGTTTAACGAAAAGCACATTTCCAGGACTGCCAACTCGAAGTCATTGAATATGCCGACAAATCTATTTTCAACGGGTTTAATCCATAGGGAATATTTTCCCAAAAAGTAGTCACAGTCCTATTGAACGCGATTCTTCTACTTATTTTAAATGTTTGTAAAAATATAGTTGTTGTTTCCATAGAATAAAATTGTGTGAACGAAACTGAAGATTAAGGCGAAAGGCATAGTATGTATTGAAATATTAAAACAAACATATTACAGTAATTTATTTTTTATTGGAATGTCGTGAATTCTATAATATAAATATAGCATATTTTCTGGAAAAGTCCACTTGAAACGGATATTATATTCTACTAATAATAATCTGGAACTGGTGCACATGCAATTTTAACAAAATCTTCGTATCTGACCATACTGTTATTATTCACATTAGCTTCCCTGAAAATTCTGTCCACTTCTTTTGGAGACAAACATTCACCCCAGTTTTGAAGCAGATGACGCAGATTTTTTGCCGGAATAACACCTTTTCCATCAGAATCGTTGGCTTTAAAGGCTTCAATTACTTCATTAGGAATGTTCTCCAATCGCGAATGTATGTGCATCACTTCCAAAAAATCGGCAAATGTCATTTTTCCTCCCTAGAAAATTGATTAATAAATTTAGAAACATCCAACTATCAAGTAGGGTAATGTCTTTTGACTTTAAAACAAAATGGAATATTTCATATGCAATTATGATTTACTGAGAAACTTTTCATAGATTTTAATTTTAGTGATGATGAAATTTTAGGATATTATTGAAATAGGTACCTCTATAAATTTAAAAAATGATTGGGTCTGTTTTGAAAACATCGGTTTTGTTGACACGATATGAAGTCGGAAACGCCTTTTCAAACCTCATAGGAAATAATTTCCAATCTCAATGACAGATAACATTTTAAAAATATCTCAATTTCGCCCAACGATAACATTTATAAAAGCCGTATAGCCCGTGACTCACGGTCAAATAATTTTATGAAAATGTCTTGACGTGACGTAAATTTTATTGATTTGATTCAAATTGTGTGAAACAAACCAATAGAAATGACGTCACTTTATGGCAGTTATACCGTTAGTAAGATGTCGAATGATTACATTTTGTTTAGATTTTTTAGAAGACAAAACAAATGAAATAGTGGCATTCTTCTGTAATACTATACATTAAAATGCACGGCATAAGCGCCTCCACCGATGCAGGGTTATTAACAATTTTGGATGAAAAGTCATTAAATCGCAAACAATTTTGTATAGTTATTCATTCTTTCTACGTAAGGTTACTCAGGTTAGGTTATGTTGGCTAGTAATTTACAAGGACTAAAATTTAACAAGGAGAGTTGTATCCCCATAAGACAATGGGGACACTAGTAGAAAGAGATGAAAGAACATTTGTGACGAAATGTGACGTAGTAGGACTTGTCATGGCCGTCGTTCTCTATAGACAGTGACGGACTAGCTCTTGGTATATGAGAGTTACTGCGGACAGTTTTATTGCTTGGTTCGAGTTCGACTCTGTACTCATATCCAGGTAAGTCACTATGACGCGTTGATGCAACAAGATTCTGATTGGCTAGAGCTTATTAAACCCCCCATGTTAGTTTAGTCTCTTTGAGTAATTTACGCATTTTTAACTCAGTTTGTCTTCCTCGTGTCGGTCATTTAAACTTACCGCCATTACAGTGACCAATCATAGAGCGTGTCGTGCACTTTATTGTCGTATTTCTGTAATCGGTTTCAGAGATGGACTTTTAGGCTGAGTCAAGTCTCCGGTCTGACCAATATGATTCGACCATCGCGGTCATTTGGTTGACTTGACGACCTCATTAGAACTGTATGTATGTGACCAATATTTTCAATCATCTGATCGGTCCGACTCATCGTCATACTTCATACTGTACGCACGTGCCTTGTCCGACCGGTGACTTGACACAGCCTTAGTTCTGTCAAATTCCAGGGATATAGTGATTGTTATCAATTGAATTTTATGGAATTTCAATAAACTTCAAATGCTATTTAAAAATAAATAGTTGAGGCGGAATCTAAATTTCGTAGTGCAATTTCCTTATATTTCTGACTATTATTAATAATTTTGTTGTATTTTCTCAGATATTCATTCCATAATGATTTAATTTTTCTGATTGACTCGGCCGTTACTTTTGATGAAGATCCATAGAATTGTACAAACTACACAGAACGCGATTCGATCTTCACAAACTTTATTCTGACATGTTTTGCTAACACAGTAAATTCTTCAAGTTAGCGAAACTTGTTTAATAAAGTTCGTCAATATTGAATCGTTTTCTGAGTAATTTGTACAATAATAATCAATCAAGCGAAGGAGGCGGAATGTGTGGGCCTTTGGCATTGTTACTTGTTAGGTTTTAGCAGTTGTTGGTACCCAAGAAAAATCTAAACAAAATGTAATCATTCGACATCTTACTAACGGTATAACTGCCATAAAGTGACGTCATTTCGATTGGTTTCTTTCATAAAATTATTTGACCGTGAGTCACGGGCTATACGGCTTTTAGTTATTTGACTAGAAGAGTCTAATCCCCATAAGCCAATGGTGACACTAAAGAAAGAGATGAAAGAACATTTGTGACGAAATATGACGTAGTTGGACATGTCATGGCCGCTATTCTCTATAGACAGTGACGGACTAGCGCACTCCGCACTCTTGGTATTTGAGAGTTACATGTAACAGTTTTATTTCTTGGTTCGAGTTCGACTCTGTCCAAGTTCGTCACTATGACGCGTCGATGCTACAAGATTCTGATTGGCTAGAGCTTATTAAACCCTCCTGTTAGTTTACACTCTTGTTGGTACCTAGATTGTTTTCGAGAAAGTGTGTCGTCACAAATGTCATACTTGTCAAAAACAACTCCAATTTCCAAACAATAGTATATTGTGTATCTAGTAGCAAAAGCAATACATTCCCGGACGACAATGTAAATTGTTGGCCGAGGCGTTAAGCCGAGGCCAACAAGCATTGAAGTCTGGGAATGTGCTTTTACTACGAGGTACACATACTATTTTTTCTGAAATCGCAATCAGCATTATCAAAAACTAAGGAATTCTACATATTGTTTGCGTGAATTCAATAACTGTCTAAAATGTAAACAAGCCGGCAAAAATTTTCCCGTATCGTTTTCGATACGGGAATAGTCCTTAAATTTGTCCTTAAATCTATTTAAAAAAAAATCAAATGTAGAGTATGTTTGTCCACTATTGAAGACATTACATCAGGATCTTCTGCAGATGCAGAAAACTTCAAATTATTGAATAGAAAAGATAGAGGTGGTCTGATAAGGCCATCACAAACTGTTATAGATGTTTGTATTTTCCTTGATAGAAAAATCCGGCAGGTTCTTGCAATTACCGATAATTTTAATTTAATTTTAATTTTTTTTGAAACATTCATACACCAAACTTCAGCAATAGTATTCCAGGAAGAAAAATTATTCAGCTCCATAAAAAACACATTTTTGAGATATCCCCTAAGAGGTGGATCACAAAATGAAAATGAGAAAATCAATAACAAGAATTTATACCCAAATTAGGTTTTTTAAAATTGCAATGTCTCAAACAGAAAATTAGAGGTGAACTGAAGAGAAAAACATTTACAAAATTTATTCTGTTTTCTCTTCAATAAGTAGATTTTGAAACGCCTCAGGAAGTTAGTTTAAAAAAAAGTTGGTTTGAAAATTTTGTATCGAACAGAAAAATACAAACAGACGGATAAGAAAGCGAGTTAATAAAAACATAATAAAAATAGAACATTAATCAAGGTAAGATTGAATATTGAGAAAGGTGGGTATTTGTGTTGTGCAAACAAACAACTTTACCTTCTTTTTCAAATATGAAGTGATTTCCGAGACTGTAGGTGATAGGCCAAGGCTTCTCATAATTACAGTAAGTTCCTCCACTGAATTTATGCTCCCAGATCGTGCGAATAAATAGAAGCATTCCCTGAACTCTGAAAAATCGAAAATATTAATTTTCATCAAATAATAATTATAATATACCCTTACCCACAAAGGCTTTGCCTTTGGGTACACTTTTTTTAGAGAGTATTCTTATTATTGTTGATTATAGGCAAAGACTTTCTCACATTTTTTGTAACCCTTGAAGGATAGGAAGAGATTTCCAAATAGTCGGAGAAATGAATTCACTAAGTAATAGACAGCTGATAAGAAATTCATTAGTCAGAGTAGGTGTTATTATTCTTTTTGGCTTGAAAATTAAAGTTTTGTCTTTATTTTTTATTTCTAATCTTTTAGTGGACAATCTATACAATCTATCAAAAGGTTCTACCATCTAGGTATATCCGGTACACTCATTTTGTGTGGTCCAATGTTCAAATCCAAGCAAATTCAAAAATGTATTGAATATAAATTTTCAGGTTTTCTCTGTCTACTTTTTTATTTTGAATAGGAATATAGTATCTTCTGAGATGTAACTGATCCTAAATCTAATTTAGTTTCTAGCATCATCCATCATTAATAGAATAGAATAGAATTTTATTCGTGCAGTACATACATCAATAAATGTTTGCATACATTTTATGATGCTCTATTTTCTATTATTGGTAGACTTTCTTTTATTCTCTACAAATATAGGACTTCCTGCTTTTGAACAATGGATAGTCATAAGGTTTAAGACATGTGTGGTCTGTGTCCCAAATTGTCAAACTGTAACTTACCGTCTATATCCTTTTCTTTGAAGTATCGTGCCTGCAATTATTAGTAATTACACAAAAGTCAATGAATACAAATGTGCCCCTTACCATTTCTTGTTATTGGTAACAAAAACCGTAATAAATTTATTATTTTATTAATAATCACCTGCACTGCCCAATGTACAGATTAGTCTCAATGATAAGATAAGTGATAACAATTAACAGATAACAGTAATTAAATTAAATTCAATATGTCAAAATAATAAGTAAATCGGAATCGGACACGGTGAAATGTACAAACTACGAAAAAACGTACACAAAGTCACAAAACTTAAAACTTAACATGCTCCGTGTCAGTAGTGTCAGTACAGGTCAAATGTCAAATGTCAGCAGGTCCTGGAACTCCTGGAAGCAGCGGTGTGCTCACCGATCTGTAGTTATATTACAGATCGGTGGGTGTGCTCATCAATAGTCATCATTTAATCATTTATATAAAAGGCGAGCATATTTTAACAACTTATTGCTTACTGAAATAAAATCCAGTCAAACGATGTCAAAATAAATTGCCTCTCGTTGCTAATAATCTAGTATAGTCGCTTATATTATCGTTTCCTATTTTTTCCGGTTGCTGAATCCGAATCTGGAGTTAATCCAACAAAATTTCCTAGTTCAAAGAACTGCTAATTTTTCTCACTTTTTTTATTTTTCCGCTTATAATTTCAAAAGTATATGAGATAGCAAAAAAAATTAATAAAACCACTTTATGTAATCAACACGAAAACTTTTGAATCAAACAAAATTTGCTTCATATCCCCCACGTCCCCTATAATAGGTGTAAATAAAAATACTCCATGACTTATACAACATGAGCGCAACCCTCTCTGATGAAATTTGTCCTGTACCCACGTAGGGCTTAGGCAAATTTGAATACACTACGTTTGTTGCTAAAGTTGAGCCCATTTCAATAAATAGGAATTGATGAGTTTTATCTATATTTTTGTGAGTTGAAAATTGGAGTGACGTTCAATGATACACCTAGAAGGAAGTGATTTTTAAAGAGAAGTATATGAAAATAGGAATGAAATAGGAAATATCAAATTTAATCGAAAAAAAAGTCAGAGAGTTGGTATCGATTTATATGAAAATAGGAAATATCAAATTTAATCGAACAAAAAGTCAGAGAGTTACTTGAAAATGATAATAAATAAATGTTGATAATTTATAGTCATAAGTACGTGTGAAATTAATTTAAATGAGCATATATAAGGAGTATTGAAAAAAATTACGTAAAGGTATCAATTGGTGCATAATCTTTCATGTGTCTTGTAAATTTTATGAAAACTAAACAAACATTTGTTTAGTCATATTTTCCTTATTTTTTTTTCAACCTACTCCAGTTTGTTAGTTACTGGCTATGATCATCTGAAATAAAAACATATGCATGATGAGTACACAATGGGATTACTGCCCAACGAATTATAGCAACCCATAAGCATTTTTCGAGAGCTATTTTCACCTCAAACATATTCAATAAATCGAATAATAGTCAAATAAACAAACAGTCGATTCAATTTTACCTTTTTCACGACAAAGTAAGATGTTCATAGTACTAGAAAACCATTGAATGAAAAGTCAAATGATTCTCCAAACCAAACACTAGAGAAAACGACGAGAAAATGTCACTAACATTTAGAAAAACCGCTCTTAAAAGTTATAATAATACACGATGGCAGACGAACAATTCTGTAACTGTAGGCCTGATAACGTCAAATGACGATGCACTAGTGCTGAAATTTTGCCAATGTACGCAGATAGGAAATAATCCATCCTTATGATAGTTGGTCCTCACCTCCGTCCGCCGGACAATTATCAATTTCTCTAATATTTTTATTCCACTCCACCTATTTCCGTTCGCTATGAGAACTACTGTATGGACCGTTTGTATACTTACAATTTTGAGACCCCCAAAACTACTTTTTTCCTGAAAATTTATAGAATAACTGTGAAGAATTCAAACACGTTTTCCAAAATTTGTGGTGTTTCCATTGTCCCCAGAAAAACATCAGTTTCCCCTACTTCAGATTCACGAAAATACTTGTTTATATACACATTTTTCAGCGCAAAAGTTGTTTAAGGATAGTTTGGATACAGAAATTATTTGTTTTTGATTTACGTTGCAACGAAATATAAAGTCTATGACCTCTGCTCTCTGCAGGAAATTTGAAGATTGCCAGCTCTGCAACCTGCAACGATGTTTTTGTTATTTGTTTACATCTTACATGCAGAGTCCTGTCACAGTCCACAGATCACAGACGTCACAGTCCTGTCCTGGAGTTTGTTTTTATATAATTTTTGATTTTAAATTTGGTTATGATTAGTGAAGTAGGGAGACATTCTTAATTTTTATTTTGATTTCTGTCATGAAGTGAACCTAAACATCGTAAACGAACACAACAAATTTACAAAATCATTATATAATTTGCTGGATTTGTTTATTTTTATTGATTTTGTTTGAATCTTTGAACTTTGAAATGAATTACGAAGCACTCTCAACAATTTGAGATGTCCTCGAAGGTTGTTGCCAAAAGCAGAAACCAGTGAAATATATCTACCGTTTTTACAGGCGCTTAAAATGCCTTGATGTCAAATTTTAGAGTTATCCATCATGGCAAAATCTGCTCATGATCACAAGGTTTTGAAAAATAGTCAAATAATCTTAACAAGTCTGACTGCAGGAGCAATAGCTGGAGCTCTTGCAAAAACTACTATTGCACCACTAGACAGGACAAAAATTAATTTTCAAATTGGGTGAGTATTTTGAATCATACAAAAATTATACTTCAATATATTCAGTCATTCGTTCTTTGCAGACACAAACCTTATTCGACAAAGAAAGCTTTGAGGTTTATTATTGAAACATTTAAAAAAGAAGGAATATTTGCGTTATGGCGGGGAAACAGTGCAACAATGGCTCGAATTGTTCCTCATGCTGCAATTCAGTTTACAGCTCACGAACAATGGAAAAAAGTTCTCAAAGTGGATGAGAAAGAAGGGTAAGTAAATATTAAAATTGTGTTTACTCCTTTTGTTAATTACCCTCAATACAGATATTATCTTCCATTAAACTTTATTTAAAGAGGGTTTATCTAACTGCAGTTCTATCCTTGAGTTTTATCCTGTGCATAAATAAGAGGTGAAATATCCAAGTGACAATAATTTTTTCCATCCACGATTAGTACTTTATGTATCAATTGTGAAATGATGGCTATTGTCTTAAATGACCTCCTTTAGACTTGTTCAGTTTGCTGTGTTATGTAGAGTAGACTTATGAGAAAATTCAGGGCATTTCTGCTGGACCAGGCAATATTCAAACATTTTATTATCGTTTTGATTTTTTTTGTTGCTGAAACTCCGATTGTAAACTTTAAACCTTTATAATTTTATACACAAATTCTGTAATTTTTTATCACATATACCACCAGCATAGTCGCAAGCTAATTTTCTGTTTTATATCTTCATTTTCTTAATATCTATATATTGTAAGTTTCATTCCTTTGACTAGTGTATATAATCTCTCTATAAATATTAAAATTAACAATACGTAGCTATTTCTGTCAGTGTTGTTTTATATATGTTTTTTGCAGATTGTGATATATATTTTTGTGACGTAATTTTAATAGTATTTTTTTATATATACAATGTCAACTGTGTTATACTGGTTCTTCCAATATCGTGTAACAATGATCTTACTGGAATTAAAGAACTTTAATATTATTTTTATTATTCCTTTTCATTATCCCAATTTGAAAAAAATGTAGTGTTCTATTGGAGACATTGAATTTGTATTGCCGCTGTTGTTGATTTCCACACGGCGTCTTTACATGTGGTAATATCACAGCATCCACAAATCAAAACACATCAGTAACTAACACAACTTCAAAAATTCTACCAAAAAAGATCTCTTGAAAAATTGCTTTTATTCAATATAATGCATATAGTTTATAATTGCATTTCAAATTTTAATTGTATATCTTGAAACTTTCAAATATTTGGGACACTATTGTCCATTTCTGTGAAATTCTGACTTGCCAATTGTACTTTGTGTTGAATTGGCCAATAAATACTGTCTATCTAAGAATAGAAAAAGCTAATTGATAACAAACTCACTAGGGGATAACTGGCTTCATTTTATTTTGCAAGCATGTGGGATAATGACTCTCATTATGAAACAGGTAACACACGTTTTAATAATTCGGCCATTAAAGTACAAGGGTAGCTAAATACTAATATACTTAATTTAAGTATAGAAAGAAGTCAATATTGTTTTGCTTCAAAAAGTTACTGAATTTAACAATAAATGAATGATTTTTTTATTAGATTTGTCGTGATTTGTTATTTCAGCGACCAATAATAAAACCAAGAAACTGTCTTGTTCACTTATTTCTGAATGTTTGCCTAGGATAGACACTTCCTACTAAAAAATCGAGGAATTTTCTCTGACTGAATATTAATGGCTATATAGTTTACAATATTTTCTTGGTGTGAGAAAGCTAATAGTAATAATATAATAATAATACTCCCTATCCTGTGTTGGTGAAGGACGGCTACTTATTGTTATTATTTGCCGTTGAGTGAATTACTAATGAATGATTGGTAGAATACTCGTATTGTAAACGGAAATTTCATTTTTATATTTTCACTTCCCATATAGTTAGGTTTTTATTATTGACCCATTTGAAAGTTCATAATATCATTTGAAGTAATTCAAGAAAAAGAAACTACCCAAACCCCAAAACTACGTCACACTCGACACGCATTTCGCCAACAAGGTTAGAATCTTCAGGAGCTAGAAGCTTTTAGCTCCTGAAGATGCTAAATTTGTTGGCGAAACGTGTATCGAGTGTGATTGTGACGCAGTTTTTGGTGTTTGGATAGTTTCTTTTTCTTGAATTGTATTCACACCAAACGTTCCAAAATATTCATTTACTTGATATTAAGTAATGAAATTTATAAACAAGTTCTATTGCCAAAACTCTTCCCTATTATGTTAATTTGAATTATCACCAGTAGTATATTTATTTATTTTCACAGGAAAACTCCTGGAAAGTTATTTTTGGCAGGTTCTCTTGCAGGAGTTACCTCACAGACGCTTACATACCCACTTGACTTGGCCAGAGCTCGAATGGCAGTGACACCAAAAGCAGAGTATGCGAGTTTACGTCAGGTTGGTAACACTATTATAAATATACATTTTGTTCGTGTAGAAGTGTACAAATGAATTTTTAAAAAAATGTGAGAAGAAAAATAATTTTTCAAAAATCATATCGTAATTATTACGATGTGATTTTTGGTTCGTCCAGTATTTACTCAGTTATTCCTTCTTGTTTCCCGAACGGCGCGGCGCTCCAAATTGATTTAACACCATTAGTGAATTCTGTTGGTTATTCCCATTGTTTCAGGAAACATAAATATAACATGTTCTATTTTTGTTCAGGTTTCGTGCATGTTTGGAGCAAATTGATATCAATATTAGTGATAACAAGTTGCAATCGCACTACTTAATAATAATAAGCTTATTTTATGGACCATTACGAAAAACAAAATCAAATACATACAAAACTGAAAACAAATATGATCGGTTATGAGAGAGAGAGTAATATACTTTTTCCCGCTGCCGACACTGTAAATAGTCCATACATGCTTAGCAACAAAACAGGTAAATGGCCTATATCATTCGTTTACTAATTCATCTTGACAACGGAACTTAATAGTGTCATTTACATGCCTAGGGTAATAATGACTTTGACTTTGACAAGTAATACCTTCAGCTTCATTCATATCAATTTTTAGGTTATGAGACCTTTTGAACATTATTGTTGTCTGCTTATTCGGTAACTTAGTTACACGCACAAGCAACTTAGAATGAAATAGCGAACGAATAATCATGAAGGAAGGGTAAGAAAACAAACTTCAATTCAGGCAAATTTTGAGAAATGTCAACAAGCAGCGGGAAAAACGTAATAAGTAACACGGAATGTATCGACTGTTATCATCCTCGGCAAGCGACAAGCCTCGGCTTTGCCTCGGCTCGTACTCGCTCACCTCGAATGTTAACACGTCTTTACATTCCTTGTTACTTAAATAACTATATTGTTCAAAGAAAATACATTCTTATTAACAAAGCTTATTAAAAAATCTGGTCAAAATCTTTTTTAATTATTATGACAAGTACTATATCTACCCTGGAAGTGTGTGGAACCCTGCATTTCATTTTCTTTCATCCCAATAACTAGACAGAGAAGTGTATCCAATATATAATAATATATCAATAATAATACTTCCTCATGAACACTCGGAGAGTGTTCCCAAAGGTATAGCCTGTGCGGGTACAGGACGGCTATTATTATTATTTACCGTGACGCTTCGGGGCGACTTACTGATTTTTGGTAGCGTATTCACTTTTCAGTTGCAGGAAAACCCGGTAAACCCACAACCCCGGGTGGTCGGTGCACACGTCAAGCAAAAACCAGACGTCGGAATTGGCATCTAGGCAACTCACATCGCACTTGCTCTACAACAAGGAATGCGGTCGCCTATCGATACCGATGTACTTGATAAAAATTCCTTCATACTCCGGATTCGAACCGGGTCAGATCTAGCGGAAGCTTCAACGGCCGACACATCGAACATACGTTCATGCATTGTACACCACCACCAGCCACCATTATCATATTATACACCTTTGGCCATTCTCTTATCACCGGCCAAGTTTGTTACGAACAGCGTGTCCCAAAAAGTATGCAACAAAGGGAAATCTTTTTTATTATTGATTTATGCTTATCGAGAAACTCATAATGTCGATCAAAAAGTTATGCTAAGTTCCTGGTTTGTGATTTTTTTTGTTCGGAATGTCATTAGGAATTATTTCCAAAATACAGAAAAAATCGTTGTGAATATTTTGTTGTCATCTAGTGAACTATTCAGATTATAAATATTAAAGAGATTCTCATTAAATTGATTTATCATAATTTTTTTTCACTGGTACATCATCGTCTCATCCAAATAATTTTTGATAATATATCCCATAGTTATTGAAATATTGGTGATTTATCATGAATTCCATAACAACAATACAAAAGAGTCTCCTAAAATCATTCATTTGCAGATTTAGTAGTTTGAAAAGTGAACTGAATAATTAATTTCAGGTATTTTCGAAGATATACTACTTTGAAGGGGTGAAAACCTTCTACAGAGGATATATTCCTACAATAGCTGGTGTGATACCATATGCGGGGGTATCGTTTTTTACATATGATTCTTTGAAAAGGTTATATAAAGGTTAGTATCTGGTTCACTGAATTTATTTTACTTTGTCTTTTCAGTGAAAAATGCTAAATAAGACTGAAATTCAGCATTTGTTCGTCATCTCTTGTTTCACAATTGGAGAAGCACCATGTGAAATATCTATAAAAATATGGATCTTGGGGTTTTGCACAAGACCCTCAATGCTAAAATTTTGAACTTTTTCCAACCTTTCCATTGCATGTTTATACAAAATAATTGTTTTTTTTTCGGTTAAACTTTTTCTTATCATAAAAATGATTTCCTGACATACAGTCTGAGGCAATAGTTCGTCAGAATTCTATTTCTCGAGGTCTACTGATAATTGTCAAGCCTATATTTATATTGAAGGTGCCGTTTACAGTATCGAATGTGGTAGGTTGAACAATTGACCTGCTTCGTTGATTATGTGGAGGGCCATTTATTGAAGCCATATCTAGAAAAAAGGCCGGGACACTTTCCTATCATACAGTAGGACGGGTGTCTGAGAGGAAAGCTGGACTTTGAATGCTGTAGTTCACATCTCTCCTGCAAGTATCCCACCCCACTACGATAAGTATCCGACTCCGCTCCGATCGCGCAGTCTATTTGTTTCCAACGTGCAGGACGGGTATCGGATGACATCGACATTCTAAAATATTGATGAAGCTTGATTTCATCATCCATGAGACGAGGCAAAAGTGTGAAGAAATCTCCAGCAGATCTTCTCTTCTTAGCAGCGTGTACCCACAGTCTTTTCAGGTTCCTTCGTTTTTTCTCTCAGATCTCCGAGTTTCCTCATCTTTTTCTACTAGTGCAGTAGTCATCATTGCTATATCGCAGTTATTGAAATTGGTACATATTTTGCCGAACACGAGAAAATAACTTTGTAAGAAAGCGTTCGAATCAATACTTGTGGCGAGTGGTTGACAATATCGCAGAAGTGTCGGTCCTGCCGATACCACACTCATCTGATAACTCGGGCCACCATCGGATCGGGGTCGGATTGGAATGGTGTATGATAAGTGTGTCCCGGCCTTAAGGGGTTCCGATTGCCGCCAATGAATGTTGTATTGTCATTGACCATGTCTATTATGTCATGTGTGTTGGTTAGATCGTCCTCTATGGCTGTGTCGGACAAGGCACGCGCGTTCAGTATGAAGTATGCCGATGAGCCGGACCGATCAGATGATTGAAAATATCGGTCACATACAAACAGTTCTAATTAGGTCGTCAAGTCAACCAAATGACCGCGCTGGTCTAATCATATTGGTCAGACCGGAGACTTGACTCAGCCTATATTTGCTTGGGGTGCACAGTATACAATTTTTATGGAGTTGTCATCCCATGTTAGCGTCCTTACTCTAACGGCCAAGGTGGTTGCATGACTTTCTTGCCCCAGGTAAAGGAAGTTAAGTTTTGTTTAGTATTATAATGGCCAATATTGGCATTCCGTTTTTATCATACGCGGCACGGTATTGCGTGAAGCCGGGTATTCGCTAGATCCTATCTCTTTGTAGCATTTGTAGCTTTGATCGACTCCCTGGCATATTGCGCATAGCGTCTGTGGTTGGGTCTTCATCATCTGATGATACTCGATCTGTTTGCGTCAGTGCTAGGTCCCGCTGCTTCTAACTTCCCCGTATTTTGAGGGGTCGTTGAGCGTTTTGTATTGCATTCTTATTTCCCTATTATAGGGCTTTCTTTGGTGTTTTTATTGTTTGTATTTTCAATGTCAATACCCATTTGTTCCCACGAGTAGCAATGGTTGTGTTGGTGATTCAGGCAGAGCCCTGTTTGCCTGGACAAGGGTGGGTCTACTGAGTGTTCGCCTGTTCCTCAGTTTTGGTACTACTGGCGCCGATCCTCTGTGCCATTAATGGCCTTGTCATACTGTAGACTTGTTTGTTCACATTTGTTTATATGAAATCATCGTCACTTGGAGTTTCGTTCAATTTTTTGGTGTTTGAATTATTGATTGTAATCCCCTCGGGTGGTTTTTCATTTCCCTCGGGTAGTTTTTCATATCCCTCAAGTGGTTTCATCAAAACATTCTGGTTGAGAAATTGGTGAGAAGTGGAATTAATATGAACACAACATCTCGTGTTGTTTCCCCCCGTTTTCCATGATTCTAACAATCGCTTATGTCAATAACATCCAATTTCAAAATATTCTGAAAAAAAATATCAATTTTCTCGTATGCTAACTGAGAAATTCACTGGTAAAGTTGTACACAAACTGCGAAGGAATAGAGAGTTTACTCTCACTATTCCGATCAGAGAACAATGGGAAGGAAATAGGGTGGAGTTTCGCACAGGAAACCTAACATGTTATACGGACGGTTCGCATTTGACTGGCAAACAGGCTTTGGGTGCAGGTATCTAGCTGGAGGGAAGAGATGTACAAGAAAGCTATGCTTTGGGTAGATATACAACAGTTTTTCAATCTGAAGAGTTCGCTATACTAACCGCAGCTACGAACCAAGAGGTGAAAGAAGGGCCCGAGCATAGAATTTATCTGTTCGGATAGTCAGGCAGCGCTCAGAACCATCTGCCATCCTAAACCAAGCTCATCAGCACTTGTACAGGAATGCGGAGATGCTCTCGAGAAACTAGCTGAAACGAAGGAAGTTGAGCTGGTATAGGTCCCGGGTCGCGGAAACGAGGTGGCAGACGGACTTGCCAGAATCGGTTCCGCAACGCCGTTCTGTGGGCCGGAGCCTCTACTAGGCATCGTAAAGCCCTTGACTAGTGGGAGGAAGAAGAGCTGAATGAACTTTGGAGGGACAATAACGGCTGCAGGCAGCCGAAATACTTTGTGGCCGGCTCCAGTATGTCCAGTTAGGCAGAAACTGCCAAACACTACGCCTCCTTATAGGAATACTAACAGGGCATAAGTTAGGCAGACACCTATCACTAATTTCACTTCATCGGCGAGTGTAAGGCGTATGGTAGACTAAGATTTGGAATCTTCGGAGTTGAGAAACTCCAACAAAAGGAACTAACCGACTTGGAGTGGTCGGACATACTGATCTTCATTAGGAGGTCACGAAGGTTCGAAAGGGAAGATTAGGAGAAGGAACGAGATAAGTGGTCAACAGGAGATGGCAAAAAGGATCCATGAGGGCCTCTTGCTTGGCTGCGGCCCGCGACCTCCCCAAAAACTACTGTAAACAAACATTCACAAATACTTTCAAATATTTACCAGTAAGGGTCTTACCTAATACTAAATGCTCCAATGATACTCAGGCGAAGAGCTGTACTTAGCTGGAAGACAGCATAAATGTTGCGCATCGAAAGCTTCAGAACTCTTTGAAGCATACACACCCATATTTTTTGTTTTCATGCTCATATCAAAAATAATCAGAATATTCTCCGCCTGCGAAAAACAGTGTATAACGAGCTAATGAGATAATTCTGTGTTATACCAGGAACAGTTTTTTTACAGACAGATTCTTCAATTCGTTGGGATCCATAATTTCAGTTTATTTTAGAACAAAACTGTAGCGAAAATCCACAAAAATTCTAAAATGTGTGCTTTAGTCGATAGGGACACGAGGACTTGGGGGGGTGTTTTTGCACTATATTGGGGATCAAGAGATTGTGATGGAACCTTATTGTCTTTTCAGAACATTTCAGTAATAGTTCCTCCTCGCACCCGGTAGCGTCTTTGGGATTCGGTGCAATAGCTGGAATGTTGGGTCAGTCGAGTAGTTATCCTTTGGATATAGTAAGGAGGAGAATGCAAACTGACACTAATGGAAAATACCCGAATATTTTCAGCACACTCAAATACGTTTACAGGTACGTTTTCAATGTTGTATTGTGAATTAATGAGAGAAAATAATTGTTTAGAAAAAAAGAAAACTGTTGTTGTGGGGAAGGTCTACTATTCACAATCAGATAGTGCAATATTTATGCAATGTGAATACTTAATATTGTTACGAAATGTTCTGATCACTACAAACGACCGTTGCCAGTCGATTACCATAAACAACAACGTTCCTCGTGATTCGTTGTGATCGAATCATGTAGACAGATGGATTGACAGAAAACTTTAGTACACATCGATGAGAGGGGTCTAGGCGGTTCTCGGTGTTCTCGATATTTCGAATGGTGCATGTATGAGTAAGTATATGTCGAAGTGCTTTAGTGAGCGATGATCAATAACAGATTAGATATATTACATTTTTTTCAGTTGATACTAAAGTTTCGCATCGTCACAAATAAAATAAAAAAATCACATAAACTGCTAGACATTTTTCAAATACAGAAAATTGTAGAAAGAAACGAGTCAAGTTGATTTCACCATATTAAAAAATGGTAGCTAGTGTGCCGACGAGTAGACGACAAAACTGGTTTTTAATGTATTTGTATGCATAAACTTATTGAGTTTAAATAATTATTTCAAATAAAAGCAATATAACCATGTATTGACTGGTAGCGAACTGCCAAAGCAGTAGGTAATCACAAAATTATTCATTTAATATATCAATAAAATGTAATAATATAATATAATATAATATAATATAATATAATATAATATAATATAATATAATATAATATAATATAATATAATATAATATAATATAATATAATATAATATAATAATATATCAATTTGTAGGACTCAGTTTCAATGCAAAAATTTGCCTTCTCTATATTTTAACTGTTGCTCTATGAGTACACCTAAATATTTATTTAAATTCCTCTACAATTTCTACCAATTTGTGATTTTAATTGTTTCCAATAGGCAAGATCACAAACGCGTAAAACTGATTAGAGTATGCTTATGACTGAAATATAGCATGTATGCATAATTTTTATAACAAGTTATCTTGTAATATTCCGACAAACGCCATTTGAAAACCTTAAAACTTCAAGAATAATTCAATCATGCTTCAATCATGCGGGATTGGCACCTCACCGAAGTTCCGTAAACAGTAGGTATTTTCTAGAACAGGCAGAGCCATCTAGAAGCGAGCAATAGAACAGCCTGCGAAGAGTCTCAGCTATCGAGAACTATCTTTAAAAGCGACCTTCCTGGGTATAAATAGACATCCGATATCATAGACACAGACAGTCAGAGTTAGCATTGACAGTCTGGTTTGAAATAAAATAGTGTGATATTAATTAGATAAATTGTGATATTATGAATTATAAGTTAGATTTTATGTGTACAAATAAATGAGTTTAAAACCATTCAGACTATAATTTTTACAATGTGTTCCGTATATCCACAAAGCACTAACCAGAGTGTAGCTGTCACGAAAACAGTGCTTTTCAATACTCCTTTGGTAACATAGTTTATTAACAGTGCACATCCTTAGTTTCTCCACATTCACAATGAACGCGTTTTTTCTCTCATTTTAGGGAACGTAAGTTTTGAATCGTTTCACTCAGTTGTTTTCTGACAGGTGTTTGCCAAAATAAGTCTACGTTGTATATAGGAGTAAAAAGAGTGGTGAAACTTCGGTCGGCAACTAAATGATCCTAAAAAACTCTGAGCTTTGTGCTCAAATCCTGAATGATTAACTCAACTCGGAGTCACGGAGTGCTTCTTGTTCTGCTCGCAAGGTGGAGAGGCCTTCATCGCGTGAGACCAAAGTAACCAAATAGCTAGAGTGGTGTAATGATTTGTACTGAGAACAGATGGCTTCAAAACTGTCTGTATTGACCTACCCTTGAGGTGAAAAGAGTCATAATCCCGAAACCAGTCTGCAGTTACTTCCTCTGACTGAATCAAAACAAAATTCTGCTAGTTGGTTGCTGGGAGTACTTGCAATTCTGTCCTCTGCAATGAGGAACATTGTACAATTGTCTGTTGGATATAATTCAATACCTGTCATGGTATTAGCCAGGGAAGTGATGTTTTCTGATAGGTAGTTGCCATAATAAGACTATGTTGTAGGTGTATAGGGGAGTAAAATGGGTGGGAAAATCGGTCGGCAACAACTATTGTAATTAATACCTACATTAATATTTCTCCCATCGAAATACATTTTTGATTTCAATTTGATATTCTCATTTTCAGAAATGAGGGACTCAGAAGAGGTTTATACAAAGGACTTTCAATGAATTGGATAAAAGGACCCATTGCTGTTGGTATCAGTTATGCAGTCTATGATAACGTTAAAGATTTGTTACGTGGTGTCATGATAAAGTATAGGAGGAAAAGTTTCTGTATTGAATGAACAGTGATCTTATTAGATTTGTTATTTTTTTGAAGATAATTTAAAGTACATTCATAAGAATCGAACAATACTCCTAGTCAATTTTATAAGTCTTGTTTCGTGTAGTTTTGCTAATGTAGTTGAATATTTCGACAAATATCTGGCCCTGTTTAATGGTGTTATTTTATAACTGTTATACCTAATGGATTGTTAAAAATGCCCTGTTGTCATTGTACATTTATTTTTTGCCATTAAAAGTTACATAAAACATCCTATGAGTATTGCAAAAATAGTACAAACTTGGTCATTTTGTGTTTCCGATTTCTTTTTTTATTGTAGTTGCACGGGGTAAAAGCCATTCCAGTATGCAAATACAAAAATAAAAAACATTCAGTACATAAATATAGACATAGAACTTTAATGAAACGAAAGAAATACAATTTTGTCTTATTTCCACTAGTTTTTTATATTTACGACCGGTTTCCGGCTTTATCCCATTATCAAGTATAAAAACTAACTAGTTAGTTTTTATACTTGATAATGGGATAAAGCCCGAAACCGGTCGTAAATAAAACTAGTGGAAATAAGACAAAATTGTTTCTTTCGTTTCATTAAAGTGATCATGAATTTCCACAAAATAAACAAGTCATCAATTACACAAATAGATATAGAACGTTTATGCAGCATATAGCAAGAATAACAGAAAAATACAAATCATATTTCAGTATTTTTTTGAAATGTCACGAGTTTCCAATAACTGAATGACAAAGACATCCGATTTGCCATTCAATAACTTAAGAGATAATTAAAATGAGAAATTAAACTTTCTATGTTTTTATACCGGTTTAACCAGGGGTCTTTTGGGTGCTATAGCACCAGACGGCAAAATCTTTAGGGCGGTACGCGAGAAGCGCGTGCCTAAAAACACTAGATAATAATAACCGTCTTTATTATTTTCTTTTGCTCAAATGATACAAAAAGAAAAAATATATATTAATAGCAATGGTACGAAATGGAAATAAAAGTCTAAGTTCAATTTTTATAGAGACTAATCCTGAGACCAGCCGCTATTAATTGTTCTTCCACTTAACCTTATGTTCTTCCACTGAACCTACGTATTCATACAAGTCAATTTTTGAAAAAAGGAAGAGTTAAGGAATAATTAGAAAATCAAATTAGCACAACAGAAGAATATTGTATAAAAATACTACAAAGAATCATAAGCGTAATAAAATTTCTGACTACCAGAGAATTAGCATTCAGAGGTACTCGTGAAAAAATTTGCAAAAAACATAATGGCATTTATTTGGGTTTGTTGGAGCTGTTGATCCATTTTTGAGAGAACATAAGTGTTGATTCAACGCCTGACATCTCGCACCAAGATCAACTCACAATAATTTTGAGATACTGTGATGATAAAGGATGTCGTGTGGAAAGGTTTGTGGGCTTTCATGAAAATACTGGGCATGGTGCAAAGGAACTTGAGGATACTATTATCAATGTATTAAAATTGTTAAATTTAGACATCAAAAATTGCAGAGGCCAGTCTTATGACAATGCAAGTAATATGAGTATTCTGGATTGCAAGCGCGTATTATATCGCAAAATGATTTAGCAATATTTGTACCTGCTGCTCACTCTTTGAATTTAGTTGTTTAAAATGCAGCGGATTGCTGTTTAGGAGCAACCTTATATTTTATACTTTTTCAAGCCATTTACACACTTTTATCAGCATTTACGCTTAGGTGGAACAAAAGCAATAAAGTATCTTCAGAGTCAAAAACAACTCTATTACCTAAAATAGTTAACACAACTCGTTGGTCTTCCGGTTTTGACGCCATAAAAGCGCTAAAAACTAGTTACATTTCGGTCAAAATGTTTGGCTGACATAGCAGCAGATATCAGAAGAGCTTGAACAACTGGAAAACGGCATAATTTTGGACGGATATTTTACAAAGAGTTAACTAAGTCAATAAAGCTGTAAACATGAAAATATGGATTTAAGTATGACAGCAAATCTATTGACATCATTAGTTAAATATTTTGATTTTACCCACGCACGATTTGAACATTACGAGGCATTAGGAAAGTCAATGACAGGGAATGACAATTATGTTCAGAAGAGTAGTATCAAAAGAAAATTACATTTAGGAGAAAACAATTCTGAGACAAGTTTAAGTCAAAGAGAAAAATTGCGAACGCAAAGTTTAATTTTAATAATAGACAAACTGAATTCAGAAATTATTCGTCGTTTTTTCCACCTACAAATTCTGTTCAGAAGCATTTGACTTAAAGAGGATTAATTGGATCAAATTGGCAATTGATCTACAAAAAAAGTATGTAGAAGATCTGGACGATTTTTTCCTGACGTAAATGTTCACCTAAAAAAACTTAATTCCTCTTCCGGAAATTTAAGTAGAAACTCCATTGAAATCAGTCTAAGCTCTACTCTAAAAAAGAGTTTAGACCTACTTGAGAAATTCAGTTGCTCAAGAAAAAACTCTTTAGCAATATCATCTGTTAATCAAGACCTACTCGATGAAATTGATGTATGTATGAATTGATACATGTACCTATTATCAGAATGTGATTTGATGTTCCTTTTTTATATTATGATTCTATATTCTATATTTGTTTTCTTTTTGTTGAGTATATATTATTTAACGAAACAATTATCCTTTCCATTTTGTTTGACAAAAATCCGTATTTCATCAAATAGATAAGTATTTTTATGTTATTTTGTGTTTACTAAAGATTGGTTGAAATAATGTTTAATGATTAAATCCAAACACCTTCAAGATAGGAATATTTTTGAGTTTGTTGGGCGGTCCCTCAGTCATAGCACCAGGCGTCAAATTACCTTAAACCGGCCTGTAACCAACGTTACTGCAGTTTCGTCCTATATGAACATTATCAAAGGAATACTCTATAAACATAGTTAATGAATAACCGTCCTTAAAAATGGCTTAAATACTCTTAAATTTATCCGAGGCGTGTATTAATTTAATCTCGATACATTTTTTCAACATTATCTTTAATACAATGAAGCTCTGTCAATAAAGCATTTTTTGACTTTGACTAAGTGATTAACGGTCATTAATGACTTTTGCCTGAACCTTGTTTACTTGCGACAATGTAATTGAGATCCCGGTGAATAGACCAAATCCAGTTGATCATTCAGTAGGTTACATCCGCAATGTTTGTGTTTAAGAATTTCCAAGGCTTCTAAATAATTCAGTTTCTAACCCTTGCTTGCATAATGCAAAATTTCCGTATCGTTCCGATTCGGAAACTTGTGGTTTCATTCTAAGGAATGGTTTGAAAACGTCGAATAATTTTTTTCTTGTCGAAGTTTTCACTTATACTGAATTGATTTTATTCGGTTGACTTAACTCGGAATTCAATTTTCCACCTTAGCAACTTGATAGAGTTTATTACACAAACTAAATTCCAGAAGGTATCGGCCAGACCCTTTTGGAACCAGTAATTTAATCGGAAAATTCTGGCCCCTGCATGAAAATGTAATGGCCCCTTCCGGCTGAAAGACCTAACCTTCGGGGATAAAAAACGTGGTCCTACTTTGATTATCAAGGAGGTGGTTGTTGAATTGCGGTATGTAATAGACGCGGTTCGGGAATTTCCAATCACCCAAAAAGTATGCGGTTAGCTTAGTTTATCCTCGAAACCTCTGTATGAACCTCTTCAAAAATATAGACTAGTATTAAGTTCAACTTGTTTCCACTATTTATACCATCGGTTGGCCTTCGTAGCAGAAGGCACAAAAACTACGTAATTTCAGCAAAAATTATTCCCAGTCATAAAAAGAGAACTGAGACCAACACTCTATGTAAAAGTAGATATTTTTGGCACAAGAAATGACGGGGAGCAAAAAGTGGTCGGCGTCAAACATGAGGAAATATGGAAAGAGTCGTCTACTTTTTCCTGATTTGACGGAAGATTACTTTCCGTTTAGAATAAATTTTGAAATTATAGCGAAATGCTATGGACAGGCGTACGAATAATTTCTTTGATCGTACAGGTCTTTAAAAATGGGTCTCAGAAATGCTTAGTTACAAGTCTGCATTATGAAATTTCAAACTGAAATTGATTCAAGATACTACGATGTAAATAAACAAAGCCAGTTTAGCAGCATTCAAACAACGGAATATATGTATCTTTTAGCACCGTACATAGGTAAACAGAAGTAAGTGCACTCCCAGTCGACTCCTTAATGTATCGGGATGAGATTTGATTTTTTTCGGGCATGCGGTGGGGCAAGGAGGGGTCGGCTGAAAGCTGTTCTGTCTCACTTGGTCTTGCGTACGGTATTCGCCGGATCTCAGGTTGATTTGGTTGCTGCGTATATAGGTCGGCTAAGCGTAAAATTCGAGGTGGGTACGTCGACCCAAATACGGCGGCGACTGAATTTACTTATGTACGGTGCTTTTAGGCAGTGACTAGTGACCGGTGAGGCCGACCTTCAATATTTAGTTCGCTACTGGTCCGACTGGTTACTACTACGGGAACTTCCCGACTCGTAATTAGTTACTGTAATGGCGGGAAGTTTAAACTGACATACAGCCGCATGCAAACTGAGTAAAAAATGCGTGAAATTATTAGCCAACCGAACCTGACCCACAGAGGATATAGTTCTGTGACCTAACCTAACCTTTCGTTACCAGAATAACCATACACAATTGTTACGATATAACGACTGCTTATCCAAAATTTAGAGAGAAACGCCTAAAGAGTCTGGCCATTCTTATGGTGGTTACCGGTCTCTAGTAACTTTCTATCTTTTTGAACAATTTCAAAACTTTGAAATGGTCATAAGGATATCAGTACCTGTTCAAACGAATGTTCATTAACTCATTACTACCTAAGTAGATTACATCGATCAATCAAATGTTTCACTAGATTTTTTTTGTTTAGAACGTATTTTCTGGAAGATAGGAAACATCACACAAAAATAAAAGCGTTCGGACTCCATGATACTGACTCCATGAACGACACGAATTACATCTAGTGCAATAACTCTGTTGTGGAATTTTAAATGTTTGTGTTTGCATCAAAACAGAGTTTTTTGCACTTTTTTAAATGATACTAATAGAGTTAAATTGAGATTTGTTTTTTGATCGAAAATTCCACAATTGTTTTATAAATATCTTCTTTGAATGTGCTCAAAAGAATAATGTTATTAGTTGGCAGGTGGAAACCTTGGGTGATTAAATTATTTAAAATTGGTGTTATGGAGATTACAGGTGAAGATCAAATGATCGATATCTGCTTCTGATGAGTTATTGCAAGGGCAGATAGGGGATGTGTTTACCCCAATTTTGACTAAATGTCTCAGTTTCAGTCTTGCTTATAGCAGCAGAGTAAAACCTCGATACTTTAAAAATATCTAAATGCGGAATGTTTCTAGGAATGTAAGGATACATAAGGGTTTTTGGAAGAAAATAAAAAGTCTCTCCCAGCGTGTTCTCACTGATAATCTGGAATCACTAATTATATCTTGAGGTGCGAATATGTGGCTTATATGTTGGAGGGAGATGGAATCTTTACTCTGTTGTGGTAGATAATCGTTGTATCTAAACAATTTTGTATGGTTATTAAGTGTACATGAAGTTAGTTATGTTAGGTTAGATTGGCTGGTAATTTACGCATTTTCAATTCAGTTTGCATGCGGCAGTCTTATTTAAGCTTCCTGCAAGTCCCCGAAGTTTACCGAACGACTCGGGATAATTTATCTGCAAATTTTTATCTGCTAGTCACAAAAATTAAATTTTTTAAAGACGAGGCTAGAGTCCCCAAAGCGGGACCGCTTGAAAAAGTAAAAATCCCGAAGAGGTGTGGCTTAATGACACCGTTCGGGACTTTTCTAAAATAATCGCAATCCCGACTGTGGGACCACTGTCATGAGATCTTGATTTCCCGACTAGGCAACTCCCACCATCACTATAAGCGGGAAGAGAGCCGCATTTATAGGACTTGAAAATTTGTAGTTTATTAGCCAATATAACCTGACGTGACTAACCTTACGTAGACAGAATAACCATCCAAAATTGGTGTTTTTTTGCTTTGGCCTCCGGCGGCAAATTTACACTCAAACCTAACCTGAGCAAACTAACCTGGTACAGAACATAGTCATTAAGCCACACCTTTTCGGGATATTTACTTTTTCAAGCGAATCTCGTGTTTGGGAATCTAGACACCTTCATTTTTAATGTATTAGATTGGCATAACAGTTATTAGTCATATTTTAAAAAAATCAGCCATAGTAATAAAGAAATTTTATTTCATTGAATACAAGAGTACATACAAATGTAAAGTAACAAATAACGAAACATAGTTATGAAGCAAATAGAATTATTTTTGATATTTTCATAATTTGATTCTAAACCTACTTGTACAACAAACTTGAATATTTTGTAGCTATGCCATTTAGTTTTAAAACTTTATACAAAAACATCAGAGTGGTACACACTTTCCCACTTCATCCCCCTCGTCTTGTCCAAAGATGCATCACCATTCATTTGTTGACAACTTACTTGTTTCCTACATTCAATCCATAAAAAACTGTCAATTCTCCCAATGCAAGATGAATCAGAATAACTTGGTTTAATAGTCTGTCAGCCTGCTACCAAAATGTGTAACTAGTTGATATTGTTGATTGCATAAAGAGAGCACGTATTTTAATCATAGTTTAGCGTATGCCAAGCATACCAAACGATATTTCATCGAATTAAAATCAGACAGAAACCAATCGGCATATGTGTCGCGTAGGTCTGCCCTCAAATGTGTTGAGAAATAGGGCATTGTTGAATCTATACGTGTTCATGCATGTCTTTAAGACGATAGAGTATTATTTTTTTTTCATTGGTGTTTTGGCATCGTCTGCTATGGTCATTAGCCACGTGTTCTGGATATTATTTTTTTTTTTTCCTTGGTGTTTTGGCATCGACTGCTATGGTCATTAGCCATGTGTTCTGGATAGGCCTTGTTACTAACTCCATACGCCACTTTAGGAGCAGCACTGTTAATTTTTAACGCAACTGTGAATCGTGGAGGATTATTCCCAGCCGACACGAGCCTCAGTCATTCAGACTTTCACATCTGAAAATGAAAAAAGATTGCGCCGTCTGCGAATCGAACCTGCAATCTCTCGATTACCAGGCGAGCGCTTAACCACTGCGCTAATCCCCGCCCTTCCTTCTGGATATTATTATAATTATTATTGTTATGTTCCACGGTATAGCGCTAATTTCTTGTTCATTGATCATTATATTTATAACTAACAAAACCCTAAAGGGCGTACGTTATAAAATCATTACACATTTTGACAGCAGGCTGACGGACTATATTCAATGCGATACTCCAAAACTCCTAAAGGAATCAGTACATGGAGTTTGTTGTTAATAATTGAACTCACACTGTAGACATCTGAAGGAATAGTTCTACTAAATGTGAGTAAACAATGCCAAATATGTTTTCAAAGCTCGAAGTGTGGAGAAAATAACCAATATATTTTATAAACTCTTCTATCTCTTTAGTATTTAATTGTTCTTTGAGAACTATTTTTACGAAGTTTTTTATGAAGTTGCTGAAAGGCCACTCTTTTTTTCTAATTCCAAAATTTAAACTCACAGTTTTAACTAATATCTAGGGATCTGGACTATCGACTTTGAGCTTGGGATTCAGTATGCCGAGTATGAAGTCATAACTCGAAATACTTCCATCTGTTAATTTGGAATCCCGACTTTCAACTTCTGGATCTTGAGTAGAAAGTCAGGATTCATAATTTGAGGTAGGGATATCTAGTTCAAAGTTGGGATGTAGAGTTTAAAGTCCGGATCTAGTGTTTCAAGCAGTGATTAGATAAAAGCTTCAAAAGTTCAACTATTTAGTGCCTTCATAAATTCCTGTCTGTCTAGAGACAGCTAAGTTTCGTCTTTTTTTGTTAATGACTGCTGGATGGAATGGCCACTTACCAATGAAACTAGCTTAGCGTTTAAGGCAATAGGAGGTTAAATGCTATAAACAAAATGTTGATAACTTACAATATATTCAATATTTTAAAATCGATACTTTTGGTGAAGCATTACATAAGATTCAGCATTACATTGCAAAATTTACTCAGAAATTAAGCCATTAGCAAATTTTCACCTGAAACATTACAAATATACCAGTGAGTATTTATATAGCATGCAGCAACATATTTTTGATTTTATTTCATAGAAGTGTATCCATTAACTCTGAGTAGAAAGCTGTTGAAATTAAAGACACCCCTTAAAATAGGGTGATTGATAAATGAGAAATAAGCCAACTAAAAATTTATTAGCCATCATAATATAAATTATAAATCTGGTTTTCCAAAAAATTATTACCATATCAATCTTTATTAACAGACGTGTCCATTGGACTAGCTGGTTGCGGAGCTGGGATTGCAGGCTTGATAAATCTATCGCTGGTTCTGCGGAGAGGAACTGGAGGACTGCTTGTACCAACAGCATGTAGAGAAGTAGACACACAAGCCGGATTAACCGGAGTTATGAGTTGGCCACACGAATGGCACCTTGGGGGACAAACTACCAAGGAATCTCTGGGAGAAGGAACTTGTATCATAGATGAACCTGAAATTTGATTGCCGTTAAAAAGTATTAAATCCGATATATTAATTTAAACAAAAATCAAGAACTGGAAGAAGTCCATTTCGGCTCAAAGTGGAGTGGTATAGATGAAGCGTGGAAATTGCCCTAACGCTCATTCCAGACATGAGTCGGCAGACCATGCCGTAAATATTTTCACATAATTTTATTTTTGTCAAATTTATTATCATGCTGTTTGGTAAGTTGTTACACAGATCATATTCACAATTACTATCTTTCTCTCTCAATTCTAGGGCATTGGACATAGTACCCCCATTTAACTTTTGTTTGTTATAATTATATTAAAAGGAATTTTTTCCTCTCCATGTAAGTAACTCTTGTTCTGTAGTAACTACATATAGGTAGCCCTTTCATATTTGTTGTAGAACTTCTATAAGGCTGAAGATGGATTCTTGCTGAATCCGAATCATGTACCCCCCCCCCCATTAGTTTGATGTTGTCAAATTAAAGTTGTGGAGATGATTTTGTGATATTTCTTCCCGCTTCAAAAATCAAGAATATAGGAGAGCCAGCGGATTCTAATTTTAAATACAGAATTTAAACACTTCAAAGCACAACTTTATTTTCGACCTCTTATCGACTTCCATCTTGTCTTCGTATTCCCTCCATCAGTATTGCCAACCAGACAACATCTCCAGTGAAACATAACATGTCAGAATTGACACATTAGCCGCGTTTCACTGACCACTAGAGTTTACATCTACTAGTAGAATAAAACGTAATTTCAGGGTTTCCAATAGAAGTCAGATAATTCTAAAATTCCTTAAATCTCTGTAAAAAGTTTGAAACTTATTGTTTTCATTATTATAAATAATATATTCAATATGAATAATTTGCTTGCATCAACATTTACTACAGCCCAAATAGACAATGCAAGAAGGCGCGAGCAGTATTATATTTATCACATATGTGAATTCATTGAATAATTTTCAATCAGAAAACTTTTTCAGAATGTAAAAATTATTATGTAGAAGTGATTCCTAAACCTTCACACCTTCCACTTTCGAGGCAGCTTTGAGTGAACTAGCAAATAAGCCGGAATTATCTTTAAAAAATTAGAGCATATGTATGTTGGGAACAAATAGGAACTGAAAAATATTTTTTGAATATTTATCTGGACAATTTTTCTTTATTCATCTTACATAAATTGAGTTGACATAATGTGTTTCTAAATCATCCCACTGATGTTTTTGAACTTTCGCTACTTTCGGGGTCATCATCTTCTTTTTTGGTATCCATTTGTATAGGATATGATTTTAAAATGAAGGTTCAACAGAGGTTTTCAATGAATTGATAATCAATATGAACCCACCTTCTTTATTATATAATTAAAACTCGTTTCACAACCTATACGTACTTAAACATTTTCATCTATGACTTTACTCACAACACTCATATTTATTTTAACTAGAGGCACTACCATAATCGTTTATGTGAGTAAATGAAGTCCATAGTTTCAAACCAAGATCAAACTACTTTCAATGTCAATAGTGTCAATTTCTGTTACTATTTAGGAATTTTCCTTTTTCAACCTGAGATATATGTGCAAAGCTAAATTTCGTGATTCCTGTAAACCATTATTCGTTAAATATAAAATACTCACGATAATAGCAATCTTTATATTGGAAACCGTTTATTTGATTAGGAAGCATTTGAACACGTTTAACAAACTTCCATCGCATTATGTCACTCGACAAGCTATAAACGTAAGTCTGCCACTTCCTAAATCATCACTAATTAAAGATTCTGTTATTTACAACGGCTGCAAGATGTACAATCACCTACCTAATTGTATCAAGAACACCCCCAATTTGAACATTTTTAGAAAATCCGTCAGAAACTTGCTGATACATAAACCTTATTATAATTTACAGGAATTTTATTCCGACGCATTTTAAAACTTTTATTATATCCTATTTATTTGTTACCTGTTTATATCTACAAAATCTGTTGCGTGTTGGGTTGTGTAAGCATATTGTATTGTTATTATTTTATTTATACATTTACTTTATATATTAACTTTGATGAAATTGACATATCTTAGTACTTTTTATTTTAATTATTGACTAGTGTGTATTAGACATACTTTGAAACTTGTACTTAAACATAAGCTAACTTTGTCTACAAGAATTTAATTTCTTATGATAATAAAGTATATTCTCTCTTTCTCTATCTACTTTTGCTTTTTAAATTTGATCATAGCGAAGGTAGAAAAACGCCCCGACAAGATCCCTAATTATTTATTACCTTATTTCTAACCTGCGTTGGTAGTTGGAAACAAGTACAAGTGATAACGATTTTTCTAACCACGGAGAATCTACTGCAAGCAAAAATGATGATAATTTGGAAAATATTGGATAACATTTTCATTTGGACGGTGAATCAGCGGTCTAACGCACGGACCCTTAAAACTTCTGCTAGCGCTGGCAGGTTTGACTCCGAAGTGTGTGGGAATTTTTCTCAGTTCTATCGGAATCGATAGGCGACCGTATTCCTTGCTGAATAGCAAGTGTGTTGTGAGTTGCCTAGATGCCAACTCGCAAATGATTATAAGGGAGTATTATCTTGACAAGGATCATGTAATAGATCTAATTAATAATTCTGATTTGAATGACTGCTCAGACAGTGGAATGAAACCTAATTTTGGCTTTGAATGGAATGCTATATACACAGAGAGTTTCCAGGTATTCGGAATACTGAATTAAATAAGAACCCAGACACAACACAAAGTCACAGGTAAAGTCATCAGACAAAGGACTAAAATTACTCATGCTGAGTTAAGTTTTTCGTATTTGTAATAAACTTGCATCACATTTCGAATCTCAAATCTATCACAGGACAACACAAAACATATTTTGACATTGACTTTGAAAACCAGGTTTTCATGCATGAATATCAGGTACATATCAGGTTATATTTTAATGACAGGAAACAATTGCGAGGGATGATCAAGTCTATGACCGAATTTTTTCGAAGACTGAAAATAAGGACAAAAAAAAAGCAATTTAAGGGAGGTATAATTGAAGTCAGGCACTATCCTTGAGTTAAGTTCTTCGAATTTGTAATAAACTTGCATCACTTTTCGAATCTCAAATCTATTACAGGACAACACAACAAAACCAGGTTTTCATGCATGAATATCAGGTACCTATGAGGTTATATTTGAATAACAGCAAACAATAATTGCGAGGGATGGTCACGTTTATGACCAAATTTTTTCGAAGACTGAAAATAAAGAAAAAATAAAAGCAATTTAAAGATGGTATAAATAAAGTCAGGCACTATCCTTGTTAAGGGAAATATAAGGTACACAAGCGCATGCTCATATGTCAAAATATGGGCAACTTTAAGAGACCTTTTATGCAGGCGTTTTGTATCGCTGGATGTACGACGGTAAAATAATGTTGCGTACAGTCAAACACATCTAAAACAAATGAAAATTACTATTTGATACAATCGATACTTACATAAAGGAATAAAAAGATGTAGAGTTAGGTATATAGGCGAAAACAAAAAAGAATCGAGGCATAAGATGTCCGGAGGACTGCTCATTACTAATATCCTATACAATAGGAAAAGTTGGATCGAAAATCCATCAGAAAACAACTACTTTCCTGGCTAATGCCACGACGAACATTGAATTACATCTGATGAAATTTCCGTGCAGGTTATCTCTGCAATTACTTGGTTGCATGGGAATGATCATAGAAACATTCGGACCACCTATATATCGATTTCGGAGTGTTGCTCCTCATCAGTATAGGGTAGGTCTAGCAGTCAATAACTAATGACTGCAACGAATGAATCGACGACCATTCCCATTTAAAGACCAAAACTGAGATCGCGCCCGCACAGTGGATTAACTCCAAACTGCGAGCGCCATCCCAGCGCCGGAAGTCCAACCAAGCAATATCCGTGCTCCACGATCGTCAAGACCGTATATGAAACGGAAAAGAAATCTGTAGTTCACAATGAGCTTATGACAAGAGGCATAAGATGTCCGGAGGAATGCTCATTGCTAATAATTTTCCTATTGTATAGGATATTAGCAATGAGCAGTCCTCCGGACATCTTATGCCTCTTGTCATAAGCTCATTGTGAACTACAGATTTCTTTTCCGTTTCATATACGGTCTTGACGATCGTGGAGCACGGATATTGCTTGGTTGGACTTCCGGCGCTGGGATGGCGCTCGCAGTTTGGAGTTAATCCACTGTGCGGGCGCGATCTCAGTTTCGGTCTTTAAATGGGAATGGTCGTCGATTCATTCGTTGCAGTCATTAGTTATTGACTGCTAGACCTACCCTATACTGATGAGGAGCAACACTCCGAAATCGATATATAGGTGGTCCGAATGTTTCTATGATCATTCCCATGCAACCAAGCAATTGCAGAGATAACCTTGTAGGAACTCTGCACGGAGATTTCATCAGATGTAATTCAATGTTCGTCGTGGCATTAGCCAGGAAAGTAGTTGTTTTCTGATGGATTTTCGATACAACTTTTCCTATTGTATAGGATATTAGCAATGAGCTGTCCTCCGGACATCTTATGCCTCTTGTCATAAGCTCATTGTGAACTACATATTTCTTTTCCAAAAAAGAATCATTAAGATAATGTATCCATAGAACTCCTGTAAAAGTAACTTTTTGACTTTCTTCCGAAACAGGTCGTGTCTTGTGATTTCTTTCAAAGCACTACTACTAGAACTAAACTAGTACTAACTAGAATTAGTAAACAACAAAAGTAGGCAAATTTGATAATAAGCGCGGTTGCCCCTCAGATAAGTAGTAGGTAGAGCAGGTAGATTCGTAATGTTGGATTATTTGACGTCCGTTAAGAAATAGTGGTATAAATGGAAGTAATGTAGGATAAGGAAGGGCAGATTGTTCATTCAGAGATGGTCGACAGATTAATCTAATCTTGGTTCAGTTAATAGAGTAGCCAATCGAATCGCTAGTTCCCTAGCAACAAAACCAAAATTAGTTAATCTGGGAATTATCTCCGAATGAACAACCGGCCCTAAGTGGTTCAGTAAGATTTAGCTCCTGAAGATGCTAACTTTGTTGGCGAAACGAGCGTCGAGTGTGATTGTGACGTAAGTTTGGTGTTTGGGTAGCTTCTTTTTCTTGAATTGTACTCACACCAAAGGTTCCAAAATATTCATTTATTTGATTGATCTTATTTATTGTCATTTGTTGAATACTTATTTAGATTTCCAAATATTATGGTTATTAAATCTTTTCATGTGTTGAGAAATTTGATATTTGGATAAATTTGTTTTAATAAAAAAAGTGATAAAAGCCAATAAATTGTACTTTCTCAGCCCAACCTTCTTTTCCTGATAATTACATCTTAATTTTTGGTTGGTCTATATAATTGTTGAGATTAGAAGAAACGATTTAGGAAAAACTTAGTTCTGAAAATTTTGAAACTGAAAAAAAAAATTAAAAGTGTTTTTATCACGTTCAGACTGACATTCATATATACCAAATAATATAAAAATGTAACATTCATAAAATAAGGATAGCAAATTCAGAAACCAAATAATAATAAATGTTCTTTATTGGTTAAAAAAACAAATGGCCATCGACCGAGGTCCTTCAGCCAGTAAATGTTTATACAATTTTACTTATGTGATTGTGAGTATTCTGATAGTGTCTATATATGTATGTAAAAAAAAAAGTTTTTTCTGGAAGGTAACTTTGGTTTTCATTCTTGCAGATCTAATATTGCTTCCCAAATTGTTTTTTCCGGGTACTTGGGGGTTTTTTTCGTCTTTCTGCACGCTCTTTATAGTATGGTCTAAGGATATCAATGTTGTTTTCATTTTTCAGAAACTATTTTTAAATATTTGCATCAATCTTCAGCATTAAGTAATCGACACTTCCAACAAGACTTTCAAAATGCAAAAATCGAAAAGGTATTGCAGTTTCAATTTAATATAGATTTTAATTAATTTTAAAAACTAGTTATCAGCTTCATGGAAATGAAAAATATTGACCAACCTGGACTAAGAGGTCTACTTTGGCTGGGCGAAGGATTGTAGGCCGGGATCGGTGAAGCAGTTTGTTGTATGACTCCAAGTACTTGTTCATTATAATGTCTTTCTTCTTCCATTTCCAATGAACTCTCACTCTCAGATAGATGTCGACAAAGAGCTTCTCTCCTTTCCACTTCTAATTGCAACTTTCTCTGTAATCTGAAATAAAAATTTACTTGATAAAAATACATTTGATAGTCGATTAAAACAAATGGAAAATGATACCACTAACAGTCACCTTGTGTAGTAAAACATTGCCATTTGATTTGTTGAATCATACAAAAGTTTCATATTTTAGGATTTATGGTGGATTTATGCAGTAGTTTTAAGTCATCAGAATGTTCGTCAATGTTTGGTTGTAATAAATGAGATTCAACCAATCATTGACGAATATTCTTGATTATGACTAAAAACTTATGACTGCTGCATAAATCCACCATTAGTAAAAAGGTTTATTGAAATATAATATAGCAGTCACTTTTAAGATAATCTAAATTGATTACTGTTTTATATAATCGAGCTTCCACTTGAATGGGACACCCTGTAGACATACCTCAAATTCTCTTCTTTGATGTTTCGCTCCTCCTGTGCGAATCTTTGCATTTTCTGAGTGTGTTCCTGCTGACTAGTTTCTAAATGTGAACGCAACCTGTTGACTTCACAACGAAGAGTTTGAATATGAGCACTCAAGTTGCTAGCAGTATCTCCATTGCTAATATCCCTTGGGCTAGCCGGATCTGAGACTGGTTGATCAAGTTTAATTTGCAGCATACGTTTCTCGGCTTCCAATTTATCCATCCGTTTCCAGAGTTTGTTAACAAGAGCCTCTTGCTCTTGTTCCAACGTGTTTTCCAACTCCACCTATGAATATTAATGGAAAACTACAATATTTGAAGAATTTAAAATAACTTTTTTATATATTGTGCTATTACATTAAAAAAAGATATATATATATTTATTTGTGTATAAAATGTTTCAATAACTTATCTGACAACATAAAATTAAAAAGCGTTTAAAAAAAGATTTAAAAAAGATCAAGGAATACTGCAATCAAAATTATGAAAATTATATCTTTAATACATATTTTTATTATTATTTATTTTAATTTTATTATTTATCATCAACAGATGAGCCAATTTATATATAACAAATTATAACACATATGAATTAACGGTTTTAAATGATAAAAAATTGAAAAATGAGAAAGACATGTTTTCAACTGATATTATGATCATAAACTGATCATTTGGGAATATATATATTTTGCTTTACTCTATTGTATTTGCTTTTTAAGTGTTCTGTTAACTCAAACGTTTTAGATTATTCTTTCTACAATTTCACAGATATGAGTTCTTTGGCCAAAATATTTGAATTTAATGATTTGCATTGTATAGTGTCACTGCAATAAAAAACTTACAGTTGGATTTACCTACCTTTTCTCTTCGAAGCTGTTCTAAGTTGCTCTGTTTTGCAAGAGTTTCTGCTTCAAGTTTTTCGATTTTTCTCATGAGGCGATTGACAAGGCACTCTTGTTCTTGTTCTAACGTTTGCTCTAGGCGGCATTTTTCCTGACGAAGTTGGGTAAGTTTCCGAGAAAGATCATTGGTGAGACATTCTTCTTCTCTTTCATAATGATGAGCAAGGGATTCTTTTTCCTTCTTGAGTGCTTGAATTTTTTTCAAAAGAGTGTTCGAAATGAATTCTTCTTCTTGTTCAGCCTTTGCTTGCTGAAAAAAAAGTTGTTACAAAAATCGAAAATTCACTGAAAGAATGCAGAAATTGAAAAATAATTTGAAAGGCGACTCCTAGGCATTTGGAAATGACATATAACCATAGTAGTGTCTCTTTGATATTCAAACGGATATTCTGTTTCCATGTGGTACTGACTACTGACATTATGAAAACTCATTGGATCTTCACAGATGCTTGAAATTTGTGTTTACTAGAGTAGGCGAGTGCATTTACTATCAATAGTTTGTTGGTGTGGAGGAACCAATGAAGACTCAGTAGATTGGTTTTCATTTTATTCGTTACAGAGGAATCTGTAATATAATGTTGGCGATATTTGATGTAGCTACTAGACTTTCTCAAGGTTGTCTACGATGAATTTTACTACTTGCATTTTGAAAAGCTTGCTTTTTTTATTTCTCTTGAGGTCGTTTGGGATGATTTTGAAGAATTTTAGACCGAAGTACATGAATGATCTTTGTGTAACTGATTTTTTGAAGAATTGAAAATTATTGAGAGTCTATCTTGTCATCCTACGCTACGTTATTGATCCTTATTCTAAAACTGGCGATTCACATTTCAAGTTCAGCTCTTTGTTAGTATGAGATGATGATGAGGATTAAATGAAAAGATGGAAACATTCTCGCATACACACCAAGTGAAATTATAATGATGTATCAGCTGGTGTCATTCACATATAGGACTATCGACCGACTTCACATCTGAAATTTCAAGTATGTATGACTAAACCAAGTAAATATTAATAATGAAGTAGTTTTACGTCTGTAGTTAAATTTAATTCGAAAATGAGTTTATGGCATACCAGACGGAAATATTAAAAACAGAACTGAATTGAAAAAATGTGGATCAACTAGGATTTGAACCTCAGATCTCATTCAGTTCTGATTTTCATTTTCCTGTCTGCTATGCCCTAAACTTATTTTCGAATTTAACTCAACTACAGACATAAAACTACTTCATTATCTATCTATGAAAGTTTGATGCGGCAACATTGTTTTTGTCGTTTACATCCAAGATTGTCTGTGTTGAAAAGATGCGCAGTAAGGATATGCACATGTTGGAACATATGACGTCACATCTGTAATACTTTTCTCCACTATTTGAAAAATGTTAGTTAGAAATTAGTATTTTCGCCTATATTATGACCAACTCGCATATCTATCTATCTATCTTGCATTTCGGACTTTCATTGTCTTAAAGCGAATGTGAAAAATTGAATAGAAGTAGAAATCTTTCAACCAGTAAGACGATGGAAGTCTGAAATGCAAGTAATCAAGAACTTAATAACATTCAGTAAACACTCTTTATAAGAAACTGCGCCAAATCTGTCAACACTTTGGGAAATTGAAAAATACGTGAACTTTGATATGTTTAGGCAGTAATCAAGATATTGAAAATGTGTTCTTAGTCCAGAAAAGAGCATTGAGAATTATGTTCAAGAATGTCAGCTATTTTTGTTCAAGAATAAGCATTTATTTACACACTACGATGCAAGATGACATACCCAACCAGATCTGTAACTGAAAAAGTAGTATTCTTCCATCAAGTGTTTCCTCGAATTGCCACATTGTCAAAATAATCAATGAACTTACTGCTTTTGAAAAAAATATTTATAATGTTACTAAACCTGGAACCCTATACGTGAATTTTTAGACATGTAACTGATGACCATATTTTGTTCGATGATTGCTCTACATGTAATTACCTATTGTATTGAAATTGATTTTAAAAATAAAAAACTTCTTGATTATCAAGGCAATGAAATCTCAATTAGAATAATGAAGAGTAACGAAGAAAATAAACAATAATTGTTGGAAAGATAATGAAACTAAACCAATAAAAGGATATATGTTGCTTCTGAAGGATAATCAGGAAAAAATAGATAAGCATTCCAAAAATCAGTTCAATAAAAGCTTGAAGTTGACTATTAACGTATTCAATCAATAACTTGTTCTGTTATTCGACCAAAACATTAGTTTCTAAAAAGAATGTTGCACGATCCTACAACACCATCTCATGTACACTATCTAGTGACAACTGGTCTCTTTCGTATTTTGAAGAAGAAGGTACATAGTTTGATCATGACTGCATGTAGTTTAACCAGATGATTTCTAGTAAAGTTGGATTAATACACTTACAATAATAACAGATGCCTTCCTAAGATCCATATTCTCCTCCTGCAATGATTTTACTCTCAGCTTATAAGTTTCTAATTCAACTTTCAGAACACGATTTTGTTGTTGAAGACTTTCAATGCGTTTTTGTAGCTGTTCTCTAGTAATTGGACTGGGTGGCATCATGATGGGGCCCCCATCAATGCTACTGGAATCCGATTCACTAGCAGAGTCTGCCATTTCTTCAGTAATATCAATAACCGGTACTAGAAGACTATAGTACCTTCACCATGAAGTTCCTAGTCACCAACACAAGACCATGCAGATTAAAAATCATTGACAGAAAGTATAAAAAAATAATACAAGTACTACATCATTTTGAATCGACGGACTTATATCAATATGAAGAAAATGTAGGACTAGACGATGAATATATCCTTCCGTAATAATTCACTACCAAAATAGCAAAAAAAAAATATTTTTTACTCCTTTCGTCGTTCTATCCTTCCTCTGAGTTCCTCTTCTTTACAAAATCCCGGCCACAAATTTCGCTATCTTCTCAATCCCATTCGCACATTCCTTGGGTGTGTGGTGTGTTCGAAATTGTTTGAAAATCGTACTTAAACCAGGGGCACCAGGGCTGCCAGAATCATATACACTGAAATGAAATTATAATGTCATCATATTATCATTATTATAATTTCAGTGATCATATATCTATTGCCAGAATGGATATCAAAGATTGTACGTTTTTCTACCCGAAAACCAAAGTACACCAACTTAGTTGGTGTACTCTTTGCCGAAAACGTACTATGAACAGATTGTACTACATTTTTTTGACAGTAAAATGGTACTAGATTTCGAAGAGACTAAACTAACAACAGTGAACTCTATAATAACCGTACGTATAGTATAGAGTTCACTGACTAACAAGGAGGGTTTAATAAGCTCTAGCCAATCAGAATCTTGTAGCATCAACGTGTCATAGTAGTACAGAGTCGAACTCGAACCAAGCAACAAAATTGTCAGCAGTAACTCTCATATACCAAGAGCTAGTCCGTCACTGTCCGGCGGCCATGACATGTACAACTACGTCACATTTTGTCACAAATGTTCTTTCATCTCTTTCTACTAGTGTCCCCATGTCTTATGGGGATTAAACTTTCCTTGTTAAATTTTAGTCTCCTTGACTAGATTTCTGTACTATCGCTTATTGGTTCTTTTTTGTTCATGGCTTTCCGCGATAGTGAACATTTTCTTAGTAAAGTATTTGCCTCGTTAAAAAGAGTATTTGTTTTATTCTAGAGTTCTGTTAAATATCGTTGCAACAAACATGAAGTTGACGGTCGGTCACCTAAAAAAATACAAATCCAAGTAAATTTTACAAATACACTTTAATTTGATAAAAAATACTCCAGCCTGATTTGATTGTGGCTACTTTCACATACATATTAAATCAAAATAGTAAAAATATGTATCATACGGGGGTAATTCAATATTTTCCAAAAGAAAAAAATTCGAATAGCAGGCCATCACTTCGTATCTGAACATAACTTTTAATTCTAAGCAACTTTTCTCTTTAACATATTTCTATATTTTTTGAAATGAGGGTACCTTACTCTTGAACTAACTTTCACTGTATGGTGTTTGTCATAAAGCCATTTCAGGTACACTTGGTATAGTTTTGTAACATGCACCAACTTTTGTCAAGAATAAAATTTTCTGAGAAATCGATAATAAACAAGTTTCCCATTTGTTATACATACTTATTAGTGGACCACACTGTATATGCTCGTCTAAGCTATCATCAGTATTTCCTCCGTTAGCAATTCCATCCATATATTGTTCAATCTTCATAGCCCTTTGTTGTCACTTTGGAGATTTTCTGAACATCTCTTTCCCAGGGATCGATTTTTTTATTTTATGAAATTCTAATATCTACCGTTGGTGGTACTTCTACATTACAGTAAAAACTGCTTTTTTGTCTACGATAACTGATGACTTTTTATTGTACTTCACGACAAGTCGCCCCTGATGAAATATTCACGCATTTATATCTTGGACAAGTAAAGGTGTTGCTTACAGTTTTGTGCAGAAACGTGTATCGATAGACTTCTAGGAGCAGATTGAAATACAAGTAGGTGTTCTGCTTGAAATAATTTTTATGAAGTTTTTCAAAGTGGGTTTTTAGCAAATGAGATAGAATAAGGAATAGCATAAGGAATAAGAAAAAAACAGACCCGTTTATACCCGTTTATACTGTTAAAATACGGATTATAAGAATCAACGAATTAAATTATAGTCCAGCAAATGAAGCTCGAAAAATGCCAAAACCTCGCAATTTTTTCGTCCTTCATCGATTTGCATAAAAATTTGGAATTAGGCTCATCTTCCCCTCTACTTCAAATTGTATATCAATCCGATGGGCGCTTTTTATTTATTAGGGGTGAAAACTACCACTATTTGTCAAATTTTTTAAAATAATATTTTAAAGCTCAAAATGGGTAAAATTTAGTTTGGATTAGTTGAATAATGATTGTTTTATGATTTGGAACACAATTTCAAAATACTTCAACACCTACAAATAAACCCTTGTTAGAGCTAAATGAAAAAAATACCCTAAAAAATGATTAATTCATCACATTGATTTGATTTAAGAATTCTGTTGCTTGAAATATGTACTAATTTCATTTTGCAACTATTTAACCCTCATGAATGAACCCCTATTGTAGCTTTAAAAAAAAGAATTCCCCCAAAAAAAAAATTATTGCTTGACAGAGTTTTTTAATTAAAAATGTTACTGCCTACAATGTTACCAATTTCATCATTTTGCAAATTTTCAAACCTCAAAAACCACCCCACAATTGAATAATGCTAAGAATTGTCAGCGCACCTGCTATCGAGATATATATTCACACACGTAGACACATGAGCAGATGTTTCTTCACCTGTATTTTGGAATGAATATGAGTGTGCTTTCTAAACATATAGACTGGGAGATGGTGACAGATCTCAAGTGACGATTTTCTCGTGTATTGGCGAAATAAAATAAGATCGCAGCGCCACCTATAGCAAGACTTTGAACTACGAATCACGGACAAAGGTTGTTGACTTTACACGTGTTTATATGGCGTTTTGACGATCTGTACTCCTATTTTCAAACAATTTGTGAAAATTTGTGATTTCTATAACTAAAAAGTGATTGTGTTCCTATTGAAAGACTCTAAAGAACGTTTCAGTAAGGTGATTCAAAGGTATTTCATCTCCGATTAGTTTTGAATGCTTCTGCAATTCAAGGTTGTATGGCGTTTTGATGATCTGTTCTACAATTTTCAAACAATTTGTGAAAACCTTTGTCCGTGATTCGTAGTTCAAAGTCTTGCTATAGGTGGCGCTGTGATCTTATTTTCTTTCGCCAATGCCTTCGAGACCAGTGAAAAATATGAAAATTCTGACCAAAAAGATGAAAAATTTGAGTGGTCGCCGCGTGGCCTTCATATAAAAAATTCAATTCCGGCACCTAATCTCACTTCGACATCCGTAAACCTTATGCCACTTTTTTCATGGGACATTCATGATGGAAAAATCGTCTAAAATTTAATTTTTTTCACAAGTTTTTCGCCATCATTGGTACCCTTTTAGCCACGTGCAACCCTTATGCCTATAATTTTTTCGCTGCTATTGTCTATCATAACATGCCGTTGGTGTACATGGCAGAGGCGATGAAATCGTCCCAAAACACATATATTTTTTAATGAAAATCGAATTTTTTATGTGAAAGCAACGTGGCGACCGCTCAAATTTTTCATCATTCTTGTCAGAATTTTCTTATCTTTCACTGGTCTCAGAGACATCAACGAGAAAATCATCTCCCAGTCTAATAGCTCCTTCATTTTTAATGATAGAAAATTCATTTAAAAATTATTTTGTAGGGTTTTGCAGGAGCTACAAGGCTATGTGAATCGAATCATTTCATATCCCTTAATTTTAAAATGAGGTGAGTTAAAAGGGCTCGAATGAGGTGGTGCTCGCTAACACAGAAAAAATTTTTGGGAGGAAATTCTTCGCATTTAAAAAAACTACATTTTGATCCTCAAGCATTTATTTCGTATCTCCAGTATTTTTGAAGTTATTTTCAAGAAAATGACAGTTTTTACGAAATTGCAGAAATCGTTTTTCACTTTAAGTTCGAATTATTCAAAAATTAGGCATTTTAAATTGGTCAAACTCTTAGAATTTATTGATAATACATAAAGGGGACCGCAGAAGGGGGACGATCAATTTCAATTAGGGTGGTAATTAGGAGGTTGTTTTCACTGTTTTTTTCGTGGAAAAATGTAGAGACATGTAGGGACCGACCTTATTTTCATCGTAACTCACTTATTTTTGATGCTACTGACTTCTGCAGTAAAGGCTAGATTAAATATAATCAGTAATAATACCACGAGAGCATGGAAAATTATCGGGGGTAATACCACGAGTGCTCGCAATACTATCGATACTAATTCTGTCAGAAATAAACGAGATCAAATTGCTTGGTAACACCACGAGTCCTTTAGGACGAGTGGTGTTACCTCAAAGCAATTTGATCGAGTTTAAGATTCTGTCAGAATTATCGATAGTATTGTGAGATAATTTCACGAACCAACAAAGTAAAAAAAGTTCCATTGTATTGAATTCTTCAATAGTTATAGATAATGCCTGAGAAACATGAAGTCTGTCAGACTGACATTCATATTTATAGCAAGATGATATTATAGGCGAGTTCCGTTTCATGCATTGAGGGCATAAGGCGCATATGACCGTACCGTTTCCTACATTGGGAGCGCATTGACACGCCCACTTTTATATTCCCCTCTTTGGCCTTGAGACATCGGAAGTGCTTGAGCTACTGCCCGTTCGTCTAGCAGCGATGAATGCGATCCAAGTTAGATCTGTCAAACTCTAAAGTCAAAACAAAGAGTTTCTTGTCTGTGGCTTCACGTTCAAACAGAAACGTGAGAAACCGAATTAAAAGTTTAAATTTGATATTTGATGAAGTGTCCAGTATCGTGCATTATCACATTTACCTGATTTACCGTACAATGGAAGAAAAAATTGTCAATTCATTCTACATCATATCGTCGGTCTCATGCCAAAACCACGAATGTGCAATTTGTCATTTCGAATTAGAAGAGTTTTAAGAATATTCGTGCTTCTTGCTTTCAAAACCTAGGTGAGTTTTCACATTCGCGAATTCACTCTCGTTCACAGTATACAACCTGATAGCACTTTCGTAAGTTTGTCATTGAACATTTTGGTAGAAAATTAGTATTTTACAAATTGAAGTCAGAACCCTGGAATTAGCATATTCGCGGTTTTGGCGAGGGACAGACGATATTATTATCCTCATAACTATCACTTGTATCAGAATCTGAGCTATTCTCATTTTCACAAAGCTCGCTTCCTACTCTTGCCATTAACACTCGTCCTACCCATATTATTTTATTTACTAGATTAACAGATTTCTTTTTGTTACATAAGAATTTGGTTAACTGATAAAGTGATAAATGTCAACATCTGCGGGAAACGGCATACACCACGCAAGCAAAAATCGTTCCGATTCAACCCACCAACGTCAATGTTAGTTGAAACGGAACGCTTGATTATGTCTGCAACAGTGATGCGATGAATGCATGAAACGGAACACGCTTATTGTTAGTTCTTGAAAATTCAATAAGTTGTTCTGGTAACCAACACCGCGATAATTGATGAACAAATGAATAAGTGAAAAAACCACTAGTGTATTTGTCGTTGTAAAAGTTAAAGCTAACTTTTGCCGCTGTCAAAGTGACAATTGCACTGTGGCATATGCGATTTTTTATACATGAGTTAAATTGTCAGTAGTAATACCACAAGTGATAGAATTTTCGCGATAAGTCTGTCGATTCATTTCTGAACGAAACTGAATTGTATCCGCAGGACGAGTGGTGTTTTCTCGATACAATTCAGTTTAGTTCAGAAATAAAAGACAGACTTATGAGATAAATTCAATCACGAGTGGAATTTCATTAGACTATTTCACGAAGCATTAAAAGTATTATTATAAACATGAACAATCAATTCATCATAACCTTAGTCAATCAACTAAAATCACAAAAAATGTATTATAACTATCAATTATTTATTATATAGTTACGATGCGAATCATTTTGACGTTTTCGCCTACAATTATGATCTGTCAAAATGTCAAACTTTGTTTTGTCATCTATGGTTACATCGTTGGAAATACCAACGCGGACAGATCAATCAGAATTGGTGTTTTCGCGATAATTCAAGTTGTCTTTGGTTTGTGATTGGTCAGATTACGTGAATATCTTGAGAAGAGTGGAATAGTCAGTAATATATTGGTACTTATCGGGGGTTTATTTGGAGTCAGGTGTCCACCTGATCCCTAATGAATTTACGAGTATTCAAGAGAACATAGCAAAGATGTAATTCAGATTTTCTTCTCCAGTTGTTCATCGAAACGATTGTCGTGGTTTTGTAAACCTTTTCTGTGAAAATTTACCCACTTTCATTATAGATATTGCTCATTATTTTCTCCTATTTCTCCAACGTTGAATGAGTTAAGTTTGTCTAAAAAGTTTTTTCTTTAACTAGCCTACATCAGAATGGAAAATGAAACTACAACAGACTTCATTTCTCTGTTCCACAACTTGGAGGGCGACTCCATAGGGGAACGAAAAAAAAGCTTCTGCAAACTTATACTCGATCCTTCTTTGTTTTCGGACGAACGACAGGTCAATAATGTATTGAAGAATCTCCATCCGAAATCTTACCTGGAAAGTTTGTTCAAGATAGATGCGTTGATTCATTTCAAGCAAACCGACGAACTTATCGACATACTCAAGCAAGGCAATGAAGTATTCATTAGTAAGATATTGAAGTCTTCTTGGTTTTTCGAAGAGGCTTTCAGAGATATGGATGCAGAAACGTTGGTCAATGAGTTGCTACCATGTACGTCTTATGCAGTTCGTATGAAATCGGTCAAAATGATTTCCAGATATTGGGATGAGGTTAAAATGGATGCGTTATATGATTCGTTGCTAAAAAGGTAATATTTTCTTCCAGTCATATCATTAATCATAGATAGTTGGTTTTGTGAATTTCCTACCTTATGTTTTAATTAAATTTCACTGAAAGCTCTTTTATGAAATCGATAAAACAAAAGAAAAATATTTTCAGAGTGATATGAAAACAGCAGAAAAACAATTTAAATGAATGTGGTGTGGATTTGGCAAAGGAACCTTAGTGAAATAATTCAAAAAAATTGTGTAAAACAGTAGATATTTCATTTGCGGCTATGTTGGTCTGTTTTGAATTGAATTTAAAGTTGATCTCTTAGAACCTTTACAAAAGAGTGTCTGGCAGATATGAATCAGTTTGCTTTTGACATAACATCATCTGTATACCACATTCAGGAACATTACCCATCATCAGTACAGTTTAGGTCACACACGAGTAGTGAACACTACTTGTCTTTCCCAAACCAATTCCTATGATAGACGATTATAAGTATAGTGAGCACAATTGCCATCTTCATCAGCTTGAAAAAAGCAGTTTTTGAAAGTTTGATTTTGTGGAGGATTTTCGTTTCTCGACATAGTCTTTTTAGATCCATCCCTGAATTTCTTGGATGTGCTTCAAAATAATCGAGAATATTTCCTGCTCATTTCTTTTGGTATCGATTTTGTTGGTATCATTTCTTTCGAACCGAATGTAGGTATTATATATGTTAATTCTTTCATTGAACGTGAATCTAGTCATTTTGAAAATATTCACAAAATTTTTAGAATTGTAGAATTATTATAGACCACACTATCAACAAATATCTGTCATAAGTTGATGACATCTCCGTTCAATTGTTTCCACAGTACAGGACTATATTTCAACAAATTGAATGAAGCATTTCTGATATTCATGCTCATTTTCAAACACATACTAGAATTCAACTAGTGCTATCCTGCAACGGAATTGAATATTTCTCAAAGGAGTATAAGGCGCATTAAAAGGAAATATAAGTTGAATCTATGAAACGTAAAGAAACCCCAAATGCTTTTCAAACACTATTTATTTGTTCAAAATTTGATTTTGACGTCAACTTAAAAGCAACTCTCAGAGACTTGTGTGAGCTAGGAAAGACGATGCCTTCATTCTTTTACGTGAGATGCCATGTTTGGGAACAGTGATCATTCTGGGATATGATCACACGACCTTATGGTTGAGAAGCGAACACTTGTAGTAAAATACGCAGTGACAGTAACCTTAGAACTAGGCACTCACATATCGTTGTTAACTTTGATTGTTAAGCAACCGCCGGGACTGTCATAGAGCGGTAGTTAGGACTATACAATGTAATGCACGGCATAAGCGCCCCCACCAATGCTAGGTTATTAACAATTTTGGATGAATCGTCGTTAATTCGCAAAAAATTTTGTATAGCTATTCTGTCTACGTAAGGTTAGTCAGGTTAGGTTAGGTTGGCTATTAATTCACGCATTTTCAACTCAGTTTGCCTTCTTCTTGTCGGTCATTCAAACTTACCGCCATTACAATGACCAATTATAGAGCGTGCCGTGCCGTGCACTTTATTGTCGGGTATAGTTAGGGAGGTGGCGAGCAAAGTTTCGATATAATCGGCACACGTGGCAGACGTTATTAATAGCGATAATTATACATTTAGAAACATCAAGGACCGCGTCTGCCTCCATGCCCTCCATGGTGGCGCTGCGTTGTCAAGCGTTTCAAATATGTTTGAAAAAAGTGTGGTATATTATGCGCACATGTCTGCCTCTGGGGCTGATGGTCACAATCATCCTGTAAACTCAGAAAATCGAAATGACAGACGTAAATTTTTAAGATATTTTTATGATTTAAGGAACTGTATATAAAGTGCAAACTTGGCAGACCTGAATTGGTCGATTAAAAACAATGAGACGGACCATGGAAAAATAGTCTGCCAGCATGTTGCTTCTGCGTTGTCTATTGTAAGCGCTTCAAAGATGTCTGCCTCTTGAACTGATGTTTAGATTTCTTATAAAAACCAAGAAAATCGATGAGGCAAACATCCAGTCCTGGGATATTCCAAAGGCAGACCATTTGATTTTTTTTCCAACCCGTCGCTCGCGCCAAGTTACGAGTACAAAACTCTACGTCTACTAAATATTATTGAAAATTACACACCTAACATTTTTGACCAATTAAATGCCTGTATTATTTATCATTACCATAGCAACTAATAAAATTTCCGGAAATTTTTGTCTCCTCCTTGGGGTAAGGAGCATGAAATTACACTGGAAATTTTTTGACGTTTATAGTTAAATTGAGATTTAAATAGTGAGTTCAAATCCCACTGCTGGAACTTTATTAATTTTTTTCCCCTCAATCATTTAATTTTTCTTGTATAATTGATTCCGCGAAATTCAAACAATTGTACAGCTAAAAATCAGTGAGCAAAGTGTCTGCCAAATGTTTCTTCTTATCCAGGAGTCATAATGATTCGAATGGGCACAATGAGAACCGTGTGCAAATGACTTAATAGAGCTTTTTTACATTTTTACAACTCCGTCCCGTGATAATGCAGAGCCCTGAATGTCTGCCTCTTCGATTTTTGTCGTTTTGTCAACAAATGCGTGCACTTGGATACGGAAATCGGAGAACAATTGCCTCATCCGGCTAGCTCAAGCATCTCCAAGTGCAGCATCGTCGCAAATATCCAGCAACTCCGGAACTCTTCTTTCAGGATCAGTCAAGAACAGTACGAATTCTTTCTTAATGTCGTTGGTGTTAACCAACGACGTTTCATCTATCTAGGCCAGGCCGTAGATTTCTAGAGGAAGCTAAGACCTGGCTAGAAATACTAATAAACATCAGAGCCACCCGGGCTACCACTCGGTAGGACAACTACACACTGGTCTGTGGCTCCCGGATGCATGGAGGTAAGTAACAAACGGCATCGCCATTCGGGAGCCAGTTCGTATTTTTGAAAGTAACACGCGGGCAACAGACTGGCGATATCGAGTGCTACTTTGCGCTCGACTCTTTCCCGCTGCAATTCCCAAAAATGCACAGTCACTTTGTCTTCGTGATTTGACAAAGGTATCAATTATTGTATTATCTGATTATTAATAATGGATCTTTCGTAGTTAGCAGATGGCTATTGTTATTTAGAAAAAAATTAAAAAGTTAGGAGAACGTTATAATTATACAGGCTGATTCACGGTGGATGGCACATTAGACGTTTCTGGTGAACCAGACAACGGATCACTTTGAAAATTTAATGGAGGGCATATTCGGACATTCTCTAGCCAACTATTTTCGACAATGCGGTGTTGCCGCTTCTATTAGAAAGCAGTAGCAACTTTGATTTTTCAAATGGAACACTCTGTATATAATATTATTTTTGGAATCTCCAACAATTGCCCGACAACTTTTCTTGATATTTCCCTATACCTATCTGTTACCGTTTTCGAAATAAAAATTAATTTCAATTTTTTTCTTCGAAAATCATGACTTCTAAAAATGCCGATATCTTTTAGTTAAGAAGTACTATGATATCGAAATTTGGTTTGGAGTTAGGTGATACTTGGACACTTCCCACACGTCAGCCTAATCTCCGTTACTTCAATACAGGGTGGTAAAAAAATACAGTTTTTTCGTTTGCTTGAAAAAGTTGCTGAATTTTGATTATTTTAAATGGAACACCCTGTATATTATTAAAAATTCGGAAAGCTGCTGAAATTTGCTTTCTTTCTATGTATATCATACCTATACCTAACTAGTCAAGTTTCGGACTTACGAGCATTTATTTGTGAAAATGTCCCTTCAGAATGGTATTTCCATTCGGTATTTGGTAAGCAGGCCATGATTACTATTTGACAGTAGCGTTGTGACATTCTCCTAATAATATCGACATTTTCGTCACTTCAGAAGTTACAAATACCTTCAAAACGATGGAACAAAACTATTCAAACGAAGTTCTTATGAATTTGTTTATTATTTTTGGACAGTGTGACAAAATTATCAGCAGAACATGTAGAAAGTTCAATGAAATGTATCCGAATCTACCGCCAATGAACCTCAAGAAATTTATACGAATTCAGAACAATTTCAATATGTTTGGATAAACTTTAAAAAAGCACCAAGAAACTTGAAATTGGAAATATTGATATGAATAATTATAAAAAAGTAAAACAATCATGTGGAATATTTCAAAATATGTTCGAATCGCTGGCCGTTCACTTCCAAGCACTTTAAAATGCGGGTGTTGACTGCTTTCGTGGTGGCAGATCTGATTTCATTGGGATCCAAATCTTCAAATGTTTGGGCAATCCTTTCTAACAATTCATCTCTCGAACGCACGGGTATTTTGTAAAGTTTTTCTGTAAACATTCCCCACAAATAAAAATCTAATGGATTAAGATCGGGTGATCTCGCTGGCCAATTCCATGGTCCCAAGCGCCTTATCCACCGATCGTCAAAAAGTCTTTCCAGTTCTGCGCTCACTTCTCTTGTGCAATGTGCAGGAGCTCCGTCTAGTTGGTACCAACAGTTTCGATATTCTTCGAGTGGCAGATTATCCACGAAACTCTCTACAGTATTCTCCAAAATATTCAGGTAGCTTCTGGATGTTAATGACTCCTCGTATATCACGTACCTCAATTTGTTGTCGATCAACATGCAGAAGACATTAAAACTAAATTTTTCTTGAAATCCGGCTTCTTTTGTGACGTGAGGATTTTCACTGGACCAATAATGACGATTTTTTCTATTGAAAATCCCTTCTCTCGAAAATTTCGATTCATCAGTCCAAATAATTTTATTTAAAAAAAGTGGATCTTCTTGAATGCGTGTCAACAACATTTCACAAAATTCTACTCTCTGTTGAGGGTCTTGAGGCTTCATTGCTTGAATTTTGGTGAATTTATAATCATGTATTTTATGTCTTCGCAAGATTCTTTGAACCGATGAATATTTTATACCCATATCTTCTTCAGCACTTCTTATCGATGACTCGGGAAATGCGTGAAAATATGCTAAGACATTAATCTGGTTGTTTTCAGAAGTTACGGGTCGAGGCAAGTTTCTTGGTGCTTTTAAAGTTGATCCAAATGCATTGAAATTGTTCTGAATTCGTATAAATTTCTTGAGGTTCATTGGCGGTAGATTCGGATACATTTCATTGAACTTTCTACATGTTCTGCTGATAATTTTATCACACTGTCCAAAAATAATAAACAAGAACTTCGTTTGAATAGTTTTGTTCCATCGTTTTGAAGGTATTTGCAACTTCTGAAGTGACGAAAATGTCGATATTATTAGGAGAATGTCACAACGCTACTGTCAAATAGTAATCATGGCCTGCTTACCAAATACCGAATGGAAATACCATTCTGAAGGGACATTTTCACAAATAAATGCTCATAAGTCCGAAACTTGACTAGTTAGGTATAGGTATGATATACATAGAAAGAAAGCAAATTTCAGCAGCTTTCCGAATTTTCAATAATATACAGGGTGTTCCATTTAAAATAATCAAATTTCAGCAACTTTTTCAAGCAAACGAAAAAACTGTATTTTTTTACCACCCTGTATTGAAGTAACGGAGATTAGGCTGACGTGTGGGAAGTGTCCAAGTATCACCTAACTCCAAACCAAATTTCGATATCATAGTACTCCTTAACTAAAAGATATCGGCATTTTTAGAAGTCATGATTTTCGAAGAAAAAAATTGAAATTAATTTTTATTTCAAAAACGGTAACAGATAGATATAGAGAAATATCAAAAAAAGTTGTCGGGCAATTGTTGGAGATTCCAAAAATAATATTATATACAGAGTGTTCCATTTGAAAAATCAAAGTTGCTACTGCTTTCTAATAGAGGCGGCAACACCGCATTGTCGAAAATATTTTAGTTGGCTAGAGAATGTCCGAATATGCCCTCCATTAAATTTTCAAAGTGATCCGTTGTCTGGTTCACCAGAAACGTCTAATGTGCCATCCACCGTGAATCAGCCTGTATAGATGCATTGTGTACGCCAATCATGCAGAGTTGGTAAATTGGTGTAACAAAGTTACGAAATCATCTTTTTAGATTCAATTGTGAAGTAGAGAACCACAAAGTCTTTTTTTTTCAACACAACCTCCGAGAAAACTCTCAAGTATTAAGTTTATTGCATACTTCTTTCAAATACATGAAATATAAGTCATTCACTAACAACTAGAAGGGGAAAGAAGATATATCAGTGCAGCCCACAGCGATAGCAAGAAAACATTCGAAATATTCAGGTATGGCTATTAAAAATACCAAAAAGATGTCAATTAATGTTATCGAAAATATGCTTAACCCATTTACGGTAATAAGCAATTCTGAAATAACAAAGAATATCATAACGACATTAAGCCGGGAGGTAGAAAGGGGTCAATTGGGGTTAGTGAGAATGTACCAAATCCAGATAAGGTAATCAACGCACAAGACTACCTCAATCAGAATAAATACAATCTTCGCAGACGGAATCTCCAGTCATCTGAGATTATTCATGATGAATAAGCCTCTGAAGAAGCTAGCCACTCGCGCTAGCGAAACGTTAGGAAGAAATTCCAACTTCAAACCCGAGTGAAAATTGTGACACTGGATACCAAAAAGATATTATGAGGTTTATCACTAGTTTTTATTATCTCTCGAAAAAAAAGGTTCCCTAGCTAGGAATTTACAGGAGTAAGTACAGGTTTTTTTTATTTAGAGTTTTTTTTTTTATAAATATACAGTGACAGTTCAAAATTGTATGGTTAAAGATTGGCAATCCTGACTTTAAGATAATATTATCATAAACTGATTTTTACATAAACTTTCTGTATTCGTTGGAAGCTACAAAAAAACCTCCTCCTTTTTTGAAGTTTTTTGAGAAATGGTTTCATTTCTATTCAATTACTTAGGTATCTCGCTTTTCTTATAAATTGAGCCGCAAATAACAGCGGTTATAGACATTGAAATGTAGGTAAGTGCATCAAATAGGGTACCTACATAAAATAGGTAGTAGTTTTATTATTTAACGTTTTTCAATTCTTATAAAGTAAAAAATAAGCATTGAATAGTATAAATCCATTTCCTAGAATTATTCCCCGTATTATGTATTGTGTAGAATCATCTACAATGTTAGCGACAGTTATGCGATAAGTAGCACTCAATAGCGCCAAACGGACGCCCAATCCGCGTGCTACATTCAAGATTTAAAAATATTAGGTTCGGGCGATGCCGAACGATACCGATTGGCGATACCGCGTGTTACTTACCTCCATGCCACCCGCATGACTGAAGATTTCACCACCACCACCATGCACCCCCTAAGGTTGAGGCCCGGAAGGATGAACTCCCCAGCACTCGTACGTACTCGAAAGCTCACCCCCCCTATCCTCCACCCCCGCTCGTTAAAGCGGTTCCTCATCCTGATGACTGGCGATCAGCAGAATAAAATCTGACCGTTTGATATGGAGTGCCCAGCCAATTCTCGGCTTGAAGCTCCCTTATATCTGACATGAGTTTGACTTTTAAAACAATGACTTTACTTTATGTGCATGGTGCCCCCCTGAAACTGGCTGAAGGCCTGAAAAAACTCTCGGCTGAGGGCCGAGTGCTGTGTACCGAGTTAACTGAAATTGAAATTACTACTTGGTCGGTTCTTCTTGGTATCTGAAACATAAAAGCATGATTAATCGTGATTTGGTGCCTGTTGAAGTAGACGTTGGCGTCGCCGAAGGTCTCGCCTCCGCCGTACTTCTTCAGGGGTGTCGTTGTCTCCTTGGTTTACTGGACGTCTGTATTTGTCTCTGCCGTCTTGCTCACGTCTGTTCTCGTGGAGCTCCGTGAGCAGCGGGTTCGTGTGGGTCTCTACTCTGTCTAGAGTAGTCCCCACATGTTGTCTGATCAGTCTGTCAATATAGTCTGGGTGGATGTCTAAGTCTCGATATATGAACCTGTTGGGCATATATTGTGGTGCGTCTGTTGCCGTCCTCAGGCAGACGTTGAAGAAGGCCTGTATCCTCTGCCTATAACTGTTCGCGCACTGCCCCCAAGCAGTGGATGCGTACAATATGATAGGCAGAAGAATTGTCTTGATGAGGCGTAGTTTCAACTCGAGTGCCACGTTGCTCCTACGTCCGATGAGTGGGTACAGCTTATGCCTTGCGGCTTTCGCTATAGCTAATCTGTGGGAGACGTGCCTCTGAAACGTGAGTTTCTTGTCCAGGGTTACTCCGAGGTAAACGGCTTCGTCTACCCATGGAATTCTCTCGTCGTTCATAGTAACATGGCCCTCGGGTGTCCTACGTCGCCTCGTGAACAGTATGGCATTGCTTTTGTCTGCATTGATTCCGATCTTCCAACGATTGAACCACGGTTCCAGCTTGTTTATCTGAAGTTGCAGCTTCGATGTTACTCCTATGAAGATTTCAGCCTAAAAGGAGCTCTTAAATAGATAAAATGCACATTTACTTCGGCCAATGCCGAAGCAAAGTCGCTGGTGGGCGGAGCCTATCGGAGCTCCGCTCCCAGATATACTCTCCGAGTAAAATTTTATTTTAGTATTTCTGGCCGAGGATGACAGTTTCCAGGATGATTGTGACCATGAACCTCAGAGGCAGACATGTGCAAATGATTTAATACTCCTCTTTTTTGAGCAACTTCAACTCGCTGTAACGCGGAAACGCAGCGACATAGGACCTTAATTGACTGGATCAAATCAATTCGTAGTGATCTAAACTGCAATCCACCTCGATGTGAAACTTGTGCTAATCATATACCGAAATGCTTGCTACCTCCCTAACTACGGTTTTTTATGAGATTAAGGTAATATTTCTTGACTTCCTTTGGCGTTGATAGGAGGATCGATTTCTGTGTAGAGTTGAAAGAATAGCTTGAACTATGAGTGATAGTTTAAGAGTCAGCTTAAATCTGACAACATATATTTTACGGTACTTGAAATTTTGTCCAGCGAGACTGCTATATCTACTAAACAAGCAATGGGTACTAGCAAAGCCCGTTCGCGGTAGGTTTAGGGTCCCTCAGGAGGATAGGGTATGAAAATTAGGTAAGTATTTTACGGTGGCTGCCATTTTAATATGTCATAATATACCTCCACTAAAACTGAAAAATATCAATGGCTGCCAATTTCAGAGGTTGTAACGTCAAGTCAGCCACTTTTCAAAATTATAAAAAAAAATAAAAGTATTTTACGACTTCTGAAATTTAAATATGTTATTTATGAAACTATTTTGACGTGGCTGCCATTTTCTCCGGTTGTAAATATCCGGCTGACAGCGAAACCTTGCCTGCAGCCCGTGCATACATATATGCATAGTTCTAATTTTTACATCTGTAGAAACTATATAACACTGAAAAAAGTCTTATAATTATACAAATAAACAAACAAATTTTCGGGATATTGCAAATATGTAGGTATTGGGGCCAGGTAGCCTAGTGGTTAAAGCGAAATTGTTTCAATTACTTTTGGCTGCCAGTCAAAGGTTCAAACCCTAGCGACTGCAGACAATTTTCTGATGGCCCGAGAAAGTGCTAGGAATCGCACGTAAAAAGTTAAGACCACGTTAATCCTTGGCTCTCACAAGTTTCGAATTCTGATGACTGTCGTTCGTAAGGGGAAGACAGCTGGTTAACGGAAAAAAACAATTTTTTTCAATTATGTAACAAGTAAAGAATTTTAATTTGAATCGAAAATTTCAATTTATTCATACCAGTATGTCAATTTAAGTTTCGAAATTAATAATTGCTCATATTATGAAAGTTAAAATTGTAGTATTTATTTCAGTTATTAATTGATTTCAAAATTAATCGTCATCTTCGGAATCGTCTTCAGCATGTGTAAAGTTTTCCAGGAACTCATCCAGAATTAGAGCAAGATTTTAAAAATGGGTTATTCGGAAATAAACGTACAGGAAAGCCATTTTCAAGGCAGCCGATTGACTTAACATTAGATCAAAACGATCAACTCGAATGCTGCTAGAAGACTAGAATTACTCATTCGATATATTCCATCGCAGCTTGTCAACGTTGGGCCCGTAGTTATGATATTCGACCAACTATTATAACCTACGTTTTGGAAGAAATATGGATTGGAAAAACACGAGATATTTCAGAAGACTTACAGCTATCGATCATCAAAAAAAGCTGCGAACAACTGGAAATGTTTGTAAATTCTTTTGATGAATACATTAATGCATTTAGTTCTCAACTACCTCCTAATTAATTGTTTAACATTGCATCTGGTAAAGCTGCTTTGGCTCAAGTAGACAACGTTGAAAAGATTGGTAATGATCAACGCGGATCACTCATTTCTGAATGTTCATGTGATATCAACCGGTTTGATAAAACAGCCAAGAAAACACCAATTCACAATTTTTCAAGTCAGCTTGCAAAAAAAAAACCGTCAAAGTAGGTGGAAAAATCAAGAAATCAAAATACAGCGGGACTTATTTGTCCTCAGAAGTTTATCTGATCCTATAACTTCTGTGCCTCTTTCTTTATGCCATTTGGACGAAGGGATTCATAAGTCAGCACTTGCCAAATGCCTTGAGGCAAAAATCGACCATGATCCACCAGTCACGCTGATGAAGGTACCTATAAATTTGATCGAAGGTTTCTTTATTTTACATTCATGCTATGAAAGAAGTACCCAAGACATTTGGTAATATTCCAAAGAAGTTTTTGCAAATGATTACTAAATATCCAGCATCCAGGCTAGATGTTATCTTCGATCAATACTGATGGCACCTTTCCATCAAAGAAAACGAGCGAAATATTTGACATGAAGCACCACTAATTGATTATTCGATTTCTGGACCTGATCAAATCAGACCAAGTGATTTCACAAAAAAAAATGAAAAGTACTAAATTCAAAGAAGCTCTTATTGATTTAACCACTTTACATTGGGCAATGAGTGATGTTTTACCGTTTAGTGAAAATAAATTGATCCATTTGAGCCTGAACAATTGTTATCATACACATCTACTAACGGCATTGATGTGTCAAGTATCGTCAAAGATTTGTGCTGTAAATCCTATAAAGATTAATAATATGAGCAATTGATCATTTTGGAAATTAAATTGACATTCTGTTATGAATAAATTGAAATTTTGAATTAAACTTTGAATTTTTTACTTCTTACATAATACTCTCATATTCGCTATCTCCCTAAAATGTACCTATTTTCCTTATTATGCGCATTAAAAGTAGTAAATGTGTTCGTTTATTTGTATAACTATGAGATTTTTCACATTTACTAGAGTAATTTCAATGTTATATAGATTCTACGTAAGTAAAAATTAAAATTATGCATATATTATGCACGGGCTGCAGGCAAGGTTTCGCTATCAGCCGGATATTTACAACCGGAGCAAATGGCAGCCACGTTTAATATAAGCTCAAAATAGTTTCAAAAATATCATATATAAATTCCAGATGTCGTAAAATACTTTTTTTTTTTATTTTCGAATTTTGAAAAGTGGCTGCCGTGACGTTGCGATCTCTGAAATTGGCAGCCATTGTTATTTTTCAGTTTCAGTGGAGGTATATTACGACATATTAAAATGGCAGCAGCCGTAAAATACTTTAAAAATTTACCTAATTTTCATACTTTTTTCTCCTGAGGGACCCTAAACCTACCGCGACCGGGCTTAGCTAGTACCCATTGCTTGTTTAGTAGATATAGTAGTCTCGCTGGATAAAAATTTCAGGTACCGTAAAATATGTGTTGTCAGTTTTAAGTTGGCTCTTAAACTATGATTTTGGTTCGAAAGATTTCAAATTATCGAATTTGGTCAAATAATCAAATATGGTCTGTGTCTGCACTTATTTTAGTTTTTAGATTGAAATGAAATTGAATATTTGTTTTTCCTGTAGATATGGTGAAATATTTTATTTAAATTATATTATTGTTTTGTAGATATGGCATATATATGGCAAACACAATTCTCCATAAATGTAGCGCTGTCAAGATCAAAGAGGTTTGGAAGGAAAACGAAATTAAATTACGTCCAAACCAAGTGAAATATCTTGTTGACAAAGACATAGAACTATTCAAAATGTATTTGGACCAAATCAACTATCTCACTACTATTGAAACATGCTCTGTTGCTTATGAAGACAACAAAGTTTTGAACCACGTATCCCGCAAGAATCCCAAAGTATTGTTGGAGTTAGAAAAAAGTAAAAAAGTCAAATGCAGAGTTATTGGCAGAAGAACGAGCAAGAAAATAGTGAGCCTCATGAAAGAAGACATTCTCAATGATCCGGAACGTTATACAACCATATTGAATAAGAGCATGATTGTACGAAAATTTGGGACTGATTTTGGAGCCATCTATCAACAGTTATTTCCGAAGAAATTCAATAGCGTTAATATGGGTAGCACCTGTAACAAACTATTGGTTCATCATCCCGCCAAGAAAAGATGGGAATTGTTCAGAAAGACTTATTCTGAAGTATTTCCGAACAAAAACATAGAAGATATTCTACTAAATTTCAATGAATCTTTCTTGAAGTTGAATCCAACTGATGAAATCATCATAAAGTGGGCTGATATACATTACAAAGCGGAGGAAAATGATGATTTTTTGAAGTATTTTCAATCATCCATTGCCATATCTATGATAAAAAGTAAGATCAATGTTACATCAGATAGGATCAAAAGAAGATCCTTAGTAATGTTACTTCTGCAAACATGTGCTCAACATAAAGATCTTGATCTACTCATCGAAGTACTGAAATATATTTGCACCAGGTAAAGTGAAGTTTTCATAATAAATTTAGTTGAAATTTTTCCTCCTAGACCGGGTGTCAACGAATCTATTAGACAAGTCATAATTTCTAGAATATTAGATGTATCAAAATGAGATTTGGAACAGGCAGAAGGTATGTGAATTGGACAGTTTTCGCATATTCAACACTTTCCGGTCACTTCCGGTTTAATTGGAAATAGCTCCAGCTTTGAATTTTTAAATGAAATACCCTGTAAATTGCAACATTCTTGAATTTCTGAGACAATTTCAAAAGATTTCACGCCAAATTGATTTTTCTAGAGTCACTTTTAATATTGCTTCTATTTGGCCATGATCAGACGTAAACTAATCTAAGGACCTGAGGTGATGTCAGATAATTACAATTAGTAATGAGTATGTTAGATGGGAATAAGACATTTACGTGTTTGTTATTTTTCAAATTGCTATTATTTTTTGACAAGCACTTCCCGAAAATAGAATTATTCGACGAATCTAACGATACCTATGTATTCGCAATTGCATTAGAAATAAGATCATAAATTAAATACTACTAAAAAAAGTACTGGACTTTACTTACTTTTGTCAAGTGTGCCATGGATGATAATTTATTTACTTTCGTAAACAGTTTCCACAAAAATGATTTTTTCTACGACAGTGCGCACTGCTGACAGTGCGTAAAGTAATACTTTTTCGCACAAGTACGTAAAAAAATCACATGTGCGTGAAATCATCAACAGTGCGTAAAGTAATTTTTTCTACATTCATGCAAAAAGCAAAACTTTATTGAACTATATTCAGTGGAAAAAGAAGTTCTTTATTGCACTAGTGCAATAAAGTTTTTATTGCACTCATCTGTCATTCTACTTCAACGTGCTGTCATCATGACAAACATAAACGTTTAAACCTACTACATATTTAGCAGATATTCTGTGAGATTGGCAATAGGTACTTCACTACGAAATATTCATATTGAAAATTGCACCAATTGTTCATTCACTTTCAACATTGAGGGTAAAAATAAAGTTTGAGTTAAATTGTTCGTAACGTATTAGTTCCTGTTTCAATGCAAATCGATATTAATAATAAAGTATTCAAGTTGCGCTTTTCATTTTCCTACACCTAGTGCCGCACCTCAATAAATCATTTTTTGCTTTTTGCATGAACGTAGAAAAAATGTTGTATGCAACTCGTGCAAAAATTGTTTATTGCACTCGACAATTTCACGTCGAGTGCAATAAATATTAACTTTTTGTACTTGTTGCATAAATAACTATTTTACACACTGCTCATACATTTACTCGGAAGTCTTCATTTGATAATAAGACAACAATTCATATCATTAAACATTCAAATTAATGATATAATAATAATGATAACAATAATAATAATAATAATAATAATAATAATAATAATAATAATAATAATAATAATAATAATAATAATAATAATAATAATAATAGGACTTTATTCAATCAGCTATGTATAATACAAGGGTAAAATATGTACACGTTTGAATGATTGAATAGGCGAAGTGTCACTGGCAAGCAGTGTTTTTCAACTCAACCTCCAGCACAGAACTAATAGAATAATAATAGAATATTAGATAATGATGGAGTAGTAGGTAATAATACAGTAATGGATACTAATAGAATAATAGATAATAATATTACACAAGATATGGAACGACAATACATCGTTAGTTCTCAACAACAACTAATTGCTACAATTTGGCAATGTAATAACTGTCGAAGAAGAAACTTTATATGAAACACTTTCGTAAAGGGCTTTTTTGTACTCGCTCATACAAAAAAGTCCCACTTTACGAACTTGTATCATAAATAGCTATTTTGTCGAATCTAACGATACTAATTCATTTGCGATTGGATTAATAAAATTAACTGATACTTTTAGCGATGCAGTCAAATAATTTGAAAATGCAAAATCCTAATTTCTTAAAAATTCCTTATTACTATAGAGTAGTATCTACTCTTGTTCAAAACACATTTCATCTCGTTCAGTTGTTTCTCCAAACACGTTTCGTAACATTTGAAGCATTATACTTCTAAATGCCCGTATAATTCGTTCATCTCAGATTTAAAGAGAGGCCGGAGCTGTTGAATAGTATAGACCCTTTCTTTAACATATCTCCAAATTTGGAAATCGAGCACAGTGAGATCCGGTGAGCCGGCAGGCCAACGGTTGCAATGGCTTGATTATTAAGTAATTAAAAACTTCTCTGGTATTATGAGGGGTTGCTCCATCTTGTTGGAAGTGAATTTGATGTAAAACTGCTGAAGGTAGATAATTAAGATGATCCTCGATTTCATTTTGAAAAAAAAAACATTGAAAAAGTACCTAACCCCTTTTAACTGACTTTCAAACAATATTGGCCCAATTATTCTGTTTCCAACGATACCAGTCCAGACATTGACGCCTAACCTTTCTTGAAGATTGCCCTCTCTCATTGCATGTTGATTTTGTTGGGCCCAGAACAGTCTATTTTGCTCATTAAACATACCGTTATTTGCAAATCGTGATTCGTCGGAAAATAGAATGAAGTTGATAAAATTTGGGTTAACTCTATGATTTTGAAGCAGCTAATCACAAAACATTACCCATGTATCGCCATCGTCAGCATACGAATGTTCATGAAACTAATATTTAAATGCTCGATATCTGTGCTTTTCCAGTATTTGATTCGTGACTTACCTGCATTTCTTGACTAATTTCTCTTGAAAAACACGTTTTATCAACCTCAACCTTAGCAAAAACATTAATCTCAGTCTCTTCATCAATGATAAACCTGATGTGTCCCACCTTTCGATTTTCTTCTTGCCTGAAACGATTCTCAAATACTGATGGGCAGAATGTTGTCGATTGGGATATCTGGCATACAACATTTTGAATTTCGATGACATTCATTAAATATTAAAACAAATCCACTTTTGACTTTGAGTATACCTACATCAATTCGACGAAAAATTAAAGTGAAATTTAATGAAAATTAAGAAACTTTTCCTGTCTGTTCATAAAGCTCCAAAGAAGACTTTGTGAAAATAACTTCAAAATATTATACATTATGGCTATCCATGGCACACTTGACAAAAGTGAGTGAAGTATATTATTCAGTAATTTCCTTGGTAATATTCAACTTATGTTCGAGCTCAACTCTCTCCCAAAGTTTGGTAATTTTTTTCTGTCGATAGAATCTCCCATTATTATCAATCATGAACGCTATGACGAAATATGGTAGTGGTAGGACCTCTAATAAAAAAAGTTATAGAGCCCAACTCTCCTCCAACGCTCGGTAATTTTTTCTGTTGATGGAATCTATCATCATTCTCAATCATGAACGCTCTGACGAAATATGGTGGTGGCATGACCTCTAATAAAAAATTTGCAAATACCAACTCTCCCCAAACAGGATATGTAATAAAAAAAATTGCTGAATTTATTGCTGAAGTAGGTTAGGTTAGGTTTGAACGTGAGTGGGCCCGTATCAGGCACCCCACTGCGGCCAATGGCCTATTGTGGCTCACCCTATGGTTATATTTCTCCCAGTATATCCAATCTCTTGACGAAATTGAGGAATACATTGGGAGAACAATTTACCAGGTTTTCTGGCCTTACTGTCGTATCGCCAAATATTGAGAATCTGGTTCTGGCCGCTGCAGGGCATGTACACAGAATGTGTTCAGCCGTTTCATCATCCTCCATGCATAGCCGGCACTCTGCATCTTGTACAAGTCCGATTTTATGCATGTGATGTTTGAGTTTGCAGTGGCCAGTAAGCAAACCTACTATAACTCTGAGATGCGCTCTGCTGAGTTCTAGCAGTTTGTCAGAGTCCTGTTTTTTCCTTGTACAAGCAATAAATGCTTTGGAATGGGCTAGGCCCGGGAGACTACGCCAGTACTCGAGTCTTTTATTGTTTGCCCAAGCTGTTATGACATTCTTGGCAGTGCTATATGCTAAACCGATTACCAGTTCAGGTCCAGTGAACGTTGTTTCGGCCCCCCCTTTTGCTAGGGCGTCCGCTATTTCATTTCCTTCTAGGCCTGTGTGACCTGGTATCCAGACTAGGGTATCGTTGTTGCGTTGCGCCAGTCGGTTTAAGGTGTATCTGCAGTTCCATACTGCCCTAGATTTAAAGCAGTTGGATTCAAGCGCTTTAAGTGCTGCTTGACTATCTGAAAATATTTTTATTGTTTTTCGTGTGTGGTGTCGATTTTCCAGCTCCCTGGCACACATTTCAATGGCATATACCTCTGCCTGAAATATCGTAGCTAGTTTGCCCATACTGAACGAGCGTTTCACTACTGGGTTCATTCCATATATTCCGGCTCCGACGCCGTCCTGAGTTTTGGAACCATCGGTGAACCAACGTTCATTTGCCCTACATAGGTTGGTTTTATTCCGGACCCAGTCTTCTCTTTCGGGAAAGACCACAGTGTAGGACGTGTGAAGGTTGATAGTTTTAGGCATGATGTCTGAGGGCATTCCTAGAATGTTGTGAGCTATTATGCCCTCCAGCATGCCGCTGCCTCTCATGACACATGCCTGCAGTAGACTAATGGCCGCTTGATAAAGTCTGTATGTTGCCCATCTTGCCTCTCTCTCCAGAACTATGTGGAGAGGAAGTAATCCAAGGAGGACTTCCATTGCTGCCGTTGGCGTGGAGCGAGTGCTCCCAGTAATCGCCAGGCACGCTTGTCTCTGTAGTCCGTTAAGTTTAGCAATGGCCATTTTTTTATGTCCCTTGCTCCACCAGACTATATAGCCATACGATATCATTGGACGTATGACGGTCACGTACAACCAGTATATGTGTTTTGGTGACATGCCCCATGTTTTGCCACATATTCTGCGGCATGTCCATAATGAAAGACTAGCCTTCCGGATAGTCTTTTCCAAGTGCGAGTTCCAATTAAGTTTTTTATCCAGGGTTATTCCCAGATATTTTGCTTCACTCGCGAAAGGAATTGTTACACCATTGATGGAAGGAGGTATTAAATGTTCCAGCTTCCTTTTCCTGGTGAATGGTACAATGACCATTTTGTGGGGTTAACGGACATTTCCTCCCTCTCACACCATTTATATATGGTATCCAATATATCCTGAAGGACGTAGGAGATCGTCTCTTCGATTTTGTCGTTTATTACTAGTACCAGACCGTCAGCATATGCTTGCAGATCAACCTCCCAAAGCGAGAGAATGGCCAGCAGATCATCCACCAGCAGTGACCATAACAGCGGGGAGAGGCCTCCCCCCCTGGCTGGCTTGAAGCTGACACTTTCCCCCTTTAGAGAGGTTGTTATAGTTCTGTTGTGAAGCATAGTTCTTATCCAGTCACATAGTATTGGTTCAATCCCTCTAGAGACAGTGGCATCATATAGGGAGTGAGGTAGTGCATTGTTAAATGCTCCTTCTATGTCCAAGAATGCAGCGACTGCTATTTCCTGGCGTTCCAGGGCGTCGCTTATTCCTGAGACAAGGTTATTGAGGGCAAGTTCTGTTGATTTGCCAGCCTGGTAGGCATACTGGTGAACTTCGAGGGGGCGCTTTGTCAGCGCCCCACACCTTATGTGCCCATCCAATATTTTCTCCATGCTTTTCAACAGAAAGGATGTCAGACTAATGGGTCTGAGCGATTTTGGGTGTGGGTCATTCCGACCCACCTTAGGAATATAGATCACCCTAGTCGCGGTCCAGTTAGACGGAATATGGTTCCATGCTAAACTGGCTCTAAAGAGTCTTATAATGATAGGTATGATATGTTCCAGTCCGATTTGTAACAGAACTCCTCTCCTGGCGATTTGTATGGGTGGAATGAGTTAACCGCCCATCTTATCGCCTGTGGTGTAATTATTTTGTTGGCAACCACCCAGTCATATCTGTGAGGTCGTTTTATCCGGCCTATATTTGTGACTAGAGGTTGATTGTCCAGAATCAGGCTGCCTGGGAAGTGGTTATTAGCTAATAGCTCTAGTGTCTAGTGTTGCTGAAGTAACTAAGGTTCATTATGAACGCCTTAAAAGGACCTCAAAAGGTATTTGTGCCATCTGGGAGGGTCTTCATTCAATTTGTTCAATTCCCTCTTTGGAAATGTCCAAAACATTTGATTCATTTTTGTTGTATCATTGGTGAATATTGATGTTGAATACCTACCTATAAAATTATTATTGAAATATTTTGACGGTTACCAATAAATTTGAATTTCGGATGTTTAAGACAATTTCTGTTGACCTTTTTGTTGGTTTCAGGCATCGAAATGAGAACTATTCATTCAGAGCATTATTATCACGAGAAATATCTGAGTTATTCAAATTGACGGACTTGAAGGGTAACCATTGGGAATGTATCAATGACCAGATCAAAATCGGTAGGATGAAGGAGGGTTTTTGTTACTGGGAATACCAAACATTATTAGAAAAACATTTAGAATTCTTATTCAAAAACGAGAAGGACCATGAAGCCTATTTGATAGATTATATCAATGACAATTTTGATATTCGTGGGGGTTTCGACGTCGATGTATGTGATTCTTCAACCAAGAAACAGATTTTGCTAGAAATTTTGAGACTGTTTCCTGAAGTTGTCAAGATTAGAAAAGAGGAAGATATAAACGAACAAGTATATAAGATTTTTCTTAGAGTATTTCAATTCAGTAACGAAAATTCTGAGCATTGCATACATTTATCGGAGTTTCCGACTTCTACAATTCCTTTCATTGAGAATTGCTTAAACGAAAACGAGAACTTGTGTCGCACTGGACACCTTCTGAGGAAAGAAGTGATACATTACCATTTCAAATTTCCGCACAATGCCTTCTTGGAAAATGGTACGATTTTGAATGCAATATTGAATTCAGTCAAGGAAACAAATCGTATGTTTGACTTCAAGAACGTATTAAAAGGACACGTCCTCAAAAAAAATCGTTCAGATTTGGCCAACGAGGTTTTCACTTTATACTTGGAGGAGTTGTTGGGATTATTTCAGTGGGAACCAGTACACTGGCTTTTGGAGAACGAGCCTAGAAAGTTGGTGCCTTATATCGACAAAGCATTTCGCCTTTCCTTCTTCGATAAAAATGTAAAATTATTTACCCATTTTGGATTTGATAAAAAGGCCTGTGATTTTTACAAGGGACAGTTAAACAACGAGGATTCTCAAACGAAGAAGGCAGTTCTGGAAAAAATGAAACTGCTGCTCACTACAGATGAGTTTGTAGATTTGGTCGAGGAATGTTTCTTGCCACAAAAAGACAAAATAGACTTGAATGATGAAGAGATGCGGAAAAAATACAACGTCCAGTGTGAGGTAATTAAAATTTGGAACATTATTATGCATTTGTGAAATATTCATTTATGAAATTTAGAGATAATTTGACGCATATTTCAAAAAAAGTAGATAACAACTTTTTTCAGAGAACTAAAACCCAATGTAATATTGAAAATGCAATTACGAAAAAATAACAATATTAGTGAAATTTGCTGAGGTTCTAGAGACAATATTCTTCAAGATTGATGAAAGGGATGTAGATATTATTGTTCCACTCATATTATTAATGGTGGTATCATAATCCATTTTTATTATTTCTAATGACAATGTTAATATGTCCTTTAAATTTCGTAAACGTCGAATAATTTTGTAACTAAGACACGATTGTCCACAAATGAGGAATGATATAAATCAGAATCATTTTCAAAGAGGAGTGCAAATCTAGGTATACACGTACTTTTCTTCAACTCCTTTCATTTGATATTTTCCGGGCCTCTTTTATCTATAGTATAACAAGTGGCAATAAAACAGCATAGAGATTGAATTTCGACTTCTCACGAGTTATCATTAAATTTGGAAACATAACGAGTGCATAGCACGATTTTTATTTCCCAAAATTGTATGATGAGTAATTGTGAACGAGAATATTCATGAAAATTAATCATGAAATTTTGTAGTCGACAATATTCTTAAATAATTGTGAATAGCTGAAATATGCAGAAATTTTAGCTAAGTAGTTCGACTTCTTCCAAATTTTTAGGAATATGCCGTATGCGTGAGATTTATGCAAACGGTATTATTCTGTTGGTATTCTGAAAGGAATTTTGTAATTTGGTTGGTTATATTCAAACTGCCCTGAAGTGACGTCATTCCTATTGGTTTGTTTCACACTGTTTGAAACAAACTAATAGAAATGACGTCACTTCAATAATTTTACGAAAGTAAGGGTGGGTTTAGTCAACTTTAGCACAAGCATTATCATAAACATGACGGTAACATCAAAGATTTTTAGCATAAACTTAACATTGTTGTATAAATGGCGCCATTTTATATAACAGATTCAACTTTCGCTATTATTAACATATATTCAAATACAATTTTGAAATGATGTTGACTAAATGCACCTTGAAAAAAATTAATTTACGATTATTATGTTATTCCTAGAAAACAATACATTTCAAAAATGTTGCTTTCAATCTCTCAAAATCGTATAATTTCGGATAATTTTTGAGTAGACATTGGATAATTTAGGACTTTGAGTGTGGCAACACTGAAGTTATCTACAACATACTCTCTCAGTTACAACTCATTGTCAGATTATTTTCGAGTTTACAACGTCGTATTGAGATTCGGTCAATTCTTCTATTTGAAAATAAATTGTCTGTGTGATGTAGTTTATTAGTATATTAATCTGTCTAAAATACATTCTAAAATACATTCGAAATCATATTTTATAAATAAATAAAATTAGAATTGGATTCAAACTTTATTGTCTTCTGTTGAAATTCTTGAATCAATGATAGTATATAAAATTGCTAGAGCAAGCTCATGTGATTTTTTCACTACCCTGATTCTCGTTCGTTCACTATGATAGAACTATTTTCATACATTTAAACATATGCATTCATCGATTTAAAAAATATGTAATCTCCTTTGTATTTACCCTGAAAAAAACCTCTCTGTAGATCTGCATTCATGTACATCATTGTGAAACAGAGTTTCCACAAAAATGAGAGCTCTTATTACTTATTGGATTTTGATGTAATTAATAATAAAGTATCAAAGCAAGTTTTTCTAAGTTTCGAAAGTCGTTGATCTTTTAGAAATTCTTATGAGAATGAGTCCTCATTCAAATCACCATCAGCAAAACTTCCCGGAATGCAGGTATCCTAATTATATTTGAAGATTAAAGATAAACCCTGAATACCACCAAATAATATCTATCAACTTCAGATAGCAATAAAGTTTTGAAAGTAATCACAAGGTTACAAACACAGTCACCTGACGTCAACGCTGACTCCAAGGTGATCCTTCGAAAAAGAAGTTGTGTAACCCTCTACATCCTATTGATTGAATATTGTCTATAAATGTTTATATGAAAAATAGTGACTTAATGAGAGAAAATTAGGATATCGTTGACTGAATCTTATGATACAATATTCCTGAATGGTCTAGCATAGTAATAATAATTCGAACAAGTCCGAAAGTTTTGTCGGAGAATACAAATAAATGTGAATGTGAATAAAATCGATAAAGTCGAAGTATCCTCCAAATCTCTCCAAATATTTCCATAAAGTGGAAAATATGAGGCAAAAATCTGACAGAAAACAACTACTTCCCTGGCTAATGCCACGACGGATATTGAACTGCATCTGACAGATATTTGTGGAACGTTCTTCCAAGAAGGCTCAATTGCAAGTGCTTATTGTAAACAAACAGAAGATTATCCATAATTTGGCTGGGAATGACCACCTGCAGACATGTTTCTAGGTTGTCGCCTCTCATCAGTGCAAGGGTAGGTCCGACAAGTTTGAGTTGTCTTGTCCCTGCCAAATGAATCATAATTTATTGTTTATCTAATAATTCTCCACGGATGAAGCAGCGACTTACAATAAAGTCACAGCGCCACCCGCCAAGAAAATCAATAAGCACTCCTCGAGACAGCAAAGACTCCAGGAAGAGTAAATGCGAAAGTTTTCAAAACTTTCGAACTTGTTCAAATTATTCGCAATTACTCTTCCTGGGGTCTTTGCTTTCTCGAGGAGTGCTTACTGATTTTCCTGGCGGGTGGCGCTACGACTGACTTTTCTGTAAGTCGCTGCTTCATCCGTGGGGAATTGTCAGATAGATAGATGTGTCAAAAATGCGGGTTGGCGGTTTGATAAAAAAAAAATGTTGAAACTTTTATTCGACGCCTCGGCCAGCCCTGGGTCCTGCCACATACTCGCTCCGTTGTCTTCCATACCAGTGCACAGAGGTAGGAGAGCAATATGATCGATTAGGAGTTAATAAAAGATCCCTAAATGAACCTATTCTACTTGCCTAGATTGAAGAAGAATGATTCTAAAAGAAATATTAGCTTTAAAAAAAATTTATTTAAAATGGAATAAACCAATCAAGGAAATTAACACACCTAACTCAGGGAGTTTACCCGTGTTCCCTTCCGTAAGGGAAAGTAAGCGTTTAACGCCCTGTTCACCTTAGTGCTATAGCTCGCTGACACGTGTAGCTCACCCCAGTGAAACAGTAGGCATCCCCTAGCATGGATTCCGGGACAACGCAATCCAATCTAGCGGATAAGGAGCCGCTACTTCCACTCTGACTCTGAAAAGAGCCGTGTCAATTTGTTCTGAAAGGAACAAAATTGTGATGATAGTCTATTGCGTCAGCACGAATTCTTTCAGGAGGGATGTTGGGTTTTGATCCATCCTTTATAGAGACTAGTCTCTTGGCTTAGAAAATACTGGCCGTAGCTCGTACAAATATTGGATATTTCAATTTCCGTTTTCTTCTCTCTTCTTAAATTATTTTGTCTCGTTCTCACAAAAACGCTCAGTATAATATTCCTGTTTGGCTTTCCTAATTTCTTCCTGAATATCGCTTTTCTTTCGAATTTCCACTTTGTATATTTATATTCTTCAATAACACCACCCTGTGTGTGCTAATATCAACTATTAATAACGATTCCTCAAAAGGACTTTTACTTTGCTCTTCGATGCTATAAAATTTCAGAGTGCTCTGTTTGGGCTACGAGACGACTCTTCTCTTGCTTCTGCTCGCTCGAATACTCGATGCTGAATGCCGCTGGACCCACCACCACCATGCACCCCCTAAGGTTGAGGCCCGGAAGGATGAACGCCCCAGCACTCGTACGTACTCGAAAGCTCACCCCCCCTATCCACCACCCCCGCTCGTTAAAGCGGTTCCTCATCCTGATGATTGGCAGAATAAAATATGACCGTTTGATATGGAGTGCCCAGCCCATTCTCGGCTTGAAGCTCCCTGATATCTGACATGAGTTGACTTTTAAAACAATGACTTTACTTTATGTGCATGGAGCCCCCTGAAACTGGCTGAAGGCCTGAAAAAACTCTCGGCTGAGGACCGAGTGCTGTGTATTGATTTAACAGAAATTGAATTTACTTCTTGGTCGGTTCTTCTTGGTATCTGAAACATAAAAGCATGATTAATCGAGATTTGGTGCCTGTTCAAGTAGATGTTGGCGTCGCCGAAGGTCTCGCTTCCGCCGTACTTCTTCAGGTGTGTCGTTGTCTCCTTGGTTTACTGGACGTCTGTATTTGTCACTGTCGTCTTGCTCACGTCTGTTCTCGTGGAGCTCCGTGAGTAGCGGGTTCATGTGGGTCTCTACTCTGTCTACAGTAGTCCCCACATGTTGTCTAATCAGCCGCACTCTCGCGCTATATTTATGTGCGTCGGCCGGCGGGAGTGGCCGGGCCTGACCAATCGCGTGCCGGTATTTGACGAAGCTTTGCTCTCGCCGTTTGCAGGTGTCGAATATTTCGGAAATTGATTTTCATATTTGAAATTTGTTTAGAATTTATTTTTCCAATATTGGCGGAACATAACAGATGGTTAAGATAGATAGATAAGCTTTATTGTCTAAAATGAAAACAATTTGTGGACAAAGTCAATAAAAGTGAATAGCTTTCACAATACCTTACATGTAACACAAAATGTAAATTATATTTACATGGATAGATAAAATGAAAATGCATAAATAAGAACAATATGAAAAATCAACGTACTACACCTGTTTTGAAAAAAACGACATTTAAAAACCTTATACGAATTCTTCGAAGTTGAATCATAGATAGAGAAATTATAGAAGCATTTTCCCTTCAAGAGGTGCTCAACAGTTTTTCTGAATTTTTTCGGACCCTTGATATCTGTTATTTGACTCGGTAAGTAATTGTAAATTTGTTTACTTCTATAAATTAGTGACTGTCTCGTCAGAGATGAAACAGGTAACGGAAGGGTGAGTTGTTTTTCATTGCAAGTATGTCTTTCCCTGTTGACGTTCATTAACTTTTCTTTATACAATTTATGAAGCAAGCATACCATTTCTAGAATGAAAATTTCATATATTGTCAAATTCTTATTGTCTGAAAAGACTGGTGTACATGATTCTCGCATTTTTATTCTGAATGTAAATCTCAGAGCTCGCTATTAAAGGACTAATACACTATAATTTATAATTCATTTGGCAGGGACAAGACAACTCAAAGTTGTCGGACCTACCCTTGCACTGATGAGAGGCAAGAACCTCGAAACATGTCTGCAGGTGGTCATCCCCAGCCAAATTAAGAATAATCTTTTTTTTGTTTACATTAAGTCTTCTTGGAAGAACGTTGCACAAATATCTATCAGATGTAGTTCGAAATCCGTCGTGGCATTAGCCAGGGAAGTGGTGTTTTCTGTCAGATTTTTGCCTCATATAGCATAGTAATGTGCTAAAGCCATTTTGATGAGGATATCGTGATACCTAAAAGTCTTATATGTATATACCGGGTGGCTACGAAAGTATTGCCTACGGAATATCTCAGTTATTGTATGAAGTAGGTTTGTGAAATTTGGAGCGTCGATATAATGACATAAGAGCTAGAATTTGAGCATATTGACATGTCGAAGTTAACTTCCGGTCTGACCGGAAGTAACATCAACTTTCTTATTTTAAATGGAAACCCTACTTTTTTTTCTTTTCGCTTTATTCAGCATTCAATTCCCTTTCTAATGATATATCACAAGTTGGTATCTAACCAGAAACTAGATCAGAAAAAAATTATTATTGAAATTCACCGAGTAGGCCGTGGAAGCAAAATGAAAGCCAAAAATTGAAAAGTTGGCTATGGAAACCATACGTCACTTGATAACAGTTGCTACTACTGTGATATTTTATTTTCATTCGTCGGCGTTATAAAAAGCCGCCAAAAAAAATATTGGAAAAATTGGGAAAAAAACAGGTCCATAACTTAAATAGGAACATACAACTTTTTCTTGCCTGTACTATTCAGCATAACCATTCCTTTCTAATGATATAATAGAAAATAATTTTTTGAACTGAAATACCGAAAAATCCAATTATTATTCTTCAAATAACAAAACAGATTATCGCCATACGCAAAAATAAAATTAAAAATAATGTGGAGTGATAAATTATATCCTGTAGGTTCTAGTTTAAATAGGAACATAAACGTACTTGGTCTGTGCCATCGTCCATAGATATTCTAATATCTACCTATGGACGATGTTTGTGCTATTCAGAATAATCATTCCATTGCAATAATCATTCGAACCAAAATATTAACAAGTAGGCTGATTAAGATGTATTTTGGAATGAAACAAAAAAGAAATGAGAGCTGTCACGAACGCTGCTATCCATATTATTTTGACGTTCGAAGTAGTGTTTTTGATTCTGCCATTTTAAAAGGGTTTGGAAATCGAAATCAGTTAGTGGAATATTCAAAAAATGCCCCGTTATTGACGAACCGAACAAATTGACATGCTTCTCATTTATGGTGAATGTTTAAAAAATTCTTATGCCGCTGAACGATTGTATTTAGAGCGATACCCAGGGAGGCAGCAACCGTCAAGAAGGTTTTCCAGTGGCTTGAAGAAAAATTAAGAACTGAGCCTGATGTTCACGAAGACCAAGAAGCATTTGTTATTGATGAGGAAACTGAAATTAATGTATTAGCTTTAGTACAATATGATAGCACAATTTCCTCAAGGCAGATTGGCGCCGAATTAGCTATAAGTAAGGACTCTGCTAGGAAAATTTTGAAAAAACATCGATTGAAATCCTTCAAGTATCAGTTGCATCAACATTTTTATGAAAATGACGGTGAAAGGCGCCTGGAATATTGTAATTGGTTTCTTCGACAAAATGCTGAGAATCACCTATTTAACTATTATATCTTGTTTACGGACGAGTCAAGATTTACCAACAATGGATTATTTAACAGGAATAATACAAGGTAGGTACTGTACTTTATTTGGATTATTCGATAGTCGAAGTGTAAAGTGTTAAAAGTGTGAACGGTCTTTTGTTCCAGGTACTGGCGATAGCAAACGAGCACCGGTTTCGACAAGGCTGCTTCCAGTAGAGATTTGGTGTGAATGTTTGGGCAGGAATAGTTGGAACTCATATTGTTGGCCCCATTCTTTTTCAAGGCCAACTAACATAATTCAAGAATAGCGAGAAATTATCTTCAAAATCGCTTTCAAGAGAGACTTATAACAACCCATGGTCCAGTCAGGTGGCCACCAAGGTCACCTGATCTTACTCCGTGCGACTTTTTTCTATGGGGGCATCTTAAAAATAGGGTGTATTCCACACAGCCTACAACTCTACATGAGCTAGAAGTAAAAATTCGTAGAGCTTTCCAAGATATCACGCCCCAAATGTTGGGAAACGTTTTACATGAAATTATCACCAGAGTCAATAAATGTATTGACGCTGAGGGAATGCATTTCGAACATTCGTTTTGAATTTATTTTATCTTTAATCCTATCAATTTGATTTTTTTTTTCGATAAATCTGTTTTTTCGTTATTTGAAGAATAATAATTGTATTTTTCGGTATCTCAGTTCAAAAAATTACTTTCTATTATATCATTAGAAAGGAATGGTTATGCTGAATAGTACAGGCAAGAAAAAGTTGTATGTTCCTATTTACAGAGTATTGTTTTTTTCCCAATTTTTCCAATATTTTTTTTGGCGGCTTTTTATAACGCCGACGAATGAAAATAAAATATCACAGTAGTAGCAACTGTTATCAAGTGACGTATGGCTTTCATTTTGCTTCCACGGCCTACTCGGTGAATTTCAATAATAATTTTTTTCTGATCTAGTTTCTGGTTAGATACCAACTTGTGATATGTCATTAGAAAGGGAATTGAATGCTGAATAAAGCGAAAAGAAAAAAAAATAGGGTTTCTATTTAAAATAAGAAAGTTGATGTTACTTCCGGTCAGACCGGAAGTTAACTTCGACATGTCAATATGCTCAAATTCTAGCTCTTATGTCATTATATTGACGCTCCAAATTTCACAAACCTACTTCATACAATAACTGAGATATTCCGTAGGCAATACTTCCGTAGCCACCCGGTATGTAATAGCCGATTGCAAAAAATGTGTGTTAGAATGATATTTAATAATAGAAAATTTCAAAGGTGAGTTTCGAGCAAATTGATTGAACAGAAATGGCTCACAGTAAAACAGAGGCGTTACTTGCACGGTAGGATATTGTTTTTAAAAGTTATGAAAAATAAATCACCTATCTATTTATACAAGAAAATTAGATTCAGAACTGACGTACACAACATAAATATAAGGAAAAAGGACACCCTTACAATACCAAAACATAGCACAAACTTATATTAAAGATCATTTTTGTATGTTATTCGCAAAGTTCTCAATTTAATTCCCTCTGAAATTAAATACATGTCAATTCCCGTTGCCAAATTCTATGTAAAAAAATTGCTCCTCAATAATTTGTGGGTACTTAATTTCGTCACATTTCAAGAAGACTTGATTAGTAAGAATTGCTATTTATTAAATATTTTTTAAGTATGAATTTATTAGTTATGGATGTAATAAAATAATTTCTCCACATTTCTGTATTTATGGAGTACTAGCTGTATTGAAAAACAGGTCTATTTACCTTCCAGGTGATAGAACTGAATGCAGCTTTTTGATGAGCTGAATAATCCGATTTTTTCGTTTAACATTTAATGTACTTTCAGCTTATTGAATAAATTTCTTTATTATTATTATTATTATTATTATTATTATTATTATTATTATTATTATTATTATTATTATTATTATTATTATTATTATTATTATTATTATTATTATTATTATATGGGCTGAAAGGGGTGATGATTTATTCAGTTGCCTCACAACACAACTATACTCGCTCAGTGAGTACCATTACTAATTTTAGTTTTAACTCTTACAGGTAGCTGAAATATTACACAAAGTCGAAGAACCATACAAAACATTGCCTATAGTGATGAAATTCTGCGCTGGTGACTACCTGCAGTCAGCATTGCCTTCGTTGTATGGCGTATTTTATAAATCACCAGAGAAGCTTCTGTATCCTCATGTGAATGTTTTGAAAAGCAGAGGTTTATCTGCTCGAAAACATGCAGTATATCTGAGTTGTGAGATCCTTAATCAAAACCATGTATTCGATGTGATCAGTGCTGCGAAAGACAAGAAAGTTTCCAATCAGAAATATTTATTCTCTGCCACATTGAAGTATTTTCAAAAGAACCCTTCGAAAGAATTACTGAACATGATTATCGATCTTATGCAGAAAATTGACAAAAACGATACCGAAACTTTCGAGAGCGTCACGAAAATCAAGATGCCAAGAAAATATAGAACTGAGTTCGTTGAAAAATGTTGGGTAGTCCTTGAGAGTTTGAAAGATGAGGGGCTGAAAGTAAAACAGTGTTTAGAAAGCCTATTGAAATTAATATCTGTGGATATTGCGAGATCGCTATCACCAGCCTTCGTTAAATATTTAATCAGTCGCTATTTTGGGTCTGACGATAAATTATCAGGGTTAGAGATATTTGTTATTAAATTGCTAAAATACCGCGAATCAGAGAGACATGAGAATTTTCCAATGGTTTTTGAAATGCTATCCAAATTTAAGAAAAATTGCCGCAGTTCTTTTATCGAATGTTTCATAACCATTTCAAGAAATAGAAAAATCGACATGGCGTTTGTAAACACTTATTTTGAATATTGGAACAAACAGTTTACTATCATACAGAGTTTCAAGGATCATATTGCTTTAAAGTTTTTTGTGATGCGATTGAACTCTTGTTCCAGCGAGAAACTTGCCCAGGAAATAGTTTCGTATTTGGAGGAGCTTACATCTAGCTTTGGTTTTCACGTTTTCAAAATATTTAAAAAGGAATTCGAGCAAGTAGTTGGAGATATGGATAATATCCAAAAATATCGGTTGTTTCTTGACATTTTGAAATACCATTGCACTACTTCTACTTGTATTTTAGTTCTCGAACTGATGGAACATGTGGATGAAGAAGAAAGTGAAAGCGCGGTAATGGAGTATTTTTCAAATACCATCGATATTTTACAAAATGTCTCCGAACCCATAGTGAAGATCTACTATGAATTATACCTGACTGTTCGTGAAGAGAAAACAACTGAAATTTCATAGAGAGGAAAAATTGATTATTCGAATAATATTGTTTTGATTGGTGTATTAACTGTTACAAAAAATATATGACCTCTTGAAATTCTTGAATACAAATGTTACATCCAATTGGGTCACTTATACAGGGCAATTCAAATTCGACCCCCACCATTGGGATCTAAACTACAAGAGATACGTCGAAGCTTAAATTGGGGCAAAGTTGCGTATTCTGGTACTTAACAAAATACTGTTTTGAAACTTGGAAAATTCCGAGTATTACTTACCGGAAATATCGGGAAAAAACAGAAAAGCGGAATTTTCGTTTTAATTTGTTTCTACCGTTATTTGATAACATAGCTCAAAACCAAAAGTACATTTTCATTGATACTTTTTTCAGCTACACGTTTTCATGTTCAGATTTGCTATCCGACGTTTCGTCTTCTGGCATTCAACATCAATTTTTTTTCTGTTATGGGCGCCTTAACGCTGGCTAACTTTGTTCATTTTATTGATTAATAATATTTTAAGTATTTGAGTATTGTATTTTATCGATGAATAAAGGTTTTTATTATATTATTATTATTATTTTATTATTATATTGTTTTTTTATACAGAAAAATAGTGATTCTCATTCTGATTTCATTGATGTATAATTTGTTATGATTTGCACTTCTGAAACAACAGATATTAAAAAAAAAACAACTTCATCTGAGATGGTCATGACTCCATCGAAAAATTTTGTTTAATAAACACTAGTTGTCAGAACTCATTAAACATCATAAGTTTGCACAAGTACTTCAGTCGAAATGTCCTCATTCTCAAATGAAGAAAAACGAGATATGTTGAAACTTTATTATAAATTTGATAGGAATAGTACGAAAACAGCACAAATATATTTTGAATTATATCCGGAAAGACAACAGCCGGATAGAACATTATTCGGAATTTAGGACAAACACTTGGCTGAGTACGGTGCGTTTCAAAAACCAAGTTTCACAAACCAAAAAACCAAGAATGAAACATGGAAGCAGAATGGAACAAAATATTAGACGTAACTTATTAGCCGAGGTAAAATAATTGTTCATTCCATATTCGGAGAAGTATAATTATTTTTGGTACTTTTTTAGATAAATGCAGATCCTTCCAAATCAACACATCAAGTCTCGGCAGAAATGGATGTGCCACAGACGAGCGTTTGGAGGGAATTCAAAAAAAGTGGTTTGAAATGTTATAAGATACATATTTCACAAAAATTACATCCAGGTGATCCTGAGAGAAGGATCGAATTTTGTAGCTGGCTGTCGAATAGGGTAGACCCTACAAACTTCTTGAAAAACATTATTTGGACCGACGAAAGTACTTTTTCGAACTGTGGTGTTTTTAATAGAAATAATGAGCACATTTGGAGTGAAAATAATCTTCAGAGAAGTCAGACCACAAGTTCGGTTTCGTTTGAATGTGTGGGCTGGAATTTATGACGACCGAATACTTGGACCTCATTTCTTCTCTAATACTTTGAACGGGGAAACCTATCTTCGGTTCTTAAGAAACGAATTCGTAGAATATATGGATACGTTTCCCCTTGTTAATTATAACAGCTGCTGGTTTCAGCATGACGGGGCTCCTCCACACCATAAAAGAGCAGTTTGCGAATATTTACACCAAAGATTTCCTAATAGGTGGTTAGGAAATTCTGGACCAGTGAGGTGGCCGGCAAGGTCACCTGACCTTACAGTTTTGGATACTTTCTTGTGGGGCACTTTGAAGAACAGAATCTATGGAGAACAAAAATATGACACAGTAGATGAACTTAGAGACAATATCATCACGCAATTCAGGTCTATCAGAAGAAGGGATATTGTTAGGGCTGTTCTTAATTTGAGACGACGAGCTCGGTTATGTATTCAAGAGGAAGGCCATCATTTCGAACACTTGTTGTAATACTTTTTGTGCATTTTTTACAAGCTCATGATTTCATTCTTGTTTTTTGAAACGCACCGTACTCAGCCAAGTGTTTGTCCAAAATTCCGAATAATGTTCTATCCGGCTGTTGTCTTTCCGGATATAATTCAAAATAAATTTGTGTTGTTTTCGTACTATTCCTATCAAATTTATAATAAAGTTTCAACATATCTCGTTTTTATTCATTTGAGAATGAGGACATTCCGACTGAATGAATGGGAATCACTATTTTTCTGTATAAAAAAACAATATGGCGCCCATAACAGAAAAAAAGTTGATGATGAATGCCAGAAGACGAAACGTCGGATAGTAAATCTGAACATGAAAACGTATAAATGAAAATGTACTTTTGGTTTTGAGCTATGTTGTCAAATAACGATAGAAAAAATGAAAACGAAAATTCGGATTTTCAGTTTTTTCCCGATATTTCCGGAAATACTCGGAATTTTCCAAGTTTGAAAACAGTATTTTGTTAGGCACCAGAATACGCAATTTTTCCCCAATTTAAGCTTCGACGTATCTCCTATAGTTTAGGAGATACCAATGGTGGGGGTCGAATTTGAATTGCCCTGTATAGCACTCATCCTTCATTGATATTTTATCTCAGTAGTACCAATCAATATTCATGAAGAATACCTAGAAGCTTTTAAGCCTTTAGTGATAGAAATACTCTCCCAAAAAGTGGATACCCACATAGTCATTTCGCTTGATTATTGAATCAATCTGTGATATAAAATTATTCTTAGTGGAATTCAACCCAAATCAAACTAAGTCATAGATTTTCTCTATAAAATTCGATCTCACAATACAACTAATATTTGTAATTAAAACTTGATAATACGTTATTTGTCAACAGTAAAAACACAAGTGCTTTTTTTATCGGATAAATTTCTTTTTGTAACGAAATAATTTTGCCAATCAGTAATTTTACGAGAAAAACTGACATGACAAAATCGCGAGAACGAAGGTCGAGCGATTTTGTCAAATGACAGTTTTTCCAGCAAAATTACTGATGGAAAAATTTTGAGTTAAAAAGAAATTTATCCTTAAAAGAAAAGCTCGAGTGTTTTTTGGCAAGATAAATTAACGACCGAATATAAATTGTCTCCATATTGACGATTTAGTATTTTTGTAGATTGCGGGATTGCTTTTTCTATATTTTTTGTTATTTGTTGAGTCGAAACTTCCCCAAAACGACTCATGTTGTAATGTTTCAGTATCAACTATCAACAATGCTTAAATAACTGACAGGGCAGACATTAAAGTGACGTAAGCATACTAGATGTAGACGCTAAAGAGGAACAGGCGTTTTTATCGGTGATAAAAAACGACGCACCTTTTTTATCGCTGTCAAAATGACAATAGTCATCTTTAAATGACACATTTTATACAGGAGTTAATTTATCATTACTAAATTTAATATTGGATAGTAAATTTGAATTTCCAATCAGCTTAGGCGGCTTTGAAGAAAGATCGACTTTTGTTGTAACAATAACAAATGTCACAATAACTTGTTGACAATTTTGTTGGAGTTGTCGTTCTTTATCAGTTTTTGTATTTTTCAATTCATCAATAGAAATGTCTCCAAAACTGAGTAAACAAGGAAAAATTGAAACAGTATTGCTATATGACGAAAATTGTCCTAACAATAAGAGAAGTAGCTGAAATTTTCAATGGAAAACATGCAGACAAAAATTTGTTTTACTACGGTGGCAAAGATTTTGCTAAAATAAAAGGAAACTGGCAGAAAAGGCAGAAATTCTCAAACCTCTGTTAGACGAATTTTAAAGCAAAATCACTTTCACCCATACAAAACAAAAGAACCCCGCACCATTATTATAGAAAATGGGTGCCGGTGAAATTCGATAAATTTTTGAAGATGATCTTAGAAGAGTGAAATAGATTTTTGTCGACCAAAATGTTTTGGTGGCCTAGTGAAAGAGATTTTCTGTGAGTGATACTTCTGAATAACATTCTCCCTTATCTCATTTATAGATAAGAATCTCCAATGGAAACTGGACATTTAATAAATAATCAACTATCTGAATGAAAATGCAAATTTTCACTTTCAGATTTTTTCTCTCAAGTTAAATAGGGTCTTTCTCAATATCTATCAGATGTAGTTCAAGGTCTAGCGTGGATTTAGCCGGGGAAGTAGTTGTTTTCTGTGAGATATAACAAAAAAGTAACTTCAGTTTTATGGTAAGTTTTTTCCATTTCCAGCACCGTACTCAGCCAAGTGTTTGTCCAAAATTCCGAATATTGTTCTATCCGGCTGTTGTCTTTCCGAATATAATTCAAAATAAATTTGTGCTGTTTTCGTACTATTCCTATCAAATTTATAATAAAGTTTCAACATATCTCGTTTTTCTTCATTTGAGGTTGAGGACATTTCGACTGAAGTATTTGTGCAAACTTATGATGTTTAATGAGTTCTGACAACTAGTGTTTATTAAACAAAATTTTTCGATGGAGTCATGACCATCTCAGATGAAGTTGTTTTTTTTTTATATCTGTGGTTTCAGAAGTGCAAATCATAACAAATTATACATCTATGAAATCAGAATGAGAATCACTATTTTTCTGTATAAAAAAACAATATGGCGCCCATAACTGAAAAAAAGTTGATGATGAATGCCAGAAGACGAAACGTCGGATAGTAAATCTGAACATGAAAACGTGTAGCTGAAAAAAAGTATCAATGAAAATGTACTTTTGGTTTCGAGCTATGTTGTCAAATAACGATAGAAAAAAATAAAAACGAAAATTCCGATTTTCAGTTTTTTCCCGATATTTCCGTTAATACTCGGAATTTTCCAAGTTTCAAAACAGTATTTTGTTAAGCACCAGAATACGCAACTTTGCCCCAATTTAAGCTTCGACGTATCTCCTGTAGTTTAGGAGATCCCAATAGTGGGGGTCGAATTTGAATTGCTCTGTATAGTTATGTGTGTATTCATTTATGAATGAACTATTATTATACGTAATGACAAGCAGAACCTTATGTCTTACCTGCAGCTTGACAAATATAGCTCTGAATGTGAAATCGCCACGACTATCGATATGCGGTAGCAGAAGAGCTCAGTACAGTCCGAAACAAGTATCAAGTTCTATTGTATCTGTCGCATCGCGAAGTGCACTGTGCAATTTTGTTACTGACTGTACAATTATAATACCCTCTTTATCGTCCGAATACTTTCTCAATCTAAATTTGTGCATCTCATACGTTTCTCCACATTTACAGCTAGATTTGTCAAGCAGTACTTTACCTACAATTGTTAATTTTCAGCTTGAAGAACCAAAAGTTAGACTTGTTCAAAACAAAGGCTGTTTATTTTTCTGACGTCATAATCTTTTTTTTATTATATCACTGATAACCAAGTAGGCCAAGCTGCAGATAAAAATGAGAGGCGCTTTTCACACAAAATAAAACACGCAAACGGCCTATACTACTTTTTATAGACAACAACTCTTAGACAACAGGAATTCTGTAGGCTTGATGGCACTGAAAATGGCCTATTATTCACTGTTCCACTCGGTTATTTCATATGGAGTTTTGATTTGGGTGAATTCCACGAGCTCAATCACTATTTTTAGATGTCAGAAAAAAGCTATAAGAATCATGGCAAATGTAGGTTATAGAGAACATTGTCGTCCTTTTTTTATTCCCTTTGAAATCATGCCACTTCCTACTTTATACATTTTTGTTGTGCTACTAGAAATTCACAAAAATATCAAGATGTTCCCAGAACACTCCAACAATCACAATTACTCAACAAGATCTGCATGTTTATTGAAGAATACAAGACACAGGTTAGCGGTTACTCAAAAAAACTCTCTTAATTTGAATTTATACAGTTGCCTTCATCAATCAGTTAAAGTCTTGGATTTTAGAAATTTTAAAAATAATATCAAGAGATATCTTCTCAAAAATTATTTTTACACAATCGAAGAATACCTACGTTGCTGTAGCTGGTCTATTCACAGTTCTTGAGGATTAAATCAATTGAATTGAGTTGTGATTGATTTTGATTCCAAAAATGTTTGTCAATTTTATTTATATCAAGACTTTTATATTCCTATTTATGAAGTGACAAGGTGCCCATTTCAAGATTTTTAATCATGACAGTTTTATATAAAATTTTTCTTAAATATTTTAATTGAGACTTTTCTCTTTTTATTCTGTATTTTTATGTGTGTGTATACATGTGACTTGCCATAAATGTACTTTGATGTATATAAAGTGGTCAAATAAACTACTCTACTCTACTCTACTCTACTCTATAACATAGTTCGTAAATGAAAACCCCGGTTTTCGCCCCAGCCAATTCTCTTTGTGGAATTTTTTAAACAAGAAATAGTGAAAAAAATCACAACTTCTTTGGTTTTTTAGGAACATCTCAAAGATTATTCAATGAATCATTTTACTGTCGATGGAACTTTTGTAGAGTTTTATAAAACCTACAAAATGGGTTATTATTTGCAATATTGTTTGCCCAGCTTCAGATTTATAAAAATTATAGATTTTTGAAAAATGGTCTATTTTTCGAGGTTTTCCCGGATTTTCGTAGTGGAAAATGCACCGATCTGGTTGTATGCAAATCTATTTTGTAGGTTTTATGAATCCCTACAAAAGATCCATTGACTGTAAAACGATTCCTTGAATAATCTTTGAGATATTTCCAAAAACCCAAAAATATTGTAAGTTTTTTCACAATTTCTTGTTAAAAAATTCCACAAAGCGATTTTGCTGTGGCGAAAACTGGGGTTTTCATTATTATTTTGTGGAGGAAAAACCTCTATAGCTTGGTCTAAAGATATTTCATAAACTTTGAAAAATGAAAATGCAGAGAAATAAATCAAACGAATTATAATAAGTAAAATATAGCAAAAGGTCAACAAGATAGATTGAATAGGGATGAATAAAAAACGTCAATCATTACCAATTTTTTAATAGGCATCATTTGTAAAAACAAAACCCATAACATGGAAAGTAATTGCAACAACAGTAAAATTCATGAAAAAAAAACCTAATTTGGAAAGGAGCATAACTCAGAAAAATATCCACCAACCAATGATAGCTGCTGTTTAAAACAAGAACCTTTCCACTCGTTGAAGCTTACAAAACACCTAGACAATACCTATTCGTTACATACTTATATCTATATCTTACGATAAACTCATTTGGAAAGAATCATAACTCATCACAGAAGCTAGTAGATTCATTATTTTGGATAATTTTGTTCAATATAAAACGAGTTTTGTGTCTAAATGAACGTCGGCGAACTGAGACTTGAACAAACCAAAAAAAATCACATATCCAAAATACATCTCACTTTTTTGTGAGACCCTATATAAAGGTGTGCTTACCCTGAAAATGATAACAGATAAAAAAAAAAGAATTTCGACCATCGTATGCTGTGTCAACGATTTGACATTAAGTGTCAACGAAATGCCTCTTGATGAGGAAGCACTTCTCTAGAAGAAACAACCTTTGGGTACTCCATATTTAGCGTAGTTCCTTTTTCGTCGCTCAACATTGTAGAAATAAATAATACCCGTTCGTATGTGTGTTATTTTCACTCTACTAAGAATCAGATAGTTGATTAGTGTGGCGATCAAACGAATTGAAACTATTGGGCTTGTGTAGGTTATTTTTGAAGCTTGGTAATTTTTTGTTGTTCGAAATTGATTTAAAAATAGATAAAAAAATCTCTTTGAAAATCTGTGATCAAAGTTTTATGAAAATTTACGTTTCGTGAAGTACCTACCTAGATAATTTTCAAATATATTTCGAAATTTGGTGAAATTTATAGGAATTGTAAAAATTTCCAAGTGAATGCATGAGGGACGAAAATACCACTGGCGGCCGATTAAAAATCATCTGATACTAATGTGTAATAACAATTTTGTAGTTGAAAATAGATCTTTCGTCTCCATAAGTATGTATTACTTGTCACTTTTTCTAACCAAACATATTTTTCATTTTGAAACGAATTTTTTATTCGAGAGGGCTGTGGATACTTTCAATTCACTAATTTCAGTCCTAAAATTTTGGGAAGAATACAACTCCACTGTTTTCGGTCAAAAAGTGAATTTCTATTACTAATTTTTTTAATGGTAACATGGGTTTGAAAAAAAGAGCATTTTATCACGATTGATTTGATACTACACACTATTAGATTTCAAACAAACTTCCGTTAAAAAACTTCAAAAGATCACAATTGATATTTCTCAAAATGAAGTATCTTTTATTATTAATAACACGTATTTTGAACAATAACGTACTCAATAATTACCTAATTGAGCGAGGAAAAATAAAATGTGGGCATCCTTAATGATTTTGTTTTTCAGTTGTCTTGCTCATAATGTTACTATATGTATTTAAATCTTATTTCATTACCAAAAGCATATCACATACATATTAACCGAAAACAGTAAAGTTGTATTATTCCCAAAATTTCAGGGCTGAAATAAGTGTTTCGGACGTTTCCACAGCACTCTAGACTAAAAAATAAATTTCAAAATTAAAAAAGATGTTGGTCACAAAAAGTTACAAGTGATACATGGTTGTATTCAGAATGTCATATGGAGAAAAAAGGAGAGAATATACACCATGTGTTCCAATTAAAAATCAGAAGTTTGTCACTTCCGGTGAAACCGGAAGTTGGATGAACTTGAGATACTTGTCAGAAAACGCAGTAATATGTCATATACAGATCCTCCAAATTAAAATCAACTACCTGAATTAAAATTCACTTTAAGATTCTTTAATGCCTTTTCACAATACGTATCAGATATAGATTAATGTCCAGAGTGGACTTAGCCGGGGATGTAATTGCTTTCCATTAGATTTTACATAGCTTAATTTTTATCACACGTTTTTTTCCATTTTCAGAGGAGTCGTGTTTTTTTCAATTTTCAATTGAGAATGTTTTCCTTTTCAACATTAATACCTTCCAAGAGCTTATTTTGAACGTTGGAAAATAGAAACTTGAGTTTGTCTTTCAGTGCAGATGATTCCACATCTGATTTTATGAATATCTTGTTCACATTTTCGGAAAAATCAAATTTTGTGGCATTTTTAACGATTGTTTTTGTGTAAGTTGTTACTTTTTTCACAACCAGTAAATTGAGCAATAATTCTGTTAATAATTCTACTACCTACTTTCGAGAACTTCGAAGTTTGAGTAAATGAAATATTTTCTCATAATAAATAGTGATAACTTGACCTTCGGAATTACATCTCCAAAATGAATTTGAACAAAATTATCCAAAATCTCCACAGCATAAGCACATATCTTCTCTTCAGTCACCTCAAGTTTATAAAAAGGCAGCATTAGGCGGTTGTATCATCATTATTATAATAAATATTTTTGATATATCGCACTTCTCCTCTAAACCTAAAAAACTGTCTGGAGTCAGCTAAAAAAATACTCAAAATTACTCCAGACTCTCCCATCTTCTCTCACCGATTGAACAACTTGATTGTAATAATTGAAGAAATATTTTTTCAAAAAGTTTGAACACATCAATTTCCACTTATTATTCAAATTTACTCCCGATTTAGAGTTATGATTGTTTGGATCAACTTCTGACCAATCACTTGAGAAGATATTTCTACAATTAATACGATGTGAATGTGTGCCTTCATAAGTGCGATATTAAGTATTTGTTTCTTCTTTATATCGGAACTGATGTATCGCAAAGTAGAAGAAATTTTGAACAAATGCAGCAAAATAATGTTTTTCGATTATAATTGGAGAAGTGCGTAAAATTATTGAAAGCTCAGTTTGTTTATTTTTCCACACTCTGCTAAAGCTAGCTGGTCAATTTTGAACATACTCATATTATATTTCTCCTATCTAAGAAATTAACATACTTTTTTAAGAATACGTACAAATTACAAAAATTGAGTTTCACAAATAGTCTGAGTCACACTGAAATATAGTATTACAGCAATATGAAAATAGTTCAAAGGTCATAATATTGAGCATTATTAGAGCTAATGTTGCCCGATGATTCCAATTTTAAGGGGTTTACAGTATGCTTCAGACTATATCCACAAATAGAAAATACCATCATCAAGAGGACACCTCAAAGCAAAACTTGGGTTGGAGTGAATTGAATACAAGCAATGATATTGGGTGAAAACCAAACTACAATTTCCATTTCTAACCAGAAGATGGAATCATCTTATTAACGATCATGTTCGCCTTGTTCTGACGAACGATTTCAGCTCGTTTCTCCTGTAAAAAAAATATGAATGAGAGGTTATGACTGATTTTTTATGACCCCATTTATTCTCATTGGACCTGTCAATTTTCATTTCAGTGTAGGCAATTGTTCGTATATTTTCAGTAGTAATATCCCGACAAAATGCTGAATTTTCAAAAAATACTCTCACCTTGCTGTCACAAAAACTGTGTTGATTAGTATAGGGTCATTGAATCCTAGAAGGCTTTGGCCTTCTTACGGGTATGGCCAATGGGTGGAGTCTAATAGTTCCAATCTCTTTAAATAGTTCCAATGTTGCAAATAACCCACAAAAGCGCCAGTTAGGAATCAAGGGTTATAAGAGAGAAGGAACCGATAATTTTGAAAAAAAAGTTGGGTTATGTTTATTTTGTAAGTCAGAAATGACAGAATGTCAAATAAGTAAATTGTGGATATCATGTTCAATTTCAATAGGTACATATCAATTCTAATTTTTTTATGGATTGAAATTGGCAGGTGTACAATTCACTCGAATTACAAAAAAGCGTCGACTTTCGGACACGGCCCCGATATTCTGTGGCCCATGGAGTTGGAGCATGGATGGAACATGGAGCTTCAGCCGTCGACCATCTCTGCTGCAGACAAGAGTTTCTTTTAGAAGGGCAGAACCTTCTGTAGTTTCCAGAATGATGTGTAAAAGTTGCCAATGATTGATTAAATATATCCACAGAGTTAGAAACCCTTTATAAAAACACTGAAACTTCTCCATTAATGGGTTCATTATTCAAAATTAGAGATTACTGTTCTCCCAAATACTTCTAAGTCAATATATACCATTGTTTGATCAATACAAATTTTCAAAATTGGGTATCAATTTGAGGTACTACTAATAATAACGAACATAACACATGTCAAATATATTTGCTGAATGCCTCTCAGATGGAATCAAGCTTAAGCAAAAAAACTTGAGGCAAAAATTTATACCTATCAGACATATAGGTATTACAAAACATCCAAAAAATATTGACCTGATTGAAAATCCACTTATAATCTTACATTTTTGTACATTCTCGTTTGTATGATTATGAAAGTTCCTTTATATGCCTAATGAATTCTTTTTTTTTGTATTCCTATCATAAATAAAAAGTTTCTTGAGATAGTGAATTATGACCTCCATATGGTATGATTGAAACAAGAAAACAATTATTAGAAAAGGAATGATGAGAATAATTTGTGAAATGAGTAAATAAGTCATACCAAAGCAAAAACAGTTATATTAAAGGAATTGAAGTCATCTGTTAAGTATACATTTCTTAAGTTCATTATATAATTTAGTTGTAGTCCTGATTTCTGTCACAATTTTACACTACGTTACTCAATATTGATACTATTGGTAGCCATTTCTTTCTCAAGGTTTCCTTTCTCAATTCTGAAAAAAAAAAGTTTGAAAGAAAATATAATCTGCATTTGTCTTTATTGAGGAAAATGGGAAAAATGTATTCTTCAATCTTCTAATTAACAATTTATAAACAAAATGATCTTGTACTCACCTCTGAGAATACAATATAATTTATGACTTTTGTCGGTATTCTTGCAGGTTTTCACTGCACAATAGGTACTTCACTTTCAGAAGAAAGGAATATTTGTATCAGTAAAAACAGTAACCAACATAATCCTAAGTTGGATCAGTGACAGCTGGGCTCATCAGAAGATTTTGGGACCAAAAATTGACTTTTGACATGTGTCACTAGTTCAAACATCGGACCTAATTTTCGTGGTGTTTTTGGAACATTGGAACTATTTAGACTCCACCCATTGGCCATACCCGTAAAAAGACCGAAGCCTTCTAGGATGAAAGCGTTTTGAAAATTCTGCATTTTGAAGGGATATTCGATCAGATAATTTCACGAATACATTAAATTATCATGTGTCATTAATGTCAGTTGAAGAGTTGAACCGTCAAACTGACGTTTCTCCATTCACAGAAATTGTTGTTACTATGGAAACGTATAAATAAGGAAGAAGCGAAACACCGATTTGAAATACCACGGGCTGGAAACAGTGTTTTCGAAAAGTCCTTTTCTCATTGGTTTGAATTTAAAAAATGATGGCGTTTGGTTGGTTTATATAATATGAGGGAAATTGTCATTTCAATTTAAGGGAACAAGCAGATGAAATTCATAACTCATTCACTCCAGTTCTCAAGACTACAGGATGGCCAACTGAAAACGAGACAGAGCCACTTTCTGGAACTGCGTCAGCATTTTATGCATCGTCGATTTTTGATTGATGAGTACACTCTTTTTCCGGTATTTTTGACTCCACCACTTCCATCCCCAAGCAAGGGTAAGCATCAACCCAAAATATTCAAATGGCATGGGGGATCGAGTAAGTTTTCTTTTGAAAGCTCTTACAATAGCCTTAAAATTTTTCAATTCCGCTCAATTATGTTCAGTTGCTTACTTACTATTTAGTTAAGAATAATAATAATAACATTTATTCATAATTCAATGCTACCAGTTTCGATTACTATGATTTATTCTATGATAGCAAGAACAGTCAAACAGTATCAAACTAGTATCAGTCCTTTTTGTATTTACATAATTCTTTAAACTTTTAGAATAACAAGGAAACAGAAAACTCCAAACGAAAGAAATAGCCCAATTAATGATAATTTCTTTTCTTGAGAAAGTATTTTTTAATTTTAAATTCAGTGATATTTCTACAATTCTTTATGTCTTCGAGTATTTCATTGAATTTTGAATGAGCTTCTTGACTCTTTTCTGACCAGCTACAGAGTTTGTGGAATCTAGATGAAAGAAGTTATGTTGTCGTGTGTGATAATAATTGTGAATTCCTGAATTTCTGGGTAATATACAAACAGATTTCATCATTTTATTGATAATAAGGTCAGATACTTTGAGATTGTTCATTGCATAATGCTTTCCAAATAAAAATATTTTCGTCTTTGAATAAAGTTGATTTTTTGAAGTGTTAAATAGTAGACTATGCAGTATTTTCAACGCTTTCCTGTATACTGAGGATATTTTATAAAAATTATTTTAAGAAAAAGTTCTCCATATATTAATTAAATATTCGATTTTACTGATGATACCTGAATATAAAAATATATTAGCAATTTTGGGATTCAATTTGGAATTTTTTTTTCTTTGTGTTGGTTCTCTCAAAGAACATCGTGAGAGCCAAGGAATAGTACGTAAAAATTTGTGTTATTTTTCAATTTCTGCAGGCTGTATGCCTCAGGAACACCTCCTAAGGCAGTGAGTTCCAAAGCTATGCAGTTCTTCGGAAGAACGAGCTCTGGGAAAGAGATGTTTGGCATGTCTCCAACGTGACGACGAAGGGTGTGAAGACTAACCTCGACGGGTATCTCGATGGGACCGCTAATGGTGGAACGATTGATGATGTTTCAGAAGAGCATCGTCCATGAATACATCTGAATAACAGAGACAGATCGCAAACCTTTCTGAGGTGTTCCAGAATAATGGTATATTTATTGTTATTATTAGATATTAAATTAGATTATGAACAAGTTTCTCTCACCATAACTTATCATCAATCCAAATGCCAATACAATTATAATTATTATTAACTAAGTAGTAAGTAAGTAACCAAACATAATTTGAATTTCAAAATGTAATTTTTTTCAAAGTAGTGGGAGGAATTGTAAAATTTGAAGACTATTGTAAGAACAATAGTAAGAGCTTTTAAAATAATTTTTAATCATCCCCCAATGCCATCCAAATATTTTGGGGCGATTCTTACCCTCGCTTGGGGATGAAAGTGGTGGAGTCAAAAATACTGGAAAAGAAATGTAAAGAATGAAAACTCGACGAATTTGAGCGTTTTTCTATAACGTTGACGCAGTTCCTGAAAATGGTTCTGTTTCGTTTTCAGTTGGTCATCCTGAATGTCTTGAGTGAATGAATTATGAATTCCTTCTGCTCATTCCCTCATATTATAAATCAGTATGTCGATTTGTACACTAGCAGAACATTCACTGTCACAAATAATGCAACACTAAATTATACCGGGTGCCCATATCTCAGTTATTATAAGAGATACGAGGTCGGTTAAATTAGGGCAAAGTTGGGCGTTTTCACGCTGAACAATTATTTGAAAGAAAATTTGATGTGTCATTTTTAGTTTTTAAATTATTGGAAAACAACGGAAATTTGTAATTTTCGTTTTTATTTTTTCAAGCGAAGACGAAAGGAACTAAACGTATATAACTAGAACGATTTCGAGGCACTTTTTTACAAGGAATCTAAATCTATCATCGTATTTTCCGAAGCGTTCTTGATGCCAGAGTTACAACAATCAACTTTGGTTTTTCTTATGAGCGCCATATTAGATTTTTGCCTTTTTAAAAAGTATTTTTTTTATTACAACGATGTATCACACAATATGATCGAATCTTACATGCTGATCAAAATTAGGAATAAATCGTTTTTGCGAAGAGTGCTTTGGAAAGAACTCCAACAATTTTGTTTAACAAACTAAATTTTGACAGTTCAGTTAAATATTCGAGCAAAAGTTTTGAATTATTTCAAGTTCTAATGCCATTTTCAAATGAAGAAAAGCATGAAATGCTTCAGATTTATTACGCCTCGCATCGAAATGCGCAAATTACGTCCGAAACGTATCTCCAGCGGCATCCAGAGAGAAAGAGAGCAACCAGCACAGAATTATTTTCTATTGCTCCATAGAAATTTAGCCGATTATGGTTCATTTGTAAAGCCTAGGCGAAGGTACAACGATGGAGAGAATGTAAATGAGATAGCAGTTTTGCAAGCGGTGAGTGAAATAGAAAAAAAATTACCTAGGATTTGAATCTTTTTCCTTTAGGTTCAAGATAATCGATTCGTTTCCACACGGGAAGTTGCAACAAATCTTGGCATATCGCATCAAGTGGTGTGGAGGATACTAAAGTAACACAAATATCGTCCATTCAAAATTCACATCACCCAAGTTCTCCATCCCGGAGATGCTGGTCGACGGGTAGATTTTTGTAGATTCGTAATGAACCAGTTGGAGCAAAATCCAAATTTTTTACGTCCTAATGTAATATTCACGGATGAATGCAAATTCACAAACATGGGCATGTTCAATCGACACAATGAGCACATTTGGTCCATTGAGAATCCACATGGACATCAAGAACGGCGGCCGCAACTACGCTTCGGCGTAAATGTATGGGTCGGTTTATTGGACGACATAATAATTGGCCCATACATTTATGAAGAAAAACTGAATGCCGATCGTTATTTAAATGTTTTGAGGACCTTCCTTACGGTTGACAACAACATTCGTCTCAACCGGCTGAATACCTTCTGGTTCCTGCAAGACGGCGCACCGCCGCATAACGCTAGAAGAGTTACTGAGTGTTTGTCAGAAATGTTTCCTGGTAAAGCCGGCGCTACATGATGCCACGAACACCCTCCAACGTTGGAGGCTTGAAACAGTGCGTCGCATCGGGTGGCCGACCTTCAAACCTGCGAGCTACCAGTGTCCAGCTTCCAACGTTCGCGTTGGACCACGTTCGGGCTATTGTCGCTATTCTTGACCCAAGTCAAAGGAATTCCTAGAACGTTGGAAGGAATACATTCGTTGATTTGATGCACAGCTACACGACTCGTAGATTCGTTTAGTAGTTCGACATGAGCAGTGGTAGTGATTGATATTGAATTCACGTGTTTTGAAAAAGTGTGTTTATTTTTTATCATAATTACGGCAACAGTGTTTTATTTCGTATTCGCTCATACAAGAGTTTCTAAACTGTATTAAAAAAATAATACATAATGAATATTAGTGATAATGCATTATCGGAAAATAATATTTCTGTAGTAGGTTTTCTTGAGTAATTCATGTAAAAGTAGGTAATAAATTCTGCATTTGTAACGTCTGTATCATCCATGGTGATATAGAGGCAAATGTTTGTACTACACTTGCTTCAAGCGTTTATGCTTCAAGCGTTTATGCTTCAAACATTCGTTACACCGTGTGGCAGAAACATTTGTCGAACCAACTGTCGAACTTTTTGACTCAAATGTTCGGTCCAGCGTTGGAGCTAATGTTCGACGCATCGTGTAGCGCCGGCTTAAGGTGATTTCGAACAACGGAGACATACGTTGACCAGCGCGGTCACCTGATGTTTCTCCGCTGGATTATTATTTATGGGGAACCATGAAAGATTTGGTTTTTAAAACCGTACCCATCGATACTGATGAACTGAGAAGAAGCATAATCACCACTATTAGGACTAAGATAAGAAGACGCGAGCTATTCAGAATCTGAGGAAACGAGTAGAATTGTGTTTAGAAGTCGAAGGTGGAGTATTCGAGCATCTTTTATAACTTTGTTTTGTTTTGTTTTGCGAAGAATAAACTTCTAACTTATCATGTCATTCCTAATTCAGAATCTTAGTTTTTAAGTAGGTAAGCTTGATAGAAATGTGAACGTTCCAGATCCAAATTCAATTGAACTATCAAGATTTAGTTTGTTAAACAAAATTGATGGCGCTCTTTCCAAAGATTCGATCATATTGTGTGATACATCGTTGTAATCAGAAAAAAAAATACTTTTTGAAAAGGCAAAAATCCAATATGGCGCTCATAAGAAAAACCAAAGTTGATTGTTGTAACTCTGGCATCAAGAACGACTTGGAAGATACGATGATAGATTTAGATTCCTTGTAAAAAAGTGCCTCAAGAACGTTCTAGTTAAAAACCTCTAGTTCTGTTGGTTTTCCCTAGAAAAAATAAAAACGAAAATTACAAATTTCCGTTTTTTCCAATAATTTAAAAAGTAAAAATGACACATCAAATTTTCTTTCAGATAATTGTTCAGCATGAAGACGCCCATCTTTGCCCTAATTCAACCGACCTCGTATCTCTTATAATAACTGAGATCCCCATGGAGGTGCTCGAAATACGGGCACCCTTTATATCAATTTATCGATAATATATCAACATCAGGCCCAAAAATTATAAGATACGTAGATTATTTTTGAAATATCCGAATGGTAATCAGGTAGTTGGAATGAATCATATTGCGAAAGTTCTAAAAAACAAAGCGCATTATTATGGACTTCCAGAACCATGAAAGTATACTGTTAAATATCTGAAAATTTGAAGCAACATTAAATAGTGAAATGATATAATGATGTGTGGTGAAAATCAAAATATTACTCACGTGACTCCTCAGTTTATTCTTCTGTTCTTCTTCGATTTGTTCTTTCCTAATTTGAGCTTGCATCAACTTATCGTGGATAGTACTATCCAACTGTTGCAGTTTGGTGATATTTTGGACACGTACTTTGTCAATCTGTTTTTCCTGCGTGATGAAGTACTCACATAAACAACATGCATGCTTGGTTGTCAGAATGATGGAAATATTACAGGTTTAACATTGAAAGCACTATCCAATAAAATTGATGATGATGATTTGTGATAGTGTAACGAATATGAAAGTGTAACAGAGAAATACAACAATAGAATGCGGTGCATCATGTAAATAGCAAATTTCTCACCATCCAAGTCATCAAATATAAAAAATTATCTTATTCCAGAAGATATGACGAAAGTTTTCTCATAAACACAATCCAATATTGCGCTAATTTTATGTCGACAAGAATCTCGAATGTATGGCGATTGTAGGTAAAGTGTAAAGAAGTGATTTTTATGTTTTTTCTCAAAAACAAAGCAAGATACGAAAAAAATTCTAGATATAAAAAAATTGTAATTTCAGTTGCTCAATGTGAAACAAATACAAAAATTGCAAAAAAATCAGTGGCGCACATGTTTTCTGTCAAAAATATTGGTTACAGTGCCTTCCGGGACGCCACTGGATATGATAATTTTGATATAGTTAGGGTTAAATTCGCCCTTTAGGACCTTCAATAACTCTGCCAAATTTCAATAAAATCGGTTGAAGGGTTATTAAGATATTTACGACAAAAACGATTTCTTTTAAAAATTTTGACACCCTGTATCTTGAAAACGAAGCATTACCGGACCTATGTTTATATGAACTTTTCGTCTTAGAATCACTCAAAGAATCACCCCTTTAAGTTTGGCCACGTACTTAAATAACACCCTGTATAGATAGTTGAAGAGCTTAATTGCCAAGTAGTGAGCGCTTTTTTCAGTTCCAATTCCTCGATGATAGGGATACACATATTCATTTGTTCTTATAGGATATCTATGTGAATGAATCTTCACAGTAAAAAATCGTGAATTGTTGTAAATCAACATTTGGCATTCATAGATATAAATTGCGTAGATTGTCATTATGTTGGGGAGTTGAATACTGATCTGCAAGTTTGGTTTTAATTTATATTGATTCCTGTAATTATTCATTTTGGAATAATGTTAAAGATTTTTTCAATATTGCAATTACGCCTCGAAAACTAATTCCGAATCGGGGAACTGATTCCAAACTAGCAATGTATATTAGTTTTGTAGTGTCGGCGTGTAGATAGGTATTTGGTTCGATTTTAATGAACCGACTGATTATGAAAAAGCGGAAACAGAAGTTTAATAATCTGCATGTTATAAAATTTGAAAAACGATGAAGTCTGAATTCATCCAATCCCAGTTCGGTTCGTTACCCTTTGAAAGATCTGGAATACGGAATTCCACAAACATTCCAGCTGAATTTAGAAACAGGGTTGCTCTAATTCAGATCAAAGGAAGGCCAATTATCGATTTTCTAGTCTCTGCCACCATATCCACATAATGGGGTAATCGAACTAGATATAAAAAAATAAGTGGTGGAAGAATTAGTAAAAAAAATATCAAGTTCATAGGAGGGATCAATAAAGTGTTACCAAGATGTCCAGTGATAATGTTTATTGCGTTTATTTACCGTAGTTTTTCCGGTCCCCCGAATTCGTACCACTACGATATACGAGGCATGTCCACAAAGTAAGAGTACAGTTTGGCTGTAGTGCTATGAGCATTTTTGTGGTAGCAGGGGGTCTCCCTGAACCCAACAAGTATCGCCGATCCACGTCATTACCAAAACTTGCCTCGTAGTGTTCGTTTCTGTGAAAAATGGCAAGAAATTCCGCCAAGTGCGAAGTGCGCGCTGTCATAAGGTTCCTTCTCGCGGAAGGAAAAACTGACTGACTGAAATTTTTACACGTATTGAAACTATGTATAGCGAAGGTGCTATGAACCGAACGAACGTATTCAAGTGGTGTTGTGAGTTTAATGAAGGAAGAACGAATATTCATGACGAGCAAAGAAGTGGAAGACATCCAATTGTGACCGATGAGTTGGTGCAAAAAATCAACGAATCTGTTCGCGAAGACCGCCGATTGACAGTGGATGAAATGTCTGCGATGTTTTCACAAATTTCCAGCTCTCTATTACAGAAACTCTGGGATATCGAAAATTGTGTTCAAGATGGCTCCCAAAACAACTGACAGAGCAGCACAAATTGAATCGGGTCGCTAGCGTTCGCGAGTTTCTTGAGCGATTTGAATTGGATCGTGAGGATTTTCTGAGGCAAAAAGACAGTCATCACAGTGGCGGCACACTGGTTCTCCTTCTGACAAAAAGTTCAAAACTTCAATATCGGCCAAAAAAAATGTTTTGGGGTCTGAAAAGGGGTAATTTTGATTGATTTTTTGCCTCAGGGAAATACAATTACTGCAGCACGATACCGTAAAATGAGGTGACTTCGGACGGAGCTGGTGATTTCGGACAATCGGTACTTTTCGCTCTCAATCGAGAATATCGCGGAAGGGAGTATCGCGATCGACTCGAATCTTTTGCAAATCGAATCTTGTTAGTATAGGTCCGGCGATTGTGAGTGTTTGTTGCGTGCAAAGGTAAGGAGGCATTTTTCACGTAGTTATTTTTATGAGCGCATTCGTATTGTGAATTCTCGAAAGTGAAAAAGTAACTGGTGTAGGACTTTTGGTACTGAATTTAGAGCTTAGTGGCATATAATCAATCAAAGGCTGATGTTCAAAGAATACTTTGACGATGAATCCGCTTCAAAATTTCATAGTATTTTTTTATACAGGGTGATAACCAAGATAACGACCATATTGCTGATGACTTCGGACATGGGCCGGACCTACAGAAAAGTCCTTGGTGGACGTTCATATAAGAATTACACGCATCAGAAATTAGAAGCAGCTGTGAATGATGTGAAAAGAGGAATTAGGGGTATCAGAGAAGCTTCTGAGGTCCACGGAGTTCCCAGATCTACCATAACTGAGAAAATTTCAGAAAAGCATTCTAAAAATGTTGGTGGACAGCCAGTGTTATCGTCTGAAGAGGAGAAAAAGCTTGTTAATGCTGTAAGTACAACTGCTGAATGGGGATTTCCACTCAGTGAGTATGACATTCGAATAATAGTAAAACAATATCTGGACAGGAAAGGTGTGTCCTCGAAAATTTTAAAAAATAACTTGCCTGGGCGGGAATGGATGAAATCTTTTTTGTCGAGACATAAAGAGCTTTCATTAAGATTCTGTCAGAACATAAAGAGATACCGTGCCCAGGTTACTGTTAACGCACTGAAAGAATATTTCTCAGAGCTCAAAAGATCCCTAGAAAACGTTGCTCCAGAATGTATAATAAATTTTGACGAGACCAACTTCAGCGACGACCCTGGGACAGTAAAAATAGTGTGCAAAAGAGGATCCAAGCACTGTGATAGAATAATAGATTCCTCGAAGACGAACATCAGCGTAATGATGGCTGCTGCAGCAAATGGAGAATGTCTTCCTCCATTTGTTGTTTATAAAGCAAAACATCGTTATGAAGAATGGGAGGAAGATGGGCCAGATGGTTGCCGTTATGGCGTCAGTAAATCCGGATGGTTTGATTCCTATACCTTCATACAATGGTTTGGTCAAATTGCCATTCCATATTTTAGGCAAAAAGAGGGACCCAAAGTGATGATAGGGGATAATTTATCCAGTCACGTGAGTGTCGAAATAATACAGGAATGCGAGAGGCATAACATTAAATTCATTTATGTCAGCCCCTCGACGTGGCTTTTTTTGGACCGATAAAAAAGGCATGGCGGAAAATTTTGACTGAGTGGAAAACAAAGAAGAGGGGCCCATTCCAGAAATCTGACTTCTGGCTACATCAAGAAAGAATATTTTATCTGGATTTCGCGCTGCAGGAATAGTGCCACTCAATGCAAGACAGGTTCTGAAACGCTTGCCAGACAGAATGCTAGATGAAGAACTACAACCAGATGGATCTGGAATAGATAACGCCCTTCTGAATTTCCTGAAAGAGAATCGTTCTCCAGATATCTCATATAAACCAAGAAAACGTAAGCGCGTCAATGTTCCACCGGGAAAAGACGTAAGATTTCAGGACATTCAAAATACAATGACAATAGAGGATCAAGAGCAACCGTCAACATCCTATTCGCAAGAAACTACCAGAATAAATCTCGATTCAGTTGGAAGTCACAGTTCCACTTTACAAGAATCTATCAACATGGTCACTGGTTCATACTCAGATTCAAGCTCAGGCGACCTGCCACTAGCAGTTCTGAGAAAAAAAATATTTGCGATCAATTCAAACAAAGATGATGTGATGAAGATGATTGAAGAACGCGTCGAAACTAATTGGCGAAATAAAAACTTCCCTGATGAATCATCAGACGAGGAAACTAACGTGGAAATAGAAGCTAAGACTGATATAGAAGATCTGAAAGAAAATGATTTCGCAATAATTAAAGTGCCAATATTTAATTCTAAGAAGAATAAACTTTATGTTGCTCAAATTTTATCACAATTAGGCGACGATCACTTCCAAGTTAGCTTCTTGCGAAAAAAACAATTTGGGGAGGAACTTTGGTTCTCATTTCCATTCCGGATTTATGAAGCGACTGTGAATAAAACAGAAATTCACCAAAAAATTAATATGAAAGAGTCCAGAAGAGGAAAGTACAAATTCTGTGATTTTAATGATATTATTATAGAATAGGTTGCTTTGTTTTGTTTTAATTTAAATTTTTTTACTCGTGATACATGAATGAGTTCCTACTTTTTTATATTTTTTAAGGCAGAATGCTATTTTATGTTTGTTAGAATGTTACCTAAGTATTTATTTTATATCTAAACGAACTTTTTCAAATTAAAATTATTTTCTTAATGTTGTGTCCGAATCATTTCTGTTGAGAGGAGAAATTCATTTCCCATTGTCAACAATGCGCGTCCGAAGTCACAACCCCAAGTTAAAAAAATTCGGACACCTTCCTTTCAAAAATTTGAATTTTTAGTATTCAACTCATTTTAAAATTCGAATTTGTGTCCGAAGTCAACTGTAGTGAAGCTAGATGTCGTTTTTGTGTGCTTTTGAAGGGGTGTCCGAAATCACCACACCCTTCCAGGTAGCTTCGGACACCTTTAAAAAAAAAATATATATATTTATGAAAATGAAAACGAAAGTTTCATATTACAAATCGATTCATTCATATATGTGCTACATTTGGTTAAAATTTCGTACGAAAACATAGATTTGTCCAAAAGTTATGTCGAAAAAACTGTAAAAATCGTCCGAAGTCACCTCAACCCTACAAAAGTTAAAGAGAGCAATTCAAAACAAACGGAATGGAATATTACCGAAAGGAGTGTGTTTGTTACACGACAACGCCCGCCCGCACACGGTCAACGCTAACAAGGCCCATTCGAACTCATTTGGTTAGGACATTTTGAAACACCCTGCATATTCCCCTGACTTAGCGCCTTCAGATTTCTATCTTTTCGCCTTCCTGATGGGTGGAAAAAAATGTCAAGCCGATGAGGAGGTGAAACAAGAGGTCTTGAAGAGGACGAAGGAGATGGCGGGAGACTTCTATGAGGAGGGCATAGGTTGAGTGTAAGAGTGCCGCTTCTTGACTTCACAGTTGTAGAAGTGCGAACTCTGCCTTTTGCAATGATAGTCGTGTTCATGTATTTGTATACATATCATGTACTGGCATATACATACATATTCATTAGTACATAATCCAATTATTTTTTATATATGTATATAAAAAACATGTACTTATCTATCTATTGCAATAAAATCATTTATTATTATTATTATTATTAAAAAGCTTGTGCCACGACTTACAAAATGCGTAGAACGGGAAGGTGACTATGTGGAAAAATAATTAATATGTATACCTATATTGTCTTGTATTTTTTTTTTAAATACTTTTTATTTAATACAAAAATTGGGTACTCTTACTTTCTGGATATGCCTTGGATATGCCTCGTATGTAGTGAAAATCAAAGTCCGAAGGAAAGAAATATTAATAATATAATACAGTTGTGAATAAATATACGTATATGATTCAAATTCGTTTAACATGATCTGCTGATTAGCCCGAACCGCTTCAAACTCCCCTCATTTGGAAACAATAAGCTTTTATGCACATCTCAGCACGGTTTCAGGAAAAATAAATCTATAGAAACAGCCTCCTATCACCTCCTTAATCACATATACACGGAGATTGATAGTAATAAATATGTGATCTCTCTAATTTTCGACTTATCAAAAGCTTTTGATACAGTGTGCTCTGAATTTCTAGTAATAAACTATCAATGTTTGGTTTTAGAAATTACAGGAAAAGCCAGAGGAGGGGGCGTCCTTATAGCGGTTCTGAGTAAGTTCACACCTCATGTCCTGAACGAATTCTTTCATTATAAACGGTACGTACATAATCCCCAATGCTAATTCTCTAGTTTTCCAAAGTTACGTTGACTTATTTGACATTGTTTCTAACAACCTATCAAAAGACACGCATCTTTTGGCACTAGGAGACTACAATATTCCCCAAATAACTGGCTCAAATTTCAACTTCTTTGGGAATCACATCCATCTTCATCCTCAAATGCATTATGTTTGTCAAGCAAAACCACAAATTATATGAGAAAACTGCTACAGAACGTAGTCACAATACAATAAATGGTGATCTTTTGAGAATCCCACATCAAATGTCAAATTATAAAAAATTCCCTCATTATAATGCCATTACATGCTTCAACAAGTTACCACATGCAGTCAAAAGAATGAGAAGTGATAAGATATTCCATGACTGTATTAAAAAATTTCTTGTAGAGAAATGCTACTATAGTTACCAAGATTTCCTAACTGACAATCTCACAAATAACTTCAACCAAAGCGTTCCCAATTTTACTTAGGGTCAATTTTGTAAATTTTTGTAAAATGCTCCCATACATTTTATGTTTGTGAGTTTATATGTGTATTCGTATATATATATATATATATAAGTGAAAATAGAGTATTTTTCGTTTTAATTCCGAGAGTTCTAACCTTTGACAGCTGTTTCGTGCTAACGCACTCATCAGAAAGGATTTATGGAGCTCTCGAAATCAAAACGAATCCACTCAAGAATTAATACCGTGAAGGCAAGACAGATATAACAGAAAATTACTTATGACATCTACAGTCACTAGTTGAAACTTAATTTGACACGAACCAAGGAATCCAAAGTTAGATGTTTATCTACTCATTGACAGGCAGCCAACAATTTGTTGTTCTGACCAACCCAAGGTTCAATCAAGTTTCTCGTACGTTAAGAGGAACGCAAGCAGAATCTAAGTGAAAATAGAGTATTTTTCGTTTTAATTCCGAGAGTTCTAACCTTTGACAGCTGTTTCGTGCTAACGCACTCATCAGAAAGGATTTATGGAGCTCTCGAAATCAAAACGAATCCACTCAAGAATTAATACCGTGAAGGCAAGACAGATATAACAGAAAATTACTTATGACATCTACAGTCACTAGTTGAAACTTAATTTGACACGAACCAAGGAATCCAAAGTTAGATGTTTATCTACTCATTGACAGGCAGCCAACAATTTGTTGTTCTGACCAACCCAAGGTTCAATCAAGTTTCTCGTACGTTAAGAGGAACGCAAGCAGAATCTAAGTGAAAATAGAGTATTTTTCGTTTTAATTCCGAGAGTTCTAACCTTTGACAGCTGTTTCGTGCTAACGCACTCATCAGAAAGGATTTATGGAGCTCTCGAAATCAAAACGAATCCACTCAAGAATTAATACCGTGAAGAACTCTCGGAATTAAAACGAAAAATACTCTATTTTCACTTAGATTCTGCTTGCGTTCCTCTTAACGTACGAGAAACTTGATTGAACCTTGGGTTGGTCAGAACAACAAATTGTTGGCTGCCTGTCAATGAGTAGATAAACATCTAACTTTGGATTCCTTGGTTCGTGTCAAATTAAGTTTCAACTAGTGACTGTAGATGTCATAAGTAATTTTCTGTTATATCTGTCTTGCCTTCACGGTATTAATTCTTGAGTGGATTCGTTTTGATTTCGAGAGCTCCATAAATCCTTTCTGATGAGTGCGTTAGCACGAAACAGCTGTCAAAGGTTAGAACTCTCGGAATTAAAACGAAAAATACTCTATTTTCACTTAGATTCTGCTTGCGTTCCTCTTAACGTACGAGAAACTTGATTGAACCTTGGGTTGGTCAGAACAACAAATTGTTGGCTGCCTGTCAATGAGTAGATAAACATCTAACTTTGGATTCCTTGGTTCGTGTCAAATTAAGTTTCAACTAGTGACTGTAGATGTCATAAGTAATTTTCTGTTATATCTGTCTTGCCTTCACGGTATTAATTCTTGAGTGGATTCGTTTTGATTTCGAGAGCTCCATAAATCCTTTCTGATGAGTGCGTTAGCACGAAACAGCTGTCAAAGGTTAGAACTCTCGGAATTAAAACGAAAAATACTCTATTTTCACTTAGATTCTGCTTGCGTTCCTCTTAACGTACGAGAAACTTGATTGAACCTTGGGTTGGTCAGAACAACAAATTGTTGGCTGCCTGTCAATGAGTAGATAAACATCTAACTTTGGATTCCTTGGTTCGTGTCAAATTAAGTTTCAACTAGTGACTGTAGATGTCATAAGTAATTTTCTGTTATATCTGTCTTGCCTTCACGGTATTAATTCTTGAGTGGATTCGTTTTGATTTCGAGAGCTCCATAAATCCTTTCTGATGAGTGCGTTAGCACGAAACAGCTGTCAAAGGTTAGAACTCTCGGAATTAAAACGAAAAATACTCTATTTTCACTTAGATTCTGCTTTCGTTCCTCTTAACGTACGAGAAACTTGATTGAACCTTGGGTTGGTCAGAACAACAAATTGTTGGCTGCCTGTCAATGAGTAGATAAACATCTAACTTTGGATTCCTTGGTTCGTGTCAAATTAAGTTTCAACTAGTGACTGTAGATGTCATAAGTAATTTTCTGTTATATCTGTCTTGCCTTCACGGTATTAATTCTTGAGTGGATTCGTTTTGATTTCGAGAGCTCCATAAATCCTTTCTGATGAGTGCGTTAGCACGAAACAGCTGTCAAAGGTTAGAACTCTCGGAATTAAAACGAAAAATACTCTATTTTCACTTAGATTCTGCTTGCGTTCCTCTTAACGTACGAGAAACTTGATTGAACCTTGGGTTGGTCAGAACAACAAATTGTTGGCTGCCTGTCAATGAGTAGATAAACATCTAACTTTGGATTCCTTGGTTCGTGTCAAATTAAGTTTCAACTAGTGACTGTAGATGTCATAAGTAATTTTCTGTTATATATATATATATATATATATATATATATGTAGGTAAACCTGTGCTAGTTTCTTTTGAGAATCCCACATCAAATGTCAAATTATAAAAAATTCCCTCATTATAATGCCATTACATGCTTCAACAAGTTACCACATGCAGTCAAAAGAATGAGAAGTGATAAGATATTCCATGACTATTAAAAAATTTCTTGTAGAGAAATGCTACTATAGTTACCAAGATTTCCTAACTGACAATCTCACAAATAACTTCAACCAAAGCGTTCCCAATTTTACTTAGGGTCAATTTTGTAAATTATTGTAAAATGCTCCCATACATTTTATGTATGTGAGTTTATATGTGTATTTGTATATATATGTAGGTAAACCTGTGCTAGTTTTAATTTTTATTTTATTTAAACTTTCGCAAAACTGACTTACCATATGTACCTAGTGTATCAAAAACGGTGAATAAATATTATTAATATTATATGGGTTTCAAAAAATTTAGCATTATGATAGAGTTCCGAAGAATAGTTATGGAGGTCTACTCTTCTCAGACAATCATTATTGCCTGAACAAAACAATATTTTGTATTTTCATTGAACTAGACCTTAGTGCTATTATACAATTTTATTCTTATTGCCATCATCTATAACGTTCTGTAGTAATGTTAGGATGGACAAGACTTAGCTCTTGAGAAAAGTAACTTTTGGAGAAACATTCGTTCTAAGGAAGAGCTAGCAACGCATTTCAAGTTGTCATTTTATGGAGGAACAACCAAATAAAATCTCAAATTATGCCTTTGCTCTTACGAAATGAATGAATAGCCCGTCAGCAAAATGACAACTTGGGCAGCAGAGTTCCAAAATTGGAAAGCAATAATAAATATGTACGTGTTTCTAATTTAAAATTATGGACAGCTGCTACACTAAATCAAGCTTTATTTTATTGAAATTAAGGTCGCGTTAACTGAAGAAGAGGCAATTTTTGGAGAAGTGTCGGAACTTCTTGAATGGCGAATAAGGTTAAACAATAGCTCTGTCATTCGTCGATTGTTGTCAGTAGGGCTGACGTGTTTGAGTGTGATTGATATTTTGTAATTCATTCTGTTATAACATGATTATGATTATGACTGTAACAAAACACGTAATTCAGATTCATAACGAATTTTTATTTAAAATTCAGGCCAGAAATTGTTTTCAACTCGGGTGGTCTCCAAACACTTTAGGATAAATAAATATTTCATCTAAGAATTGGTTCCTGATAATGCAACAGTAAAATTAAAAACCAAAATTTTATTAGTACTCCCCGAATTCAACATGTGGTCACAAACTGTACATTCCCAAAGTGGGAGGTTCAGTGCACTTACAAACCTAAGAGTAGCATTGGTCGGGGAAAAGTGAATAAATTTCGAACATATTCAAGAAAAGGAGTAGAAAAATCGACTGAGTTTTTCAGCATTAAATTGAGTGTGGCTATCCCAAAAGATTGTTACAAAGGATCGTGGATAATAATAAAATATACAAATTCAATTGTTAGGTAGTTAAGGGTTTTTCGAGTAGTAATGGTGAGTTTTTCGGTATGGTTTTCTCACCGAAGATTTTCCAGGGAACGCAACCTCAATCACACGTCGTGTAGTATATTGAATACGACTGGTTATGAGGGATAACGAAAAAAAAAAAATAGGTATAAAAATTATAAAATTTTCCTCGCCTATAACATAATATCTTCGATTGCTTTTGTCTTGAGAGTAATTTATAGTTCCTGAAATATGCAGAGTTGTAAGAGGAGTATATCCAGCTTCAGAGAGGTCAACTCATTCCTATTGGCTGAGGATTTCGGGGTTCAAGAACAGTAGGGGAACAGAGGTTTTAAATAAAGAAAAATCCAGAATAGAGTCAGTTATTTCGTTTCGATTGATTGAATATTTTTGAATCGCGAGTGTAAGTGAAATCTTGGTATAGTTTATTTTCTTTTTATTCTCACAAGTTCAACCTTTGTTATCAATTCAAAGGTTTCAATTTTTTTTAGAATTATTTTTCCAATTAGAATTTGAAGGTTTAAGTCTTTTGCAAGCAGTCAGTTATCAGAAAGCTTCTTCTTTTCTATACTGGGTATCAACTGGGAAATTTGAGCTGGGTCAATTTTTATTTGTGGGATAAATAATTTACGTTTTCCTGGATTCTTGCTGATCCACTCTAAATTTTTTAAATCATTGTTCATTGTATTCATTGATTTCGTAGGGATCGTTATTTTTTTAATTAGTCCCCAAAGTTATTGCTATTATCAACATAATCAAGCAAATAATTTTCATTATTAAATAATTAGTCAAATCGTTAACTCTGTTTACTTTGCATTCCCTTCCATATTAAGAAATATAGAATTCTGTTTGATTGATCAATGATTAGTTTTCAATTATTCAAACATTCGAGTAAACAGTTGGACAAGTGAACTAGTCAATTCCTTATCGCTGGAGATACAGCTTAGAGTCACGCTCGTGAAGAGATTATTGGTTTGAAAGAAATCAATATTTTAAATCAAGTGCCACATCCGACCTATCCTCAGAAGCTGTGAAGAGAAGACTTGGTAAGTGCGATTTTTGCACAATGTTAAGTAGATTTTCTGGTTACCTCGCACCTCGCTCCATTCAGTTTATTCAGCTTCGCTCGGCTGACCATGGTAATAAACAAGAATTGAGTATTTTATCCTGAATTATGTTAATTGGGTGAATTGGGTTGCGGATAAAACCAATTTTTGCTATATGACTTAGAATTATTCTACTCGCGTGCGATATCGACCAACGCATCCAATTAAATTTTGAGTTAGGAATATTATCAGACTTGGTTGGTGGCAAATTAGATCCTTTACCTCACCTGATGAAAAACGAGACACAATATCACTCTGCATCAAAGTGTGGAGAACAGTTACGTCTAACGTATGTGAGGCTTTTAGGCATATTGAAATTGATGTATGGTGGTAATGGTCCTCAAACATCGAACATGCATATAATGGTGCCTTAGTCAAACATTATCAAAAACATCCAAATGATTTTCTCAACTATGAAATGAACGAAAAACATACGGCTTCCACCAAAAATTTGACCTTATCACTTAACTCCCTAACATAGATATGAACGCTGCCTCCATATTCCGAGCTCCATAATATTCCATCTATTAACTGATAATAAAAATTAATACAACTTACATGTTCCTTCAGACGGTCCAACATCTTTTTGATGTTATCATTTCTTTGTTGAGAAGCAGACTTCAGTTTTTCCTCAATTGCTGTCCTCACTTCATCCGTTTGCTGTTCAAGTGTCAGCCGAGTTTTCTCGACATTTTCAATATGATCCTGAAATTCAGATGAGAAATTAAGGATGGGTCGAAAACAATGTGGAAATAGATTCAAATAAACTGGAACGGTAAGGCGCTAATTCCATAAATCAAGTGAGCAATTATTATTTGTTCTCTGGCCCGTACCTACTCCACCTAATGAGTACAAGGGATTGTTCCACTGCCCTGGTATTTAATAATAAAAATAATCTTGTGGTCATATTTAAAGAGCGTGTTCAGCTATACTTGAATTTTCTCCATGAACTTAAATAAGACATATGGTCACTAAACCTCACCCACAAATACCGCCTCGTTTGCCCGACATACACTTCCCTGTCAACATGCGTAACAAGCGAACCGAAAACAACTGAAAAATTGAATGGAAGATGAATAAATACAAGAAGTACTTATAAACCATACAAGGAGCTTTCGACTAATCTCCTCACGAGGCTGTCAAGCATTAAATAACAGAGGAGTAGATATCCACCAAGATATCATAAATGGAAAGGGAAGATACTTCTGGGAACCCACAACCATTAAGAGATTTATCGAATGTTACACTCTGAGCAAAAATCTGCTTACTAAATTATAACGTAAATGAAATCGTGCAGAATCGTTGCAGAACTCATCTGTAATAAAATGCGACGTTCAATACAGGTGCCTTCGCCAATTCCAAAAAATTACCTTCGCCAATTTTTGTTTTTCCTTCACCATTCTATAGTCAATCATCAAAATTGGATATAAAGAGGGAGTTTTCTCGTTCGTAGTTTACTGATACACCAATATTGAATTTGGCAACCTGTCTGAAATACCTATCAGGAAAACGACACCGTATGTTTTCTATGTAATATGAGTTATGGCAAATTTTTCTGAAATTTTGATATATTGTACATCCTGGCAAGACATAATTTTGACATTTCTTGAATTTGTGCAGATATATTTGATCCAATTTGTGTTCCAAAAAAACACATTTGAAATCATTTAGGATGCACACACCTCTATTCTAAAATCAATAAGATGCCTTTATTATGACTCGTTACCATAGAAACGAGAAACATTTCCGGAAATTTTGTCGAGGCGTTGTGATAATTGAAAGGAAATTTTTTGACAGCCGAGAAATGCATCAACACATCTTATCTTAATTATATCTTCTTCACAACCTCTAAATATTGTACTCGTCAATAATATGAAATATCTAAGAATTTACATTTTTATTTAATATTCCCTGTACCTACAGTTTCATTTAACATAAATCACAAATTGCACCATTCATTTAATTGTGCGTTAATGAATATTATTTGAAACGTAGGATTTACATACAGTGTCACACATAAAGTTCGCAATATAGAGAAGTGTATTTTATTAATGGATATATTGAAAATTTGACTTCGCAGTTAGTTTATGCTTGAAAAATTAGTGAATAACGGCCTCTTTTCTGTTGTCATGTGCTTCTCTAAACATGTCAATTCTGATTTTTTTTTCGAAATACCTCAAATAATCAGTTTTTTTGGAAAATTTCAGATAATGCCAAAGAAAAAAGTTGCTCAGTTTCCAATGTTATATATCTGCTCCAAATTTGGACTCTCTAGTATCACTTCGACTTTTTTTCATTTTTCTACATTTTTCATATCTTTCGCTCTACTGATTCTAACGGACATGATTCAATTTCCATAATTTTGGCATTATTCGAAATTTTCCAAAAAATTGGTTATTTGAGGTTTTTCGAAAAAAATTTCAGAATTGATAGGTTATTTGGAGTCTCTACTGTCACTTCGACTTTTTCCATTTTTTTTTATTTTTCGATTCTTTCGCTGTACCGATTCGAACGAAACATAATTCAAATTTCATCATTTTGATGAATACGAGACTTAAATGATCTTTCCAAGAAAATAAGTACCCACATTGGCCTGTTACCAAAAAAAAAATAGTAAAGCCGCCTCCAGAAATTCGTCTTTGTTGTTGCGAAGTTCATCTAGTTTTTCCATTTTATTGTTAAATTGATTCGGATTTCAATGTATGGAAGGTAATATGTCAGTTATCGAATAAACGAATTTTTCTTCATCCTTATTACACTCGTATTTCTTTTTTTCTGGAGTTTCATTATTTTTTCTGGTAACATGCCAATGTGGATTTTTTGTGGGCAAGATATGACATCAAGATTTTGAAATTTGAATCATTCCGTAGAGAGAAACATTCGAAAAATTTAGAAAAAAAGCCGAAGTGACAGCAGGGAGTCCAAATTTGGAGCAAAGGTATAGAATTGGAAATTGAGCAACTTTTTCATTGGTATTTTTCAAAATGAAAAAAAAAGTATTGTTTTTGGAGAATTTCTAAAATTATGTCAAATTTTACAGGTTTGGGTTTGGAAGAGGCTGTTTTTTACTCATTTTCAAGCACAAACTAATTGCGAAGTCAAATTTTCATTATACCTATTGATGAAAATAACTTCCATATGTTGAGAACTTTATGTGTCACACTGTACATAATAAATTTTAAATGTTCCTTGAATTCTTCTAACACATCCTTCCTTCATAATAGTGAATAGGAAGGTGTCTAATTAATTAGATGTCTGTATTTCAAGACATATATGTGATATTTTGAAACAATTTTGTTCTAATTTCTTCTAAGCATAGATCCATATTCTAATATGTTACTCTGATAACATGCCATTGCCGACTAAAAACACACTTGGGAGTAATAACTGGGATCAGCAGAGAAAACAGAATGCAGACTAGCATTGCGCAACTCCGGGGTACACTATCTGATAGCATATGATTATTTGATAGTAGAGGGAGATTTATCTAACTGGAAACCATCCCACATTCTGGACTTCCTAAGGAGAGCAGGACTAGAAGATCAGCTATTAAAGTCCTGAACCTGAACCTCATGGCAACAAAAGAGGACAGGGATGATCTCATGGGTCGTAGTATCCTCATTTCATCAAGACTATCTATAAATACAACCAGTCAAACTGTTGAAGTATACACTATGTGTTGCTGAATTTTTTGTTACATCAACTTAATTAATAATCCTAATATGCTATTTGGACTAGAGCAGCTATAAAATAAGGGAATATCTTTAACCATATGACAAGAAAATAGGAAAGTGATCATAAGTCGCAGTGCACCTATTTCCTCAAGACAAGCAATAAATACAACTAGTCAAACTGCTAAAGTATTACACCATGTGTTGCTGAGTGGATACCAGCTGCCTCCTATGTCACACAAGTTATATTTGCAATTTATTTTGTTCTCGCACAGAATATCAAAATTGTACCTGGGCAGGAATTTCTATCATCAAAATTAACTTTCCTTTCTAACAAATCAAATTATCCATTTTCTCCATTTACTCCAATATTGAAGGAGTCACGATCTGAGGATACACACTGCATATCCCTACTTATTGTCGGGATATAACTATTACACAGCTAAATGAAATAAACATATTTCAAACTCCAGTATTGGTCAAATCATAATCTTAGCTGCACCCAGTTGTTAATTTTTTTTTCCATTGGTGTTTTTGCATCGACTGCTATGGTCATTAGCCATGTGTTCTTTATAGGCCTTGTTACTAACTCCATACGTCACCTTAGGTGCCGCACTGTTAATTGGAACCCAACAGTGAATCGTGCAGGACTCACCCTAGTCTAGCCACGAGATTTTAATAATTTAATCGGTTAAATTAAATTAAAAAATCCCAGCCCAACCAGGGTTCGAACTCCGGACCTTTCGACTCAGAGTCGGACGCTGTAACAACTGCGCCACGCCCCGACATCCAGTCGTTAATTATGAATCAATAAACGATTAATTACTCAAGATCAGCCGCCATGCGATCAAATATTTATAACTTTTTTTATATGAAGAACAGATAATTCTCACCTTGAGCTTGGATTTCAAATCAGTTATATATGCTTCTCTCTTCTCCGTATGAACTTCCATTTTCTGTTCTAGTGCATCGCGTGTTGTGGATATGAAATCACTGGTTTGTTCGTTTTTCTTACGGCTTGCTTCCTCTATCTTTAAGATCTTTGCAGAGATTGCTGCCATTTTAGTGTATTCCAGTTGCTACAAAAAATCATTTTCTTCATCATTTAGAAATCGCATGAGCTCAACAAAAACATTGGTCAAGCGAGTGAAGGATATGCAATGCCTCAGGACGGTAATATTCTGATACCTGGAAGTTATTTATTACAAAATTAATCAGGTAAGTCGTGCACATATCAGGTAAGTCGTGTAAATTATTGAATTTTTCCTCAGATACCAACCTCAATGAGTTGAGAGAAAAAAAAATAATATAAAGAATAAAAGAACATCTGGAATTGATGAAATATCAATACAATACCCCCACCAGAGAAGGCACAAAATAGTTTAAGCTTGCTGCAAAGGGATTCAGAGGCAGAATGGTCTTATCATGTTCATTATAAATGCTGAACAGCTTCAAATTGGGGTAACACATATTTGCAGACTCTAAAAGGTGACTAAGTCGGAGAGCAGAGCAAGACGAACCTGTAGCAGGAAGCAATTCAATTTTCGTAGGTAATACCACAAGTGTATCGGTGATTATCGAAATAGCAATTCCTTTGAATTATGTTGCTCGGCAACCACACGAGTGCTTGCGCGAGTGTGGTTGCCTAAAACAACATAATTTGATTCGAAACCGAGAAGGAATTAACGATAATCGCTGATAACACGAGTTGTATTTGTTAAGATCATTTCATGAATAAAATCGAAACCATTTTTATTTATTTACTATTCAATTTAACTAGGAACATTAATCCCGCATTTAGTTCTGAAATTATGCAACTAACAAAACATTTACTTGATATTTCAAACATCCCTATTTCAGTTACCAATGACAGAGCGCGTCATTCGTAGTTTCGTCATTGCAGGTCTAGTCTACTGCTTCTCGGTCGAGGTTATGTTTTCATAACATTTTGATTTAGTGATTTGAATAATCAAGGAGGATGCAAAATTTGTCGAAAATGGTGGAGTTGATATGAATTAATAGTGAGTGCTTATTTAGTTTTGGTCAAAGTTTGGTGTTGTGTCATTATAGCAGCTTGCTAGTGGTAAGTTTGTGTTTTGATAATAACCAATCAGGAATCGAACTACAAGATCGAAAACACATCATATACATATCCAGTAGCCAATCAAGAGCCGAACTACAAAATCGAAAACATGATGTTTTCATTTATCAACACAAAAATTTCAACCAATCATAACACGCTATTTTATCATAAGTGAAATAATCAGTTAAAGTTACTGTGGAAGGAAAGTAGATGTAATCCAAGGGTCAAATATGGAAAAGCGGCTAGTGGTACCAGAGTGGGTCTACTAATCCCCGAGTACCCATCAGCCACACACAAATAGATGGAAGTTTCTGTCGAAAACTCATAACCATGACAGAAATAAAATCGTCCAAGGCTTGCATCTGCGTAGAAGGTCAGACAGAGAAATGAAATTAATTAACTCAAAACCTAATAGTGAGCTGTTTTAATTTGGAAGGATCTGGTTATGGGTATTCGCCATGGATGGGATATCTATATCATTCTTGGAAGAAATTAACCTATGAACCCACTACAGGTTTAAGTCCTTTTAAATATAAGAAGAATAACTGGGAATAAAAAACTTTCCACCGATGGTGACTCAAACCCTTGGTCGTTCAGGCATGGATTAATCCATTCCGAGCAAGTCAAGGACTATACAAATTGGTGTGCCGCCCAGCAAGGGCATACTCCAACACTAGTTATTGGTGAATCGGAACTAACTATCGGCTCATCATAAACCGATACTCTACCTGAGAATGACATTTTTAAACGAGACGTAAACGTCGAACAGTTACAATCTGGCATCAACGCATGATCTTGAAAAATACTTCATGTAGGATTTAAACGATACTATCGTTATTCGGGAGTCATGGATCTCCAATACAGTCTGAATTACCTCCCTGTGTAATACGTATGACTGCAGACTCTGGAGCCAAATCAGAGCCAACGAATCGGTTGGTCTAGGTTGATGATCGGACTTCTAGTGATAACATCGAAGGGTTGGCGTTGGGTTGGCATTGGATCCCCTCTGCTAGTATCGACACGGGAGAACCGTTCGTCGGCTCACTTAGTAAGTTGTAGTTTGCCGTGGCTATTCAACAGGTGTTAATACGTATTTAATTTCGCCTTGTGTTAGAAGTTGCTGGAGTATATGTAGTGGAACAATCAGCCATATGCTGTATCAATTCCGTTATGTTTAGCGGTCAGACGTTATCCCAACTTATGGCAATTTGCCATTGAGTTAGGACAACGTTTGAACGCTAAACATAACGAAGGTGATACAGCATAGGACTGATTGAGTCTCGAAAAGGTAGCAACTTCGCTGAGATGTCGGAGCCAACTGTGGTTCACGTGACTGAATCCCTTGACCCAACTCCTTGGTTTGATGTGGATGAGAGGCCGAACGAAAACGCGCTGGCGCCCAAGGTCCATCCCAATACACTGGTTTTCGTTCGTTGGCTTTCGTTGGCTAAGTGTGTACGCACCTTCAGAAGAAAACCATGTTTTTTTGAACGCCTATTTACCTCTTGTAGTGTTGTAGAAGATTATTATGATCCAAAAAAATGGTGGCATTTCAAAATGAGATATTGTTCGAGTATATTATTTTGATGAAATCTTGGTGTTAAATTGTCACCACAAAGTATTCATACTATGGAAACAAGAGTTAACTTACGATATTCGCACACAATTTTAGAGGATATATCAAAGAGATACATAATGCCATTTCTTCACAAATAAAACTTAATTTCAAAACAGTGACTCACTTGTCTGCGCTCCTCTGCAGCTTTCAGTTTGTCTTTGATATCCTGGACAGACAAGCTACCTTTGGATGGCATCTGCTTCTTTGGAGGACTAACTTTCACCTCCGGTTCTCCGAGAATCACCTCATAACGAAGTCCTCCTCTTGTTTTTTCCTGACATCGTACCTCAGTTGCTGAAGAAAAAGTATTACTCCTTCCCTTATTTTTAGAATCTTCAATGATTTTAGGTACCAAATAATTAATACCCGTTTACTATTTTTTCCGCCTACCTAATATTAACATGTCTGTTCAATGTTCTTCAATGCAAATTAAATCGACCATTAACGATCCCTATTAATGAACGATTTGTTATTAATGGATTCTTTCGAGAAATAGTCCCTCAATGACCCCTATTAATGGTCGATTTCTCTATGTATGTGCATGATTGTTGCATAGATTTTGCGGAAAGTAGCATCTTTAACTTGAATTCGTTTATTTCAATAAGAGTAAGGTAGATGGAAAAAATTGGAATTAACTCTTACATTAAAATGAGATTTATGATCTCGAAAATATCTCGATCATTAACCGCCTTCATTAATGCACTAGTTGACTAAATAACTATTGAGATGAATCATGAAAGCACATTTAATGAAAATTGCAACTGTTGTATAACGAAGTATATTTTATATTTTTTAAAACTGTTTTTGATCAAAAAACGGAAACTTATCCATTCGGTGATGTGGACACGGAGTTTGTCACGTTCCATTAGAATGTCATTGAAATTTTACCAAAGAAAATTTACAAAATATTAAAAAAAAAGGATTCACAGAAAACCAATAATTTTTTGACACATTGAGACGTCCACCAGAATCACCAAAAGAATTATACAGAGTGTGTCAAGGTGGATGGACTACACTTTTTGAGAAACTACTAGATATTATAATTAGAATGTGAAGAGGGTATGTTTCCAATAATGTGTTTGGCCTTGCTATTTTCATTTAAATTCGTGCACCACTGGAATTGCCTCAAATTTTACATGCGAATAGATTGTATGCATATCTAAGTGGCACTGATTTGGGCTGTTGGGGAATAAGTTTGAAATACATAAAAAATCAAAACAATGAATTTCCGAAAATTTTATAATTCACTGAAGAGCACATTTTCTGTTGCCACCAGTTTTCTCCCCTTTATCTCCTTTATTCTCCTTTCCAGGTATTCCTGAATTATCTCTCGCAACTTCTCTATTGAGCGTTTAGGTCTTGAATAAACTTTCTGTTTTATTTCTTCCCAAACATAAAAATCAAGTGGATATAAGTCTGGACTTCGGGGAGGCCAACTAAGAGGTTCATCTCTCTCTGCCAAGACCAACCCATGAATCTATTATTTAAATAAACATGTGGACATTTTCTCAATGGCAGTGTGTAATGGGGAGATGCACCATAATGCATAAATCAAATTTGTTGACGATCTTGTAAATTTATATATTCCAAAAATTCTGGAAGATTATTGTTCAGGAATTCGAGATATTTATGTCCATTTAGTGCCCCTTCGGTTTAAAAGAATTTCAATAGGCTACTAATCCACACCCAATACTTATTTTATCATGTTGGTTCTCTTCTGCAAATACATGTGCATTTAGCTGATTGAAAACACCTTTCCTGGTATTTGTTGTTTTATACGTGAACAAAATGTTGTTTATGAATCTACCATCATTTTTATGTTTCTCGTTAATCCATACAGAACTCTAATCCATTCCTTCTCATTCAACTGAAAAATTTTCAAAATTGCGGAAGTTGAAAAATTAAAAATACTTTTAATTTTTCATATTCAACACGCTGTATCTCTGCAACGAACGACATTTGAGAAAAATATATTAGGTAAGTCCTATTTATTTTTCGAAGTGAATCTTCTGTTTCAATTTGGCACCATGATTTCGGGACACCCTGTATAAATAAGAAAAATTATCATTGCGGGCCATTCGCGTTCTTTTTTTGGAACACCCATGGGCCAACTGCTAAGTATTAACTCTTCCTCAGCCCAAAACCAAACACACAAAAACCAAAAGTGAAATCTTATTTTGACATAGTCCAGTAAATTGTAAACCGCTATGTAATTCAGATCTTTTCATTGAAAGTTTCTAATGGCATTGATGTTTCCTGATCGAAGTTGGTTTTGTACCTGTTTATTAACACTTACCCACGAATTGCGTCCTTTTTGGTTGTTGTATCAGTGCTGTTCTGGATTTCGTTTTTACTTTGGTGATTGGTATATGTGTCCTATGAGCTGAAAAGAAAAGTCATTTAGTAAATCATGTGGGGTGCTCACATATCGATACGCAAATAATTCATAAAAATTGACAACATTTCTGGACATTATCGACATAAAAGATCATATGACATTTTCTCATGTCCAAATACAGACTGATACTCCAACAAAAGGAGTTTTTTTCTTTAGGATTTTTGTGCCATTGACCAGTTAGTTTTCCTGATGTTTTCCAGAATAATCAGTTTTTTTCTTGCGTGATATACTTCTACAGGAAACCAACAAAATGAGCAAGCAGCGGTCGACCGAATACTATGTATGAGTTTCCAGTCAGAATCAATAGCACACTAAGTAATTGGCGTTGTTATTATCTTTCAATAAAGTCGACAGTCGGCTACTTCTATGTCGATAGTTGTATATGTCTGAAGGGGATTGATGACATTAGAAGCCCTACACTAAATCCACAGTGCAGACATTGATCTGGCGAATCCGTACGCAACAGCAACATATACTGAGAAAAATATCTGTAATGGAGAAATTTACTTCAGTGAATGTTTTGAATGACAAGTCAAGTCATGTCAAAATAATATACCTACTGTATTGTCGAAAATAATAGATCTTGTTCATAAAGCATGAAATACATGAATAAACATACATATAATAAAATACATGTCAAAAAATATACCAGATACAAAATACAAAATTTCAGAAACCAAAAATTTAAATGACCATTATTTAGAATTTACAGGTTATCACAGTATAGCATTCGTACATCAAATAATAGGCCATTTCTACCAAAATATATTCAACTGAACTTTTTGTTGTCTGCCATATTTTCTAGAATAGAACACTGAATGATGATATGATATATTTATTCAGACATCTTTACAAGAGTATCTTTTGTTTCGCACTTGGTGTGTTGTCCAAGCCTTATGGCCTAAACTACAACTCGCCCCGTGCTACAAAGTCATTTTACAAAGGAAAAATTCTTAAATTAAATTAGTTAGTTCTGGGAATGTACATACTAGTTTCATTTTTGAAAATTAAGCATACTGCTTCCATTACGTATCACAGTTAATATCGTATTATGTGATTCGATTGATGCAAAGTGAGCCATTTTAGCTGTAGTATACCCCAGGTCACTTGATATTACGTAACATCCACTGGAAACTTTTTAGCTCAAATGCGTTACATTGTTAGTTGAAATTTAATTTATTGTCTATGTAAATACCTAGGAATTTAGTATGCTGTTGTTTTCTTTATAGTGATTTTCCAATTTGCAATCGTCTAATAATGTACATTTGAAAGTAACTAGTTTCGTTTTGTTTTGGTAGAAACATAAAAAGTTTTGAATATCTTGAACATCTATTTGATAGCTGATAAATTTCTTTATTAGTCCATGTAATAGTGGTATCGTTAGCAAAAATAGTTAATTTAGCTGCGATGTTAATGATTGTTATGTCATTTATATAGATCAAAAACAAGAGGGTTCCTAAAACAGACCCATGTGGTCCTCCATGTTTGATGTCACTGAGATCAGACTGTCCTCTTGATGTTTTCACAAACTGGCTACGTCCTGACAGATCTGAACCAGGTAAAGGTGGTTCCTCTTATCCCATAATGGCTGATCTTCCGCAACAGCGTTTTGTGATCAACGCATTCGAATGCTTTCGAGAAATTGCAAAACACAGCTGCAACTAACAGCCCTGCCATCACTAATGCTGGAATATGCATTCTCAAGGACAGCACATTGTTTTTCAAAAAGAAGGACATTATTGTTTTTTTCACCAATCGTTCAATAATTTTTGAGAGAGTTGATAATAATGAAATGAGCCTGAAAGGACCCCGCACTTTTCTTATGCAAAGTGGCTACTTTGGTATGTTATTGTACTCAACCTGGTAACTAAAAGTGTCAAAGGGCCCAACTCAATACTATGACTAGTTTTATAAATGCAGAGTGTTGAAGCTAAATATTGCACTGATTTTCGTATTTTTTTAAATTAAATTTCTGTTGCATTGACACTTTCACTACATGGTGGATACGTACGATGAAAAATATTTATACTTACGGGGTGACTCACAAATGAATAACAGTAGTTTTTTGTAAAATATCATTTTTTCTACCGTGGCCTTAGGAAGCATATTTTTTAAAAGTACCCATCAATTCAGTATTTTAAGGAGAAAATGTCGCATAGTGCACACTTTCCATATTTTATTTACTCAAATTGAAAAACTGCATTGATTTGGTTCAATACTTATATTGGTCAGATGTACATTGAAAGGTACAGCTAAAACTATTTACTGCTATAGGATGATTCTCGAATAATTTACAATACGTTTTCGTCGTTTCCCAAACACTCAATGATTCAATATTTGTACCACAGAGAACTATTTCCTCTAGTTGATACTTACACTTTCACAATTTCAAACCTGGAAGATTTCGCTATCATTTCTTTACAGGGTGAGCTATACAGCAACCATCAAAAACAATTACGTTTGGAAATCATCATCATTCAATGGATTCAAATATTTTTTTCGCGATATTTAGTGATATTTTTAATTTCTGTTGTGTACCTACTGTTCTATTTAGTTTTCTGTATGAATATAGTAGTAGTAGTAGTTCTTTGGGGAGGCCGCGACCGCAGCCAGGCAAGTAGGCCCTCATGGACCCTTTTTGCCATCCCCTGTTCTCCACTTATCTACAATCATCCTCTTAGTTTTCCTTTTCAAACCTTTGTGACCTCCTAATAAAGGTCAGTATGTCTGACCACTCCAAGTTGATTAGTTCCTCTTGTTGGAGTTTGTCAACTCCGAAGGTTCCAAATCTTAGCCTCTCGTATGCCTCACACTCGCCGAGGAAGTGAGATGAAGTTTCTTCGTCTTCTTCGCATTATCGGCAAGTGGGACTGTCTTCTATACCTATAAGTGATAGGTGTCTGCCTAACTTGTTATGTCCTGTTAGTATTCCTATAAGGAGGCGTAGTGCTTGGCGATTTCTGCCTAAGAGCCATATCGTCCTTGACTTATTGGAGCCGGCCACGAAGTCTTTCGACTGCCTGCAGCCGGTGTTATCCCTCCAAAGTTTATTCAGCTCTTCTTCTGCCCACTCGTCGAGGGCTGAAGAAGTTTGGCTTATTGCGATGCCTAGTACAGGCTCCGGTCCACAGAACGGCGTTGCGAATCCGGATCTGGCAAGTCCGTCTGCCACCTCGTTTCCGCGCACCCCTCTGTGTCCCGGGACCCATACCAGCTGAACTTTTTTGGTTTCAGCTAGCTTCTCGAGCGCATCTCTACATTCCTGTACAAGCGCTGAGCTTGGTTTAGGATGGCATACGGCTCTGAGCGATGCCTGACTATCCGAACAGATATACATTCTCTGTTCGGATCCATCTTTCATGAATATAAGTCAATCAGTTGACTTATTGACATGTTTAACATTATGTCATGTAATGGGGGTTTCCCGTGTGTATAAATGAATAAAATAAAATAAATGAATAAAATAAGTCATAGTAGTGTCAAATAGAGTACGTAAACAACAGTCAAATTATACTTGAATCTATTTACCTAAAAAATATCAATATGTTTTTGATGGTGACACAGTTTGAACGATGACAATTCAACTCTACCAGAATCCTTTCCACGATAGGAATATGCAGGATACTTTTTTATGTATTCAAGTAGCTTTTTCAACAAATGCCTCTAAAATACTTTACGAAAATAAATACATAATAAATAATTTTTTTTGGCATTAATATAAGAGTTCAATCAGGTTGACTCAATCGGGTTTCTTTTTAAATCCCGATAATGATGAAAACGGCAGGTTTTGGACAAGGAGACAGAGTTTAAAAATTCTAGTATGTCCGCCATTTTTCCTACATGGCAGCTGTAACTAAATTTCTATCAAGAGTGGTCTAAGACGCACTTTTTTGCTTTATACATGTTTCATAAACACGTCGAATGATTTCAAAGCGTTTTCTTTCGAGTCTCGATGAATGTCCAGTTTCCTGAACTGTCCTATTCCTCCCGTATAGGATATAATTCGCTATTGAAAATATTTGGAAATGAAAAGAATGGAAGTTGATGTAGCTTCAAAAAATGTTCATAATCCAAACAAATTGAAGAAACTACACGGAAAAATTAGATATAATTATTAGATTATTAGGTGATAAAATGCATTTCAAATTATTTTGGTGAAAGTATTCAACAAAACTGTATGATATCCTTATTCAGTTTTCGTCGAAATGAATAGAGAATGGAAGTTTGTACTCACTTGAAACTGGTTATGGTGCCCGGCATGTATGGCAGAAACACTGCATAACCGATTCCCTGACGAGTCCGATGCGCATTTTTCAAGCACTTGATTCTGGAGTATTTCCAGATGCGTGGAAATATGGTTACATACTTCCAATTTTCAAATCAGGAGATAGGGAAAATATTGGAACCTCCTTGAGAGTTTGTAACCAATCTCTGATTCCTAAACTTTTTGATGCTTTGATTACTGATCAACTCAATTACTCTTGTAAAGAGTTATTGATATACAATCAGCATGGATTCTCACGAACTAAGTCCACTGTCACAAACTTGCTTGTTTATGGAAGTAGAATATTAGAAGCACTCGAAAATAAATGTCAAGTCAACGCTATCTGTACAGATTTTTCTAAGGCATTCGATAGAGTGGATCATTCCATTCTTCTGACCAAACTAGAAGTTTATGGATTTACTCATTGGTTTTTGAAGTGGCTATGTAGTTTTATAATAGGTCGTTAACAGTTAGAGTTGTTTATTCAATTCTAGTGCAATTCTAGTTACATCAGAAGTACCGCAACGGTCAAATCAACATATTCGTCAATGGCATTAATAGTTGTTTGAAAATAGTGAGTTTCTGTTGTTTGCAGATGAGTTGTACCATTGTTTAAATAGAAGTAAGATAGTTAGTCAATGCCTGTGTAATTGGTGTTGGACGATAACGCGAGTGTCATCTAGCGTGATTAGTTACAAACATGACTATTTGACGTCATTTTAATGCAGATTCCTTCAAAAAACCCTGATTTTAATACTTTTCCATTGTTTTAATCAAGTTACGACATGACTTGGAGGCCAGATCACTGAAGTTACGACATGACTTGGATGCGAGCTCACTATCGCCATCTACATGTCGCATCCTTTTTGATCCAATTATAATCCCATAAGGTTGACTAACTATCTTCTATATAAACAATGGTTGTACGATGGATTCAAAATTAGATCAAAATCAGGCGGATTTGAACAGATTATATATGATAAAAAAATCAGATGTCACATTTGTCATCGATAGTAGTTCATTGGCCTACGTCTTATCTGTTGCAGATGTAGGGGTAATCTTTGATGAACAAATGAGATTTGTAGATCACATGAATACGATTTCGGTAAAATGGTCATAAATTTTAGGAATGGTGCTCCGCAATTGCTCTGAATTTCCAGTAAATTCTATTAGGAAAGTAAACATCTCGTTAGTTGTCTCTAAATTGTATTTTGGTCTACTTCTTACCAGGCTCATAATACCATGATTGGAAGAGTCCAAAATAATTTTTTGAAGTTTTGTGCATACAAATACATACACGAATACTTGCATGTAACGAACGAACTAAATTTGATCTCATTACCTGTTAGAAGAATTCAGCTTGAGTTAAGTTTTATATTCAAACTGCTGAATAGAACTATGAACTGTCCAGAACTGTTCGAAATTATTTATTTGAATGTTCCAAATATAGTGCTCAGACTTCCTCAACCATTCCATATATCATTTCATGTTACAAATCATGGCCAGTATGCTCAAATTGGAAGGACTTAATTATTAGGAATGATTTCGATATAGATGTTTTCGGTTGCTCATTCAACAGAAATTTTTTTTCGCGATTTTGGCGATATTAAATTATCAAAATTAAAAGCTTTTATTTAACTTGGTAGAATGGGTAGAAATCTTGCAAGCTGAATCAGAACCTTTTCTCTTATCCTACGGAATTGAAATTTTACATGTTGGTTCAGTTCCGATGACAATAGATTAATGACGAAGAAATTGTCCCCCTCTACCACCCGAGAGCTAGATAGAGAACGCGTAGGGTTTCGAGAGTTTTCTTGATGGATATGGACGTCAAAAATTACAGCAATGAAAAAATTTAGGAAGGAAGGCCTCCCCTCTTTTCTTAAAAAAAGTTGGAAAACTCTCGAAAAACAATCTGAATAATCCGTAAAAGTAGTGAAAAATATTTGACAGTCGAATATTACAAAAAATTTCACCCCTTCTGCCACCCCCTCAAAAAGCCAGATAGAGAACGCAAAGGAATTCGGAAAATGTTTCAACAGTTTCGGACATGGAAAATAATAATGAAAAAAGTCGATCAGGGGCCTCGCCCCCCTTTTCTGTCACCAAAAAAATTAGGAAAACTTGCGAAATAGAAATCGAAAAAATCCGTAAAAATATTGAAAATTATCTGACCATTGAATAATACGGTTTCAAATGAATTTACCCCTGTTTCCCACTCGAAAGCTAGACAGAGAATGCGTGAAAATTCCGAAAAATTTCCAACGGTTACTTAACAGGTAATCGATCGTGCAACAATGGAGCATTAATTGAAATTAACAGGCTGGGAAATATATCAACAGAAAACTAAAAAAGTAATAAATAAATTAACATAAAAAAACTTTTTAGACTATAGCTTTTATTTAAATGCACTAAAAAGAAGAAAATATATTTTAAAGTGAATCAAACCTATCATTTTGTTTCATTAAAATTTTTTAAATGATATAAATGCTTGTCGTGAGAATAAATCTTGTGGTAATTTTGAATTTAATTTACAATAAGGAATATATAGATACTTCTCTCGACAAGCTTTTAAATCATTTAAAATCAATAATGTCAGAAATTAATGAGTGGTTTAAATCACTTTAAAATTTGATTTCTTCTTTTTAGTGCATTTAAATAAAAGCTTTTCTCTAAAATGTTTTTTTTAAAGTTTATTTATTGATTTCTGTTGTGTACCAACTGTTCTATTTTATATTCTTCATAAATATAAGTATTGAGGTAGATTAGTTATTATTGATATGTTTAACATGTTTTCATTATGCCATGTAATGGGGGTTTCCTGTGTATGTAAATGAATAAATTTAAATAAATAATTGAAATAAATCATTGTCATCTAGTTGTTAGTAAAAAACAATTCAATTTCTACTTGCATCTATTTACCTAAAGAACATCCATATGTTGCGGTTTTTCATAGAGACATAGTTCAAACGATGACAATTCAACTCTACCAGAATCCTTTCCACAATAGGAATATGCAGGACACCTTTTTTATGAATTTAAGCAGATTTTTAACAAATATATATATACATGAAAAACACCTTGTTTTGGACATAAAAACAAGTGTTCAATCAGTTTGACTCAATCGTGTTTCTTTTTTAATCCCGATAATGATGGAAACGGCAGGTTTTGGACAAAGAGGCAGAATTTGAAAATTCTAGAATGTCCGCCATTTTTCCTACATGACATCTGTAACTAAATTTCTATCAAAGGCGGTCTGAGATGATTTTCTTTTGTAGAATTATATGCCTTATAAACACGTCGAATGATTTTAGAGCGTTTTCTTCTGGGTTTTGATGAATTTCCAGGATCTTGAACCGTCCTATTCCTCCAATATTGGATATAACTCCATTAAAAATATTCGAAAATTAAAAGAATAGTAGTGGATACAGCTTTGAAAAATGTTCATAATTCAAACAAATTGAAAAAAATTGTGTACCTACACGAAAAAATTTGATATAATTCTTGAGATAATTGGGTGATTAAATTATTTTGGTGAAACTATTGGTGACTTTTCAATAAAACTATTTGATATCCTGATACAGTTTTCATTGAAACGAATAGAGAATGCAAGTTCGTACTCACCGGCAACTGGTAATGGTGCCCGGCACGTATGGCAGAAACACTGCATAACCGATTCCCTGACGAGTCCGATGAGCATTTTGAAGCGTTAATTTTTCCAGCACTGAATGACAAAAAACTTCGTTCAACTTGATATCCAAATCTAGCGACGTCCAACGCCCGCAAAATTCAACAGGAAACAGGATATCTGCTCGCCTACCCCAAAGTCTACCGGTGACTCGTCGAAGCGGCGGCGTTTAATTGATGAAACCCCGTCCAGAAATGGCGGAGGAGACGGTGTTGCGGCGCGATGACGCATACCGGCGGCGGTCGATACGTCGGGCGTAGTTCCGACAAGGCGACGCCGTCTTTCCAGATGTACGTGCAGACCCACGGGGATCGTTCAATCGAAGGAATAATTTTGGCCCCTCTGTCGCCGGAATGACACAATCATCGGAAATTACTGGGAAACTATCACTCATAGACCAGTGCTGATGCATTTTTCAGATAAAAAAATTATTAACAGCATGAGACCTACTGGAAGAGGAGCAAAATATTGTTCGAATGGCGGGAAAAATTAATTGATGTCGACAAACTGGAGAATGGTGCAACGGATTGAACTTTTAGGGGTTGAAAGCGGATATTTCACGGTTTTTCGAGAATTGCAACGAAAGTTGACTTATCAAAAAAAGTTAACACATTCGCGGACACTTCGTTTATTTTTAATCTATCCAAAATGTCACTTATTTTTTCTTGAAAAATACGTTCTTTGGCAAAGATAAGCTCTAATCAGCATTTAGACAAGTAATTCTGTATTCTTTTGGCGGAAAAAAACAAGTGTCTGTGTTGAAAATATTGTTTGCTGGCTCAAAACGGAGTAATTATCATTTACGAATGGTATTAAAACGATGAAATATCGTCGCTGTGAAATCAAACCGGCATATCTGCAAAATGCATATTGTTCACCAGAGCGCTTTAAAGTTTTCGCATGTGATATTTTCCTTTTAAAGTCAGTTTAGTTCACCTCAAAACCACCTTATGCATGAATAAAATTTAGACGAATACTGCTTATTATTGAAGTAGTAGTTGCAAATAATTCGAAAATTGCTTAAATTAAGGGAAATATGCAGATATGCCAGTATGACTTTAAAGACGGTGTGATATTTGCTTTTGTGTCACAATGGCTTCTTTTTTTTCATTTTTTATAGAAATCTGAATAAATTGGCAGTATTATACCGGAGGTAACTAACATTAGGATACACTTTTTCTTCCTCCCATCAAGGGCAAGTCTCTTGGAATAAGCTTGCATCAGAACAGTATTCACGCTGTCATTGCCCCGTTTTTTTCTTTTCTTGGCTTTCTCTCAAGCAAATGTGATCAGTGTGAAGTTTTTAAGTGAAAGTTGCTGTCGTCTTTAATTACTTTAAACATTCGAATTACTTGCGAGTCCTTCAGAGCTTTTACGTCAAAAAAGTCCTCATGACTCAACTCATAAACCAGGTAAGGCTTGCCACTTCTCTTTGCCGTTTTCATGGCCATTACGTATTGGGAAGGTAGGTATATCGGTCCGCTTCGGAGTGCTCTTTTAACTTCTTTTTCAATCGTTGAGTGAGCCGAATCCCACTCGTTTTGAGTAAGGCCCTTTACTAAAAATTTGTGTGTAACAGATTTTATGTTTTTTAATGTTGTAACAGCATATTTGTACATTGCCATCATAAAGTTATTTTTTTGTGTCCACTACAATTATCGTTGTAAAGAACGACGTCTATTGGACAGTCAGCTTTGTCATTCAAATGTCACAGCTCCCAATCTCAATCACGCCCCTTATTCCCTGTGTCTCATCCCAAGTGTAACAATTTACCGTTTTGTCGCCCTTCAGTTCAGCAATTGTTAAATTGTAAACGGCTAGCTTTGAAATGTAGTAGTAGGCAGGCGCCTCCTCCTGCGGACATTACAGCACTGTCTGTAGGTCGTATACTGCTACGACGGTACGACGACGGTACGACGGTACGGTGGTTTTCTTCTCATTCTCCTTTTGCAGCCTGGACAAGTCCTTTTCTAGAATTTGAGTCTCTGTTTTGGTAAATGAGACAAACATCACACTGACCTTTCTTCGGTGTGAAAAAAAAAGGTTGTATGAACTGAAAATTGCTCTGTTCTGGCAGTAGCTGATTCCTGCAAGGATAATCTCTGTGAAGTTCGGCGATAGATTTTCCACCATCGATATACACCCGAGAACTTTGAGATCTGCAGTAATGACTGGGAATTTTTTTTTGTGAACCTCTACACTATTCACGAGTTCTTCATCCAACTTTCGATCCATTCCATGATTCCCTCTCATTTCCACACTTAGCACGCCTATGCTTTTTTCTGTTTTTTCAAAGGTTGTACGAATAGCTCTGTCCGATAGGTCGAAAGTATTTTAAATAATTGTTTGCATACCCGTATTTTTTCTCCATCTTTCATTATCCAGTATAATTGATTAGAGCTCCTTTTCCTTGTACGATTCAATGTAATCCTCTGATACTTGGGAACAACTCCCTGTGTGTTATCTTTTATGAATTCTCTTTGTCTTTGCAAGTCTCCTATTGCAAAAATCTCTTTCCGATAGTTCTCTTCAATTTTTTCTGCGCACTTGAGTTTGGCAAGGAGGCTTCATGCTTCGTTTGTTCACTCTTCCTCGGGTTCTAGACTCGTATTCCTCACCGCAGTTTCGCATCTTCTTTGCTAGAGTTCTTTTATTGAATTTGCCTCGATTCCTCTTTCTTGTAATTGGTTCGTTTGCATTTTCGATTTCAATCCCAGTCGCCGGTTCATCTAAAGTTTCACTATCACTTTCGGAGCCAGAATTTAATGTTTTATAATCGGGATCGACTTCATCGTCATCAGAATTATGAAATGGGTCTTGGTCTTCCTCATCAGTAGAGTCCGTGTTAATATTGTTGTTGACCTGTAGCTTTCAGTCCCCAATAATTGCCTCGTAACAATATCGTCGACCAAACCAGACATCTGAGCTTCCCGTGCCATTTCATCTACTGAAACTTCTACTGGATCTAACGCAATCAAGTCAGTCATCGTTGGAGCAGTAACTTCACAATCTAAAATTTAAAAATATAAATGTATCTATACCGGGTGACACAGCAGACATGTAGCAGCATGTAGTTTTTTTAGTTGAAGAGATACAAATTTGAAATTTGCAGAAGTTACGTAATCAATGATAGTGCTTCATTTGAATCTAACGACAACTTTTTTCAACTACCTGTTTGATCGGCAGTAACTCCAACCTCTTTTTTTTTAAATGACACCCTGTATATTTATCTAGCCTGTCTTATTTGTCTTGAAATTCACTATTCAACCGTGTATCACAAAGTGGCATTCGTTCCTCAGTTCGCAGATGAATTGCATTTTATTGAAAAACATCAAGTTGGCTGTTACCCGAATTCGATTATCTTTCGATGCTTGGTAGGCTTGGAAATCCAAAGAGTATCAGTTAAACGATATAATTTCAGTTTTTTCCATACCTGATCACTTCCTACAGATTGTCAATAATTTCTTTAATAAAAAGAAAAAAACATCTGAAAATAACTCACGATATTGCGAAAACTGAGATAGGAACATATTTTTTTCAATTTGGCTACTTGTGCAGAAACTATCTGCCTTTCTCTTTGGCCATGTAGCCATATCATGATCTTTCCATTTGGAAACATAAAATTAAAATTGTTCTCCTGATCCACCAATTCACAAGTTTATTAGTCTAGATATTTGCAATATTTTGCCTAGTAGGCGGTGTACACAAAATGTTTTGTGTTTGACAGGTAAACATCATTTGATTGCAATGATTATCTCCGTTAGTTTTATGCTTATTGAAATTGCATCGTTTAATTAGATACTAAATATTTATCAAAAGAACGAAAAGGTCGATATGTTGTTGATATTCGGAGAGTGCAAGAGAAATTGTAGACAGGCTGAATATATGTCGAAAGATTTCCGGAAAGACGCCATCCACCTGATAATTATTTCGCTAGAGTAGAAGAGCAGTTCAGAGCAGTTCTTTTCAAAACTCTTCTAGCGGTCTCTCGATTCACGCCGATGTCGTCCTCAATTTGTCTCAGTGATATCGTCGGATCTGCATGTACTATGGCCAAAACGTTTACTTCCATTTCCTCGTCGACAATGTATTGGAGATTGTTTTGATTTTCCGGTTCTCTTCTGAACTGCTCTTCTACTCTAGCGAAATAATTATTAGGCGGATGGCGTCTTTCCGGAAATCTTTCTACATACAATAGTTCAGCCTGTCTACAATTTCTCTTGCACTCTCCGAATATCAACAACATATCGATCCTTTCATTCTCTGAATACATATTTAGTATCTAATTAAACGATGCAATTTTAATCAGCATAAAACTGACGGAGATAATCAGTACAATCAATGTTTACCTGTCAAACACAAAACACAAAACATTCTGTGTACACCGCCTACTAGGCAAAATATTATTGCAAATATCTAGACTAATAGACTTGTAAATTGGTGGATCAGCGGAACAATTTTAATTTTATGTTTCCAAATGGAAAGATCATGATATGGCTACATGGCCAAAGAGAAAGACAGATAGTTCCTTCACAAATATCCAAATTGAAAAAAACATGTTCCTATCTCAGTTTTCGCAATATCGTGAGTTATTTTCAGATGTTTTTTCTTTTTATTGAAGAAATTATTGACAATCTGTAGGAAGTGATCAGGTATGGAAAAAACTGAAATTATATCGTTTAACTGATACTCTTTGGATTTCCAAGCCTACCAAGCATCGAAAGATTATCGAATTCGGGTAACAGCCAACTTGACGTTTTTCAATAAAATGCAATTCATCTGCGAATCGAGAAACGAATGCCACTTTGTGATACACGGTTGAATAGAGAATTTCAAGACAAATAAGATAGGCTGGATAAATATACAGGGTGTCATTCAAAAAAAAGAAGTTGGAGTTACTGACGATCAAACAGGTAGTTGAAAAAAGTTGTCGTTAGATTGAAATGAAGCGCTACCATTGATTACGTAACTTCTGCAAATTTCAAATCTTCATCTCTTCAAATAAAAAAAACTACAGGCTGCTACATGTCTGCTGTGTCACCCGGTATACCACTAATGATCATGCAAACGAAGAACAATATTGATTTTTAATAGTCAAAATGGCAAGCCCCTGAACATACCAATCGAAGGGAAAATGTGGTTTTTAGTTTCTTCTTGGATAGGTTCACATTCCACCAATTCGTCATTAGAGAGTGCTTGTTGTTCCGTAAAATCAGTCTTGCTAAGTTTAGGAACATTTTCAGTAGTGCTTTCTGTATCCATAAATAATGTTGAAATCAACGGATCAGGCAGCTTATCAACCCAAGCTTTTACATCTATTATCCCTATAGGAATTTCTACTGAATCTATAGTAGTCAGGTCAGATTTGTTTATGCAGTTACTTCACACCCTAAAAACTATTTTACAGATACAAATATTATAATTATATGATGGGGATACGTTTGGTTATGATGAGCAATGAATGAGTGAGTTCTTCCTATATTAGTATTGACTACACCAATGCTTATGCAATTGACCTACAATATTGATTTATTTGAACCAAACGACAAAACCTGAACTCATCAGCAGGAGGGGAAACGTGGTTTTCAGTCTCTAATTTTATATCAGTCTTGGTAGTAGGAAGCTCCGAGCAATAAAAGATATAGAGGTGCCATTTCTATATAAACAACACATATTGATGTGAAAGCTGCATACCGCTATCCTTTGTTATGATTTGTAGGTGAGGAGAAGATTTGTTATTGTTTTGAAAACTGGAGCTAAGCTTAGAACCAGTGGCGTGCTGATACATTTTCTTATATATTATCAATTAGACACGGTCGGTGCAGACAAATTTGTTATCACATGTATCGGCATCGATAGACGACCACATGCCTGGTTGGAATGCAAGTTTGTTATTTAGCTTCAACCGTGATGTCTAATGCTTGAAATGCGTACCAACCACCAGCAGTAGTGCTGTAGGTCTTCCTACAGATGAAAAGTGAATGCGCTTCCAATGCAAAGTCGCCCTGGAGCGCCTCAGCAAATAAAAGCTGCCATGTACCCACAGTCTGCGAGTGTTGTCAAAATATAGTAACATGTTCTTACGTTAATACAATGAATTTTTGGATTAAACTCTTCCTGTCATACGAATGGCAATATTTCCTAAATGGTTGCATAAATAACTTATTCATAAATAGAATTCATGATGAATATGTAGTGGACAAATAGTTATATATGTAACAGGTGCAAAAATAAGTGACTGTTTATTGTACGTGATGTGAGAATTGTCAACATGCTACGTGTACTAACACAGCATACACTAATTCTTACATGGTGGTTCTTGCTAACCACTCGTGTTGGCGAAACGTCGAGTTCTTCTCTGAAAACACGTCGGCCTTACTACCCGAAGAACCACCATGTAAGTGACGATGGCCGCGAACGCCTTTCACAATTTATCATACACTAATTCTATTACGATCTTTCAAAAATTTGAGTTTCATTCGTCAATTTTGAATGAGAAAAGGTAGTGCTTATTGCTGTGGGGCAATATAAATTAAATGGCAAGTCGTTATCATACACTTGATAACGACTGTAGATTTTAACAGTTGAAACGTCGTTGAATTGAATTTTTCTTTGTTCTTTTTTAGACAATGAAAGTCCAGAATAACCTTACTCAAAGTGAAACATTGTCAACCACTTACAAAAAAACGATAGCAATGTTGTTGTCAGATCTTGCGCGTTCACGTCTTGTTCATACCCCCACGAATTTCGCAAATTTTTGTACGAATAAAATGGCTGCATCAACGATTGGTCCGGCATGACTGGCAGCCATTTTATTCTCATGAAAATTGCAAAATTCGTGAGGGTTAAAAAAATAAATCAGATACGAGCTGAAAGCATTTGATTTTATAATCAGTACGAATTTTGCACTCCGGAAACCCTTATAACTGCGCTCAAATTGTTGCTGGTAAGGAAAATATTTTGAAGAAAACTGAAAACTATTACCTTATCGCATCAGATGAATATTTATCATGAAATGCCAAGACTGGTAATGCTCCTTTACTGATTTATAGTTCTATAACCTGACCGAAAAATATGATGATGCCAAAAGTGGTTAGAACAGATAACTGAGGATTTCTCCAAATTCTTGATTTCTAAGTGAAGTGATTCACACCACAACTGGCAACTGCTCTATTGGTTGGTAACCTGAATATATAATGTATCTGAACCAATGTGAAAGTATCATAAGGAATATGATAGAATGGAATTATTGTCTTGACAATCATTATACCTACGTAACCCGTTCGTTAGATTTTAAAATTGTGATAATATACAGTGTTTCGTTTACAATCAAGAAGTTCATGTCCACGTACGGTTCAACCAGAAGCAACAATTTTATTCAAATGGAAACATCGAAAACTTCTGATGAACGAGTTATGTGATAATCCCTGTATATGAACAAAACATTCCAGTACCCAGCAGATTGGGTCTATAGCTATTAACTTATAATTTGAATTCGGTTTTGAAGACTTATTTATTTTTCACTGTACCTACTGCAACAAGTATTTTCTTATTTATGAATAGGTACTCATTTTCAAAGTTTCTTCAAAGCTATTTCAACAAAAAGTTTATTTTTGTCTCACAATCGAGAATCAGTAAAAATCAACTTTAATAATACTACTAAAAACTAAATAGGGTATGCTTATCCAACATGGTATATGCCATGCTGCGACGCCCATGGTTTGATTTGATACTCACTTGTGGAATATTTGTTTAGTGCTTGATAACTTTTTCAGCTCAAAAACTTCACACGTTATCGCCATTTCGCAGAGATAAGGTCTCTAATATAACAATTTAACAATCCAACACAACACTTTTACCACTTAAAATTAAAACAATTATACAAATAGGCCACAGACCTCAGGTCTGTGAAATAGGCTCAAATCCAAACTGAACTGACCAGACGATTAATAAGTTGTCAACGCATGTAAACAAACTAGATCGCCAAGTTAAGAGTGAATAACAATACGGAATTCCAACCTGATTAATGAGTGGAAACGGAAGTATCCGATAATGTTCTTTTTTAACATGATCCGAGCATAGATGTTTATAAACAACGTCGGGTATGTTGCTTTCAAGAAAGAGACAGGAAAGCCCTCTCTATATCTTTTATTGCTCGGAGGTAGGAACACCTTCACTACTGCGTTCTAAATTTATTTGTGTCGGAGGCAAAGCATCTGCCGCAATCACTTGCCTCTGCCTTTCACTTTCTGCCGCAAGTTTTATTATCAAAGCTGTACGCTTTTTCCTTCAACAAACAACAGTATTATAAGTAATCTGATGAAAAACATCAAAGCAAAACATTAAGTATCTACCTACAAGGGTCATTTTTGAGCCTAACCAGCCCTAAAACATCATGCAAAACGATACGTAAAAATAAACCGGCATATCTTCAAAAACATCACATAAAACTTTGTTTTGATACAATTCAAACTGAATTATTGGAACATATTTCGGTTTTGACTAACATTTTGCTCTATTTAGGAAAAAAAGAAATTTTTTGACGCCAACTCCAAAAGTCAAATTCTGCACATATGCCGGTTTGATTTCACAGTGACGATATGTAATTCGGACTGTATTTTCGCAGAGAGAACTGAACAAATAAATATCTTTTTTATTACAGTTGCTAACAACAAACTAGTTCATAGTAACGTGATACAAACATGTACAGAGGGCTTTCAAAATTAAAAGTTCTAACAGTCTGCCATTACAGACATGTCCCTATGCACAAAATTTGTATATGTATGATAATATTTATTTATTCAAAGTTACATCAGAAATAATGCACCATAAAACCATGTACAATCTAACTTAGTATTCTTAAGTGATATAGGTATATAAAGTGAAATTATTTTCCTGTTAGAGAACATAGCAAAAAAGAATTGAAAACGATATGATAACGAGCGATTGTTAGACAATACGTATAATTTTCAATCAGAGATCTGATCAAAGTAGACAAAATACCAAAAGGCGAACCTTGTGAACAGTGAAAATTAACTACGTAGATCCAGAGTCTCGGTATCAATTTAAGTACATTACAAATTTATGAAACATAACGTGAAGGATAAAAGTATATAAAATATAAAAATTTGAAACAAAAAATAGTGGAGTTGTAAATATAACATGTACAAATTTTGGCGAGCAAATATAACATAAAAAATTATAGAAAGGCATATTGGTAAAATCAATGAAGTAATAATATATAGAGGCAAATGAACAATCCCTATTTAACAGTTTTTTATTGTTTACCATTATTATTCATTCTTCAATTTTATAACAATCTGTTATATAAGTTTTTTTATATCAATATATTGATGGACGGCAAGGCCTGGTAGGTAACTTATCCATTCCTTTATTTTTGATTTGAATAAATGTCGAGAAATGTATTGTTTAATTTCTTGAGTCACTGATGAACTACAACTACAATTGGTGAACTGGCATGATTGAGAAAATCTACACCGTATCAAATAAGTTTAGATTTAGAGTTTGCCCCTAAGGCCCATAATTGTTAGCAATCATAGTGACGTCACAGGCATAGCCCTCACTGGAGGTTTCATATTGATTTATGTAACACACACTGTATGTGCACAGTTCGGCACACAATACAAAAGGAAATGAAATTAATGTAAATATGGTACCACCCAGATGAATTCAATTGTATGCTATTATTGAGAGTGGTGTAACGTTTAAATATATCAATATTGAACCTCCAGTATCATAAATCAATATATTTTATTAGTAAGGTATCTATTGTTTGATATTTTAGTAATATTAGTGCAGTGGGTTGTCCCATTCCATCAGGTTGGTTTTGGATTTTTCACTGGCGATGAATCCGTGGCGCTCCGGAAAATTAACCCCATATTTTAATCTTATCGAAATCCATTTTTATTGTCGAATCCACGCCTACTAAGCTACTGGGTATGTTAGTGGCGTGAAACATCATTGCACATTCACTGCTCTCCTTTCCTAAATTTTGCCCATAACAAAATGGCGCCCTAACGTTTATAATTTTTTTGATTTTATAGATTCCGAATAAAATCAGGTAGAGGTATTTGTGTTTCCTTCAGTTCATTAAATTGAATATTAATAGAAGTGCTCTTGATAAGTATACACTGCTTACTGCTTATATTGAATGCTTTTAATGTATTATTTATTATAGTTTACCTAGAATTGAAGCGTAGCAGTTTGATGTACTCATATACGCGGATGTATTGATATCTAGTTAGCCTAGACCAGTTCCCTGCATAAACAAAATATTGGGTTACCATAGCAACGAGCAATAACTTATTAGAAGTGTCAGTGTAAAGTTTGACGTCAAAAAAGTAAACCAGAGTTACGCAATAAATTAAAAGAAAAAATATGTCCACCGAAATTGTGAAGATCGAAAAATTGGAGTATCGAGCCATCGTCAAGTACCTGTATTTAAAAGGGTTAAAAGGTAAGCAGATTTACGAAGATATGCTTACTACTCTAGGTGATCTATGTCCTTCATATGCGACCATTGGACTGCAAGCTTCAAAAGAGGTAAATTTTCCATTGAAGATGATGACCGATCGGGAAGGCCAGTTTCTGTGTCAGTCCCCGAAAATATCGATGCAGTTCATGACATGATTTTAACAGACCGTCGAATTGGGCTAAATCGGATTTCTGAAGCACTGAATATTTCATACGAACGCGTTCATCATATAGTTCACGACAATTTGGACATGAAAAAAATTGCTGCAAAACGGATCCCCAAATGTTTGAATGTTGACCAAAAGCGTGCAAGGGTAGTAGCATCGCGTTCGATCTGTGCTCGATTTGAAAACGATGTAGACTTCTTAAACCGAATTGTTACTATGGATGAGACTTGGGTACATTTCTACGATCCAGAAACAAACCAACAATCGATGGAATGGCGTCACTCAGGTTCTCCAAGACCTAAGAAATTTAGTGTCCAAAAATCTGCTGGAAAAGTTATTGCTTCAGTTTTTTGGGATTGCCATGGAGTAATCATGATTGATTTTTGGCTCCGTCCGACTATCATCTATTTCCTCAACTGAAAAAAAGTTTAAGAGTTCGTAAATTTTCTCCTAACGAGGAGGTAAAAAAAACTGTGGAGGTCTGGTTTGCAGAGCAAGAAGAAATTTTTTTTTTTAAAGGTCTAGAGACGTTGCAGATTGGCTGTAATAAAGGACCCCGCACACCTTATATGGGAAAATGGCTCTCCGACGCTGGGTGAAGGTGAGCGTCGCGACGACTGGGATAAAAAAAGCAGATAATTCACAATGTACTACTTGACAACTCTAAACGATACTAATAGATAGAAAATAATTTCAGTTATCAAATTATGAGACAACGTAACTCTCAAATTGACTATTCTCTATCCCGATCCAAGATACCAAGACACCTACGAGGATATATTGAAAAATTCTCAGCCTACTATAAAACCAAACAAAATTTCAATGTCAAAATATTTTATTACTCAACATATTCTTCTCTTAATTGGATAAAGGACCCCGCACACCTTATATGGGAAAATGGCTCTCCGTCAAATTTCTTGAATTTTTGATATATTGTAGAATTGATCATTCCGATGAAATGTTTCAAGGGGCGCAACACGATCCTACGACTAGTTTTCGAGATACAGGGTGTTGAATATGAGAAACATTCACTTTTCATCACTCTGTATCTGCCAAGTTACGATTTAGTTCGGATTAATCTTTTGTGGGATCATCATCACATCCGTGTATGATGAATTCATGAGAAATTCATTTCCAAATCTTTTCGTAGTACAGGGCGATTTCACTTGAAAACAATGCTATTTTGAGACTTTCATAATTTAGTTGTTTTATAAAGAGAAAATGCGAGAAAAGGTAGAATTATCACATAATATTATAAATTCATTTCATCTAGCATCACAGTTGATACAATTCATACAAGGTGATTCACAAATATGGAAACAAAACGAATTTTGGTTTTTGGGACACCTTGTAGTAATAAACCAACCTAAAATGACAAAATTCACTTGAAGAATGTTAAATGATTTGTTCCATCGTATACAGAGTCGAATGATATCAATTTGAAAAATTAGTTATACTTTAATAAATAAAAACCTTGATTTTTTAAATCACCCTATATCTCATAAGGGAGTCCGAAAAGAATTCAATATTTTTTCATGGGAGAACTCGAAATACTTTCATCCATATTGAACAAAATTTTCAGCGGAATCCCATGACGGGTTTTTCATATACAAGGCGAAAAATGTATGAAAAAAGCTACGATCTGTACATTTTCCCATTGCTATATTTTCAGTCCAGTTTTCGGCGGGTTTGCTGTAGTTCTTCCTCGTCCGGCCGCTTTTACTCGAAATAAAAATATTTCAATAAAATAGTGATCAGTTATTATACTGTACAATAGCGTACCGCATCCCTCGAAAAAAAGCCATAACTCGAATTATTATCTGCACAAGCATCGTCTAGTAGGCGATTCAATGGAAAAGTTATTTTTTCATGCTTAGTGTTTCTCAGAAGTTATATTATACTTATTACATCCGCAGAAGTTCGTTTTTTCGAATTTTCACTCTATAAACAATAAAATAGTGAAAGTCTCAAAATAGCATAATTATCAAAGGAAATCGCCCTGTACTACAAAAAGATTTGGACATGAATATCTCATGAATTTGTCACATAACGAAAATACCACATAGGATAAATCAGAAAAAAATCATAATTTGTATGTAATTATTTCTATCGGCTTATATAGATATATATTAAATCAAATTCTCGGCATATTTTTACATCAAATTAACGTTTTATGTTTCAATTATGTTCTTGTATCTTCGAATCGTATATATGTTTGTATATAGTATATACCCCCTTTCAGAGAACGTTTCTCTTTCTTTTTCTTGTATTTGAAACATCATCTGAATCATCTTCGAATACCTACTTATTAATATATTCCTCTTATTTCGTAGTAGGCATGGAGAACAATTCAAAGAGGATAAAATCAACAAAATTCTTATGTCAATAGTCGTTTTCTTGTTGTCATAAAGCCCGAGAACTCTTTTTGGGTTATTGGACTAATTGAAGTTTCTTTTTTACTGTTCAAGTTTATGTGATTTTCAGTGTTTGTTGAACTTTGCTGAACAATATGGCCTTCCCAAATAGAGTGAGTTGTTATGTTTGTGACCGAAATGTTATTCCTAGACTCTCAGTGCGTTTGAATAGAGGAGATAATATTGATGTTTTGCAAATTGCAACATATCGAAGACAAACTGCGGGAAATCCACCTATTGATATTCAGGATGATACAAAAATATGTTTCAATTGTAATAACACAGTAATGAATGACATTATTGCTATGGAAAATAACCCGAATTGCCTTCGTCTCAATGTGTTGTCCCGCGTATCAAGTCGTGCGTGCATTATTTGTAATGCTCGTCAAAATATTCAAAGACTTTCTTTAGAATGTAGAGTGGATATTTTTGTTGCTTCTGATATCTGTCCCAGATTCTGTCTCCGAATTTTTTCCTCGGCTGTTCAAATGAACCAAACTCTGTGAGATTTTGATCCAATAACTTGAACATAGTTCGATGTGGTTGTCGTGTTTCGTACAATAAAGTTCATAAATAAGGAAGTACTTAGTTTTTTCATTATTTAGAAAACAATTCTTTAATATTATACATGTCTACAATAGCAGTTGTGTGTCCCTAGACACAATATTCATAGATCTCGCCAAAGCGTTCGACACCGTCGATCATCCTACATTGCTGAAAATATTGGAAAGTATCGGAATCAGAGGAAAGCCATACGATCTGATAGAAAATTATCTACTAGTCCAAAGAGCTAGAATCAATGATAGCCTTAGTGACGAAACAATGATAAAATATGGTGTTCCTCAAGGCACAGTCCTGGGTCCTATACTTTTTGATATGTATCTATATGATCTACTGAATTTGGACCTAGAAGGAGATGTGGTGAGTTTTGCTGATGATTCAGCAATTATATATGTTGACGACGATTGGAATTCTTAAAAAAAAAATCTGAAAAAGATTTGAAAATAATCAATGAGTGCGGTTTACAAATCGGCTTTTGACAATGAACATCAGCAAAAATCACTTCATACGCGAAGAACGTACCAGACTATGACACTCTTAAAATAAACGACAACCAAACGTTATCGATGGTCCGACATACTAAATATTTAGGAGTATTCATTGATTGTAATTTGAAATGGGACATCCATATCGCTTTTGTTAATATATATATATATATATATATATATATATATATATATATATATATATATATATATATATATATATATATATATATATATATATATATTCACTGTTTATAGAACTCATTAAATTAAACAGCTGTTTCAGATTACTTATTACTAAGGTATCAACTGATAACACTAGTATCCTACGACATACCTCCATAATGACATGTGCCTGAGATTTATCCACTTGAAATGTTCCTTATATCGTTACATTCAAACTATTTAGCAGACATCTTGAACCTCCTGCATTATCCATGACGGGCATCTTTAAGACAGGCATACATTATGCAATTTCCATGCAATGCAAGTTTGGTGCTATGCAAGAAATTCTTGCATAGCTATTGCATATCTCTTGCCGCGCACATTACATTATGCTGTTTCAGTGCAATTCTGATTTGTTTTGACATTTTGATATCACTGAAATTAATGAACATGTCTTGTTTCGTCCCTTTTTCCAGATGATGACCAAAATCACGTAATTAAGATGCCTGGTTACACGTAATCAATAGAGATACACTCTGCTCAACATATCAGTCACAACACAATGAAAATAGCTAGAAGATAATACTGTTTTTGAAATTCACGTTGGTGACGCTGTTACCACTAGAAAAATTACTAGAATTGCATAAAACTTGCATGAAAAATAGAGCAGATGCTATTTTCAAAACTTGCATGGAAATTACACGCGCGCAAGCGCGTTAATGTAGTTTGGACTTGCATGGCACTTGCATTGCACGGAAATCGCATAATGTATGCCTGTCTTTATTATTGGGAATTCAAAATTAGATGCCAGCGCCAAAGTGGCAAAAAATGGAACCTCTTTCGCGTATTTATGTCGAAAGAACATAACCTCGTTGTCCTTTGTGCTATTGTTGTAGAAATGCTTAAAATATCAAAATCATAGTTTCAACCTCATTTTCACGTAAGTATAGATTCAAAACCCGACACCAGAGGGAGTATCCCTTATCTTGAATTCCCAATAGCCATGGGATACATATTATGTGTGCCATCTGGCAAGGCCGTACAAGTTGTTATGAGTTGAAATAATGTTGATTTCACTTCACTGAATTCCTTACTTTTACGTTTTGAATAAATGTCAAATAGGTATCTTCTCAATCACATCAGGAGACTTCAATGGATAGGTAGAGTGGTCATTTATTAGCGTAAAATAGTGAAATATATGTACTTTTTCAGAAATTGTTCACCTTGTATATGAAAAACCCGTCATGGGATTCCGCTGAAAATTTTGTACGATATGAATGAAAGTATTTCGAGTTCTCCCGTGAAAAAATATCGCTATCTTTTCGGACTCCCTTATGAGATATAGGGTGATTTAAAAAATCAAGGTTTTTATTTATTAAAGTATAACTAATTTTTTAAATTGATATCATTCGACTCTGTATACGATGAAACAAATCATTTAACATTCTTCAAGTGAATTTTGTCATTTTAGGTTGGTTTATTACTACAAGGTGTCCCAAAAACCAAAATTCGTTTTGTTTCCATATTTGTGAATCACCTTGTATGAATTGTATCAACTGTGATGCTAGATGAAATGAATTTATAATATTATGTGATAATTCTACCTTTTCTCGCATTTTCTCTTTATAAAACAACTAAATTATGAAAGTCTCAAAATAGCATTGTTTTCAAGTGAAATCGCCCTGTACTACGAAAAGATTTGGAAATGAATTTCTCATGAATTCATCATACACGGATGTGATGATGATCCCACAAAAGATTAATCCGAACTAAATCGTAACTTGGCAGATACAGAGTGATGAAAAGTGAATGTTTCTCATATTCAACACCCTGTATCTCGAAAACTAGTCGTAGGATCGTGTTGCGCCCCTTGAAACATTTCATCGGAATGATCAATTCTACAACATATCAAAAATTCAAGAAATTTGACGGAGAGCCATTTTCCCATATAAGGTGTGCGGGGTCCTTTATCCAATTAAGAGAAGAATATGTTGAGTAATAAAATATTTTGACATTGAAATTTTGTTTGGTTCTATAGTAGGCTGAGAATTTTTCAATATATCCTCGTAGGTGTCTTGGTATCTTGGATCGGGATAGAGAATAGTCAATTTGAGAGTTACGTTGTCTCATAATTTGATAACTGAAATTATTTTCTATCTATTAGTATCGTTTAGAGTTGTCAAGTAGTACATTGTGAATTATTTGCTTTTTTATCCCAGTCGTCGCGACGCTCACCTTCACCCAGCGTCGGTTATTGGAAAGTTACTATTCCTGGTATATTTTGGTTTTGTTAGAACTTTCTTATAATTTTTAAGTACCTACGCAGACCGACGCTTACGGACGCTAGGCGTCATTTTTCTAAAAGTGCTTATTACTGGTATATTTTGGTCTTCTTTGCACTTTTATAAAATGATAACGTACCTACGCGCTCCGACGCTCACCGACATCCGGCGTCGTTTGTCTATTTCTGGTATAATTTGGTTTTCTTGACACTTTTGTAGCTTGCAAACGTCCGGCGTCGTTTTTCTTAGTGACTAATTTGTTGAATTTTTGTTTTCTGGTAACTTTAATCTGTTTATTATATTTAAAGTATATTATTATTTTTTAACTGTTTTCTTTGCATTTTTAAAAATTAGTTCCTCAAAAATTAAATTAGATGTCAATCGTCTTTCTAGAGATGAATTAATTTATGAAATAATGGTTAGAGGTCTTGGTGGTGGTACAGACTTAACAGTAGCTGATATTAGGGCAGCTTTGCGGAAAGCATTGTCCTTAGAAAAAACTTCACTTGCTATTAATAATCCAGCATATCCTTTCTAATTTAGTGATGACTCTGCGGCTATTAATGTTAATATTGATTTGTTGAAAACTATCATTGGTGACTTTTCAGGTACAGAAAAAGATACAACTTATGTAGGTATATCTTCAAAAATTTCCCATGTTTTAGGTCATGTGAATAGGTGTAGTCCTCAGAATGATGCTGAGAAGAAAGTTAAATCTGATTATCGAGTACAATTGTTATTGTTGCTAGATAAATTACAAGGAAAGGCTCGTAAAGGCCATAATGATTCCTCTGTAATTGATAATATCTCAGTTTTAAAACATTCTTTGACAGCACCAAATGCACACAGCTCTGCTGTTTATTCTAGTCTTTCTTCCAGTGATGAAGAAGAACCTTTGAAAATTAGACCAGTCCCAGTTCGTGATTGGGGTATGAAATTCACTTGAAGGCCTGGAATAATGTCGTTCTCTACTTTTGTGGAGAAAGTAGGAACAATGTGAAAGTCTAGAGGTATACCAAAATCAATATTGTTTCGGGATGCTGCAGAATTATTTGAAGGAGATGCTGCTACCTGGTATAACTTAGTGAAAACTTGGGCTGCTGATTGGAATTCTTTAGTTCAATTGATGCGACAGCAATTTTAACCTGCCAATGTTGACAAAGACTTATTTGAAGACATCAAGCGTAGGACACAAGGTCCTGATGAGTCTATTGGTTTGTATGTTGCTAGCATGAAGAGTTTGTTTAATAAAATGCAAACACCTATATCAGATGAAGTTCAACTTTCATTAATGATGGAACGGATTGATCCTTATTATCATCTATTCTTAGCATTCAAGCAAGTTATTTCTATAACTGAGCTTATTGGTGTTTGTCGTACTCTTGATGAGAAGCGGGAGTTAGTGAAATCTTATGTTCCCCCATCATCAAGAAGCAAATCTTTGTTTCCTGAGTTGGCATATGCTTCTAATTCCTGGAGGAGTGTGATGTAATTATGGTTTATGGCTATCAATGTATTTCTGTGAGCACGTTGCCGCATTACAGCTGATAGAAAAGGTAATTGTCGAACGTCGAATAATTTCGTTTCCTAGTACAACTCGTTTGTGGGTGAGTATATGGTTTCTCATATATTTTCTTAATGATCCGCTTTTGTATTTTTTCCAGATTTTTTGTATACTTATTTGTTGCCGCTCCCCAGGCTAGGATTCCATGATTCAATATTCGAAACTGGTCTTTGTTCAGAATATTCGCTAAATATTTGAATTTTGTTGATGTACTGCGTAGTTTTCTAATAACAAAAGCGATATGGATGTCCCATTTCAAATTACAATCAATGAATACTCCTAAATATTTAGTATGTCGGACCATCGATATCGTTTGGTTGTCATTTATTTTAAGAGTGTCATAGTCTGGTACGTTCTTCGCGTATGAAGTGATTTTTGCTGATGTTCATTGTCAAAAGCCGATTTGTAAACCGTACTCATTGATTATTTTCAAATCTTTTTCAGATTTTTTTTTAAGAATTCCAATCGTCGTCAACATATATAATTGCTGAATCATCAGCAAAACTCACCACATCTCCTTCTAGGTCCAAATTCAGTACATCATATAGATACATATCAAAAGTATAGGACCCAGGACTGTGCCTTGAGGAACACCATATTTTATCATTGTTTCGTCACTAAGGCTATCATTGATTCTAGCTCTTTGGACTAGTAGATAATTTTCTATCAGATCGTATGGCTTTCCTCTGATTCCGATACTTTCCAATATTTTCAGCAATGTAGGATGATCGACGGTGTCGAACGCTTTGGCGAGATCTATGAATATTGTGTATAGGGACACACAACTGCTATTGTAGACATGTATAATATTAAAGAATTGTTTTCTAAATAATGAAAAAACTAAGTACTTCCTTATTTATGAACTTTATTGTACGAAACACTACAACCACATCGAACTATGTTCAAGTTATTGGATCAAAATCTCACAGAGTTTGGTTCATTTGAACAGCCGAGGAAAAAATTCGGAGACAGAATCAACAATCAAAATTTGATAAATGAGGTGTGTATAAGATGAATTAGACATTGTGTCCTTTTCAATGAAAATATAACTTTGAACAAATAACAATAATTAACTAAAATGTAAAGACAGAAGTAAATCACAGCAAATGCTCAGAATGCTGGCATTGTTCATGATAATGCAACTATGCCCCTTCTTCGAATATTATTCACTGCACGATTAATTTCCCTCCTCCTCAATCTTCCGAACTCTATAACAATGCTGTGTTGAAGGTCCTCAATATTTTGATATTCCCTCTGACCATAAATTCTATTTTTCAGTGTACCCCATAAGAATGTATCCATACACAGAGAGAAAAGACTGCAGCGGGTTCATGCACAACGTTGTGTAAGACACAGTTGTGTAGATATTTTACACAATTGTCCATTCTTTCATCATACGCGTTTTGTGAAATTCAATAAATAATTGTGCAAGTCAATTTGTATAGTATTCATGCACTTCCACATTGCCTAAAAATACACAAAAATATGCACATCTACCATAACACAATTTATATGGAAAACATCTACAACGCCTTGAACTCATCTTACACCCGTTGTGCACTTTTTATTCGATATGCACAAATTGTATACTATTTCAACACAATTATGTAATTTGCCACAACTTGACCAAGGCGTCGTCTCACCCAACTAAATACGCATGCGCGGCACTCCAAATGTCCAGTCCATCATTGTTTGATTGTTTTATGCTGATCGAAGGGCGAAGCTGGTTGAGTGTACTTACCTATTATTTATTATTGGCTCATGTGTATACGGTTTTTTGTCAAATGGAAGTGTTAGAATATTTGCAAACTGATACCAATATTTGAAGGTTAGTATTGCTATTATTTTTTGTTATGAAACCTACAAACTGACTTATTTTCATCATCTTTTACGGTTTGAAAGGTGCATCCTCGTACCTACTTCCTACTTGAATAATTATAGTTTGACACATAGATTACTTTGAACTTCATTATTCAACGTGTTCCAAAATAACAAAAAGTATTTATGTTCTGTTTGGTATTTTGTGTTTCTGTCATTTTATTTGTAATTAGAGTTTATAGTTCAGTTATTTTTGTTATTAGTTCTTTGTGATGAAATAAACATTTTTGAATGACATTTGATTTTATTTCAACCTTCTGGAAAATGAAGCTTATAATTCCTGAACAGAATAAGATATGAAGAAGCGAGCAGGTTGAAACTGATACTTATTCTTATCTCATTTCCTTTGGATGATATGTGCCTCAAGTATATCCTTCTTGAAATTATAAAAATTGGCCTTGCTTTGTACACAAATATGTACGATGTACCTTAACAATTCATGAATGCGGAATACACAAATTTGTGACCTTTCTGCATCCTATATTTGAAATACCTACACAATTTGTACGAACTAGGTACACACATTGTTGCCATTCATTACAATTTATTCAGTAAACAGTACACAAGTTGTTGGCATTCGTCGCACAACATACCGATTAATTTTGTATATTTTGTGTATAAAATTAAAACAAAACTGTTCAGAATAATACAACACTGAAGTGTTTCGTTTATACACAATATCTCTAATACAATATTATACAAGAAAAATGAACATATTGGTGCTGTCAACTTTCTAGAAACAAACTGTTCTTAAATTATTCACAATTGTGTAGAAAACATACATTTATTTCTCTCTGTGTAACATTCAAGTCTGGAGACCTTGCTGGCCACCTCACCGGCCCATTATTCCATAACCATTTATCACCAAACCTTTCAGTCAGGTAATTAGATACTCGTCTGGTAGTGTGCGGTGGAGCACCGTCATGTTGAAACCAGATGTCGTTATACTTAGCCAAAGGTAGATCATCCAAATAGTCTTCGAAAATAGACATTAAAAACTGGTGATAGGTAGGTTTCTCCATTCAGAATTCCGTCAAATATACAATTTTTGAGATATGTGTATTTTGAAACATTTTGAACTGCTTTTTTGAGATGTCTCCAAGCACTTGTATGACAAATATTCATATCGGAGGATAGACGTGTAGATTTCCCCAGGTTCGTGTTTATTTGCAAATTATTAATTTTTATTGAAAAGGACACAATGTCTAATTTACCTCACACATGCCTCATTTATCAAATTTTCTCTAGTTTCCTGGTCCATTCTGTCTCCATATTTTTTCCTCGGCTTTTCAAATGAACCAAACTCGGTGAGATTTTGATCTAATAACTTGAACATAGTTCAATGTGGTTGTCGTCTTTCGGGATACAAGTTTAAATACAAACACTGTTTCTATGGTATTTGTAATAAATTTGTATAATATTTCTTTTTTCTTCATCCGTGAAAGCCATTTTCGCCAAAAATTCCATGACTTGTACAATAACAAAATGTCATTGAGTGTAACAAATTGAAAGTCAAATTTAGAAACATCAAAGTGAAAGCCTATTATGATAAGAATACATTTTCTTCAATATCTCCTATTTTTCGAAAAAGAATGATAACTTATGATACATCATTGAAAATGTAAAATCTGGTTCTATTCAAAACAGAAAGAATCCAATGTAGTGCCCATAAGAAAAAATAAAGTTCATGATGGTGGCTGGAAGACGAAACGTTGGATAGCAAATCTGAAAACACCATTATGTACCGTAAAGTGGGGTTACTTTGCACAACATTTCTGATTTTTTAAAAATATCTCTGATTTTATTGGGAATTATACCGCCAGCTCTATATACAGGCCGTTTCTTTTATCATGTGGTAACATTGCTATATTCTAAACCGTAACAGATACGAAGACGATTAAATGGGAGAAAAGGTAACTATTGTGGAGAACAGTACAATGGTAAAAGAAAATTTACAGGGAGTCTCGCCCTTCCCGAGTTATACAGGGAAAACCAAAAATGCTGTTAATTGTTTTTTACGAATAGAACTGTTATTTCTGAAAATATAAAAAAATGTATAAGGAAAGTTTTAATGTATTTAAAATGTACTATAAAAATGTAACAATGAATCTTTGATTAAACGTTTCGTGTCAACACGGCCACCATCAACATTTTTTTTTCAAATACTGACCTGTCTATTTTAGTACAAATATTGATAAAGCGATAAAATCACAATTCAGTGGTATATCACACTTGATATTTTTATAACGTTTCATTTAAAATAACTAGCATCCTCAGTGACAACAATTTTTAATTACGGTCCTGTCGTTAGTTCTTTTGTAAATTATTTTGATTTCTTCAAAACCTATTCAACTATTGGCATACTTCAGACTCCACCCAATAATTTCGATAAGAAGATACCCCAACACAACGAACATTCGTATTTTTCCTTCTTGGGCATTTTTTTATTACAGAAATCCTTGTTTCAAGGCTGATTTCTTCTGAATCAATTATCATACTGAATATTTCTATAATTCTCAATTCTGGAAGTAACGAAAATATTAGTTTTTGGTCAAATTACGACTATTGTGTGATATGGTACAATTAAATAGCATCTCACTTCATTTACCATTTTTAAACAAGTAGGCTTTGCTTGGTTTCTATGGCAGGACAAATAAATGAGTTGTTGATACGTGTTAAGAACTGTCAGTCGTTTATACACTCAGTCTTATCAAAGATGTATTCAAATGACGAAAGGACTGATATGCTATTTGCTTATGCAAAATCAAATAGAAATCCTCTTTTGGCAAAAAATATGTATGGTGAGCTATATCCAAATCGTCGTATTCCAAACATTCAAATGTTTAGACGATTAGAAAGAAATTTGAGAAACTGTGGTGCATTTGATAGAAATAAATCATGAAAATGTGTTGTTACTGGAAGTATGCGGAACCAAATAAATGTTTTAGGTGAGCAAATATTACTTCATAAAGATTAACAAAGTGACGAAAATATTTTTTTTCAATTTAGGATTGGTCAGTTACAAAAATATTTCTAATCAAGATTGTTCTTTACGAGAAATTGCCCACGAACTAGGGATTTCTGTAAAATCTACCAGAAATATTTTGAAAAAGAACAAATACAAATGCTAAAGGATACGCAAAGTTCATCACCTCAATGAAAGGGATTACGGATGGAGAGTACGATTTGCGATGTGGTTGAGACGTAGAAATAGGGAAGTTGGAAATATTTGTAATAAAATAATATGGACGGACGAATCAAAATTCACCAACAATTTAGATTTTTTTGTCTGGGGATACATAATGGATAAAGTTTTTTCGACAACTAGTACAGATATCGACCATCTTAAACAAAAAATAAGAGATGCATGTAATAGCATTACTCCCATCATGCTAGAATATTGCCACAGAAATTGTATGGACAGACAACTTATGTGCATTCAACAAAGAGGTCGGCAATTCGAGCATTTAATGTAGGTTATCATGAAGAATTCATTTTCTGTATTGGTTTTATTTTCACTCAAAAATTCAATATGAAATAAATTGTTTTCTGTTTGTTTGATTTCTTCTACTCTTAAGTAAGTTTATTTCCGAGGTAAATTGCTATCGTTCGTCTCTGAAACTACAGATATCTTTTATTATAGTGTAAACATAATTTTAATAGATACATTTATTCAAAGCGTCACTGATAATTTTTATATCGGAGAGTTAGGTTTTGTGGAATCCATAAACGACCTAACGACAGGACCGTAATTAAAAATTGTTGTCACTGATGATGTTAGTTATTTTAAATGAAACGTTATAAAAATATCAAGTGTGATGTACCACTGAATTGTGATTTTATCGCTTTATCAATATTTGTACTAAAACAGACAGGTCCGTATTTGAAAAGAAATGTTGATGGTGGCCGTGTTGACACGAAACGTTTAATCAAAGATTCATTGTTACGTTTTTATAGTACATTTAGAATACATAAAAACTTTCCTTTTCCATTTTTTTATATTTTCAGAAATAACAATTCTATTCGTAAAAAACAAATAACAGCATTTTTAGTTTTCCCTGTATAACTCGGGAAGGGCGAGACTCCTTGTAAATTTTCTCTGACCATTGTACTGTTCTCCACAATAGTTACCTTTTCTCCCATTTAATCGTCTTCGTATCTGTTACGGTTTAGAATATAGCAATGTTACCACATGATAAAAGAAACGGCCTGTATATATATGAAATTTTCACCCTTTGGCTACTTAGTGTTGTTTTAAGAAGGCATAAAATTTATAACAACCGCTTTTTTTAAAACTTCAAAAAGTTGGCAAAGTTACCTCGGTTTTGGGGTTACTTTGCCAACTACCTTAATTGCGTGTTTCTGAAGCGTACATGCAATGTTAAGCCTCTGTAAAGGTTACTTTGCCCTCCTTTAATGTATTTAAAAAAAAAGAAAATTTTAATAAGGGCTAAAAATACTTTTTTAACATTAATATATATAATATATTTAAGAACATTGAGCAACACAGAAGGTTTTTCTGGAAATAATACTGATTCATAAATAACACAGATGAAATTAAAAAAATAAAAACAGTCTTAATTAAAACTTTTACATAGGTGAAAAAGAACTAAACCAAGTTAAATTTGGTAAAATCAACATTTTCAAAGAAAAAAATTTGTCTTGATGTTGACGTAAGTTTTGGCGATTCTAAAATAGTCACAATTTCCTGTTCAACAATCATACCTGTATCATCAATGTTAGGAAAATAAAACTTATTTTGTGGTTTTGGCTTTAAAAACTTTACATGACAACAGTCGTTTTCTTTTTCGATGACTTGCGCAACGAAATGCTTGTATTGTTTTTTTCCTAAAAGTGCTACAACTATGAAATCTGATTCTTTTACTTCATCTAATTTTGATTTATTTTCAGTCTTGTGGGTTACTATATCACGGGAGCAATGAGCCTGGGGTTCATCACTTCTGTTATCAGTCTTTTGGCAAGGTTCTTCATCTAATTCTACTTCGTCTTCAGATTCACTTTCCGTTTCAGACCAGTCATTTTCTTCATTAATGTCAGTTTTATTAAGTTTCTTTTCTTGCGGAGTATTCGTCGTAAAATCCTCAGTTGCAACCGATTTTCCAGGTTCTATTTTCAGCATCTTCTTTCTCTTCGGAGCGCTGGATTTTGAAGGTGTTCTACTTTCCTTAAGGAAATCCAATAAAGTGTCGCTTATATCAGTGTTCGTTTCCTGAAATCTTTTATTCGGCATTCTCCTAAGGACTTCTTCTCTGTTACAAGGATACATTCCAGTTGCTCTGAATCCATTTTGTATGATTTGTGGATCTTTTAATTTTATCTCTTCAATTAGTTTTTTTAATAAGTGGGGGAAGGCTATTTTGTTTACTGAACTGTCTCGTGGATTTTTTGTTTTGTATGTAGTTATTATGCGTCGCCAAACTACTTTCAAGGGCTTGAAAAAACTTACATCTAACGGCTGAGTCAAATGAGTTGAATTCGATGGCAGGAAGATGAATCTAATATTGTTTCTTTGGCACTCTCTAATGATGGTTATATTCAAATGACTCGAAAGGTTATCCCCAATTAACGCTTTGGGCCCATCAATTTTCTTAGCCCACGGTAAGATAATTTTTGTAAATTTCCTAAGGCGGACACCTTCTTTGTCCAAATGACTCTTCAGCACGATTCTCAATTCCATCATAGCCATACTCTGAACTGGCTATTATAATATCCACAAACAAGTACGGCCCTCTCTAACTGCTGCTCGGTATAATCTTTATAACGGCGCGCACCCACACGCCTCTTATATTTTCGAACCATATTCTGAAAAAAAAAGAGCTAATAAATATATGGGGTAACTTTGCCAACCACTGAAACTACATGAAATTTTCCATGTAGAAATATGCTAATAGCATAAATAGAACTCACATACAATTATATGTAATTGATATTAAAACCAGAATTCAAATTGCAATACTTTTTATGACGCGCTTCTTAGCATAGCAACATGATTTCGGAACATCAAAATAGCAGTTTTACTTACGTGACTGCCTCAAAGAACACGCCGCTCCGCCAAGCTCCAGACTGGTACTGACTGGTAAGGTGTTGATCGGGGACACAGATTACATACACCCCTACCAGATACGACAGCTTTGTCGGAACCTTTGATCTTTGTGTGTCAAAATTCTATGACCTCGAAAATGTCAATTATATCTATTTTCACACTGAGAAATTGTAATTGAATAACATTATCTCTATTTCTATATACCTACACTGGGAAAAATAACTTTGACTAAACAAATGTAATTATTAGTTATTTCAAGATTTGTTTTTAGATTCTAAAAACGAGTCTAGATTACTTATTTATTATACTTATAATTGATTATACTCATTCTGGAATATTTGTTCAAATTTTCGAATAGAATATTTTGGTATGAAAGTCAATGTGAAAAATGTACTACCTATGCCTGAACTGATGTTATTTCTTGTCATTTATCAAGACCAGACATATTTATATGTCAAATATGTATGAATTTTTAAAGTTTCTATATGGTCTAGGAACATCATGACATATATTTTACGGAAGACAACTCAAGGAATGTTGTACAGAAATAGGGAGTTGTCTCATAACTTAGCTGACTAAATTTCCCATAAACTATTCTTCAATAAATGTAAGGATTCCAAAATATTTATATTTATCAACGGCAGTTGAATCGTTCTATATATATATAAGGTTTGTTTTCGACAGGAAATGAGGCTTATATGGGAACAAGAAAGTAGACTTTTATCTGCTTTTAATTGAGGGCTCTCGAAATTCTTTAATTTCTTTTTCAATCAATATCTGAAGAGAAAATTACAAATATTATTTGTTATTGTACTTACAGCATAGTGAAATTTACAAATAAACTGTTTTCAAAATCGACAGAAGTGGTTTTGTAGATATCATAGGGCTTATCTCAGTCAATAATCCTATTTTTGTTTATGAAGTTTTTGATGAATGTTGACGACATTCATCAAAATAAAATTGGTTTGCAAATTCAGTACTGGTCTCATTCCAATCAGGATAAAGGGGCTTGGTTTCTCCCCTCTCAATACCATCCAATCGATAGGCTTTATATGTGTAGGTAGGTAGTAATAAATAGAACGGTAGTAATAAAATATTTATTGGTGCCCAAAGAATATGAACATGCATTACATTTTCGATATATTCAAATACATTTCCAAATAAGTCACTTATATGGGATATAAAAACTATTTTAATAAATAAATTTTTTCACCCAAAAATGTATATGAAAAATACAAATTGATAATCTATGCTAAACAGATGATTTGTTTCAGAACAGTCTTAAAATTAAAGAACAATTTCAAACGTGAAGTAGATAGAGTACATGTATGTAATTCATTTCTAACATAATATACATGAACCCTGAAAAATAAATACATTATTGTCTAAAATATTTGATTAAATATGTGACAATATACATAATTTTCTTCTACTCTTATCTTTCAAACTTTTCATGTCTCGGTTGAGATATTTCAAGGAATAAAATATTCTCAGCCTAATGAATAGTTTCAATACATACCATATAGGGAACTGAGAACAGGGATGTTGAAACTTCACTATTTTCATAATACTCAAATGAGAATTTGAGACAGAAACGCCTGTGCATACTTCTTCATATGTTGAAATAAATATTCGTTCCAATTTGTAAATAAAATGTATGAATGCTTCAGGTGGCATTCTCAGCCCTCCAAATATACTTGAATCTGTGTCGAAACTTTTGAAATGTGTTAAGAGTTTATCAGTGTCTAACTCTTCACATTTTTTAGAATAGTCTAAACAATCTTGACATCTGTGAATTTTCAATGCTTTTTTAAGCAAATATCCACATACATATACAAAAGGATTCTGAGTCAGAATATCTTCTCTTCTATAATCATAATCTAAAAGAGACAATGCTGGCGTGGGTTCGTTTTCATTTTCTACTATTTCGATATCTGCAGATTGAATATTAGATAATAAATTATCAAAGTCATCTTTACAGTTCATATTATTACTATGTAAATAACTCTGACTAAAAAGTTTTTTAAATGATCTCTCAAATTGAATTGGAGCGGGGTTGACACAATTTCCTCCTTGTTGTCGAATGCTGTCAAAAAAATTTTCTACAGCATCTTGGTTGACTTTTCTGGTTTTTAGGTATTTAAAATTGTGAGATGACAAGGTGGTCCATAACTGTTTTATGCCGTTAATAGTTATAATCCAACAATTCTTGAACTTTAGTTTATTTGTTATATCCTGCCCATGTCTATTATGTACCACCATTTTGCTTATCAATTCTAACATTTCATTCAAATAAGTGATTTGGTATTCATCACCCCTGAAAACATTTTTGAATATGTTGGGATTGTCTTTGTCAGTGGAATTCAAAATATCAAAGAGCTTGTCAAATTTCTCAATGATTTCTATTGTTCCTAATGCATTAGGAGAAAGTGCTCCCAAACTCATATGAGTATACATACCGCTTGCAACAGTATTACTGAGAACTTGAGCAGCCAATTTCACTTTCATCTTTTCAAAATTATTAGGATGCAAGTGGGAGTTAGTGAGTTTAGGAGCACACCTATAAACATTCTGCTTATCACGATTATAAAATTCTTCCACAAATGACCATGATGTGGTTTTTCCATCAAATAGAAAACTATTTTTAATTAAATTGTTTCTAGTAGCCTTGAGAATATGACAAGTATCGAACAAATATAGAATAGTTTTATCTCCAACTACAAAACTAAAGTTATCAGTGGTCACACCAAAAAAAGTTGCGAGCTGACAAAAGTTGGAACCCATATCGCTGACCAAAGCTACTTGCAAACCAAGATTAGTTATTTTACTAATACGAAGCTCAATCTTGAAGTGTCCATTCCTTTTCCTCATATGATTTCATTGCTTGAGATTTCCTCCTCAAAGTTTTTACTCTTTGTCTCAATTTCTCCTTTCGAGGTGTATGAGAGCTCAACCAGGCACTTGTTTGAGTCCCCACAGGTGAAAGTGAAGCAGATGTTTCAGGAATGGCAACATAAGAGGATGGACCTGAAATTCAGAAGAAAGACACATTGATGATTATGATAAAGTGAGCAGAAAATTGAAAAAAATATTTAACAGTATTTCTTTGCTTGCAAAAGTTATTTGAAGCGCTGTGAAACAACTATAGTTGTATAGAGTGGCAAAAACTTCAGAATGAAGTGATTAAGAAGAGTAAAAAACAATTTTCATTAATACTTGAAAAGTAGAAAATGATTCGATAATTAACTGATAGTAGAGTGAACAATGAACAGTAAAACTCAATTTGGTATTATTGAGGAAAATTCTAATTTTGGTAGTTTAGAGATAAGCACATCCGCCTGCGGGAGACCAGGGTTCGATTCCCCGTCACGGAACCACCGAGCTGGAATTCGCACGTTAAAAAGTATGGCATTCGTTCATTGCTCACACAAGTTTCGAATTTTGAGGGTTGACGTTTGTAGGGGGGCGCCCGCTGGCTAACGGAAAAACCCATTTTAAAACCCTTTTCAAATATCTGCAGTGTCACAAGTAACCCATTTTACCAATTTTCACTTGTGCCTACAAAATGTTGAAGTTTCTTGACACATCCGATAAGGTTTTGTTGATGTTTCTAATTTTGATTATCATACAAAAATAATAATTCTAAGTTTTTTGAACCACTAGTTTTTGATTATCTGAATTTCTTACCGGGAATTTCCAAAGATAAGTTTTCGCTTGCTTCAAGAGTAGGTCCTATATTGGCACAAACTGACTGCTGACTACTTCCAGGTTCGGAAGAACAAGAAAATTCTTGATGAGTTGGTTCAAGTACTGAAGTTTTACTCGGCTCAACTAGGCGTATGTCTATAAAAACAGAGGAATCATATAAAATAACCTAGAGAATAATGATATACATTTGTTGAATTGAAAATGATCATTTGTTGAACTTGAAAGTCACACTTGAATTCAACTATATTTGCTTGATCTTTACCATTTTAATAAATAGAAAATTTGAGAGACACATTGCTTATATTTTTTTCATGTATCCCTGAAAACAAATGAAATGATGAATCTGATTTCATAAAAAATTGGTCGTCTCAACTTTCAGAAAATCTGTCGAGAGGTTTCCAAGAATGGCAATGCATGAATACATTTGTTAGTGATATTGTGTCTGTCAGACACAACAAGTATTTTCTCATTTTTATAGCAGATGAAAGATCCTTCACTAGCTCCCTTCTCTGGCCTTTGGAGATTAACGGTGCATTTAGTCAACATTATTTCAAAATTGTGCTTAGATATATGTTAAAAGTGAAAGTTGAATCTGTTATATCAAATGGCGCCATTTATACAACAATGTTAAGCTTATGCTAAAAACCTTTTATGTTACCATTATGTTTATAATAATAATTGTGCTAAAGTTGACTAAATCCACCATAAATCTTTGTTTCAACTTTAAATTAGTATTCCGAAGACCAAAATACTCAGTGTAACCAAATATATTTAAAATCCTAGGTTAAGCCTCAATAATGCAATTTAATCAACCTCAACTTCTTAAACTTTATAATGAATAAATACCCGATAACATTGAAACTTTTCGAGGTGGTTCTGTTGTTTCCCCAGGAAGTGGTAAAAACAATGTTGGATAGGCATCTGGCAGTAAACGCTTCCTGACATCACTACTTGTAGAGAGGAACTTGCTTTCGAAATGCCTCTCACAAACCTTGTGACTTTTGTACCAATTTTCACTGGATAACTTGGCCATCAAATCTTCACGGTTGCAATACTTCATCCAAATCTTAGCTCTAAAAAACCAAAAATGAATAGAGTTCAAAAACTAAAAATAATCATCCCTAGATACTATGAGTAGAAAAGTTGTGTAGAAACATGAAACTTTTGAATAGAGCTTAATTTCCCAACAACCAAACACTTGAGTGTGCTAGGTAACCGAGCTCTTTTTGGAATTTTTCACTTTCAGCTAAAATCATACATATGTTTACATACCTATCGGCGTCTTTGGGAAATTGAAATAATGCACAGTCTCCACTTCTGGAGTTACATCCACGACACGCACATGAGAATCCTCCCTGTTTTGAGGACATTTCTATATGAATGCAAAACTCCAAGTAAAAATATTGCAAATAAATAAATCTCAAACTCTGATCAGCACATGCACTATCAACGGGTCGTATACAACTTGTAAATAAACAAACATAAACAAGTGAAGCTTTGTTCGTTCATTTCATCTTTATACTCTGATGTAATCATCTACTTCCTTTTATCACATGGATTATCGATCTACCTTCTCTCTTCTTCTTCTTTCTGAAATATGAAAAGTGCCAACATAATCGAACAAACCTTCAGATGATTCTATGATTGGTCGATTCAATCTTGACAGATATACTCTTTATTTGGCACATGCGCTCTGAAATTTAGTTTTTGGCGGTACGCTTGGTGACGCATCTGGTAGGGGTGTATGTAATCTGTGTCGGGGAGCGTTTTGTCGCCACCTGCATTAAAGCGACGTTGTCATATCTAAAAACATTTTTTGTTTTGTTTGCAAACTCGTGGTCAGGCAAAATTTTCCCGTCTGGCAAAGTAACCAAACTTTACGGTAGCAATTTATTTTCGAATCCTTCGAAAAATAAAGCCAAAAAAAAAATGAAAACCATTTTCCGAAATTTCTGTTTTTTTCGGATATCTCCGGATATACTTGGAATTCTAGAACTTTCTCAACGGCATATTGTTAGTCAGGTAAATGCGCAACTTTGCCTCAATTGAACCATCTTCGTATCTCTCATAGTTTCCGAGATCTCAGTGGTGAGGATCGAATTTGAAACACTCTGTATATAATCTATGGTAGAACATTGACTTATAAGGGTATTCGACTCAATATGCATTTCTAAATTGAAAGAAATGAGAAGATTGGTAAGAAATTAACACTTGTAAGAATTATCATCTTCAAAGTTAATATTGAAATCACCAGGTAGGATAATTGAAGAATTAACTGGCAATCCTGATAGCAGTAACTCAAAATATTTGAAAAATAAATGTACATCAGATATTGGTGATCGGTACCAAGAAATAATATACATATTGAGAGATTTACAAAAACATAATGAAAATTCGAAAACTTTCTCTACCAAAAGCTAATCAAATTTATCAATATTGAAGAATGGTAAATTTACCATCATCGAATCATTGACAAGCATAACTGTACCACCATGATTCGAACTTAGTCTACAATATTTAGAGACCACAGTATATCCTGGAATGTATAGTGTTTCATTATTCTTTAACCAATGATCTGTTGAAGAAACTATACTAGGAAACCAGATAAAGACATTATGGGTGGTATGATGGTATGATGAGTATTTGCTTGTACTTCAAGTTAATGCTCCATGTTGTAGTTTTCACTTCAAAAAATCAAAGCATATACTCCACATAATTCTTGAAGTAATACTTGGTAAGTGTTGGCAGCAATTACTCTATACTTTGCTTTATTTACTTCGATATATAGAAGTTAATACTGCAGTAATTACTAATGTTGTCAAGTATTTCCTACATATCTTCAATTTAAAAGGAGTTATGACTTTTTTATGAATTTTGGTAGGAAAAGGAGGGAAATGTGTGAACGTAGAACGTATGGGGAGGTACAATATACAAAATTATATCGGTAAGTCAATTATTTTAGCTAGATTGCTACTATTATGCTCTGTACTTTTAGGTTCAATAAAAACAATGTTGAATGGATAGCTAGAGAGTTCTTAGGAAATCATATTGAGATGAGGGGGGCAGCTTTATCAAATTTAACGAAAATGGAGGTATTTTTAAGAGCTCTAAGTGATCCGGGGTTTCAACAAGGTGGAGGGTGTAGGTGGAGGGTGTAGATGCACATCAAACAACTGTGTCAGAAGTAATCAAAGAAGTTTCACCAAAAATTGTGTACTCCCACATCTTCAGCAACCTCGGCACTTGGTTCGACATCATCATTACTCTCACTCATGATTAAAGTACCACAGAACAAACAACAACAATCGAACTAATTTGAGGTTAATCACGTACTAGTGTTTACTAGTAGTTTATTCTTCTAACCTAAGTCAACACTTCCCATCGAAGAATTTACTTTATGTGAAACATTGGGTAAGGTGAATAAAATCTAGTAAATGCTCAAACTACATATTTATCTCTTTTCTTTCTTTATTCTCGTACGAATGAGTCTGTCTCAATAAAGTAGAAGCCTTTACTTAAAATTTATTTAATTCACATCCGCCATTATACTCCACAAAATACTAGGAAGTAAAAGCTCTTACTTGAAGTACAAGCAAATACTCTCTTTAATCATACCACCCTATGTCTCAATTTGTTGACAAGGCACCCAAACAAAAGTTGTGTGTCAACCTGTCACACAATGTCAAATTTCAATTTCACTTCATTTTCATCAGACTTCATTTAAACAGACATGTGCAAGTCGAACTGTTCTATCCAGGATAATCCTGGCCCAGGATTTTTATCGTTAAATGTTTTTGAACATGTCCAATTTTTTTAAATACATTTTTTTCGCATAGTCAATTGGAAGATGTGTTTATGGTTTTACGGCTCTTGTAAACCTGACGAGTGAGTCACTCCCCTGTTCATAATTTTCAAAAAAACTCCCCTGGCACAAAAAAAATATGAACTCTTTGCTCTGATGTATGTTTGTCGACTGAGATAAAAAAGGTTGTTCTATTGTTCCATTACTTAAATTATTCAATATTCAAAGTCTATTATTGACTATAATGAGGTCAACGAATGACGGTAATTACTGAATAAGAATCAGTTGCTAGACAATTGCCAGTCACTGAATATTGAAATATTTAGAGTTTACCATAACCATGAATTGGTTCTCGAATATTTAATAGTTCGCGACAACTTTCGATGATAAATTGGGCGGAATTATAATATGATTACGGTATTATTACGTTTGAGTTTTTGAATCATAATGCTTGGATTGCAAACATTTACAGTGCGTTCATAAAGTGTGGAAACGCACCATTATCCCTTTTCTTCATTGATTTTTTAATCAATTTGTGGTGTAGCATATCGATTCATAAGTCTTCAATAATATGAATCAACTTGTCGTTATTGGGCAACAGGAAATCCCAATTGGGAGATGGAAGCTTATTCTCAATATTCCCAAAAAGTCACTGCGTGGGCTGGGATTCTTAGGAATATTATTGTAGGGCCATGATTTGTTGACGGTACTGGGACGGGTGAAAATAATTTGGAAATGTTACAAAGTCATGTAGTTCCATATTTAACTGTAACATTTCCAGACATTAATCAACCTGGTCGAATATTTCTTCTATTTGGTTCCATCAGGATGAAGTACGTCCTCGAGATTTTCTCGATGAAACTATAAACCTTTTCCAATCGGTGGATTGGACGACGCGGTCAGATTGAATGGCCTGCAAGTTCCCCAGATTTAAATCCCATGGATTTTTCTCTCTGGAGGTTACTTAAAAAGTAAAGTGTCCATAAACCGACTTACCAGTTTGTAAGACCATAAAGAGAGTATTCGAACTGAAATTCAACGAATTGTAGGTACCAGAAATGTTGTCAAACGTATCCCAAGAATTTAGCAAACGTCTTGGATATAATGAATGAATGTTTATAATCAGTATACCGTAACATACCGTACTCTAGTTAATAATCTAATGTCAAAGTTGTTCTTATGAAGTGTCAATTTAATTTGAACTTGTCAATGTTTACAAAAATCGAAAAGATATTCGTTTCTGCTTTATATCATCGTTTAATTGAACAGAAAGCAAGTGTGGTAATAAATATTAACACTGTTTTGCTGTTCAACTGCACTACCGGAACAACAGTTTCAATTTAAAAAAATATCTAAGAATTGCTAAGTCAAGAGTATATGCTGAAAGAGTAATTCGTAAAATCAAATATACAATTTGTTCAATATGTGTACCAATATCATCCAGCATGTTTAATTTTGTTTATTTTTAAGTGAATTTTGATGATTGTATGGTAACGTAGTGTACTCTAGTTTTATTTGTCAAATAACCTCTGAAATAACAGTTGTTTGAATATAAATTAAAAATTTTCTGAAAAATTAAAATAACACCATCTGATCGTGGATTCACTATTAGAGATTTAGGGCCAGTTTCACCGGTTCCGGTTAAACTCCAGATAACTAACTAATAGTTTAGATAGTGAATGACATTATTCAAATGACGAAAGGTTCACATTCTAAGCATCAGTTATCAATCTGAAGATTAACTGGAACCTGTGAAACTGGCCCTCATTGGATCTAATTACTGTGAAATTTTATAAACCATTCCTTCTGATGAAAATATTTTAATGAAAAGAATTCAAGAGTATATGATGAAAGAGTAATTTGTAAAATCAAATATAAAATTTGATCAATATGTGTTAGTACCAATATTATCCAGCATGTTTAAGTTTGTTTATGTTTTAGTGAATTTTAATGATTGTATCGTAACGTAGTGTACTCTAGCTCTAGTTTTATTTGTCAAATAACTTCTGAAATAACAGTCGTTTGATAATAAATTAAAAATTATCTGGAAAATAAAAAATAACACCATCTGAAAAACATTTGAAAAGCTTGTTTTTATTCAAATACAAAATTTTCACAATGTTTTACGAAAAGTGGGTACTTTTTCAATAATTTTCATAATGTGGTAAATGTGGTAAAATAACAAGCACAAACTAATTCAATGCCAGTTTTATCTGTTCAAAGTAAAAGTATATTATTTTGTCAAAGTTATAAAAACTTATAGATAAAGGTGATAAAGAATCCTTGATTTAATTATAATAATTGTTAAAACTTTGCAGTCACAAGACATGAAAAATGTTTCAGGATCCAATATTTTATCAGAACTAACCTCAAAATCACTTTTATCAATTTTCTACTAAATGACTTGGAATTTCAAACCTGGGACATTTCTGGGATTGTAAAATGATTTAGGAAACCGAAAGGCATAAATAAAATTTGAAAAAAATGAGTTTCCAGTGGTAGAGTATTTTTGACCATTTACACAAGGTTGGCAATATGTGGTTGAACTCATCCATTGGATTGTATCGACCAGTACAGGATACCGAAGTAGGCGGGTGGGCGTAACAATTTATCATTTATCAGTGTACCTTTTTACTGAACTGCCTTCAGATTTGAAAACAATCATTAACGGTTTTCCTTAAATATAGAAAGTTGGGTTTCTACATGATTAAGGCATTTAACAACTTTATAACACACGAGGATATATTGAAAAATGCTTATCCTACTATAGAACCAAACAAAATTTCAATGTCAAAATATTTTATTACTCAACATATTTTCCTCTTAATTGGATACATTTATTACATCGACCCTGCAACGTCTCTAGACCTTTCAAAAAAAATGTTTCTTCTTGCTCTGCAAACCAGACCTCCACAGCTTTTATTACCTCCTCGTTGGAAGAAAATTTACGACCTTTTAAACTTTTTTTGAGTTGAGGAAAGAGATGATAGTCGGACGGAGCCAAATCTGGTGAATAGGGGGGGTGTTTTAGTAATTCGAACCCTAAATCACGAATTTTTTGCATGACAACATGAAATTTGTGTGCAGAGGCGTTGTCCTGCAAAAACAAAACACCTTTGGATAGCTTTCCGCGTATTTTCTCGTTAATTTTTTCCCGTAGAGTGGTCAGTAATGTCGAATATTAATCTCCAGTTATTGTTCTACCCTTATCCAAAAAATCAATCATGATTACTCCATGGCAATCCCAAAAAACTGAAGCAAGAACTTTTCCAGCAGATTTTTGGACACGAAACTTCTTAGGTCTTGGAGAACCGAAGTGTCGCCATTCAATCGATTGTTGCTTTGTTTCTGGATCATAGAAATGTACCCAAGTCTCATCCATAGTAACAATTCGGTTTATGAAGTCTACATCGTTTTCTAATCGAGCACAGATCGAACGCGATGCTACTACCCTTGCACGCTTTTGGTCAACATTCAAACATCTGGGGATCCATTTTGCAGCAATTTTTCTCATGTCCAAATTGACGTGAACTATATGATGAACGCGTTCGTATGAAATATTCAGTGCTTCAGATATCCGTTTTAGCCCAATTCGACGGTCTGTTAAAATCATGTCATGAACTGCATCGATATTTTCGGGGACTGACACAGAAACTGGCCTTCCCGATCGGTCATCATCTTCAATGGAAAATTTACCTCTTTTGAAGCTTGCAGTCCAATTTTTCACGGTCGCATACGAAAGACATTGATCACCAAGGGTATTAAGCATATCTTCGTAAATTTGCTTACCTCTTAACCCTTTTAAATACAGGTACTTGATGATGGCTGGATACTCCAATTTTTCGATTTTCACAATTCGGTGGACATATTTTTTCTTTTAATTTATTACGTAACTCTGTTTAGTTTTTTGTCGTCAAACTTTACATTAACACTTCTAATAAGTTATTGTTCGTTGCTATGGTAATGCAATATTTTGTTTATGCAGGGAACTGGTCTAGGCTAACTAGATATCAATACATCCTCGTGCTACATAATATTAAGAAGGAATGAAATAAGCTTATTATGTAGCCCACTACGAAAATCACATATCTAGCAAGCTATAATCAACATGAATTTGGCAGCATGTTATTTTTTCCATACACTGTATGAACTTGTGACTAAATATTCGGCAGACTACAAAATACATTATTCATTACAGTCTATTTTGGTAATTCATAATAGAAGAGAATGGAGAATAATGAATTCAATTTCAAAGGTCTAGCTTGAATAACGAATAAAACAGCATAAACATTTGCTCTAGAGATGAGAGTGAGTGCTCATGGCTATCAGAAGTATAGAAAGAACTGCTTATTTTGAGATCCTTCAACAGCTTCGGTAACACCATGGACTTGAAAACAGGTATTTATTTTTATTTCAAACTACATAATATTTTGGAACACATCATTTCCTTTTTGAGATGACTCTTCGGGTGAAGGGAGCCTAAATTGAACAGTTTTCGAGATATCGAATTTTGAAAATAAGTTTCTAATAAATTATCCAAAAATGTTTTAGTCCATTAAGTTCATAGTCAATCAAGTTACCTTTGAAAGTTTCCAGCTCCATAACAACGCCGCGTCGTTCTTTTGTCTAACAGTGATGATCTTGACAACACATGTCAAAAATACATTTATTGTAAATAATTTTCGCGCAAAAATGGCACGTTTATCTGATACTGAGCGTATTGAAATTTTAATGATCATAGAATTCTGTGAATTGCATCCCAATCGGGAACCCATTTATTAATCAACCGTTTCAAAAACATTGCAGCGTTTTCATGAAACTGGAGGTGTCAAAGATCGACCAAGAAGTGGAAGACCAGTAAGCGTTACAAATGAAGAACATTCTTTGAATATCATGTTAGATGTGGTGGAAATTCCAATAAATTCAGCACAACAGAGGGCTTTGAATCATAACATGAGTCGATATTCCATTAAAAAAATTAGCAAACTGTAAAAATTCCATCCATATAAAAATCATTTGGTACAAGAATTTAGTGAAGACTATTTTGATCGTAGAATCGACTTCTGTGAATTTTTTATGGAAAAATTAAATGAAAATGTCAACTTTGTCAACCACATATTGTTTTCTGACGAATCTACCTTTTGTTTAAACGGGCAAGTAAATCGACACAACTGTAGGTATTGGTCAGACCAAAATCCACATTGGATTGAGGAAGTTCACACTCAACGGCCACAAAAAGTAAATGTCTGGTGTGGCATTATTGGTGGACACGTCAGAGGATCTTATTTTATTAACGGAAATTTGACCTCTGAACGATATTTGTCACTTTTACAACAGCATATTATTCCAGAGCTTAGACGATTATTCCCGAATAATAACAATCCCAATTTGCTGGCAGAACAAACATGGTTTCAACAAGATGGGGCTCCTCCACATTTTGGACGTGTGGTACGGGCATATCTGGATGAAACTTTTCCTGATAAATTGATTGGGCGCAGGGGAGCAATTGAATGGCCAGCTAGGTCTCCCGATATGACCCCACTTGTCTTTTTTTACGGGGTCACTTAAAAAATGTAGTCTACAAAAATAGGCCACGAAATATCAAAGAGTTGCAAGAAAGAATAAGGCATGAATTTTTTTCCATTCCTCCTCACATGGTTTTAGATTCACTACAAAATTGTGAGGTAAATGGTAAACAATTTGAGCACCTTATTAAATAGAAGTCCAATGAAAAATTTGTTGTTTATTAAAACCTGTTTTCTCTCTTTTTCTCCTGGCATAACTATTGTTTCATAAAATTTCAAATATCCTAGAAATTCATTAAAAAATACATTTTATCGTTTCATGCATTTTTATCAACCCTGAACAAATATGCTTTTTTATTTTCTGTAAAAAAATTATAATTAAATTGTAATCATATCCACATACTCCACCTTGTGTGACTTTCATAATAAATATCCATTATTTCGTGCTTTTTCTTTAATAAATATGAGAGTAGTAACAAGTTATTTTCAAAATTCGATATCTCGAAAACGGTTGAGTTTAGGAAATGATGTGCTGTATCAATTTTGTTCAGAATTTCGAGCAAAATTGAAATATGGAATAATATACAGGGTGTCCTATTAGAGAAAAAGCAACTTTGTTTTGTCCTGACTTTTTGACTGACACTGTATCCTTAATTTTACGGTAATTTGATGGATTTTAAAAAACCTTAGAACTTTTGTATCTCAACATTTTTCGCTAGCTATCTTACTTTACGAGATAATCGACCGTTTCCATACATATCAGCGACCCTGTATATGTTATGCCCACATTATTCTCTTTTTACTAACATGTTAAAGGGCTTTAGAGAAGAAAGGAATTGCTTCCATACTACGGTATTTCTTGAATATTTGAAAAGCATACCTATTTTTATTTTCTATGAAAGAGTCTAAAATCGTCTAAAAAAATTGGCTTTTATGGAATATGTCCAACAGAAAACATTCGATATTTCTCACAGAAACTATAGTGTATTCATATTAATTATGCGAAATATCAAAGAATATTGCGCATCATCTCTTGGGATACCATCTTGAATAAACAAAATACTGATTCTACCATGATTGAATTCCAAAAAATTCTTCATGGCACTCTGGAAAACTGCACATTTAAAAAATGAGTGAAGCGAAAAAATACGAAAATTGCACCCTGGATAACAGCCGGATTAGTTAAATACGTAGATACAAAAAATAAATTATACAAAAGATCTCGTAATGTAAATCAACTTAAAATATTTCAAAATAAATTAACTAACTTGAAACGGAAAACCAAATACGAGTATTATCAAAAACAAATTGACTCAAACTCTTCTAACACAAATAATTTATGGAAAGTAATAAAAGATGTAAGTGACCAATGCAAAAAATGCCAAACGAACAATCACATCAATAAAAGGCGAAACAGGAAATCTGATAACGAATAAAGAGGATATTGCAAATGAATTCACTTCCACGTGTACCAAAATAGGAAAACAAATGGCTAGTAAAATAACCAGAAATCCTAATTTTATACCCCCTAAAACAACAGTCCTGAACTCGCTTGAACTTTTTACGACTGATGACTCTCCCATTTACAGAGCATAAGCATTCTTCCAATACTGTCTAAAGTACTAGAGAAAATTCTAGATGTACAGATAAGGTGTCACCTTGAAACGCATAATATACTTCCCCAACATCAGTTAGGATTTAGATCAGGTTTTAGTTGCGCGACAGCACTCTCTTCAATTTCAGATGATATATTCCATTCACTCGACAACAACGAAATGTGTGCTCTCATACTATTCGAAGGCGTTTGATACTATAAATCATAAAATCATGACGGCCATTTTACATTTCATTGGATTCAGTGAATCAGCTCGTTCTTTAATGGTATCATACATAGCAGATAGAGTTCAACAGGTCAAATTGGATAACATCACATCCGATCCAATTGATTTGCGACAAGGAGTTCCCCAGGGAAGTATTCTGGGTCCCTTGATGTATACCATTTATACCAATAATATTTGCTCAAGCCTGACACACTGCAAATATCACTTCTATGCGGACGACACGCAGCTGTACTACTCATTCAGGTTTTGTGATATAATTAAAGCCAACGGTTTAATTGACTCGGATTTGAATGAACAATCAATCAATGATGTAACAAATAAGCATTTACTGAAAATAAATTCGAAAAAATTGGTAGCACTCCTATTTGGTTCAGATAAACAGAGAGAAGAGGCCTTGAAAACTATGCATATACAAATTGGTTATGGCACAATCGAATTCAAGAATACATGTAAGCTAGGACTCTTCATGTCACTCAAAAACTCAAAAACGCTTATACGTCTTTGGAGCTCATTTATGTAATCAAGTTGCAAGTATTCATCCCGGTGGACTGTGCCAATAAGTATTGAAGCCATGCGCGTCTCACGTGTCCAGACATGGTCAACAGTTGGTGGTTTTGTATGCCAGTACACTGAATCCTAGAAGGCTTTTGCCTTCTTACTGGTACGGCCAATGGGTGGAGTCTAATAGATCCAATCTCTTTATATAGTTCCAAATAACCCACAAAAGCGCCAGTTAGGAAGTATTAAGGGCCATAAGAAAGAGAACCGATAATTTTGGAAGAAAAAGTGGTGTTATGTTATTTTCTCGAATTGAAAGTCAGAATGTCAAATAGCGTTGCCAACTCTACGTATTTTTACGTAGATTTACGTATTTAATGCCTTTCCTGCAAACCTACGAACTTCAGTCCCAGAATCTACGTATTTTCTTATTTTCTATCAATTTGTGCAAAATGACATAACTGATTGAGCTGAACCGTCATAACTTCCTTTTCTTTCGCGAGTTATTCATTTTATAAACAATTAAGGTGTCCATTCCAAAGCTGTGACTGTGTAAAACGAAACGTTTCGTCGTGAACTTCGAATTGAGATTCGTTGTTTGTTTAATTCAGATATTTTGAGCCTCCCGCTCAGAAATTTAATAAAATTTGGAAATAAGCAGTGACAGTGACGAAGAAAAGCAGAATGTAAGCTGGATTTATAGATTGAGTCGCAGCCGCAGTCGTTGCAGCTGACGTTGCCGTACGAATATAAATGTGACGTTGCTCATGTAAACGATTATAGATCCGCTGCCATTGCAGTTGCTGTTCTCGCTGCCGCCGGTAGTTAACCAACTTTTATCTTGGACTGCAGCGGCAGCGGAAAATGACATGAAACTCAAAATGTCCTTGTCAAAAATGAACGAAAGGTCACATAATATAGGTTATGTATTTGTTTATATAGTTTGAAACAAGTTTGAAAGCAATAATTAATTTTATTCAGAAATATCAGCTTATGAGGAAAATATAGATGGTGATGTAAGCGTAGGTATTCCTAGACATACTAGAAGGATTTCCACTTCTATCTAATCTGAAGGACAAGAATTATAAAAATATGTTCATGAAGGAAAACAGATGGCGCTCAATGAACACAAAATAAAACTATAAATTGGTCATAATTTTGCCAGCGGCTGCGGCAACGGCTACGGCAGCGGAAGCGGCTGCGACACAATCTATAAATCCTGCTTAATAAATTCCACTGCATGAACGAAAATATTCACACTTGCGGAAAAAGAAAGCAGGATTTATGGAATGAGTCGCAGCCGCAGTCGTTCCAGTTGACGTTGTCGCTGTCGCCGGTACTTAACCAACTTTTATCTTGGACGGCAGGGGAAAGTGACATGAAACTCAAAATGTCCTTGTCAAAAATTCATGAAAAGTAACATATTTTAGGTTATGTATTTGTTTATATAGACCATACCAGAACACGTGACTTTGACAGGTCGGCCATATTTGCGGGAGGGCACACATATTCGGGGTCACCACGGAGTGGGCGACATCTACATTTCGAAATTTGTATATAAAACTCCGGGAAAACAAACATTCTGCCATAAGATCGCGTGTTAATAAATTAGTTATTATTTCTTTATCATTCCATATTTGGTTCAATGTTTTTTGATTTAATGGAAGAAGCATAGCTTTGATGTGATAAGTAAGCCAAGAAAAAATTGTCCAGTGCCACAATGCAAGAATTATTCGTCTGCAAATGTCTCAATGCACTCTTTTCCCAGAAACCAGAAATTAGCTAAAACATTGGGAATTAAAGTTGAAAATCGAGAAACTAATTCATAAACATACGTGTATTTCCATCCGTGAACAGTGTGAACTCTTTATTTTGAATGTTTTCACATCTAGTGAGAGAAATTTGGTTTATAACAGGCGCAAATCAATCCATTTATTTTCTAGACACAGCATCAAAAAAATTGATAAAAATCGTCATTTCTTCTCAAAAAATTGCAGAAACGAGTTCACTGAGGCAACGAAATAGAGGAAAAAATGAAGTAATACAGGATTTTATAATTGTAATTGTGTTTGTTAACTTCAATACTTGTCAAGGTCAATCAAGGTTAGACGCTGTTGAAGTTTCAGGATCACAGGCCATTTTCCGTTCACACACTACTGAAAAATTGCAGCCAAATGAATTTTCTCAACAGGCATTTATAAAAAAGCACTCCAAAGTTGAGGTAGAAGTAAAATTCAATAATTAAAAAAAATACCAAATAGTCGTCAACTGTCAAGAAAACATAATTAAATGACATTTGCTTTGTTTTCCCGGAGTTTTGGAGCGCCACCTGGTGTCAATGGTTATCTCGAATAGATTAGTTGGTGTTTAACCTTGTGCATTTAAGTTTTTTTTTATTTATTTTGAAAAAATTGTAACAAATATGCTTCGAAGTACTTGTTATTTATTCCTTAGCGGTGATATCAAGTACCGGTGCGATGAAAAACTTCGTATTATAGACAATATCGCGATCCGTACCAAAACTAACTGATATCCACTAACTACCTTTCTATAAAATGTTGAGAACAAGAAGCTGCATACTCATCTGTTTTACCACTTGTGGTGTTTTCCATATTTTGGGTAGGAATCCTATCAGGATGCATGTTCTCCTTTAAGGCACTGGGTTTTCCTAATATTATTTTTGAAACTAATGTATGTACAAAAGTTAACTGATACCTATATACTAACTAACCTTCGATAAAATGTCGAGAACACACACGCCAAGTTTTAAGTTGTGATTTACTGAGGGGGCCCCGTTTTGAAGCATTAATCCAAGCATCGCAACGTTGTACAAAAATATCATATAAATAGTCACCATGCTTTGTTAAAACCAAATCCCACATCCCTTTCTCCCCGCATTCCACAATTAACAACAGTACAAAACGATGGCATATTAATACATTTAAGAACTAATTACTAATTAAAGTATAAATATTGACAATTGTTTACCGGTAAACAATGAAAACTAAATAGAATATGTGCCCCCCAGCAAATGTCAGTGACGTCTTTCTGGAATGGTCTATATAGTTCGAAAGAAAAATTGTGTTTTATTCAGAAATGTTAGAATATGAGGAAAATATAGATGCTGATGTATGCATAGTCCTAAACATACTAAAAGGATTTCGACATCTATATAATCGAAAGGACAAAAATTAAGAAAAATGTGCTTGAAGGAAAACAGTTGGCGCTCAATGAGCACAAAATAAAACAATAAATTGGTCATAATTTTGCCAGCGTTAACGGCTGCGACACAATCTATAAATCCTGCTGGAAAATTTTTTGGTTGGATTGAAAAAAGCTTTCCAGTGAAACGCTAACAGGCTTATTACTTTTCACGAAAAGTGGCTTAAAAAACAGCGAGCCTTCGCAAGAACATATATTGAACACATTTTGATAAATACATGTAAAATTTCAATTTGCCTGAGAATAGTAATGAAAATGAATAATTGCAAAAGTTCTGCAAACTTTCGAAATGTTGACAAATAGCAGTTTACATTTTTTGATAGATTTGCAACTATTCAAACAAAACGGAAATGTTTGGTATATCAAAAAAAAGAAATGTTTTTACTCCAAGTTTTTTTAAGAAAATTCCAAAAGTTCTACAAACTCGAAAAAATTAATGAAATATTGTTCTTGAGAAGTGCTTTAATTTGCAACCTCTTCCGTGGAACGAAAAATATATTTTTTCGTAAATTTGTTGCTTTTTTATTAAAATAAGTATCGGGATTTGTACAAAAATTTTGAATAATGGTTGCAAATGAAGATGTCCTCACATACAATGTTTTCATTAATTTGCGACCCAGTCTGAAACACGGAAATGAGGGTAAAATCAAAAGAAACATATTTTCGTATCTGTACTCTACCAAAAAAAAAGCAAACTTTCGAAGAATTGAAAAATAGTAGTTTAAATCTTCCGATAAATTTGCAACCATTCGAACTAAGCGTGAATATTCCATAATAAAAAACATGTTTTTAATCAAAATTTTTAGTTTATTTGTATAAAAACTTATCTTAAAATTATTAGTCATTTGTAAGAAAGTTTGTATTTGAAAATTGTTTCAATCAGTTTTATTCAATTCTTTTAAGTCATCATCTTTTGAATTTTGACAAAAACTTGTTCAAGTCCGATACGAAAAAACCCCCCACACCAATTTTGAATAGAATCGGACCTTATTCAACTCACCCTTTATATCTTGGAGCCACCATATTTAATCCATGAATTTTGAAAGAAAATTCATGAACTCAGATGCTAAAAACTCCTATATCTCCTGTTCAATAAATTCAGACTGAAATTATATATTACAAAAGAGGCCCTCCATCTTCATTTCATGAATTTTGCAACATAATCATAAACATGACCACGAGAACCCCCACACACCAAATTTGAAAATAATCGGACCTTAATCCTGACAGACTGACAGGCATCATACAGTGAACCTAATATTGTCCACGTGCATATTCTAATTTTTTTAACTATAAATGTACTTCTGAATAATAAGTGGAATTCTTGAAAAAAAAAACTGTAGTAAAAGTCTAACAGAGAAAAAATTGTAAATTTTTTTAGCACACCACCCTACAAAAGCTGTTGAAAACCTACACTGGCGCTGTTATCATAGTAATAAAATAAAAATCTGATTCTGCACCTTGTTTTTGTACTTTGTTACTGTAACGAACTGAGGCCGTTCCTGGAAAGCTTCCCTGTTTCAGGACTGACCTTGAAATCTTTGATCCCTTCTTGAACTTCATCCAAGTTCAAAGTCAAGTCAAGCAGTGGGTTTTTGTTAACGGTTTTTGTGGTGTGGGCACTATCAATTCGGTTTTCCAACTCACTGATTTTTTCCTTCATTTCGTATATTTCGGCCTCAGTTCCGTCTTTGATCTCATCCACTTTCGTCTTCGTTTCCTCTCCAACTTTGTCTATCTCTGTCTCGATGGTTCCTATTCTTTCTTCATATAGGTTCATTACACTACAAACTTATTTTCCAAGTTACATTGTGTTTTCCAGGAGCTTCTCTTCCAAACTCTTTGAATTTTCTTGAAGTTCTTTCTTTGAAACACGTTGAGTTTTCGTGAAGCTTTTCCTCCAGATTTTTCGAAAGTTTTTCCCTCAAGCTCTTCGAATTTTCTTATAGTTTATTTTCCAGACGACTTGACTTTGGTGTAGTTTGTCTTCCAGATTCTTCGAATTTTGTAGCAGTTTATCTCCCAAGGATTTGGTAATTTCGTCGAATTTATTCATTATCGAACTCAAGTCAATTCCATAAACTTCGAATAAAAAGGTTTCGGTTCTTTCCTCTCTGGAACTAGTCCCTCCTTCTGGAGTATTGCCTTCTTATAGAGCAAGATCCCAAGGCCGCCAGACGTTACTTATTTTTAGACGAACAAAATGTGTACGATTGAGTAGTGTTACTATGTACCATGATCGCATGCCTACCTGCTAGCTTGGCAAGATAGCCATTTTTCAGATATCAGGGAATCAAGGTAAGAAAAAACTCCACTTCGTTACTTTAGTTTAATACTCAGTCTACAGATAAATTTATGTGAAGCTTGGTGAGCGTGGACAGCGTAGCATCCCAAAACTCCGAGTTCAAATCTCGTTTCCGATATTTTTTTTTTTAACTCAGCCAGGCGCGTCACACTAAAAACGGCATTGACAAACTTGTAAAATATAACGGCCGGTGAGGTGTACTATGCAAATGAGGCGACAGGTACGGCGTCAATTCGTTACAGTAACATACAATGTCGCATCAGGAGTTTTGGCACAGTTCCAAAACACATTTCTGGAACATTCTCATTCATGCCTCAACCGCCAACTGAATTGCTCTATTATCAACCCGCAAATGTATTACTAGAAACTCGCGTTGTCTTAGTTCTTCCCATTATTCATTTTTTATTGTTTTGGCATCGACTGCTATGGTCATAAGCTATGTGTTATGGGTACGCCTTGTTACTAACTCCATACGTCAACTTAGGAGCAACACTCAATTGGAACGCAACAGCGAATCGTACAGGACTCACTCACAGTAACTCACCCCAGTCGAGCCTCGAAATTTTAATAATTTTATCGGTTAGATTAAATTGAAAAGTCCCAGCTCCAACTAGGGTTCGTACTCCGGACCTTTGGCTCAGAGTCGTACGCTCTAACCACTGCGCCACGCCCCGACATTCTTCTCATTACTATCTATTACGGTCGACAAGCATAAGGATGCCTCCGAGAATTGGTTGCGCAGTAGACACAACCCTGGAGTGGGGCAGGAGCTCACTCGCTCTGCATTATTCAAACAGTCAACGCCGTGAGTGTACAGTCAGTGGAATAAAATTATTGTGGCGTTATTAGAGAGTTGAAGTGCTGCCATGAACGTAAACGTTAACGTACAAATTGACATCTACGCATGCGCATTCGTCAGCTATTCACGTTAACGTTGAAAATAGGTTTACGGGCATACGTAACCTAACGGTCTCACAAGAATACCTTAAAAATCAACGCACGTTAACCGAAGAATATACGAATCACACCGATGAGTTGCGAATGAGCAAATTTTGACTTTAAAGCCATAAAATCAAGAAGTGACAAAGCAATATTTACAATTTTACATCAATCATCATTTCTTCAATGTATTTTTGATGATCTTGCTCGGTATTTCGCTTCATTCAAAACAATGAACATTTCGAAAATCCAATTCCGGAAGAATTTGATTTGCATTTGGCAAGGGAGGTATATGGTCAAAATCCCTATTAAGGTCCGCAAAGTAGAGTTCATCTTCCAGTTGTTCATAGAAAACAGAATAAAAGCGAAATAAACACAAATTAACATGTTAGGGTTATCGGTTGACATACGTTCAACTTCAACTCAATTTCATAACAACCCGTAAACGTTATATTTCGTACGTTAACGTCTACGTGAAGGTTCACGTACTGTAATCACTTCAACTCTCTGCGATTGTGTGTTGAATTTGCAATCCTTGTGTTGTGTATAGTTTTGAAATATTATTAGATAGGTTATAGTGTAGTTTGTTGTGTTTGAAAATACCTTCAAATAATAAAGTGAGAAATAAGGTTCTGAGTGGACAAAGTAGGGAAATTGTCAGTAATGTCATCAAATTTATGCAGGCAGAAGCAATGATAGGTGAAACCAGTATTCCTCTTGTGAAGGTTCAAGAACGAGTTGCTGCCGCAACGGGAGTTTGCGATAGAAGCATTAGGAAAATTAATTCAGAAATGAATAAAATTGAAAAAGGTGGAATGGAACAATTCTCAACTCCAAATAAAAAGAGAAACAAAAAATCAAAAGTTACCATGGACAATGCTGATTTGGCAGTGGTCAGAGGTCATGTGATATTGTTAGTCAACTTCTGTAAGTATGTTCCTCGTGTTCTTTATTATATTTATTTAAGTATTTCTGATATTGTGTGGCGATGCATTCTTTTTCTAGTCGTACTTTATTTACACTTATGGCTTCGGGAAAATTATGCAATTTTCATAAACGGTCCAGTGATCACAGACAATTATATTATTAGAACAGTTCATTAGGAATTAATGAAAATTCAGATAAGAACCTACGTTCCTACGTATTGCAGAAAAATTTCTCTCCCGATTGTACATTCCGATGATAACCAGCCGTAAACAGTTGTCGATCTTTGTCGCACATCTACTCACGCTTTCTATCGTTTGCGCATCTCAGAGGCATCCTTTGCTTGTCGACCTGTACTGTACTAAATGTACGCGCACACCGTTACCACAGATTTCATATAATCTGTGCCGTTACAAAATAGATTATAACACCCAGAATTCATTTCAGATGCATCAGAATTTACCGAGATCAAAATACCAGTGCCTTGGGGACAAATTGCTGGTAAGTACATATCTCTTTTTCCTCAATGATAATGAATAGAATAGAATAGAATATTTTATTTGACTATGTTGCATATTAATAGCACGTCACAAAAAAATTGTATATAGTTCGAAATTTAGGATACAAATAACATTGAACACAGTAAATAAAATAAAATGGTTGCCTATTAATAGCACGTCACAAAAAAATTGTATATAGCTAAAAATTTAGGATACAAATCACATTGCACATAGTAATTATAATAAAAAGTCAGTATAAATAAAAACAATTAAAATAGTCAACACATTAAAAAAAATTGAGTTTGGTGAGAATGAGAAGTCAAACCACCTTCTTCAACACATTTCTGATATTCCTCTATGGAGTAGAAAGAATTGTTCAACAAAAATGATTTCATAGCTTTCTTGAAGCAGGATATGGTTAAGGTCTTCAATGATTCAGGTAGAATATTGTAGAGATGGTAATTCAAAGAGTTATTCATGGACTTTGTGAGTCTATATCTAGGTACTCTGATTTAATGTGATCCTCTTGTATCATGCTCATGAATATCAGATTGAATAATTAGGTTGGTAAATTCTTATGGATCTCAAGTAATGATGGGAGGGACATAATTTTCAGCGTTTTAAACAATGTTCTGCAAGTATCACGATATTTGGCATTTGCCAGGATTCTAATAGCCTTCTTTTGTTGCCTGAATACAGTTGGGGCTTCCGAGGAGTTACCCCAGAGCAGAATACCCTAATCAAGATGGGACTGGAACAGAGAGAAGTAAACTGTTCTCCGAGTACTTGTATTAGTAATATGCCTCAACTGGCGAATACCGAATAGTGAGCTAGACAATTTGTGATTCAAGTTCTTAATATGACTTGACCAGTTGGGTTTATGGTCAATAGTTAGACCCAGTAGTTTTACGTTGAGATTTTCTTGGGTAGATGTATTGGTGGTAAATATCAATTTTTGTGTTTTATCATTATTCAATTTGAGTCGATTAGCAATAAACCAGTTCTCAGCTTTATCCTCTGCATGTGCAGCCATCAAGATTAGGGAATCATAGTCCTTATATATGAGGGTGGTGTCATCAGCGAACAGAACACTATCATAAGGTGTTAAAATTGGGGTCAAGTCATTAATATAAATAATGATGAGTAGTGGCCCCAAAACAGAACCTTGGGGGACTCCGAACTCTACTTCTCTGAAGTTGGACAAACCATTGTTATAAAATACTGTTTGGAATCGATTTGTTAGGTAGGGTTTGATGAGGTTTAGAGTGACCCCCCTGATTCCATAGAAATTCAGTTTTTCGAGGAGGATATTATGAGAAACACAATCAAAAGCTTTTGACAGGTCACATAGAGTTATACCCATATGGTATCCCTGTTCAAGTCCTTGGATCAGTTTCTCCACAACGTATGATACTGCACCAATGGAACGATTTGACCTAAAGCCAAATTGTGAATTATTGAAAAATAATTTGTCTTCAAAGTACCTTGTTAGTCTCTGTTTTATTATTATTTCAATTATCTTGGAAAAAATGCATATGATTGATATTGGTCTGTAATTTCCAGTATCATTCCTGTCACCTTTTTTTAAATATGGGAATGATTTTAGAAAATCTATAGCTATCTGGGAATATTCCTGTCAAGAAGATTAGGTTAATCAGGTCGGTTAAAGGTTCAGTGATAATGTCACTCACTGCTTTTATTATTTTACTGTTGCAGTCATAGATATCTGGACAAGAGGAGTTTTTTAGAGAAGCAATTGCGTCTGCGACTTTACTTGGCTTCAACGGGTTCCATAAAAAAAGAGGTAGATGGTACAGGAAAGTACTTAAAGCTCAATAATTGTGTGTTCGTTGCTGACGGTAGCGATTAGATGATATTTTCCGCCACATTGCTAAAATATTCAATCAACTGATCAGAAGATAAGTCATCGGAAGGGTTTACAAATTTAGTTTTAAGATGATTCCGTTCATGGTTGACTAATTGCCAAACTGCTTTCGATTTATTTTCAGAAGCAAGAAGATAATTATCATAAGCTATTTTTTTAGTAGATACTAGTTGTTTTTCATAATATTTTTTGAAGTCTTTGTATGCTTTCATATCCACTGGATCTTTGGTTGAGTCACAGATAGTTTTAATACACATTAGTTTGTTTCTCTTTGATCTGAGTTCATCGTTGAACACTATAGTTTGGTTTGATAAGTTTGTATCATTTATATTTATTGAAAATGGATTAGTTTTATTCTGATAATTGTGGAAACTAATAATTTTAGTTTTATGTGGATTCAAAAATAGGTTGTGATCACTGAAAAAATTGGAGGCATTAATTAGGGCAACATACCTCAGAAATTCCAATAAACTTAATTTTAATTGGGCCATTTGTCTTTGTTTGTAAGAAGACGATTGAAGTATTTTATCACTAGCTTTTTTCTAACAAGGTAACCACTAACACCTTAGCACTAATCCTTACACCAATAATCTTTTATTTAAATGAACATTAATAAAAGATAAAAGTCATCGAATTCACAGTTTTAACAATGTTTAAAGGGCCTAAACCACGCTTCAAAAACTCAATACACGAAATAAACATAGTAAACAATGAAATCTATATGGAAGAAAAAGTAAGGTTATAAATAAATGTCGTAGAAAGTACTTCATCGTCCGCCGCCGGTGGCGCTACAATCTTAATTTGAAATCCCAATAGGAAAACTATAAACATTCTATTTATATTTAACATAATAATTGTAATTAATCCGATTTCTTAAAAATATTAAGATTATTTATTATGCAGTTTGAAAAGTTCAGTCCAGGTCCCACTCATCTGAAAGTATCAGCTCGGTGAAGGTCGATTTAGGTTCGGATCTTCTACTATAATGTTCAATGGGAAGACGAGTAGCCGGCAGTTTCGGTCTGTCTGAATGAATTCTCTTTCTCCTAGTGTGTTTTTTATAGGTTGAAGTTTAGCAAGGAAAAATGAGAGGTAAAAATGGATGTTTATTTATGTTTACTTTAGTTTGCACCATCAGTATCTTAAAAAATTTCAACACTGAATTCTTCAAATTCCCACCAGAATTTACAAATATTTAGAATTTTATGCCAATGGGAACATCAAATTTTTCTAATGAACTAGTTACGTGATAGTACGCTTCCCCCCGCTCCCAGTCTCTCCTACTACTCGACCGCTTACGCGAGCTCGGCCGTTTTCAGTCATGTTTGCAAGCATTTTTCACCCATTTCGCAGCATTGCAGCGCAAAATGAGAATATACGCTTTGTTGTTCCTACTTATACTTATACTATATTCAAAATCTGTTTGAGAAATTGAAATCGGACTATCACTGAAGCATCCAGGTACGCTGCAACATGGTGCAAAAAAATCAAATTGCAACTTATTGTGCCAAAACTAATAGTTCGACAGCGCCTGTTTTCTGCACACTTAATGTACAGTTGTGTTCAATGAAGTGTTGTAGCATTGTTTATATAGAAGATAGTTAGTCAACCTTATGGGATTATAATTGGATCAAAATGGATGCGACATGTAGATGGCGATAGTGAGCTCGCATCGAAGCCATGTCGTAACTTCAGTGATTTGGCCTACAAGTCATGTCGTAACTTGATTGAAACAATGGGACTGCATTAAAATCAGGGTTTTTTTGAAGAAACCTGCATCAAAATGACGTGAAATATTCATGTTTGTAACTAATCACGCTAGATGACACTTGCGTTTGGGTCCAATACCTTTTCCACAAGCATTGACTATCTTCTATTTAAACAATGATTGTAGAGCAATTTCTGAGTGTTTTAAATCAGGCTTATTGAAATGTCTCACTGAAGCTGTTATTGACAATACCTTTCAGTCAAACTTATGATAGAAAGTTGTCATACGCCTGTTATGAATTTAGTTCAAAGGGAACAAATCATTGCTACATGACGGGGACCTATAAGGGGAGTTGCTCGTATGATGAATACTATCAAAAATACAATTCTAAAAATAAAACAAAGATGGGAAAGGGTAAGGAAGCTAGAAATGAAAAAAGCGGCGGGAAGATCACGAATTTCAACTGGAGACGAAGATAATAATAATAATAATAATAGGCAGGGAGGTCAACCAACACCTAAGGCCCTGGTGAGTTGCGACACCACCTACCCGAGCAGAGGATGGAAAATCGGACCGGCAGCTCATGCGCATCCGGGAGGGAAAAGGCATCTTTCCCTCCGGTGTCAGCTTGGTTCCAAATAATCGAGGAAGAGGCCCCTCGGATTAGGGGTCAAAGGCAAGGTGGTGGGGCCAACAACGATGATTTGCCAAATGACGACAACCGTAATGACAACGGACGCTTTGAGTGGATAGTGAGCAGTGAGCCCGCCCGGAGAGGATACATGGCAAGGATGCATGCTCTTTGGTGTGAGAGACACCTAGAGCATGCCGTCGTTTCCGCCCAAAATCTCAGGGATTATGTATCCTATCTCCGGGCTCGAGGCTATGTTAGAGCTCCTCCTCAGCCGGTAAACGAAGTGGCAGAAGTGGCAGATATGGAGGACATCAGAACCCGCAGGGCGCTTCACAATATGAAGCCCCTGAAGCCGCAAGAACTGGCACGGGTGGATGCAGCGATTGGCGATGTTCTTCCAGAAGAGGCTAACATCTGGCAGATCAATTCTGTTGTGTACGACGCCGCTCGTGCTCTATCCCAGACGGAGAGGAGGGATACCACCGCTCTTGTTGGGACGCATGAGCGACACGTTCACAAGATGGAAGCTAAGATTAAGTCGGCGAGACAACACGCGTCTCGTATCCAGTGTGTGGTTGATTGCATGTCGGCCAATAGGCCTTTCACTCCCGCAGTGCGGCGAATTGCTGCAAAGCTAAGACGAGCTCACCAAACATTGAATCAAGGCGTGCTGTTCACCATAAAACAGCACTGTCTTGATAGGATACGAATACTAGTGGCTGCAAAGAAGTCACTAGTGAGGCGGGCGAGAAGTATCACGGAAAACATAAAGTTCCGTGATCCGTGATCTTCCCGCTTATTCCAAGAGCCTCCACGTGTTGTCGATAACCCGCCGGCTGCTGATCGGGTAGAAACCTTCTGGAAGAACATCTATGAGTTTCCGCAACCACCCAACGTAGACACTCCAGCCCTAGCGCAGTTCGAAGCTTACTGCAGGACGCTTCAGCAGCCTGAGCACAATGATCTGCGCAATCCGATAACCACGGAAGAAGTTCGAGGGGCCCTCAAAGGCTCAAAGACCTTTGCTGCTCCAGGCCCTGATGGGTTGAATAACTATTGGTGGAAAAAGTTTCCAACAACCCACCGCCATCTGGCTAGAGTTTTTAACTCATGGTTAGATGGGGAGCAGCAGATTCCGGAGTGGTTTGTCGAGGGGCGAACCGTGCTCATCCCCAAAAACGGAGATTTATCTCATCCAAAGAATTACAGGCCGATAACATGCTTGAATGCGTTCTATAAGGTGTTTACGCGCATCTTATACACGCGCATTCTCTCCGCAGTTGATCCGGTGTATGAACGGATATATGAGCAAAGAGGGTCAAAGAAAGGGGTTGCCGACTGCAAGGAGAACCTGCTCATCGATAGATGTATCACGCAGGACTCCGTGCAGTATAAGCCTAACCTTTCGATGGCCTGGATCGATTACCGCAAGGCATTTGATACAACATCGCATGAGTTAATCACGCATTTGTTCAGATGTCTTGAGGTACCCGATCAAATTGGACAACTGATGCCACTCTGGAGGACTCGCTTCACAATAAGATCTGGTAGAGACATAGTCCAAACAGAGCAGGTCATCATCAGAAGAGGCGTGTTTCAGGGAGACTCCCTCAGCCCTCTTCTCTTCTGCATCTTACTATTGCCATTGTCCGTTGTACTCAGGAATACCCGTGGATACAACTGCGGCACCCCCAGCATAAAGTCACCCATCTGTTTTACATGGATGACCTCAAATTATATGCCTCTGGAGAAAGGGACCTACAGCAGTCCCTAAGGGTGGTGGAAGAATATACGCATGCTATCGGAATGGAATTTGGGATCGACAAATGTGCCACGGTTCATCTCAAAAGAGGACGATGAGAGGAATACGGAGAGGATGTCCAGCTCGTGGACGGATGCATCCTACATCATCTGGATGCCGGAGAGACGTATAATTACTTAGGGGTGGAGCAACGCCGCTCCCAAGAGGTATTCACAGTTAAGAACTCTCTCCGCGGCAAGTATCAGCATAAACTCCGACAGATCTAGTCATCAGAACTGTCGGGGAAGAACAAAGTTACTGCAACTAATATGCTTGCCGTTCCGATCCTTCTCTACTCTTTCGGAGTGATGAAGTGGACTAAGGATGAGCTGCGACAACTCGACGTTAAAACTCGGAAAATGATGCATCTCAATAGGAGCTTGCATCCTAAATCGTCCGTTCCACGGTTATACTTTCCCAGACAACGGGGAGGCCGTGGACTTTTGAGTTTGGAGTGTGCATAACAGAATGGTTCTGGATGGGGCCTGTAAAGTCATCAGAAGTTCAGATCCCCTTCTCTGCATGGTCCGCGATCATGAAAAAGCAGGGATTGGAGCATTTCTTTTTAAGGCAGCAACCCGTGCGGCCGATGAACTCGGTCTCGTATTCGACACTGAACTGGCTAACCCAAACTCTGTCACCGAGTTGGGACCCGTTCAGCAAAAAGCTCATATCAAAGCTGCGGAGACAAAGGTCCTGTTACAACTACATATGTATAAGCCAATGCATGGTGTGTTCTTTCACAATATCGAAGACCTTGGCTTATCCAAAAGCTTGACCTTTGCCTTCCTCAGGTCGAGTGAGCTAAAGTCGGAGACCAAGGGATTCATAATGGCCTGCCAGGATGGTGTCTTCAACACCCTTGTCTACCGTAGTCGCGTGATGGGTATAGACGTCCCTGACACGTGGGGCACCTGAGACCGTAATGCATTTGCTATCAGCATGCCCATCTTATGCGGTCTCAGCCTATATCCACAGGCATAACGCGGCGCTACGAGTGTTGTACTACCATCTACGACACTCGTACGGTATAGACGAGACACCGGCGTTGCCTTATGTTCCGGGGGATATTGAGTCCGTGGTGGAGAATGAGATGTGCCGAATCTATTCATTCCCCACCCTCAGGCAAATACAAGCCAATAAGCCTGATGGAGATCTTCTCTTTGAACTCCGCAGGTTGTATCCGGACCATTCTGTCAAAATGGTGGTTCTGATTATAGGAGTCCTTGGTGGAATGATGGACACACTGCTCTCTAACTTGAAGATAATACCGGCCTGCCGCAATATGGCTGAAATCTTAGCAGCACGAATATAGAAGGCCGTTATCCTTGGTTTGCTCCGTCTACTCAGGGCACACGATTCTCGGACCCAATAGTCACTTACCCTACGGACGTAGGGAGTGGTTATTGGGGTTAACGACGCCAGCGCACCCTCCGGATGTATCGGAGCACCGGAGACAGGGCCTGACTGGTACATTCCTTACAGGAAAAAAAATAATATTAATAATACTACTACTAATAATAATAAAAATAATTATAATAAATAGATAACAGCAAAATATAACAATACAATATAACGATAAAATAATAAATAACAACACAATTATAATGATATTTCAACAAGTGATGGACTTCATGAATTTATTTACAAATAAACTAGGAACCACAAAGTTAGAGACTGTCCATGGTGTGAGTTGAATTGAAATAATTGAGAGTGACTGCAGTTGTCATAAGTAACATTTTGTAATATAACTATATGAATACAGTGCGGCTTTTTTAGTCCCCCCTCCCTGTTTTAAACGGTTCGACGTACAAACATGAAAAAAATACTGTTTGGAGCGTTTCACCGATACTACTTTTTGAAATTGAAATTGCTCGACAAGGAGCGCGTAGTGGCACATCGAGTCAAAAATTTCAAATGGCATGTGGGGGTCAAGTGTCACATCGTTGAAAAGAAAATTCAATTCTCTTTGCAACCATCTGAATATTTTTGAATTTTGTTGAGAAATGGTTTCCCAATTTCGATTTATATGCCTTTCGAAATTTTCAAATTGATGGGCCCCCAGCGCCATCTGTCGCGTAATTGCAATGATTCTTCTTTCAAAAAGTAGTATCGGTAATTCATTTCAAAGTATTTTTGGTTATATTATTCCACATCAAACCGTTCAAATTTATCGAGGTATGAGTAGTACTCAGATCCGCATTCATATTTGATATTTCGAATTTTAATTGAAAAAATATATTAACGAAACTTTAAAAAAATTTGATGGGTGTAAAGAAAATGGAATTATCTTTCAACGATGTGACACTTGACCCCACATGTCATTTAAAAATTTTAAGTTGATGTGCCCCCGCGCCACCTGTTGAGCATTCACTAAATTTTTTATTTCAGAAAGTAGTATCGGTAAAGCCCTACAAAAGATTTTTTTTTCATGTTTGTACGTCGAGCCGTTCAAAAGTTAACAGGGGAAGCGACTAAAAAAATTCGCACTGTATATATTTTTTTCACATTCGAGAAAAAATTGCTAAAATAAGCTAAAATAAACAGTTTGGAGAATATGAGATTATAAATAATGAAAATAGAAATAGATAATAACAAACATATTTGATCTATAAATTAATATGGCATGGATTTTGTGTCTGGCTGTGATAATTATGTTTCACTCGAGAGATCAAACTTTTTAATTACCCTTTGAGTCAATCAAATTGCTCACCAAAATTCTATATTAAGACAATAAGAATTTTTTCACATAATTTTTTAATTTACAGAGGGGAAGCTTGTTCTTATTTCTTGGGGTAGGAAGTTGAATACTCTCGGAGCCAAAAACATGTGGCATCTTTGACCAACAGTTTTATGTGATGATGGAATGATGAGGTCATTGTTTATGTTCCTTCGTGTCTGGTACTGGTGTGAAATATGATGAAATTTCGATTTATTTTTCAATCAGAACAACGCAATCTTATTGAAAAATAGTTGACGGGGATCTAGTACTCTTAACTCATTGTACAGGAGGTCACTGGAATAGCTTCTTTCTTTATTGTAAATAATTTTCAAGATGAGTTTTTCTATCACTTCCAGTTTATCTAAATACGTATTTGTGACCCCCCCTATCCTAAAATTCCATAGGAAATACGTAATTCAACAAGATAAATCATTTTTAAATGTGATAAGTTTAATACGCTTGAGATATATTTGAATTTATCCTAAGTATTTTGCGTATTTTGTTGTATTTTGTTGACTTGATTAATGTTTTTTTTCCATTTGTCTTAATTTCTAGATGAGTAAAGTTAGGAAGTTTATTTTTGTAGTTGCTTAATGGAAGGAACATCGTTCTCTCAACATTTATAGTTAATAATTTATAATTGAACCACTCAAATATCTTACTGAGAACAGTTTCCACTTTCTCTTTTACCCAGGAATTTGATGAGATAATTATTGCAGTGTCATCAGCGAAGCTGGATATTTTCCCACTGGTATTCATTGTTAGTAAGTTATTTACATAAATAATGAAAATAATAGGGCCCACACAGTTCCTTGAGGTACCCCACATTTGAGGATTCTTTCATTACTATATTCAATATTGATTTTAACTATTTTCTTTCTGCTGGTTAAGTAACTTTGAAGGAGAGAAAATGTATTCCCCCTAAAACCCATATCTTGCAAAGTTTCTAATAACTGTTTGTGATCCACGGTATCGAAGGCCTTAGCAAGGTCAACGAGTACACATAATGATGGTTTACTTTCGTCTAAGGCATCATACATTCTTGTCGTTAAAGCGGATATCGCATCTTTTTACAGCAAATCATGTTTTTCAATAAACGATTCCATTCGTTTCTTCAAAAGTTTCTCGAATATTTTTGCCAGATTGCTTATAATAGAAATTGGCCTATAATTAGAAGTGATTTTTTTGTCTCCGGTTTTGTGTAAAGGTTTGATAATAGCAACTTTGAATTCTGGAGGATATATTCCACTTTCGAAAATTCTGTTCATGAGGAAAGTCAATGGTGTTGCTATTGACGAAGAATTTTCTTTCAATGTCTCAGTCGTGAAACCATGAACACCTTGTGCTTTATTACGTTTCAAAGTATTCATTTATTATTAATTATTTTCATCAGTAGGTTGAAGAAAGAAGGATTTTTCATTGACTACTCTCCTTGGGATGGTTGGGGAGTTTACAATTTTATTTGCAAGGTTTGGACCATTTTCTGTAAAGATATCGACGAAGGCTTTGGCAGTTTTGAAATCAGTTTTCGTAAGCTTATTACCGGAATTAATTACTTGAGCAATTTTTTCAGAACTTTCTTTTCCTCCACTTATATAATTAATGGTTTTTTATTATAGTCTTGTTTTGCTGCTCTTATACTTATGCTCTTGTACTTATGCTGTTATACTTATGCTCTCATACTTATGGTCTCATACTATATTTGCAAAGGAACCCGTTGAAATAGCACGCTTTGCTGTAGAGCAAACTGATTTCCCAGGATCGAGAGTAACTGCATGTCGAAGAATTAAGAATTTGGCCTTGAAAACTTGCGTAGCAGCAAAAAAAATACCGATGAGCATAAACAGGCAAGAATACTTTTTTCCTTAAATAATCTTCTGCGGGAAGGTTGGAATAGAGTGGTATTTACAAACGAAAAGGTTTTTCAGTATACATTTAATGGTCATATTAGAGTATATATCGACCCCGAAATACTAGTATTTGATAAAAAATCACTCATTTTATACTCTATTGATTGGTTTAATAAGCGACTGTTTCTTTGTGTGTTATTCGATTTTTAGTCCAGGGCATTTAGATCAAAATCAGCCGGAATAACTAAATTTGGCCGTCACACAGATATCGAGATGCGGTTTTCTGCATTGTGTTCAGGAAAGTCACAGCAAATGAGTATATAGGATGTGGTTTCTCGCTTTTTTTGAAAAATGCTTTCTGGGCTGGAAAATGCATTTTCCAATTGCATCACTACTTGCACCATTACAGGAACGTCTGGAAGCTCGGAAAAATCGCTCGGAAATTGTTACTCAGGGGTTGTCGGGGCTGCCGAACTCGATTCTGGCATTAGAATCACCCGGGGGTGCACGAGGGTGGCTCTGTGGGGGTGCGCGGGGGGGTGAATTGCGGGAGAAATGGCAGCGTACTTGAAACTCGCTCCAAACTCGTTACTCGGGGGTTTTTGGGGATGCCGAATTCAATTCTGGCATTGGAATTCTTCGGGGGCGGTTCCCTGGGGGTTGCGGGAATGGTCTATTGGGGGAGAAGCGGCAGCGTGCATGAAAATCGATCCAAACTCGCTACTCGGGGGTTTTCGAGGATGTAAAATTCAATTCTGGCATTGGAATTACCCGGGGGTGGCTCTCTGGGGGTGCGTGGTGGTGTAATTGGGGTGAAATGGCAGCGTGCATGAAAATCGATCCAAACTCGCTACTCGGGGGTTTTCGGGGATGCCGAATTCAATTCAGGTATCGGAAATCCCCGCAGGCCTTTGGGATCCCCCAGGTCCCCCAGGCTGTGACCCGAGATGCGTGCAGGTATAAAATTCCATCCCCGCGCACCCCCGGGTAATTCCAATGCCAGAATTGAATTTTGCATCCCCGAAAACCCCCCGAGTAGTGAGTTTGGATCGGTGTTCGTGCACGCTGCCGTTTCTCCCACAATTGTGGGGGTGCACAACCCCCATGGAGCCGCCCCCGAGGAATTCCAATGCCAGAATTGAATTCGGCATCCCCGAAAACCCCCGAGTAACGAGTTTGGAGGGAGTTTCATGTACGCTGCCATTTATCCCCCAATTCACCCCCCGCGCACCTCCACAGAGCCACCCTCGTGCACCCCCGGGTGATTCTAATGCCAGAATTGAGTACGGCAGCCCCGACAACCCACGAGTAATAATTTCCGAGCGATTTTTCCTAGTTTCCAGTCGTTCCTGTAATGGTGCAAGTAGTGATGCAATTGGAAAATGCATTTTCCGGCCCAGAAAGCATTTTTCAAAAAAGCGAGAAACCACACCCTATAGACTCATTTGCTGTGACCTTCCTGTACATAATGCAGAAAACCGCATCTCGATATCTGTGTGACGGCCAAATTTAGTTATTTTTTTCTATCTTCCCTGGACTATTTACAGTTTTTCGAAAATGAATTGAATCAATGTTTTTGCAGGCAAATGGTGGGGCCCCAAAACAGGACAACCCATTATAGCGATCCACGGCTGGCTCGACAACTGCGGTTCCTTCGACAATCTAGCACCATTACTCGTGAAAAAGGGCCTAGCCTTGTTTTGCTTTGACCTTCCTGGACATGGGTTTTCATCGCACATACCAAGAGGACAAAATTATTACATTTTTTGGGACGGAGTTCTTTGTTTGAGACGAATCGTGAGGCACTTCAAGTGGAGCGAAATTACAATAATTGGGCATTCATTAGGCGGCTGCATAGCCTTTTTGTACGCAGCCTCTTACCAAAATGACGTTAAAAAGTACGTTAGCCTTGATGTTGCCGGCCCCTGTCGTAAAGAGGCTCCACCCACATTGCTCGATGAGTTCGGAGCAAGCATAGATAAAGTACTGGAGATCGAGAAGACCCTTGAGTGGCCCTGCTACACTCGCGAGCAGATTATCACTGGTTGCATAGAAGCATACAACGGAAGCGTCGATAGAAACGGTTGTGAAATACTGCTGCGTAGAGGAATAAGAAAAGCAGTTCGCAAAGGGGGGTTCATTCTCAGTCGAGATCCAAGGATAAAAGAATCTGCCCATGAGTTCATGACAATTACTCAGGTACTGGAGATTGCTTCGAGAATCACCTGCGAAGTTTTGAACATTAGATCTGAGTCGAATATTATTTCGCCCCAACCTGAATATTATTCAATGACTTTGGATGCGATTGAGAAGAATTCGAAAAAATTGGAACGGCATTTGATTCCAGGAACAGGACATCATCTACATTTGATGGATGCAGATAAAGTGGCCCCCATAATCATTAACTTTTTGTTGTCTTGATAATGATGAATAATGATAATGAATACAAGTTGAATATACCTGTGTATCAAAAATTTAAATGAGTGACATCCATCATTTCTGGGAAACCACGGACTCATTTGAACACAGAACAAATAATAATGGTTTGAATAAAAAAAATGTATTTCAGTCAAACAAATTTGTTGTTTCAAACTGGCGAAATGAACCTATTATTTATTTCAGAGGAAACGACAGTTTACTCGAATTGCAAATTAAATATTTGTTCGAAACTAAAATACATGGATAAAGTAGAGTCTTAAATTTTGTTTACCAACTCTTTTTGTTTGTTTGGATTGAAGAATTCATTTATTCGTTCTGAAAATAGCTCTTGTGTGAATTCAGAATTGTTAGAATTGGTTCAAGAATATGAAATAATAAGTTGCATAATGTGAGTCAATCAAATGAAAAAAAATATTCATATTGTTTAGTTCAAAAACGTGACCGAAAAAGTGTCAAAAATATATTGTTCTCTTTTTATTTTAATTTGATTTCAAAACTACTACTATGGGGAACTTATGGGAAACATACATTTTCTGGAATCAAGCAAATGCATTGTTTTGTTCAAAGTAGCGATCCTTGGTATTTGTATGAAATCCATAGTCTACATGATTTTCCATAAATATCAAATCATCAAATCAAAATTTATTTCTACATCCTCTTCTGTCATTGTCATCTACATGAAAAAATTAGTCCATTCGGTAACATTCTTAAATTGAGATTCATATTATATAATATACTTTACATGATAATGATTCCTCCGCGTGGATTTAACCGAGGTACAAGTACCTGTACTGTTATAATCCATCAGAAGAACCATTTACGAGTGGGGTATTTTTTTACAAGAGTAGGTATTTATTTATGATGAGTAAGTAAGAGAGCGGCGATGGAAGAAAGACTGGAATGGACCTTTCCAAGAGATATGAGGTAACACTGAAATTAGAAAGTATATACGCTAATATCACTCGGGATTTTTTATTTATTTTTTCTGACCGCTAGTTTATCTATAATCAGAAGAAAAGTGGTTTCGTGACGTCACGTTCATCAAAACTAAACTTGGCAACGTTGTTAAAGTTGTGCACCAAATTCTCATTCAAACATAATGTGTCGTATGACAGTTGTCATTTGATACCAGATGGGTTCTTTCGTCTGTTTCACGGTGCGATCAATAAGAATAGTTTGTCTCTGTCTAACTCATTTGCCTACCCATTTGATACAAGTGAAGCAGTTCCATCAGATCTAAACTTCAACGAACACTACCTTGATTTATTTTTTGAGGTTAATGCGGGTTTCTAAGTTTTGAGAGCTTTTGTTGTTTGTGTTCTAAAATTTGTTATCAATTCCTGTATCTCCAGTACCTGTATCCCTGCAATAACTGAACATGTCGAAAAGGTGCTTTGTACCTCGGTAAATTATCCGAACTTCCCTTCACGAAGCCTTGTTCCATATTTTTAATACACAATTACACAAATAAATTCACACCAAATCGTTTATGATAACACGTCTCTACAACACTATTATCGAATTTATCTGTTGAATGTAAATAAAATAAACATTAACCTCACATCTCCATATAACTTTTGACAGTTGAGAACTATTATTACGATTTGCTGTGTTGTCAATGCTCGTTCTTCATCAAAAGGATGGTCTGTTCAGAAAATTTGAAAGTTACAAATACAATAAAAAATAGCTAATATGTGGATTTTTATCTATGAGTTGATCAAGTGACAATGTATTGATTATTTCTCAACGGCTTATATCATGCTAGAAGTTATATTTTTAAGGAGAACGGTATTGCCTGTTTCGGAACGTGGATTATGGTGGGAGATATTTCCGATGAACGTGACGTCAGCGGCACACTTTCAAATGTGATATTTTTTTAAAATGAAAGAAAAATAATGGAACTTTTTGTTAAATGGACTTTTCAGACTAACAACTATCGATTTAAACGAGTTTTGTAATTTATTTTCCGTAAATGTAAAGGTCCATTGTAGTGTATGTTTTAGCTATTTTAAACGAATTTCAATAGTAATTGTGATAATTATGACGAATACAATAAAGTTGGTATCAATCAAATATATCAAATTTATTTGGGCACTCTACGAGCAATTTTTTTATTTCATTTTTGAATTTAGCTTTTTTTGAAATTTGTTTTATGTTAACAGGCAGTGAGTTGAAAAGCTTTGGACCATGGTAAAAATTGTTTTTTTCTGTGAGAGTTTTTCTGAATACATGTGTTTGTATATTCTGTTCAGTCGCAGATCTTGTGTTGGAAGTTATTTTTGGATACATATTTATCTTGTTCCGAAAAGAATTTAAAGAGACACTGACGGACATATATTTGTCTTATTTTAGGCAATTTGTTTTCTTCGTATAGTAGTGTGGTTGAAAACTTTCTATCTTTGTAACATATTATTTTAATCAAGGTGTTTTGAACTGTTGCAAGTTTTGTATTGTAGTTGTGAACGTTCCTCCCCAGATTGTTATGCAGTAGCTTAATATAGATTCCACTAGGGACTCGTATAGCATTAGAAAAGTTTTTCTGGATAAAATTGTTGGAAATATGTAATTTATTATTTCATTCTGTATATTACAATTTGTTACCATATTCCTTCAGATGTTGTCAGTGTCATATATTTATCAAAAAAAGTATTTTCTGCAATTAAAAAGTCATCCAAAAGTATATTGGTATGAGAGCTTATTATAGTTGAATTTCATTAGGTTATGGGCCCAGAACACGTTTAGTTCGTCCATTTTCGTTCAGTTCGTCAGGCGTCACTGAAAAAGAACATTTTTGGTTTCAACATATTTCTGAGTATGACTGAAGAGGATAAGAATTACAAGATCCCACTATTTGACGGATCGAATTTCGATAATTGGAAGTTCCGCATGGAAACTCTTCTTTCTAGAAGAATTGGATTTTCTTTCCTTAGTGAATGAACCGTACACTAGCAGGATCACTATTGTTCCTGGTGAAGATGAAGAAACGAAAGCTAAGAAAGAAACTAATCTGAAGCTATTTGGAATATGTGAAAGACAAAGAAACTTCTCACGATATTTGGAATAGTTTAATTAGCACGTTTGAAAGAAAAGGAATGGCAAGTCAGTTGTTGTTGAGAAAATCGTTATTAACTATGAAATACAACACACATAGTGAAAAACTCAATGATCACTTTTTATCATTTGATAAACTCATTCGAGAACTGCGATCGAGTGGTGCAACCCTGCATGAATCAGATTACGTATGCCATTTGCTTCTAACCATGCCTTCTGAATATGAAGTGGTAGTAACTGCTCTTGAAACTCTCTCAACTGAAAAACTCACTCTTGAATTTGTCAAAAATAGACTTCTAGACGAGGAACGTAAACGATCAGGTACTAAAGATACAAGATTCGACCCATCAACGTCTGCCGCATTTTCGGCACCTGTTAGTAGGTACAATAAATTCCACAATAAAAATGATAGAAACAGTGATTCCAGAAGACATTCTTTCGCATTCAGATGCCATGGATGTGGTTCAGTTGGACACAAACTGAGCGAGTGTAGGAAAAATAGAAATTCTTATTCAAGAGATTTCAGAAAATCAGCAAATTTGGCAGTTGAAAATTCTAGCGGAACAGAAGACGATGAATTTTGTTTTCAAGTGTGTACTGATGATCAATTTATGATGAGTTGGTATCTAGACTCTGGTGCGTCGGAGCTTATGGTAAATGAGGATATTTTTCTGACCGATATTCAAATACCAAAGGAATCAATCAAGATTCGAAGTGCCAAAAATGGACAGAACATGACAGCTGAGAAAAGAGGAGATATGACGGTGAAAACAACTGTTAATGGCAAAAGTAGGTAAATCTATTAAAATTCGAGGAGTTCTTTATGTGCCAGGACTTGAATTCAATTTACTGTCATTTCGAAAATTGGAAATGAATGGTTTCAAAGTGACATTTTTCAATGGAAAAGGAATTATTTCTAAAAATGATACTATTGTCGCCGAGGCACATAGAAAGCACAAGTTATATGAACTGGACTTTGTAATAAATTTATGCTCTACATACCAAAGTATGGAATTGTGGCATAAGCGGATGGGTCACGTCAACTACGACAGTCTGAAAAAATTGAAGAATATGGTAGATGGAATGAATTTCTCAGATGTTATGAGTAAACCTATGTGTTCAAGTTGTATAGAGGGAAAACAAACTAAGCAACCTCATAATGAACAAAGAATTAGAGCAAAACGCCCTCTAGAATTGATACACAGTGATTTGTTTGGTCCTATCAATCCAGTTTCATATGATCAGAAGAAGTATGTCTTGACTTTTATTGATAACTTTACCCATTTTACAGTAGCTTATCCCATCAAATCAAAATCTGAGGTATTTCATCATTTTCGACTCTTCGAGTCCATGGCTACAGCACACTTCAATTCAAAAATCAGCCGATTTCGTTGTGACAACGGAGGAGAGTATGTTTCGAATGAAATGTAACATTTTTTTGAGGAAATGGGGATTCAGTTCGAATTTACCATCAGGTACACTCCTGAACAGAATGGAGTAGCAGAGAGAATGAATAGGACAATCATTGAGAGAGCGAGATGTTTATTGTTGAATTCAAAACTAAAAAAATGCTTCTGGAACGAAGCAGTGCTGTCAGCCGTATATCTAATTAACCGCAGTCCTACGACTGCTCTGAAAGATAAAGTTCCAGCTGACCTATGGTTCGGAAGGAGACCAAACGTTCAGAAGTTGAGAATTTCTGGGTGTGTAGCTTATTTACATATTCCAAAAGAAATTGTAAAATGTAAATTCGATTCCAAATCAGAAAAATGTTATATGATGGGTTATTATTGAAGATATTGAAAGGAAAAGATGTAATCTTTGAAGAAAAAAAGTTTATCCATAACGAGGATAATTTTTACGGAATAAAGCCTGAAAATATCAATAACTCTCACGAAGAATGTTCAACAAATTTGGGCGAAAAAAAAATGTAGAAAAACCTTCCGAAGAATCAGAACCAGTTGAGAAAAATATTAAGTATGAATCAGAATATGAAAAAGGTGACATTTCAGAAAAAAATGGATTGAATGAGAATGAAGGTTTAGGAAGAACTACTAGAATCATGAATAAGCCAAAGTACTTGGATGAATATACGGTGTTGGCTCTGAATGCAGAGTCATTTCTTGATGACATTCCAGAATCATATGAAGACATTGCTGGACGGGATGATAAGGAGAAATGGGATGAAGCTACTATTACAAAATAAAACATGGGATTTAGTTGAACTACCACATGGCCGAAAAGCTATAAAGAATAAGTGGCTATTCAAAAGGAAAAGAGACAAAAATGGTGATTTAGAGAAGTACAAGGCAAGACTTGTTATTAAAGGATGTTCCCAGCAGAAGGGTTTTGATTATGAGGAAACCTATTCTCCTGTAGCCAGGCTTGCAACACTAAGGATTTTGTTGGCAGTAATCAATAAATTTAACTTATTTACTTGCCAGATGGATGTCAAAAATGCCTTTCTACATGGTTACTTGAAGGAAGAAATCTACATGTTCCAGCCTGAAGGTTTTATGGGAAATGATCCAAATTTAGTGTGCAAGTTGAAGAAATCTCTTTATGGTTTAAAGCAAGCTCCCAGAGCTTGGAATTCTAGATTCGATCAATTTGTTATCAAGAACATCGGTTTGAGAAGATCAGAAGTTGATAAATGTCTCTATATACATTCGAGTGAAACTTCAAATATTTTCCTGTTATTATATGTCGATGATATAATACTGACAGGCAATGACCAAAATCAGATGAACGTAATGAAAATGAAGTTGATGAAAGAATTTGAGATGAAGGATTTGGGAGAACTGAACTATTTTTTAGGGATAAAAATTAATCGTACTCCTGGGGGGGAATGTTTCTTAGTCAGCCAGTCTATGTTCGAGATTTACTGAAACATTTTCACATGGAAGATTGTAAACCAACGAAAACACCGATGGCAGTAAAGTCAAATGAGTATGATATTCCCAACGAGAAATGCATAATTGAAGAAAAACCCTATCGACAACTTGTTGGTTGTCTTATGTACCTGACGCTAAATACTCGACCAGAGCTGAGTTCTGCAGTTAATTACCATAGCAGATATCAAAGCAAAGCTACAAAAATCCATTGGGTAGGACTCAAAAGGATCCTCAGATATCTCAAAGGAACTTTGAATTATGGCTTATTCTATCCCAAGAATGTGGAAGATCCTTTGATCGGATTCGCAGACTCCGATTGGGCGGGGGATGCAGACAGAAAATCTATATCTGGTTTTCTATTCGAATGTTTTGGTTCAAATGTTGTGTGGGCTAGCAAGAAACAAAATACTGTCGCTTTGTCGTCAACTGAGGCGGAGTATGTTGCTCTGGCATCTGCTGCTGGTGAGTCATTATGGATTAAAAGTATTCTACTGAACCTGAATATCGACTGTAAGAGTATAATCATCTTCGAAGATAATCAGTCTTGCATCCATTTGCTCAAAAAATGGGAACACCGCCGATTAAAGCATGTGGATGTTAAATATAATTTTGTACGCGATCTTTATAATGATGAAGTAATTGATGTTAGGTATATTGAATCCGAATCTCAAAAGGCAGACATTCTTACGAAATCTTTGACGATAAACCAATTCATGGAATTGAGGAAAAGTCTAGGAATTACTGATTCTGAAGATATAATAAATTAAGGCGGAGTGTTGGAAATATGTAATTCATTATTTCATTCTGTATATTACAATTTGTTATCATATTCCTTCAGATGTTGTCAGTGTCATATATTTATCAAAAAAAGTATTTTCTGCAATTAAAAAGTCATCCAAAAGTATATTGGTGTGAGGGCTTATTATAGTTCAATTTCATTAAAAATATCTCTGATATTGTAAAATTTATTGATCCAACCATCTAATATGCTAATCAACCATGATACCTAAATATTTGATAACTTTTACGTTCTCTAATGATGGACAATTACATTTTGTAGTATCACATTTGGGATTATGAATTTTAATGTTTAAAATGGGCTGATCAGTTTTGGGGCGGAAAATGTGATATATTTAGTTTTACTTATGTTTAGGCTCAATAGGTTGTGATTCAACCATATTTTAATATATTTAATGTTTGTTTCAGTTTTTCTGTGGATCTCTCTCCAGGTTTCACCAGTAAAAACAATTGCTGTATCGTCAGCATAACTAATTAATTTTTCCTCGAAGTTTTCAATTTTAGCAATACTATTTATATTATTAGGAATAGAATGGGCCCTAGTATTGTTCCTTGTGGAACTCCTGTTTGTGCAATTTGTCCAGAACTAAATGTGTTTCCTACTTTCGTTCTCTGCACTCTGTTTGTCAAATAATCTTTAAATAATTCTAGTGTTATGCCTCTTATACCATAGTTACTCATCTTTTCAATGAGCTGTGGGATACTGTATCGAACGCCTTCGCAAGGTCGAGAAATACTGTAAGGCACTTCTTCGACCCGTCAAGGGCCCCCGACACCTCCCTCACCAAACTCATTGCTGCATCTTCAGTGCTAGAAATTTATTGAAACCATATAGATAGATAGATAGATAGATTCTTTATTGCCTGATTTTCTATTATACAATAGATGAGACATTGTCGAAATAAATAAATATATATATGGGAGTGGTTACTTACATAAAATATACAGACGTATAAACACTTAATACATACCTAATAATAAAAACAATACACAGTAAATAATAAAAATAGCATTTAAATATTGCTAGAAGAGTGCATCTCCTAATTGTTACCAACGTAACTTTCAAACTCTTTCAAATTGTAAAAACATTCGTCATGAAGGATCTTCTTTAATCGTCTTTGATCTGCATTGAGTATTTGGTGTTTATTCAGGAAACTTTGTAACCTGTGCTTTAATGCTAGCTCAAATAATTTACCAAAATTATTCATGGTTGTAATAGGTCGGTAATTTATTAGTTGGGAGCGATCCCCGGCTTTAAAAACAGGAGTAACTACTGTCTCCTTCCATTGCATTGGAATTTTTCCGCTCGAGAAACAAAGGTTTATAATGTCGCCTAGAGGGAATGTAATTTTTCTATGAATATTTTTTAATTAGTTTAGTGTTTAATCCATCTGGACCAGGAGAGCATTTATTTTTAAAGTTTGATATCAAAACAGTTATTTCGTTTGTCCCCACTGGATCCAGGAATAATGATGTTTGTACTAGCCTTTCTTCTAGAAAATATTTTGATAATTGTGTGTGTTCAATTGGTCAATACTTCGAAAACAAGGATTATTCGTAAAAACGCCAATAGGAGAATACATTTTTTTTTGTAGAACGCTCTTTTTGTCAGAGCGTGGTTGCTGTATTTTTTGTTAAATTAAATTTTTATTTCATGTTGTACTAGTTATAAGACGTCAGTAAAGAAAATCTATTGAAAATCGTATTTCATATCAATTCTCTATATTGTACATTGAATAGCGACCGTGACAGTACAAACTATGAAGAATATATTAAAGGTTAAGAAAGAACGAGCCATGCCAAGAAAAATGTTCACCAAAACCTTCAATGAGATGGAACTGTAACTGGACGCCAAGCTTACTGGTAAATGAAAGGAATCCAGAGGAGCATAAGCCAGTGCATCACTAAAAAACTTGCTAGCTTTGGACTCACCCTGTTTATCACGGAAATGTGGAGTAATTATTATAATCTATAGTGGATTTGTATTGGCCATATCGATACTCGATGCACAGTTGATTTGGTTTATACAGTTCGGCTTTTTTTTATCCCATCCCTCCTCCCTATTTGTTAACTTTTGAACAGTTTGACGTAAAAACAAGGAACAAAAACCATATTGAATGGTATCACCATTACCACTTTTTGAAATGAAAAACATTTTGATTGCGTGAAAGGAGGGGGGCGGGAGAGCACATAAATTCAAAACTTTCAAATGACACATCGTTGAGAAGATAATTCGTTTCTATTGGCAACCTTCTGATTTTTTTCTGATTTCATTGATATTTTTTTTACCATATATTATGCAATTTGAATATCAGGTATAAGTGCGGTTCTGAATGGCATCCTTATCGATAAATTTGAACGGTTTGATATGGAACAATGTGGCAAAAAATATTTTGAATACTGCTTTTTCAGAGAGGATACATTGCAATTACTAGTCAGATGGAGCTGGAGGCATATCAAGTTGAAAATTTCTAAAGACAAAGAGATCCATATTGTGAAAATACGTATTAGTGAAAATAAAAACTTAAATGGTTGAAAAAGTAATTGAATTATCTTTTAAACGATGTGTCATTCGACCCCCCGCCACTTGAAATTTTTAAATTGGTGTGACCCCCCCCCCCACCCCCTTTACCAGAATGTCATTTATTTCAAAAAGTAGTATGGGGTTTTTGTTTCATGTTTGTAAGTCAAACCGTTCAAAAGTTCACCGGTGAGGAGGAGGTAAAAAATGTTGCCTGAATATTCGAAAAAAAATTCTTTATAATTGCCATTTGAAATTTTGGAAAAGTTAACTTCAGCACCCTTCAGCACTGTTAAGTTGAGTTAATTCGTTCAAATTTACCATTGAAACGGTGCGAGGTCATTTGAATCATGATGCTCGAGCATGATGTTTACAGGATCTTTATTAATTGAATGCCGATACTTAAGGGTGATAATCCTTGAATGATTCGAATAAAAAAGTTCACATTTGTTCAAAAATAAGTAGAAAACCCCTGTATACACATATTGTATGTAATAAATAAACTCCAGCATATAACGTTAATATAGATAGTATAGGTGAACATGTTTATTTTACTTATTTTGTTTCATTAATATATTTTATTTGTTTGATTGTCAGTTAAATGCGTTGGAATGTAACTTGCACCAATGATAAAGCTCGTACCACTGATAGTATTAACCGTTTATATTTCACTTTAAATCGCGTTTATGTTTGAAACATTTCAGTTCCTATATAAAGGGTGAGTCAGAATAAGGGCCAATTTATGCATCATTCTCATTATCATAGTCCTAATCACAGTCACAGTCTTAATCATAAAATCAAATCAAAACTGTACATTTCAGTAGGATCATTTATGCAATTTCTTTAGTTCTAGTCTCCATCATAATTATAAGAATTTGACCTTCATAGTTGTCAATTTTTATGCTTATGATTAGGGCGACATGCATAACGCGCATGTGCGTCGATACCTATATTTGACAAATGACATAAGTAATTATTTTTTTGACTTTTTATTTGTTATTGTTTACTGTGTTCCGGAAAAAAAAATGCCAGGAGGAGGGGATTCTTAGAGAAATGATTCAAAAATGTCCCAACCTTTGAGATAAAAAGACACTGACAGTGTTATCACCTCTGTCAATTTTTGATTTGCAAGCTAATGACTGTGATGCATAAATATAAAAATTTCTTGAGACAACGACTAAGACAGGGACTGTGATAGTGATTATGACTATGATAATGATGTTGCATTAATTGGACCTAAGATCGACAAACTCCGCATATAGATTCCTCCTCATTTTGAGGTGAAAAGTTTTTATCAATGGATGTCCTAAAATGCATTCTTTCTGAGATACAGGGAGTCAATGATTGTTTTTAAAGATGAACGCAAATTCATGATATACCCCTCTAAAGATGAGATTTAGGGCCTGAAATATTCTTTGCAAAAACTGAAAATAAGAATTTTTAATTTGTTGAATTTTATGTTGGAGTATCATTTTTAAACCAATTTTTCATTGAATTATCTAGGAAAACGTTTCCAATCATCATGTTTTTGACGAAGAAAAACCATTATCGTGTATTCATTTCTACTTAAATTATAGACACGGTTTATTGGTTACAATACTTAGTAACAAAATAGACATCAGAGCAAATAATTCTGTACAATGCCTTGTGGAGAGTAGCAGAACTGTTGTTGTCTACCGTTCCTTTAGGGCAGAGGCAGCACTTACTGGAGCAATTGACCTTTTCTTGTCAGAAATTTTTAAAATTATTATTAAAGAAATCAAAATCACTCATTTTTATGTTCCTAAATGTCCACTCTTATAAATTTTATTTGAAAAAGATTTTCTGATATCATTTGAATTGTGAGAAGACATCAATTTCAAAAATTTTGAAAATTCTGATTTGACCTTACTTTGACACTGATATACTATGATATTTGAAACAGAATCGGATTTGGAGTTTTTCAGAAAATTACAAGAAAAACCCCTACAAATGAAGTTTTAATTTTTTTCTCGAAAAGAACTCGAATTTTTTTCAGAATTTTTCAACTTGCGTTTTAGTTTCTCATTAGTTTATAATGTGCCTTTAACAAGAAGGTAACCTACCCATGAGTTTTCTCCACTTGGAAATTACAACTCAGTAAAGACCCATAGGTAATAATAATAAATTAAGTAACCAAATATTTTTCAAGAAATTCTTGATTATCATACATGATGAACATTTGTCTTCATCAAATAATTTCATTTATTTGTGTAATTTTTACGAAAATAGTTGAATAAACCTATTATTTGGGTCAAATAAACCGGTTTATTTCATCCAAAATAATAATATTCTAGTGAATTGAATAGGTATTACTCAAACCAAGTATTTATATTTCGAATAGACGAAAATACTTGATTTGACCATTCCTTTTTTCTGTGTATGCTCATTTGCAACCCAAATAAGGATATCACGTGACCTGCCACGTGTCTAATATGTTTTATCGTACATTTCTTTCGAACCAATGCCAATATTTTTTCAACAACGCTGTAGGCATAAGGTAAGTACTCTTGTTCATGTACAGAGTTAGGCAAATGTATGGACCCGCCCATTTTTTCCAGTTAATATGAGGACTATCGAAAAAAAGTTCGGATGAAAGTTGAAGGGTATTTTACTCTGCACCTTTCTGTGAATCCAAATATGTTTTAGATGTGCCATTGGTGGAGAAGTGACGTCATCGGGGAATATAGCCAGTTAGATGTTTTATGCGATATGGCAATTTGATTCAGACAGTGGCGTGCGTAGGTTTTTTTTTTAAATATTGTATAACTGCTGCACTGACGGTTGTTGTTTCAATAAAAAACTCAACCATTCTATCAATGGATTCATTACAGGTTTCAATACTCAAAGTCGTACCAAACATCGTAGGTGATTTTTTTTTATGAAACAACTGTCGATGTATCACATAAAAAATGTTTTTATAAAAACTTACGTCTAAATAAAATTGCCATATCGTTTGAAATATCCATCTGGCTACGTTCCCCGATTGAGACAAATTTTGAACAAATTAGGCAATAGGTAAGTGAATTACAGAGGTGGACACAAAAATACGAAACACACTGTACCTATCGATACAGTTGAAATAATATTAGTACCGCTCAAATCAGAAAAAAACAAGCTTTCATGCGATACTGAATATGATAGATGGTTCCATTGTAAAAAAAATGTCGATGACGTCACTTCTCCACCAATGACAAAGCTAAAAATTATTTGAATTCATGGAATGGTGCAAAGTGGAATACCCTTGAACTTTCATCCAAACTTTTTTTCCCTCATATTAACTGAGAAAAATGGGCGGGTACACACATTTGACTAACCCTGTATATGTATAGAATAAATTCTTGTTGATAGGACACAGGTATAAATAACATGTCGTAGTTCTTGGAGAGGCTGCAGCCATGCAAGTAGGCCCTCATGGGTCCTTTTTGCCATAAATAACAGGTAACATACAAACTCTTAAAATTTAATATAAAGCCTACTAATAATGCAGGCATGACAAAGATATGTTACGGTAGAAATAAGAAATACGCTAAATGGAAAGTTCATTGAAAACAGAGTTGTTTTGGGAGATCGTTTAGTAACGAACAGTCGTTGCCGACCGATGATGAACCCTTTACTCCCATATACACCTACTACGTAGGATTATTATGGCAAGTACCAAGTACCTGTCAGAAAATAACTACTCCCCTGGCTAAGACCACGACGGGTATTGAATTAAATCTAACAGATACTTGTGCAACGTTCCTCAAGGTATCAGAGGTCGCAACTGCAAGTGTCCTCTGGGACAGACCAGCAGAATTATGTTTTGATTTAGACAGGGTGACCACCTGCAGAGTAGTTTCGAGGTTATTGCCTCTCTTCAGTGCAAGGGTAGGTCAACACAGACAGCACTGAAGCCATCTGTTCCCCGTCCAAATCATTGCACACTCGGTAGCATCAGCAAATCAGTTTTGTTATCAATACTGATTCCATGCACTCCTTTTTTAAATTGAATAGAAGAGGACTCAAAGATTCACCCTGAAGAACTCCACTAGTTATATCGAATGATTTAGACAATCCATCATTACCTTTAACTTTCAGTGAGGCATTTGTATATAAATTTCTGATGAGCTGAATCATATATGTTTGAGCTAACTCCAACACTGAACAATTTTTGCTGCATATTTGATTTACTGACAGGTCCGGAAACCGTCTGCCGGGCATGAAATAGCATTCTTGGTGGTGCCCCAAGTTGACTGGATGTATTTTTAGAATTTCTCCAGGTCAAGGTCAAGGAGGGGGGGGGTGTAGAAGGTATGTTCAGCACCATATCTACCGAAATGTGAAACCAGCAAAAGGTCACAAACTGTCTGGTTTCCAAACGCCCCCCCCTCCTTGACCTTGACCTGGAGAAATTCTGAAAATACATCCAGGCAACTTGGGGCAACACCAAGAATGCTATCATACACCAGCAGATGATTTCCGGACCTGTCACTAAATCATAATGGCAGCTCATCAACTATATGGCGGGGCATTCACCACATTCTAGTAGATATATACCAGATCTCTTCATTTTGTTTAATTTAGGTTTGGCATTAAATAATCTGTTTCCTAAATTCCCGTTGGTTGTGCAGGATGTTTGTAGATTAAATTTTGAAAGATTATTTCTAATATTCTCAGAGATTCTACCTGCAAAAAAGAAAAATATTCCTATTTTTCAAAATCTCTTCATTTCGTAATCATATTTATATAGGTAATAATAATCTTCCTTTCATTTTCACAAAGCAATCTCTTTTATTTGTTTATATGAATCGTATCTAACACTCCTCCTTATAAATAAATACGTGAATAAACAAGATGGGGTGATAAATTCTGACTGCTCTTGGACAGGAGGTTCGGGAAAATCTGCTTGAGGTTCCACAATAGGTGCATCAGGATTCCAATCTGAATTATTTTTTTTCAATAGGGATAAAATAGTCAAGAATATCCTCATCTGAATTTGTATTTCTAACTGTATCATTTCGTGTATGGCATCACACGTTGAAAGGTAAGGGCTGCGTCTTCCCTAGCTCGCACAAATCTTTCGAAGACTTCTGAGTGTTGCACTTAGGGGTGCTGCAACAAGTTGACGAAAATAACAATTTTAACAATAACAGCAACAATCGATCGCAATTGGTTATTATTTATTTTCCAACATCGTCCAACATTAGTTAATATTGAATAATGTAATTTCACTTATATTTTTTATATCTTTCCTAAAACCCATTGTCATGTTCCAATATGATTTCGACTTTCTAGTCTTTCTCCCCTTTGTAACTCTCTACATTTCTATGAAGAATTTACCTTGGTTGTATAATTTTTTTTGTTTGTTTTTACGAAACTCCCATGTTTTCGCAGAAGCAAGCAAACAGACCTTGTGCGAGCAATTTTAAGTTTAAATAAGAGTGGAATCCGAACCACTTCAGCTCAGTGACACGCGACCGGGGATCGAACCCAGACCGCCTGGGTAGAAGCCAAATGCTCTAACACCACGACCACTTCGCTGAAGACCTACGTAATTTGTTAAAACTAAATATAACCTGCTTTGTAAATAAATCTACTATAATAAATAAATTGTATTCCATAAAGGTTGCAAAATCTGCATGAACCCTCTGAAATGGTTCATTTGCAGGTTCCCAAATATGGGGTGCTACTTTTGGCGGATTGTTTCTTACCTCATGACAATGAGCACAACTGTTCGATATCTGAATCAATTCCAGGATAATTCTAGCCAAACCTTTCCTTTCAACCACACCAAAATGGCCAGTGTGAAGTTCTGATAAGAGTTTGTATTGTAATGTTTTTGGCATCTCTATAACTCTATAACCTCTCATAATTATTAGACCTTGCTGTAACCGATATCTAATAATGGTATTTGTAATGTCATTAAATTTTTTAGCTTTTTACCTGTTTGTAATATAATCAAGAGTTCGTTCACATTTGTATAATTTTTAGTAGCTTCTGCTATAATTTCATTTGACACTGGTAAAATTTCAATAACTTGTTTCTCAAAATTATCAACCACATCTTTCAAATCGAATCCACCTTCTTGTTTGATAGGTAGTCCGGAAAGGCAATCTGCATTTGCATGCAGTTTTGTGTATCTTATATCGTAGTTAGAATCCTTTCAAAAATAATGCATGTTGCATTCGCATTGCACTGTTTAAAATTGATTTTTCCGTTAACAAGCTGTCGTTCCCTCACGAACTACAACCCTCAGAAGTCGAAACTTGTGCGAGCTAAGGATTAACGAGGTCTTACCTTTTTACGTGCGATTCCTAGCACTTTCTCGGGCCATCAGAAAATTTTCTGCAGTCGCCGTGGTTTGAACCATCGCCAACTGGCAGCCAAAGTGATTGAAACAATGTCGCTTCAACCACTCGGCTACCTGGCCCTCGTAAACTGCAATCTACTTGAAGTTGAGAAAGGACCCCGCACCATTCTTATGGATTTCTGGGACCCGGTGGAATTGGCTGAAACTGTAGTAACTTATTCTCTTCATTATCCTGATCAAAAGTTCCCATGGGCCCAACTCGATCCTATCACTAGTTTTTGGGATACAGCCCCTCAAAGATATGATTTTGTACCTATGAGTGTAAGAACGACAAAACATTCCTTTGTGTATCTGTACCTTAAAATGAATATTTCAGTAAAAGTTTTACCTTCACAATAATTTATTTCGAAGAAATACTTAAATTACTTAAAGTACAGACCACAGGGTGTTGACCAAATTCTGGACAATAACTTGTCAAGACCCTGTTGTTCGTGTTCAAGTAATTTGAATATTCATCGAACGAAATGATACTGAAAACTCATTACGAGGCACAGATACACAAAAAGATGTTTTGTCGTACTTACACTCATAGGTACAAAATCATATCTTTGAGGGGCTGTGTCCAGAAAACTAGTCATAGGATCGAGTTGGGCCCATGGGAACTTTTGATAATGAAGAAAATAACATACTACAGTTTCAGCCAATTCCACCGGGACCCAGAACCCCATAAGAACGGTGCGGGGTCCTTGGACCTAAAGGTCTGCTATCTGAAATAAGCGTAAATTTATTTCCAAATAAATATTGATAAAATTTCTGCACTGCAGAAATTATAGCATGAGCTTCTTTGTGTCAAGCGTACATTATAACTCTTTCCGTACCATCTGGATATAAATGTGATGAAACTGTGCCAACACTGTATGAACTTGCATCTGCATCTACTAGTAATGATAGTTGTTTATCAGAAAAATCAGCACTTTGAAAAATATCTCCAACTTCAAGAAAAGCGACCTCACATCCACATTCACATGGGCTGTGGTGGTTGTCTGGTAGAGCGTTCGCCTCTCAAGCGTAGGGTCGTGTGTTCGATTCCCAGCTTGGTTACCGGTCTCACGTTAAAAGGTAAGGGCTGCGTTTTCCCTAGCTCGCAAAGACTTCTGAGTGTTGCGCTTAGGGGCGCAACAAGTTGACGGAAATAACAATTTTGACAACAACAATTTATGTGACTAATAGAATGAGATGTTTTTACATAAAAGCCTATTCGAAGAATAAAGTATAGAACTCCAGTTTTTTATAAATCTTCCGTAATAATTAATCATGCCTACGAAAGTTCTCAATTCGCCAATATTTGTGGATCTTGGCATGTTATTTATGACATCAAGTTTCTTTTGAGATTTTTGAATACCACACGGAGAAAAAAATCACTAACCATTAGTGAAACTTGAATATCCACAAGTAAAAACTTGAATACTATATGGGACAAATAAACAAGTTAATTACCACAGAAAAAAATGTGTTCCTGGAAATGAACACTTACCACTAACACCTAACCTAACCAGTTTTGATATATTTCAGATTAATACCCTTTATTGTCCACTTTACTGATGCCAAATGAATTGTTCACTTATGGGTAGAATATAGGTGCAATATTATTAGTACCTACATCGATCAGTAACCCCAAGTGAACTTAATCTACAATTTTTCAGCCTCTACTTTCTTTTTGACCTATATTTGGTATTATTTTCAATACCCAGTAAATAAGCAGTTCTCTTGTCATTGGTGTATTATTTACTTACTTGAATCGTTTTCTCTTAGCCTTCATGGTCAGTTTCAAGAATCTGTAGGTACTGTAAGTGGATGAAAATTGCATCATAGAAAAATATACTTTAAATCATTTCAAAATATGAAATAATCGAATGACTATTATTATCAAGTATGATTTTCTCCTATCTTAGACAATAGTCCTCGACATATTAGATTATTGCATGATTCTGAACAGTTCAAAGTATAATTTGTCATACAATTTTCATCCTTATAACACTAGAAATAATTGAAAATTACCACATATAGGCTATACTCACTGGAAAACCATTCATAAATAATACACTTACCAGGATTTCATTACTACAAACATGCATAAATGTGATGCCGGCAACAATATCACACTCATAACATGACGCTACATGTGGATGAAATGACGAAATGACGCCATGGCTTGTGGGGCCGTTTTCGCAACAGAATAATTTTGCGGAAACATCCGAAAGTGCCCGAACCGAAAAAGTTAACTAATCATAAGTGAATTGTTCACAAACCCAATCGACTTGATCGATTGACGTTATTATTGAGATGGCTTAGACCAAGTGAAGTTTTTTCAGACAAACGTGCATGTTTATCGATAACTTAACCGCAATAATGAATTTGATCTTTGAAAAACTCACTTTTTTCAATATTCAGTGTAATATTGTACTGTTGTAATCTCTAAAATACATTTTCAAGTCTCTCTAATTGTATTTCTTATGTAGGCCCAGTAATTTTAATATCATCTATGTTTCACTTCTCATGGGAACACATCCTCGTATCTTCCGTAATTTTTGACGTAGAACCATGAAATTTTCAGGATCGATTGAAATTGTTAAAATTGTTATTTCCGTCAACTCCGTCACCTCACTTCATTAAAGGGGTCGTCGTACGTGATATACACTGTACGCCAGCAACGATGGAACCATCCATTTTTCCTGAAAGTAATATTAGGGGGCAAAATTGGCCCGAAATTCCTCCAGATTCATCGTCCCCAAAATACTATTAATACACCTGTCTCCTGGAAATTTTTCAGTCCTGAAAAATTGTAATTTGTTTAACTTCTCATGGAATCGCCGTATATCTGAATTGATCTGTCTGCGTTTGAATATCGTTAGATCGGCTCCTCATTCGACAGTGTTTTTGAAAGGTAAATCTACAGAATTGTGCCTCCAAAGTTATATCGAAATATTCCTTATGAATCGGCCCGTCCGGTAATATAAAAAAGTTATTCAAGTGACATCGTACAACTGCATCAACTATAAAAACAGCTTTGTACATATAAAATGTCGTGTGGTGTATGTTCGAAAGAATTGACTAGAAAAAACCCTATTTCTTGTAGTGGTTTTTGCAAGATTAAATTCCACTCCGAATATGTGGGAATATCTGTGAGAAAAACTGTGAGAAGTTCAATGATCTTTTTGATGAAGCAAGACTACGTGATATATTTCAAAACAAGGTGAGTCAATTTATTGATGAGCTGAAGGACCTCTTTTCTGATATGAAAACCGATATCTTGAAAAAAGCAGATGATAACCTTTCAACTGTTGATATTGATATGAGAAAAAGAGCTGAGGACAATCTCTCAAATCTGAAAGTCATCTCAAAACCAAATTTAAAAACATCATACTCATCTGTACTTAGCAATAGCTCACACCAAAAGTCTCTCAAGAAAATAGCCAAACTAAATCTGACATTATGCATAATTTGAATATGCAGGATTCCAACTTCAGCATCAGCAAAATAAAGGAATCAAGAGGTCTACATCCCCGTGTTCGTATTGTTGGAATTTCACAAAATTTAGATAATGAAACCCTTTTGAAACTAATACTTAAACAAAATGATGATATCATAAGCTGCAATTCAAACTGTAAAATAATCAAATTTGGTTCAACAAAATCTAATGTATACCATGTTCTATCGTGGTGGCATTTAATATGTGTAAATTCATCATGAATGATAAATAAAGAGGAAATAAAATCTTCCAATTTACACAAAAAATATATACTTGTAACGTGCTTACAATTGTTTCGACACACGGTGTCATCATCTATTTGAACGGTCTCAATCCTAACATAGAATTCACATCAGAAATAGAGGATGATAACAATTCACTAAACTTCTTAGATCTAACTATCTCCCGTAAAAATAACACGCACGGCTTCTCTATATATCACAAACCCACACATACAGACACTACAATACATAAACACTCCATGCACCCACAATCACACAAACTAGCAGCATATCATTCTATGATTCATAGACTGGTAAATATACCTCAAAGCGATTTAGATTTCAAGTGTGAGTTAAACAGAATTAAACAAATCGCCGTAAATAATGGATATGAAACATCAATTATAGATAGACTGCTTAAACAAAAACAAAACAAGAAAACTCTAAATTTAATATACCCGCATATCAAAGTAAAAACCGATCAACGTTTTGCATGTCTAACATATCTTGGTCAGCATACGAACAAAATATCCCGTTTCCTTCAGAAACGGAATATAAATGTTGCATTCAAAACCAACAATAACTTATATTCCTTTATTAACAACACAAAGTCTGTACGGGATAAATTCAAGAAGTCGGGGGTTTACAAACTTGAGTGTGAGGATTGCAATGCATTATATATAGGCCAGACAGGCCGTAGTTTTAATCAAAGATTCGGTGAACATTTGAGAAGTTACAGATTAAATAAACAGGACTCAAACTATGCCAACCACCTTATTGACAATAACCATAACTTCACACAAAACCCTGAAATTTTGCATATTCAACCTAAAGGTCAAAAATTAAACATATTAGAATCCATAGAAATCAAGAAACATTTACGTAACAATAGCAATTTAGTTCTCAATGACCAAATTGACCTGTACAATTCACCTATAATTAATTATCTCACTAGTAACTACTCAAATGCTCCCTAATCCAAGCTATATGTCATTAGGAAATTTCATACCTGCAATTGTCATTAGTGAAATTTCATGCATGTTATTTTAATATTTAAGAAGGTGATTTTGACGTTTCTTTAGTTGATAACTCGCTCAGATGATGACACCGTGTGTCGAAACAATTGTAAGCACGTTACAAGTATATATTTTTTGTGTAAATTGGAAGATTTTATTTCCTCTTTATTTATCATTCATAATATATACCAGGTCACTCTTCAGCTGAATTCGTCAACTTATTCCGATGTGCTCAATAATGGACACTTATTAGTCGGTCTAGACCTTTGCAAAGTCTATGACGCCATTGAAATATCGCGATGTTTTAGATGCAATGGTTTCAACCATTCAAAAACTAGCTGTAAACATACTCTATCATGTCCAAACTGTGGTGGGGAACATGAGAAGATTTCATGTGATTCTAATACTTTAAAATGCATCAACTGTCTCAAACTAAATGAAAACAAACAATCAAACATTCCGGTAGATCATGGGGCGTGGGACTATCAAAATTGTCAATCATACTCAAATATGGTGAAAAAACTAAAATTCGATTTAGGCCAAAGTTGTCAATAGCAACTAAACTTGGACAGATCACCTGAAGATGAATCTATTTTTTATCAAAATGTTAGAGGACTGAATACCAAACTACATGAACTATACGATAACCTGAATACTTGCTGCTATGATCTGGTAGCATTCACTGAGACTTGGCTAGGGTCGAATATTCTCGACAAGGAAATTTCGAAGGACACTTTCAACATATTCAGATCTGACCGTAACTTTCTAGCGTTGAACCTTATTCGGGGCGGAGGAGTTATGCTGGCAGTGAATTCTCAGCTCAATGCAGTGAACCTTAATTTGAATGAAAGCGCATTTAAAGATTTGCTACATATTGACATTGTTGGCGAGAAAGTATCCTATTCTCACCAGTTCATATATGTTTTTGTCATCTATATTCCGCCAAATAACTCCACTGAAATCTATAATGATATTTTTGATGCCTTTTCTTCTCTGGAATACTTGTTCCACTCGGAAGTTTTGATCATAGGAGATTTCAACATTTCCAATTATTTGAATGAAACTTTAAATGATATAGCCACCCCCACTTCACTTGCTGTTCAAAACGTCTGCTCTTTCCTGGACTTTGAACAATTGAATAACGTGAGAAATGTGAACAACAGAATCCTAGACCTTGTATTGTCAAATTGCTCTTGTGATGTTGAAAAAGCACATGATATTTTGACCAATGAAGACTCTCATCATCCTTCTATCACTATCTTCTGCAATTTGAAAAGTAATGTGGAGAAAATTCAAAATAATGTTTCCCAATCCTCAATTCACAATTTTAGAAAAGCTAACTTTCCATATCTTTTTAAGGACTTCCTGGAATGCGACTGGTCCTTTTTGGAACAGTACTCAGACACAAATAATGCTTGCAGTGCTTTTTATGACAGATTGAACTCTATTATCGAGCAAGATGTCCCAACAAAGATCAGAACTACTCGGAATTACCCACCTTGGTATAATGCAGGCCTAATCAGAGATATACGTAATAAACATACATTTTGGAAAAGGTTCAGAAAATCTGGCGATGTTACTGCCTTCGATGAATTCAAGAGATTGAGGAGAAATATTAAGTCCAACTTTGTTAAACTCCATCGTGACCATATTATTTTTGTGGAAGAAGATGTCACCTCTAATCCCTCTGCATTATGGAATTATGTGAACTTCAAGAAAAGTAATACTAGTTCACCAGCTAGCTTCAACTATAACCAACAAACCCTATCTGAGTCGCAGGACATTTCTAACGCTTTTGCCCAATTTTTTCAGCAGTCGTAATCAACTCCTATAGATATCACTCATTCTGAGACACTCAATAATAATCCTTCTTTGGCAATAACTGAAGTGACTGAAGAGCAAGTGTTAGTCGCATTGAGAAAATTAAAATCCAAATTAACCAGTGGTCCTGACAATATCCCATCTTTTGTTCTGCGAGATTGTGCAGCTGCCTTCGTAAACCCACTTCGTACATTGTTCAACTTATGTCTCTCAACTAATGCTTTTCCTACACTATGGAAAGAATCGAAAATCATACCGGTTTACAAGAAGGGAGATAAATCAGACATTTGCAACTACCGCCCAATAGTAATTATTAATAACTTTTCGAAAACTTTTGAAATTCTACTGTATGATGTTATTTATTCACATGTAAAAAATCAAATCACCCCTAGTCAACATGGTTTTTTCAAAGGAAGGTCAACAGTTTCAAATTTAGTATGTATCACAGAGCAAATATCTGACACTATTGAGGAAAACTCTCAATCTCATATCTTCACATCTTTATTTCAATCTTACCTTCATGAGAGAAGGCTTCCATGGCTTCCATGGCCACAGATCTATTGAAATCCTTCCTACATCTGGTGTACCCCAGGGGTCCAACCTTGGGCCACTATTTTTCATAATGTTCATCAATGATATTGTTGATACTCTCTCCGTCCGTCATTTAAAATTATCACCAGACAGGACTGTACTCTTCTTCAAGAAAATCTTGATCGCGTCAATGTATGGTGCCTCGAGAATAATTTATTCCTTAATGTCTCCAAATGTCATGTTATGTCCTTCACCGCCAAGCTGAATCCAATTCTTTACAATTATGAAATGAACAATATTGTACTTTCCTTTAGAAATCATATAGAGCACGTCATCAAAAAAACTTATAGATCATTAGGATTCATCATCAGAGTGACAAAAGAATTTCGAAGAAATAAGAAAACGTTTCTACAACTATATTTCACATTTGTTAGATCAAACTCAGAATATGCCTCAATAGTATGGGCACCGCATTATCAGATACACATATCTGATCTTGAAAATATTCAGAGAAAATTTTTGAAATATGTTTGTTTCAAACTTGATGGTAATTACCCGACTGTAGGCTTTCCTCACGAGCAACTTCTTACTAGATTTTCAGTGGATTCACTAGAATCTCGACGAAACAGGTCACATGTTATTTTCCTTTTCAATCTTATTCACAACAATTTGGACTGTACCTATATTCTGAACATGTTAAACTTTCGTATTCCTAGGCTCACATCTCGAAGAAATGATAATTTTTACCTCCCTCTTTGTCACACAAACGTTAAGTTATATGCACCTGTATATAAAATGTGCGCTACATATAACAAGATGAATGAAACCATTGATATTTTCTGCTGCAATGTGGCCTCTATAAAAAAACTGGACTCTTCTGTTTTTACCACAAATTGATATTGTAAGTAGGTATTATTAGATTAATAGTTCATCCTGTATCGTCCTATTCTATAATTGGATTTAGTATCTGTTGAATAGTGTAATAAAAAAAAATATATCACTTAGGATGACCCCTTTTGTGCAGTGAATTTATTTTTTGTGTATTTATCGATCCTGGAAATTTCATGGTTCATGGTTTCATGGTCAACAATTACGGAAGGTACGAGGATGTTTCCATGAGAAGTGAAACACACTGTATATTCAAGATAGATAGATAAATAGATACGTTTATTACATACATTTTATGGCAAGAGTGTGAGAGGAAATAGGTACATACAAATAACTAAATGAGAATACCTAACTTCAACCTAGACAATAGTAATATAAGGTATGTGAAGCAGTAGGTTAACTAATGGATTTGAAGATAACTGTAGAGTAAGTTATCAGCATAATAGTTTAACTTAACTTAATATTAGATCATAAGTGGTATACAATATTTGAAAAAAAGAAAGAAAAAGGAACTGATAGTAGTGGGTGGTATCCTAGTGAGCACAAATCTATTCAAGGATTCACTCAATGATTATAAATGAACGTAGTTTTAATATATTCCACAAATAGTTAGGTGGTCTTGGCGTTTTCTGTTGTTAAGAGTATCAAGGGCGTGGGCCAAAGCAACCATATCCGGTAAAGATTTCAAGTATGGAACGGGAGTGATAAAATCTTTTTTATGAATTGTGTATGTACTTGCTCAACTATATCAACATAACGTAGGCCCCAGACATGAATACAGTTAGACATAACACTGACAACAAGGGAGTCGAAGAGACGAAACCTAGTTTGCATTGAATCAACTTTAGTTTTGTTAAGAATTTGTAGTAAAGATGCATTGAATTGTTTAGCTTTAGCGTTGGACGCGGCAGCCATTTCACGAAAGAGTGATGAGGATTTGAATAGTACGCCAAGGTATATGTAGGAATTCATATTTTCTATTGGATGACCTTCGAACAAAAAACTACTATGTGTTTTATAAGGCCCTCAAGAGAAACATATTATCTTGGTTTTATTAGTATTTACTGTGAGGAGATTAAGGGAAGCGTAATTTTCCAGAAGTTTTAGTTTTCTACTAACGTCAACCTCAGACTGACTCAAAATAACAATGTCCATCAGCATATAAAAGCATATGAAGTTCATTCGAATTATCTATGTTAACACCAGAAGCTTCATTGCTCTTGAAGTAATCTTCGATATCAGCCAGAAAAAGTTAAAATAGTAGAGGACTGAGAACTTCCCCTTGTAAAACTCCTTCCGAGACAGGAAACGCCTACTCTCTGTTGGATTTCACACGCATGGTGGCATTTCTGCAATCCTTAGTAATCGATGGCCATACATACCGATCCTTGATGATTCTAGTTGTGGCACGTATACTGGGATGAGACAGTCCATGGAGAAGATCAAATACTCTTTTCCGAAATGGTTTTGTAACGAATGGTCGAGGAGAAGATCCATATACGTCACAGAATAATGTTGATTCGGTACCTGGAATCCGTATTCTCTTTAAATCCAAAGAGGTTCCATTTTCAAACAGAGATAAGAGTTCAGCATCGCTGTTCTGAGAATCTGCAAGGGCGGCAAAGTCCAAGGATTGTTCGACAGATTCTGTTCGGGACAAAGTATCTGCCACAATATTTTCTTTGCCTGAGATATGTCTAATGTCGGTAGAGAACTGTCCAATAAAATCAAGGTAGCGAAACTGTCTTGGAGATGCTTTTTCAGGATTCTGCTTGAACGCATAAGTCAGCGGTTTGTGATCAGTGAATATCACAAAATCTCGACACTCTACATAGTGTTGAAAATACTTGACAGCTGAATAAATTGAAAGCAGTTCTCTATCAAAAGCACTATATTTTCGTTGAGCAGGTGAAAACTTCTTACTGAAGAATGCTAGCGGCTGCCAACCATTAGTTGTTTGCTGTTGAAGAACTGCACCCATGGAGGTCTCTGATGCATCAGTAACTAATCCTAGCATTGCTGTGGGGTCTGGATGGGCCAAAAGAGCTGCTTGCGCTAGACTTTCCTTACATTTAGCAAAAGTAATGGAAAGTTCATCGCACCAATTGATTTTTTGATTGCTTCTCACATTGCCTTCCAGAAGTTTATTGAATGGGGCGTGAAGAACTGAAGCACCTGGAGTGAATCTGCGGTAGAAATTCAGCATACCAAGGAATCTTCGTAGTTGTTTAATCGTTTCAGGTTGAGGAAAGTCCAGAACTGCCTTGACTTTGTCAATGAGTGGTTTGATCCCATGTTCAGTGATGGAGAAACCTAAGAAGTCTACTTCCGAAACACCGAACTGACATTTATTGACATTTATCACTACTCCATAGCTTTTGAGCCTTTCAAAAATGATTTTCAAGTGTTCCAAGTGTTCTTCTTCCGTCGATGATGCTATGAGTATATCGTCGATGTAGACAAAACAAAATTCTAATTCACGGGTCACCTCATCCATGAATCGTTGGAATGTCTGAGCTGCATTCCTCAACCCGAAGCTCATAAAAGGAAACTCAAACAAACCAAAAGGTGTGATGATGGCCGTTTTTGGAATATCTTCTGGTGCAACTCGTATTTGATTGAATGCTCTGACTAGGTCAATCTTAGAAAATATCTTCCGGTTATTCAGGTATTGTGAAACATCTTGAATGTGACGAACGGGGTAGCGATCTGGAATTGTTCTTGCATTCAGTGGGCGATAATCACCGCAAGGACGCCACTCTCCGTTTTTCTTGGCTACTAAATGAAGAGGCGATGACCAACAGCTATCAGATTGACGAGCAATACCTAATTTGACCATAGCTTCGAACTCACGTTTGGCAGTGCTCAATTTTGTACCATTCAAACGCCGAGCTTTGCATGCGACTGGTGGTCCTAATGTTGTACGAACATGGTGCATCGTGGTATGTTTGACATCTTTCGGGACACCATCTGGCTTGGTAATTTCTGGGAATTGACTGAGGAGATTATGATATTTCGAATCACCAGAAATAGATTTAACATTGGTTTGTGCATGGAAGCATTGAACGCCATTAGTTGCTATGCCTGTTATTGAGTCAACTAAACACTGGTGACGAATGTCCACAAGAAGATTGAAGTAACTCAAGAAATCCACACCTATTATGGGTTTTGTAACATCTGCGACTATAAATTGCCATAAAAATTCACGTCTCAGGCCAAAATTGAGTGACAGTGACACTGTTCCATATGTATGAATGACAGATCCATTTGCAGCAAAAAGATCATAAGATGTTCTCACTCGATGTCTGGTTTGGGAACGTGGAAAAACACATACGTCTGATCCAGTATCTATTAGATACTGCACTTTACTGTTTTTGTCGGTGAGGAGAAGGCGTTTGGTTAAAGGACAGTCGTTAGTCGCCTCTCCATACGGCTGTCCTGTTATTTTTCCAAATTGGCACTTGATGTTGAGGATAATGAAACATAATTACAAGGCTGTACACATTTTCTGGCTTTGAATCCATAACGATGATGATACCAGCAAAGATCTCTTCTTTCAGCTCGATTACCACTTCTTGATCGGTTTCTGCTATGTGCACGATACGTTTTAGGTTTATTATTCCTGACGGAGAGTTCTGCCACTTGCTTAGAAAGTTCTGTGATTTGTTTAGATAATTCACAAATTTCATCTGATCTGGAATCACGGACACTAGCGACGGTGCGAGGTGATATCTCGATAATCTTGTCGGCAAGTTGAGCAACGTCGTCAAGAGTTGATAATACTTGAGTAGCTAATATTGCTCTAACCTGATTGGGAAGCCTATTCAACCACAATGTGCGAAGAAAATTATCAGGAACAGATTTTCCTGCAAGACTACGGAGGTGACGAAGAAACTGAGACGGTCTGCGATCCCCAATCTCTTCATGTTCTAAGAGCTGTTGAATTTTTTGTTCTTGGGATATGGATAACCTTTTGATCAGCTCCTGCTTGACTTTTTCGTATTTATCAGCATCTGGCGGGTTGGTTATAATATCTTCCACTTCAGCTGCATAACGACTCTCAAGTTGAGCGATAACGTACGCAAACTTGGTTTCGTCTCTGGTGATGTTACTGAGGTGAAATTGTCCCTCAAGTTGAGAAAACCATAATCCTGGTTTCTCAGGCCAGAATGGCGGGGCTCGCATCGAGACACGAGCTACCGATTCTGTAATTGGGGTTCCAAAACCACTATCTGGCATGATGGCACAAACTCGCTACTCTTCTATCGGTGAAGTGTGAGTCGGGGTCACCACTTTGGAGGTGTTAGTGTTCCTCCTATTTATATTTTATAATGAATTAAAATATCATGCCAAATTCAACTGACAAAAACATTTATTACATTTTGACCACTTCGTTTTCCACACAACTACTAATGAAAAACATTATTTAAACAAAACTGAACATCGCCAAAGCTCTTGATAATAAAAATTAATGTACAAAGTGGTAGCGACTGCATGGTCGCTACAGATTTCACACGCATGGTGGCATTTGAACAAAATGCTCTGAGCAATCTGACAAGCTGGAAACTGACACCTAGTTGAAAGAGTTTTTGCCAGAGAAGTTGATGGTTGACGCTATCAAAGGCCCTCTTGAAGTCACTGAAAATAACAAATATTTTAAGCTTCTTGAAGAGGAGAGAAAAATGTATAATCGACGAGAGTGTATAAACATTATCAGCGCATCCTCTTTTATGCCTGAAGCCAGATTGACTTTCCGGTAGTAAGTTATATGTTTCAGCACGTCAGTTCATTAATCGGTGTAAATAATGCGAGTAAAAACTTTAGCAATACAGTTAACCAGTGCTATACCTCGATAGTTAGAAGGGATTGGACCTTTTTTGTGATTCATCTTCAAAATAACTTCGGACCAGCATTTTTGAACTGAGGTGTTGCCTAAAATTTGATTGAAAAGTGTACATAAATACAAGATCCAGTTGTTTGGTAGAGATTTTAGAAATTCAAAAGGAACTTCATCACTTCCCGAGGAATTCAATACCCATCGATTTTTGCAAGGGCCCTAGCGTAAACACGTTCTTCATGATAGGTCCAGAGAAAATGATCCAGTGGGGTAAAATCTAGCGACCTAGCAGACCATTTATCCCCCGTACCACTTGACGTAGTTATGATGACCCTGAACCAGCACTCCCTATACCGAAATATACAGTGAGGAAGTTTCTGAACAAATGGGTCTAGAAGGAGGAACAAAAATGACATAAAAAGTGCCAGGCCCAAGATATGGGAAGCTATTGATTGCAGAATCGAACGGAAAACTAGGAATGCCAAAATGGACAGTGAGGAGGATACTGCACAAATGGAACCAGAAGCAGCAACAAAAAACTGCAATAACTTATAGGACAATTACACAAGAAAACAACGATTGCAAAGTGGTACGAAAAACGAATTAGTTGAGGATATAATAAAAAACATTAACTATGTCCAACTCAGGGAACTGTTGGAGGCAGAAACGTGGATTGACGTATATAACACTCTGGATATGGACAACGCAATTCAAATTTTCAGAGATAAACTACAAAAGTTTGTGACATATTCTACTAAAGTAGTGAAAATTAAGAGAAATATGATTAAAAGAAAAGATTGGATAACTAGTGGGCTGGTAAAATCAACTGAGAAAAAAAACGATTTGTACAAAATAATGAAGAAGTACCCTAATAACCAATTTCTGAAATAAGAACTCAAAGAATACAATAAGCGATTAAATTATTTGAAAGACACTGCCAAAAATAATTACTACAAAAACAAAATAGAAAAAAACCCCAATAGCTCTACCCATTTATGGAAAACCATTAAAGAACTAGGAACCGCGAAAAAGAATATGAACGTCAATCGAATAAAAAATTCAAATAATGATATTTTTACTGATTCATCCAAAATAGCTGATGTCTTAGCAGATCACTTTTCTAGTGTAGGTGAGAACTTGGCAAAAAAGATCACGAAGTCCCACCATAAATTTCCAAATTCGAGATTACCAAATTCAATAGTAATTCTTTCAACGACAGAGCTAGAAGTAAAAGATGTAATAAAAAAATTAAGAAATAATAAAGCACCTGGAATTGACCATCTTACAGCAGAAATACTGAAGGAGACTGTGGAGTTCATCACAACTCCCCTATGTTATATTATAAATACATGCATAGAAAATGGATATTTTCCAACCTCACTAAAAGAGGCGGTCATAAAACCGGTGCATAAATCGGGAGACAAGCTAGATCCGAGTAATTATAGACCTATATCACTGTTATCTGTTTTGTCCAAAATCTTTGAAAAAATTATTAAAACAAGAATAACAGCATTTCTTGATCGTTACAATATAATGTCTGACAAGCAATATGGATTTAGAGAAGGCAGATCAACACAAGATGCGATTGCATATCTAACAGCAAAAATATGTAAAGCTATAGACGGAAAACATCCTGCAATTTGTATATTTGTCGATCTGGCTAAAGCTTTCGACACCGTAAGCCATCCGGATCTACTTGTCACACTTGAGGAACTTGGTATAAGAGGAAAAGGACTAGAATTAATGAAAATCTCAACATACCCATTACCAACAGCTTCATGGAAATCACATCAAAAAATGAAATTAAGTATTTAGGCATATACATTGACAGTCATCTGAAGTGGAGTAAGCAGGCTACAGTAGTAACAAATATATTGAGAAGTCTCATTCCCAAATTCAAACTATGTCAGAAATTCTGTGACATAAAGCAACTAAAAATACTTTACTATTCATTAGTACAGTCTCATCTATCATATGGAATAATCGCATGGGGAGGCCTAATGAATAATTATGCGGAAAAAATTGAAGTATCTCAGAAGTGGATACTCAAAATAATGTTCAAGAAAGAGTTCAGATACTCTTCTGAGATGCTGTACCAAGAAAGTGGCGTTTTCAATATCAGGCAACTGTATTGCCAGGCTTTACTATCACATCAATTCCGAGATAGAAACACCAGAAAAATTGCTCATAACTATCCAACAAGGTACAGGCAAGAATCGGTGATTGTTCCCAAAGCTGAAAAAACAATAGGTCAGAGAAGTCATTACTTTTTAGGCTCTAGAATATTCAATTTACTACCGATTGAAATGAAAATGATAAACTCCTATAACCTCTGGAAATATAAGGTAAAGAAATGGATAATTAGTCAACCAAGAGAAACAATAAATGAAATAGTAGATTTGAAAAATAAATTATGTATCTGAACACAAAATTATATTTTGGTCCAATGGTTTTGTATATTGAATTTCTTTGTACGATTGTGTGAATATGCTTTGAATAAAATTTGTGATCATTTCAGTTTGGTCAATTACTACCAATTGTTGCTTTTTATAATTTTTTATAATTTTTTATAATTTTTATAATATTTATTATTCATTAGGTTATGATATATTCCTTGCTATTTTATATTTTAAATTTGGTATGTTATTTTGTGTAGACACCAATAGTTTCAATTCGAACTCAAACTAGTATTTGTAGGAGGTGTGCATTATTGTTTTTAAATGATCATCAGCCGACAACCCCGCGCGGATTAATTTCCTTGGGGTAGGCAAATGTTTATTTGATCCATACATGTAAGCATCCTTGTGTATATTTATATTTATATTTATATTTATATTTATATTTATATTTATATTTATATTTATATTTATATTTATATTTATATTTATATTTATATTTATATTTATATTTATATTTATATTTATATTTATATTTATATTTATATTTATATTTATATTTATATTTATATTTATATTTATATTTATATTTATATTTATATTTATATTTATATTTATATTTATATTTATATTTATATTTATATTTATATTTATATTTATATTTATATTTATATTTATATTTATATTTATATTTATATTTATATTTATATTTATATTTATATTTATATTTATATTTATATTTATATTTATATTTATATTTATATTTATATTTATATTTATATTTATATTTATATTTATATTTATATTTATATTTATATTTATATTTATATTTATATTTATATTTATATTTATATTTATATTTATATTTATATTTATATTTATATTTATATTTATATTTATATTTATATTTATATTTATATTTATATTTATATTTATATTTATATTTATATTTATATTTATATTTATATTTATATTTATATTTATATTTATATTTATATTTATATTTATATTTATATTTATATTTATATTTATATTTATATTTATATTTATATTTATATTTATATTTATATTTATATTTATATTTATATTTATATTTATATTTATATTTATATTTATATTTATATTTATATTTATATTTATATTTATATTTTATATTTATATTTATATTTATATTTATATTTATATTTATATTTATATTTATATTTATATTTATATTTATATTTATATTTATATTTATATTTATATTTATATTTATATTTATATTTATATTTATATTTATATTTATATTTATATTTATATTTATATTTATATTTATATTTATATTTATATTTATATTTATATTTATATTTATATTTATATTTATATTTATATTTATATTTATATTTATATTTATATTTATATTTATATTTATATTTATATTTATATTTATATTTATATTTATATTTATATTTATATTTATATTTATATTTATATTTATATTTATATTTATATTTATATTTATATTTATATTTATATTTATATTTATATTTATATTTATATTTATATTTATATTTATATTTATATTTATATTTATATTTATATTTATATTTATATTTATATTTATATTTATATTTATATTTATATTTATATTTATATTTATATTTATATTTATATTTATATTTATATTTATATTTATATTATATTTATATTTATATTTATATTTATATTTATATTTATATTTATATTTATATTTATATTTATATTTATATTTATATTTATATTTATATTTATATTTATATTTATATTTATATTTATATTTATATTTATATTTATATTTATATTTATATTTATATTTATATTTATATTTATATTTATATTTATATTTATATTTATATTTATATTTATATTTATATTTATATTTATATTTATATTTATATTTATATTTATATTTATATTTATATTTATATTTATATTTATATTTATATTTATATTTATATTTATATTTATATTTATATTTATATTTATATTTATATTTATATTTATATTTATATTTATATTTATATTTATATTTATTATTTATATTTCATATTCATATTTATATTATATTTATATTTATATTTATATTTATATTTATATTTATATTCATATTTATATTCTATATTCATATTCAATATTCATATTCATATTTATATTAATATTTATATTTATATTTATATTTATATTTATATTTATATTTATATTTATATTTATATTTATATTTATATTTATATTATATTTATATTTATATTATATTTATATTTATATTATATTTATATTTATATTTATATTTATATTTATATTTATATTTATATTTATATTTATATTTATATTTATATTTATATTTATATTTATATTTATATTTATATTTATATTTATATTTATATTTATATTTATATTTATATTTATATTTATATTTATATTTATATTTATATTTATATTTATATTTATATTTATATTTATATTTATATTTATATTTATATTTATATTTATATTATATTTATATTTATATTTATATTTATATTTATATTTATATTTATTTTATATTTATATTTATATTTATATTTATATTTATATTTATATTTATATTTATATTTATATTTATATTTATATTTATATTTATATTTATATTTATATTTATATTTATATTTATATTTATATTTATATTTATATTTATATTTATATTTATATTTATATTTATATTTATATTTATATTTATATTTATATTTATATTTATATTTATATTTATATTTATATTTATATTTATATTTATATTTATATTTATTATATTTATATTTATATTTATATTTATATTTATATTTATATTTATATTTATATTTATATTTATATTTATATTTATATTTATATTTATATTTATATTTATATTTATATTTATATTTATATTTATATTTATATTTATATTTATATTTATATTTATATTTATATTTATATTTATATTTTATATTTATATTTATATTTATATTTATATTTATATTTATTTATTTATATTTATATTTATATTTATATTTATATTTATATTTATATTTATATTTATATTTATATTTATATTTATATTTATATTTATATTTATATTTATATTTATATTTATATTATATTTATATTTATATTTATATTTATATTTATATTTATATTTATATTTATATTTATATTTATATTTATATTTATATTTATATTTATATTTATATTTATATTTATATTTATATTTATATTTATATTTATATTTATATTTATATTTATATTTATATTTATATTTATATTTATATTTATATTTATATTTATATTTATATTTATATTATATTTATATTTATATTTATATTTATATTTATATTTATATTTATATTTATATTTATATTTATATTTATATTTATATTTATATTTATATTTATATTTATATTTATATTTATATTTATATTTATATTTATATTTATATTTATATTTAATTATATTTATATTTATATTTTATATTTATATTTATATTTATATTTATATTTATATTTATATTTATATTTATATTTATATTTATATTTATATTTAATATTTATATTTATATTTATATTTATATTTATATTTATATTTATATTTATATTTATATTTATATTTATATTTATATTTATATTTATATTTATATTTATATTTATATTATATTTATATTTATATTTATATTTATATTTATATTTATATTTATATTTATATTTATATTTATATTTATATTTATATTTATATTTATATTTATATTTATATTTATATTTATATTTATATTTATATTTATATTTATATTTATATTTATATTATATTTATATTTATATTTATATTTATATTTATATTTATATTATATTTATATTTATATTTATATTTATATTTATATTTATATTTATATTTATATTTATATTTATATTTATATTTATATTTATATTTATATTTATATTTATATTTATATTTATATTTATATTTATATTTATATTTATATTTATATTTATATTTATATTATATTTATATTTATATTTATATTTATATTTATATTTATATTTATATTTATATTTATATTTATATTTATATTTATATTTATATTTATATTTATATTTATATTTATATTTATATTTATATTTATATTTATATTTATTATATTTATATTTATATTTATATTTATATTTATATTTATATTTATATTTATATTTATATTTATATTTATATTTATATTTATATTTATATTTATATTTATATTTATATTTATATTTATATTTATATTTATATTTATATTTATATTATATTTATATTTATATTTATATTTATATTTATATTTATTTATATTTATATTTATATTTATATTATATTTATATTTATATTTATATTTATATTTATATTTATATTTATATTTATATTTATATTTATATTTATATTTATATTTATATTTATATTTATATTTATATTTATATTTATATTTATATTTATATTTATATTTATATTTATATTTATATTTATATTTATATTTATATTTATATTTATATTTATATTTATATTTATATTTATATTTATATTTATATTTATATTTATATTTATATTTATATTTATATTTATATTTATATTTATATTTATATTTATATTTATATTTATATTTATATTTATATTTATATTTATATTTATATTTATATTTATATTTATATTTATATTTATATTTATATTTATATTTATTATTTATATTTATATTTATATTTATATTTATTTTATATTTATATTTATATTTATATTTATATTTATATTTATATTTATATTTATATTTATATTTTATATTTATATTTATATTTATATTTATATTTATATTTATATTTATATTTATATTTATATTTATATTTATATTTATATTTATATTTATATTTATATTTATATTTATATTTATATTTATATTTATATTTATATTTATATTTATATTTATATTTATATTTATATTTTATATTTATATTTATATTTATATTTATATTTATATTTATATTTATATTTATATTTATATTTATATTTATATTTATATTTATATTTATATTTATATTTATATTTATATTTATATTTATATTTATATTTATATTTATATTTATATTTATATTTATATTTTATATTTATATTTATATTTATATTTATATTTATATTTATATTTATATTTATATT